>JAUCMP010000026.1:3623500-4949000 GCA_030770545.1 Macropodus opercularis | reverse complement strand
AAACAGGAGGAGTGATTATACCAACCACCATTAATGTCATCACCTCTGCTTCACAGGCCTCCACTGAAATGCACAAAATGCTTTTTGATAGAAACTAAGCTTTCTGCCAGTTACAGATGAGAGCCTGCCCTCTACTGGCTTCTGGTGGCCACACGAATGGCTAGTCCATCTAGATCATTGCTTCACACTCACAACTGACCTGAAATTCACAATTTAATACATGTACAAAATGTGCAAGTTCTACTTCTGCAGGACAAGGAGTGAACAAGGCTTCAAGTAGCTGTTAACTAAGTTCACCTGTAATGAGAGTTTGAGTAAATGTCGGCCTGAGAAACTGTACAAATTAGCCTCTTTGGAACCTACTTAACTAACGCGCTTCAGCTGGTTTTCATGGGCTGCCTGTTTCTTGTACAACTACAAAAGTGTGGAAAAAGACACAAACTCTACACACGTTTCCACCTACCCCACAGCAGCGAGACAGTCTGGGTTATTTCAGGTTGTCTGGTAAAGTCTTGTATGGGTTCAGGATGCCTTTGGGATCTAACATGGACTTGATGTCACTCATCAGAGCCACAGCCTGTCTGGCTTTGCTGTAGTAAATGTAGTTCCTCTTCTTTAGACCCAGTCCGTGCTCAGCGCTGATGCTGCCCTGACAGCTGGCTGTCCACTCATACACAAACGGCTCGATGGCAGCAAGCAGAGCAGGGTCTTTAGTAGGAGAAGTGATATTCAAGTGGAGGTTACCATCACCTTCGAGAGAGGCGCAAGTAGAGTAAAGAGTTAAAATAATTTTGTAAAGGATACATAAGTTTCATAATCAGATATTGGAGATGTAATTAAAGAAATACCAACAAATCATATCTGTTACCAGAACCACAATTTTCTTTCTTTGTGTCTTTCCATCTTATGACTCACCTACGTGTCCGTACCCTACAACACTCTTGGCCTTGTCCCCCAGATGTTCCCTCATGTCTGTCACCAGCTGGTAGATTTGCTCCACTGGAAGTGAGATGTCATACTTGTAGGTGTAGCCATCATGAGTCAGCGCTTCCGTGACGCGTTCACGCATCGACCACAAAGCCTTCACACAGGCAGAAGAGGATGGTCATAAGTATTACTTATTTTGAAAAAAAAAAAAAAAAAAAAAAAAAGCTTCAGACATACCTTTGCTTTTGACTCCTCAGTTGCCACTGTTCCGTCAGTAACCAATGAAGAGGTCATTGACTCCTCTAGAAAGCTGTGAAGTTTCTCTCCATCGTGTCTCGGGTCAGAACCCGATGTTTCTATGACAATGTAAAAAGGACAATCTGAAGAACAAAAAGAATGGTTGATGAGTGTGTTAGTTGGAACGTATGATTAGGTTTAACATATTTAAAAGGGAGTCGTATAAACACTCAGAGGAATTATGTATACAAAACCATCACCCAAAAACTAATTAGGTTTCTGTGTATATATGCTTACCAGATATAGGATTGGGTAGCTTCAGGTGTGTATTCAGCAGTCTCATACATTCACTGTCCAGAAATTCAAAGGCTGATAAGATTTCTCCCAGCATGCCTCTACAGAGCTGAAATGTCTTCAGCAGCTGCTCAAATGTCTCACAGCCTAAAAACAGAGGCACAAACAAGTTAATGGTCAAGTAAAAATAAACTGCTGATGTGCTTTGAGAAGCCAGGAGATAATCTACCTAGAAAAACCACATTGACAGACGTGGGTTTCCGCGGACAAAGGATCGACACTGCTGTGATGACCCCCAGAGTTCCTTCTGAACCTATAAACAGCTGTTTGAGGTCGTATCCTGTATTATCTTTCCGTAGCGTGGACAGGCAGTCCAGCACCCGCCCATCTGCCAACACCTGCAAATTATTCAGTACAAATTCCTTAAAGTGATACCGAGATCTCATAAAACTACTGAAACACTTTTATTTAAGGACAGTTTTCTCGGTCTTTGCATACCGCTTCCAGTCCCAGCACTGTCCCATGTAAGGAGCCGTATCGCAGCAGCCGGAGCCCACCTGCATTCGTTGACACATTTCCCCCAATGTGGCAGCTTCCTTTAGCCCCAAGGTCCAGCGGCATGATGTAGTCTCTCTCCTCCAAGTAGAGTGTTAAGTTCTCCAGAACACACCCTGCCTGGCAAGTCAGAATACCTACAGAAAGGTGAATCGACTGGACATATATATATATATAGCGCACGTCTTTATTTTTTCAGACAATATGGCAGCCTTTAACACTTACCAGAGACACTATCAAAGCATAGGATGTTGTTCATGAGGGCAGTAGAGAGGATTATCTCGTCGTAAACTGGGACGCTGCCTCCAACCAGCCCAGTGTTTCCTCCCTGAGGGTTTACTGCCAGGTTACGGCTGTTACAGTATCTACAGGAGGGAAGACATTAAAAAAACACAAGACTTTAGCGCCGGATAAGCAAAGTGTGTTTGTGTCCTTCATTCGTTTTGTTACCTGAGGATTTCAGAAACTTCTTCTGTTGTTTGAGGTCTCAACAACACTTCACTGGAACCTGTGGCAGAAATGCGTAACATGCAATAAAGACGTTATAATGATAATAGAATTGATTGAACACAACTCTAGGCTTCACCTTTTACCGTCTTCAGCCAGTCCACATTACTCGACTGCAGCAAGTCTGGGTCGGTGACGGTCCTGCCTGGCAGGACGTTCCTGAAGAAGTCCAAATCTCCCGGAGTTACTCTGGAGAACGGCAGCCTCCCTGGGGCCGCGGCAGGAGACAACTGAGGCCCGTCTGCCACGGTGCACAGCTTTTGTGAGCTCCTTGACAGACATGAGCTGCGGGGGTCTACAGGTGAAGGTCCAGGTGTCAATGTAGGAGCGAGTGTCCTGTGGAGTCTCAGGAACGGCTGCGTACTTTTGAAAAGTCTCGCCATGTCTGGAGGGATGCGGAGTTGGCAAACCAGGCGACAGAGACGACGAAACGACGCGCCATGCAACGCACGAAGCTAACAGCTCAGCTCGACAGAAACCGCGAGCAGTAGCTTACTTCACTCGAGATAAATGTTCACTGAGCAGCTTATTTCTGTGTGTTACACGCCAGTGTCAGAAACATGCGACTAATTTCACAGACAGTCGTGTCAATTATAGGCGCCACATTCAGTGTTTACTTCCAGCGCTAGCAAGAGGAAATAGCTGCTGAGGCTTCACGGGGTGAAAGGTCAGAAAGGAGAACACGGACCAATCAGAAGCCGTCTTCATCCTTGAACCAAGCGTGGTCGCTTCGTCATCACGAAACAACCAATGAGAAACGAGGAAACTTTGACAGCGCAGATTTAAAGAAACCACCCAATTATTTATTTTCTTACATTACTCACTTTATCACCATATATATTTGTACTTGATGTAGCAAAAACTTTGGAATATTAGAACATATCTGAATATAATAGCAACTTTACTGTAAATGATAAGGTTTTATTTTCAGAAATTTAAAGAGTCTAACTTACTTGAAAACTTGTCTTTCCTTGCATTTTCTCAATTGGGAATGACAATAAAAGCACTTGACTGGTATTGGTTCTAATTTTCCACTAATATATACACATTATACTAATGTTATTTTAGGCGGACCTGAAATTTAAGAAGCTTTAATTCACCAAATTAAAACAGCTCCATGTGTTTCATTCCATCAGACAAAACCTCTGATTTATTACTCATGCACTTTGTGAAGTCTGCTGCGTGCAACACTAATTTTATTCACCATGTCAATCAAAGGTTCAACCTGCTTTAAATGACAATACTTGTACTGTAGCTCATACTGAAAATTCCCTGAATACAAGCTGAAGTTTACTTTATGTTCAACATAACACTCTGCGTTCCACGAGGATCATATGAAGCATAATACCAGTGAAATACTATAAATCCAGTCCAGAACTGGAAACCATTATAGGCACTGGCAATACGTTCAAAAGAGAATACCTAAAAGAGCTAGCCCGAACTCAGGAGAACTAAGAAACAAGGACAATTTCAATTCACCAAAAAAAATAGTTAGAAGGACAGAGGTCTTCTCAATGCTCGAATGGGCTTTTCTCTGACGCTGAGGAGAAGACCCTTCCTTTGAGCAGTCTGGGTATGTACAGCGTACGGGTTTCTCATGCTCCAGCCTACACCGACATGGTCAACGAGACACATAAGCAAACACACAAATTTCACAAAATAAAAGTTGTAATTGGGAGGATAATCTAACGGTGGTTTTAGGGGTAGCACCTTGTAGCAGTTTTATTTCAAAGAGTAAAAGCTCAGTTGTTGGTCAACAGCGTTTGTAAAACTATCGTTGCTCCACGTGTCCTTGGCATCATGTCACAGCTCATTTTTCATTCAAGATTTCTTAACCTGTAAGAACATAGCCAGTTATAAGACTGTTCTTCAGCATATCACTGCTGCACCACAGACACAACTCCCAGCTGCACCACGTTTAGCCACAACCATCCAAGCCAGCTCGATGGCATTTAGCTCTGCAGCGTGAAGCTCAGGGTGTAATATCACTTCCATGTTCGTTGACTGACATAAGTCAGTTGGGGCAAGAATGGTCCACACAGATGTGTTGTTGGTCGTACTCTGATATCAGCTTCTTGATGTGGGCCAGTTTGTTGTGTAGATATTCACAGCGAATCCTGTCCTGGTTGTAGTTGGGGTTGGACTAATAAGGGGAAAAGAGTTAAAGTGTTATGAAAAAGGGGAGCAAATGTCACATGCAGTAATCTTGGTACAAATATTGGGAATGACAAAAAAATCAAGTTACATTTTTAATCGTGCTATACTCTTGAAGAATTTTATTATGAACCTTCTGCAAGAGAGAAAAACAGAAATTAATACAGGTGGACATATAAATCTACTAGCCAAAGGCAAAATTATTGATATTTCTATATAATATTTGAAAATATGCTGGTATATTTTAACTTTAATAAAAATGTAGATTTCCTCCCAAAGTCGTGCTGTACAAAAATAACTGGGCTACTGACTGAAGTATGAGAGTCTCCACTACACCCCTAATCAGTATCATTAAAAAAAATCATTATTTTGACAAATCTGGCTAAGTTACAACCCAGATGTTATGCATGTAGCCACACTTGTGTTACCTTGTACTTGTGTGATTCATGGTGAAGCTGTTTGAGCTGCGTGTCCAGCTCCGTGAACTGCTGCGTCACGGTGTTGATACGAGCATGCAGCTCTCTGTACTCCTTGTACTCGTTGTTAAAATCCTGTTTGTAGCGTTGCCGCTGGTCAAGACTGCAAATCGCTGTGTACTTCCTACACAGAGAAAACAAAGAGATAGTTTGATAGTAAATCAAACCTAGGAATCACTCATCAACAGTGCAACATGTGATTAATAAACTTTACCTCATCTTATGAACTGGTGTTTGAGTTTAAGATTCATTAATTTATAACTATAACAACCAACAAAAACATTTACTTACAATAAATAATCAGTTGTGTCATTGTCTGCTTCAATGACGGAGTCAAACAAAATCTCCCTTGGATCTGAAAGGACGACAACGTTGGATTATTTAAAAACACACAGACCTAAAATGATTAATTTACAACAATTTGACTAGCTCTTACCTGAGCTTTCTTTTTTCTCTCTCCATGTATCTTTTTCCTTAACAAACAAAAACATTAAGAGATGACCCACATGATACTAACATTTTAAACAACCCTAAAAGAGCATGTTACATCAGGCCTGCTGTGCTCACCCGGTCTCTGTGTTTGTGTTTGCTCTTTTTCCTTTTGGCGGTGCGACTGCTCAGATCAGGCACTGTCAGAGGGGATGGCGTCTGGTCAAACTCAGACTGAGCCTGGCGTTCAGGTATCTCCTGGGCAGCTATGGATGGCTCTAGCCTCCTGGCCACCTCTTCTTCCTGCTGACAAACGGCTGACAAGGAGTCAAACAGCTTTCGTGGGTCGAGTAAGTTCTTTTGCCTGCCATCTGCTCCCGCCTCGGTGACATCTTTATGAGCCAGCTGCTCAGACGGCATCGATCTTGATAAGTCACGGGCTGTTTTGTTTGACAAGAGAGATATCCTGGCCTTCTTACTAGCCAGAGGGTCCGTGTATTCCTCTGGTAGGGAATGTTTAGGACGGTGCGCTGGGGAGGAATTAGGGGTGTCTCGCAGCGGGCTGACCTGGGTCTTGGGGACAGCGAGGAGGTTCTGTTGTGGTTTAAACAGTCTCCTGCACAGAAATAAGAAAATGATGCTACAATTATCCTAAAAGAAAATTTGCCACGTTTTATATATGTTTATTGTGGTACAATAACAGCATAACCCTGATTTGAATGCAGTAGTCCCCTGAAATTAAAATTCATCTAATAAGCTACATAATTTCCATCATCTTTACATTTTTGAGATGCTGTGGAAAATCTAATAATAATAATAATTTTCTCCGTTTGTTTAGAACAGCACGTGTGACTCTCGTTTTTTAGGCACATTGTATTATGATGCATGCAGCCTGGAGACAAGCACCCTTCCTCTTCTGTTCCTGTGCATTTCCATACATACACACAACATAAGTGCAGCGGCAGGACGCACGTTTTACCTGACAAGAATGCGTTTAAGAAGCTGCTGGTCTCCTGACGTGTACCCAGGCCAGTCTTTCTGCAGCTCTTTATACAGACCGTCCTTCAGGACAAATGCGTTGTCTCTATTGTTCAGCTGCCCAACCTGCAAACACACAAACATAAAAGACATATTTTGTGTTCGGCAGGACATATTTAGACATTTGTCAGCTACAACAGTTCATGTTCTGTGTTTCCCTCTCTAGCATTTTTTTAATGCTCTTGTTTAGTTTGAGTGAATCAAGAAAAATTACCTCCTTCAACACAGAGTCCAACAGATCGCTGCCCTTTTCCGAGAGTCCATCTTTCTGCAGCCTCAAGACCAAATCAGGCCGTTTGTACGGCCTCAGAGCCAGCAGGTGTATTACTCTCTCCCTGAGAGGCCTCTCTTGCACACCTCCAGCACTGCTCCTGTTTGATGCAGAAGGATCCTTCTTTACTTTGAGCATGTTGGCTCTCTTCTTAATGCTGCTGATTAAGGACTGGGATGAGGGTGAGGGTTTGGGTTTGGCCAGGTTGGCCAGAGCTGGAGCTGGTGGTCGTACTGTCACCTTTTTACCTGCAACGGAGAAGGAAACAAAATAAGCCAGATATCGTCAAATGAAATCTGGTGAAGCTAGATGTGACATATCGTACACCAGAAAATTATATTTGTCCTGTGGCAAAACTGTGAACCACAAGCCATCTTTTTAAAAATTCACATTTTGGTTATATAGATGCATGTTGCCGTGAGCAAGAGCTGCTGTCTAATTTAGAAAAATACCCACATGGTTGCACAAGCCTGTAGTGAGTACAGTTTTTTTTTCATTACAGGCTTTCTCTAAACTGCCAAGATCATCAGACCTGGTGCACATAGCTACGCTGTGTTTGTTCCTATGTGTGAATTCACTGGTTAACATCTCTGTTCAGAAGGAAGTGGTGGTTAGAAATACAAAAAAGCTCGACGTAAACATTAAGCTAAAAAACTCATTTCTTTCGTATGCATGTGTGTTTTAGTTAAACAATAACAATATATGCAATGCCCTATGTGACTGTGCAGCAGAACAAAACAGAATAGGCTGTTACTATGTGACTTGTTGCCACACATGTTGCTATGACAACCAATGCAATATGGCTGACTGTGTTTTTTGTTGGATTTAACCATCAGAGTACAAAATTGTCCTCAGGCCTTAGCTGGTGTCAGCTATTATGTAACCAAGCAAAGTGAGCACATGGAAGCATCTTGTGCATTTCCTACCCTGGTAGCGACCCCCGTGTTTGATGACAATGGCCCCTCGGCTGCGCGTCTCCTCCTCAGCCTGGGCCATGCTCTGACGAGCCTTATCATAAGAGTCATCTGTAGCATTGATTGTCATCTTCTTCTGAATCACCCCGAGACATGACAGCTCCTCTGAAGAACTGGGGGGGAAGGGGGAGGACAGCTAGTACAGACAGATCTGATAAAGCTTTCAGGACACTCTCTACACATCATCTATTTCACAAAAAAGATTTTTTTACTGTTGCCTGAAATCCATGACAGATGTGAGCTACAGTACATTTCAAAGGTGCAAGCTGTTGTGTATTTTAAGATGTTTTTTGTGTTTTACCCAGTGTTGAGCTGCTGGACACAATCAAAGCTTCCATTTGGATTGTCACGAGCGACATCATTCACACCAAAGGTGAAGATCCGTACTTCGTCGCCCTTCTCTGAGCACGGGACAGCGATTCTCTGTAAAGCAGATAAGACAAAAGAAACGTGCAGAGAATGAGACCGACACATTTAAAATGTAACAAATTCACTGACTTGGACAAGAAGACGTTCTTCTTACCCCTTGATTTCCATTAAAGGAGATGGTAGGATGAGAAGACCAGCCCTGAAATGAAAATGATAATATGAGCCACAGATAGACACACACAGAGATCTGACTGATCAGCACATACACTTTGTACAACATTCAACACAAAGGATGTTTTGTGGTTTGAATTCTTTGTACTAGTGCTTTTGTTTTCCTTCATTGTGGTTTTTTACCTGCTATTACTAACCCATAAGCTGTTTTCTGTAAACTGTTCTCCAGGGCTGTGCACAGTGTACTGCACCAGTTCTCAACCTTTACCCCCTTGACAAATAGAGTAAAGTATCCCTTCTTTACCACTCACTGTATTTTAAGCAGTAAGTAGACAGTGATCTTGGACTTGTCTCTTTTTTTTTTACTCCAGGTTTAACCAGGAGTCAGAAGCTGCTGTTTCTTCCAACCTCTCTGCTCGCTTTCACTAGCTGTCATGAACTCAGAAATGCAGAATGTGGTGAATCATGCTGGCGTCCGTCGTTCATTGTGGCGGGTTGTACAGATACAGAGATGCACTTATTAACCTCAGACACCTACTGCAACGCCCTGTCTCAGTTCACCCATTATAATGCAATACTAATAATTAATACTGGTCATCATCACTTACAGCAGCTATTGTGAACTTTGTAAACAGTGTCGTTTCAAATGCATCTTAAACAGGTCACCCCAGTGCAGGTCCCACTCTCATAGTGGTGAAATAGCTGAAATGCAGAAGTGATAGGCCAAAGTGACACGTATGCAGCATCGATGGAAAGCATGCGGCGACCTTTCGGTGGAGTCCACCTGTTGAAGGTGTTGCTTTTTTTTCTTCAGTGTGACCAGGCGCGGGTTATGAATAGCCACACTTACAGCTAAATAAAGATCACGGCAGCCGTATTGTGCATGCATGTATTCGACTTTTAGCGGAGTCAGGTGCTTTCCCTGTCCTCCCTGTGTGTTGCGCCATAACCGTGACACCAAAAACTAAAGAGCTGAAAGAAACTGTGAGGTTTTCACCCTTTACCAGAAAAGATGGGGCTGTGCATTTCACCTCGGAGGAATTTCCTATCACTATTACTAGGAATTACTAAACTGAGGAAGTGCATGCGACTGCTGACATCTCTGACTTCCTGCAGCCTCTGATTCATTTCAGAGCAACTGGGTCAAACGTTTGTCAGCGTGTCCATCCGTGGGGCTTCTCTGGTCTCCATCGAGCTTTAGTGCACATTGAAAGTGGCTGCATCTCCACCTGTAGCCGTGATGCGTCCTCGGTCTCTCCGCTGCGACCCCACGGCCCCTGCTACCACCAGTTAGCCGACTCCCCCCCACTCTGCCTTCTCCCTTTCTTCTCCTGCCCCCTCGACTCCGACAGAGCCCAACAGCCTCTTAACACTTACCAGCAGCCCGTTCGAGGCGTCACAACGCGGGGAAGCGATTCCACGCCGCGTTACGCAACGCGTATTTTCACTGGGGAGCTTAAAGGCGGCTTGTGCGAGGCAGCAGCCGGGGGAGACGCTGGTGAAGTTCGGCTGAAAGGCGCAGCGCTCGCCCGCCTCCCGAGCCCTGTTCTCGCCGCCTGGCGTGGAAGTGGCGAAGTGGTGCAACAGCGCTGATCCCCGCTGCGCGCAACGTGGAGCAGTTCGCGGACGAGCCAGCAGCAACCACCTACCTCGCTGTTGTGGAAGGCGCTAATGGCTCTTGCCGCGCTGTCAGTGAGTTTGACGTGAAGCACCGAGACGTCGCCGCCGCGGCTCAGTTTCCCGCTGGACAGCTCGTAACACCGGTTCGCCGCTAGCGCCGACATCCCGCCGAGAACCCGCAGCCGGCAGCTTCAAGTCCGACAAGCCCGGGAGAAACACGCCAACATGGGCGAGAGGAAGCGGAGAAAGAGCCCCCGACGAGCCCGTGTGCGCGTGCTACTGCTGCTGCTCCGCCGCCGCGCGCTATTCTGGAGTAGATCGCATTACGTCATGACGGCTGAACTCAGCGGAGATCTTATTGGCCTGCTGACATAAATAAACCATTACGTGTGGCTTACGTAACCATATCCACGATTCCTCTGCCCCGTTTCACTGCATTTCTTGGCTTTTCCTCGTGTGCAGGGGGTTTCTTTAGCGTGGAGACATTACACAGACGTTAAAAGCTTCCAGGGCTGAGATTTGGTAAAGTGATGGAGCTTGTTGAGTCATGTTGTGTTGCTGAGTCATGTTAACATGATGCACCAGCCCAGATTTTAGACAGGTCCACATGAGCACCATCAGCAACTGAGCACATATTTATATGATGATCAGCATCCAGACTAACCCCATGACACAGAACGCGTTTCATATTTTACAATCAAATTGTTGAATGGAGTTTATTAGACTTACGTCATTCTCTCAGATTCATTTAAAGGAAAAAAAGACGACTCACTGTGAACTGGTGTTTGGCTGAATCTCACCAGAATCAAATTGTCCTCGCATTGCTTTTTAAACTATGGTTAACTTAAATGGCTGTAGGTGATGCTGCCTGCAGGGCTCACTGTTAAGCTTCATTGCTTTGTGACTTTATTGCACGTCTCACACTGGAGAGTTTTTCTGGCACAGCTCAACACCAGCCTCTCTCTCTGTCTCTCTCTCTCTCCACTTTGAAATTGTCCATGTCAGAACAGAACATTTGCTCAGTGCTCAGCAGAGAACAAAAACACAAAGACAGTCAATACAAAAGACGCAACAAATGTGCCGCAGGTTTTCAGATACAAACGAGCTGGTGTGAGTTTAAGTCTATTTGAATTCCAGTGTGTGTGTGTGTGTGTGTGTGTGCGCGTTGTCTGTCTGCCTGCTTGTGTTTGAACGCAGGCAGTGGTCACCAGGCAGATGAGCACAGTTCAAAGCAGACTCATATCAAAGTGCACTCTGGGTCTTTGTAGTGCAAGGTCTGCAGCAGGTGACATTTTGAGCTTCGGATCATTTATAACTTTGAACACTCGTTGTGAGCTAAACCTCCTCTCAACACAGCAGGTATGGAGAGGACAGATCAGGGCAGGGGCGGTGGATGGGAGTTAGTTTCCTCACAGGCAGGCCAGCAGCATGAGGATACTACACCCAATGGCCGAGGCAATGGAATAACAATCACAACTGGGCTTGTAACTCATCTCAAAACTCAAGATGTCTGCTTTCGTTATGTCTGTAGAAGAGGAATAGGAAACTAAACCACAGGTGAGTCTAATGTTGACAATACATCCATTACTAGCTAAAGCTGCCACTGACAATGGATTATTGTGGTAAATATTATATGTGGTAAATATTTGAAGGGAATTTAGTGGGACCTTCGTTGACGCTGCAGGTCATGGGGGATCCTCTGTCGGGCTGCAGTCCTCTCGTCGGAGCAGCGGCTTCTGGCAAGCACCGTCTAGTCCGCTTGCTGATCGAAGGTGGGGCTCAGGTCAATGGGCGCAACCCCAGAGGAGAGACGGCTCTGCTGGCTGCATGCAAGGCCCTGAGGGGGGAACCAGACGGGCCCGAGACGGTGAAACTCCTCACATTCCTGCTGCAGAACAAGGTCAGACTGCGGAGACGATATATTTCTCATTGCAAACCAGACTTTATTTACTACAGTCATCTGCAAGTGTTTAATGATGTAGGTGTATTTGTAATGCATAATAAATAATACCTACAGTGTACTGGTGTGTTCTCACCCCAGATATGTCACATAAGATCTAGTTAAGATGGTAAATGAACTTAAAAACATGACATGTGTATCTGAAGATCTAAACGTGGGTCAGTATTTCTCAGTAACCTACGTATTGGCCAGTCAGGCCGACCCAAACGCACAGGACTGGGCTGGCCGTACTGCTCTGATGTACGCCTGTATGGAGCGAGCAGGGGCTCAGGTGGCGTCCATCCTGCTGGCCGCAGGGGCCGACCCCAGCATGGAGGACTGCTCTGGAGCCTCAGCTTTGGTGTACGCCATCAACGCACAGCACCAGCCAACACTGAAGGTCAGATTCTGAAAGTGTTAACGAAGCCTGTACAGAAGTAAAAGGGCTGGAATGACAGAATTAGACAACTAGGAAAGTCATTTCACTTGTTATAATGATGCACAGAGACGTGTCTGTTTAAAGTGGAAGTATCCTGAGCAAACCTAATAACTAACGTGTATTTCAGGTGTTGATGGATGCCTGCCAAGCTAGGGGACATGATGTCATCATAATTGCCACGGAGATGGGTGTGAGCGGAGGCCCGGTGACCAGACGTTACCTGAATGTTCCTCCATCACCTGACACATCGCCGGTGTCCTGCATGTCCCCGTCTGACATCGTCCTTAAGACTGGCTCTCCAAACTCACCAGAAGGGGAAAATGTCTTTAATTTCAGAGGTACGACTGAGTAATAGAGTTTTTTTTACACACATTGAATCCATGTCTGTCTCAGAGATCAGAGGTAGTGGTGCTGATAACCCTGAGCAGACTCAGAAAGCAAACACTGTCACCAGATGCACTCGTTCATACAGACGCAAGATAAAAATAAGCTGGGAAGGGGAAGTGAATCTCTTGAGTGTCTTGCTCAAGCTGCAAGTTCAGCTGAGTGTAGGAGGAAGGATGCGAAGAAATAGACTTCCGTTTGGCGATAAGTTGGTTTTAGTTTAGGATATTATGGTGTTAATTAGGTGTCGTCCCTTTACCGGGCAGAACACGGACGATGTGTTTCTCAATTCCTCCTGCTTGCATGATTTTTACTTGTAAAACTTACTCGCTTTCAGCAGGTAGACGAGGAAGCAGGAGCTGCAGCAGACATCTGTCCTGTGAGCCAGGTCCGCTGGACGAGTGTCGCTCGCCACCTACCAGGCAAAGGATGCTATCTGAACCATGGCTGGCCATTCACAACCTGGCCTGCCTGAACAGAGCTTATGAGGAGGGTCTGAAGGAAAGGAGCCAGCAGGATGAGAGCAACACGGAGGATTTAGGAATGAGACACAAGGAGCACAGAGAGGATGACGAGTCCCATTTCCATCAAGCCAAGATGGCAGAGAGCAGAGAGGATTTCCTTCCAGGGGTTTCTCAGTCACTCCCTACCCTCGCAGAGGTGGACCCGTCTCTGGCGACCTCAAGCAGATTGCTCTCAAAGAGGTGTGTAACACCTGGATCATCAATTCAGAAGAGCTCTGTTAAGCTTCCTGCCTGCCCACCTCCTCACTGCCAGCTCCGCAGGAATACCCTCCCATCTGTCACAGTGGTCCCCCCTCCTCTGCTTCACCTTCCGCCTTTAGTCAACCAACCAGACTGTCACCCACAGGTCGCATCCAAGGTTTTGCCCTCAAAAAGCAGGAGCATGGTGTTTCTGCCTCACCCGCCACCTTCTTCCAGAGCATCATCGTTGAGACCCGCACTACAACCTCGACTCCCCCTCTCCTCCTCTGTCACCTCCTTGGTTGCTCCTCCTGCAACCTGTTGCAGGGAGAGGAGCAGGAAGTCGCTGCGTCGTCATTCAGTGCAACTTGAATAGAGAGCGCGAACAAATCGCTTTGTAGTCTGTGAGACTACAGTGGTGCTTACTATTTATCCTAAAAACCAGTTTTGAAGTGAAAGAAAGTAAAAGTAATTTACGCCCAGCTAAACAGAAGAAACATTTTAAGAGGCAAGTCACAACTACAATCCAGAAAAAAGGTGCGTGCGTGTTCATGGCAAAAGGAGTGAAGTTATTTTATTTGTTTTTAATATGTATCTACAACAAGGGGGACACAGGCAAAAACGACTGACATCTTGAAGAAAATTAATCAAAACCAAAAAAAAAAAAAAACATTTATTATCAATGCAGTTTTCCCACCTTTTTTCCAATAAGCAACATTTTTTGTCTAAAGAAACTTTACGATATAAAGAAACGTACGAAGAAAGAACCTCTTATTTTACTACACGAGACATTTAGGATTTGAAACTACCCTAACATGAGATACAAAGCAATTCCCCAAGGACTGACTGCCTCATATTCAATACTGCTTTGTCATCAAGAGGAAAATGAGGAACTGAACAGAAAAATCCTTACTCCCGCCCCCAAAGATTCCTCTTAACCCTCCCGACCCCTGAATGTTACAGTATTATACATCAGCACAATAGAAATACAGAAATGATCAATGTTGTGACGGCTTTACTTACAGGACAAAGATAGAGAGAAGTTCAACTGCATTTTGTACAACAGTATTTCAAACACGGGAGGAAACGCTGGTTCCTGCGCTCTTTAACTATTTAGCAACGAATCTGTCTTTTTTCCCTCCTTAATGTTCTGATCACGTTTAAATAGGTAAAAAAAAATCCTTCATAATACAAGTCTGTACTCTGGTCCCTGTAGGTATGTTGGATTGAGAGCTGGCGTCTGGTGTGCGCTGCTTTAAGTTTCAGTTGTGTCAAGGGTGTGAGAAAGTAAATAAATGCAGTGTGTCACAGGCGGATACAGAAGGGACGACAAGGTTTATTATGAAAATATTATGAATTAAAAGCTGGCCTCTTTATCCTGTTCTTGCCCGTCTGTGGCTTATCAGCACTGTAAACCAACATTTTCCAAGAACAGAGCCAGAGGAGGGAAGATTTGGCGCAACCAAGAGTTTAAGGAGAAGTGTGTGACTGAGTTTCCACACTCACTTCGCTAGAAAAATCACCCTCTGGTTATTTTAGACCCCTTAATGCTACAGCTCTGGTGCACAGTAAAGCCCCACGTTTTGCCTGTGATGAGGTGAAATAGCATAATAGTCCATAGCAGCTCCAGTTTCTGTTTCTCATCATTCATATTATTTCTGAGTGCAGACATAATGTCTCAGAGCAAATACACACAGTTGCCCGAATCAGCATGTTTCTGATCAACTGTTAAGTTGTGATTTGAAATATCAAAACATGTCAATGATATCAAAATGCATTTTACATTATTTACAAAAAAATCTAACCAAACGATGGAGAGTTGCAAAAACAAAACAAAAACATTATAACGGAGTGGGATGGTGTGTGACCGAGTGCTGATGCTGGCCTGTTGGAAAAGTGAGAGAAGGGGAAAGGACGGAGGTTTTTGTCTTGAAGATGAGCAAAGGGAGGGACGTCACTCGCTAACAGTCAACAGAGCAACGGCTTGCTGCTTTCCAACCAAAGAATCAAAACCCTTTCACCAGGATCAACGGTAAAGTCGGGGCAACGCATGTATGGAAACAAACTTTCTGCAAGCTGAACTGGTTTAAAGCACAAACATGCATCACAGTGTGTTGAGGACAAAACAAAAAAACAAAAACAAACGTACAATCCAAGTGTTGACTACAGGTCAGTAGAAGGACAATGAATGCAGCCTACATACACGTTGGAGTGGAAAGTGACCTAAGTGGGCAGCGTTAGTGGAAGCAGCATGAGTGTGGTCCAAACGACGCTCGACACTTGTGTTAACTTCAGCACCTTTAGGACTCAGAGAGACGGATCACACAACGTCAGACACGTCGCTAAGGGGCTCTGCATGTTACACAGCTGCTACTAGTCCTGCAGTTAACAGAAACAGGGAAACACTTAAAAAAAAAAAGCCAACAATGATTTGTAAGACAAACTGAAGTACATAAATAAATAGAGCTGTGCATTTCACTGCGTGGAAGCTACTAAAACAGGAGCCGCTTGTCTTAAACAGGTTACTGAACTAGGAAATTTCCATCTTATAAAGGAAACTGTCTTTGACAAAGGCAAAGAAGAGGCCAATCAGTACCACGATGGATAAAATCCTACCTGCAGGTGGCAGTGTGCTCTGGTAGAGCCATGTGTAACACAGCTAAATGTTTCTGATAGGTGTGCACATACACCGTCTTCATCTTAATAATGTGCCCTTAGAAACAACAGAAATTACAACCTATTCTTAAAATGATCATACCAATATCATTAATAACAATAACACAATAATAAAAATAGAAATGATACAATACATACAGAAAAATAAATGGAAAACGTGTTCACTGATCATCACAACACCTCTGTTAAAATGTACACGCACAGAGAACAATGTTGGGGGCAAAGGGCTCGTTTCAGCTGACCCTCTACCGAATCCGTTGGGGGAAAGTAACAAAAAAAAAGTGATTAAAAAAAAAAAAAATCCAGAGTCATCGTTGAGAGGCTTCCACGCAGCTGCTAAGAGACCAAACAGTATTTCCGAGGGAGGGCTGTGTTAATCAGTCTCCTCTCTCCCTCGCTCTCTCTGCGTTTGTCCTCCATTCCTCGCTCATTGCCTAGACCCTGATAAGAAGCCAGGGAGGCTAGGGCCAGAGTCAGAGAGGAGGTTCTTCCTGTTGCTCTGTGACTGCTTCCTACTTAGACTGGCGGCCATCTTGCATGCTCCAGGAGGGCCCGTCTTAATTTGAGTCCCAGCATGCTCAAGGGCTGTCCCGGAAGGCTGTGTGGCCGAAGAGGTCCCGAGTGAGAAGGATGGGTAAAAAGGGGGGAGACAGTGGATCCCGTATGGGGTGGGGTGTCAGGCAGAGGGTGTGTCCGGTTGAGGTGAAGGAAGGATTGATTTGAAGAAATTAAATTAAAAAAAATCAGGGGTATACAAAAATAGAATGGGGGGGAAAAACGAAATACAAAAAAACGGGGGGGAAAAATAAAATCACACACTCATCGTCATGTTGGGTGAATACTGAAAAGAGAGAGAGGGAAAGGGGAGGAAGGCACAGATGAGTGGATATGTCACTGACAACATTTAAACACCAGAGGGTGCTCAAACCCAACCCTGCAAAGCTGTAGACTGTAGGCTCACTCAACGCAACCCTTCCCTCTATTACAGATGTTTAGGGCTTAGTATTAGTCTTGATTTGTAGACAGTAAACTTGGATTTGCACATACTGGGGGGTTAACTGAGGGACAACCTGTGGCTCTGCAGGCCGAGGGTTGGAGAACCTCACAATTTCACACAGTGCAAGGGAAATTATTGATTCCACCTGTTGTGCTTCAAACACAGCAACATAGTGTCACATCCTTGATTAGTCCAGTGTGTCTATAACATAAAAATGTCCCAATTTATCATCTGCCCAAACCAACTATGATACAGAGGGTGTAGAATGAATTACTAAGCGATTAGTAAGTGGTGCAATGCAAGCAGAACCTCTGATGCAGCTGTCTAATATTCACGTTGTCCTAACCACAGCAAGGTTTTCATTTTGAAATTTTAATGCCACGGAATATTTAATAGTAAGCTTTTATCCCACTGCTTGGTAGCACGATAACAGACTCAGTGTCAAAGAGCTTTCAGTAGCAATAAGAAGAAAAGCGCTATACAAGTGCAGACCATTTACCGTTAACTTAGGCCTGTCACCGTTTAACATTTAGTAGGAAATGGATCCGTTTTGATGAATTCTGCTTGCATTCTTCCACTTTAATCATGTCAGGATGTCAAGGAGAACTGTTAAGGGTTGAGAGATGCCATTCACTCACTCTACTTACACTTTCGCTTTGGAATGGATTCAAGAAGTTGCCGCCCATTTCGCCATCGTCTCTCGGCGTTCCGGGAGGGTTGTTCATGCCCCCCATGTTATTGGGAGAGCTCTGGAGGCAAAGAAAGTAAAGTGATGAGATGGATGTTACAGAGAGCGTCATTGAAAAAGTAAAGAAACTTTATATTACTGGTTTAAGCTGGATGTGTACTTACCTTTGGCAACCCATCCATATCGCCAGACCCTGGGAATGTGGAAGTGCAGAAATGGTTCAGTTGTTGTTCAACATAAGCATAATCCATTAGTGAAGCTGAGCAGTGCAGTGTTTAAACACACCTAGTGATCCATTCATGTGGTGCGGCTCCATGGCTCCCATTCCTCCCATTGGCCCGTCAGGACCGGGTCCCATTGGGAACTAGAAATGGGAGAATGAAGACGTAAATGGCTCTAGAAGTGTTTTGCATGTTTGAATGCTTGACTCTTGTGAAACTCACGTTGGGTCGGTTGCCTCCTGGTCCTATAGGATTCATCATTGTATAGATGTTTTCACTCGAGTTGGTTGAATCTAAAACATTTTAAAAAGCTTTTAGTTACATATTAGAGACAACATCAAATAAATGTGAGAAATGACAAATGACAACACTGGTAATTGGGTAGCGGGCAGACACATTCATGCTTGTTTAGTGAAGGAAAATGGGAGACGGGTCAGGGCACATAGTTTGGTGACGCACCACCTGGGCTGGGCATGATGGGAGTTCCAGGTGGACCTCCTCCGCCTGGAGGACCCTTAGAATCAATCAGAGATAAGACGTTACTACTACATTAATCACAAAACAAACAAATCATCAGTACAATCAAATAACAGGTACGTTAAATATACATTAACTCACCACATAGTTTCCTGGGGATGAGGAAGAGTAGGCTATCTGAAGGGGTAAAGAGGAAACAATCAAAAGGTTTGAGAGTGCCAGGACGCAATAAAGGTGTCTACACGCATGCAGTAAATGTTGCTTTTGTAAAGCTTGGAATCAGGTTTTCAGAATAGGGTTTGTGTAATTGTAAAGATCCATTTCATGTTTGAAGGTCAAGCGTTTCTGACTCACAGAATTAGCATTAGGTCCTGGCCAAGGCCCTCTTCCTCCAGGACCCCTAAGGTGACAGACAAATTGATAGTAGTAGAGGGAAAAGCAAAAATAAAAAAGGGAGATGCATCATGTGCAGCATTATGTTGTAACTTACATGTTCATTCCTGGCATCGGACCACCCATGGAGTTGGGAGGAGGCCTCATGCCTCCATAGTTCTGTAAGAGAAGACATTATTTCTAATTTTTTTCTCTAAATTCAATGACTCTAGTTCTTTAACAGACCTAAAAGTCTTAGGAAAATATATTCATATTCATTAGATACAGCAGCTGCAACATCCAGCAAATAAGCTGCAGCTGTTGGCTTAAGAGCCCTGGAGAAACTACAGCTCAGAGCAAACGGATCTGCTTCGAAACGTGTTCACACTCCATAACCATATTGAACTTAAAGACGTGTGAGAGTGGCAGGTTTGTGTTCGTCCCACCTGTGGGCCCATGGCCATTCCTCGAGGAGGATTCATCCTCATTGGTCCACCCATGTTAGGATGCCCTGCAAGAACAGATCTGGAGTCACAAACTACACACAGACAATCATGTGTTCATATGAAGCCACATATGGCAGGTCAGGAATTAAGACGTGCCAGACAATACTCTGTCCTAATCCCATTAGTTGTAACCCTCTGGTCTCGGTGGAGATTTTAGCTGCAGATTACAGCTTCAGACTGTAACACCCCCACAAGGAAGAAGAAATAACTACTGAAGCTTCTCAAATGTGAGGATTTGAACCTTTTCTTTATCAGTTATCATTAAGGAATGAATTCCAGGGGCAAAGAGACTTTGTGTGGGGCTCCAAAAAACTTTTTCAGCTGTACCTTGCGGTCTTGTTGGATCCAGGCTGTTTGGCAGTAAAGGTTGAGATCCAGGGATTCCCCCAGGAGGCTGACAAAAGACCAGGCAGACCACTCAAGACACGCCGATTGGCAAAAATCAACGTACAATGAGTAATCAAGGTCAGAATTGTGTTCAGTACCTGATTTGGCATTCGGAGTGAGGGGCGCGGTCCACCTGGATACCGTGGTGACATGAAAGGCTAAAATATAGAGAAATGGAATTGAGGACAGAAAATGAGGTGGAGAGAAAAGGACATTTTCATTATTGATAAATCCAACAGCACTCAAACAGGGGTAGCACTGAGGACACACACATGAACCGATGTGACTGGAGAATGAGAATGACACTGAACGACTGCATCACGTCAGACTCAAAACACGCTGATGCAAAAATCTCCAAGTTACTTTTTAGCAGCAGTCAGTTATACAGACACACACACACACACACACAACCTATACCCTCAAAGTTTAAGTGCGCGCGTGTGTCAAGACAGCGCTCACACAGCTCCCTGCACTCCCCCGTCTGTCCTTGCTGCGGTGTAAGCCGATTCGGCCTGTGGTCTGCCTGGCATAGTTAGTGGCACCTCCGGCCAACAACACCGTTCAAACCCTGAGAGGAAGCATGTCCACACTCTCCAGCACACGAGGAGGAAACCAGAAACCACAAGAATGAAGAACCGGTCTGCCGCAGTTAATGGGAGATGGCTAACTTTACCTCCACACTGGCTCTTCAGCTACTGTTGGGATAAGCGCTAAAACAGATGCTGCCTGGGAATTAAGAGTTTCAGCTGGATACACTGGACGTTTTCGGATCTAGCTGGCGGCAAACAATTATCCTATGTGTGCGTAAAGTGAGTGTCTATGTGGATACACCCTTATGTTTTTGTTTGTATATGCAACATGTCCATAGTGCCTGTCCCCTGTTATTTACCAGGTGCTAGGGTAAGCAAGCAGAGGGGAGGAGAACGTGCTGCGTGTGTGTTAAGACTAGAGAAGCTGAAGAGTGTGCAACCCCGACGAGCTGCTCCGGAGCGAGGGGCAAGGAGTGAATTATTCATTCACACAAGGACAGCCAATTCTGGGCCTTGAAGAGGAGCAGGCCCTTTCATAAAGGATCTAGCAGCTGGAGAGGCTGACATCAGGGAGCGAGGCAGCACAGAACTAGAGTAACAGGGCTTCAGGGTTGAGGAGAAGAAAAAGAAACTGCAAGTAGTGTCAACGTAAAGTAAGAAGCCTGTGTGTGGGTGGGGGGGGTGTGGGTGGTCGGTGATTGAGATTTAGAGGGAATGTAAGAGAGGAGGGTGTTTGAGAGAAAGTGTTTGCATCTTACCTGGCCATGGGGTCCCATCATTGGGTTGCTGGGGTTGTGTGGGGGGGGCTGTGCATGGGGGGACTGCTGAGAGCCGGGTGGTCCCTTTAAGAAAGAAGAGCGACATCAGAGAGGGAAGGGCCCACAGGAGGGGAGGGGGGACAGTGGGGGTGTACACCTGGAGGAGGAATTACCCAATCAAAACGATAAAGAAAGAGGAGGATGAAAAAGGGGGAGTCAGGCTGGAGTCGTTAGGCTGACGGGGAAGAGCAGGAGCAGGAATGTGGTCAAAGGCGGAAGTGTTGGGAAAATTCTTTAACGCCTGCATTTCTTCAGGGAAAACAGAACAGAGCGCAACAGAAAAAGTTTGAATTTAGCAGAAGTTATTGTTAATCAGGATTATTTTGCTGGACGGTCCCAGAGTCAACCACATGGGGGCAGTGTTGCCAAAAGTTCGCTGCAACAGGATAGGCGATAACAGCAGGACAGGCACTAGTGGCTTCAAACTTCTAATTAGAGCGACGCGACTGACAAAAACAAGTGAAATGCAAAAGTTTTTTCTGCTGGTTTTGTTCCTAACTCAGTAAGACGTTAAATCCTGGTTCATGAAAACAGCTTCTCTACACAGCGCTCTGTAATTGCTGACATTTCACCATAAGACAAGAGGTTAATGACCCCTAATAACCAACTCATTATGCAACACTTTTTTTCCTGCTCTGACACCGTCAGTGTCTTCATCTCTGTGTTTTCTTTATCCAGCAGTCGGAAAAAAACAGTTTACAAATGGAATTTTCCATGTAGAATTCCTGCGTATCCAGACACACAGCACAACGAATCCCTCATCGGATTTCTGGAAAACACCCCAACTCACCAGACAAGTGTTAGCAGGAGAGCATCTGATCAGCAAATCATTAAATATTAAACTATACTCGTATGACTACACTCGTATTATTTGCTTTCGCATTTGCTGATACCGTGTAAAGATCCAGTGGCTGCCACATTGTGGCTATTAAAGCAAATGTATGTATCACAAAGTAGGTAAAGGCAGCTCTCAAAAATATTTCAAATGACACCCAGGCTTTATTATAAACATGAACCATATGTGCAGCATACAACCCAAGCTTTCCATCACAACAAGGTCCCTAAACACAACATACATACAAATCCACACGCACCAACCCTCGCCCAGTCTCACTCCCCCACCAATGTTATAAATAGCACCTCCATGCGCCTCTCCTCACCCTCTGCCCCCACCCTTCCCTTGTTTTTTTTTACATTCGTACTCTCACTAGTCCCCCCCCCACCACATTGCCTCGCTCGCAGCCAACAAACAATGGAGTGGTAGGTAGCCACAGAAACAGACACCGGCCACTGTCCTGCTGACACTGATATTTCACATTTCTTCCCTTCTCCACTACTCTTCATGTCTCTCCATCCTTCCCTCTCTCTATCATGTCACAAGCCTTTTCTGTCCTACTCTTCACCACCTTATCATGCCTCCTGCCAAATGCCAGTGCTGTCCATCACGCCGCCGCCTCACAGGCTGCGAGAGTGTGTGTGTGTGTGTGTGTTTATTGTGACTGTACGCATGTATGCCTCTGTGTTTGTACATGCATCCGAGTTTCTCTCTCTTCAGTCTTCAGACAGCCATCTCCCACACTAAAATGCTTCCCTTCACAAAGCCGGGACAGGTCAGAGACGGAGATGGAGAGTGGAGAAGAGGATGAATGTGAGATGGTTGAATCACAAATTGGTTGAACAGAGGCCCAGTTAGGGCAGAGCCGCAGATTAATGAATGGTGTAAGCTTCAGAGGCTACGGTGGGCGTAAACACACAAAGAAATAAAAGAAGAGTTAACTGTGGCTGCATCTCATCTACTGATTTTAGACTGAAAGAATTATTACTGGATTTTTACTAAAACCGTTACCTTGAACAACACATGCAACCATCTCTATATATTCAGCCTGTATAACATTTACAAAAAGAATTAGCACATTTACACCAAAATCAGGCAAGTTTTACTTTTTAGCAGGCAAACAAAGCACAAAAGCTGTTTGTACTATATTGTCTATTACAGGTTGAAAGACATGATCACCTAGTGCTGAAAATGGCTGAGAAATCTAAAGTTAAGAGCCTCCGTTTTTGGGGAGACAGAATAAAGACAAGTAGGTATATGATACAGCAAGTGAAGAGGGTTTGGCAGAGATGGAAGATGGGGACCGTGCCAGAGGGGGCTGGGCCATACCTGGAAGAAGCCTGGGGGCATGGGACCACCTGGCATGGTGTCGTTCGGGGGCATGTTGCCCATCACTGGGCTGGGTGCTGCCGCTGCGCTCTGAAACACACAAACAAAGCGAAGACGTCAGTGATCAGTGTAAGCGAGCCCGTCACTGCTCTACGGACACACGCATATGTTGCACTGTCCACCAAAATACTTCAGGGGGCAGTGTCTGCATCCGCAATCAAGGCAAACTCCCACCCCACTCCCATCTATGCTTTAATGGCCATTTCACAAACGTTTCTCTTGCAACAACCTTTAAACTGATCCTTCATCTCTGTGGTGGAGAGTGAGAAGAAAAAGGGCATTAATCACTTCATCTGTCTGTGGAGGACAGAAGCGAAGAGCTAGGGTTCAAGCAGAAATACCACCCAAATGTTATTCCTATGTGCCGCTCTCCAGAAGCCGTAAAGAGCAGAGTGCATTGGTCCTGTGACGAGCTGTCACACTGATAAACTTCACTCTTAAACACTGAGCTGTTCCTTTTAGATCACAGCTACTTAGATTGTCATTATGTTGCCGCTGAGTGTTAGCTTTGCATACATGTCATTTTGCACAGAAGTTGTAAAACAATGGGACTTTTTAAAAGTTAAGGTCAATGCACAAAGCTTAACAAAACACTTATTTATCCTCATATTTGGCTCTTCTACGGTTAAAGAACATTAGGCTTAAGGTTGTGACACATTAACATCAAAATATTGGAAATCAGGTAAACTACTGCTGCTCATCATGCTGAACTGTAACTCACCACTTACTGTCGATACACTGCTTATCTAACCACTGCGTAAATACATTAATGTATTTAAAAATACATAATATCAAAATAAAGTAAAATATTACTATGCTTTGACTCCTGGGCGTTACTTTTATATTTAAATGTGAGCATTTTAGATTAGACGCAAAGTAGGTGCAACACTGAAACCTGGTGAAAGCAGCTGCTTAACTCCTGCTAATCATATTACCACCAGCAACACCACTACCACTGTTTCCAATCTCCTTTGTGTCAGTCAAACAATATGGAAGAATACAACTAGAATGTTGAATGTAGGATGTAAGGGGGTGGGGGTGAATCAGCCCGGGAGTTAAATATGATATAACTGTATTCTTGTCAACACACATAGACAGAGACGCATGTTCGGAGTGCTTACATAAGAATGTCGGAACAAACACACACAGTACATGAACGCACAAACATACACAGAGCGACACACAAAGAGTTGCATCACAGGCTCACAAAGTGCAGCCCTTCAGTACAGAGAGGCAGACAGGGGAGAACCGCAGGCTATACGACCAGAGCGAGGAGGGGGTTTAAGACCCAGGGGAGGGACTCGGTCTCTCACGAACGCACACTTTCACACATGCACGGTTCCACCAGAGCCCAACAAACGCGCTACATCTATGTGACATGTACTGTATGCTTGGACAACAGCGCATGCTACCAATTACACGCACATGCGCAAATTCACCCTGACTGTCTGCAACAAACACACAAAGGCAAAAAAAGTTCACACATATTCACAATGACACACACCCACCTCCCCCCATCTTTATGCTAATTCTGCTAGTGAACACGAGCAGGCCACTGAGTCCCTGGGGAAGAAGCAGGGTCGGCTGCCTCTCTCTCCTCCATCCTCCCTTCCTCCAGTGCATCCATCTCCTTCTGCATACTTTTCTCCTCTCCATGACCCCCCGTGCTTATTTTTCCCGGTACAAGTGCACGCGCACACACCTTCACTGTGCCCCAACCTCTCTACTAGTCCTCCCCATCACAACCCTTTCCTCACCCCCCTAGTAGGGTGTCAGCAGCTTGCAGAAGCTGTTGCTATGGTGACAGGTCCTATCTGCACTCTGTCCCCCTGGCATCCCCCGCTCCAGGAGCACAGAGAGCGAATAAGAAGATGCAGGAGAGAGAGAGGGAGAGTGAAGGCACAAGGGCGAGATAGAGGAAAGAGTGAGAAGATACAAGAGTGAGGCAAGGGATAGAAAAAAAAAGAGACAACGGAGAAGAAAAAAAAAACTGTTTCAAGGAGGGAGATTTCTGTCCTCCATCAATCACTTGGTCACATTATTCTTTGAGACGATTAATGAGCATCAACAATCTGCTGGTGAATCCTCCAATTTGCAAATTGAAACAGAGCAAACCGAGAGCACGCACAGTGTGCAGGTGCCACAGGCAAAGTGTAAGGTAGATTTAGTATGCAGTCGGTCTTTATTAAAACCAAGTGACCTGGGGAAATACAAAAGGATTCAACTGTGCTTTTCTAGCTTTTGTAGTTGCGCCCACAGTCCTGTCTATACCTACCTTTCTATTTCAGCTACAGCCTCAGAAATGGGAGACGGTCAGACAACATTGCAACTTGACTGCACCCCCAAATCAGAATATCTTGAATCACCAATAAAAATGTACAGGAATTTGTCTTGTTGACGTTGTCAGGGGTAAATGACGACTACTAATGCAGACAGACAAACACACAAGCAACAAAAGCCAAAACTTTCCCATCAAGAGCGCAGCGCAGTCCAGGGCAGACATTAGTATATAGACGACATACATAGAGGATCTGGTGCAGGCAATTTCACATGGCAGAACTTTTGACAACTCATAAGATATTTAGCTCTAATAAAATCAAAGAAGATTCAACCAGGTGTGTCATTTCTGCCCCACAGACGCTTTGATGATGGATGTAGTTATTGGTTTGGAGACATCATGACTAGTTTCTCCTTTTGTAATGATGCATCACAGAAAAACTTTTCTGAGCACAGTGGGGACCATGTGGTCTACGATTTACTGTGTAAAACCACAGCGTCTGAATTTGGTCAGGCACTTTTTGATCTCACCATCTCTGCCCCTTGCGTTTTGTTTCGCTCTCTTCTGCACCCTATAAAATAAAGGCATAAAATAGATGCACGGTGGAGTGTAGTTGTGTTGTAGTTAGTGTCCCTGGTTCAGAACCTCTTGGCAGCAAAAACTAGTTAAGTCAAAAGGCAAAACTGAAAATGTTCATGGAGAGCACAAAGCTTAAAATCTCTAAATAAGTGAGTCATCAATCTTGTTTAAAAGTTTTCCAATTCGTATAACTCCAAAATGATTGGCCAGCTGGAAAGTGTTATGAAACAGATCCTTAACAAAAAAACGACATAAATGTATAAATGAATAAAAACAGGATTCCAGTTTCTAATATGAAAATATGCAGGGTTACTTTGTCCTACATGTTGCTAAACCAAGTAGCTTTTTGCTGGGATGGTTGGGTTTAACATTACATCTCAGTGTTTAACTTCATGTAGGCACACACACAATGTAATGAAAAAACGATTAATAGCCAATTTTTTTGGCAATATTAACTGTTTCAATCAACAGTTATGGCTCTTTGTGAGGACGTGTTGTGCTTGTTCTTCCACCCAAGTACAAACCCACAGTGTTGATGAATAATCCATCAGAGAACAAAAGAATTAGTGATCTGATTGGCTGGTACAGTACAGTATGTAGATGGGCTATACAGAATAGCATTGATCTCTCCCTCCACTTCCATCTCCCTCACCCATAGGACCTACCACACAGATCAATAGTGCTCAACACATTATTGACCTCCGCCTGATACCTTTCACAGGCATAAAGACAGAGACATAAACACTGGATGGAGAGAGCATCTAGGTAGGGAGAGGCAGAAAATGTACCTGTGTGTCTGTATTTATGTGTGTCCCTGCCTGGAGAGGGTACTAATCTACATTCTGGTTCATGCTGATATGTACCTCATCACTGTCTCCTTGACCTGCTGTCCTTAGCGCATAGAGAAAGGGAGCGCACGAGGGAGGAGGGGGAGGTAAAGGAGTGAGGATGAAAGTGTGTGGAGACAGGAGGAAAAATAGCTGACTATGGAGATCTAGCTAATTTATCAGCCCAGTCAAAACAGTGTGTTTTGCTCTGGAGCAACAGGATACGGCTGCTACTCTCGCTGTCACGTCTGACAAACAAACGCACAAACACACATGCACAATCTCTGAAAGCCCAGCTGGTCCTTAAAACTGTCACGACATGCACGCCAAACACACAAAGACACACACGCTTCCCCAAAAGCTGCTGCCAAGGTAGCAGGACTGAACTAGACATAAACTTGTGCGTGCATGCATACACACACACACACACACACACACCGGATGACAGCACTAATACATGCTGCAGACACAACATCCACTTAGCCAACACTCCAGAGAGAAGGAAGAGGGGCCAAAAGCAAGAATATAAAGGAGAATGTGAACTACTGTATGAACCTGAATATAGCTTGACTCAAGCAGAAGGACGTACATTTATCCTCCATTAGAACAACAGAAAGTACTGGTCCTGCTACATTACTGTCCTCACTACAATTCAGAGGAAAATATTGTACTTTATCTTTGTACTTTTTCCAGAATTTACTTAACTAAAAAAAAAAAAAAACTATACAAACAATAAAAGCATCCTCGACTTGGCATCTGCTATGTTGTCATATTTACAATAAAGCATCAATAGTTAGTCAATAATGTAATGCAATAGTAACAAAACTGTTCTAAAGGGCAATTATGCATAATTAGTACTTGTAGCTAAAAGGCTTAAGAGACGTCTCAGTTCCAGAGATTTCTGACCATTTTCTGTTCATGCTTCTGGCTTTACGTGGTTATGTGACAATCGTAGAAAAGCAAACACCCCGAACGAAACTAGACTTTAGCCAATCAGTCATAACTTCAGTGGTTACACTTAGATAAAAATCATGAGCATTATCTTTTATATGTTTGTCAGAATGCTGCCTTACATTTGGATTAAATTAAATGTCATAAACAAAGTCGCGTATTCTCTGCAAACCAACTTCAGCAATATGTCAAACGCCTTGAAATTACCCAGTATTTTGTATTTGTATTAGTTACCGGTGTTGTTTCAGAACTGCCTTCACACATTTGCCTGTGCAACACATGTATTGCAGATTTAACAATCGTTACTACTCAGCTAAAGTTCAAATTTAATGAAGCCCTTTTTTTCCTTTTTCCATCACAGCTCGACTGACAGTTCTCGTGACAGAAGAGGCAAAACAGAGGTTAAGGCAGGAAGCACGCAACTGTCTTTTGGCAGAACTGAGCTGCTTTAGACTCAACTGTAATTAAGATGTTCTGGACTTAATATAATGTTGAAAATACATTAAAGGTTGTTCAAAAGCAACGAAATGTAAATACGTAAGCCAATTTTAACATGCACTCACAAGGAAAACTTCACTGAATTGCAAAATCAGGGCTGTGTTCTATCGGCATAGAAATGTTTGTTTACATTAGTGACTGAAGACCATCATGACGTTTTAATGCATATTTTAATTTTGAACATGTGTTTTTAAACTGACCTGCAGCACATTTGCAGTCATTAACTTTAACAGCTAAAATTACACTCCAGCATATCACAAGCAGGAAGTGAGTTTAGAGAAAAACTGATGAGATTTTTAAATTTAGAAATAACAATTAATATTATGAACGATGACGTTTTCATTAATCTACCACAACCAACTGTTAAATGAGTATAATTTTAGAAGAACTATGAAGTTTTAATATATGCAACAACCATCACTCTAGTAAAATAATAATTCATTTATTCTACTTAAATGGTCAGTTTTACACACACGCTCATAGATCTACAGTTTAAATGAAGAGGAAACCGAGCCCGTCTTCCATCTCCCTTTCTCTCTGCTTGACATTTGCCCACTCGGTTCCATTTCAGCATACCTCGACTGTCTCTTGGTTGAGTCTTCATGCTGTCTACACTGCCCTCTCCTCCGCAGAACAACTAGGCAGGATGGGTAAACAACTAGATTAGCCAATCAATCTTCTCTTGGGAATAGAGGTAGCAGTGGTGATGATGGAGGGGGAGGTCAGGACAGAGGGACGAGCGAAGGGAAGAGAGCAGGAGTGAGCGCTAAGGATATGGGAGCGATGAGAGGGGGCGAAAGAGCGAGTAAGAGTAAAACGGGGCGGGGAGAAGAAAGGTGGCGTGTGGAGGAGACTGAAAACTGAGAAAGAGGGCGTGGGAGGAAAGATGCAGATGTGGGGGTGACGCAGAAAAACCACAAGCTGCAGGAAACGAGCATGTGAGGAGTTGCACAAAACACAACAGAGAGAGGAAAGAAGAGTGGGAAAGAAGTGTGAGCGAAGGGACAAACGTAGGCAGATGTGTCAAGAAAGACTGAAAAGGAACATTGAAGGAATCAAGAGAATCAAGAGGCTGGCACATCATTTTCATTCTGACACCCGATTCTGATCTAACTTATCTTTTGGTGACACACTGATATAATCAACTTTGTCATTTGACGTTTCTCGACATTTTAGTCTAGTTTTAATCATTTTCAACATCAATACTGACGTTATAAGCATTGAGGTTCCAGCAGTCCGCCATCTTTGTTGTGTATGGTTACTATGGTTACAGGTGATATTCTCATCTATTGCAAGGTTAGTGGATAAAGGCTGTTTGCTCACACACAGAGTCTATGTCCCTCAGCGAGAGATTCAGGAGGTGGATTCACTCACATTGTGACAGAATTACTGTTTAGTGATTCGGCTTCTCCTCCAGCTAAACCCAGTAAACAGATTTACTGTGACATTTGTTTAGCAAACATTGGAAGAAAGACTGTTAATTTGGGATCTTTTTTCTCCACGTTTCCTCCGAGAACACTTCCATCTGAACGCAAGACACCTATTGATCACATTACAACTGGTACGATTTCCCATTTCCCACTATTACCAGGGAATGAATGATGATACAAGAGATAATATGCATGTCAGTTGAAATTAAGAAAATTAAGACATTTGACCTCCAGAACGCAATATAAGAGGTCAAAATGAACTTCTGCCCTAATTACATCTGTTAATGTAAGCATCTTCTGATATTCCTACTTTACCACTTCATCACTACGTCAACTAAATTGTTTACTTATTTGCTGTTGCATAAAGCTTGGTAAATGTAAAACATGACATCACTGCCTTTATGTTGTTTGCCTAATGTATAACCAGTGTGAAGACTCGCTGTGACTATAACCATAAACCTTTGCTAAGTCTGCACCCAGCAGAGAGAACTGTGATAATGCCCATTAAATGCTGGCTTGCATAGCAATCCTCAAAAGACTAAAAAAGAAAAAACTCCTTTGAGGTAAGGTGAAATATTCTTTTCTTTCAGTGACTCCAACGAGTTCACTCTTTTCAAACCAGTAGAAAGGACCTGTGCTGAGAGACTGGCCTCAGGGGGCTGGAGCCAAAATTAAACTGGTCTCGTCTCCTTCGCTTTATCACCGTTAGGAGCAGACAGCAAGCAACCATGTAGCACAACCACCTACATTCACACACGCACCAGGGTTAACCGACACACTGGCACTGGGGGTGTTAGCCCCTCCACCGTCCTTCTGCAGGCTGGTTGCCAAAGATGCCCCCAGTCCAAAAACACACACAAACACTCTCTCACACACACACGCACAAATCCCTGGCTTAGCCTCGGCCCAGTGCTGGGATTACCGGATTAGAACTCTATTCCATTATCTCCCCACACTATACAGCGTGCGCACACACAAACACACACGAGAGAGCACAGGCTGAAGACAGACACACAATGTCAATCACAATACATGTCATTTACACAGGAGGATATGGTCACAGATTCTCAATCTAGGAAAAAAAAACACCTCCTTACGTTGATAACAGGCAGTTAAGTTGACTTAATGTTGTGACTCCATTTGCTCCGTTGTGTTAAAACCAAGAAGCAGCCCGGCTGCTGAGGCTTCCGTGGGAAATCCACACAAACTGAAAAGGGTGCAGCTAAAATAACCTCTAACTTTTGGCCCTTATTTGTCCTACTGAGCTCAAAGGCCTCAAATAAATCCTCAGCGTTACCTTTTGCTGTTCCTCCAGTTTTACCCCTGTTTTGCTGTCCTCTACTTTGTTTACAGCAATATTCAAGTAAAATTATATTGCGAGGACTTCCCCCTTTTCCTTACGTCAGACCAATCTGAGGACTTCACCACGAGCAATACATTCAGAAATTACAGGTGATTTTTAATGACAATGTTTTTTCTTTGATTTAAAAAAAAAAAAAAAAGACACCGCCACTTACGTAGTCATGGAAGGCCTTGGCCTCACTGGAGTGCTCGCACGTCTCCCTTCGGTCTGGAGCCGCGCAGTACAAATCCCAGAATACGCTGAAACAGAGAGGAGGTGGGAAACGCAAAGAGGTCAAAGGTTACCAAACAGAGTAATACAAGCAAATGTGTAACAGCTATTCAGAACCCATTCACACACACTCTCACTATCTCCCTAGCGCTCTTAAACTGCCTCTCACGCACTTGAGCATCATTGTGAGAGGGACACGGTGCCAGTGTCGCCCCCTCAATCAACCTCTCACTCACTCAGAACGTACACACACATATTACCACGCTTGCACGGACCTGGACTGTTACAGTGACTATACAGACATTTTACAGACTCTGGGAAACACCCAGTGATATTTATACCTCATTGTGAGGGAAGCTGCTCATCATTTGATCCATCCATTCATAAACTGTTTAACTGCCATAAGTGGAAATTCACAAACACCTAATGACAACACTAACAGCCTGCCTGCTACCTACCGAAGAGGCCTTAATTGAATCAGTCTTTGTGCATTGATTTAGTGAAAGTGCTACAAACTGAGCGAAACAGCGACACGGCTAACGAGAGGACTAATCAGGCAGCCACTTCACATGCGCTGGCAAAGGCTCACAGACATGTCGAATCCCAAACATCTGGAATTTTTCAAACACTTCTGCGCTTCATAAGACACAGTCATATTTGGAAGGCCCGGGACAGAAAGCACCAGCTTTGGACTGGCTGAGCACATTAAGGGGAATTTACAGGATATTGTGATCTTGAAAGCTGACGTCGACTCCAGACAAGTCAAGCATTTAGGAAGATTCAGCTCTCAAAAGTAAACTTCTACACTTACTATACTTGTTCTTAAATGTGTGAAGAGAAAAGCTTGTTTGAATCCTTTACTGAACAAACTTATTCTGTAGATACACTCAGGCTTATATGCTGTTAAATTATTATTCAGTTCCTTCATTTTCTTTTTATTAACACACCCTTGGTCTTGCATCGCTGATGGTGCTCTGTAGGCCTGATGTTCATTCTTCTGACTCAGCAGAGCTATCCCCACAGGGGAAAGTTACAAAGTAAATTTTAAAGAGTATTTAAGGGTATATTTACACGTCTGTAATTTTACAGTCACAAGTATTTAAATATTTGTAATATGTACGGTACTAATTTCAGTGCGTGGTGAATATATTAGGATTATTAAGCTTTTGGTTATCATTGTGAAGACTTACATTGCTCAAATGTAGGCTGCTTCAGCTTTTTATTTATCATGTTATTCATCGAGGAAACTGATCAAAGACTAATCTATTTGACTTTTTTCTTAGAGTAACATATCTAATCCACTGACCACAATAAAGAGTGATGGAGGATTACAGTTTAAAAACACAAACTGCTGGGTGGAATTCACATGGTTGTTTTTCTTATCACAGCAATTTGTTGTTTTAAAATACAAAAACATTATAGATGTTACCGTCCTTTTCCTGATTTCTTCCCATGACCAGATTTCTTGTGTGCATGTAAACAGAGTGAACTATGGGTGACAGTGCTGTCCAAAAACAAGTGAAACTGCTGATTGGTGCTTAAGGTGCTGACCCAAAGGGTCAAATCCTAGCCAGGGGCCAAGATGATGAGGGAGGGGGGAGATGGCAGAGGGAGGGGTAACACAAAGGAAGCTGGAATGCAACGGGTTAATCTGCTAAGAATCCCTCTCCCACGTGAACAAAGAAGCAAAGTGGGAGGTGGGGGGCACACAAAGGGTGACAAGAGGGTGAGGAGGGGGAGGGGAGCGTAGAGGAGGGGGGAGTCCATTCCCTAACCATCTGGATCTATTGTTTCACAAACGGGGGGTGAAGGATGGCGTAGTAGAGGCGGGGAAGGGGCAGAAGACGCCGAGGGAGGGGTCATGCCCTCACTGAGTCTGGTCAACCCCAAGGCTGACTCGCTGCTAGACCTCACGCCTATGGATGCAATTTTTAATTATGAATGAGAAGAATTACAGTCAATCAAACCAAAATGGGGCATTTCTCTTAAATATTTTTAGATTATAGATTATATAATATACCTCTAATTAAGACTGCCAGCCATGAAAGCTCAGAAGTTGCCATTTGCACATATGGTAGTAATGAATTATGTAGGGTGGGGATGGAAACTACCACCCTATCAATGAATGTGTGTGTTCTGGGATATTCACAGCCAGAACACTGGAATACAATGTACAGTAAAACACAAGCAAATGAGATGAGAGGTCTTATCTTACCAAACAAGGAGGAAAGAACAAAAAAAGAGACAAGGAAAAAAAAAGATCTTACCACCACCACGAATGGAGGAATCCAGGGGGCTCCCCTAATGTAATATTCTTTTCCCATCGAATCTGGAAGGAGAGACGAGGATAGAAGTCACTTGCAGTCAGAGAGGATTATGTCTACAGGTCCAGAGGTTAAGAACATATAATCAGTCTGCCTCAAACTGTCAATGGCCTCGGATGTGAAGATAGGCATCTTTCTGGCTCTGTCGATCTCCATCTTCTTTGACACGCTCTCCTGTCGCATGTCTCTGCCTTTTCCCCTTTTCTCATGAATCAGAGGAGTGACTCGGCCAGTCACGGTTAGCAGGCGAGTAGGAAATGTATACAAACAGCCTCGTGACTACGTAGGTCTACAATGTCCACAGACAACGACATCGGCTGTTTTTACACCGCCGAGCACCACTGCAAGAGGTGAGCACGATCAGGTGAAACTTTATAGCATTTCCCTATGAAAAATTGATGGAACACCTTGTGCCCCTGTTCATGTGTAGCATGTCTGAACTGACAATGAGTGAGTGAGGAGGCTATGGCCACCAAAGCCGCTGTACAGCCCTACAACAGCAGGGGTGGAGCACATACAGTTTTACATTCATTCAAACCTGTCAGTACACGTTTAGGCCCAAGCGTTTTCCTTGTTAATCAACTTTCTAACTTCTCCTCAGAATGACTGCAGCAGCACTTTATAAACACGCTGGAGATGCCACCCTACCTCAGACAGGAAGGTCTGTGCGGACTTCTGGGCTCCCACATGTAGCAGGTACTCGTACACATATAACGCTAACCTGAAATGAAGAGAGGGGAAAAAAGGTTAATGTGAGCAGCTTCTGTCCTTGAGTCCTAAACCCTCAAACAGAAACTGAAAAACACTCAACAGGAATAGCTGCATTTGACTGGCATTCCCACCAATGCCAGGAATATTTAGCAGCACTCAGACTTTTTTTTTATACTATTATTTTTACATCTCTGCCGTTATAAGGCCAGTCACACTTGAAACCAGCAATTCACCAGGGTCTATTAACACAAGACCCATGCTGTGGAGTGGGAAACCCCCAATGTCCGAACACTGTACTCCTAACTCCTTCACTTAGTCGTGTTTAATAGGCTGTTAATGGACCATCAATTGACCAGCAGCGTGGATATGACTGTGGCCCGTGTGCCCAGAACAGACAGTCCTCTGACAGGCCAATGCGTCCTAATGAGAAGGACACAGAGCCCGTCATTAGTCAACAAACTGATCAATGAAACATGCTTTTGAAATAATCAGGCTGTTGGGCAATTTGTTTAATTCCCCGACAGGTCTTTTGTCTTTCCAGTGCTGCCGTCTCTTGTACCCTTGTTGAATGATAGGGGGAAGTTAATATCTACGTAAGTGCACATTAAGTGAATTCGAGTCTGTTAGGATGATATATAATTGTAAAATTAAGCTCTCACTAACACCATATTTTAAAGAAATGAAACAGGCCAAGCCTGAATACATTCAGTAACTAAATTTCACCAGGTTTCCCCATGATGCTCAGGGACAGGGTCAAACCTCAGTGTGCGTCTTTGGAGAATTCTACTGTAGCCTTTCAATAAAAAAGGCTGCCTGGGAACGTACATAAGCAACGCTTTTAAAAGAGCCACGTCATTCTGGATCACAGTAAAAAGTTCATTTATAATTGAAAAAGATAGATTTTAGAGCTCAAGTTTTTTCTTGATTGTAAGTAAAATATTTCATACTGTCCTTCGTCTTCTGGTCTATGATGTTAGGATTTGCATTTCTCACTGCTTCCTGGCGTTTTATTGACCAAATCATTACTTCTGCTCGACTGGAAATTTTGAGAGCTCTAATTATTCTAATTTTGAACTAAGGCTGAGCTGGGAGGAGAAAGGCTAGGTAGATAGCTTGACAGTTGGCTGACTCCTTATTTTTGTTAAGCTGTGTGTTCCTAACAAATGGCTTTTTATGAAACCTACTGTCAACTAGCTGAATTCGATAAAAGCCAGGATGTATGGCATGACAGAGAGAATCACTAACTTTCACCAGGGGTTTTAAGCCAAGATGTGCTCATGGTCATGCTAATCACCTGAAATCAAAGATCAGATGATTGTTCATTGCTGCTTTGCAAACCTGTATACATCTTAAGAATGAAACAAAACAATTGCTTTGGCCTGTACACATTACCATTAAGTGACAATGTGACATACTATAAAAAAACGGAAATTACTCTACACATCCAGGCTACTTTGTTCTTTCCGTCTCTGGTATCGTCATCAAGGCTGTTCACAAACACCCCACAGTCATTCATGGACTCCACACACCTGGGCAGGGACAGCAGACCTGCGCCTGGCATCGTGGCCAAAGTACAGGTCAGACACTATTGTCACCATGAGGTTTTATTAACATTTAAATATCGAAAGATTTACTTAAAAGGGGAGTCTCTCACACACACACACTAGGTGGGAAAGAATGAGGCTGAGCATCCTGGGGCAGAAACCTTTCTTGGTACTTGCATAATCAAATTCTTTGTAATTCTATAGTTAATCTGTAACAGGCATCCAGCTAGAGCCTCAGTGAATGATGAGGACCGCAGATTAATGTGTGACACAAGTTTTGTACTATCAGTGTGTCCATCTCTGGTTTGAACATGCTTTTGGTAGACTTGAGCTGTGCGGCTGCACGCCCCTGTACTGTCATATCAGAAGGTAATAAATAGCTGAGGGTGTTCCCCTCTTGCAGATAGCCACCAAAATAAAAAAATGGCACAAGCAGCCAGGCAGCCTGACATAGAAATGTGATTTACAGTTGTTATTAATATTCAATTTTGAATAAATATATTATACAGCACAATTATGACATATGCAAGAAGGCATACTGGATGCATCATCATGCCTAATTCAACCCAGACTGTGGGACAAACTGCTTATTGTACAAATGCCCGATGCAGTTAAGTGGCTAAAGAGCGGCGTTCTGCTTAGACACACACACACACACTTGACCACTTTAGCCAGGGGAATCTGACCACTTTCTGAGGCTCCTAGCAATTTGTAGGTCACAAAGCGCTCTGTGACTGCTGGTGTAGAGTGTAAGTCACTGCCACTTGCAGGTCAGTGTAGTATTAAACCACACGCTCACCTGCACAGGATGCAGATCCAGTATATGCACATCATGGAACGATTGACCTCTGCACTTTCCTGGTTACTCTACACACTTAAACACCTAGAGCACAGGTCCCATGCATCTTTTACTGATTTTACGGTCTTTCAATGCCTTTCAAAGGTTCACAGGAAGGTGCAGGATACGGCAATACTTCAATTGCAAGAGCATTTGTAGCGACCTCTAGACTGTATGTGAACTGGCTTGTTTCATACATGTGTAGTGAAGAGTTTGACTAGTAGGGCATAGTGAAGAATTTTGTCTTAAGCCTGGGAATAGGAGGATCACACTGCAGCCGCCCAGAGAGGCCTTCAATGAAACTTTTATGTGTGGCGTGTGTATGTGTGTTTTTGTGTGGGTTGCAAAAGGGGCTGCGTGTGCGTGCACCTGGCCTACTGCATTATTAAAGCTCAGAAGCCAGCTCATTGAAAAGAAAGATGGGTCTGAGGAAGAGGAGGAGAAGCTATAGAATAGCATAGAGAACAAGAGAACTGTTGCTCGGTGGAACCTGAAAAAGGGGGAATGCCCCCATGTTGACAATGCAAGATCAACTGGGTGGTGCTCAGGATCAGAGGAGCAGTCAAAGTCGTGTCTGAGAGGAGAAAGTGGACAATCTTCGGCAGCTAGAAGGTGGAATTCCACCAAAAAGATAGCTCCTCGCGCATTTCTGTTACCGTACGAGACGCAGTTTAGCATCTCGTAGAATCTGCTTCTGTAAAAGTGCGACCAAACGGAGAGTATTTTCTTCACCGTGACGAGTGACCTGCTGACCTTCCTCTCTGCCATCCTCTTACGTCCTAAGGTGGGACATAAATGTGCGCATACGCTTACTCCCATAGTGAGAAATCTCCGTCATGTACACCTGACATCCTGCCTGAGGCCCTTGACAAACCCTTCTATTTAAACATGGATGAGTCTGCCCACCATATCTCCTTCTCCACTGTCTCTTTCTTTCTCTTCTGTCTCTCTTAACTCTGACGCAAAGCCGAGAGCAGCTGCTTGAGTCTGTCTCAATAATTCAACGCTGAAGTGAGGGATGAGGACTTGGAGAAACAGGAAAGGATGGGAAGCGAGCGAGGAGGCAGATGAAGACAGACGTTAAGACGAAGGGCGCACAACGGCAGAATAAAGCGTCTGGGACCACAAAGAAGAGCAGCGATGAGGTGCCCGCTGATCGTCACCCAAGCACACACAAGTCTGACAGCTTTGCCCCACAACAGTTCCTCAACCTGCAGACTGGTCCAGCTAGTCAGGGAGTGAGCGTTTAACTGGTCTTAAACCCATCCACCACGAGGAAGAAAGCCACGAGCTTTGTAGAGGCTCCTTCGTCTTAAATGTAGGTTTCTCAGCTGCAGTGTGACAGGACTATAACAAACAACTACAGCAGAGGGTTGGAAAACTATTAAATCCATCAAAAGTTTGATCGAATGCTCGGCCGGGTCTTCTTCGGCTTTGTTAGCTGCGATCACCAGCAAAGGAACTTTCCTGCAGGTACTGGCTTCTATTTCGGACGCAACGCAGAGATGTTTGCTCCATGAATGTTTCATTTGGAAGCCCTGTGGATTTTTAAAGTGTTTGGAACCGTGCGGCGAGCATCCGCCGAGCGAACAACAGACACCCAGACACAGACACGCAGACAAAGGGATCGTGGAGGGCTACGGCTCCCCCCGAGCTAACGCCACCTAAGTTTTCTGACACATCATCTCCCGAGAAGCTACGTGGGGCTCTGCTACCGCGGGCAGTCGAACCGCGGCGGCACGTTCGCACAGCTCGGGGGTGAATGAACCAAATCTGTACGGGCCACAAAAGTTACGAGGCGCAGCGCGAAGCTCGCGGCGCTCCGGCACGAGCGAAAGCACGCGTGGATACAATGTAGCCAGCGCGTCCGCGGACCCGGAGCCGCCGTGGAGCGGCTCCAGTACGCGCCCCGGCGCGGTGCTGCAACAAAGCCGCCGAAACAGCTGTATCCTATTTTTACCTGGCGCTTTAGCGGGCGACACAAAAGCCAGCTAGCTACAATGCGCGGCGTCGCTCCGAATGCATTGTTCCTCGCACTGGGGCGAGGGGAGATGGAAGTGAAGTGGGACCCCCCCCCTCGCACCCCTCGGCTCACATTTATGCATCATTCTTGGACAAACACGTGCAGCAACGCGCCAACTTTTAGCGTCTCCAACCGCCGCGGTGCGTCCAGCAATCGCAGAGAGACACACACGCACACAACAAACACAACACAGAGGAGTGAAACTGGCTGTGCGGCTAGCCGCTCGGGCTAACTTAGCAGCCATGCCGTAGCAGCTTGAGGATGCCCGGGGCAGCAAGACGCGCAAAGTGGCCAAACACAGCAAACAAACTAGCGCAGCATCACTTTTCGTAGCCTGCATGCTAACAACGAGAGCTTGTTGAACACGGGTGCCGCTGCTGGAGAGCCCGAGCTGCCTCAACATCAGTTAGCAAGTTTAGCCAGCTAGCACACTCCTGACTGAGTCTGTGTTGTGACAGTGCAACAATGTACTTACTTTTCTCTCGCTTGGCTATCGGAGGGGACCACAGCTCCTTTGCCCTTGCCGTACATCTTGGAGGCTGTTCTGACACTTTATTTTATCCCACTCGGCACCTGTCAAAGAAAGCTACCAGGAAAACCTACTATCTCCATAGCTACCCAGTTAGTGTTGTCTCCCTATCTCTCTCTTGCGCTCTCTTTGCTCCGGTTTCCTTTTTTTTTCTACATCCCCAACATTGCCCACAAATCAGGCAGGGTTTCAGCCGGGGAAACTTGAAACTGTCCACTGGTGGAGCTTTTTTTTTTTCAATCGCTGTTCCTGGATTCAGCTCACGCCCCCCCTGTTGTGAGAGGGTGGGGGCTTCTTAAAGCCACAGTGCCTCCGATTTTGTCGACTTCCCTCAAGTTCAAGTTCTCATCTGAAAGCTCTGAAGTTCGTGCTGTACTTTGTGTTTCTGTACAGAATCATTACTAGTTGAATTCTTTATTTACCTATTATAAGTGTGTATAGTATTTATTTGACTATACATAGTTCAGATTAATCACCTGGGTTGGTTTATGTGGCCCACAAGTGTCACTATGTTCAGTCTGTAGGTATCTGTAGTGCGGCCTTAAGGCAGCCGTGAACCCTCACCTTTAGCCGACTCCATGCGCCAAACAATGGCTCATTAAGTTTCACCCCTGACCCTTAGACATTAGCACACAGCATAAATGTAAATAGATGTTATTAGTGATTCTTCCATTTCTACTTCACTGTCTAAATTTGCATTTACATGTCCATCAGGTCCATTGATCTTTGTTGACTTGTAATTTTTTGTATTAATACTTTTTTTACTTTCTCTGTTGCCCCAAAGAATAATGTCTAAACTGACAATTAGTCTTTATTGCCTCAGCTTCGATTTTGAATCCTTTAGCTAATAGAAATCGTTCAGTTGTCTTTGCACAGCAGCATGATTGCCGGTCAATTTCACTAAGGCATGTTTATGGTGTTGTACATAACAACCTTTAGATTTAGTTCAGCAGAGCTCATTTTATCCTCATAAGCACCAATAAGACGATGCGCACATCGATTTAACCTATTGCCATTACGTTTACAGTTTCTAGCGAAATGTGTGGAATATACAAGCACATTCAAACACACAATCTCAAGTGTTGTTGATTTACCTGAGTACAGGAAAGAAAAGTGATTTAAACAAAAAAATATATATATTTAATCCTACAAACAAACCTTTGCTTAGGTTTAATCTTAATAAAGTTTGCTAATGCTGTGTTTGAGTCACGCAACTTAGTAATGTTTAAGTCTGTGTCATGTCCCTTTAAGAGTGTGTAGAGGGAAGTTGCAGAGTTTGTGTGCGCACATGTGTGTGTGTGTGTGTGTGTAAGGCAGGGACAGGCAGTGCGTTCTGTTTTTGTGCTACTAGCTGTGGGAAGGGCACAGCTGACTGTCTGCGTCTGTGTGCGTCTATGTGCACGCCAGTGTGTGTATGTGTGCGTCTGTGTGTGTATGTGTGCGTCTGTGTGCACGCCGGTGTGTGTATGTGTGCGTCTGTGTGTGTATGTGTGCGTCTGTGTGCACGCCGGTGTGTGTATGTGTGTGTATGTGTGCGTCTGTGTGCACGCCGGTGTGTGTATGTGTGGAGACGAGTGCGTGTACTTTGTGAGAGAAAGAGAAAGAGGGGGGAGATAGAGAAAATGCATTTCTGTATGTGTGCGGTAGGGCTTGTTTTTTATACGTGAATACAAACACATCATGATGAACAGACATAGAATAAAAGAACAGAGGAATAAAAGAGCGAGAAAATAGAACGAGAAGCATCGTTTTTAGGCATGGCGTCATTTTGGTGAACTGGTTTAGGTATGTAAAGCAGCACATGTAAGATAAGAGATGTGAGACATATAGATTTGTGTGATTATACACAAGTGATCAATGGTATGTGATATTATTTATACACCATGTATATTTATATATAAATATACATATAAAAGAGATAGAAATGTAGAACAAGACAAGGTGGAATACACTAGACAACAGTAGGTAGAACTTTCATCTTAAAACATTTGTCTGTTAAAGCTGCTGAATATAGTGAAACTCCAGACACACAATGATCAACGGCAGCTAGACTTGTTGTTAATTGTTATCAGTTTTAGTCACAGGCTTTTAATGGCGTGTGTTTAAGACTATGTCCACACTGAGTAGCTCCAGATAAAGTGATTACAAAGGTGCGTCTTGTCGTTCTACAAATTCTACACAAAACGATGCCTGCATCTTCAAACTGTCGACCACTTTGAACAAAGCGCCTTGGGTGTGAAAACGGCGGCATGGTGTGAACAGAGGACTAAAACATGGAGAGCAGAATGCATTTTCAAATGTGGCTGCTTTAGTGCGTTCACCCGCTCACAGAGGAAGACAAGGAGAAAAAGGGGAAAGTGATAGTGTAGGTATCCTTTAAGCTGTACACCACAAACTCTATCACTGTCTCATCACAGCACCAGTATTGATTTCAGAACCCAATGATCCCCAGCAACACTGGCTCTTCCTCTTGGGCACACAAGCATCATTTTCCTATTCGAATGACAATTTGTACCAGTAGAATATACTGCTCACCTTTTAACAACACGCCATCATTTTACCTCTTTATTCATATGGAGCTGATTTGGATCCAGCCGTGTTGCAGAACTTACTTAAAACCGGCCCTCAATCGGCTTGCATGGTATTCACACGTCCAAACTGACTGTACTTATTCTAAATTGTGTCTAGTTCTCACAACTGACATTGCATGCAAACAAAAGCCAAACCAGGAACTCCACATTGTCCTCTGCAGAACGTGAGGAATCTGCTGGAAGGCGCATGTCAGCTCTTAACTGATGGAAGCGATTTTGAGTAAAATGTGTAACACAGCTCATAAGTGGCATCTAAACGACTCGTCTGTGTCCTGTGAACACCAGGTACTGCTCATCATTGAGATAATTGACATCCGTGCTGTGAAGCATGGTGGTGGCAGCGTTATGCTGTGGGGGTGCTTCTCAGCTGCAGACTACAGGGGGACAGAATGAAGCTCAGACTTACGCCCCTTGGAATATCAGAAGATGGCAGTTCCTACCTGGAGCATTAGGAACGGGGCTAATAACCCTCATCCAAGGCTCCTGTTACGTTAAAAATAGTTTTGCTTAAGAAAAGTTTTGAGAGAAAAATAAAAGGTTAAAAACACACTTTCACTTTGTTATGTCTTGTTTGTTTTTAATTGATCGGTAAAAAGTGTAAAAACACAAATAGGTCTGTCTTCAGACTCTAAAACCACTGTTTGCTAGTCTCACATGAAACATGTCAAATCAGGAATAATTAGTTATTTGTTTCCATGCACCTGGCAGAGATGCCTCCGAACTTCCATTATCAAGCCTCTGTCCCCATCCCACCCTATCGCCATCCCTCCGCTGCTCCTCCCTCTGGTATCTCTCTCTCCATCTTGCCTCACTACTCTCTTCTTCCTTCTCTTCCACTTCGTCGTCCTCTCGCTGACCCACTTTCCCGCCTTCTTGCCACCGTCTTCCTCTGTTCCTCCTCGTGCACCCACATCCTTCATCCATATCTCTGTCGCTCTCTTTCTCCCCACCCCTTCCTCGTTTCTGCTCCTCCACTTCTTGTCATGCTCACCACTATACTCCTCGTTCTGTCCCTTCCTTTCAACTGTATCTCTCTCATCCATTTCTGCCTCCGCCTCTTTTTGCATTTTCCCTTTTCCTCCACTTTTCCATCCAGTGCATCGCCACTCTTCTTCTCGTACGCACTCTCATTAAATATTCGCACTTCCACATTCTCTTCCCTCTTCTACCTGCTCCCTCTTTCCTCACCCTTCTCTCTTGTCTTTCCACGTTGCCACCCCCTTCTCCTCCTCCCCTCCCAACTCCTACTCCTCTTTTCTCCTTCCACCATGAGTCATTTCATGCTCCCTGTGCTCCCCTCACTACGCCACAGATCCACTCAGGGCAGACATTCATCAGCGGCCTGAGATGATAGATGCTGCTCACCACAGCTCCAGCAGCCAGTTAGCCTTGGGTGATGCCGTATGCATACAGATATCACCTGGCTAGCTGTAGTCTACCGCTTCATCTAGCACTGAATACATACAAATGCTCAAGTTTAGACAAACACACCGTGCTGCGTGACCAAGACAGTCCAGGTGTGGTGCATGGAAGAATTCATCAATAAGTATATTTATACTTCATTTACGCAAATACAAGTGTGCGTGTAATGGACTTGGAATGGATGGTGCACATGTGTACATATGTGTGTTTGTGCGTGTTTTGGAGATTGTTAGGTATGTAAATTCCAGGGGAGTTAGGTTAATTGGGTCTGAAAAAGAGGTGGGTGTGTCTCTCTCCTCCATGACAAGCTTATTTACATAGCAAAGCTGTAATTACCCTAACGAAGCCCCTATCCTATCAGGGAGAGTGTGCACACACACACACACACATACACACAGGCACACGTGCGCAATTCCCAAACAGGTTGAGGCTCAATCATGCCAAACCTGTATTTTTCATCACTCCAGATCCCTCTCAGAAGCCTTCCATTCACATGTTCATTTCTAATTGAATGGCATCCTTTACTGTGCCAATCAGCCAGTTTGTTGGAATTTCTCTATCAGAGCTCATTGGCTTCTACGAGAGATGTGGGACCCGTTCCAGCACTTAGCAATCACTTCCTTCCTCCCACCTCTCCCCACCGCACTCTTTATTCTTGTAAAAACAGGCTTTCCCTTTAAGATTTTTGGTTAATAAGGCGTAAGAGAAGATGTGCACAGTGTCATATCAATGGAAATCAAAATTCCACACCATTGTTGTAGAAAACGAGAACACGTGAAGGTCAGCGTTGGCATTTTAAGGACTCATCGTCGATCAAACCAGATTAATTCTCTGTTAAAGAAGGTGCAACAGTAAACAGAAAAAACACTTATCGAGTTTTGACAAATCATTTTGTCAAATGCTGAGATCCTGATGAGTTGGAGCTGCCATAATTGGTTCACTAGCAGTTTTGAAGAAATAAACAGACAGTTGTCTCAAAAACGGCTCTTGAGGTGAAAACTCAACGTACCTTCTTGCACCTAGGACGTCCAGCACAAGCCTGGCACAACAGAAGTAAATGCACTTCCATTTGTGGCGCTCATAGCATTGTAAAATGACTGTTTAAAAATACAATAGCTCAAATGGCGTTGAAGCCAGATACTCTCAGACCTACAGTCCCCACGACTGATAACTTCGAGGTCTGTCAGTGATCCAGAGAAACATTTCAAACGTCATCTTCCAGTTCTTTTCAAGAGCACGGCTGCATTACATTCGGCACCATTGCCAAGAGAAGTTACAGCATTTCAATACAAACATCCCAAACCTTTACTCATTTGCAGTGTAATTTCCAAGTGATGCCATGTTTCCCACTGTGCATACTGTGAGTGGACTGTCACTGAAAGTCTCCTGCTTCTTATCACGTGAAGCCATCTACATTTGCCCACTTGTCAGCTGATTCCCAGGCAGCCACGGTCTGGCACTAGTTGTTCTTTACTGACTGTGTTTGACCATTTTAATGGTGGATTTGTCCTTTAAACAATGTGCACTCAAGCACAGAACCATCACCTTTACCCAGGCCGCTCCCAGTGCTCCCATCACCTCCCTCCATCTCTCCCTTTCCCTCTTTCTGCACTTCCTATTCCAACAGGAATTTAATCTTTCAAGCCATCGTTGTTTTTCCTCTCCCCTATTTTTTACTGCTGCTGCTGCTTGGAAGACCACAGACTGCCTCTGTATGCTGATGCCCCCGTCCCCTCCCTCCTTCTTTGAGCCTGTCTCTCGCTCTCTTTCTGTATCTTTATTTGTCTAACTCTCCCATGCTCACCGTCTCTGCCTGTCTCGCTTCCTCTACTCTCTGTCCTCATCTCTCCCCCTCCTCCTCCTCACTTGTTCTCTTCTCTACTTCTTCACTCCTCACCCCTCCTGCTCCCTTCCACCACACACACACACACACACACACACACACACACACACACACACACACACACACACACACACACACACACACACTTTTCCTTTTTTTCCCCCTCCCTCATGACTCCCTCCTGTCTATCTATCTGCTGCTTCGTAGCTCTGCTGTACGTGCCACAGATTCAGATGGCAGTCAAATGGTAGTCAGAGACAAACACAGAGACACATGCATGCAATTACATGCTCACACGCACGTGCACACGCAAAGGCGTACGCAGACCGGCAACTGCATGGACAGAGAGTCACGCCCGCACATGTGCACACCTGCACACACACACACACACACAGATGTGCACATACACGTCTACAAACACTCCAGTGTCATGTACACCCAACTATTTCAGTCACTTCCCTCAGTCAGTTTTGCAAGGAGGATATTACTCCTGGAGCACAAAGCTATCAGAAAACAGAATGTAGGAAATATTAATGAGAACGGAGACTTTTCTGAGAGATTAAAATGAAGACAGAGAAGTTGGAATGTGGTGCAGCCAAGAGAAAGCCGCACGAACAGCAGACTTTTTAGGTGCCGGTGTCTGTATTGTTGTAAGAAAATGTGATACTATTTGTGTATTGACTGTTTAAATGTTTGGGTGAGAGGGAGACAACGACACCAGGAGAAAGGGAGAAACAGACAGAAGGAAGGGGGGAGGGGGTGGTAGAGAGAGAGAGAGAGAGAGAAACAGAGAGGAAAGAGGTCAGTCTGAGCTTATGAAACATTTTCTAACCTAACCCGGCCTATTTCTGACAGGGCAGCTCTGTGGACCTGTCTGCCTTTAGAGACCGACACATAGAAACACACAGGGATAACATGCAGATGCTAACATACTGTACCCTAACATAACAGTGGTTACATGGTTTGGAGCCATCCATGCTACACGCCATAAACAAACCCATACAGAGTTTAATGTCGTTTTATGTTTCGTTTAACATTTGAAAACACACACATATTAGCATCTTTTCCGGGGGCTGAACAGAAAGACGGGTGCCTTTCTAACGTCTGTGCGTCTGGTACAGAACTACAGCCAGGACGCTGTTAAAAGTTATGCATCAGTCATCATCAGTGGATACTGTTCAACCTAATAATAAAAATAATGCTTCTGGCATTAACCAGTAAGCAGTTACATAAAGTAAGAGTGATGTTTGTTTTTTATTTAGGTTTGGTAATTTGCAGCTCATTTCTCAAAATGTACCTGGTAATTTTAGAAATGAGTTGGTACCTAGGTGTAAAGTGATATTTCCACTGAAGGTCTTTGCAATTTTATGTGAATCATAATGGAAATTAATTCAGTCATTTCAAGTTTTAGACTTAGTCTGCAGTAAGCATGTTTATGATCATCTGAATCAGTAATGTTTAGTAACAAATGAACAATTTTTCATTATTTAATCATGGTTGTTTGAAAGACAACACAAAGGAATGTCCAGCTCCACCGAAAACTACATACGGGTGTACAAACAAACAAATTTGCAGCACAAGTAATATCAGTATTACATATTTTCATTAACATAGAAAAAAAAAGAAAAATCTAATTTACGAATCATTGTCTTAGTCACAGATTGAGACTTGAGCTCTTATTATGAATAACTTTCCACTAATGTAGTGTAGTTTCCCATGTGTTTTTCAAAACGCGAAAATAAGCTGGTTCAGAACATTTCCCTCATAAACACAGCAGAAACAATATGTCTATGAAGTGTAGGTTTGCAAGACGATTTCTCTTTTTTCTAGTAATGTAACAGTGAATGGCTTTACTACAGTTGTATGTCATTAGCCTAATTCACATACTTTTTCTGCACTGTAAAAGTTTACGTTATGTTAAAACAAACACATGAAAACACATAATATTTGTGTAGTATTGGTTTATAAGTTTCTATTGTTGTGACTTAGACATTTATGACCAATTTATGCAGAAATCCATGTAATATCCCAAAAGGCTTCACTCACTTCTTCTTGCAACTGTGCCAAGTTTTCATATTGTGTATTGATATGTTTCAATAACATGTTCATGTTGAGACTCGCTCGTTCTCTGGCCTTGCTCGTTCAGTCCATGCCTGTGGAGGAGGACTCTGAGTGGAAGCACTAATACGTCCACACTTGATGCGCAAGGAGGCGCTTTTTTTTTTTTAATCCGCCAAAGCAGATTCAAGACACACGTTTCTGTCTCTGGCGGCCGTTTAGCTCGAACGCTTTTTAGATATGTCACATACATTTTTCCCACATAACAATCACAAAGAATTATGTCCTCACGTCACTCTCTGCAGTGATGTGTGCTGTCACCACCGGGAAAAATGCAACCTTGGCCATGCCTCATAAAAGCGGAGTTAAGTTGTAAACAGGCGCCTTATATCCCCTGCTGCTGTGAAATAAAAAAACAGCAACAGTTACAAAGCTTAGGGAAAGAGATTGCTTTTCTTGTTTAGTCTCGGCTGATTCTGTTGTTTCCTCCCCTTTTCCTTTCAACCATTCAGATTTTGCCACAACCTCTGCTCAAATCATCTTGTTGCTGTCAGGCTTTGAGAACTGCTCCCTTCTGTACTGTCAGCTTCACTTCAAGTGATGCAAGAGCAAGAACTGAAACTGAAAGGACTAAAACGTTTACATGTCAAAATAAAAGGCTCACTGTAATCACACAACGTGGTGATTTTAATGGTAATATAATGTTTTTCTGACGTGATTGTGATTAAAATACTAGTGGATTTTTTTTAAAAGCACCTACATTCACCATCAGTCAAAGCAATAAGAGCGTATGTACAGTATGTATGTAATCTATGAAGACTTTTTACAGTAACATGACGCTGATGCTTTATTCAGTACACACAAAAGCAGCGTTTCCTTTCTATCTTATATCTTTTATTTGAAGAATTCACAACATACAGCGCCCGCTGGCTTTTATTTACATTTGACCTAAACGCCTTCGACAGAAACATATGTTGACTCGGATGTCAAATTGGAACCAGATTGTGTGTCCTCTCGGAAACGTTTCAACACTTATGAGACCTTTTTTTGTTTTCTCATCAGAGACGCAAATACGAGTGTGTGGTGGTGTAAAAGGCTGCTCAGACAGTCTACAGATGTTTTCTTTCAACTAGTAGAGCAATTTCAGATGCAGTTTTTTGTCACCTTCTAGGATTGAGAACAGTGTTTTCTGCTCACTTTTCTCTAGTGACCATGACCATGCACTCAATTTATTAAAATCTGCCACTCACAGACAGCGCTGATGAATATCCAGCTCAAATTGTTAATACATTGTGTTGTTGTAGCTGAAGAATATTCATTCCCTGAATAAAGAGTAATAAATATTGTCACAGAGTAGGAAGCACTGCTGGTTCGGGAAATAATTTTCCTTCATGTAAGGTCCAACATTAAAGTTTAGGTCTATGTTCTATCACTTTGTTTCTAGGAAGTCGTGCTTAATGGTACAGTCAGACACGAGCTGTCCAGCTGCGTTGCTGAACTGAGACGGAATCCCTTCGCAGACTTTGCACACTACAAAAACTGCTTAAAGTTATAAAATAACCCAACAAATCCTGCTTAAGCAGCGGAAGGAACCTCCGGCGGAGCCAGGCTCAGGTGGACGGCCATCTGCCTCAACTGGGATTGACAAGACAGACATGAGAGGCAAAAATGCTGCAACCACAACAACACAAACACTTGCACATACATCATATGAAACCTTCTGGGGCTCCGGTGGGACTGACTCCTGGTAAAATCACTTAGACTCTATATGTCGGATCAGCGTTCGTTTGGGCTGAGCACTGCAGGCTTGATAGTGAAGGAATCTGGGGATGGTGAGTTAGAAAGCAATGAGCTGCCCAAACCTCTGTAGCCCCCCTCCACATCTCAGCTTGGGGTTAGTGGCCTCAGGCGGCGTTGCAGCTCCACTAGCATAACAACGGCCAAATCCCTGATTGTCAGTGAGTTCCTCTAGTTTTGCTGTATTTTTTCAACCGTTCATTGTGAATCTCGTTTTACGTTGAGCTGCAGTGTTAATTTGGTTAAATGTAAGCCTCAGATCTAAACAGCAGCCGATTGCTTTAAAAAAAAAGGACAAGCTGGAAAAGTTAAAGCCAAGCAGGAAGAAGTTTCAGACTTTGCGATTGCCCAGAGCTGTGTTGGCTGTTCAGTGCTCAGACCTGCTTAGAATCACATTTTCTGTTGATATACACTGTTTTAACTATTGTATTATTTATCCGTTCTGTTCCCCCAGAAGGTGTAGAGTCTTTAAACAGGCTCTGATTATCTAAAGTCTATTCCGATGTCCATCGGTTAGCGCGTAAGCAACACAAATGCTCCGAGGGCTCAATGGGAAACACTCCCAACCTTTAGAAATTGACAGAAACGTTAATAGATGAAGCAGGGCTGGTTACTGTACGCACATGGCTCCCCTGCCCTGCGTGAAGACGTTTGTCTGAAGGTTTGGATGCATGTGTTGTTGACTGTCTCGCCCCTCGGCCAAACTACGGGGCCTCGTCTCCCCCCTGCACAGGACCCCTCAACCTCCTCTGTCTCATTCTCAGCTATTCGCTCTGTCCTCTCCGTCGACCGTCTGCGTTCTCTAGCTCTCTGATTTCTTTCTTTCCTCCTTACCCGCTTCCTTTACACGCACAGACACACACGCACTTAAACCCTTCCATCCTTTTGCTTGTGCTCACTGCCCATGCCTTTCTCCTTTCTGTCTCCTCACCCCCCCTTTCCTATCGTTGCCTCCCCTCCCCCTTCGCCCTACCCCCCCACCCCCCTCTTCCCCCTGCCCTCCATCTCACCACCAACCCCCCATCCTATGCCCCACACACACATACAGAAACTGGTGCTATAGCTCCCCTAGGAGTTGTTCTTAACTCGCTGACTGAGGCACAGTCTGTGTGTGTGTGTGTGTGTGTGTGTGTGTGTGTGTGCGTGCGTGCGTGCGTGCGTGCGTGCGTGTGCGTGTGCACATGTGCTTTAATTCGGACCGTGCATGGTGGGGTGGGGGTTAGCATGTTTTTGTGTGTCTGCGCCGCTGACTCCACACATGATCCCCATTAGAGGCTGGCGGGGGTAGACACACACACACTGCACGCACACTTCAATCCACGCCCACACACATGCAAACACACTCTCATGCGCACGCAGAAGCACACATGCACATGCAGGTATGCATGCGTACATCCACCACACACGTATATGCACAGCAGGGTTCTGTGAGGCCTGATCCCATTTCACCCCTGAGGCTGTTCCAGCGACAAGGGGGCCATGTTGGAATCTGCCCGAACCAACATTTTGAACATTTTTATAGCAAAAAACCCCAAATGATCAGACATTTATATTGACCCTGTTCTGGCCACTTAAACCTGCTTTTCTAGAGCCATAGCAACCCTGAAGATCGGGGTTGGGGTGATGTCATCACCATGTAAAACCTAACATCATTCCTAGGCAACCACAAGTGTCTTAGGAAACCAGATGTGTCATGAGCAAAGAGGAGAGTTTTGAGCTCAGTTTGTTGAGGGCTCAGTTTTGTACAAAAAGATTTAATTTGTGAGAAATCGTTTAAATAGAAAAGTTTGCAAAGACAAGATGAAAGATAGAACTTGGACAGAGACAGACAAATCTGAGGTTCTGCAGAACATTTGCTCAGTCTCCAGAGACAAACGTGTGTGATGTCATTTATAATAATTAATGTATCTTATTAGAACCAGAGAAAACACATGGACCCAACAAATGTTGGTCTTGGTAGCACTTCAGTATGGACACTGAATGAAAGAGAAAGGCCTGATTGAGGTGAGGGTCATGGTCAGCTTCAGGGCTCGGATCAGCTTCTTCACAGGAAAAGAAAAAAAGACACATTATCAAGGTTCTGGGGAAAAACCTTAGTGATTGCTGAAATTGTTCTGTACATAGGCTACGTGGTGCCATAAATGTAATTCTAGACTTGCTCTGGAGAGATTGGTCTCTTTAGGTCTTCAAGAATCAACCACAATCACGCCAAAGGTCGACGATGCTGAACACCTGAAGAGAGCACAGGCCTGATTTAACCCGTTCGGATTTAGCTTAGCTCGCAGCTAATTAGTGAAGTGAAGAAGATAACGTCATCAGTAAACATTTAATACAGTTTAATCTACAACCATGGAAATAAACATGTTATAATCTCATTTAGTTGTTAGTATTAGCTATCAACCTATCATATACTATTATTATTATTATAGGACTGATTGCTTAAATAAACAGTCCAAGTATACACATAAAACCTGTGCCAGTATCTATCAGGCGCACTTATCATGCCATATGTCACGCAGAGATAAGAACACCAACATAAAATCATCCACGACCAGGTCATGATACGTTTCCCACAGCAGCAAATGTAACCTGACAGATTATTTTAAAGGCATATTTGCTAATGTCTTATTTTACCACAACATCTACAAGAACGTTTCATAGTGAGCGGTGTCTTATCGTTATAATTTGAGTTTACATTCACTGTGGTCTTGAGGAAATGAAATCGTGTTTGTCACTGTTTCTGGCCAGCGGCGCGATCAAATTCAGTGACAATGTGTAACTCTCTAAGTTTCAACGTTAGCGACTGCACAGATTCTCAAGCAAGGATCCAGCTTACAGTAATTCGATCCCGCTGATATCACACTCACCGTTTTAGTTACTAAAACGCAACCAGCGTTTCCTGCTGCTGATCACAGTGAACTGCTGAAACGTGGAGAGCTTCTTCTGTGAAGCAGAAACAGGAGACACTGTGCGTTTGTCACTGAGGTTTTCAGGCTGTAACCAGATATACCAGTTGCTCTTGTGTTGTGTTTCTGACAAAGTAGCCACTTAGGGAGTGAGTGTTGTTTTATTAAACCAAAAGTCACTGGTGTTGCCGTAACAACCAGATGCGAAACATTATTCTTTGTAACCTAACATTTCCGTTTTCTTAATTTATCCAAGACAAGCTGCGTGGCGTGGGGAGAACCTGGTTTAGGTGGTCAGCTAGGAAGGCCCAGCTGGGTGGCTCGCTCTGTAGGTGACTGAACAGAAAATGAGATGTGCCGCTGCATTTTGCATCATCTAGAGAGTCTGTTACATTAATTCACTCAATGTATTGTGCAGATTGGCTTTTCTAAAGCTACAACGAAACAAACAGACACAGAAATGCATCTTCAGTGGTAAAACAAAGCAGCCTTGGCAAGTAAGCAGAGCACATCGCCCACTGTATGCCAGAGACAAAGACTTATCTTGTTGGCTGGGAGCACTGCTGTTTGACTGTCATTACTTCCTTAAACATTCACTTTATAGCCTCTCTGCATCATTGGATTGTATACAGTGGACAGTAACAGGCAAGTAAGGAGGAAGAGAGAGACAGAGACAGAGCAGATAATGTGATTTCAGAAGCCAGATCCACACCCAAAGCTTTCTGACTACATAGTAAGTGGCTTAATTCAAACATTGTTGTTGTCATTACTTTCGAAAAACCAGTGATGCTCACTTTATAAAACAATAGCTATTACTAAGACGTCACATTAGCTCGCATAAAAAATGGATCATTTAGTGTGTTTCACTGGTTCCAAGCCTCATAAATCCTAAGAAGATTATAGAGGTTATAAAGATCATGTGGGGGTCATAAAATGAGAACAACTGAGTTTTTACCAAGGTAGCCTGCCACTCAACATAGCAATGAAAAGTATATTTCAGACTAATTAATAAACTTGTGTACATACATCCATTATTTCACTTCCATATGAGACATAAGTAAACTTCAGACTCAATGATTTCTGTCGTATAAGCCAAATATACTAGAAACTGGGGTAAAGATCAGAGGAAGAGCTGCAACAACTGGAGCACAGAAATACTGACCTGGTTAACTGGTGCTGACACTGACTGAGAGTAAACCACTGGTTACAAGGGAAACCGTAACAGGAGCGCACATATTAGTAGTAGGTAAGAGACGCTGGCCGACTAAACACCAAACCTCTGCAGCTGTACATTCAGAGCTGAGACGTCTTTCCACTGCAGCACCACAGTAAAGTTGGTAACGGCTGATGCTCGAAGTAGATCTGGGCTGTTTCTCAGCAGAAGATCTTTTACAGATGAGAATAAAAAACACAACCACACCAGCTAATACCGACCTCACTGCTAGTATCTACAGCATACATATTTCCATATACTGCGCAGGATTACCCATATACGCAACAGTAGCAGCAAAAACAAAGGCAGCACTGGAGATAATCAGTCTTAAGTCCTCATCTAAACTACACCGGGTCTGTCCAGTGCCTGCTGGCCCTGGGGATTGTGCTGGACTTTTAATCCACTTAAAAGCAGAAGACCTCTGCTGCTGTTTCCAAGGGGCTTGACCTACGTTACATGTGCACACACAGTAAAAACTAATAATAAATAAAACACGCAGGGCACATTTGCAGCACCGTGCAAAAATCCGTTCACTCGTCACAAAAAAAACAACAAAAAAACGCAGAATCTGTGTATTTAAGCAAATGTGCAAATTTGAACGCTCTTTAAGAATAAGGACATGCGTCCACTCAGTCCACTTTATTGGAGGAGAAGAGTGAAGGGCACTAATTTCTACCTATAGGGGAAGCTGATGGATCACCCGGGCACAAGCCAACATTTTCTGGATTTATTGGAGAGGGGTCAACAGTCATACCACCATTGTTCAACTCCACTTTCTACTGGAGCTCCGTTACAAGACGTGCATGCGTGTGCGCGCGAGAGAGACCCACTAAGTTCTGGAGACTAAATACAGCAGGAATCTAACAAGGAGTTTGCTCCACTGCACTCGAAATAGCTGCAAAGCGTAAACACCGCACAAACCGTGTTCATATTTATTGTGTCCTATGTTGAAATTCAACCGTGATTAAAAAAACTGTTTTGTTTAGCGGTAGGAATATTTTTGCTCATGTTTGACCGGCTTATTTTGTGCAGCTGACACATTGTCATACTTTTTTCTTCTTCTTGCACCAACGTTTGTCGTTATCTAATTTGAAATGTACTAATTCCTTATTCTTCCGGAGGGAGGGAGAGCCACTGACTTGAACAGCTGCTTCATGACCCAAAAAACTGTCAGTCTTTCCCTGGAATAAATTGTGGATTATACCACGCTTGGGTACAGGGGGGGACTGGGAACGCGCATTAGCGGGAAAGCGCGTGTCGTGCGCGAGTGCGCGGACTTTGCGGGATCCGGAACCGCGGCGTGACCTTATGTACTTCACCTGTTCGAACGCGGGTTGCTCGAAATGCCAACAAACCCACAAACGAGCCGTGGACGCAACCGAACCTCCCCCGTGTCCGAGCGCCGTGTTTCTAGAGGACCCATAGTAGAATCAATTCAGCGAGAGGGGAGCTTGAAACCGGCCACTCATGCTTTCCTCCGACTCTGAGAGAAACACAGTTGAAGTGAACACACAGACCAGTCGGCCGCACTGCATGCTCACAACAGGCAGGCTCCCATCACACAACGCAACGCAACCATAGCATAAAACCCCACGCAAAGGTCTGCGGGGCGCTGCGGCCGTGGCGAGGGCGCGATGCGTTTGAGGTCACACACGCGTGGACCCTAAAAGAACACGAAAAGTACTGAAACAGACTTTTCAGTTCTTTGGAACCACACATCCACAACTGATGAATAAGCTGTGTGTGAGTTTAGTTTTTTGGGTGTGTGCAGATCTTACTCTAACCTTCAGGTTTGTGCGTGTGCCAGTCGCAGAACACTTTGTGATGCAGTCATGAACGCTGCTCATAAAAGTCACGCAGCAGTACCTTGGTTGAGTACACAAGTAACCCACGGTCCAGCTCCTCCGCATCAGCTGGAGTTGCCTTGCTCAAGGGCATCTGCTAAAAGAGAATACACACGACGTAGCGATTTCGTATGCGAAAGAGCCGTGGACGCAGGACGTTTAACCCACAACCGCGTCAGCTGGGCTGCTCTTCGACAAAGTGCGATGCGGCTGGGTTTTTCCAAAACGTGACTAAGAGCACTGCACATGAATGAGAAAGCTGTGGAGTTCAGCCTCTCGTGGCGAAATGTGCGGACTTTTATCTGGCGAGTAGAAAATCTGCAATGTTTGGGGTCAGATTAGAGAAAGCAGCGTGACCTTTTACCCACCATCATGCTGCAACACCTGCTGCAGGCATCTGGCTGATCAGCTGATGTAAACCAACGCGCATTACATCACGAGTTCACGTAGTTAGAGTTTGTTCGCGACCGTGCGTGGATCTTTGTGCTTATGTGACATGACACACACGGGTACAGTGTTTGCACGCGTGCAGCTGCGTGCACGTAATCCTCGCGCGTTTGCGTGCCTCTCGTTTGGGGGGGTGCTTTCTCCCCCGCCAGCCCGCTCGCCAATGTCACCTTCATGGGTGGCTCCATCACAGGAGCATCCTTTAGAATGTAACAGATTAGCTTTGCAGGTAGGGATGTTGATGAGGTCATCACTTTCCAAGGTCACACCTTACACGTCCAACTACAGGCCCACTGGCGTAGAAGCCATCCACCTATTCAGGCCCCACATGATTCTCACTCCTGTCTGTATGCAGATCTGAACAGGCTCAGATAAGCCAGACAGAATAAGCCTTCAGGCCTCCGTCAGCATCTGAATGCAACTGTTGGATACCTCCATGTTGCAACACACTGTACATTACTTTGAGTATTTCAAAGCTCCTGCACTTTTAAATCCACACTTGCACATTTCAACAAGCTGCGCAGTTGCAGGCTCTGTTATGCAATGGCCGACGATCAGATCAGGTCCTTGAGATCATATCTCGTCTGCGTGTTCGTACATTTTAATACAATTATCTGGAGCTAAATGTTACAAACACAGTAAAGAGTACGGGAGCAAGCAAACAACAATTAGGAATTAAATATTCAGCAGGTCTTAAACATGATGGCAGCCCTTCCCTTTCCCTGCATATTTTAGGTTCTGTTCTCTCAGAACTGTGCAACTGTGCAGTAACCATACAAAAGATGGACTCGTACAACAGCTACATCTGTATGTTTATTCATTTCTCCTCCACTGATTCTCCGTGGAAGGAAACTCTCCCTGCTGCGCCGTGCTACATCTTTTTCTGTATTCCTCTCCCCTCGTGAGACAATGAACACATTGAGACAAATCTGTTTCCACAGCTTGTGAATAACAGCCAGCCAGCTTTGTTTTGCATGAATGTGCACAAACCCACATACACACAACATGCATGTGTTTGTGTGCGAGGTGCTTGCGTCATGCGGACGCCATGTGAGTCATTTGCTCTTATATAGGGTTTTAAGTAGTGAGTAAGAGCCCTCTTCTCCCTCATCTGGCTTTGCTCTTACGCTCTGGGGCCACAATACAGACAAATACACAATCAGAGCTGTGCTGCTCATCGACCAACAGGTTGCTCTGTCAACACCGAACGCCACACGTCCACAGGATCGACATCCGAGATAGAGCCGAACACCATGCCCACAATCACCTGCTGCTCCAGAACCGGACCCGGAACATTGTTCCTCCTTTGCTTTTGTCACAAATCTGAACATGTGAGCAAACGGCAGATGCATTAGAATGAGAGCAGCGTCTTCGTTGCTGACCAGCTGGGATAATTACAGGTGGGCTACGGACGGGAACAGCAGAGCAGAGACAGATAAGTAAACAGACAAGTGACGTCCACAGCAGATGACTAACACTGTAGTGACTCTGTTACCCTCCGTCTTTCATCAAGGCAACTGGACCAAATGTTGCTGTACGAGCTCACCAACGCATAAGCCCGTGCACATTTATTTATAGAGTTACAATTCTGTACATTTAGTTAACACATTGAAATCAGTTTTACTTTTGCTTTGTTATTTTCTAGTGTCCGGCTGTTTTTGGACCTATTCCACCATCTAGTGGCAGAGCACGTGCTGTTGCAAGCTTCCGGGAAACCGAGATCGAAAGGTCAGTAAAATACGTTTAGTAACGTCAATGCCCGTAAGAAAGTGTGAATAAAATAAACTGGCAGATAAACAAAATAAGCCTACTTATTTTACACATTTCATTTATCTGGTTTTTATTTTCAGACACAAAATAAAATATTAGTGCACAAAAATTTATATAAATTTGTAAATGGCAGTTTTTGGCACAGCATGAAGAAAAAAAAATGCGAGAAGTGTCCAGTAGGACAGACACAGAGGTAGCACGGTAACAGAGACAGAAACGAGCGGTTGAAGGTTTATTCTAAAAACAGCAGACGAATAACATTTATTAAATAGCATTACTGTGAATACGTTTGTAGCACCTTGTTTGTGCGAGGTCACTGGTCACGCTACTACATTTTCGGCATCACTTCTCCCTCCAGCATCTACAGATATCACTTCTATTCATACTTTACCGGCTGTAGTCCAGGCTGCAATGCGAACAGATCCATGAGGAGGAGCTTTCATATTGGAATGTTTTTATATATAATGCACATATTCTCTCAGCAGCAGATCCATATTCAACTATTCAGACTTCAGCAGGTCCAGTGTCCTACGTGGCTCCATCGTCGTCATCCTCCTCCTCTTCTTCTGGCAGGCTGCCGGGACAGGGCTCCATGGTGACGGCCACGCCGATGCCGCTGCGTCCGACAGGCATGTCGATGACTGACGTCCACTGATCTCTTTCTGGACAGTAGCACTCAACAGTGGACAGGAAGCCGTGCTGGTTAAAACCCCCTGAATGGGCAAAGGCGACACTGTGATCGATGCTACGAATGAACATATTAGCAAAATGTCATGAATGATTATCTTATATTACTCTTGATTTATTCATATTTCAGTTCATTAGAATGATAATGGTAATTGCATTTAGCGATATGGATTATTATTACTTCCTGATCTTACATTCCATTTGTTAGTTGAACATCTGTTTACTCGTAACATCTGAACCTTACTTTGCTCCGTTTAATTAACCCAGGATCATTTGAATATTCAGATTGTTCAGATATTTTATTTCTCCTTGCAAAAACATTCTGCATTGGCCTGGTTAGCACAGACTAGTTGCATTAAAGGTTTTTCTGGTTTAAACTACAAAATAATAAAAAAAAAAGAAAAGAATCCATAAACATTATTTTTAACCCTGTGGTTTTGTGGCAGCACTTTCATAAGGTATTAAACTAACCAAAGACAAAGATGCATCCCTGGTGGACCGTGGCCCCGTGGGCACTGCGGCAGTACTGCATGGAGGCCCTGGGCTCCCACACGTTCCAGCCTACGTTGTATCTCTCCACAGTGCACAGCTGGTCCCTGCCGTCGTAGCCTCCTATAGCGTACAGGTGCATGTTCACACACACCAGAGCTGCATAAAGAGATAATTGGCATCATTAGCATTTAAGTTGAATAACAAAACAAACAGCTGCTTTGGTGGAGTCTCACCCAGTCCACTGCGTATAGTGCTCATGGGAGCGAGTTGGTGCCAGGTGTTGGTGTCAGGCTGGTACTTCTCCGCAGTGTTCCAGCGGTTCTGTCCGTCATATCCTCCTACCACGTACAGAGCCCCGCCACACGCCGTCACTCCGGCCCCCAGACGAGCCACCGGCATCGGGCAAACGAATGACCAGCGATTAGACTCTGAATCCCACCTGCAAACACAATCACAAGCCAGTCAAGCCAGTATTGTCAAGCTTTGGCCAAAGACGATGTAGCGCCACCAGGAGCGGCGCGAGACTAGACCTTATTCCAAATATGTTCCGACTTTATCAACTCACTAACAAACCTCTAACACAGCTTTACAATTTGACTGACTGCACATGAAAGTGGAACACAAGGGTTTGAGAAGGACAATAACAAAGACCTGAGTCACGACAAGGCAGGTTGGACAGCATGTTCTCTGCTGGTTAAACGTTAACAGGCTGTTGGCTCAAGCGTTGACACCAGGTGTACGACAGTTATAAACTACTGATAAGAGGGTGGCTGTTGTTTTGTCATCCAGCCTCAAACGCCGGTGAAGTGTCCTTGAAAAAAAAAAAAAACCTACGTCTACACTTTCCTGTCCTGACAAGGCAGCACAGTCTGGACCCCAAAGTTCAGCACAGAATAATACAAGAGGAGCTCACTTCACCGTGAAGTCAAAGTCCCTGTGGAATTTCACGCATGACGCTTGGATTCAGTCGTGAATCTGCCTCCAGAGCCGATTCGTCCCGTCCACCATTGTTACTGTAAACGCTCTAATCTCTTTTGATGTTCGTTCACAATGAATTTTCATTTTAGAAGTTGTATCAGCTTTCATTGTGCTCAACAGCCAACGAGAAGCCTTCTAAGTGGCGTCTGATGAGTTCTAATAATTCCCTTGTGACCAGTATCGTTTAGAAATCTATAGCATTTAAAATGGTTAAGCACATTTGAAGCACAGCTCTTTAGAGTTGGAAAAGAAAAAGAACTGTATCAAGAGAAATGGAGTAATTGAACCAATTCAGAAAACTCCTCCCTGCTAGCTAAAGCATTCCCAACCAGAGAGACATTCCAGGAAGTATGTCTCAACATGTTCCTAAAGAGCCCGTGTTGTGTCTAATTAGGCAAGAGCAATACCTGAGAACTTCTTGACTGCTCTTTAGGTTGAATGGCAGCTATTCAGCCAAACTCATAGGTAACTGCACTTAATCCGCCAACGTGTGTTCAGGGAACGAAACCCTCGCTCATTACATTCATCCTACAAAAAGGCGTCATTAAAATCAAACTACTCCTCGAGTGCCTAATTAAATAAATAAATCCTCGCATACTCCGGTGACGCGTCTCACCTCTCCACCGTGTTGTGGTGCGTCGAGCCCTGGGAGCCTCCTACAGCGTAGATGTAGCCGTCCACGACACCCACCCCAACCCGGTTCCTGGGCACGTTGAGGGAAGCTTGCTGGCTCCACTGGTTGGTCATCGGGTTGTAGCAGCACAGGGCGTTGGACTCTGCATTGTTCTGAAGAGACAGGTTCCTACCCCCAACCTGCCCTCAATAAAATACAGGATCAATCAGACATGGATCTTCCGGTGTCACTTTGAGATTAACTCTTTGTTACATTACATTTGTGCTATTGTGACTGATGCAACCTACAGTGTAGAGCAGGCCAAACAGTGCACAGGCCCCCAGGCCGCTGCACGGCGTGGCCATGTCGGCCAGTTTCAGCCACACGTTCTTCATGGGATCGTAAGCTTCCAAGGAGGCCAGCGAATGCTGACGGTATCTGAACGGACCAAAGTTAATAGATGAACGGGCAGTGTGAACGCGCAGGGCAAACAGAGTGGAGTAGCTGCTCCTAGCCACTGGGTGGCACAATGAGACACCACCTGAGCCCACGAGATATTTAAAATGCACTGAAACGCACAAGAGTTGCCTCCTAATCAGTTTTAGATAAATATCTAAATCAGTCCTAAAGTGATAACTACCCGCCGACTACATAGATGAGCTGAGTTCCTCGGATAGGGGCAGGGGGCAGTTTCCTCAGAGTCATGTCCTGGAAGATTTTGGAAAGAAAGTCCTTACAGGCGTTGGCCTGAAAGAAAGGACAGACAATTAAAACCTGTGTGTCATACAAATGTCTTACTAAAATAACCCCCAACACAGAACATTACTGGGTTTACCTTACTGAGGATGGGGCAGGACAGCAGCTGGTTCTTTAAAAACTTGGGAGGCAGAGCGTAGATACGAACTGCGTTCAGGAGGGCATGGAGGTACTGCGACCTCCCCTCCATATCCCAGCCGACCCAGTCGGTACAGGCCTTATACACCTGCAGCATATACACACATACGTAGAAATATTGACACAAGGTTCAGGCTTATTTTGCTAATATCTATTACTGCAAGTAAACGTTGGTGGTTAAATGTGCATCGTGCAGCCACGCACCTCAGACTCGCAGAGCACCTTAAGGCTGTCCTGGCTGATGAGCTCCAGCAGCTGACAGTGAGAGAGGCTGAAGAACTCCTCCTCTTTCGTCACCTAGGACAGAGGGACATGGGAGGCTGATCAGCACAAAGCGTGGAAAACATTCAGTTCAGTTCCACATCAGGCTTCTTCTTCTCCTTTAATACATTTGTTAGTGTCGTTTTAAAAGGTGATCAACAGAGATCTACAACCAAACCCGCTGCTTTGATCCCACAGTCATAATACTATATCTATATAACACTGCATCTTCTGCACACTGTGGCATCAATAAAGCGCTAATTCATCTGTCTCATATGCCGTTAGCTAAGCCCAAGTCGTAATGCTCTGTGGCTTCTTCTGTGACTCGCCTGCTACCTGCGGCCTATGCGAGGTCGACCAATACAATCTAAAAGAAGAGCAGAGGTGTCCTGCTGAACCCTGGTCTGTCTGGGCCACTGTCTGACCTCGATATGGAAACTACACTGATCTTCGCAGCATCCTACTCAGTTATTAGTTTATGTTTATCATTTAGAACATGCTTATTGGTTAGTCTGTGACGAGCAGGAGATTCTCAAAGCGGCGTGTTTTGGTTGGTTTCTTCACAGCCCCTATAGAGGCATCTACTCCTTCAGGTTCAATACCAAGCACAGCTGGAAAAACCAGTGCAGGGATGCAGCGTTGTGCAATACCAACTAAAGACACCTTCAAACTACAACGTGGGCAGGTTTCCACCAGCATAGAGCCCGAGCTCTCTCAGGATGTAGGACACACGTGTCTGACTGATTGTGCCGAGTTGTGACCTTTTCGTCTTCTTTTCCACACGAGTGTTTGAGACGTTGCCGGACTTTGATTCACTCAGTAACCAAACCATCCATCGCTTTGATAGAAGCGCTTATCAACTTACCTCTTTGAAGTGTGTATTGATGTACTCTCGACTACGTTGGTGCAGCTCTATGCAGCCGATCTCCTCAGCAAATCGGGCGATGCCGATGACATTAGCAGGCTCTAGGTGCTTTATGAGGAAATCACAGCACGCCTTGGACACATCCTCCACCTGAAACCTTGCAGAAAAACAATGTTGAGTACGGTTTCCAGAGGGACACACAAGGCCTTCAAGTATTAAATCTCGTTTTCGGAAAGGTCCACGTATGATGTTTACCTCATGGCAGCCAGGAGGACGTGCAACACACACTTCTCTCCCACAGAGATGTGGGAGGTGTAGGCAAAGTCAATGAGCTTTCCCACAACCTCAGGACAGGCATCGCGTAAGGTGACCTCTGACGCGTGACACTCTTTGAAGCTGCTGGTGAACATGGCTCTGAAGTACGGGCTACAAGCAGCCAGCACCACCTTGTGCACCTGAGGAAAAGACCAGCAAACCATTTATTAGTTAAATTGATTTTTTTTCCATTCTGTATTTTGTAAGAAAGTTTTAATAATGTCTTTTAGGCTGACATGCAAATTCCAAGGTGTGCAAGTGAAGAGCTTGATTTAGTTTTGAAATAAATTAATGTTATTTATTTTAAACTTTTGTACAGTGTTCACATTTGACAATTTGAGCAATGACACGTTAAAATTTCCTTGTGATTATATATTAGAATGTTTTCCCCTTTAAAGGGAGTCTCACCTTGAAGGCCATGATTCTTTCCTTATATGTGACGTGTATGACCAGGTCGCACAGCTGCCCCTCCTGCCTGAACTCATTCATGACCTTCAGCGATCTGGACGCGTGCGTCTCTACGGTGTAGTCAAGATAGCCAGAGCAATGCATTGAGGGAACCACGATCGCTGAGAAGTCAGAATCACGCGTGGGGCGTTTCTTCCTCATCGGGCAATGCATTATGGGAGACACGATAGCAATTAAAAGTTTTTCCAATCCGTTTTAAAGCACACAAGTTTAAGGTTTTTACCCCATTGGGTTCAGACATTCAAGTGAAGCAATTCCCTTGGTCTTTAGTTCACAAGTATAAGGGCTCCAGTGAGCAGACGGCTTAAGATCCTTCATTCTTCGGTAAATTTGTCGCAACAATCGATTCAGTTTGCTCACATTTTCCAAGAATTCAGGAATGTGAACATCATAATGGGATTATCCATTGACGAATCTAACCAGAGCAGCCAGCAGGCAGAGCAAGCAGTCCACAGGAAAATTCAGTCGCTGCATAAAACAAATTCAGGTCGCATGTTTCTCGGCACAGATTCGATGGGTAAACAAACTTGCAGACCGATGGTGAACCGCAGATCGCTCCCGCCTCCGCCATCTCAGGCAACATGACTGGCAGCATTTGTGTCAAGATCAGACAGTTAATAAAGCATGAGAGGAACCGTGAACACTAAACTGCCGGTGCTCCACATTTTGCAGGTTTCCAGGTTTTGAAAATAATCCATTGCGACATCTTCGAGAGTCCACCACGGTTTAGTGTTCCACAGAAGAAGATGGGCCAAGTCAGCTTTGTCCTGGCAGGGATTTCTTTAAACCCATCTGGTGCAGTGCGTGTCCTGCAAAGAACAAAGGAGAAAAAGAAATGTGAGAGGCTTTAAGGGGTTTGAAATCAAGACATGGAATGTAAATCTCATCTAGAGCTGTTATTTGCCTGGTATATCTGCGGAAGTGTAACGTGTAAATGGACAGAGCATTTGTATTTTGTTCAAATTTGTTTTCCTGGGCTTCACGTTGTTCAGCCAAACAGACTGTTAACGGTCAGTGCAACGAGTGAGCTTCTGCAGACTCCAGGTGACTGAAACGTATACAGAACACATTCACACCATTTAAAAGCAACAGTATGAATGAAATTCTGCCAGACACCAGGAGCTGCCACTCAACCAACCTCTGCTTCCCTAAAAGCACATTCATTCTGTGGCAGAAGTAGTAGAACCACAGGTTGGTGTCTTTCTATAGCTCATCTCTTCGGAGACTGGACTCTGTTCGACCATTAGTAAATATCACCAAAGAGACAAAACACGTGTTTATTATCCTCCCAATACAATAAAGTACGTAACAAAATAACATTCTGTCACCTTTGCTTCAGTTGACAAGTTGCGCCACAGCTACAGGCCTTGAACTAGAAAAACAAAATCTCTCTAAAAGACATGAAAAAAGTAAGAAATGTCAGTGAGAGGACTAGTGAACAAACCCTTTTGACGCACAGTGTTGCATTAACTCAGGGGAAGGAGGAGAATCTCAGGTCATCCAGTAGTAGGAGTCCTGAGTTTCCAGAGATCAGGACTCATCCACTAAGTGCCAACTTCCTACCCAGACGTTCCCTCCAAAGACCTGTATCCGGAGTTCAGCTAGAAGAAGACTACCAGATGCCCCGGCTGGAGCAGGACGGGCATAAACAGAGGAGCTGGAACAGTTATGCGCTATTAAGTCACGGTAAAGATCATTATAATCCCACTCAAGTAGGTGGAAATGACATGATTTAAGCACTAGCCTCATAAGTGAGACTAACGTAATTGCAAGCTAGGGATTTAAACTGTGCACCTGTCTCTAATAAAGCACTAATTAAAAGACTTGTTAGAGTCTTGTCAATTCATAAACCCAAGTGGAACAATCTGAGGAGGAGCAGCAGGAAATGTCAGGCGATGGCCGACCCTTTTAGAACAGCTATTGCAGAATCTGTCACCTAATGTTTTGTGTGTTTTCCTGATCCAAGTACATGCAGTGTCACCGTTGCTTTAGTTTGCAGAAGTGCAACCTCAAAGTTGCGCAATCAAATCTGTTCAGGCTTTGAGATCATCACCATCTCAGCCTACGTGCAGTTCACATGACACGGAAGGAGACGGCGAACCATCCAGAGAAGACACGATGAACAACAGGGTTACACAGAGGAAGAGGAGAAACATCGAAGGTGAAAGGATCTTTGATTTAGACAGGAAGTTACAACATATTGCGGATATAAAAAAAGAGAAGTAGGCATAATTAAATTTCAAATAAAAGGTCTATTCTGAAGGAATAGCCCATCCTACTTTCCTAATCAGGCTTCACACATGGTAACACAGACTACGGGTAAACACAGCCTCCACGGCTTGGTTACGACACCATATGTTGCTCAAGCCTGCAGGAACACTAGCTGTTTGAACAGGGTTCGGACCAGTAACACCGCAGGCCGTGGCTCTTTCTTCAAAGCGACTCAGACGGCCGTTAATAAAAAATTTAAAAAAAGTACAACATGCAAATTTGTGGAGCTCCAAAGGTTCACATTCAGCTGCTGACTGATTTAGTTACCATTGGCAGACTGCTGACAGATGGCAGCCAGTACATAGAGATGAAGACATCACTGCACTTGTGGTAAGGAGCAAAGATTCCTCGTGCTTAGCCTCTGAAAACACGCTTTTTTAAAACTGCTGAGCTGTAATGACCACACGTTTTTGCAGTGTTTTGGAACAACAAGAAAACACACTGTTCCACTTTGTTTTCTCTCAGCCAAGCGCTGCAGAGTCTTAAAGGATGACACAGACGCCTTGTTCTGAGAAACGGAACAAAAAGAGGTTCAGAAAAGCAAGAAAAGCATAGAAGGAGAGAGATTTTCACTTATATGAGGGAGCAGCCCATCACCTGTCAGACTCAACAAAACCAGTAGATTCACTGCTAAACGGTGAGAAGCCTGTTCATCTGTTCAGGAAGACTCAGTGACTGATACCAAAAAAAGCTTAGTCCACAAACATAAACAAAGCAATTCACTGCTTCATTGGAAGTTGCTAAGTTGCTATTTGGATTATTGATATTACTTCAATATATATATATATATATATATATATATATATATATATATATATGTGAACCCATAATAGGCCTGTTAAAATGTCCCACATCTAAACGGTTTGTTTCCACGCAAGAACGTAAGAAATTAAGCAGATCAGTTTAATAACTAATCCAACATTTAACCCGTTAATTCAGCCTCGTTTTGTCCTGTTTAAACTACACTAATGTATCCGCGTCGTTTCTGGCAGGATCTGTCGGAAGCTAAATTCATGAATTAAACGCATGACTGCGTTTGGCTTTTCAGCCGCGTCACAATGAGCGCGCACTAAAGACAACGAGCAAAAGTTTCGATTCCCTTTCAGGAGCCTGCGTACGAGTAAGGAAATAACCCCGATAGACGACAACTACAGCCAACTACCGGGTATTTAGAGTAATACTGTACCCAGATATCACTCAGCGTGGTGATCTTTACAGCAGGGCGCGTCCACCCGACATGTGAACGCACACTTTTCACTCCGTAACAGCCGCGCATTCACTCACCCACGGTGACAAGGCTTCGGCTGCAGCCGGATAAACTCCGTATCACGGGGCGCGCTTCGCCACAAGAGCCGCGCTGGAGAGTTTAGCGCCGGGCCAAGCAGGAAAAGGGCTGTCCGAGCGCAGCAGGGCTTCCCAGCTCGCTCCCCGTCCTGTCAGGAAATCAGCTGGTCCGCCACCGTCCGCGTTAAGGGCACGATTGTGCACAGGGATGCGCGCCGCTGCTGCTCCGCGACGCAGCTGGTGCGCGTCCTGACGTGCTGGCGGGGGATTTGTGCACCAACATGACTCTGCAACTCTTCCGAGAACACGGAGCGCACTGGGCGTGCGCGTCGCTGGCACGGGCGAAAACCTACATGGCAGCTGGGATCAGCATTCCTCAAACTGAAACTGAACTTCAGCCGAGGGCAGGTCGTCAATTATATAACAGTTACCAAGCAGAACGCGTGGGCGGTTCACACCAAGACGCGCACAGTAAACAAACGAGTCCTGAGACTGATAATCCATAGTCTAAATGTATTTTTGGAGCTGACGTTGAATTTCCGCGTTTGCCCTGATGAGTCATCCCGTCCACAGACACACAGGTAATCTAAGAACGACGCCAGCGGCCCTTTGTAGGTGAATAGCAAGAGTTTGTTATTGTCTGGCTCTTAATGTTTCTAACACCACCGACACATGGCAAACACAGTAAACTACTGCAGACAGTGCAGAGAACAGTTTACGTACAAGAGAACTGGGACAAAACACACACTATATGTGGACGGACAGGCTTAACCCACCCACCCACACACGTTCAACCCAAGCTTGCGACTACTCGTTCTAGAGTGAAACACATGGGGAAAAAATACTCACTAGCCAACTTTTTACACAGCTTACACCTCATGGACCAGTCGCTGACGAATCCCACTGATGAAAGGTAACACAAGGTGAGAGAGTCTTTTGAATCCAGCTATTGAGTTCCTGGGTTGTCATGCCCTTCGTGTTCTCGCGTAGGGATTAGGTTAAACCAACCAACTGGATTATCTGACTAATGAGTCACAAAGATGAAAGGTTTGGTTTTATTAGCTTGTGAAAACCTGATGTGTTTGGGATCCAAAGATAAATAAACAATCCACAAATGGTCCTGTGAGTGTTGACAGGTTCGATTAAATGAACTGGGTTTGAATGAGGATGGACGTACATACCGACCTCCCGTGAAGAATAAAGAGATTTAACAAGAGAAGGAAGAAGAAATGGGTTAGCGAGGTTATCCGGAGAGGTAGTGCCAGGTTATCCTTCATTCAACTTTTATTTTGAAGGGCAGTGATAGAGTAATTACAGCTCATGCTTGTGGCTGATTGTTGCACAGCAGCATTTGGTTTTACATTCTCATGGCAGCATTGTTTCCCATGCTCTGACAACCCGCCTGCCAGCAAATGACTTGATGCCACACGTCAGCGTTGCATCATGCTGGGAATGTGATTGTTTCTGTTTCTTGCCACACAACATCCAAACAACGTGAAAGATTTCGGTGACGATGCTAGAGAGCAGCACGAGTGAAGTAATGACGAATCAAGCTGACATTTCATTATACCACCGTCTCCTCTTTGGATATTTTTCAGAATCAAGTTACCGGATGTTTGTTTTGTCTCCTAAATCTGTGTTGACTTGATTATTTGATATGAAAAGCAAGTGAGACTTGAACCCATTGCGCTCATTTACAGTAAGATGTCCTCAAAGACATTATAACAAGGTGAACCACACCTGGTGATTCATTCTGTGTCACAGAACAAGTAATTAAAGTGGTGGTGATTACATGCACAGGAATGTCTGTGTGTCTGTGTGCATTTTGAAATATTTTCTCAACTACAGAACAGACTATTGTAGTCACGTCCATCCGCACATACTATAAATAAAAGGAGCAATATCACTTTTATTACCGTTTTCCTGGCGTTGGGCTCAATTTACAGCTATAAGGAAGTAAAACCACAAAAAACACAGTGACACAGCAAAACCCTGGTCAGGTTCTGTGCAGTCGGGGAGATGACTCCTGGTTTGCTTCCTCATTTCTAAATACCTCTCTGTCTCTCTGCTCCCTTGTCTGAGGCATCTAACCAGTCCTGCCTGTCCACACGCTTTTATTTTGTATAAATCGTTGCTATCTCATGTGTCTGACTCAACCATAACAAAACCCAACTTGTATATGTTTGTTTAAATGAAGCGATATTGTAAAAGTGCTGCTGGTTTCCCTTCCAGGCTGTTTGCTTTACAACCACAGGGTTTATTGACCTTTGCGCGATAAGGAGCAGGTGGAAACTTGTTGCACCGTGAACATATTGCCCTCTGCTCTTTGAACACAGAAACACAAGCAAACGTCACAATCAGCCCGTCGTCCAACACTTAAAGGGGAACGTCACCAGTTTTACTCACAGCCTGCAACTGAAAAAGACGTTTCAGGATCAGTTTTGGGTTAGTCAAGGACAGAGCATGAAATTTGTTACGCACACCAAATCTTTAATAATCCTCATAAGCTACGTCATGAGGGTCGTAGTCATTTTGTGATACTCTGGGTGTTCAGACAGCTGATTGCCTGATCATTTCTGGTGGAGGCCTAGAAATAATAACACACATCTGCACCGCCAGGTTTCGACGCATATGAATTACTCAGTCGTTAAAATACACGGTGGTTGTGTTCGAGCGCCGCTCAAACGAACATCCACTGCTCCGCCGCGAACTCTGCAGACAAACTCTTAATCCTCTGTTTCTCAATTTTATAACCGCTCATGCCTTGATGTGCGATGCCCATCAACAACAACACATTGGGTCCAGATGGGAGGAGGCAGGAGAGGGAGAAACAGAGACGCAGAGAGAGACAGAGCACGGTTGATGTACATCTGTCATGCATTATTGCAGCGAATGCCAGTGCTGCTATCCTGGCTTTAGAAACTATGTGAGGAGGGGGTTGATGGGTCCTCCTTAAATCACGGCCGGAGTCCTCCTCCTCGGTCTTCTGTCTATATCAACACACAAACACACCCAGGGGGTCATACTTCCTCACTTTAATGCACTTAGAGAACATAAAGGCTGAACTCTCCGTCTCAAACATTGGTGCGTTCTTTCTGTCGACTCCAATCACACACGTACACACTATCCCCCTATGAATTCCTCAGGAAGGAGTCAGCCTCCTTCATTCCTCTGGACACAACTTTTCCTTAACAAGGTACTGATGGTCTTGACCTCCTCTTCAAACAAACCCTTCCCTCCAATCAGCGAGGATTTTCTGGAGCTGGGGCTCAGCTGAGGCCTGTGGGTATTAGAGAGGAAACGTCCTGATTCTCCTTGATTACTCCCTCTCTCTCTCGTTCTCTCTCTCCCTTTATTCCCCGTTTCCTCTCCCGTCCTCTCTCTCTTTTTCTCTAAATACCTCTGTCTTAGTGGCTGCTGGCTCTCGTGTTGTCACTGTAACCCCCTCTCGAACCTTTCATTGTCTTTCCTGTCTGTATTTTTTTCCTTGTTTCCACCGCATCCCTGCTGCTAACTATTCATAATAATAATAAAAAGAATAACTATTAAGTTAATATAACTTTTTTCCACAATATTTTTAACCTTATTTAAAAGAAATTATAATTATTTTAGATTTTAAATTAGTGCACTGAGAAGTGACTAAAATAAAATAAAAAAACACTCAAATATTGTATTTTTAATCCATAATCTACAGTTTATTCATTTATTATTGTTTAGAAAATGTACCAGAAAGTTACAGTCACCCAGCTGATGCTGATTTTCTGTATCTCCTTTATTATTTGTTAAATTTTCACACTCAAAACCAAATGTAATTTAAATGAAGGCTTGCAAAGTGCAACCGAAACTACCAACATATGTGGCGTAATTGAAACTCCCTCTCGCAAACGTCATTGTTCTGATGCCAGTTCAATTAGTGCAGGTTGTCAGTGTAGTGTGGCATGTGCTGGCACTGAAGCAGGTCTATATTTAGCATCACAACAGCCATGGCGATGGGTTGAGCGCTAATGTAAGCCTGCTAACACGCTGACATTTAGCAGATGCTGCCTCGTCGCTTGTGTTCTTAGCGGGATAGCGCCGCGGGAAGTGTCACGGGATCACCTGCATGGGCGCAATTAATCCAGCGGAGGGAAATCGACATCTGCACCACATTTCACGGCAATCTATTCGATACAGTTCACCCAGAGCCTCAAATTTCAATCTGTCCTTGACGCTTGGGGAAAATAAACAAGGGATCACCAGCCTCGTCCAGCGTCATCCTCTGGGGACTATCAGTGTCTGCACAAAATTTCATGGCGACCCTTTCAATAGCTGTTGAAATATTACACTCTGGGCCCAAATTGTGCACCAGCGGACCATGACAGAAAACAATGAGGCTGCTATCTGGAGCCCCCCGCTGCCAGCATGGCTAACGCGTTGCATTTGAGCCTCACCAGCCTGTCAAACACGCCGTCGCTTTATAACGGGCCTGTGTTCTCTTGCTGTGGTTCCAGGGAAAAAGGAGAAAGGCAGTGATGTCTTGTCCTCACTTGACTGCAGTTACCCCAGAGCAGCTTGAACCGCTCGCTTGCACGTTACATGCAAACATGTTCTAAAACACACGAGCTGAGGCAGTGACACAACATGGCGACGGCCTCGTCATAAATCCGCTGTTCGCTCAGTAACACTGTGAATAGGTGACGCAGTTAAATGACCGGAAAGTGACACAGCAGCTGCAACAATGTCATGAAATTCTTTTCACACTTCCTGGACTTTAACCACACGGCACGAGCGGGAAGTGGCCCACGAACAAGGGCTTCCTCTGAGAGCGGAGCAAAGGGGGCATTGTAGGCCGGGACCCAAAGGTCACCACGGCTGTCGGGCTCACGCTCTGCCTGGACCCCTGCTGACTCAAGGCTGGTCCAGCCAGAGGTGGGCGACAACGTGTGTGTTCAGCGGCCACCATTAGTCAAACATTAGTCAGAACATCGCATTAAGTGGTGAGAATGTAGCGTTTCTGCTCTTCAGACACACTCTGCGGCCTAAACGTGGACGCGGGGTTGGATTTCCTCACCCTGCTGTGTTTCCCTGCTCCCTGATTGACTCCAGTGTCTAGCAGAGCCCATGATGACAGATTTGGTGGATGCCTACTTCACAGGGCTCCCACTGACATCCAGACGGCTTTCGACTAATCTGACTAAACTGTGCCAGAGGGCAACGCTTCCTCATAAAAGAAAAAAGATTATTCTGTGGAAATAAAGTGGCTCGTCTGGTCGATGTTGTTTTTATTATCAGCTAGTTAATAAAAAACAGATTTGAACGTGTTACTTCGCACATATTAGACATATGATCAGTATTGATCATTGTTTTGTGGGGATGTGTCAAAATATTTGCTGTGATCTGATTGGATCTTATATTCAGTATAGTGGATGAAAGTGGGCTTCTTGTTTACATATCTGATCGCTTTCAAAAGGTCAGCAGTAAATAAATCAACACTGGCTGAGTCAGTTTGTGGGAGTTTGGTGGCTTCACATTTTGACTCAGGCTTAGTCAGAGTCTATTTAGCAACAGAGACTGGAATTTTCCTTACAATATGGTGGCAGCGAACCCAACAGCATTGTGACATCGTTGATTGTGCTGAAGCAATCTTGCATAGAAAACATCGTTTTCTTCCTGCTGCTTTACCAAGAATAGACTCCAGACTCGAGTTGAGTCTCTAATGCTACAGTAAACGCAACTTTACAGCTACGTCCATAACTTTGAAACAAATTTAAACCGTAGTGTTGAGCCAGTTTAATTCTGCTCTTAGATTATCCTTATGTAACTTAGTTAGCTGAGTTATTTTGGTCTTTGCAAGTCAACCACCCTACCCTCAGGCTTGATGCTTTATTTGGGAGGCTATCGTTCCTCCGCAGCACTAACAGCAGCTGAGGAACTGTCTGTAATGAAATATTAATTTACCCAAAAGCCCACTTTAGATGTTCATCTTTGACAGCTTTGTGCAGCGGATCACTGTAGATGTGTATCTGCAGTCTGGCTCAGCTACGCCACTGTCAAGCGTCTGTGAAGTATAACTAAGCTAAGAATAGATTTTAGCAGCAGAACAAGTAAAAGGAGAAAGAAAAGTGACTCGTTACACAGCAGCAACAATCACTAATTCACTAAATAAGCCAATGTAAACTTCTGATGAAGAGGTCAAAAACATGCAGAACAAGTACAGATGATTATTTTTGGTCGTCTTTTGTCTCTTGCTCTCGTTTCGCTCATTTTTGTGTTCTTTCATTGTGTATTTATGTTATTTTTTCCACTTTATTAACTCATTTTGTGTCTACCTTTGGCTATTTGTGTCTACTTTTGATCACTGTGGTATCTTTTGGGTGTTTGCGCTTCAAAATTAAATTCAACACACAATCATTGAAATTAAAAATATCTTATCTAGACACAGATTTCAGATGTGCAGGATATTGGGGCTGCAGCTATTTCGTTGAATACACAATAAGGTAAAAAGGTGAAGAGGGCAGTGACAGAAACCTCAGACTCCCAGTGGACACACAGAGGCATCCTTCAAATCCGTCCTGTAACACTGAGTGACTCAACAGCCGCCCGTGGTGAACAACTGTAAAGCCGAGACCCGAGGCACGGAAAGTAACAGAGACAGAGTGATTCAGTGAAAGTGAATGGCTCAGACTGTCCTACCCATCACTGAGGGGGAGAGCTGGAAAAAAAATGGCAGGAAAGGACGGAAAGAGGGGGAAATGACTGGCGACTGTGTGGGAAGAGAGAGAGAGGAGGGGCTTAGAAAGTATGAACTTGTGTATGATTTAACTGCAGGAAGCATTAAGAAGGGGAAAGACTGCACACAGGACGTGCTAGGCTCACTCGTTTGAGCTTTACAGAGGACGAGTTGCCTTATGGCTTCTCACAGGGTGACTTTTTCCGCTGGGTCACACTTTTTCTAGTGCGCTCCTTCACTCCTGGCGCTTGTCTTCTTAATAAGATCCGGAACGCTCGCCTTGAACCCGAGCTGTTTTTCCTCTCTCTCCACTGTGCGTAATTTCTACCCAGGACCGAAAAAAGGCGACAGAACAACAACAACAACAACAACTGGACGTGGGATCAGGACAGGAATAAACACGAAGAGGGGGACGATGAAAGCCGTCTTGGATTCCTGCTTGCTGTTCCTCATGCTGCACACTCCCGGCGTGCTGTCCTTGTCCACACGTAAGTTGCACCACAATGTCCATCGATGCGCAAAGCCGAGGTTTTGGTCGTGGTAGCCTGCTTGTTCGGGCCACTGCCACCAGCCCAGTCCCCGTGTCACCCTGTGATGCTGTGCGAAACGCTGCACGTTGAGGGTTCAAATGATAAAAATGGATCCCAACAAGAGTTCACCGCCAAGTTACAAGGGTAGCAGCGATACGGAGGCTGCATATGGCATCAACATACTCATTTATGAGGGTGGTGGTCAGTGCAGGTGTTGGAATAAATAGTTTGGTGATATGAATTGGGATTGAAGAAAAACCACGTCATTAAAGATGACCTTAGTAGACATGTCTGTGTAAAAGCAGTGATCTGTAATAGTGTAGTACTACACGCTGGGCGTCAAATGTATCACAGTCCAACATAAATCTGCAGATTCTTTCCTAAGCTGACTTACATAATAAGGTCTGACTTGCTCAGGGTCCAAGCTGCTTGTTTTCTGGACAGATTTTAAAACCCTTTGTCCACTTGACAGCTCCTGTTATTGATGCGACCTGCTGAAGTATGTTTGTTGTGTCCCTGCAGAGAAAACTCATCCCCCCAGGAGCCTGAATTTCAACAAGTCGGCCCGTAATTCGTTTAACACATGGAGGCTTTACGGACCGCAACAAAACTGTGACATCATTTGCTCAGGTTTTGCAGAATGTTAACCGGCAGCTTAATGCACAGTAACGTAAATAAATCAAAGTTATGTCCGTTTCCCCTGTTAAGTGGCTGGATTAGTTTTTATGGTGAGCTCACTGGCGAAGAATAGCTCTTCAGAGAGGATCTCCTGTTATTCATCCAGCTTGAAAGGCGCTAATAAAAGAAAGTATAGTTGTAGGGGCTTAAAGGGGACAATGAGCCTTGATCATACGCTGTGCTGCTGTTTATTATAGGGCCTAATTGGTCATTACTGTTTTATTCACTGTGATAATGGATAAAGGTGCTTTCCCTTTACTCAGTGTCTGTGGTTTATAGATGCCACTGAAATAAAACTGTGTAAACACGGAATTGGAATTTTCTCACTGATCTATTAGATTTTACTGCAGGCCATAAAACTTTAAAGCTTTACTTGATATGTTCTGTATCACGCATTTGACTCCGAATTGTCCAAATAGTCTCTTTTTGCTTTCGCTGGCCCTTCTTTGACTTGACGCGGGACAAGATAATCTCTCCTCTCCTCAGATGATGACGCTCGTTTAAATAGCCCTAAATGAAAACGCGTGAAAAAACCAGAAACGCACACCGCAAAACATCTGCCACTTTGTCCTCGTTGCATGGCTCGGCGCTACATGGCTCATTGTCCCTAAATGTTGCGTGACTTCTTCCACTTGGCTCGTCCACACTGGCCCCTCAAAACGTTCCACATGTCCAACTATTGTACAGCAGACAGAGAGAAGCGCAGGCTTGCTTTGAACTGCTCCATGGATGAGTGGAGGATAAATAGGGCTTTAGAAACAAGAGGGAATGTCGTGCACCTTTTGAAGATTGACAGCATAAAGAACCGTATTTTCTGTCCGTCCCACACTTTGGAGACCTCCTATTCTTGCCGAAACCTAATGAAACCCTCACCTTGGTTCAGTTGGACATGCCCAGCGACTCCATCCTCCACTATCACAAGGCTGGTTTCATCATCTGCCCCGATCAGAGCAGCCATCCAAACAATAATATTTTACGAAGCATTTCCTCCTGTGAGTGTGTGTGAGATAATAAACAGCATTAATTATGTCTATCACTGAGTGTTTGAACTATGACGGGAAGGGTGTGAGGGGGCTTCGCTCTCGCTCCAGGGCCTGGAATACATAAACACTGATTGTTATTCAGCTGCATCTGCGTATTATTGACTAATCACGGTCCCCTTTAGTCCACGGTATCTGGTGACAAAGACAACCAGCCTCTGTGCTTGTGTTTGTTTGCGTTCACGTGTGCACACAAGTGTCATAGTCAAGATGAGGTTATGATGTTAGCGTTACAACGTTACACCGGAATTAACCTCTTCAAAAGCGGTTTCTCCAAAAAAAAAAGGGGGCGACACAATGTCTGTCAGCGTAACGTGGCTGGCAGCTGAATGGATGTGGCTCCGGGCGCAGATTTGTAGTCATACGACAAAGTGCTGGTGTTCGCCCTCACTGCTCAATGATTGCTGTACAGATGTCATCTTAAATACATGTTTTTGTTCTTCTTCTCTTCTCTTCTCTTCTCTTCTCTTCTCTTCTCTTCTCTTCTCTTCTCTTCGCTTTTTTTTCTGATGCTTTGTTCGTCTGTACTGAAAGCAAAAGCCTCTCGACTATTCACGTGTCAGTTTTGTTAAGCCGCATTTATTCAAGAAGATTGTGATCAAGGTGTGTTTTGCAGCGAAAACCTCACAACTACATCACAACCGTTCACACAAAGCAGCGAAAATAACAGTAAAATCTGCAGTAAAAATATTTGTGTGTTGATGTTCGGTCGTAATTTCACATTAAACTTTACATATATGATAAATAGGTGATAGTTCTATTTTTATCAGCTGATTGAGGGAATAGTGAACAATGTCGAGCAAAGAACAGCCCAGTATTACTGGAACATAAGTAGGTAAAAGAAATAGTTTTTTTTCTGTTGAATACTTTTTAGGTTGATTTTCAGCCTCTTCGCGTACTTTATGTTTGGTATTTCTGTCTGCTGTAACTTTAGCCTACCTGGTGCTAAGCCTGATGACATCACTACATTTACATGTATTATTTACGTGTCGTTAACTGATATCCCCGTTCTCCCTCCCTCCTCCAGATGTAGCAGTCATCTATCCTCAGGACCCCGTCCTGCGCATGGGGTCCAACCTGACCGCCAGCTGCTGGGTCCACCCCGACCTCGGCGTCCACGCCAGCTCTCTGTTCTGGACGCTCAACGGCCAGCAGCTTTCCAGCTCCCTCTACCGAGTGCTGAGCCCGACCAACCTCAGCGTGACGCTGGCTGGCCTCAACGCGTCCAAGCAGAAGTCGGGGGACAACTTGGTCTGTCACAACCACAAGGGACACATCTTGGCTGGCTCCTGCCTTTATGTTGGGAGTAAGTTGAGCGCGCTAATGTTGAGATAAGAGGAGAGGGGCGAGAGGAGTGAATCACAAATGAGGTCAGAGGCGTGAAAAGGAAATGGGAATAAAGAGACGCAGCGAGGAAGTAGTGGGCAGCTTCTTAAGTGTCCCTACACAGTTGTGGCTATATTTTATGTTTAGTGTTCCTGCCTTCAGGCGCAGCGAGAGGCCTCCAGAAGTGTGTGTCACTGTGAGTTGATTTGACCACCTGTGTGGTCCGTCCTCGCACTCACTCGCTCACGCGGCAGGAATCTAACATTTTACAGAAACACACGCACAAGTCAGTCATTAAACTACGACTCGTCTGACTTTGTTGAGTTTGAAGCTGAATTTGTTTAGGAATTAACTAAAGCATGGTTATGGCGACTAAAATTAAATCTGACTCAGCTCTTTGAAGACGTAAAGACGAAGTGTCCTCTCTTTCAGAAAATGTCCTCGAACACGACACGAGGATCTGCAGTCGGGATCCTCTCTGTGTGACGCTAGAGTAGAGTACCCTGTGTTCTGAGAGATGAGGAATGTTGGCAGGGGACCCGCGTCTGACCAAACGAGACAATGCACACGCACACTGACACACAGTCCAATTAAGAATAAAACACACCAATTTGTGAGGAACATCACTAGTGGGCGAATTACACCCAGGAGGAAGAGGCTGAAGTAAAGGCTGCAGGGAACGTTTCTACCCTCACTGATCCTTCATTCCTCCTGTTTCTGTCCTGCCACACTTCTCCCTCCTATCTGTCCACCTGTTGTCCTCCTTCACCCAAATCCCCTCAACCTCCCTCTTTTCCCCTCTTCTCTGCCCCAGTGCCTCCGGAGAAGCCGGTCAATCTGACCTGCTGGTCCAGGAACACCAAAGACCTGACTTGCAGCTGGGCTCCAGGAGGAAAAGGCGAGACCAACATAAGCACGCAGTACACGCTGAAGTACAAACTACGGTACGTGATGCACACGCTGCAGCTACACGCCAGCAACTCTTTGCCGTCATTTGATTTCCTCTGGATGTTATTGAAAGTTTCGTATAAAGACACGCAGCGACGAGGAGAAAACCACAGAAACACACGTCCTGGTTTTGTTATGCGGCCAAATTCACGAGTCCAAAATCAACATCTTTCCAGAGATCATGATACTGACGTGCCTCAAATACGTCCATGTAGCGAGTAAAGCTGGAACAAGACAAAATACCTCAGCTCTTTGGCAGAACGTACTTTCTGAAAAACGCCAGCGGTAGCCAGAGGGTAAAAGCCTGTCAATGGTAAAAAAGTCAAACTTAATGAGAATTAAGAAAACTGAAATTCGTCTGGCGGCCATACATTTTCAAATATGGTTCAGATGGGGTGTGAGGTCTATCTGATATTTTTAACATTTCAATTAGACATTAAAAATCATCACAAACACCCAAAGATACTGACACACCATTACATCAATATAATATATATATATATATTCAAATTCCACTGTTTGTTCTGTTTTTCTTCAAGGTGGTACGGTAAAGAAAAGGAGTGTGAGGATTACACTCATACGCAGCCTTACTCCTGCAGCATCACCAGGGACCTGCACCTCTTCACGCCCTACGAGATCTGGGTGGAGGCGTCCAACCAGCTGGGCCGGGCTACCTCTGATGTCATCACCCTCGACATCCTAGACGTGGGTGAGTACGAGGAGACGTGACCTCTGACCTTCCTCCTTTTTACTGCTGTTGTGGCTCTTGGATCCTGGTGTCGGCGAGACCTCGGGTTTTTGATCTAGGACAGAAAAATGTCTGTGAGATTTGAAGCGGCACAGTTAAGCGACTGTTGTATTTTAGCGCTAATTAAATTAATAGAACAACTTGACATTTTAGAAGATAAAATTATCTATGAAAGCAGGAGTAAACGAAACTAGACGAGCAGTTGAAAAAGACAATACAAGACTATTTTACATGTTGTGTATTTTCTGCATAAATTCCTGAAAAGTTTTTGTAAAATTTTCGCCGTATTTCCTAACATTGATGTGAGCTAGTTATGCAGCTGAATAACTTCATTAATTTAAGGGCGTTACCAGAAACCACTGACTCCACGAAGCGTGTCTCATTTAGTGGAAATTGAACTGAAATGTGTTGCAGCACTGTCTCGCGCAGCTAAATATGCTCATTAATCAACACGTTGCATCTTGTTTGTTTAACCCATGCAAAAAAATGGTGTAACATTAACAATTAGTGGTTATAACGTTTCATGCCAAACGTTTTCTTGGCTGACAGCGGTAACGTCAAGTTTGCACAAAGCCAAGCGAAAAGTTTTCCAGTAAAATGGCTAAGTGACGCTAATGAGCTTCCGATCGAATGGACTGATGCTGACATCAGCTTATGTAACAGCACGTTATTGTTAATGCAGTCAACAAATAGCAGATGCTAAGTTTAGTTTCAGTTGATTAATAATTATGATTTGTCCAGTGAGTAAGCTTTGTAGGAATGAATGGGGTGAAACTATACGGGCTTCACAGATACAGGATCTGAAATAGAAGCTCTGTGTGGAGGTTTTAATTCTCGGTGAAGCTCCCACAACGAGCAGCTTTTCATTCCTTCATTATCTCATAATCCTCCGATGCGTCTTGTGACCCACAGGTTGGAAACATGAGTGACTGTAGTTTTAACCTCATATGGGCATCTTTTCAATCACACCCTCAGCTCGTTCATTCCTACAGGCAGGACGTTGGCTTGATGTTTTTGACTTTGGCTTTATCCCGGAGGCTGGGACCCACCTCTCATCTGGCTTTGGGCTGATGGGAACCGAGCAGCGTTCCCTTTTAAAGCTTTGTTATGTGGTCCGTTCCTCGGCTTAGTGTGGTTTAAGCAGACGGAGAAGGCAACGAGACCAAATTCTTCTCTCGCTATCGCCCCGAAGCACGCGCTCGTACACACATACGTGTCCACACCTGGACAAGCGTAGGTGTGTGACGCACGGTAACGCCCGCTCTTTTGATGAGTTCATTTTCTCTTTAGTCATGCTCACTGGACACACACACATACACACAGAAAACACGTGCTCACCCCCTTTTAGGCAATGTTGGAAGGTGCCAGACTGATACTTAGGCCTAATCCTGTCTCTGAGCTGGTTGAAGACCCTCGAGGCCGGTGGAGTTTGGGATTTGAGGCTTTAAGACCTGGACCTGAAATAATACAACCTGATTAGCTTGGAACTCTCCGCGCGGTTCACTCCTAGCGTGTTCCTGAAAAATAAGCGAGTGAGCACCGTATAGAGTTTCAGAGGTGATCACGTCACTGGTGCGGGAACAAGCGTCCATCATCGTGTAATCCCTTCCCTAATGTATGCATGCACACACACACCTGTGTACACACCCCGAGGGCAGGGCAAGGCCTAGTAACAGTATAGAAGCAGAGAGGCAGGCGCAGCGTAGGCGGGTTCTGGACGCGCATCTGCCTGCGTGTGTGTGCGTTTTGTTTCTCTCAGGTTGCTGTGGCCGTCTTTCGCAGTCATCAGTTTCCACAACACCAGCAGGTCATAAAACACAGCAACTGCACCTGCAGGCTCGAGCTGCATGAGTCACACCAACGGGGTCGGGTCCAATCACTTATGAAGGCAGGGCGGAAACACCTACAGTTTCCTTTGGAGTCCTCTGAAGTGAGATACTAGAGGCAACTTGCTCTCACTCTGTAGAGACGACGTGTCAGCGAATGATGCAACATAACACTAGTCAGTGGTAATTCATGAAGTATGACTTACTTTCATTAGCACGTGTGTGCAGCAAAGACACATTTACTATCATTAAAGGACGACTGTAACCTGGATTCGTTTATTTACACATTTTGACTGTTTGTAGCTGCAAGTTTATTTATATTATTATTTTTAAACACTAATAACTAATTTAATTCCCGATATTAACTTGAAAAGGGAACCTTTGGTTTTCCTTTTTTTAACGACCCCTGAACGCAGCCTGAATTCAGCCTCCAGTTCCTGGCAACCAGAATCACATTTAAGACTCTCGTGTCAATTACCACTTTTACCCTTCTGGGTCGTCTTTGTTTGTTTACTCAAAAGGTCTGAAATTATGCGCAAGGAAAGTTAAAATAATGGTCTGTCACCGCGTTTGTTTGTCAGATAGATAATTGTTGTCAGATGAAAACGTCCTCCATCTTACACAGACACTGGAAGGCACTCGGAAACCACAAACCTCCGCCAGTTCTTAACAATCCTTCATTGTGCTGTTACACATAAAGACATCACCCATATTGCTTTTAAATTCAAATTGAATGGATTTTGTTGATAACTGTAAAGATGCCTTTAAGCTATGAATTTTTGGAACTTGGCTAGAAAGGATAATCTGGGCCATCTGTCCACCAGAAGTTTATCATTAAGTCCTCAGGAAAGAAATAAACCTGTTAATGGAAGTGATAAATAAAATATACCCCAGTTTGTGCCTCTTATGAAGTCGTCGCACATTTAAGACATTATGGTCACAGATACAAGTCACTGCTTTTTGTAAAATAAAATCCAGAAGGACATGTGGCACAAATTGCAGTTGCTTTTTTTAAGTAACTCTTAAAGCTGCTACAATCAAAATTTAATGTATTATTAAATGTGAAACTAGTTATCGCCTGATTCTACAGCCCCACCCTGTTCTGCTGCCTCCCAATGGCCATGATAAAGCAGGACATGCTGCTTTAAAAATCCCACTGTCCAATATAACAATACTTTTAGCATTTTAGTTTAAAGCAAGTTGCTGTTTTAAAGAAATGTGAGAATATTTCTTTAAACCAACACAAAGACAAGCATCGTGCATCGTCCAGTTTAAAACAATCATCATTTTCACCTCCTTCTGAGTGGGAAACAGTGGGTTGTGATGCAGACAGTGGAATACGTGCGTACGTCGTCAACGGTTCAGTGTCTCTTGAAATAACTCTCTTATTTTGTCGTCCTCCAGTGACCACGGATCCCCCCGCAGGTGTGACTGTGAGTCGTGTTGGGCAGCTGGAGGATCAGCTGAGTGTTCGCTGGGAAGCTCCTCCCGCCCTCAAAGACTTCCTGTTTCAGGCTAAATACCAGATCCGCTACAGACTGGAGGACAGCCAAGACTGGAAGGTAAATGAAAAGGACACAGAGTTACAAGGACTTAAATCGGTGCTTTTTAGTCTCCTACATTCAAACGAGCCCATATCACTGAAGAACTGCCGCAGCTGTTTCTCATCTTAATGCTGTAATCACTTCTAATCTAGTCTGATTGAAGCCTACTCTGCCAGATGAGTTAATAGTTGGGCTGGTCGAACATTTCATCAGCCATAAATCTGGGAGTCGGGTTTTGATCTGGGGAAAAACAAATGCCAGAGCCACTGTGTACACCTCTACTCAGACCTTTAATGAATGAAAAGTACAGTGTAAAAGCCTCAGTCATGCAGGTGGCGCTTCCCAGAGTCCTCTGGGTAAAAGTGAAGATTCTCCAGTAATTAAGGGGGAATTACACCAATGTAATACAAGCAAGTCTTTGCTCGCAAAGTGGAAGAAGAAAAGCAGGGGAGTGGAGAGTCGACGGAGGGATGAGGAAGAGGAGAGCGGAGACTTAAATCCAAGTGGCTTTAAGGGTTTGGTGGTGAAAACAAAACACAGTTTCCTTCTGAACTGGCCCTAATCATGAGGTCATGCTGAGGAATGGAGGGATACATCTCAGCTGTTAATGTCTTCAATATGGCCGTAAAGACACTCGGCGGTAACGTCTTCCTTGTAGCATCATTAGCCCTCAGATGCCTGTAATTTCCACTTTCTGCTTTGAGTTGAGGTCCCTCGTAACAAGTATCAGCAGAAAGCCAGAGACTTCATGGGAATTATTAGATCATTAACTCTCCATCATTTATAATCTGTGCCATCCCTGTGTTTATATGTGTGTACCTGTGTGTGCTTCCATGTGCGTCCCAGCATATCCGGCTTTGTAATAAATAATAGAGAGCAGATTTTACCCAGCAGGCACAATTACATGAAAATATTTTCATAAACATGCTGATCAGGAGCCACCAAACAATGTGGTGTTCATGCATGTTTTGGTCTGTACATGGTTTGTGGTCTTTTTCGACATCTTGTTCCTGCCTTGTGTTTTAGCTTTTGCCCATTGGTATTTAATACTGTGGTCAGACCTCCAGCGTGACTCCTTTGTGTTGCCGTCTTTTTTATCTCGTAGGTGATGGATGACGTTGGGAACCAGACCTCTTGTAGACTGGCTGGACTGAGACCTGGAACCGTGTATTTTGTCCAGGTGTGTGTGTGTGTGTGTCCAAGTGGATGATGACGTTCTGCACGACTGGCCCGTGTTTCAGAGCTGAAACGCTTTTACTTTCCTCAGGTTCGCTGTAACCCTGTGGGCATTTACGGATCTCGCAAAGCCGGAATCTGGAGCGAGTGGAGCCATCCCACCGCAGCATCCACACCCCACAGCGGTGAGCACACACACACACACACACACACACACACACACACACACACACACTCTGCTTGTATAAAAACCTTTCATATGGCGTGTTTTGCTCTTGAGCTCATTTATTTTTCAGCCTTTTAGTTCATTTTATGAGCTTATTTGTACAACTACATTTTGTTTTGTGTCACGGTGCATCACATAACCTGCAGTGCTTGCCCACTGCTGGAAACCGCATTCGACTCGACCCTAAATGTTATCATAACTGCTAACAACCACAAAACTATTTTGTGAAAGAGTTATAAGAAGGATCTGGTTTATAGCGACTTATTTATGGCTTTGACACCAATTACTCCATATCAAACTGGAACACACAGTCTTTGTGGTGGAAACTCGCTTCCCCAAGCTCCTCACTAACCCCAAACATCACAACACTCACCCTAAGCCCAAACTAAACTTCTAACCCTGACAATAAAACTCATTCTCCTTTTCTTAAGTTACATTTTTATGAACTATTTTATTGCTTACACCTCTGTGTCTGACAACTGTAATTAGCATCCGTCTTCATAGATATTATTTTACATAAAGCACATTCAGTGAGCTTGTAAATCACAATGCTCAGAGTCTCAAGTGCTCTGAATTTTGACTTGTGACCAAAAAGCTGTCCATGATGATGTCTAAAGGTTGTTAGCAGTGTCACACGAGAGATTTCACATCGAACCCGCTCACATGGTTTTAATTAAGCAATTATTTGGAGCTATGTTCGTCTTCTGTCCTGTCTCCTTAATCATTTCATCACTCCAACTAATTCATCTGCGATCCTTTGGAGGCGTTGTTCTTTCAAGGGCTGGAAACCACTGGAAAAAATGAAGCTGGGATTAGAACAACTGATTAGTTTTTAAACTGTAAGACTCGCATCAGCAAACACAGCGTAGCAGTGGAACCCGGGATTGGGACCTTTGATACTTTTACTAGAGAGCAACTAATCCCCCCTCTCTCGCGCCTCTCTGCTGTTGCTGCAGAACGCTTGATGTCGGGCTCCTGCGACTCCAAGTCCAGCGGGGACTCCAACTCCACCCTGCGCAGGGAGCTGAAGCAGTTCTTCGGCTGGGTGCGGAAGCATGCCTACGGCTGCAGCAGCATGTCCATGAAGCTGTACGACCAGTGGCGGGTGCTGATGCAGAAGTCCCACAAAGCTCGCAACCAGGTAGGTAAGCATCACTAACGCAGGGATGACATACACGCAGACATGTGCAGCAGTCGCTATGCACATAATGCAGTACAGCGGTGTCTAACTTGTGTGTCTTTCTGTTCAGGTTCTTCAAGGGGATAAATCCTAGCACACCCTGCATCTCAAAGCAGAAATCAATCTAAGAACAGAAGTGACTGCACGTGTCATGTTTTTGTCTACGCGGGTGTGCGACGTGAGAAAAAGATTTGATTGTATTCATATATGGGAAATATAAAGATAAAATGCTTTGGACATTTACCAGCAATGGACGTGAGAGGACATCCAAAGAAAAGCAGTGGGACTTTCTTCCTTTATGCATTTTTTCAAGCCGACACGAGCACCACCTTTGCGTGAGAAGGTGGAATTGGGCGAAGACTGAGACGGCGGAGTCGTCACAGACACCCTGGTATCACATGGACATCGCAGCATGAATAACTTGGACGTTAGTAAAGACATTCCACGCGGCACCTGCTCTAAATCTCAAAACAGATTCAAACAAGAATCGAGAAGCGAAGAAAGAAGTGTTTCGTAAGCTTTTTGGGTGGATCCAAGGCACCATCTAGTGGCTGCTGGCCGTACCTGGCGTAAAAAGCAAATCACTCTTATTAATAACAGTATTTGTAATTTGTGCTTTGCTATATACTGTACGTCACCCAGGATGTCTCCGTTTCTGAGTGACGGCATGTGACTGATGACACGTTGTTGTGTGTGGAGAAGTTTCGCTGCCTTTATTTTTGTACGAATTGTACCAGCATATTTAAAACTGTATAAAGTTATGTTTTATTTCTTAAGTTATGTTTAGATAGTAAAGAAATATCAGTGACTGAAGTTTGGATCAATCTCTAACGTTGAGCTCATGGAGTTCATGGACCTGCTTGGTTTTTCCTTCCACCTCGCATCGTGGTCTGTTCCTCTTCCAGGATGTTTTGGATCTGAGTTCTCTGTACGTCTAGTTTCGCCTCTTTCTCTCTGATCTGTCTTATAATGTAAACATTTCTAAGAAGAATTTAGCATGGAAGCTCACTTTCAGAGCAGTAGGAACCATAAAGTCGTTCATTTCACCGGGTCGAGGCTCTTTCAGGTCGGTGTTGCCCACATGATGGTGCTCTCGGCTCCTCCAATCTTTGACTTTTGGACGTGACTGACATCCTGCTAATTCACCAAAACCAGGAATGAAACGTAACAAGTGCTGCGTGTTTGGTTTAGTTACGTGGTCCTACACATCTAACACTGATCCCTCGTCTCGCTGTTTACCTTAAGAAACCTAAGACACTGGTTGCTTCCTGCTGCTGTGCTGCGCTCGTGTCCTGCTGTGGAGTCTTGTTACGGACCCTGCGAACATTCAGAGTCTCTGCTGTTTAATTTTTAACCACAGCTCTTCTTAGTCATAGCTCTGCTCTGAAGGCTTTAGTTACCGCTGCTGTATGTTCAGTGACTAAATCAGAGAGTAGGAGCAAATTTCTACCTGAGATTTTTACATTAAACTTTTTTTAGGGGTTGCAAAGTTAGACTGATTAGTTTACTCTTTGTCTTTAATGACGTCTATCCTGCCTCTTAAAATATATATAGAAAAGTAAAATACATTTACAGATTTTCTTGAAAAAGCCAAACATGCTGTCATATCGTTGACTCACACGTTGCTTTTGTTAGATTTGATGAATAACCAAAAATACGGGGGATTTATTTACACAGCAGCAATTTTCACTTCATATATTGACTTTTGGCATGAGAGCAGTGCTTATCCTTTCATTTTTAATAGCATGTGTAATGAGACGCTATTAGTTACAGGCTGTATAGTGCAGCTGGGAGGATCAACAACCTTGCTGCGCTTCGCTAACCTGCTTTGCAACAGGATGCCAAATTACTATTTGTCAGTAACATGTAATTAGTAAATTCAGGTTGCAGAGCTTTTCTAGAATCTATATGTATGATTCTATGTGATTTTGTCCGTAACTTAGCGTAGCTAAGTACGTCTCAGTCATAAATAATCAGTGGTTGTCTTCTCCACAGCCATGACAGAGTTGAATTTTTGGCCACAGTTGTAAAAATATTTTGTCCTGAGGGGACCCTGGGGAAAAGGAGGTGCAGAGCAGGCTGGGGTGCACACAGACACACAGAGACCCGGTCAAGATAGAGTTTCTTTACCTCGTTGGTTATGTATAATTCAGGCTGGGAGGCTGTGACTCACCTGGAGAGAGACACACAAGAAACAAGTGACAGAGAACCGAAGAAGAACAAGAGAAGAGAACACAGAAGTAGGAAGAAAGAGGCTGGCAGCGTATGGAGGAAGTGGTGAAAAAGAGGCCGATAATCTCTGCGAGAGAAAGAGGTCAGTAAAGAAGTGTGTGTGTGTGTGTGTGTGTGTGTGTGCGTGCGTGCAGCCACATGGATTATATTATAGTTCAAATGGTTTTGCTATGAAATCTGTGACAGCGTTCTACAGCCGTTGCTCCATACTTGTTTGAGATTTCGACTTTGTTTAGAATCCAGTCCCAAATAAACAGAGGAAGGATGTTAAAATGCATAACCATAGAAAATAATTCAAAGAGCTCCATATGGAAATCATCAGAGGCAACGCAGCCCGAGCCAGGGAGCGGTGGGTGTGCTATACTGCTGCTCTGTTGCATCATTTTCACTGTCCTCCTCCCATCGCTGGCTGACAGGCCCGGGCCCCGGACGCTACACTCTGCCCCCTACCGTCGGATACGTCAACCATGACTTCACCAAGCCCAGCAGCCCGGCCTACTCCTTGCACAGCCGCCTGAGCAGCGCCAGTGAGTTTCTACACATCAGCCTGCTCGAGCTGGTCTGCAGCAGGCCGCTTAATGCTCACAGGCACTTTTGTTTCGTGATGCCTTTCTACAGTGGTGGCTGTGGACTCCAGTCCAGGACCAAGGTATCACATTGACGCTAGTCTTACCCGGTTCGGCCGAACGGGAAGCCCATCCTATTCTATTCTGGGCAGAGGGCGATGCACAAGGAGTCAAGGTGATGCACAGTTTTCTATTTTTTTCTGTTCTTAGTGATTTTATTTAGTTTTAAAGAATCACCTCCCGGCTGCTTGCTGTTTACGTCTATAGCTGAGCTGTTCCAGACTCCGGGACCCGGAGCATATAGTCCAGAAAAGGCCCCACCTCAAGTCGCTAATCACAGACCTCCATCCTACACCATCGGTGGCCGAACCAGATACCGCTCTGTTGACGCTGTCCCGGGGCCCAACAGGTGATGACAGGAGAACAGGAAGCAACAGGACAGAGGCTATGGTAATTTATGTGCCAAGGCCTCTTGTACTGTAGCTTCATTTGTGTCACCAGGGATTAGAAATACATTGATTCTTTATGTCCCTAGTAGAAATCAACAGGCAAAGTAAAACTTTGTACAGAAAACTGGATTTTGCTCCTCTGTCTCCTCCAGCTACAGTTTGCCTAATCTGCTTGGCTGCCAGGTGCCTAACAAACCCTCCAGTCCCAGCTACAGCTTCTCAGCCCGGAGGAAGGTTGGAGCTCCCTCTGAGGATCTCTCCATGAGCCCAGGACCCAGCAAATACAAAAGCACCGACCCAGACATTTACCGCCAGCGCCAGCCCTCGTTTTCAATGCGGTGGCGGACTAGGAGGCCCGGTTATTCTTCTGCTATTCCTGGACCGGGCATGTACAGCCCAGAGAAATATAACGCGCATCTACCAAAACCTCCATCTTTCACTATGGGTACCAGACACTCAGAGTTTGTTACTCCACTTGTTGTGGATGTAATTGACTGACTGTGCAGTGGATTCAGCCACAGATGCCTTACTTTCATTGCATATGTCAAATAGTATAAATTTATTAATTCATATCCTCAAACACAAAAGACGACCCAGACGAGCCAATAGTACTACAGCGTCAGTGAAATATTTAGTGGATGTGGTAGTTTTACACTGTATGGATAAGATTCTTAAATACTTAATAAATAAAACTGAATATCAACAAGTATCGCTTGCATTGCATGTGCAGCCACAGAATAAAGAGATGGGACCCGCTTGCAATAAAAGGTAGCTTAAAAGGTGCAGGGTGAGTGAATGAATCTCTAGGGTTTGATCTTTGATATGGTGACTTGTACTGGCGAGCTCCAGTTGCTGCACTCCCCCAGGCCCAACAGCTCCATAGCACACACCCGGAACAGGTACCGCCTCCCCGGGGTCAGCCCCTTCAGTTCCACCTCGGTGCTCTCGAAGGGACCCAGCTGGAGGAGAGAGAATTGAAAATGTTGCCTTTAAACGTTCATTTTAATTTCACATTCTGGGCTTAAGCGTCAACAAACTGACTAAATGCTAAAGTTTCTAGTTTCATTCCCCGATACTTGCTACTACTTTAAAAGAGAAGTCATCAGTAAACAGAACGGTTTAGAAATAACAGAACCTTGTGAAACTTCTTTGAGGTTTCCTGCAACTTGTAGGTAGTTTTTTTTTATGTTTGTGTGAAACGTTGTGGTTGGGATTATTCTTACATTGACAGATTTCGGGGTCCCCCTGTGTTCCCACTCATACAGTATGTGGTATTTCAGGGGGAAGATGTCAAGGTTGTCCCAAGACGGGGGAGGAGACCATGAAACTGACAGGTTTTTGATGTGTTGGGAAACCCGGACGTGTACAGGAGGATCTGGTTTCACTGCAAAAAAAACAAAGTTAAATGAATTCAAAAGTCTTCTTATCATTTACACGATCTTAACTGTAGCAGCTGACGCCATACCGATATCCTCCAACATAAAACTCGCCAGGTGGGAGCTGCTGCCCCCAGAATAAACTGCTGTCACGTTGATGATGTAGTCAGTGAGAAGCTTCAGGTTGGGCAGCCGGCAGTGCCACAGCTGAAACAGGGGAAATATATTATGTGAAGCCAAGAGAGATATCATTTGTAGTTTGCAATACATTTGGCTTTATAAATGAAGTAAAATATGCTGGTACCTGTTGGGAGGTGGAGGATGGTGCTGAAGCTGAGGGGCTGGGTGGGATGAGGTGACACTGCTTGGTGGAGGACTGGTTGTGTCTCTCGCTGACAAACACACACATGCACAGCTACAGTGAGCATCTTCACGATATCCGTCAACAGCCTTTACTGAACAGGGGGGAAGACAGATGTACCTGTAAGTGGCGAGGTAGCGCGGCGGCGGGAAGTGGGAAGGCCCGTTCCACGAGCAAAGGGTTGCATTTGGGTAGCTGGCACACCAGCAGTGCACCATGGGAGTAGAGAGAGGATCTGGTGGAAGAGTTATGACACAGAACGTAAACATTTAAGCACTTTTCATGTTTCATGCGTTCTATGGGTCATTTTTTTGTTTTGTTGTTGCTAAAAAGGTAAGATCAATTATTAATTAATAAAACAAGAGAGAGCAGAGTGACTATGAATCTATATTAAAAGGATCTATAACCTGCTAATTGATACAATTTCTGAAAAGACAACGATTTGCTTCTAAGGCTTGAACCAAGCAAGCTTTTCAAAAGCATCAGAAAAGCAAAACGACAAAATAATAGCATAGCAAATAATATAAACAATAAAATAATAGCAAACTCCAGTCATGAATAAATGAACTCACTCCCTGATGTCTCCATTGCCCTGAGCAGGTCCAGTGTTTGGCCTCCAGCTACACACAGGAGGAGAACCCCAGTGACGCAAGCCCTGCCGAGCAGCCCAGCCATCAGTCACTCAGTAATTATTACCCACACACACACGGGAAAGTAGACGCAGTAGAGTCTTTCAGCTGTGTTACTCCAGTCGAGATGTCAGAGTTCAGCGGGAACCACTGCACAATTGTTGACTCCTCTGCGTGTGTCTGGGCAGCAGCTGATGCTCACAGGGTTTTAATAACGTCCCGAGTGAAAGAGGAACTAGTTTGTCACCGGAAACCACCTTTTATATCACGTCTCTCGTTATGTCACAAGACAATGTCACACATTGTGATAATTGTTTACACATATATACAACAATACAACATAAATTAACATTTTTAGGTGAACAAGTAAACAGACAGGAATTGTCTGTTAACCTGTTGTCTTCTATTGCTGCGCTACTGCCCTCTAGTGCACAAAATGACAATAGCAGCAACACACACAGCAGCAGTACGTAAAGGCTTGAATTAACAGGAGGAATTATTGCAACAAGCAGCTGTTTCAGCAAACGCCATTTTGAAAGTCACACTTGAAACATTGTGCATCTTTGAATAAAGGCGTCAGATCATCCGTCTTCTTGGTTGTTTCTTCGAGGCCAGGGTTTCTTGGCTTTCCATCCAGACAGGGAGCCAGTGTGGAGGTTCCGGCCCACCGCTGGGGCCCCGTCTCTGGGTATACCGAGGCCCTTGGTGGAGGTCCGCAGGGAGGTGAAAGCCTTGTTGATCCAGCTGTGCTTTGTTTCGTTGAGATCATTGGTCAGGACTCCTTTCTGGTGCTCCAGCTCCTGTAGGAGGAGACAGGAGAACGTAATGGTTTGGCCCTAATCGTGCAGATGCTCATATATAACAGTAACACACGTCTTAATGTCTCACCTGTATTTTGCAGTTAGCTTCCACCATCTGGAGTTTGGTCTGGGCCAACTCCTGCTCCAGCTCCCTGATCTGAGCCCTGATTGATTCCTTCTCCTGGTCCTCCTTCGCCTGCTCCTGTCTGGGATCTTTCCTGTCGTCATCTTGACCTTGTTCTGTCATCCCGTCCCTTTCCGTGAGAGCCTCTGTGGAGGAGCGCTCTACAGCGTGTCGACAGCGAGGGCACGCCTTGACTGCATTCTGGGAAAAATGGAGTTTAGGAATAAAAGATTACATAGAATAAATACACAAATATGACACCCAGCAAGCGATACCAACCAAAGAGTTGAAAATAAATATTTTACTACAGCATGGTGTTAAAGACGAGGGAAGCTAAAGCTGAAGGGGAGATGAAAGTATGAAGGATGACAGTAGAGCTGCACAGGAACAACTTTCTTCACCTTGAGCGAATCAAGCTCCTCTCTGTAGGCGGCCTGTTGCCGCTCCAGGCGGTTTGTCAGCTGAGAGCAGATCTGAAAGCGAGCAAGCATCTGAATTTAACATCAAGGGAAACATTGCTAAATTCTTTATTAATATCTGTTTTACAAAAGTGTTCTTCCTAATTCCCAGCAGTGTTTTTTTTTAGCACCTGTTTGTAATCTGCGATGATGACTGCCGACCTTCTGACCTCTTGCTCAGCCTTCTCCAGCTCCCTCCGAAACACTTCTTTCAGCTGTAACAACAGAACCAAACTTTTTGCTTGTGCTTGCCTGCAATTTCCCATCAGCAGCTGCGCCGTTGGATGAGCAGCGCTACTCTTACCATGGCTGCTTCCTCTTCCTTCCTCGCCTTCTCCTCTTCTGTGGCCTGCAGCTGCTGCCTGGTCTGCAGGAGGTCTTTGGTGAGTTCATCCACATTGTCCTCAGCCTATCACCCAAGCACACACAGACCAAGGCTTTAGTTATACGTCAATTACAAATATAGATTTGATTTTGCTTTTATCAACACTTCAGTCGAACAGCTTTGTCCGTCTGCAGAAACCTACAAATATTTTTCTGTCCAGAGCTCAAAATGTGAGTGTTGTGTTACTGTTTGGCCACTTCCAGCGAGTAAACCACTGCAGCCTTCAGTACCTTGTCCAGAGCATTCCTCAGGGCGACCTTGCTGCTAATCAGTCTGTAGGCCAAGTTGTCATTTTCTTGCTCCAGACGAAGACTGGCCTCCTGGAGTCGATGGTTTTCTTTCTGCAAAAGCCACAACACAACCTTTAAAACTGAAGCTAAGAGAGGAAGCCATCAGTAAATAAAGAGAATCAGACAATGTACGGATTCGGCTTCTGCTCAGATGGAAAATGGGTTTTTATGAGTGGAGGAACTGAAAGGTATTTATATGTGAGGAAAGATCTCTGACCAGGTATTTGTCCAAGGGGTCTTCCTCTTCATCCATTATCTGCAGCCGGCCTTTCTTCAGCTTTGATGGGACCTGCCAGGAAAGAGTCAAGGTAATTGAGTGCACTGGTATAGGACAACTGTTATATCTGACTGAGCTCCAAATTGATGCGAGATGGAGGATGAGCTCATCTAATCAAGAACGGGTCCTCAAAGGGATGCGGATCGGGACAAGACTGAGAAAAGATGGAGCTGAGAACCGGGACGATGATATTTTAAGCTGCGTGACAAAATAACAGCAAAGGAGAGGATTTTTTTTCAAGGCCTGAAATGACAAAAATGTTAATATCTCAAATATGTAAAATGAAGAACCAGAATCCATTTCCTGGTAATACAGTGGAATGGGGTTTGTGTTACAGACTTTGCTAATGCTCAAAGTTAAATTCAGTACAGTTGCAGTAAAAATGTGATCATTCTTACTATACTAAATTAAAAACAACATTATTTACAAGAAATAGTAGTAAAAGCTACTTTTATGATGGGATGAATCCATGCAGCTGCAAGTCTTACTGTGAAAGTGGGTCCGGTTTCAGCCCCCAGACACGCCAGGATCTCCTGCTCGCTCATCTGCTCTATAACCTGGGCATCATACGCCATCATCGTAAACACCTCCTCCATCATCTTGCCCAAATACGCAGCCGTGGCCCACACGCTCGCACAGGAACAATCACAGCCTTCGCAGGGGAGTCGTCCAAATCCAATGAGCGGGACGACGAAGAAACTCTACTATGAGAGTCAGAAAGATGAAGGCGCCTTGTTTTCACTGGCAATAAGCGTTTGAGCACAAACAGGAAATATCAGGGCAAAGTCCAGGTCGTCCTGAGATATCGAAACGTCTGTTAGTCCAAAGGTTATGAGCAGAGACAAACACTCCAAAAGTCAAAGTGTGACAACCTGATAGAAGCACAACAGTAGAACAACTTACAAACAGCGTGAGCTGAAGGAGAGCGTGTGTCAAAAGCAACAGGTCGAACAGGGTTTATAGTCCTGACTATAGAACTAGAGCCACACCCGCCACAGGGCTCACCTTCCCAACACGCCCCGTCCACCATCCCCACCTCTCAAAGCAATCACCTCTGGATTCAGATAAGAATTTTATCACCTGTAACGGTTTTTTTCCACATTCATTTTTTATTGTTGTCACCGATGTTCTGTGAACCTGCCAGACTCTGCTGATGTATTAGGAGCAGTGTTGCACGAGCACGTGATGTGGTATTTTTAATATTTCACCTCGGGGTGTTGGCACAACACAAGCCCGTCGCTCCATTCTTGTTTTGGGCTGAGCAGGTTGACAAAAGAAAGAACAGGTCCAGCAGGTAGGGTGATAAAATACAGACATGTGAATGCAAAACATCCCAAGTGGAGGCAGCATCTCCACCTGGAAATGACACCCACTTATTCCCACCTCATCTCATTTACAGCTGCACGTCAAAACGTTGTTTCTTACTTTTCACCTGATTGTGAAATCGTTCTTCATCATAGATCAGTTCAGTTTCTTTCACAACTTTCACTTCTCCTTCTTCAAGCATCCACGTGTGGCTAATTCTTACTGTCTTAGCTTTTACTCAAGTTTTGGTTTGCTTTTTAATACCATCACTTCCAGCACCACGTTCGTTGTTCTTAAGCAGAAACTGCAATTTCAACATCCTGTGTATCGCCTGTCTGAGTCACAGCAGCTAACAACAGAACACAAAAGTCCACAACCCCAAAAAGTCCAAGATGATAAATAATCATTTATTCCTCTTAAAAAAAAACAGTCGTGAAACATGGTGGATTTTTCTATTTTGTGCACTGCACCAGCAAATACAGAAACATCTCAGATAGAAAATAATTTCATGAATAAATAAACAATATAAGATGCACAGATCAGACACAGGTATGGAGCGTTTTGTGGCACAACAAACACAGAAATCAGAAAGCAAAGCTAAACCTCTTTCACCAAACTCTAGGGACCAAGTGAGACTATACTGTATCAGCAATGTGGCAGTGAACAGCAGTGTAAATTAATTAAAACAAAAAGCAGTTATACATAAATAAATTACTTGGCGACGAGCGGAGGTGAGGTGAGGAAGGATAAAAGACGTGATAATGAAGCTCAGCGCTCAGTGGAAACCATGTGATTATACTCAATAAATATCTTTATGTCTTAACTAACAATCTTCACTTTCAGATACTAAAACTCCATTTCTATATATTTAGTTCCATTAAGATGATTAGATAAAGTCATTTTTCAGGTCATTCTCTAACCGCAGAAGCACGAGGAATAAAGATTTGGTATAAACTCATTGAAACACCCCTCACAAATACTACAATACTCATTAGAAATATAGAGATTCAGGTACATACTGTGGATTAACACCGTACGATACAGCAGATATTCAACATACAAACCATAAGCTTCAAACGTGACGCGGTATTTCTACTTATTCTCTGTAAAGGAACCGGCCTGTGTTAAGGCTGTCTGCCTGATGACAGACAGCCTTAACACAGGCCGGTTCCTTTACAGTTTGTCAAAAGTGAAAGTAAAAGCGGACAAAATTTCCACTTACGTAGCGGAATTTTTTTTTCTATCCAAAACAGAATCTAAATTCCCATAAATTTTTTGCAAGCTGCATAAAAAATGCTTGACAACTTATTATTATTCCTCAGGGCAAAAAACATTAAGCGTTAACGGTTTCAGTAGTCAATAGCCCTCATTTACAGCCGCTGGAGGAGGTGTGGGGGTGGGTTCGACGGTGAAGGAGAGAAAAACAGGTTTCTGTGCCTTTCATAACCAGATATAATCACACCATGAACATCGAGCTAGCGCTGGCCATCACAGGGCGTCTTCTCGCGATCGCAATTCGCGCCACAGCTGCACGTGGCCGCTCAGAACCTGCCTTTGGTACAAACACCGTCATCTCGTAGGAGGTTTCTCCGAAGTTTGTTCACGTAAAACAAAGTGAAATTTACGCAAGTTCATCTAAACAGAGCGCATCAAGCTTTTTTCAGACACAATGATGGCGATCGATCATTCATGGCTTAAGGGTCTTGTTTGAAACTAGCACCTAAACAGGAACACGCCGTCGTAGGTAGAGAGCATCTAATGGCCACACAACATCCTTCTGACCAACAACTGTGGCTTAGATGCCATCAGCGACCTGCTGTGACGATCAGATCACATTCACTGTGTGATCCAGTTACCAAAAACCCATTTTAGAGCCAGGGAAACAAGCCGAGGTCGTACTAGTCTTACACAGCACATCAATGCTAATGTAATACTGCAGCTCTGCAGAGGCTGCTGCCCACACAGAGGTTCTGTCAGTGGGCTCGGTTTATGGGTCACTCCCTGGATGAATGAATCTGAAGCAGTGAGGCTGACGTGGGCGTTTGCAGTAATGTGGGCATGTGAGTCTAATTGTGCTGTTTTGTAACCCATCACCTGAATGTAGTCCCAATGAAAAAGGCATGTTCTGGATATGTAGACATCAGGTGACTGTAAATATGCCAGTAAAGATTCCTGGAGGCCTGTGTGTGGTCACGGTGCAGCAGAGGTCAGACCTGGGTGCTGTAGGAGCGATGAGGGGGAGGAAACATGTCCGTGGGACTGTGGTAGCTCAGAGGGGAGGAGCCCGGTGGGTTGGCAGACAGGGGGAGAGAGACGGACCGGTTCTCGTAGTAGGTGTGGAAGCCCAGCCGCTCCCCTCCGTTTCGCATGCCGTCTGCGAGCCCGGAGCGGCGCGGGTACGGCGAACAGGTGGGACAGTGGTTGTGGTGCGATGGGGCGTCCAGCTGGTCCAGAGAGACGGGGACGATGGTCGCGCCGTCCATGGCCAGAGCGTTGCAGGCATTGCAGGGAAAGTGAGAGAGAGGGTCTGCTCCCGCCACGGAGCCCACGTCCACCTCAGAATCGTTCTTCTTACAGCAGTAATACTGCAGAGGGGGGAGAGGTTGAGCAGGAGGGGCCCAGGTTAGTCCCAAATGTACTGTACTGCATTTAAAAGAGTGTACTTTGACTCATGAAGGACTAAAACCTGAACTGCAATTAAAATAAATATTTACACAGTGTTACAACAAGGAAACTTTCCCACATGCTTTACAGATCTAAGTGTTAAAGCAGGGTTCACAGGTTTATTCTAAACAGAACGAATCCCAACCACCCCCAACAGTTGACCCTTTGTCTCAGACACAGTGATACCGATACCTGGAGTCTACAGTAACAGAGCACTGCCACAATGCACAGCAGTATCACTCCGGCGAGAATTCCTCCGGTTATAACAATAGTTCCCGCTGACATTCGACCAGCTCTCCATCAAACCCTTCAGAGAGCGACAGAGAGAGAGGAACAGATGGAGACCAGCAGGGATGGAAAGAAAGCAGAGAGGTTTTACAAGGTCTGTACTAACCGATGACATAAGGTGGAACTAGTCATGGTGCAGTGGTCGAAGGCCTCACAGACAGAGCAAAAATATGAATACAGAGATTGTTTATGACTTAAGTATTAAACACATGAATCCTGTGACTCAGCAGCTGTGTCTGGTTTCTGTGCTTGACTCAAACTGTTTCACTGAGTAAACTCCAATCCTCAGTGGAGTTATCGGGAATTTCCCACAAAAGTAAAACAAACCCCAAAATGGCTGCAAAGGTAGTAACATCAAATAGATAGAAACTAAACAAATCCAGAGGTTTGTTAAATTAAAAAGCTGCTTGACTGGTTACTGACAGACGCAGAAGCAGCAAACCAAGCAATTCAAGGAGAAAGATGTTAAGTTTGGTTTTGATTCTCAGCATTTGACCATCGCAACTTTTGTTGTATGTTAGAAAATAAATACAATTAAAATCGAAGGCTGGATGTCTCCAGGTTTCATCCTAAGCATTTGTCTCCTAGAAAGACAAAACGTAAATCGAGTCCCAAAATATTAGACCATCTGTCACCTTCCTGTGTGTCCTTGTAGCTAATTTCACAAGCTTAAAGGGAGCAGTAATTACATCCTGTGAGGGTATGAACTCCATTAGCAGAGACGGACACTTAAATTAGAAGACAGCAGGAGATACAATGATGAAAGAGAGTTGGACGGCAGGGAAGACAGGTCGGTGAAGCGCTAGTTTCATAGTCACATCTCATAGGAACTGAAGACAGTGGCAGGAGTATTTTTTAATCATTAACAGGAAATTTAACAAACACTGTGAAATGTCTGACGGACATTTTGCAAATGATTATTATTTGTTCAGGTTGTTTCAATCTACTGAAAACTTCTCACACTTGACTTGGAAAATGTTTTTGCCTCACAGTGCAGACAGACAGATTTCAACAGGATGAGACACAGCAGGCTGCAAGCAGCACCTCCTGCTGTGCGCTCCAGCAGTAAGACCATTATTCTAGATTCTGCTTCACGTCTCCACCAGACGGAGGCTCCAAACGCGACACACGGAGGAGAGGGATGGAGTCCTGCATCAGATCACCTGGCTGAACCAGCGAGTGATGGAAAGGCAGCCAATAATCGTAACTTCGCTGGGAACTCTCTCAGTGGCAGCCTACTAACTGTGAACAGTACCTGCTCGTCCTCTCACATTTACCGTGGCCGATTCAAAAGCACCTTTAAAAGGCATCATTGTCTAACCCTAACCTGGATTTGCTACAGACAGATGCAAAAGGAATATATTCATGCCATCGAAGTCCTGCTGAGAACATGAGAGACACGTAGAGTCAGATACGTGACAGAATTAGTTACGAGTAAATTTAGATTCACAGACGCTGCCAAATTACTTTGATTTTCAGCTGTTGGCAGAGTCACGGTAGCCAAAATGGTATTGGAGCAAACATAAGCAAGACATCCCACTTATAATTGTCCTCGCTGCATGCGGCTAATGCGCTGTCTGGCCCCAAACAGGAATAGTTCATCTGACAAAAAGCATTAAATTTGCTGTGCGAGATAAAATAGGCATGTGGACGTCTTCATTTGCTGGCAGCCCCTTGAGCCAGTAAACACACCATGTCCACATTTATTCAGCCAGAGACAACCCCATTTCATATCGCTATGTAAAAAGTTGGCTGTTAATTAAACTAATTTAAATAGGTTGAGTTCATCGCTGTTATTACTTCAGCAGCTCACTCATGTTGATCCACTATTTCTCACAGGACGTGCAACATTTAATTATCTCAATTAGACCGATAGGAAAAAAAAATCACTGTTGTCCTCATTACTTATGTATTAATGTACTTTTCTAACAGCTATGATCCTCCCAAAGCTGTAATTTGCAATGAGTTATGGTCTCATTGCCTAATGAAACGCTTTACGTGTTCTGGCTCTTGTCGCGTCGCCTTAGCCTGAAGGTTAAGACACGCGCTACTTCAGGGTCGTCTGGTTTGGTCTGCTGCCTGGTTTTGGAGCCACATGTTGTCCACAATCAAATGTAGCGAAACGATTCATTTCCCTGTGAAGTGGGCAGGGGAGGGATTATAAATCTTGATACTTGAATGCAACCCAATCAAACTGGCCCCACGGTGTGTTGAAATGAGCCTCACTCCCAGACTCTGTGCAGTATCTTCCATTGCGTCATCATACTAAATTATATACGCCACGGGCCACGATAATGTCGTTAAAAGCGATGAAGTCTCTCCTGCTCCCCATTTCTCCAGCTCACTATCTCAGTCTCCTCAGCTGCCTTATGCTTCTCATCCCTCCTCCACTCTCATCCACATCCTCTTATTTCACTCCTCTGTACATCATTCATCAATTAAATGTAAAACCAGCTACGCTACTGAAGCAGCCGTAGCACATTTGCGCAGAAACTATGGCTTTTTCTGACGTACATCAGGCCAGACAGGGCAACGGAGTCGTTCTGGAACCAAAAATAAGTGATTTCGACTAACATGCAACCAAATTATGCTAGAAAGGGAGCATTGAGGTAAAGCCTCAGATTAGAGTGTTTCCAACAGACTGGAGAGACAAAGACGCCAAGTGACAGAGGCTGGGAGACTCAACTCTAACACTGTCAGAGCATCTTAACCAGCCTGGTTTGTGTATGACTCTCAGTGGGATCAGAGCTGTCTGATTCAACTGGGAAACACGCAAACACAAATCCGAGCAAAACCCTTAGTTTTAACTGCAGCGTGAAAGGGGTTTGAGGATCTGCCAGAAATCCTGTCAGCTGCTGACAACATCACTGCTGGACAAGTGACAGGGATGAATGGGAACGAGGCGTCTGAGTTCCACCAGGCAAAGCCCTCCTTTAAGTCATTATGTGAACAGGACCCAGGTGACCAGAGGAGGTGGCCTGGGTCCTGAGGAGGAGGTGCAGCTGCCAAACAGGATTCAGTGACAGTACGTGAAGCCAAAGGATGTGTATTCAGGAGATTTGCAGCGATTTCGAAAACAAACATGGACAAAATTGTATTTCTTCTAAAAATATCCAAATGTCGGTGGACGTCTCTGTATAATTACACTTTGGCAAAGTTGGACAAAAGGTTCAGCAAACTGAGGGATTTTAGTTTGGACTCGTGTTCATACAAACGAGGGTCAAAGTCAAGCAGCCACGGCAAACTTTGACTACATGCTTTAGAGTAAATTAAAAATAGTAATTCAAGTATGTAAATTATCAGCTGTTGCAGCCTGAAATCTGACTCTCGTGTGTTGTTTGTATCAACTTTGGTTTTATTTTCTACACGGATAAAAAAAAAAGAGAAGAAGAGGATGAAAAATGTTTAATACACAAAACCTACTCGATTAGTGAGAGGATTCCTTGTTCAGCAGAGCATCATGTAGCTTCGACCTTCGTACTAATGTTGAGCAGGGTGGAGAGTTTTCGCACTCCACTTGCAGAACTATATTTAGCTATTTTGTCATCTCTTGACAGTGAAAAGCAGAAGATGAGAGGCAGCTGAGAGAGGTGTCATATTTTAATTTGCTTTCTCTGTGGGAAACGAAACAAATCTAGCAGTCAGCTAAACACACGCACACATTAACCACCAAACACATCGCTGATTGCAAGCTCTAGAGGTAAAAGCACTTCTTCCCTCTGATGGTTCGAGTGTGGGATGATGTCATGAGGATTTTGAACTTGGGAGTTTGTTGTCCCACATGATGCCTGAGTCAGCAACGACTATCCGAGGTGCGTTTAATTATGAAACCTTTCCTCATGTGCTAGTAAAATAAATCGTTTTAGGGAAACATGCTCATTGGCATTGTTGTAGAGAGTTTAGCTGAAAAGCAGAACCAATACCTCCATTAATATCAAATATGACACTGCAGCCAGCAGCTGCTCAGCTTAGCTTAGCATGAAGAAGCTCTTTATGCGAACATGATGTCCCTAATGCAGCTGCAGAACAAAAATCTGGACACAGTAAAAAAAAAAAAAAAAAAAAAAAAAGTTCCTCCGATGAAATTTAAACGCCAAAAAAAATATTTCTCCTTTAAATCAAATATATTTTGTATTTAAAGATGATTTTACAACAGGAGACAGGCCAGAATCAAAGACCATTCACTGTGAGTGGGGGAGAGAGAGGGTGGCTGTGAGTGGCTCCCTGACATAACCATTCTTAAATATGAATATTTTGTTGGGGTGGCCTCAAACTTTGTGCTGGAGAGTCCCTGCAAATTTAAAGCCCCAGGGTTTCAATTATTCAAATATCATTCCTTTAACAATATTTTTCCATCACGGGGCAATTTACCCAGGTAGCAAAAATCAGGACTTTTCTGCCTTGTCCACGTCTGAAAGCACTCATCTCAGCGTGTGAGGAGAGGAACACATCCACATGTAGGACAGAGACACCCGCTGCCAGAGCAGGAGGGAATAAAGGCAGAGGAGGAGTGAGGGGAAAAGGCAGGAAAGCGCATGACTGCGTGTTCGAACAGTCTAAAGTGGAATCCATCATCCATATTTTCCATATGCTCAGATCTCTTATGTTTGAATTGGTTACCTGGATTTCACAGTAAAACTGGTGAAAACTGTATTAGCAGACTGAGGAAAATGTGATTTCTGTGCAAAAAGTCACAAAATCTCAGTTGACGAGCTGAAACACATGTGAACACAGTTTGCCTGGAGCAAGATCCCTGAGGTGCAGAGTGAGGATCACAGACGCCGCATGAACAGGCTCATGGCGTGTGGGTATGTGGGATATGGAACGATGCTCAAACACACATCTTACCTGCACAAGTCACCATCTGGGGGAGAGCATCCTACGCTGTGCCGCAAAGCCCTCAGGGAAGAAAGACATGACCTCAGTAGTAACTGGGATGTCAGGAGACGCCTCAGGCCCCAGCGTGACGTGATCAGCAGCTACAGCAAGCGACCTGCTTACACACAAAATCAGTTGGTCAGTCTGTGTTACGATCTTAAAGTCCTTCATTCATTCATTCATCACTCTGCATCTTCATCCTATTTCATATTCATTTCTTCACATTAAAGCTCATCGTGTCATCAAATCTAATTTAATCCATAAAAATCTCCATAACCTTGCAGAGAATTATGTGTAATGCAGACTCGTATATAATTGTTCAGAGGAGAAATATGATGTTAATATAATGCGTATTTAAATTCAGGACATATGACAAAACAAGCGAAGAGAAAACTTTATTATTCCCCCCAGGGATTAATAAAGTTTTTGGAAATCTTGAATCCGGAATGATGGTTACGCGACAAACAGCATGTACGATCTCGTGCTGTTTAAATGGGGACCTGAGCGCATAACATATAGCAAATGTTTTACCTGCTCTGACTGGTGGAATTTCCCACGTTAACATCCCCAAGAAGCCTTATTCTTACTTCATTAGGCAGATGGATGCGCGGAGCCGTTCGGTGGCGCACGGATGATCGTAAAGCCATGATGACTTACCTTTCTGATGGGAGGAAATTACAGCAACCTGTTTCAAGGACCGTCTCTGTTTTCTAGGACTACGGTCGGTGTAGTATTGTCCGCGGCTCCACGCGCATTAAAGTCCGGTGATTTCTGTCCAGCGCTGCTCGTTAAAGATGCGCGGAGCTCCCCTGTTCTCGCTCTGCAACCCAAACCATCATGTCATTATTCGCCGTCGGTTATGCCCCTCTTCCCCCTCGGTTCACTCAGAGCCAGATGCCAGTGAGGGCCTGTGGCAAATCTCATGGCATCCTCCACTCCTGTGAAGCGCTAGAGACAGATGAGACGAGGCAGCGAACCGGCTGCTGAGTGTCATCGCTCGGCATGGCTGCGTCCTCAGCGCAGACCCGAGGGGCGGTTTGGCACCCTCTGCCGCCGGTCCCGGTGGGGTGGAGCGGGGAGAGGATGCAACGATTCGAGCGTGTGCCCCGCGTGATATCACTTTACTAGGTCGAAGGGAGGATGGCGTGGTTGTGGTCGTGGGCAGCAGGTCGTCCGCACGCTCACTCGAAAGCGTAAAACCAGTGGAGTAATACGGTTTGAACTGTGGTCAGAAAGAATTCCGTTGTACAAATCAACTTTAATTATCTCAGGTCTGTGTCATAGCGGAATGAGCAAACAAAAGTAATCAAACCATCGCGAAAGGTCTCAACAGGTCATATTAAAATTAACTAACACACAAAAATCCCACTGTAAAAATGAAAACTCGCGACTTAAACTGGAACCGCGGTGGGTGTGACGTCAAGCAAGATAACCTCAACAACTGACGTCCAATACAGTTTGTTCATTTTGCATGTTAAAATTAAAACCTACATTTACTAATTTTGAGAAGTGCCGACAATCCAGCTTCCTCCAATATCCAGGAAATGTTAACATCCTAAATATCCCATGACTGACAGAAGGTGAAAGTCTCAGATAAAAGTTGGCTTTAGGAAAGTAGGTTAAGGGATGAAACCAAAGACGCGTGAGTCATGTGAAACTAACGGGATGAACGCTGTCCTTGGTGCTGAACTCCACCAAAACAGCAGCAATCATCTCCTGTATCTGTTGTACAATCGGCTGAAACCAACCAGCTCCAACTGCTTCAACAAACAAGAGCCCGTCTCAACCATAATACCCACATAATGAGGAGCTTAAGCCTGGCTACACTTGTTCAAGTGTAATGTTGATCCAGAAAAATGGCTCATCTCCTTTAGCACTGCTCTGCTTGTGTGTCTCTGAGGCCAAGTTAAGCTAGCTTTGTAGCGGGGGGCTGATGAAGGCGGGCCAGTGGGGAGTTCTAAGATTACAGCTCAAATTGAATAAAGGAGTCGACACATTACAGCAGCTTAGATGATACACCCCGCTGCACTGATTAGTTTAGAACCAGCACACGCAGAAAACACACAAACACAGACACGCAAGCAACATGCGTACACCCGGCCAGCACCACCCTCTTCTCCATTTAGCTTCCCTCTAATTTTCTCTCCGCTAAACACACGGCTCAACATGGCTCCTGCCTCATGACTTGAGTTCATTATGGCCTTGGCATGGTTCCTCCGATGAAATTAGAATGACAACAGGAATGACACAGAGTGTAGCCGTGGAAAGTTTACACAGGGTGAATTCGAGAGCGTGTGTGCGCACGCTGAACAAATCTAATCTCCTCTGATTCATGGGCAAGCTTGTCTGCATGCATTTGTGATACACTTACTCTCTGCGTATGTACTCAGTCTAAGAGCTGGAGACAGAGAGCCAACGAGACAGAATGGCTTCTGACAGCAGAACACAGAATGAGCACAGCTCTCCCAGACGATGTTGCAAAGCTTCTCTGAGCGGGACCACCAGTTATTGTTGAGTTCATTTCCTGGCAATACTACATGTGACACAGTTACATAGCCAAAGGCTGAATTATGACTTCCTGCTTCAAAGAAAAGCTGAGCCACCGCCGCTTTCTGCTGCACATGCAGACAACAGGGAAACAAACTCTGAATTTGCTCAAAAGTACAGATAAAACCACACACGAAGTTGTTGGAATGCAAGTCTCCTCCTTGCCGTACATGGAGATAAATGATTATGTTTATGTTTAGCCACACTGGTCTAGAAATATACAACAACTTTTTCTGTGCTCAACATGAACTACGATAAATTTGATTGCCTGCGACAGTAAAATATCTTTTCAGATATGATGTACAGCACAGTGAAGTATGACAACAAAGAGAACAGAGCTACAGTAAATTGTGTTGTAGTAGTAGAAACACAAGCTGGTTTATTTCTCACACAGCACCTTTTCCTCTCTAGGCTAAGAATGACTAACAAGGTATCTAATGGAAATATCACATAAAAGGCTGCTAAACTGAATTTGTTGGGCTGAATGCCTGGTAGCATCGCACCATGCTTCAAAGCTCTGGCAGTAGCCACTTTCCAAAGGCCAAATAGTCTTTTAAAGTGTTTTTATAAACACCAAAATAAAGTCAAGTGGCTTTTCAGCTCACCACACTGAGACATCACTAAACCCTTATGAAATCCTGGAGCGCAAAGTGTGAAAAATAGATTTTCAACATCTACAGCCTTCAAAGAACTGCAGGCTCCTCTTCTTTAAGGATGGATTCTAGTGCACAGTCACAGAGTGAGGCCACAGCTTTCCACAAGCTGAAAGGTCCCTGTCTGTCAAATTCACTTCAGCCCGTTCATCGAAGCCACAGCCTCGGGTTTAGTATAACGTAAGACAAGCAGCCCGGGCCTAATCTCATGTATTCCCCACAGACGAGATTAAAGCAGTTGATCAACCAGGGAGGCACCGCTCAGATCACAACACACAGATAACTAATTAGATCTGCTGTCAACACCCAAAACGCTCCGTGGGCGTGTTCAGCTCTGTATCCAACTCCCACACAAGCAACTACGCCATCTTCCCCACAGGTGGAGCTGGATTTCTCTTTACTGTTCTAATTGTGCATAGCACCAGCAAAGAACAAGAACAAACCACTCGTTTTGATTTGACAGTCAACTACTCCTTTGACGTTCTACAAAATCCTAATCATGTCGATATGAACATAATGTGTATTTTATGTGTAATTTCCCCATCAACTTATTTATTTTGACTTTCCTAATGCAGGGCCCAGAGAAGGTGGCTTCATTTCTGGTGCTCTGCTTTAACTCGCCTGTGTGGATGCAGGGACCAGCCCCGTCTCACTGACAATGTGTTCATGAGCCCATGCAGTGAATTCCAATCAAGACCTGGGTTTGTTCGTAATGAAGTGGGGCCCAAAGATCACGGCTATTCAATACTGGGTTCTGGGCTTGTTCCTTGCATACAGAGCTTCTCTGAGTCCTGCTGTTAGAATGCAGAGGATACCGTAGCGGTAAACCTCCACCAATCCATACATCTGAGAGATCCAGCCTCTTAGGGATGCTGACAACGCTAAAGGTCTTGTGGCTAAATGGATGCAGGCTCTAGAAACCAAGGACCAGATGCTGGAGGAAACTGTAAAGCATATCCCGCTTTAAAGCCGGTTTTACCACTCGTTGCACAGATAACAATTATTTTATGCGACTGTGAACCAGCACTTTGCTACAGTATGAGCCTTCCCTGTGGGCATATTATTCAATTCTGTTAACATGCTCTGCTGTGCTGGGCTTTGGATTAGTTTTTAATTACATTCAATCGTGCAGAGTGTCACCAGCCAGTAGCTCGACACAATGTCGCCTACAACAATAACCTTCTCCTCGGGGAGAAGGTAGAGTCGGCGAGTAATGTTCAAGTTACACATACACTAGAGCCGTGGAAGTTAAACAGCTGACACCACAGATTCCCTTGAGTGCAAAACCCTCCAACTTCAAGAAGACCTTGTTATTCGCCAGACAGCCGATTCTCGTCACATCTGATCGTCTGTAGAGTTTGTGTTGTTTGTGTGTCAAGAAAATTGCAGTTGTGTCAAGTAGGTTGTCATTTAATGGAGACAAAATGCACAAAGATGACTTAATAGAGGTGTTTTCTCTAGTCAGTGCATTACATCCACTCACTTGTTTATTTGCACAGTTTCATATCACTGCATGATCCAGGTCAACTAATAGCAGCGGTACACAGCAGAGCTCGACATCCGACATCACTCCAACACCCTCAGTCTGGCTTTGTCTTTTAAAAGCATCAAACTCTCTGGAAAAGATGGTTCACTGTAGTAACAGCAGCCAAACTCAGATTGAATCAAATCCACAAGAATTTGATTCAAAGATTTTAAGTCAGTGTGGATTACAGAAGGAGACAGCGTGCTCCCACACTGCTGGCGTCTGAGGATATAAAATAATTAAAAGAGAGAAATCAGAAAAGATCGCTTAGCTAAAAGAAGACTATCATCACTTATGCACGCGATGCAAGTAAAATCTACAGCTGGGCTCCAGAGTCAGAGTCAAGGTCCAGAGAGAAGCCGAGCGTTTTAACCTTCCTTCACCTCCACATATTAAGTGCCTGCATCTGTAATCAGACAGCGTTCCCCAACGTAGGTTCACTAAGAGGCAGTGCTCAGCCATCTGTGTGTTGGATGGTCTGGGCATGCGTTTATTCGAGTATCTTGTGGTAGGGGAATAGGGGCAGGTCTTTAATGAACGCAGCGATGTCCAGGATGGCTATGGCTCCTGCCATCTTGGGTGAGGCAGGAAGAAGAGTCAGCTTAGAAACTTCACCATACATTGAGTCGTCTTCTTCTTGTTTTTTGCCACCATCCTCTTCATCATTTTCTTCAGCACCAAATCCCAGCACCTGACAAGACAGTGAAGTGTTGCGTGTTTATTTGTGCACTTTTGTAAAGGAAAAGGCAAACACCCCACACATACACACCTGTAGTGTAAAAGCAATACTTACATGCACGCTGAGTTTGCGGCGGTTCTGTCCTCTGTGTTCCTGAAACCAGGAGACCAGCTCGGCTCTGGTCATCTGCTTCAGAGCCTCGATCTGAACACAGAAACAACAATGGCCGAGCTAGAAATCATCCCAGGACTTGGTAGAGACCAAACCAAGGCCGAAGTGAAAGCAAGGATTGGACCCGTGTGTTGGTCCTACCTCTCTGTTGAGTCTGTCAAACACATACTGCTGTGTTAAAACCTCAGCCCAGTTTCTGTCCACCTCCTCCCCGAGGTGCGTGTCCTCACACTCCTTCAGCTTCACTAGAGCTGTCACCTGAACACAACATACAAACATTCTACAGCTTGGTTGTAACATGCTTGTTAATCTGTTATCAAGCCAACAAGGTAAAAGAGTAAACTTTTGACACTTCCAAAACTTTTCGAATGTGCATAGTTTGCTTTTTCATAACTGTGAGAAACTCACAAATACACAAAATAATACCCACAAACACAGACCTGAGTATTAAAGGCCTCTTCAGTCAGTGCATTGAGTCTCTCCTCAAACGAAGCCAAGAACTCTTCAATCTTTAACTCCACCAGCTCAGTACTGAGGCAGAAAAAGGCTCATGAGAGGAAAGAGATATATTATAGGCTACAGGGCGCATTCGATTCCCTTAGTCATTTATCAGTTCTACTCGCTTCTCTTTCCAGGGCCACACAGATAAATTCTAACTTGGGTTCAGGTGAGCAGTAAGATAGATTATAACACTTTTGGGAAAGCATTCGAGATAAATCCTACGTTGCTTTTAGGCAAAAAGCAAGGCACGATTTGGAAAAAGGTTATGACTGTGTTGTAGACCTACTTGAACTTGGTGGCCTGAGTTTCCACGGTGACAGAGAAGCCCAGAACACCGGAGGTGTTTCTGCAGGTCGGGTAGACGTGGTACCTGTGGATGGTGGCGTGAAATTAAAGCTCAAATAGAAGGGATGGTGAGAATCAGACCATTTATGATGACTACAGAAAAGCTGCAGCAAAAGTCCACCTGCACGTCTTGCTACTTGTCACTTTTATGTTGATAATCAAGTTTTAGAACATGGCAGTGCAGACACATGCAGCAGCTTCTCTCTCTCCTGACTAAATACAAAAAGCTTTAAAATGGATGAAACAAAACTCACCCCAGAGTCTCTTTAGTCCTGAGGAAGTCAAAGCAAGGTTCCTCCATGTGCATCTGAAAAGAAAAAACAAGCAAGTAATAAAAGAAGCCGGCACAGTTGTTTGAGGAGGCAACGAAGTAAAAGACTACAATACTCACCACCAACAGTTCCATCAGTGTGTGTTCCCTTAAGGCTTTGGGGCCAGACTAGATGAAAACGCACAATGTTTATACAACGTGTATAAAACTAGAAGACAAGTGATGACGTGTGGGGCTCTACCTGATAGTAAACAGTGACCTCAGAGTTTGCGTCTCCCTTGTTGAGAGATTTGACCTTGCAGATGTGGTGCTCGACAGGAAGCTCCACCACTCTGAACATCACTGGCACCTCTGCTGGCAGCTTGGAGAACTGCAACTTACTGCCAGGCAAAGGGGAAAAGGCAATAAACGGAAGCAAAGGAGGACATGAAATGAAATAGGAAAGGAGGTAAACCCATGTGACTGGGGACAGCAGCGTACAAATCTATTTGATTGCATAGTATTAGTGTTCTGATTAGAGAGTGGATTCAGTGTAAGAGCTGACTTACTCTGTGACATACTGCAGGAACTGCTCAGAGTCCTGTGGAGAAAACAGAGCAGGATAATGAACAGTTAGAGATTGAGGCACAGGAATCTGCAAAATGAAAACAATGTTGGCTGCAGATATTAACATAAACGGATGAATTATCTAATCAGCTGATCAGTCTGTTCCTCGACTCCTGTCCACTCACTCTGCTGCTTAAGTTGCCCTGCACCAGTCCTTCGGCGTACAGCTCTGCCCTGAAGCGCCGGCTAAAGTCCATCAGCTCATCAACGGTCAGACCGGCTGTGAGAGCCTGATACTTCTCCACCATGGACCAGCGAGAGTGCTCCAAGATCAGCAGACGGACGTCCCTGGGAAACGAGGAAGAGGCTTTTCTATTTCACCACTAGAAGGCATCGCAGACTTGATGATGGCCAAAGAGGTAGAGACGAAAACAGCAGAGAAACAAGACTGACAGATGAAAAGCAACTCACTTGCCGAGTTTCTCAGGTTTAATGAGGATGTTGAAGTAGGTTTTTTTGAGCTGCTCTGTGAACATACTGAAGACATCAGAGGAGGCAGAGAAATCAGCCAGGTGGTCAATGATCAGGTGGAAGAGCAACTGTAGAGTCAAACAAAGAACTTTCATCCATAAATAGCTCATCTTTAGCTTCATGGGACTGTTTTCATTGCAGTGCGTTCACTCACAGGCAGCTTGTGGTTAAATCCTTTGACCTTGATGACGAGGCCGTGCTCACCAGCGACCAGTTTATACTCCAGCTGCGCCACTTCAGCCTCATAGGCCGGCTCCGCCAGGTTATGGCCCAGGATGTTGACCAGTAGGTCAAACAAGACCACGCTGGCAAAGGAAAATGGAAAGAGGAAAGGTGAATAAAGTGTAAGCGTACCGGTAGAGGAAATGAGGCAAGATGTAGAACGAGGGGGGTTGAATGACAAGAGGCAGCAGAAGGCGCAGGAAGGAAAAGGGAAGAGGGGTAATAAGATGGTTGAAGTGATGTAAAAGGCAAGGGGTTGTGCAGGATGGTAGGAACGCAGGTGTTAATTAGTGTCATAGCAAAAAAAACAAACGCTATTTTCACAAGGTCAAATTTGAGGCTGAACTTACTTCTTAGCAGATTGCTGGATTACAGGAGAGATTAAGTGGAATCTGATATAGGCTGCAGCAGGTAAAAGGACAAATTGGTGTCAACACTCCTTAATCACATTAAATTCCTTTATGGACACACCTTGAATGCTAAATGATGCACACGGCACAGGCGCAGACGCTTCACCTTTTGGGATTTTGAATTTGTTGTCCTTTCTGTACCACAGGCAGCCCCTGTCGCCGTCGGCTATCCGGACGGGGAACTCTGTATCTGGACAGTCCGAGGGCTTCAGGGTGAAGTCAGTAGCTAAATCAACGCACATAAACAATGAATCATCGTCTTCCCACTTAGTACAACCTCATACATAATGTGCGAGTTTCAACTATTCATTATGTCCACTTGAGAGATAAACATGTAGCGAGTGGACAACACAGAGAAACATGCTGCCCTGCCTGAAATAAATGAGTCAGAAACCCTGGGGCCAATAAGTGACGACGCTTTATCTCTTTACATCTTGTCACAGTGTGGCTGCGGCTCCTCAAGATGCAGGAAACGAATGCAACATTCTGCATTTCAGCCTCCATTTGGACCGCAGCTGGATTTTTGCCACTTTCTTGTGTCAGCCAGATTGACGGCGAGGGAGGCAAACTACTTTATGTGATGTCACTGTAGCCAACGGAACTTCTGGCAGAACACTACAGGTTCAACGATGAAGGAAAAAGAGCGTGGAGATACAAATAGGTTTGTAGACCAGCAGCCCACGGTGCTTAAGGCTAGTGGTCGGACTGAACTGTTGAGAGGTCGAGTTGGATTCTGGGTAACGTCCTGTCAGATGCTGATAAAACAGTTAAGCGATTTGAGCCTGAACCAATAGGGGAGTATCATAAAGTAGGGAGTTCGCTGGCTGCTGGACTGCTTCTGCAGTTTCAGTCGATACATCTGATTATTTGCTGGACGGCTGAATGGAGACCAAAGAACAGACTGTTCGACCGCATCTTCTTGATGATCTTATTGGACACTTTTCAGATACTTTTTCGCCATAGAAACACTTTTTCCCCCCACTGTGCACCAAGGCATGTATTTACCCACCAATGAATTTGTTCTCAGCAGGAAGATGGAAGTCACTGTTCAGCTCCAGGTTTCCTGTCCAGCGCTCCATCCACTCCTGCTGGATGTCTGCAGGAAGGAAAAGTATCCATTAGAAAGCACAACACACATCACGCTCAGCTTAAATTCAAACTGAGCGGCCGTGTGTTAGCGTAGTACGTTTTCTCTTTTAAATGCCGTTCGCTCTACTGTCTCTCTGAACGTCAGGAGAAAGAGGAAAGAGCTGTAGCGAACAGCAAACACCTGCAGACGAGTCTAAAACTCACCCTCCATGCTGTATTGTGTGCCAAACCACTTCTCCCTGAGGGGACACTGGCCCTCGTGTTCTGGTGACAGCAGCATCAGGTTGGCTTTCTCAGGTGTGAGGAGGGACAGCGCTGCACCAATCACCTACACATACGCAAAAAAGTTAACTTTTCAAAGCTAAAGCAAAGAGAGAATGAGTTTTTTTCTTTTGTTTCCAAATTACTTGTTTGTGTGAGAACAATTTGAAGTGTCAATCACAATAGGAGTCAGACATACTGAACAAACGCTACAGTCATCACAGGCCGTATGCAAAGACACAATTAGACTGAGACTCTGATGCAAAATAACTCCAGGAAATATTTTTCTGAGATACAAAGGTGTTCATCTGACAGGAAAATCTCTTTTTTTTTCCTCTTTTAAGTGACCCTTTTCATGAACATCTTTCTCTAAATACAGGAAATGAAGGATTTCAGATGAACTAGTTCACTCCTTAAACTACTGAACTACTTACGTCTGCGTTGAACTCAAACATCAGCTGATCTCCTGTCAGGAAATCATCTTTAGGGAAGAGCTGCATGTTCTCGCAAATGTCCTCCACATACTCTATTGGGTCAATCTGACAAAACACTAATCAACTCACCAGTCACAGAACCAGAAGCATCACATTTCAGTCTGAGCAGCGTGTGAATGTTTGGATTCCTACCTGCTCCTGATAATGAAACTCATTTGCCTCAATTTTCTGAATCTCTTCATATATTCTGCAAACGCAAAGACGAAGAAACTCGGATTAAAAAGGAAGACATAAACACTATTGTTCTTCAATACTAAATATCAACAAAGTCTGTGCCTTTGCTGTGGACCAAGTGTCTGCAGCATCTTGAGGTACTGGAACACCAGGTGAGTCACCTGTCAAAGACCAGACAGGAATTAGATTATTAGGTGTAGTTAATAAACCATTGTCTTGCTCACTTATTTGTAAAATGAAGTGAAATGCACTGGTAATCACGAGCACAGCACACGCTGAAGAAAGAGGCTGCCAGTCAAGCCGACGAAACGTACATGATTACAGTCATTTTGAGCACAGTGTGACATCTGAAAAAAGGTGACTTTATTTCAATACTGAACATAAAGTAATGAGTGAGTTCACTGGGCCCTGTTTAGAGCAAACATGCAAATTACTATGTCAGCGCTTCCTTGAGAGTAGTAATTATTAACCGTGAACTGAAATGATTGCCAGTCGTGACCGTCAGACTCCACAGAGGTCTAGGTTTTTTTTCATATCTTCATCTGAACAAAGGCCAGTAGACAGACACCAGAATTTTTTGATGGCAGGCACCAGAAGAAGCGCTCCACCGATAAACCGTGGCACAGAAAGACCAGCAGGGTTCAGCACCGTCCACGTGCTGCTTCCTTCCTCAAGTTGAATCAAATCTGTTCCCTTAATTAGCCTTGGACTTAGCTGTTCATCACACCACCGATCTGGGGCAGCATTTACTGCTTTTAGGATGTTGCACTAGAAAAGGAAACTCTAGCCTCCACTATGTTAATAAAAAGCACAGGAAGGAGTTTTTCCACAGTAAACTGCATCCTTACAGCTGTTGCAGTAGTTATTCATCACTTATCGATGAAAGCTTGAGCAGAAAATCAAGTACATGTAGTTCTGATCAATAGTTCTGCTGTTGAATGGTTGCAAACTGCCTTTGTTCATGTCAAAGCAACTCATAACACAGTTACTCATTTGAAATGACCCGTTTTATTGGAAGCTGGATAAACAGGCCATATTATTCATTCTTTTTTGCTTAATAGAAAGTGGAGTCAAGTATTTAATTGAATGGTGAATAAACAAAACAAGAGAATGAACCAGAAGAGACTAATTAAGTGTTTTTTTTACCTGATAGAAGTTTTGAAAGCCTTCATCAGTCAGGGTGATGGAGATGGAGAAGATGGAGTAGGTGGTGTTTTGATCAAAGCCAGTTTCACTGTTTCCTCCAAACAAAGCCAAGGCCCAGCACCTACAGTCACAGCAATTCATTAACACACCATTTAAAAACACGGATGCTAGTGGAGATGTTGTCACTGGAAAGAGAAAGCGGATACGTTTAGTATTCACAGGGTTTTAAGTAGAAAATACGTCAGTTCACATTTCTCGGTTTCAGTTTATGGTCACAGTGCGGCAGCAAGCACAGCTAAAACATCCTGAATCAAAAAATTAGATGTGTCATTCCATTATGTGTTAACCTGCCTTGGAGGCAGCGTGTTACCCATTTAATATGGAAAACAACCTACAGACAATTTCTTTGAGTTGGATAATCCTTCAAAGTAACCATCACGTCTGCTTTCATGTGGATAAAGACATGTTAAGATGCACTTAAAGAAACGCTTGGTTTGAAACGTTGTCACTGCATCGCCACACAAGGAGAAAAGTTGTTCCCGGTGAAGGATTACACTAAGTCAATCTTAAAGTTCTGAAGGTTCTCACACTGCACCGGGAAGGAATGAACCAGTGCTAAAGAATAAAGAAAACACTGGGAGCCCTCGAAGACTCTAGCGATCGTCTCTACAGTAGAGAAACCTGCAGAACAGACATTTATCAATGATAAATCTCCGACAGATCTGCTCATCCTTTCAAACCGTGAGCGTGATGGTCCATCAGATATGACAAGCCACTTCCCAGTTTCACTGAAGGGGACAATTGTGGCAATTTCAATTCAGCCTACTGGCGTCATTGTTGTCTGAACTCTAAAACAACCACTTTACGGTCTCAGCAGTTTGTTTGACTGGTAATTGAGACTAAGTGCACTTGAATTTCACAGTTTCACATGTGATCATTTGAGAAATAAGCACACATAGTAAGCAGAAATATTTTAGCAAATGTACCAAGTGGTGCTAATGGTAAAGGGGCCGTTGGATGAGCTCTTGGTATTGTAGGACTACAGAGAATTTGGTGAATCACTTTGCCACTTAGCAACAAGAGGCTGAAACGCTCTTCTACAACCACATCCAGGGATGAGACTGTATGAATCACATTGTCAAGTGGGCCAGCAAAGTGTATAGTTTGAAGATTGGCTCCAACACTCTGAGCAGCAAAAACCTCATGTATATGCAGTAAATTGAAGACCTTTTAATTGGGTTCTGGAGTGCCCTCGAATCAGCAAAACAAACAGACGGAGGCAATAACACTCACTTCTTCCTGAGCACTGAGAGGATGCTTCCTGTACCTTCGTGGCCAATAAGCCAAGAGATGTAGTGGAGAGGCTTCACTCTGGAAACAGGAGGGAAGCACATGAAAAGGACAGACCAAACGTTGACGCAATCCCTCGTAAAGCAAGACAAAGCATGGTGTCTTTTGGTTTTGTTTACGTGACGAGTCGCCGCTCTGCAGGGACACGGAAATAAAGAGAGACGAGGAAAACACATCTGGTGCAATTTCACTGGCGGCAGGAGAAAGCGTGGTGTGTTATCAGTGGTCTATGGCTGTGTTTAAGTGCCGTGTGCGTCTTCTGTTTCTAGCTTACCTGTAGTATTTTTCCTGAGGGGGAAGAGCCCAGGTGATATTCAAAGCATGGACCTTTCTAACAGGAACAACTGAAAACATCAGAAAAGAAAGTGAACATCACTGCAGCCTTATATTTCCTCCACAGCACTGGAGCCCAAAGCTTCTGCCTTCCATGAAAACAAATCTGTGAACATTTGTAACAGTTCATAAGCAAATTAGTACTAAAACTATTTTTTCCCCCTTATATGAGAATGTTCAGTCAGTTAGGTTGTACCTCTGTAAAGCTTGTTGAAGGCTGGTGTGTCAAAAGGATCCAGCAGATCAGAGAAATCTGGTTTGGGCAAACCACTGAAGAAACAGAACAGTGAAGATACGTGACTGAACATGTCCTACAAACACTAACGTCACATTTCTAATGCACCGAAGAAAGAAACCGTAAATTTAGTTCATCTAAAAAGAGTCAAAGTCACTTGAGACCCATGTATAAGCTCACTTTCATCAGCCCATAGAGGAGCATGTAATCTTGTAATTATGAAAGCCTTAAAGACTGGCACTTAAGAAGAGTAACGTGCATGTTGGTTCGCTACAAAGGAAACCCAGTGCAGCGACTCAGAAATCCAACAGAAACACTAATTCAGCCTGACTTTAGAGAGAAATGATCCCTTTCAGGTGTAGGTTGTTGAAAGAGATGCCTGAAGAGAGGCATTAAGAACGACAGAGGAAGACTTGACATTTACATTTCAGCAAAGACTTCAAAGAATATTCCGATGGCGTCTTTATGACACCGGCACCTCATCACGGTGACCGAGAGCCTCTTCTCTGGTACTCACTTGTTGGGCACCTTGCTGAAGATCTCTCTCACCCACTCCTCCAGAGTGTCCAGCTTCTCTAAGGGACAAGTGAAGGATAATAAATTGGACTTTGAGTGTGTCGGCTTAAAACTCGTAATCCTGAGTCCGTGCAGAATCCACGACGCTGGCGCCGATTACTTTGGACAACATTATGTTAAACGTCGTACAAATACGTTTACGCGACTGTAAAAATAAAAACAGCGTCATAATTAATGTGGGACTGAAAGGTGGTTTGATTTTGTGGTGGTGGAGCGACTGCTTTCCTTTCACTGATTTGGATGCTGATTTCTAGCGTTACATTATTCATGATTAGCATTTTCTGCAATAGTGATGCAATGTCTTACTGAACGTGGCATCACTGGTGGCACTCTACACATAACGCACGCATGTTAATAGCCAATGCGAGTCCACGATCGCAGCATGCAGACGCTAGCGCAAAGAAAGAGAGGAATCATTTTGTTTTACTGATTAATCCTGCAGCAGTTTGGGTGTTGTTACCTAAAAACCTGATGGAAAAAGGCTCATTACCGACTCTGTGGATGTTTTCAGCCTCGTTTGCTTGGCTCTGCTGTAAACAGACCCAAAAAGTGTAGAAGCAATTAAACTATAAATACCTTTGGTTCTAGTCGTTTCCATGGAAAAGCTCAGGGTGTTATTTGATTTCATGAAGGGGCTAATTATTTAAGTCATAAAATATCTGTCTGTGATTTCCGTCTATAACGGGATACGTTTTTAAATGGATTCACTGGTGTTTCGCTGTCTGCAGTTTTTCCTCTGAATCGCTGGCTGCAACAGAAAGGCTAACGCTTATCCAGAAGGCCAATAATTCAGCTGATACACCAGGGTGATTTCTCTACGCACAAATGTCAACAACAGTCATCATTTCACTTACAGTAGTTAATTAGCTGTGTGATATTTTTGTGTCCTTTGTTTTGAGAAATACAGCAATTTGAGTTTATCGGGGAATGATTATCAACAGTTGGCTGAATATAAAGTAGATGAAGTGAATGTGTGTAAAAGCTGTGACTAAAGAATGTGTTCATTATTAATTTATTTTTCTGATTCATCATTTCATTTGGTGTATGAATGAAATCAAATGTTTGCTATCTGCTGATTGACTAGCTTGTTGTGTACTGAATGAGATGAGTTTCCCTGACCTTTTGATTGCACAGCCAGAGTCATGTAGTGGGCAGAGTAGTGTTTCTTCCAGAAGGCACGCAGCCGCTTATAGACATTGATCTTCTTCTTCTTCGGCTCCTGCTTCAGCGTCTGGGCGTTACCTGGTGTTTTCAAATAAACGATCAATTCAGCCAAAACAAAAAAAAAGAGCAGAGAAATTTTTTCAGGAAGACCGATAGATAGACACTTGGCGCCTGTCTTGGGTTTTCTGTTTGTTATTGCTGAATATGGCCCAAGGAGGCCCTGCGTGTATTGTGTCCCAGTGGTTGTGTTTATCAACTCACCCCAGCAGAACTTGCCCATAGGGTGTCCAGGTTTGGCCAGACTGCCAAACAGCATCTCCTTCCTGTGGGAATCCGACGGCTTGGCCAGCTGGTACTCTGACAGAAGGAGAGAGAAAATTTGAGACGACAGCAAAGATTGTTTGTAAGAAGAGCTTTATATGGAGAGCACCGCGCCACGACTGTGAAAGGCTCAACCGCTGAAATGTGGGTCCCAAAACTCACCGCTGTCGACGGCCTCCACCTCCCTGTCAATGGCGTCTCTGATCATCAGGGGGCAGATGAAGAACTGAGCCCACCTGAAAACGGTGACGTGACAGAGGGGCCACAATCAGCCAAAGAAAGCAGAGACAGGACGGAAACAATCACCTGCACGGTTCACACGCAGACGTTAGACACCTCCGACGGCACCAACTACACTGTTACTTAAATTTTAAATGTCTCAGAAACAGCTTAATCTAACCCTGAAACACAAAATGCTGGCTCCTTGCAACCAATAACAGCAGCTATAAATATACAGTAAATGTCTAGTAACGCTTTACTTTATGGCTCCATTATTCCCTGAATTTGTTGAATGTTTGTGAAATGACCATATAGTTCTGGAGAAATTACAGTAAAAATAGATCAAAACCACCACAGTTCAGTGTGTTGTGTTTTATTTTGAAAGTTCATTTATTAAAGTTCATATTAAACTCCACTTAGTCGCGCCAGTTATTCATTCTTTAGTTCACGTTGAATTGAAATGTATTTGTAAACACCTTTCACTGTGTAGCTCATTTAAATTAGTTTCAAGGTTGTGCTAACTGAGTATTTACAAATGTAACAGCTAATCACTCGCTACTTTAAATGAAAGCATGATAACAAGATAGTGCAATGCTTTTATTTAGCCAGTGATACATTTATAAACCACTGAAGTTGTGTTTGAGAGCTATTGTGTTTTATTCCTTTGTTGTGTATTTATCTCCAAGCTGTCTGATGCTTCTCCAAAAGTCCACTTCTTAACAGCAACTACTCCAAGACCAAAACACCTCTGATGCTTCCTCACCTGTCAAGAGCCTCTCTGAAGCTTTTCCTCTGGACGTCAAACTGGAAGACGGTCCTCTCACAGTCAGTGGAGGCGTTGTCGCTCCCCCCGTGCTTCTTGAGGAAAGCATCAAAGCCATTTTCTGAGGGATACTTCTCACTGCCCATGAACACCACTGGGACACAACGGGGGGAAAAAAAACAGAAGAGACTATACATGAAAGGAATTTAAATAGGAAAAATGATGATGTGTGTCGCATTTGTATCTTATTTAAGTGGCCATCTGGCTAAACCGAGACAGATGTTTATTTATAGTGAGCCACAATCTCTCTTTTGTAGCTCATACATAGATGTCCACAAGGCTCTAAATGCTCAGTGACAGTCCTGACTAAGCCCCATTTAATATGGACCATTTCAGATTTATCTTCGACAAGAACAACAATTTATCTGCTGACAGTAACAAAATCTCAATTTTGCCATCCTGCACACTTTGACATTTCCTGCCTGTTCTCTTCCGGGAGGCAGGTCAGGATTACAAGCCAGGCAAAATGGGTACATGCCCTAAAGCCCAGATTCCCAGGGGCCCTAAAAAGGTTCTGTGTATTAACAGGTTGGTAGTAAATTAATTATTTGCATGTTTATCTGTCCAATGTTCAGCAAAAGTGTCACTAAAGCCTGGCATTACCTGAAATGTTTAGGGCCTTACTGCTGGTATCCTTCACTTGCCCCCAGGCTCTGAGTCTAAATCCATTATTAAGATTATTTTAGCTCTGGAAGTGCTAGCTGTGTATGCGGTGTGAAGCAAATAGGTATTCAGAGGCGATGGGCTCGATACAGTTCACACAGAGCGCAAGAAGAAGTGGGTCAAAAGGAGGCCCAGAGCCCAGTTTTGTCTTGTGGCCCCATAGTGAGTTAATCTGGCTCTAGGAGAAGGGTATTCTGGGAAGTGTCAGATATTATTAACTGAAAGACAATTGGACAAAACAGGCCAAGAGGGCACTTAGTAACGAAAATAATTGACTACATCTGAACTGCAAAACCGTGATTAGTAACAGGAAACAATGCAAGAATGCATAATTAAACCAAACAACACACGAGAACTAAACAAATGACCTGAATCTCTCAGGTTAATTACTTACTGTGTTCCAGAAAGTGGGCAAGGCCGGGCAGGTCGCAGGGGTCACTGAAGCTGCCCACTCCGACGCACAGCGCCGCTGCCGACTGCAAAGCACAGAATACCAAGTCATTGTTAAGGCTGCTGACAAACGCCAAAGAGAACAAAACAATGCTCATTAGCTTATCACCCAGTGCCAAAGAGCCGCTGGACAAAAACACTGGAAACAGGAAATCAAGCCACAACGCAGGACCGTCAAATGTATAAAGGAAAGAAAATCACAGTAGTTTGTTTTCATACATACTGCAAAAATTATTACAGGACCTATGATGTATGAATAAAAACAAACACAATTAAAGCACTACGGGGTAAACACCCACCTGGTGTAGAGAATCCTTCATTAACAAGGAGATGAATATTCATGAGCCGTTTGAGACATGGGCTATCAATCGGTTGGATTCCATCTCTTTATGGAGTTTGGCAATAGAAATAAATATTGAACATCACCTGCTTTAATCCTTCATGTACTGTAGCAGAAGCCTTGTGGAAGTTTTAGATACAGAAAAGTGCTATAAATCTATGCTGACAACTCTTTGCTTCACCAATTGTCTTAGTTTTTTTTCGTTTTTAATGATTCAATTTCAGCTCAAAGCTCCTTTCAGAGAAGATCCAGCTGAGAAATGAAGCTCTTCGTTAAAACTTTTAAGCAGTACCTGTTTCTCTGCATTTCCTTTGATCCTTTTTCCCTCCTCGTCATTATCTTCGTCGCTGCCCTTCTCGTCGTCTTCCTCTGATTCGTCTTCTGCTTCCTCATCAGATTCGTCCTCCTCCTCCTCCTCCTCTTCTTCTTCTTCTTCATCATCCCAGTCTTCATCTTCTGATGCTGGGCCATTATAGTCTGAAATAAGCAAAGCCTGCAGTCCATTCTCCAGCACAATGTATCTGAAAGAAGTAAAGTCACAGGTGAAACAGGAGAAAGACCCAAGCTATACAGTATCATCGAGTCCTATAGTTTATTGTGAATCAAACGGTTCTTCACACTTGACATCTTATTCCCTCTGAAACACTCTTCAATGCGTTTTTCACAGCAAATTGTCTGTCCACGCCCCACAGAGGCCCGAGGCACTGGTGTGTGCTTAAAGCATGAAATCGCCCCATCAGACCACAACAATAAAGTACTGATCTGGCTGGTAGGCTTGGTGCCACTTCTGGATGCGGGTTAGTGGGTCTGGGTCAACACTTCCACATTCACGAGTAGAAAAATAAATGACCTCTGATATCACATTAATAACAATGACTAAGTGTCTCACCTGTACTGTTTGGGGTCACTGGGGGACTTGATGATCTCGCTGTCTCCCACATTGTCATCTCCTTCACCTCTCGGGTCCCCCGCAGCCAGGCTCTCCTCCCTGGGTGCCGGGTCTGGGTCTTCGGCTGCGTCTTGAGCCGAGCCTGAAGTCCCAGGTGTCGGGGCATTTCTGGACTTGCTCACGTGCGGCATCTTGGGCAGGGATGATGAAACGTTGACACTGCGGGCTGACGGCAAGACGCGACCGTAAACAACAGGACAGCTCGCTGCCACCGGTAATTTCCTGCTCAGCGCGGCGGCACAGCGCGTCACCCTGGACAGAGCTATGATGAAGACCCACTCTGACAGACGGCTGTTTGAAAATGAAAGCTCAGGAGCCGGTGGGACTGAAACAACACTGGTGATCCAAGACTCTTTCTATTGCGGAGGCCTGTGCGCTCGTACCACGCCGGCCAGCGCCTACAATACAGCTATTCACACAGGCTGTCTGGTGGTTTCGCCCTATTCAGCTGGATGTCAGCTAAAACACGACCCAGCCAGTCCAGTGCAGCCAAAACCTGAACCGCCCGTCTGCACAAGCACAGCAACGCAGACCCCAGTAGCCACAAAGGGACCAGCTAAAACCCGCTCTGCCTAAGAGCAGGGCTTATGGAGGAAAACAGTGCGCGGGTAGTTGAACAAATGCGCTTTACCGGCTTCACCCAAACCGTTTTAAGAGCCAACCACGTCTAAAAAAAACTTTTAGTACTTCACAAAGCCGGTGTAGTAACAGTGTATCCGTACCTTCCACCCAGCTGACAGCACGCAGGCCTCGATGTGCGACTCCCCCACCCCCACCAACAAAGTGCGCCGTGATTCGCCAAGAAGAACTGGCCAATTGTTATAACCCCCTCTGATTGGCCGTACGTTCGGGGAGGCGTGGCTTGATCGCTAACACGTGTGCGCCGTGCAGTCAGGAGCGGTTACAGCTGCAGACTTGGACCGCAGCAGCGACAAGAAGCCAACTGGCTGCAAGCAGCTGCTCGCCATCTGTTTATGATTATGAAGCTGGATTGAGGATGTTTTACTGACCACTTGTCATGAATGGTAGCTTTCATAATTGGTCATTTTACGTACTTAACCAATAAACCTGCAAAAGCGGTGTTAGGTCAGCGTTCGCTACACGACAGCTACTATAACGCAACAAATTGAACCCCCGCTCATCTTAATGCACCTGTACGAGGCCAATGCACCTGCTTCACATGGGAGGATTGGATTAGAAGCCGCTAGGTGGCAGGCATAGGCCACGAGGGATGCAGGGCAAATCTGCACCTGATTTTTGAGGATGGGCCAGAATTGAGCTACTTCCCATACACCTATCCAACACCTACTTTGTATGTTTCCATTTAATATGAGGGATTCTAATAGAGCCATTCAAGTATGACTAGCGTAATGAAATGCCAGACAGCAGAGACAACTGGAGCTTACATTTAAATGGAACAAATTGATTAATGGCAGAACAAAATGACTACACTTCAGGTTTATACAAATGGATGGAAGGGATCTGATGAATTTGACTTACTAACATCAGTAATACTACACAGCCCTGAACCTCTAATCACAGTCAGATGATTACAAAGGAAAAAGCGTGAGCTGCGTTGACATTTGTCCAGTGCCCTTCCTCAGCCTCCACTTTACAGCGTGTTGGCATTTCACCCCTCTGCTGTGCCAATACGTCCTCCTCCTCACTCACCAACTCTCCCTCTGTCTGTCTCTCTGTCTGAATCCAATCTGATTTGCCCCTGGGCTTCTGTCGGCAGAAAGAGGTGATAAACACCGCAGCCATGACAACCGGTGAGCCGGGCACACGCCTGAGTTCCTGTATCCTAATGGCTTTACTTGGCATCCACTCCTCCATTAATTCATCAAGTCCAGCTTTCACCTGAGCTGATATTAAGACACTCGGGACAGATGAAAGCAACGTGGCTCCACTACAGTTTCTGCTTTCTCATTAAAGTCTTTGGAGATAAGCTCATCTATCAGCATGTGAGATGAATCCGCATTAACACTAAAACCTCCACACTGTTTAAAATAATCTTCAGATATTAGTCAGCGAATAAATATTTCCTGCATGACTAAAAATAAACAGAAACGGTTTCTCTTCGTAAGATAGAAAGTGAAAGTAGAGCTCATTCTCACAAACATGTCCTATTGATCACCGATGGAGCGCTTGTGAAATCACCACGAATGATGTTTTCAGAGCAAATACTCTGGCACCAGGCGTAGTGGAGCAAGCTCAGAGCCGTTGCTCAGCTGAAATTGCTGGGCTGTGGTAATAGCGAGGATAAGCAGCCTATTAGAACTGTGTGGAAGTGCTTTTACGTGACTCACAATGTGAAAACTTTCAGAGCGAAAAAGGTGGCAGGCTTGTGTTGGTGATCGATTGGTCAGGCCCCTGCACACCATGAAGTCACCCTTTAACGCCAACACATATGGTCTTTTCTTGATACGGCGCATTGTATTAGCACAGCTGCAATGCGAGCTGCCGTAATTCCCCATCTTTTCCACTTTTGTGCCCCTTTCTACGACTGGGCCCAAATTGAAGTTCAGATCGGGCACCTCGGGTCTCCCCGCGAAAATGTGTCTGTGTGAAAACCAAAGTAGAAAGCAGCCAGCTGAATCATTGTAGGCAGTGTGAATTTGTCCTCCTCAGTCAGCTTCCTGTGGAGTTATTGGAGGCAGCGGCAGCAACAAGAGTCTTTACCTTAAGATTCCAAGGGGGCAAGGTTCCCATAGCAACTGATCCGAATCCTAATTAAAACAGGAGATTTGATTAATTAGCTCAGTGATGTGTGTACACATGTGAGTGTGTGTTGCATGGCTCGCTATATGTGGCATGTGTGTGGGTGTCTGCATGTTCCTGTGAGTCACGGTAAGTCTTGTAGTTTTTGCTAAATGAGGAGGGGGTGTTATATGCCTATGTTGGTCTGTTTACGTGTGTGTTCATGGGCCCGTGGGTAATCCTGTGAATCACTGCTATGTTTTTATCATGTATGTGTGTGTGTCTGTTTCGTGTCTCCCGGGAGGCTTGTCCTTGCCTCCAGTACTACTTGGTGAATCAGAGGTGAGTCCTCTGTAGTCGCCCTCCGCTTTAATGCGGAGCTAATGACAAAACCACCTGCCCTCCTCCCTCTTCCTCCCCCGTAGTTACCCCCTCTTCCCTCTATATGTTTACTCTTCTTCCCTCGCCTCCCACTCCTCTCGTTTCACCATGCATGTCATGTATCTCTCACAAGCCCCAGAATTCTTCCTCATCATTGTCTTTTTTTTACTCCCTCCCACAACTGGCCTGTTTTTTTCTTTTGCTGTTACTCCTTCCCTCCCCCTCCTACCTGCTCTCTTTCCCTCTATTTCTACTACTTCCCACAGTGCATAGGGTGCCCTTGCCCGCCTCTTTGATTGTCTCATCCAACAGAGTAACTGTGGAAGGTTTGGGCCCACAGAAGCCAGAGCCTGCATTAGGAGACATAGCGCAACAGTATGTGAACAACATAAAGCTTTAAGGAGATTTTCTGACCTGTGGATTGGCAGAGGAGAGCATGCTGCAACTCTTGCCAGTGTGTCTGCTTGTCCTCCAGACCTGGGAGTGTGTTCATTCATGCATGCACGCCAGTCCCAGTGGATATCTTTGTAGCAGAAGAAAAAAACCTAATTGGAGTGAATGTAAAAAAAGGAAGGGATGACTTTCTGCTGTATGTCGACAGTGGAGAGGGGGAAAGAAAGAACAAAGGAAACAAAAGGAAATAAGTCAAAGCAAGAATGGCATGCAAACCAGTCTGAATTGACAAGCGCCCACAGGAGAATCAAACTGAGAAAATAAAGAATGAAGAAAGAGAGAGAGAGAAAGAGAAGATGATAAAAGTAAGAAAAGGAAGTGAAATAGAAAGAAATCTGAGCATGATCAGACAAAAATAATTCAGATGGGAAAAAGGAAAAGGCTTTGGAGAAGGAGAAAGCGGAGGAGGAAGAAAGGAAAAGTGACTGAAATGAAACGGCATGAATCCCCATCCGTTTCAGCACTGGACAGCTCCACAGACAGCACTAGGCCAGTATAAATAGATCCCCTACTTTAGAGCCTCTGTCAATGCTCCAAAAAGTGCTTTATGTGCTCAGAGCGGCTCCGGACCCTTGAGAACAGATACACAGGTATCTGATGGTGCCTGCTAACTGTCGTCTCTCAGTTACTCTCCGTTTGTTTTCTTAATTTCGGGAGCCTCCACGGTTCAGCTACAAGGAAAGATGATGTTTTTGTGTTATTTTTTTTTAAATCTCAGATTCTCCTTTGGAGGCATTGTAGAGGACTTAGCTTCAGGTCTAGGATCACATTACCCCTGCCACAGATCTGGCATCAGCAGTTATGAACACTGGAAATAATATCTCAGCATCCAAACCTTTGCATCATTGAAGCTATTTTTAAATTTATCAGCTGCAGCCCTGCAGGTCCTGTGCGAATTAGATGTGTGCATTTGTCTGTAAGCAATCTCCACAAATTCATGTATTCATGTGGCTGTGCATATATGCCCAACGTCTGCCAGTCTGTTTCCATTGCAGCGGAGAGTTAAGTAGCCTTGTGGGGAGGCTGTAATACAGCCTAATGCACCTGAGAGCCCTGAAATCTATAACCATCATCTACATCTTCCTGATATTACTGGAACCGTGTCTGTTACTGTTTCTGATAGGAATCTCCAGGGAGAGCTTTCCCCTCTGGTGCTGTAGGGAGAGGTATGGAGAAAGTGTGTGTGTGTGTGAGAGAGAGAGAGAGAGAGAGAGAGACGCACCTCTCCATTTCCTCAAGGTGATTCACCTTAATGCACGCTGAAATCAATGTGAAATTGAACTGAAAATTGAACTTTCAGCTCAGTAATGTAAAAGACATGTTGTTATTAAATCTTTTCCTATAGCCATGAAACCGACTGACGGATATTTGAACAGTTTTGAATGCTTGTTTTCAGCGCCGTGACACCACTGTGTCCTTGATGGAGACCCTGCTATCGGTCCACTTGGGCCTAACAAAGGGGCCTACACCTGCCATTTAGAGGCAGTATTGATGGAGCAGCAGCCACCTATCCGGCTGTGATTAGCCGGTGTGGGCAGCTCTACTCAGTGCTGGTGGGGAGGCTTCATTCTTCTCAATCTACGTGGCATCTGTTGCGCCCACCACCTCCGTTTGGCAGGACAGGTGTTTTGATGTAGGCCGCTACAGGCTTCCCAGGCCTCGCTGTAATCTCCGCCGTTCCCCTCATAAAAGTCACCACAGTTTTGCCCGAATGAAGCGCTGTACGTGCGTGCGCGCGCGCGAGTGCATGTGCGCCACGGAGCCAGCTGGCACGAGTCGCCATGGTAACACACACCGGTTTCACGAAATCCGTCGGTGCTTAAGGGCAAGAGGAGAGATGAATAAACTAATGAGATTATAAATTATTGTCGGTATAGCTGAACAGTCGGGGTATTTTTACCAGGCTGCACACGCGGGCAACGTGAGGAGAAAGTTTATGGGGCCCATTGTCTGTGACTGTTGTGTCTTTTCTAATCTGTTTATGATGAGGACCTGAACTGGCTCCTCCGGTGAGAAACCACCCTGCGCGCTTGTTGCCTCATATCCAAACCAGCAGTTTTCGCGCCGCCTTTTTGCTTGATTAATTCCGGCGCCTCCGTTCCCCTCTTTTCACCTCCATGAATTACCCAGTTGTGCTGGAGATGAAGAGAGGATTCTCCATCATTACGCAGACTACCCGTCCGTGCTCTGCCCGCCTGTCCAGCGGTCCAGTGCCGCAGCTCCCACGGGCTGCGCTGTAGAGAAGCGGACCTGCATCCTAAAGCCAATCGGGATTTTTCCCCCTTCTCTCTCTCTTGGTTTTTATCCTCTACCTCATTGCAGTCTTATCACGTCCCCCCCTCTTGCTCTGGTCCCCCCCACCACCACCACCGTCACCCCTCCCTCCTCCCTCCCCATCCGCCTGAGCCGCTACAGGAGAGGAGAGAGAGAGAGAGGGAGAGAGGAGTGCGGCTGAATGTGAACGACATGTCGACAGTCAGCCTCTAAAGTGTTTTCTCGGTCGTTTCCTAATTCTTTGGCGGCGGACTGAGTGAGTATTACCCGCATCCCTGCTCTGCTAAGCGTCGCTGTGTGGATCAGAGAGGCTGGTGGGGAGAGACAGACAATGGGGAATGCAACTGGATTGCGTTACTCTGCCAAGGATTTTCACACATAGCCTGGTAAATGTCTTAATAGGTTCTGTTAATGACTAGGCTGTTTAATTGGTCCAGCTTTAATTCTGCTAACTATTACAATTGTGCTGTAATGTTATGGGCTAATTGATTTTCTTGGAGGGCTGCGGGCTATCCAGGCTCACAGCCCCATACATTTGATCAGTGATGCTGCTGCTGCTTGTCTGATAGTGTGGGTCTGTGCTGGGAGCAGGGGCCCATGTTAGAAGGCAGAGCGAAGCTTGGCGAGGCTCCGTGTTTGCTGACGGACAGAGAGGACGGAGAGGGACAGAGAGGTAGACACTGGAATTATGTGACATGAATAATATGGTGAAGAATAAGCAGTGACCGTCATCTCTGGTTGGCTTGCGTCAGTGTGCAGGTCTAGAGTGAAGAGCAGGGAGAAAAGAAAAAAAAAAAAACCCAACTCAGAGTCTCAAGAAAGACGGGGATGGAAGCCACACCTGTGTCAGGCCTGTTTCCAGATGGACATGAAGACAGACAGACAGACAGACAGACAGACAGTTTTAAATTCTGCTGTGCTGTCACCGCACAACACACAAGTCCATTCCCTTCTTGTTACGATAATGATGCGGAGCTATGCCGACTGCTGACTGGTCCACTTGGCTGATTGGAGAAAGAGGCTTGAGTGTTGACTGTGTTCCTTCTTATTAGCGAAAGATGGCCATCCACCAAAGCAGAACCTAACAGTAGGGATCCCAGTGGTCTATCTGGACTCAGTATTGATCTCCCTCATGCTGGGGGATCCGGGCCCAGCGATAAACAATCCCCCTCTTGGACGAAAACAAGAATCCTCTGGGAGCCTGAATAGGTTCTATTTTGCATTGTATTCCAATTTGTCAAACACCATTAGGCGCATTGGCCTAGATTGTTCAGTGTTTTGTTTTGGGGTGACGCTTACATGCTCTTAACACTTTGATAAATGGGGTATTTGTCTCCAGTTTAAAAGAAAAACGTGTCTGTTCCTTCTGTTCTTGCAGGATTGTCCAACGAGTATTGCAGGGTTACGCTGCGCGGTTACAGAATCGCACATTCATCTACACGTGTCTAGCTACCTGTTTCTGTACTTGGCAGGCTATAAAAGCGTACTTCTTGGATATGGTTTGACCTTTCTCACATTGTTTTCAGCACACACGCATGTAACTTGGCTCCTGCGCCGTTTCTCTGTGAAGCGGGCGAACATTGTGTGCAGAGCGAGAGGAGGGATTTGATGTAATCAATATCAGATTTCAGCTGTTTCACTGTGAGCTCTCATCCTGAGTGGCAGCCTTGACTGACTTCTTACTGCTTATGCAATCCCACTCCTCTCTCCCACCTCACCCGTTTCCTCTCCTTTTGTACCTACTCTCTGCCCGTTACTCCTTATCCATCTGTCTGCTTCGCTCCCTTCCTTCACCTTGTTCCCATTTTTCCCTCCTCTCCACGTCTCTCCCTTCATCTCTCCCCGTCATAATCATCTCTGTGATTGCTCTTCCTCTCTCGGGCGGTGATGTTTTCACTCCTGCCTGCTTGTCTAACTCACTGATGCTAGATTATTGCTGTATGATTACAGCTACCATACCATCATGATCATCACTGCATTTCGCGTGGCAGTGTTCAACACTATATGAGCAGATCAAGATGCTTTATCCAATTTAGATCTCATTAACACTCGAGAGGAAATATCCCCATGCAAGACTCTCATCTCGGCAGATTTTTTTTGTTTTGTTTTGTTTCATTTTTGATGTCTTCCAGGACTACGCCGTTCTCACTCTTGCGTTATTGCAGCGCCATTCTCCTCTGCCATTATCGCCGTCACTATCACCATCGGTTCGTGTCTCTGCCCGTCAGCGCGTTGCCTTCACATCAACGCTTTTGAAAATTCTGAAGAGTTTTGATTCGCACTGAGGCTTTCGCTCCACTGTCATTATCACAATAATGCATGTGACAGGACTCGGCGTCTGATAACCTAACATGTTTGGCTGATTGATAATATGGGGGATTTTTTGCCTCACCCTTCTGTTCTCTGATTGCCATTCATCTTATTAGATTGAGCAGTTCATTAGACAGAAGCATTATGAATATGATTTGCATCTACCCATATTCATACTGCATACATTAAAACAACACGTGCGTGACATTTCAGCTTCATCGGGCATTTGAGAATACAGATGAATATATTCATTAAGATTTTTCCCCCCACTTCTCCAAAAATGATCTAAAATAAAAACACAATGAAAATGAGAAAATGTGATGCACAGGTGAAATAGATGCCCTGTGATGAAGTGGGAACCTGTTCAGGGTGTATCCTGCCTTTCATCCTACGCTTGGCTCCAGCTCCACTTAACAGGAAACGCGGATCATGTAATGGACGGATGCATGTCAGTATGCGAATAATTCACAAGCAACGTTGCATCAGCGGCGGTGGTTGGGTTTGTTGTTTTACAGAAACACTTGATGTTTTTCTTAAGCCTTGTTTTCCCGTGCTAAACACACCTCACGCGTGTTTAACTTCAGACTCGGCTCCTCACCGTGTACTGTCCCCGCATTATTCTAGTGCAGTGTAATTCATTCTTCATGCCACTCCAGTCGGTGTGATTTAACTTTCATTTTGCGACTGCTTTAGTATGCTTGTGATGTGTCACCAACCTGATTCATCCTGAACTGACTTTTGCCGTTGCCTTCGTGGCTGTTTGTCCTCTTCTAACTGTGTGTGTACCGTGTCTCACCGTGCAGTGCGGTGAAGGGCCGATGTCAGGCTGTAGCCCCAGGCTGCTGAGCTGAGAGGGAGAAGCAGGAGGATGCAGTGGGTTACTCTGGCAGTGACCCTGGGGTGTGTGTGTCTGTCCCGGGCATCGCACACCCCCACCCCTACCCCCACCTCCACCCACACCCCTCTGGTGGACAACTCTGAGGAGGAAGTGGATGAGCCATGCTTTGAGCCATGCACGTGCGAGGTCAAAGAAGGCTTGTTGCACGTGCACTGCGATGGGCGGAGCTTCACTAATGTCAGCCAGGTATGTTTGTGGAGCTGTACGGCACTTTATTGCACTGCTGCGTACCTCATTAACATCCTGTATCTCCAAGTCTAATATCCGGTCTCTAATGTGGCTTATGGGTGTTTCTAACTGTTAAATTCATGTAATTAATAAGATAACTACTCAGACCTCTGCTTAATCATTCAGGTGTCACAGTCGTGGGTCCGCCCTTTCAAACTCAATCTCCAGAGGAACTCTCTGAGGCGTCTCTATAGCAACGGGTTTCTGCACCTTGGCAACGCAGTGTCGATAAACCTTGGCAACAATGCACTCCAGGACATCCGAGTGGGAGCGTTCAACGGGCTAGCCAAACTGAGACGGCTGTACCTTCACGAGAACAAGCTGGAGGTCTTCAGAAATGACACCTTCGCTGGCTTAGAGGCTCTGGAATACCTCCAGGTAGAGTAAAGCAAAGGACCCGTGTTGATTGGCCATGAATGGCAAATCTGTCGACTGTAACTGAACGAGTCTTCTTAAGACGTCCATACATTGGCTAATGGGCAGGACTTTCATGCCGCAATCCGTCTATTTTTCCATTGCTGCAATTATATGTTCATCACATTTTCATTTTCTACCTGCAGGCTGACTACAACGTGATCAAACGCATTGACAGCGGCGCTCTGAGGTTCCTCTACAAGCTCAGAGTTCTCATCCTGAATGACAATCTGATCCCTGTCTTGCCAGCTCATCTGTTCAGGTTAGACTCTGATTATTATACTGCAAAGCTTTTGAATTATGCTGGGACTAATCTACAGAAATATCAGTGTTAGACACAATCAACCAGCTTGTACAATTGTTGAATTAGTGTTTCTTTTTGCATACAATGTCTTTATAAGACACATTCAGATGTCAGATATTAAGCAGCGTATCTCTCAGCAATGGAACTTGTACATTTTCATTTTCAATACAATATCTAACCTCCCCCTCCGCTTGCTGCACCAGATCTGTGTCTCTGACTCATCTGGACCTGCGGGGAAACCGTCTGAAGAGCCTGGCATATGCTGGGACCCTGGAGTACGTTGGGCGCTCCCTGATGGAGATACAGCTAGAGGAGAATCCCTGGAACTGTGGCTGCGAGGCTGTGCAGCTACAACAGTGGTTGGGTCAGATCCCGTACACGGCTGTAGTTGGGGAAGTTACCTGTGAATATCCCTTCCACCATCACGGCAAGGACCTGAGGGAAATTTCCCGTAAGGAGCTGTGCGCTGACCTGCCGGATAAAGAGCTCCAGGCAGAGGGCGGTGGTCCACCAGGAGGATCACACCCCCAACATTCGCCTCCTAATTCTAAACCTAACTCTCATCATGGACGGGTCAGGCCGACAAAACCATCCTCCATGGTCCACGGCACCCGCCAAAACACTCATACCTCCTCCACTTCCTCGTCTTCTTCTTCAGCGGAGCGAAGAGAAAGGGAGAGGCAGCCGAGGCCGACTAAAAGGCCTCGTCTCTCCAGAACGTCCCCAACTCCTCGCAGTCTGATGCCCAACCAGAACGCCCCCGTAGCTGGATACCAAACACGACCCCCAATTCCCATCATCTGTCCCCTGGGCTGTACTTGCAACCTGCACATAACAGACCTGGGCCTAACCGTCAACTGCAAGGAGAACGGCTTTCTCAATGTATCCCAGCTCACACCTCGACCACTCAATGGCCGCAAGCTCTATCTGAGTGGAAATTTAATCCAGAGGATCTATCGCACTGACTTCTGGAATTTCTCCAGTCTTGACCTGCTTCACTTGGGGAACAACCGCATCTCGTACCTCCAGGAGGGAGCCTTCTCCAGCCTGATGAGCCTGAGGAGCCTCTACCTGAATGGTAACAACCTGGAGAGGCTGAGCCCCCACATGTTTCTGGGGCTGCAGAATCTAAGGTATGTTCTTTTGGATCACTCACAGCATTTTAGGCACTTTGCCCTTCCTGCACTTCAAACAAATTCAGAAGCACACGTCAGCTTAGGCATTTAGACGTTTGTTTATAAGTACGTGAAAATTAATTTCACTGTTACACTGGCAGAGCTCAGAGCAGAACATTCTGATTAACATTATGCCACAGTTTGATTGAAATGAAAGGTGCCCATTCTCTTCCAGGAGTGTCATTAGTTAGTCACACTGCCTGATGGCAAGTTTCAGTTGGTGTGAGCCTGGTATGAGAAACAACGTGAAAATTAATGGGGGTTTTGCCTACAGAGGTGTTGATGAAGCTTTGAGAAAGATGCTATGAGTTATCCTTAGACAAGAGGCTTCTTATGAAAAGATGTCTTCAGATTTACTGCAACTGCAAATCCAGTAGCACGTACAGTCCATCAAATTTTGAAGCCTGTCTAATTTGGACAACTAGCCGAGTTTCATCCACTGCTACAAAGAATAAGAAGGTTTGTGACATGATTTCAGAGCATCAGTGGTATTTCCTGTTCCTCTGTGTCTATATTTCTTCAGACCTACGGTGTTAATTTGACTATTAATCAATAAGAAACCCGCTCAGGACCTTCAGAATGTCTTCCCCTTAACCCCTCGTTAGCCTTTGTAAGTGACTCTAGGGCGAGGGAACAGTACAAGTCATTTAAATCAAATCTATTACTTATTTCAAGAATGGACGTATATTAGATGACTGCTATTCAATATAAACGTCTCCAGTTACACTTAAATTTCCACAAGTTCACACAGACGTCTATTATTAAATAAGGAGCCTTAAAAATTCAAAGTTCCTTAAATTTCACATGATGATCAGGCGTGCCAGGGCACGTGTAAGTAGTCATCAGTGTAAAATTACACTACACGTATATCTTCTGATACTGATCAGCTAATCAACCGTGAACAGGGAAAGTGCAGATTAAATCAAATTTCTGTTATAACTTCTTTACATAAATATTCATTGATGTGATTATCATTCGGGGGTGCAGGAGAGGTAAATTACATACGGAATGCTGCAAAATAAATCAATTTGTGAAAGTGAAAATTCATGCTGTGTGCTAATCATGAATCAAGAAAATGTCTTGGTGCTAGATAAACACACTCATTTTTAAGCACAACCTAATCTAAAACACATTACTTAACTGCAGTACACAATCCTTCCCTCTGTTCCAGGTACCTTTACTTTGAGTACAACGAGATCCGCGAGGTAGATCCCGGGACATTTGACTCCATGCCGTCCCTCCAGCTGTTGTTCCTCAATGCCAACTTACTGCGGAGCCTCCCTCTCGGCGTGTTTTCTGGAGTTAATCTAGGTCGCCTCAATCTGAGGAACAACCACCTGCTGCAGCTTCCGATGGAGGGCGTGCTGGAGCACCTCACGGGCCTGGTGCAGGTCGGTGCGAATTGAAACTGTATTTACTGAATGAAGGGCTATCGGTGCGGGTGGATGCTTGAAAACATGACTCTGATCTGCAAACCTGCGCGTGTGTAAATGAGTCACATACCTGGCAAGAGGCTTGTTTTTGCAAATTTGGACCAAATAACATGCATTTAGTTGAGTGACAGTAGCAGGGTGAAAACTGGAGATGATTGGATTGGAGCTCCCCCACTGATTTACTAAACAAAAATGTGCATAATTACACAGCATATTTTTATTTCAAATGTCAGAGAAGGAGATTAAAAGAACTAATAGATTGCCAAGACACATTATATTATCACAGCTTGATAAAAAAATAAACAAAACAAGCTGAAATCTTGGATCAAGCCATAAAAAGAAACCTCTGGCAGCGCCGTGATCTCCTGGCCTCTGGCGTAGCTGCGGTTCCCTCTGTTGTCTGCGACGTCTGTTGTTTTGAAAGCTCTGTCGTGGCTTCGGTTGAGCCTCAGGTACTGTAATTGGAAAATTGCAATTGGCTCAATTTGCATAAGTGGTCTTAATAAATCAGCAAGTAAACTGAAGAAAGCTAAAACCCCAACGTTTTTGAGCTCGCTTGTAATTAACGCTCCTTTTAGTAAATAGACTGTATACGCTGCAATATGTGTTAAATGTGCTCTTTGTGTTAGACCTTACCTTGCACATTTGACTGCACCACGTGGCTGGTGGCTGTACACAATGCCCCGATAAGCACCGAGGTATTACATTTTTTTCCATCCTGCCTCCTCTCACTTCAGCAAATTTAGTGTACCAGGCTTTTCTTAGACAGCCGGAGTAGAATGAGGTAAGGTGGGTGTGGATTAGCCTGAATGTCATTGTGAATTTCCATTTTACTTTCCTCCATGAAAAATTCCTTATCCTAGGTAGTGTGGGAGAGGCTGGCAGTTCAGAGGCTCTTTCGAAATGTTTGCTCAAGGGAAGGATGGTGTACGAAACTGGAGGCACAATGCAGAAGTGTATTATGTTTTCCTGCTGTTATGCATATCTGAAATCCAAGAGTGTTAAAGCCTCCACCAAACAGAAGCAGGCTGAAGACACATTCATGGAGCTCTGTCGTATCGTCGCGGCATTGCTCTAAATCTGTGGCTCGGTAATTGGGTTCATTCATTACCAGGGTCGTTATTACTCTGACAAAGCCACGTTAGCGCTGCCCATGGACGGCAGAGAATAATGTGCCAACGATATCACCTGTTACTGCCGGTCTGGTTGAAGCTGTCGGGAGGTAGGACGGCTGGGCGCCGGTTGAGTTTTCACCTAAGCACAGATGTGAGCAGGGTGAAGCTCACAGCTGCTGCAAAAAGCTGCATTTGATAATCATAAAGCAGCAACATATATAGCTTAAAGTCAGTGTCATAATCAAGGGCTGGATTATACCCGTACACCCACTTATACGGGAGCTATTTTTGAAAAGTACCTCCCTGACGCCACTGCTATTAAAAAAAAACCTTCATTAGTGAGATTTTAAAGACACAATTAAAATTGCTGTGGCGTCTATAATTTCATAACTAGAGAATTAATTGCTGCAGTGAAAAAATATTACAAACTCAAGTTCAGTGAATCAGCTTCTGAGTAGATGCCAGAAATATGCACAGTTCAGGAATGCATATGTCTTCTTTCCAGTAAATGCAAACAAGGTCTAGTTGGGCACCGGTCGCTCGTCGGTGCCAAGCGCAATGAAGAAAGCTGCCGTGTTTCACGTTGTGTGAAAAATGGCTCCACAGGAAAGACAGATGAAAACCTGCTGCGTTTAATGTCCAACGAACGTTCGCTGGACATTAAACGCAACATCGAAACATTTAGTACAAAGCTACAGCTGGTCACATGACCGAATAACTCTATGACACACAAGTGAAATTAATTTCCACATACAACACCTCAATTCTGCCACATTTTAAATGAACCGTACGGATTTTTGTTATTAGCTTTTAGCAACCAATCCTCCTTTCGTTGGTGATCAGCAGCTATTCAGTCCTGATAAACAGTACGTTTCCTTCTGTTTAAAAGCCTTTTCATAGAACATGAAAGCCACAGAAATGAATCATGATTTGATAACTCAGTTGCATATAAGCGAATGTGAGCTGGTAACCTTGAAGACACGGTCTGAATAGGCCACGTCTGAACGGAGCAGAGCAGCTACTAACCCGCCACTGACTGAAATTAGTATCAAGAGTGATTAAATGAACAAAGTACAAAGTCAATGACAAGACGCTTTCATAAAACCCAAGCAAAGTGATCCTGATTACAAAACTCCACATTACATAACAACTTCTCGTGTGTCACATTTGTTGGTTGCGAGTTTTACTATAAAGGAGAGAGAGTTAGCTGGTGTTAAACTGAAGATCAAAACATCAGGACGGACATTGATTTTCTTTCTACTGGCCTGGCTCTCATTTTCAGCTGGACGGCTTCTACACCTTCCCGAGAAACTAACCAGTGGGTAAAACACAGTAAACCAATATTTCACTTGAAATTGCACAGCACAGCAAAACACGACCGCCACAGGTGTTTCGAGCATAAATATTGTATCACATTAAAAGCCTCTGAATATTCAGCTTTTAGTTGTTACAGTGTGTCACCTCTGGCAAGCGTACAAATGTTTCGTTTTGTGTTTTCTGTTTAAGGACAGACGACGGACTGAGAACCGCACGTATTTAGCATTCCACTGCAGGAAGGCGTGTTCGACTCCCGCCACATTTGTGTGCACGACAGCGTAGAGTTTGCAAAATAGCAGCATTATAATCAGTGTTTGTTTTCTCTGGGAGTAAAAGATCAAGGGCTTCTTTCAGCACTGACCATCATGCACTGATGTTCAGCAATCACACAGACGACAGTAGCCTCCATGGACCAGAAACTCTTACTCTTTGCTCTTTGCTATTACCACTGCTCTCTCTCTCTCCACCTACATGAAACACAAACCGTTGCATAGAGCGAGTTCATGGCCCTTCTCAAGAGGTTGTTGAAGTAACTCTGGGAAATATAGGAAATCACTATCTGAGGTAGAAGTCGACGAGGCAAGCGAAGGGAGCGTGAGTACGCACTGAAAGGAAATTACAACTCTTAAAACCCCTCCTGGAAAGCACTTAGCATCACAGAATGATGAAATTTAACATTGTAAGAGTAACTATGAGCGAATTGCTCGGAAGCATTTGTCTGGCTTTGTGCAAACATCTCGTATATACTCCGCGAAGCCTTAAAGAATCTATCTACATCAAAACTACATTTTGCATATATATATATAAATATATATATATATGCTTCTTCAAATGTACTCTTTTCATTTTCTCACTGCGTATTATTCAGAAGACAATGAAACACATTCATCATTATGGAGAAACCTTGGCGAGCTGAAGCCGAGGGGCGGCGCGTCACGAGAGACTACCACAGGATCCCTGCGCCATCTCAAATAAAATTCCAAAACCTGCTTGTATTGACTAGATTTCTGGGAGCTAAGTGGAGCAATTGTAATGACTGACAGGATATTACTGTTTGGGCAAAGTGATCAATTATAAGACACGCGGCTCGCTGAGAACATCCTGAATTTCTCCCTCAATGTGGGTTTTTTTTTTATAGCTCCCAAGTAAATTCCGGACAATTATTGCTTGATCTTTAATCTCTGTCATAATGATAAAAACCCACAAGAGCAAATTTATTCTTCTTCAGCTAAAGTGTAGCAGTCTCTGAAGCCATTATTAAGACGGGCTAAATCTATTTTCTGACAGGGGAGAGTTTTTTCATGAGTGTTTTTTAATTATTTCTTCCTGTAAATTTCGAAGTTTGGGCGAGCAGTTGGTTAAATGATCTTTACTAACACACTGTCCTTGGTAAGTGGAATGTGTTTGCTAAAAGCCTACGTCGCCACCAAATACCCATAATGGTTTAATGCACTAGCATTTCCATGCAACCTGCTGGGCTAACTGTGGGTCTGCGATTTCCCTCCCAACACAGCGTTGATTGACGAGTTGACAGCAAATTGCACACTAGGTGACCAGGCGTATAAATTGTAAGCGTTGTTGGACAGATGCTTGCAAAAGAGAGGAGGCTCGAGTCTCTGGGCCAGAAAACAATACCTGGGAATGAAACGCTTCAAGAATTTCAACCAGATGTAGGTGTTATGGAAAGTTGCAAAACAAGCTGATGTTTTAGAGGTTTATGTTTATTTATGTTGTCACTTTGCTTTTAATGCAGCGTTACCGCTCCGCCAGGCCATAATTACGCACAAACCTGGAGAACGGCGTTTTGCAGCGGACCTTTAAGTGTCCGAACTGCAGCTGAGTGTTGTTTCTACTCACCCTCCAGTCGCAATTATGTCATTATCTAAGCCACACAAAAGCCCACGGTGGGATGTCCTCGACGTTGGGAAGGAGCATCCCGTTGTTCAACGCACAATGTGAGGAAGTAGTCGTACCATGGCTCCCACAACAGCAATGCTGAATCATCGCAAAACGCATCCCTCTACTTCTGCAGCCCAGGGAGATGGCCTAACCAAATTAGCATGACAACATTTGTGCAAGCTCCTTGGAAGTGTGACAGAGAGAATATCGGCTTTCATTGCCAGTGTCATAACTAAAGATATGGAACAGATCAGTTCTGCAGACAATGCAACGTGATGTAAGTGATTCCCTTTGTGCATAATCTGCTTTAGCCCTTTCAAAGTGAATATTTGAGTTTGTTTCAGGACACGCAATCAATAGCTGGCGATGGGAAAATGGATTTACACATGTACCTATTGGGTTATAGCGCAAGGGAGCGTTGCATCACATCCTGTGTGTTGTTATAGACGAAGGGCTGCGACACACTCGAATACACTTCACACAAAACAGCACACAAAGCTGAGTTTTGTGAATATTAACTCTTGTTGGCCTTGTTGTAAAAATATTTCTATGGGTGGTACAAGTTGCGTTGGTCACTGCTCAGATCGTTATCTACTGCCGAGAATAGCTTTGCCTGTGCACAACCATTCAGGAAATGTAAGACCGTCGATGTTTTGATGACATTGTAATGAGATGATTTATATTCTTCATGGGTATTCATCACCGGAATATTAAAAAATAATCTAGAGACTTGTGTCCATTGTGTAGAGTTGTTTTTTATTACGCAAGGCCTGAAAAAATGGTTTTCCATATATTCTTTAGAGCTGAAAGGCAACCGTAGCAGGAGAAACACAATTTTTCTTGTTGTCATCTTATTAGTGCTGGCTACTGGCGTATTCTGCAATGCATGAGACATTCACCCAGTTACTAATACACATCACATAAATGTCAGTGTAAAATGATCTATATTTTCACATTCCTCAAAATGATTTTTGTATTAGCATTTTATGGCAGGCCAGTAATTAGTCTTGCGCAATGACAACGCGCTGTGCTGTTATTTATTTCCGCAGGTGGATCTGCAGCAGAACCCATGGGAGTGCAACTGTGAAGCAGCTCCTCTGAAGCGATGGCTGGAGGGGCTCAGCGCAGTGGTGGTGGTGGGAGAGGTGGTCTGTCATTCCCCGGACAAGACCAAAGGTGTAGACCTGCGCTCCCTCTCCATGGAGCTGCTCTGCCCTGAGCTGGAGCCCCTGGAGGAGCAAGAGCCGGACGAACAGACAGCCACCTCCACGGCTGCAGACAGAGGCGTGTCGGTCGGCTACCCCGGATCCGGGCTGGGCCCCGTGATCCCTCCGGGGAAGGATTCAATCCCCCTGTCGGTGTTAGTGCTCAGCCTACTGGTGTTGTTTGTCTCTGCATTCTTCGCGGCGGCAGCACTAATCGCCTACGCCCTGAGGAGGAGGGACAAGCTGCCGTTCCGGCGCCAGGGAGAGGTAGACTTGGCTGGCATCCAGATGGAGTGTGGAATCTTCACGGAGCAGACGCACCACCATCACCACCACCACGGCCTCCCGGAGACGCCGCCTCCCCGAGACGCTCCGCCCGAGCACAACCACGTCTACGACACCATCTTGCCCCCGGAGGCTGCGTCCAAAGGTCTCGACCCCGCTGCAGCCGCACACATGTGTAGCAACCCCATCTACAAAGAGGAGAAGGACGCAGCCGTGAAGCAGCGGCCACAGCAGCAGCAGAGCGAGGCAGGATTCTGCTCGGCTGCAGAGAAAGAGCGGGAGTGGGCTCTGGAAATGTCCTCATCGCCCATCAACACTGTTACCGGGGCGATGGGACCTCTCGCCAGCCTTCATGGGAATGGCATCCTCTGCCCCACCGTGATCGACAGCCAGGGTCCCACTCCAAAAGTCGAACTGGTGGACTGCCTCTTCAGACTCCCCACCCCAGAGTTCAGAGACCTGTCAGACAGGTACGCACGGCCACCGCCCCGCTACCCGCACTCCCAAGACTCCAAACAGGACTCCAGACCCGACCAAACGCTCGTCGTTACCACTGCCAGCTCCGCAGCAGGCGGCAGCAACAGCAGCCAGAGCGAGCAGGGAGCAGGAGAGCAGAGAGCCAGACTGAGGACCACACCAGACTACATGGAGGTGCTGGACCGCTCATACCAGTTTTAACTCTTTTTTTAACCCCTCCTCCTCCTCCTCCTCCCTCTCCTCATCATCTCTCTGGTGATGAATCATCCAGTACCAGTGACTCCTGTACAGAGGCTGGCGTGGCTTTGAGAGGAGACTGTGGGGGAGCGGGACTACACAACCCACTGTTTATTCCTGGATAACGAGCTGAGGTCAGTTTTCATATTTTCCCCACTACTGGTATATAGGCTGGTATTTGGCAAGGATAAGCTGATCCCAGATCTCTGCCTGAAGGCAAAACTTCAGCTGCAGCTACTACAGTATTTTTTCCCCTGCATTACTCCTCACAGTCATTAAACACCAAGGCTCCGTTTTTCTACTCTGCGCCACAATGAGCAGGAGACAGCGTGCTGGTGGGGACGGTGGTGGGCGTTAATATTCATATTACAACTCTTAAAAGATCTGCGTGGAGGTGAAAAACGCCAGCTCTTTGCCACATCAAACGCGGAGTCATAAACTGTGATGGAGGGAAGGTGTGGAACGAGCTGAGCGGACACGTAAGACGGAGAAACGACGGAGACAAAGCGAGAGTGTGAGAGAAATGACTGATAAACAGCCAAGTGCCTTAGCAAAGAACAGCCAGCAGTGTGGTCAATGCTTATTTTTCTATGAATACAGATCTATTTATCTAAACAAAGAGGTTTGACTACCAGTGGATGGGACGCTGAAGGACGACTGAGACTAAAACCAATCAAAGCCGCCGAATAATTGCATTCCCTGGCTGAGCCAAAAATAATAATGTACCCAGTCAATATTGGAATTGTTTGTATGCAGTTCAGTTCATTTTCATCTCATGCAGTTAACTTAATTTGCTTATACAGTTGAGTTTTTCAGAGGGACCTATCCACAATTATTTGGTTGCTACAGTATGTGAAATTATATTAAAAAAAAGTTTTATTGGAGGAAATAAAATAGAAATTATAATTTTTTCAAAGCTGAAGGACTTTGTGGCAATGGATGCATTTTGGATTCCTCAGCCAGACCTAAAGGGGCCACGAGGACCCTTGCTCCACGTTTTCTTTCATTGGACAAAGGCACCCGGTTTATTGTGTTGTTTTTTTTAGGTTCTCTCAGAGGAAACGCGAAGGGCAGAAAAACAATGGACACAAACCAGGATGGGAAAGCATTTTTTGTCAAAAAAAAAGAGACAGACACTTCTACCAACTATCGATTATTATCTTTTACGGAGGTATCTTTTTATGCTTTCTTCTCCTACAATAGTAGAGGCAGTTGTGAATATATTTATTCTTAGTTTTTGCGTGTTGAAGCTCTCCTGTAAAGGATCATGTTATATTACTGTATAGGATGATTCTGCATCTGGTTCAGCCTTCTTACCGCCGACCCACGAAATACAATAAAGGGTGCTACGTAAAAAACCTTGGGATGGCAGCTGCTGTGTGACAAATGAACTCTCATGCACACACGTGCCCTGACCTCTGGAAACGTGCACTGGCTTTGTGTGTCTCCATCGCTTTAATGGCGCATGAAAGAAACAGCTCGAGGTGTGCTGAGCCTGTAAGCCCGTCCATGCGGCGCGTTGGAGAGATCAGATGAGAGTTCAGCAGCGCTCGGAGCCTGCAGGGTTGTGCACATACTTAAGGGTGGAGAGAGGAGCTAAGAGTGTAACATCTACCATATTAATGCTATAAAATCAATACGATCTATTTGTGAAACGTGGACATGTAAGGCTGGTGGCCCTGGGCCCAGGATCACGGATTGTTCCTTCTCTCTCCAGCTCCGTCTCTTCTCAACGATTTTCTCCGTCCTCTCTCGGTTCTTCTTCTCTTTCTCCTCTTCCTCCCTCTTGTCTTGCTTTCCCTCGCTGTGCTCTGGCTGTCAGCTCGGCCTCACAGGACGGACACGGAGGGACGCTGCTCTATATGCTGCTCGACACACAGGTAGCCTGCACTGGAGGTGTGTGTGTGTGTGTGTGCATACGTTGTTGTTTTATTTTTTTTGTTTTGCTTCTCTCTGCTGTGCTCTTTCCATCCTTTGGTGATGAGTGCAGTTCTTCAGACGCCTCCTCACTCTCAGTGTTCAGAACTCTGTTGCACAGATAATCCCCCTGTGGGTGCGTTCGGGTGTGTGTGCACACGCGCGGGACTCTGTCTGTGTGTTCGGCTGGGTTTGCCTTTGTTTGTGTGTGCGTGTGTGTGTGTGTGTTTAAGAAAGTGTGTGAAGATGGGTGCTTGTGCAGCTAGTTTGTGTGTGCGTGACGGAGAGAGCGAGCGCGGCTCCACAGCCTCAGTCCAGCCTTAATCCTCTAAGCTGTGTAGTTCACTCATGCCACATCAGCCCCATTGTGTCTACAGACAAAGAAGCCCAGTTAAAACTAAATGCCAGTTAAAGCAACAAACGACTAATTATAGCATCGCTCCATCCATCCTATTCTCTCTCTCTCTCGTTCTCACTTTTAGCGTTCCCTTCTCACTTCCTTGCTTACGGATGCAGAGTGCCTGATTTTCGCAACACTTTCTGTTCCAGCTGTGTGTGTGCGTGTGTGTGTGTGTGTATTTTTGTGCATTTCGAACTGTGTTTCCTTCTATGCATCCCTGTGTTTGACTATCTGACAGCTTTTCCATGGTTCATGTGTTTGGGTCCTGTCAGAGCTGTCCTGTCACTGTGTGAAAAAAATCATTCATTTCCCAGAGTCGAGGATGAAAGAGTCTTTAGACTTCAAACGCCTGTGGGCCTCTGTGGCTTAGATTGCTTCTCGCTCTTTCTCCACCGCCGTGTCATTTATTCCTTAAAAAAAAAACGCAGCGCGTCGGTTAAGTAGAGATGGCAGAGACATGGCGAGTAGCTGGACAATTAGCCTGATTAAAACACTGTCATTTTGCATAATAGATTTAGCCTCTGCTGCGATAGGCGGGTCCTCTCTGAGTGGGCTTGTGTGTGTGTGTGTGTGTGTGTTTGTGGAAGCATGGAACCACATTCTTCTCTGCATAAACATGCGAGGTATTAAAAATGCACAGTTGGTTTGATGTCAGTGAAAAGAGATCTGTTTAAAAGTCATGGTGCATAGCTGCAGAAGCTTTGGTGTTGGGGCATGACAAATAGTTGTGGTTGAGCTGGTCATCACTCACATCACACTCGGACACAGGCTCATAAACGTTGTATCGGTGCTACAAATGTGTGCGTCACACTTTCTGCACATACAAACAGGAGCGCACAAGTAAACAAAGTGCAATTCGATGTTGGACAGGCTACACATGCACACTCGCCGTGTCTGCTGCAGCGCTGTGATGTTGTTTGGTTGCTCTGCATTGCAGTAATCTGCTCCACTCTTCTCCCCTGCTCTCACCCACAGACAATCACTGGCTCTCAATGGACGACATCAGCAAGTGAAATACCTACAAAGACATAGAGAGTGAGAGAGAGGCAGACGGAGAAGGGAGGGTAAGGAGGATGCTGGAAGGGAAGGGATGATGAGATGGTAGGGAGGGAAAAGGGGACTGAAGAGGACAGAGGGAGATTTGAGGAAGGATGGGAGGAGATGAAAAGACGGAGAGAAAGATCAGCAAGCGGGTGTTTCCAGGCTTAAGCCTGCGGGAGGACTTGTTAATTTGACTGTGAGTGGAGAGTTACAGTAGGCAGAGAGACAGCGAGAAGAAAAAAGTTCTTACGGTGGATGCGTTAAACAGACACACACATTGTGTTTGCTGTGGTGAAGCCACACGTTTCTGGCCGCCTTTGCTTTATGTCTGCTCTCTGGCATTCGACGCCACCCACATGATCTTTGTGAAGACTTCAGTTTCGTGTCTCGCGAGGTGAAGGTTCCCGTGTCTGCTGGTGTAACGGGACAATACTTATTTACAGGGTTGTGAAGCGAAATGGCAGATTAGGCGGCGTGGTGGCGATGCTATAGTAAGCTGATACGTGCCTGTTACGGTGCCATTCTCCCGTTGCAGTAAGCTGGTGTGGAGACACTAAGACGGCAGGGGCTGGGCCCAGCTGACGTTGAAAACATCACATAGGCTTTACAGGTTTTCAGAATGTCTGTGTTTTTTTACGTCTTTGTGCACATTTATGTGACTTCTAACGTGTTTGTGTGTGAGATCAGGGACAGACTGAATAAGGAGAATATGGATGAGAAGTTCTTTCATTTGTTTTTTTTTTCAGATTTTCACAGAAAAGTACTTTTTGAAAGAAGCAGATGACTTTGAAGAGATTTTCACCCGCATTTTAAGTCCCCACACATTCGAAAGCTGTTGCGTTTCCTGCTCCAATGAGAAACTGTTCCCCTCAGATTTCCTTTAACATTGAAAAAAGGCTTCATCTAATAGAGAGTGATGAGAAATTAGTGGGTAAAATGTAGATGCAGGCCTGGAAGCAAACAATAAATGTTCAAACATTCCCGGCTTGTGCTACTATCCGCATCTAAAAACGTGTTTTGTAATCAAATTTGCGACTTTTAAAATATTCACTATTTACTGATTATGTGCTGGATTGAAAGCTGCAGCCAAAACATGGAAGCCTGCGTCTCAGAGCTACCTGAAAACAACCACGCGGTGCTTGATCGCTCCATGAATTCTGATTTGTGCATGCGCCTTCCTGCAGTTTGGAGTCGTTTCCTCCCATGTCAGGAGCAAGCCAGGAGCGGAGGATTAGAGTCTACCTCAGCAGTGGGATGCCTGGTGGCTGCTATTGCACAGCTCCCATCAACCCTCTAAATACCCCAGCTGGTGGTTTTATATATAGCGAGGCAGTGGGCCACACAACTGTCGACTTTGCACTTCATTTATGAGAAATTTAAGTCGGTTTTAATCTCCACCCGTCGCCGTGTGTTGAACCAGTGTTTGGAATAACATGTTTATCTGGTGGGGAAGGCGAGCGGAGTGGGAGCCAGGGGTAGGCCCCCGTACACAGAGATAACCCAGCGTATCGTCTCTCCCTCCAAGAGCAGCTCCGAACCCGGGAGTGTGATGTGTTTATGTGTCTGGGCACATGGACGCAATAGTGATTTATGTGTTCGGTGCACAGAGAGGAATTCTGGGCCTTCTCTCTTCAGTTTTTCATCGCCAGCGTTATTGAATCCAACATCGAAATTCACCCAGCTACAATGCAACGTTCACACGTTTTGACATCCCCATAAGTTACAAACCAACTATAAGGTTTACTCAGTAAATAAAGCCTCTAGTTAGAATGGTTGCATCCCTGATCACTTAAAGTTTTCCTTTCCGAGGTTTCTGGAAATGTGTAGCGAGGAAAAAGGAGCTGACACAGGTATGATGTGTGAGTAATGCAGACGAGTAAAATGTGTGAACAAAGATGAAAACACATGAAAGAAAATGTGTCATTTCTGTAATAAAAGAGGGGCAAACACATCCAACACGTGGGTCTGATTTTAGCTCACTGATGTTCTGGCAGGTAGTTAACTGCAATGACAAATACCTTAAAATGCAGCAAATAATGGAGTAAATATACCTAATTAAGTAGCAAGTAATTAATCAGCAGGAGTTAGCTCAGGTTAGGGCACAAACAAGTCGCTAAAGTGGCACAAATCAATTTGACAGTAAAACTGAATCAAACGTACATTATGCAGATCTGATGGCTGCTGCTCCTGCTTTGTTGTTTCTCTCGGCTCCACTGAGACCTTTAGTGTCCGATAGCCTACTTTTGTAAAAGGCATCGTTAGCAACTAGCCAGTGAAGGTATTAGACTAAAGCAAATATAGGCTCAGTACTGAGCTTATATTTATCAGGTGGTGGCAAATACAACTTCAAGCGAATGCTAATGCTGCTTTGTGTCTGTTGGATGTTTTTACACTAATTGCTCGCTGACAAGTTCGTCTTCTGAACTTTATAAAGTTCCACGTCTCCCAAGTGGCACAAATACAATTAATTCTGTTTTAAGCTTTTGAAGCGCAGTTGTTTAATAAATCAAAACTAACTCGCAAATTAGCCTTGACTTCATAAAAACATGATGTAAAAATGCAAGGTTACAAGCATCATCCCAGACTTTACCAAAACACATCAGTTTAAAAAGAACAAAATATCCAGAACAAGTTTCCCCTTTTATATTGAATCCCACAGAGTATTTTAACGTACTGTATGTGTGGAGGATGAGAGGCGAGAATAGCATCACTGGGCACGTACGCAGAGGATCTATGCAAATGTTCATGCAACTGATGATCAATAGTAACATTGTATGTATAATATTTGCATTTATAAGTTAAACCTTAGCTGCAGCACCTGTTTTGTGTTCATTTCTGAAGCCACAGTTTGTGGTGATGCAACGCTAGATTGCACAGTCTGTCCGCTCTCTGCACTTCTCTTCAAAACGCGTCTAGGGGCGACGATTTTAAGGCTGTTTACAAAAACATCTCGTCCGATTTTACTCCTGCTGCTTTCACTTTGTCTCGCACAACTCAACGCTTGCTGTATTGCGCGTATTGTTTTGCTGCTTTTTGATGATCTCCACCAATCCATGTTTCAAAAATCAGAGCAGTGTGAAATAGGAGTGTAAAATTTTCATAAATATACAAATAATTCATAAATATAAACGTGGGTGTGACAAAAGCCATTTTAACTGGGATCGTTTAGGGGCCTGGTTCATCCAGCAGAGCGGCTGTTCATATGACTGTGCAGGCATAAGAAAAGCTCTTCCTGCGTGTTGCGTGTGCTCTTACTGAATGGGACCGTGCCGATGCGTGCACGTGCCATTCCACCAGCCGTGGAATGAATCTGATCTGCTCTCCAGACTGTGTACCTCTCTCCAATGGGGGACTCATAAAAGAAAGCCCTACATGAAATCCATTATGCTTAATTCCCCAAATCCATAATACCCTCAGAGGTCTTAATCTCCATCCCATTCTTATATAAATTAGCTTCCTCGTCTCTGGCAGACAGAGCTTTCTGAGTCGACACCAAATGCCCAGACTTCTCTACTCTGAGTTGTGTGGAATCGCAGCGGCTGCAGGAAACAGTCACGATCGTTTCTTTGGCTGATGCATTTAAAAGTGATCGTTTGGAGGAAATGTTTATTGGCGTTTAGGTGAGAAGCAAACCATGTTACCTCAGTTCAATACAGAGCCAGGCTGCACACAGTTCATCTTTAATTTAGCTACGCACTAAGACTAGACACTGACGAAACGAATTAGTTGATAAAAGCTGGACATGTCCAAAGCTTCCTCGTGAACATTCAGAGCTTTTATCTTATATTAAGTGTAAAGATAACAAAGTGTGTTTTGTTTTTTCATTTTATAGGGATGTATACCTGAACCCTACCAAACTATACAGTGGCAGAAATCCTGATGTTGCCATGGTTTCAGCTACAGCGTGGACTAGAACTGCCACTTAATTATTTTTCACTTTTTTTAAACTGACACCATTAAATGCATCTAAAAGCCTGTTTACACTTTGCTCATGGATGCACAGACAACCATCCCTGGATTACTCGCAATGATTCTCAGGCATATTCTGGAGATTAAGCTGTAGCCACCGGGCGCTCGGGGAGGATTTTAAAGGAGCTTAATTGGCTGCATGAGCTGTGTGTTGCAGCCACTGCTGCGGCCCCAGCTGCTGACCTTGTTGATGACACGTTCCCACATTGGCTGGCGCGACCACAGTCACTAACTGGCCATTGTTTTAGAGCAGAGCAGCACGCACCTGTCCCTTTCTCCCTGTGCAGCGTCTTGGCCTCGTGTCAGTCTCTCTCTCCAGCTTCTCCTCACCCGCACCCTGACGAAGCCCCTCACACGCTGGAAGCCAAGGTGATACAGACATCAGGCATCTTATTAGCTATTGGCTGGGAAACGAGCGCACGCGTTACCTGTAGGTGGCGCCTACGTCTCCAGGGACCCACGTCTATTGGAGCAGGATGAACTTTTGTCTTTTGGGGGCAGACGACGACGGTGAGGAAACGACGTTTTTTTGTCAGGCTCTGATGTTTCTCTGGCCTCCAGTTTCTCTTTTTTGTTTGGGGCATCTGTCAGAGGTTGTTTTCTCGAAAGTGGTTCTGGGACAAGGATGAGTGAGGCATTCTGGTGTGTGTGTGTGTGTGTATGTTTGTGTGTGTGTGTTATGCTACAACCGGCGGCGACGCTGCCGCAGTTTCGAACCAGGAAATAAAAACAACATTCCAAAGAGAATAATGCAGCAGGAGGAGGAACCTACTTCTACCGAGGTCCCCTGGCATCGCTCGCTAGCTCGTGCGCGTTTGTGTGCCTCCACCAGCTTTTGTGCATCTCTGTGTGTGCTGGTTATGTACACATGCTTGTCCTCCAGCACTAGAATGAATCACACACACACAGTCGCATAATTAGAGCTGGGTCCCCACAGCAGCATATTCCAGAGATTCTTCTCCACATTTCCAAAGAACACAATGTTTTGCTTCTCTCTCATATGAAATTAATCACGGAGAAAGACTTTCACTGTTTCCTTAGCACATTTTCTACCCTCCCTCTCCATCTCTCTCACTCCATTACCCCTCCTTCTTCTCTTAATCGCTCCTACATTCAAACACCTCCCTGTGTAATTATTTCCTTCTCCCCCCTTCACCTCCACCCTCTCTTTTTTATTATTTCTGCCTCTCTCACTACCCCCCTTCTGTACTTACCTCTTATTAAATCTCACTATGTTTTAACCCCCCCCATTCCTCACTCCATCCCCTCTCTTTTCGTTTCTTCCTCGTCTGTCTATCTCTGTTAAATGGGAGCAGTGACCCCATTATGGAGCGTTGGTGCCGAGGAGCAGAAGAAGAAGAATACGAGGAAGAGGTAAGGAGGAGCAGCAGCAGGAGGAGGAGAGGATGGATTGTGTTCGGTGTGTTTGAATGGGATGATTAATGAGCGTTGCCTCCAGAGGGTGTTATCCCTGCTCGGGACCAGCAGGGACACCACTGGGTCACCTCTAGTCACGTACACACAGCTGATACACACCTCGCACAACTGTCGCCACTGACATTATCATTAACAATAGTGGGACAATGGGATCAAGGGCCACAATAGCAAACACAGCCCGGAGGTCGCGAGCGTTCACAGGTCAGGTGCTGAGTGCTACGAGACGCCGCTCGGCAGGTTTCCTCTTCAGGAGACTTACGCTTTCCTGCCGGTTCGCTTGCAAATATGACATGATCTAATTTGACAACTCAATTAAATCCTGAAACTGAATATTAGAACGTGGCTTTTGAATAGTCTCTCAGTTTCCTAGTGATCAAGTGTTCAGCTCCAAATAATTATTTTCAAAATCCATTAATTATTTTCCCATTGATGGTGTCATTGTTTTGTGGTTGTCAAACTTTTTCTGTCAAACATCTCTTTGGAAGCTGAAACCATGTCACCCCCAATTCCCAATAAAATGCATCAGCCGTTCTTAGATGAAGTTATAATTATTAAGCTTTTCATGAAGTCAGACTCTAATTTTGGCTGTGTTTATGGTTGACATTTACTATTTAATAACCATTCAGCATATTTACATTCACTGATTATCTCCCTATAGTCGTTTTTTATTAATACTGGCAGAGTCATTCCCTCAGTGGAGTCAGATCGCCTGCAGTAACGAAGCACAAGCAGTTTTATCACAACACCTTCACTGCTGACTGATGACTCTCTTTACACTGTGTCAGAGATTTAATAAGTTATTGCTAATGTAAATCAAACATCATTTACGGCTGCTTCTACTGTGAGCAGCAACAGACAGAGTAAAGTCTGCACCTGTAATGTTAGCGTGTCATGTGCAGGAGGAGGTTGATGTATGAATATTATTTTCTTTATTAAAATTATGCATGTTCATCAGCTGTTTGCTGTTTGTAGTGTTAAACGTCAGCATTACTGGTGCTGATGGGAGTTGAAGTTCTGAGAGCAACGACTATGCAGCTGTAACAGTTAAGTAACAATATAAACAAGAGGGAAGAAGGGAGATGAGCAGGGGAATCCTCACCCTCCTTATGGGCGCACGATATACGATTCCACCATCCTTAATATTCAGTGGTTAGAAACACAAAGCCTTCAAAGGCCGGTCCAGTTCAAATGCTGCCGGTATCTATCATCCAAACGTATCATGCACAGGAAAGCCAAGCATCACGAGAGTCTTACAGAAGATATCACAATCCAGAAAAAGGAAGAGCCAAGAGAGGAGTCCAGGAAACACAGAGCCAGTGATCAAACAACACAGAATCGATACAACTCACGGTGTTTCACACGAGCAAGGCAGACAGGGCAGGTCCAGGGCAAAAAAGCGGCCCGGTAGCGGTAAACAGAAAACACACGGTGAGCACGAGGCAGGTTGGAAAGCGTCTAGGTGAACAGACGAAAGCAATGATTCTGTGATTACAGCCCAGACTGTTACCGTGATTAGGACAAGGCAGAAGACTGAGCAAAGCTAGAGACAAAGGTCTGCCCTCCTCCTTTATGCTCAGTTAGAAGTGAATACTTTGATGAACGTCTTCCACCCCAAACACTCTTTAATGTTGTTTATCTCCGCAAACCTGGCTCCTGTGGAAGACGACAGCTGTTAAAAAGGAAACCCTGTAGCAGCAGCCAGGCTGCCTGGCTTCTCTTTAATTATGTCAAAACAGCATCGTAACGGTGACTGGCTGGACCTCAGGCGATGGCGTACGATTGCGAAGCCATGTTTATTCAAGTGGTTAAGACACAAAAACTCTTTCAGAGGTTTTTAGTCTGTTCTCATCATGGTTACAATAATAACAAATGTGTGTTAAACTGAAACCGTATTTTAGTTTCCAGTGGTGGATTTTGTTAAGCATCCATGCAAAGCACATTTAAATATTAAATGCCCCAACTTTCCTTACTGCTCATGTCTCAATAATACTGTTGGTACTTTTATACTGTAAATACAGTCTGTGTATTACTGTAGTTCATGAATGACACTTGGATTAACCGAGACCTTTACCATCCAGAGCTCTTTGTGTTCCACCTCTGCCTGTGTCGTAGTTAACAGTTCGCTTCCTCCCTGAATACTGATTGCTTTGCTAATGCCGCAGTTTCTTTATTTATCCCAGGTAAACCAGCCTCCACGTTTCCTGCCTAGTAACCAGGCAGTTTGTGAACCACATAGCGTTGCATCATCACCTTCACAGTTGTTCGTTTTATCCAACAACTGCCCAAAAGTATTACCAACAAAAGAGACAAAGATTTTAGTTTTTTCCAAAACAAATGAAGCGATTCACCAAAATTACTAACAATAACCGTTCTCTTGATTGAATAACTCATTTATTAACAAATTGCTTCTGCTCCACAGAGCACTTAAGGATGTGATAGATTATATAACGCTTGATTACAATGTTGTTTTGATGAGAAGAGGAAAATTAGAAAGACACCATAGGTGGCTTCGAAAGGTGTAAAACCTCTGCCTGAAAATGCTTTTTGGAGTCTGCTGTGCTTGCCCTCATTTTTATTTTCCTCTTTCATTCCATCACTCCACGGGACATTCTTCTTCACGTCCCTCCCGCCGTGTCTGCCTCTATAGAAACAGTCGTCGTATACTTCCGCCACATGTGGACAGTTGATGGCAAAATGAATTTCTCTCACTCCCAAAATGATGAGGGACGATGGGAGACCAGGGCGCTGCTGCTGTTGACTGCAGCAGAATCTGTGCTAAAATAAATTCAAAACAAATTAAGTCATCTAGGTTCCAACCAGAACTTCCACTTGTCTCCACTGTGCATTTGTCAAACTTGGCAAAACCTCCTATGACAATACATTAGTAATTATAACTAAGATCACCCTGCGACTTCGTGAGAGGTTACAAGGCTGCAGATGCCCAACTGTTGAATCCGACGAATACACAGCGAGGAACCCAAAAACTGCACAGCTGAGCCGACTCAGCAGAGCAGAAAGTGCTGCTCTGTTCAGCTGATTCCAGCCCAGAGGGGCTTTTTAAATGTTGCAATGTAAATGCAGCATCACCACGTGCACCACTCTGCACGTAGACCCAGTCTGCGCTTTCTGCTCCTCAAACATCAGGCTGGTTTAAAAACAACGCACGTGCCGCATCCAGTTTTGACCAGTTGTCATCCAAGGCTGGTAATTTCAGAAGCTTCTGTCCCTGAGCTTCCAGGATCTCCCGGTCTTGGCTGTTCAGCTCCTCACTCGGTTATTGCTTTATTACACCTGACTGCCTCCGAGCTCTTTCTCCTTCTCTCATTTCAACCTCATAGAAACACTGAAGCGTGTGCCCTCTCCTTCTCCCTGTCTCCATCTGCCTCACTCTATTTACCTCACTCTCTTTCAAGGCACACATTTGAAGTCGTTCTCTTGCTCCTTTTCACTCGAGATCAAAAACGCAGAATTGGACACTGAGAACCTGTTTACGCTTGATCTTAAGGGTTAGCTCAGTTCGTCCACCCCGGACGGGACCTTTATTTTCTTTAACTGACCGTGATAATCTACTTAGAAACACAACTTCAGAGTCCTTGACTGACTTTCCAGAGAGCATCTTACATCTCTCATTGTTTGTGCATAGAAATGTTGCTCATGCCAGGACAGATTTCCACATCTCTGTCTCCATGGCTCCAACTACAATAATGGCGAAGGAAACTTTGTCAAATGATGTGTGGGGAACAGATCCATCTCAGTGCAGATGAGATGGATGCTGAACTAAATTTAACTGCAAGGGGTGGTGTTGTGAGCAAAACACCACCAAGGGGCAAAGGCTAAAAGCAGCAGCAGTGAGCTCAAGAGGTGACACGTCTGCTTTTAACATGTGGCAGCGACGCTTCTGTTCGAGGCAGATGCATACAGTCTATTTCCAGTTCGACTGCGTAAACCTCTCTGATCTCTGGGTGTCGCGGGGCAGTTTGAACTTTCGCTGGTGTAGAGGCGGAGGCGGCGGAGAGAGACTGACCTGGGAGGCGGAAGGAGACGAGGAACGGCACCTGAATCTTATTAACATTAGAAACTAGCTCTAGAAACCAGCAAAAAGCATCTGTGTATTAGAGCCAAGTGTCTGTTTTAGTACATGTTAGAAGCTGACGAGCCTCCTGAAAAGCAACATGGGGATTGGACTCAGCTTTTCACTGCAGTTTGATCCTCCAACTTCATAGATATACGATTAAATTAAACGATATTCAACAGATTAATGCTTTTTCTTATGTAACTCGCTGTGAAACATTTCGTGCTAGCGTTGCATAAATTCCTACCTTAAAGATCTTCCTAAAAATGCAGGCATGCTGCTTTTCAGCTCTTTTTCTTTATGTAGCCTTAAGTTGGTGAGATTTATATTCCACACAGCAGCCTGTGTGGAAGCACACTGTCTGTTCTAACTCCGTTTTTTATGGCTGCCTTATTCAATAGAATGGTAATATTTTCTTTTTTATTTCTCCCGGCTGAAGCCTGACATATAGCGCCGGTGTCTTGTTGAACTTCGGGAGCTCCATTTCAGTTCACGTTGCGGTTTTGGGGAAGGTTCGGACAATGTTCAGCTGTTCGACTCCTCCTTGGTATTTCTGTCCATCCCACTGCAGAAAATATGAACCGGCACAGTATTTGTCAGTTTATCTGTATATCTAGTTTGTCACACACACACCAGCTCACTGTGTTGCTTTCAGGTGTCTCCTGTGACGCGTTTAATGACCATTGATCGTCGCTAATGCAGCGTCATTCTGCTGCATCACTGAGTGTGGCACCGTGGAGGATGAGCAGGAGTTCCCCTCCCTGCATGACCAGCCCTAGTTCGACAGCACCAGGATCAGGATCTCCTCCATAAAATATGCAAGTGTACACACAAGCATGCGCACACAACAGTACGTGCACGTTTAATGACGGACACGCGCTAGAATTTCTTTTAATATTCATGCTTTTTTACGTAACCTTTACGTAACTATGAGACATGTGCACACGTTTTTATGTGTGTGTGTGCGTGTGTGTGTGTGTGCTCCATGCACTGCTGTGTGTGTAGTTTGGGTCTTTTCTCTGTAGTTTCCCTCATTATGAGAAAGCTCTTTAATGTTTGTCTCCCAGTGGAGAGGAGAAGGGAGTGTGAACGTGTTATTGCAGAGAGTGAGTGGAAGAAAAATCTAAGGGAAGGAGCCAGACAGACACTCCTGCTGGAGCGGTACGATCTCTCAGATGATGACACCCTTATTTGTCTCAGTGGGGGCACCTACGCTCGTGTATGCCATCACTGGGCAAGTGTATCCGTCTTCTGTGACCTCAGCAATGTACCGTAGGTTTGCAGACGATGAAAGAAGAATGATTGGAGTGTTTTACTTCAGAGGATAATATAGCTCGAGGGGCAGGAAGCGCGAGTCGATGGAGAGGAGGTGGTGAAGGAGCGGACGTGAGGGATAAGAGCTAGATGTGTGGATGAGGGAAGAAAGAAGGGAGCAAAGAGACACAAGACTGTGACTAGAAGAGGCTGAGGAGAGATGATGGCAGGCAAGGAAAAGGCAACGTCTGCTCCCATCAGGCTGACTGTACATAACGGTGACTGGAGAGCCCTCAGCAACGTGTGTGTGGGTAGGCAGGGTTGTATATGTGTGTGTCTGGGCATGCTCTGTTGGTCACTGATAACCCCACAGCAGAACTGTCACAGTCACGCTTTCACTCAGAGTCACAGCAATGTGGGCACAGGCTCTGTATGTGTGCGAGTATCTGATTGTGTGTGTGTGTGTGTGTGTGTCCATCTGCCTCTCCCTGTCACTGTCAGCCTGCCTCAGCATCGCTCCGTTGCCATATTCCCCGATACCTCCAGTATCAGAGGCCATGATTTTAGACGGCTCAGTGGCCGCGGCGGGGGTCCGCACATCGGGAGGAAACTCGGAGTGTATTGCACTCCGCAGCTAACAGAGCCTCGTGGCCATTAGTCCTGCACAATAGCTGAGCAGCCAGCTGGAGTGCCAGGAGGCGTCGTGGTGGGTTGTCGCTGGACCAAAACACAAAACAAAAAAGACAAGTTGGTAGCTGCGTTACCACTCACTGAGGGCTTCTCAAACCTGAGCAGTGATTCTGTCTCCTGGAAGACAACAGGGAGCAGATACAGTAACACAGACATCTCTTATGCTCCAGAACTACTCATGTGTTTAGGGAAACATTTTCCTCTGTGCGTCCATTGAGTTTGATAACTTGAGGCAAAGGGAAACTCTGTAAATGACATTTAAAAAAAACTCCACCAGCTGTCAGAGATCCTCATTAAAATCATTTTTCTTCCCCAAGCCTGAGGGCAGAAATGCCACAGTTTGCCATTTTACATTCACAAATATTATTAGCAATAAATATTAACAGTAAGCGTTGACAGATCTTTGGGCTTTTATTAATTCTATAGAGTCATTTTGACTAATGTTTTTATTATCTTATCTATATGATGGTATCATGTTATAATTCTGCAAATGAATGATTCCGAGCAGGCTGTGATTAAAGCAAGTTCATCAAAATTAAACACGTCGCACAACACTCCAGCGCACTGTGCACCAAACCTTTTCAATTATCTTAAAGCGCAGCGCATTGGAGACGAGCCGCGCGGCGCGTTTTAATTTTGATGGATTTGCTTTGAGGACAGCCCGTTGTGTGCGGGAAAAGAAAAGAAATCACCCGGCTGTGATTAAAAATAAAATTGGGCTGTTGAAGTTCAGGGCCGTGCATACAGCGACAGTCGAACGGGAGCTGCACTTTGGCTCGGCTGACATTTTGAGAAGGACAACGTTCAGTACAGAAGTGACTGAAACAAGAAAGATCAACACTTACAGAACTGCAGTGATGATGATGATGATGCTGACATGCTCCCACAGTGGCTACGCTAACACGCTGACGTCAAGCAAATACCCTCCACAATATAAAGGAAATGACAACGTACGACCAGAACGTCTCATTCTTGGGAGAATTTGAATATCTCCCCAAAGGCTTTGGGACATTTCACTCAGAACCACAAATGTCACTCTCATCCAGCCACTACAGCGCCAGTCAGGGGACCGTCATTAAGTGCTGTACAGTACTGTGGGCGTGAGTCATCGCCTGATAATGAGAGCGCGTAGCCTTCGTGATAATTCATCCAAGACATTTCAGTCTGGATGTGATGGACCACCTGACATCGACAGAGCACAGCCAGATACTAAACCACTGTAACGCTCATACACAATAGCTGAATAAAAAAAGAATCAGACAGTTCTGTTAGAGACTATTAATGAAATACAGTACTTATAGAGTTACAACAGCAGCCTCTGCATTTCAAGTACCCACATCATGGCTCCTCCTCATGATGTCGTCTGGAGGAGCTGATCTTCTTTCTTTTACAGAAGAAGGTCTAATGTCCTACTGTACTCCTCTAATTAGAGCCTCAAGCAAAGCAGTGACGTCACCCTTTAAGATCCCTGCAAGGATCCCAGTCATTTGACATGAAAAGCAGCTCACTCTGTAGGCCTTTAAATGATTTAGAGCTATTAAGGCAAACCGAGGAGCTTAAGCATAGCTGCTGATATTTCACTTGGCAAACACTGAGTGTTCATGTGGAGCGAACAACAATAAATGCTGCAAACCCCTTCACAGTACCAGCAGTCGCTTTCGCCGCTGAGCTGAATAAACCAACTGTGTGACTTTCAGTAATTTGCGGATGCATTGTATCAGCTTGGAGTCGCCTATTGATCCTCTTCGTTTAGGCCACGTATCGAACGACTGTGTGAGCGGTGCTCATTTTTCATTTTGTGTAACGGGTGTTGCATGTACCGGGGACTCAGTGAGTCACGCAGAGCGCAGCTTTTGAGCATGTCACGGTTGCTCCAGCTCGCTAGTCTGTCACCTCCACCTTTGGATTGGGATGATATGAGATTAACTAAGTCACTAAACTCTATGTGAATAAAGCAGCGTCTCATACTGCTGCGTGTTTGCTGCTGGTCTGTGGCCCCCAGGCTGATCACTTTAAATTACTTCACGCTCCGCTCGGCTGCAGCAACATATCTGTCACTGTTTATGTCTTTTTCAGTGTGATATAAAAATGTCACATCACGTCACTGGTTACATGGCTGAAGATGCCTGCAGTGTTTCCTCTAACTCTAAAGTAATCGTGCTTTCGCTCCTAACAGACGAGTACAGTAGCTCTCAGAGCGAACGGATATCACTTTCTGAACAATACGCGTGTTACAGTAGTATCATGGTCTCCTGCAGTCACCGCTCAGGTTTCCCGTCCCCGTGGCCAAACGCCCGCCGACGCGGCTGCGTTAAGTAAAAAACACATTTTCAATTTACAAATGACAACCGGAGATTGAAGTCGATGCTTCCAGAGCTACCTATGAATGTCATTTTAACTCGAAGACAAAAGCCTGGTGAAGAATGTGCTATTCAGCAGTGCAAAGTCAAATTTCACTTTCTGTGCTGCACGAGTAATTGTTTGGCTGTATTGTGCAGTGGCCCTTTCTTATTTTAAGTTCGCACTCATCACGCAAATTTGTCAATATAAAGACGGCATAATGACGCATTTTGTCAGCTTGAGAATAACTAATTTTAATGCGCTGTCAGGTTTACAATGAAAACGTAATTACAGTTTCGGCAACACAAAGAGGAACGGAGCTGGAGGATCAGGCTGCTTGGAAAGATTCACACTTTGATTTCATTTTGTGTTTTTTATTACCTTTCTGATTGGTTGGTGATTAATTGTTTTTTACATTAGTCCTGCACGTCTGAACTGACTTCAGGGTATTGAAATAACTTTATACGCTTCAAAAGCACGAAGGACAGATAGAGACTAGATTTATTGTGTCTGGCTCACGGTAAAGTAAATATGGTAAATATTACGGCGAATTAAAAGCATGTACTGTAACTTAAGTCTCTGTTAAATTATAAGAGGGGCTGTGACGAATCAGCACTTTCGCGTGATCTCCCCCGTCTCCTCGTAGCGATAGTGTCTCATCCTGTACTTTTACTGTTCTGCTGACAGTCCTCATTGTGTTTCCTGCTCTAGAGGGATCGGTAACATCGCTCCTTCTCGTGTATCATAAATCGTCTTCATTTTCTGAGTTTCCCCACTCGCCCATGCTCACGCGGCGGTTGACAAAGCATCCTAATTTCTGCAACAGTTCACTGATTACCAAACAGCCTGACAGCCCGTTGGCAGCAGCGCAGCCGGACGAGCCCGTCGGGCGCCTCTGCTCCTGGTCGGAGCTCGGCTGTGCTGATTGTTGGGGGAACAGCGAGACATTTTTCAGCCTCAATGGCTGCCAACTTATAAATAGCTCCCTGTAGTCCAAAACTGATGGAAGGTCAATTTGGTGGATCAAAGGGGCTCGACGGGAGCAAACCCTTTGCCCCTATAATTCTGTGGGTTTCAATCTGTTTTCTTCACTTTATCTTTGCTTGACTTCTTCTACCTACACTGTGTCTGTGTGCTCCACACAGCAATCACACAATAACATGAAGCATTTGGCTTTAATCAGCTCGCTGCATTATTATAAAGAGGGTTTTTGTTCCCCAAAAGTGCATCTTGTCAAGACTTTGTCTCCTTTTCTGTGGCTCCCAAAATACACTTGTATGTGTGTATTTGTCGATTTTAAGTGACGTGATTGGAAGGAAGGTGTATTTTGAAGAGCGTAGGAAGCAGGAAGTCAAGAGTCAGAACTAGCAGAGGGTGAAATGTTTTTAGAAGTCCCATTTTTATCTCCACTGCACAGTTTTCAGTTATTCTTTCACTCCCGCTTCATCACTTCATACGTGAGCCAGGACATATACCATATAAGTATGAAATTGACAGCAGCTAGTGTGTGGTTGATTAGTACTGGTCCAGTACAACAGTGGACGCAAAGGTTAGTAAATGATTCACAGCATTTACTAAGTTTAGCTTGTCAATATTTTTTTCCTGAAGCTGCTGTGAAAACCTCAACACCAGCTGATTGACTCACGGAAGCTCCTGTGGTTGAGTGAAGATAATCTCCGCAGGCAGCTGACCACATCCTGTAGAATCACTTCCTGTTTTCTAATAAAACATTACAGGAAGCCAAGTATAGTATTATAAAGGTTCGCCTCAGCAACCCAGTGCGATTTATTTTAAATTGTCCCGAACATGAACTCGACTTCTGTTTTAAACGATATTTCCCGGCGTAACTGTGTGTTTCGTTTATTAACGTTGACCCTCTGAGTGACTGTGGGCTACGCAGTTGCACACAGCAGCGACGCTACACCCAGTTTGTCTCATTAATGAGGCCGTTGCTGGTGGACACTCAGTGTGATTCAGACCAGTGGCCACAGCGGATTTAAGGTTTGCAGCAGATGCGGTGGCTGACGACAGCAGGACCACAGCACTCGTCTATGCAGCCACTGTATAACAGTATGTTAAGCACACATTTATATTGTTGTGACATAATAAAACACAGAATTATAAATAAGAAAAGCATATTTTACAATCCCATAGACATTGGTAATTATGCTAATAGTTAGAACAGAACTCTCGTTGTTGTTGTCACTAAACTTTCAATGACCGTACATATGGCAAGTGTTATCGCTACAAAGGCAGCTCTGTCACTTTTGTTCATTTAAGTGTTTAAATCAAGGGGATCTTAACAGTCACCCCTTTTGTTTATATGAAGGTAATTGTTGGTACTTGAAGCAGTAAAGTAGTTGTTAATTTCCACTCGTCTCCTGTACTTTGTCCTCGCCTGCGTTCTGTTCCAGTCTAATTTTAGTGCTCTCCCTACAGTGTGATACCTTTTCCTCCGTCGCACAAACTGCTGCGTCCAAACAAAAACACACTGGAAACTGCCAACGTGTCAAGCAGACTGCAAGGTGGTGTTTAGCTGGACAAGGACTTCCACCCACCTTATGCTATTTCCCTTTGAAACACTATTACTGCAGTGTCATGGCAGGTCAGGCTGGTGATGTCCGCTCCACAAGCTAACAACTGAAGCGCCGGGCTCCGAGCCAGCAGATGGATGTCAACGAGAGGGGCGAGAGCATTTGAGGATAAGGATCTCCTCTCTGCGGTCACCCCTAGTGCTCGAATTCACAGGAGGAAAGTGTCCCTCTAACCCCTTCAGACATCGGAGGCAATGTTGTTATCGGCAGCGGCAGGTTTTTGGCCCGGGGGGGGGGGGGGGGGGGGGGGCGTCTTCTCCTGCGGTTTGTGTGGGTTGGTTATCTGATGACATCTCATAATCCTTCTCGCAAGTATCTCTATATGGCGTGTTGTACAATGCTTCACTTTTACAGAGGATTACTCCACAAAACAGGGTCCGTAACCTTTCTGCTCCCAATCTCTATACAGTGTGAGATTTAAAGGGTCATTTTTCTGTTGGATGACAAGCCTTCCCGAAGCACGCATCTGTTTAGAGTAAACACTTGTGTGTCCTGCAAGTAGTTACTGTGTTCACTCCAAAGTCCAGGCTATCAGGCCTCTAAAGCGGGTTCTAAAGTACCCAAGCAGTGGTCTTAAGAGTGGCCTTTAATTACGATCAGAGGAGGATTTGCTCCCATGCCAGCAATAATTTTGAGTTGGTAGGTGCCAATTGTTTCCATTTGCGCATTTTAGCACACACTCCACAGGAGGTCGTTAGCCGTACGCGTATTAGTACCAATTACTTCACTTCACAGCGATATTGTTTGTATCAGTAATATATAAAACAGCCATTAAACCCATTTCGTTTTCAGCACATGGGCGATCAAAGCGTTTTGTTTTTATTTCTCTGCATCTTGTAATAATTTAAACGGAGTGCTGAGCAGATAAAGGCGGAGAAAAAAGCAAAACACCTGAACGCCGGTGGTTACAGTCGATTCCCAAGGCTGCCATGTGTTGTAGGTTGACTGCTCCTGTGTTCCTCTGGAGGTGTGTGTGTTTAAAAAAGCTCTGGAAACATTCTGCCGCTGTGAAAAATCGCTTCAAAGGGACATTTCAGCAGTGTTGACTACGGCAAGATACGTCTTAAAGAAAACACTTTCTTTGTGTGATAGATCTTGGTAGAGGTGCATCCAAAGAAGACAGAAGAGGCAATATGTATGAAAATGAGCAGAGCAATGTTCCAAGGGCTTCAATACCAACAGAGAGGAGATGTTGTAAAAGACTATCCCCTGAATATTATTGCTCTGGGATACATCAGTCGTCATAGCTCCCAGTAAACCGCATTAAAGAGTTGTCTCCATGCAGCGAGAGGAACAACAACAGTACAAGCACATACAGAGACACATGTACTGCGTAATGCACGCACATACTGTACAGGCTGTTACGAGGATGCGCACTCACATAAAGTCGACAATAAGGCACTGTGCCTCCAGCTGCCATAGCTCAGCTCACAGCCTCGCTATCTATAATTACACATTTAAAGATCAGAGACATCATCTCCTTTGGGAAATTTGGCCAGGAACCGAGAGTGAAACCAGTCCTGCAGTTCATGGACAGCTGCCCCAGCAACAGAGCCACAGTCGCTCCTACGTTCAGACCAAACAGCACAAGTATAAAATAATGACGAGACAACAGACTTTTACTATTTGCGCCGTGATGAACCGTCAATATCCAGGTTTCCTTCACACAGTCATTAATCAAACACCAGAATCCAAAAGCCTTTCCAGTCATTAGCTTAAAGCCAAACATTCACATCCAAAGGTCTGTGTCCAAGGTCCAGCGCAGCATGAACACCCACAAAAATAATCATCGGTCCACATTTATTGCCTTTTTCTTGAGTTAGGAGTTTGAACTAGTATCTTTCCAGGCAAGTATTTGTTGCTTTACCGGATTTGTGCCACATCTGCAGCCTTTCAGGCAGTAAATTTACCACTGTTATCTATCGCTGCAGACATACGGGGCTGCGACACCAGGAGGCCTGTCAGGTGCAGCAACAGTAATTAAGATGGTCGCAGGAAGAGCCTCTCATCATTTGACGCATTAGGCCTCGTGTCTCTTTCTGTCTCCTCTCCCTGAGAACTGCTCCACTTCCCATCTCTGTCTCTCTGTCCTCGCTTCCTGACAACCAGGATGCTGACAATAGCTTCAACAAAGATGAACTGAAATTGGCTGCGGCTGGATTCAGCTTCCCAAGACACACAATGGAAGAAGCTGGTGCTGTAATTATCGCTCTGGATTCCAGCACACTGTTCGGCAAACTCCTTCTCTGCGATCGTCCGCTTTCCATCGGAGCTTCTCTTCCCCTGAGGTTCATATTTCTGGCTGTCCCTCTCTCCTTCCTCCTCCACCTCCTCTAGTCCATCTCAGCTTTTCTTTCGTTCCCTCCCTCTTTCTCTCTCTTTCCTCCGTCTCCTCACCTCGTTCAGCTCACTACAGTCCATTATTGTTGTTTGCTAAAGTAGAACTATAATTTCACAGCTGAGGAGCCAGATCAGGTCTGGAGTAGTGATTAATAATCTGACGATGAATAACGATTTCATCCTCGGTTTTCAGCTGTGGGTAATTATTTGCTGTGTAATCGTGGAATGGATTTGCTCCTGAAAAACAGACTTATTCAAATGTGGGAGAGAAGCTGGAGTGCCTTGGGTGTGTCGATGCATCCATGAAGCTAAATTTACATGGGTGGGTTTAAAAATAGGCCCAGGAATGAGATTAGAACATTAGCATGGCTGTCACTTCAAGCATCTCTGGTCCTTAAGTCTTACCCGGGCTTGTTTCTACCTCTGAAGCAAGACGCACTGCCAGCGTATCCCGCTCATCACATTCAACACACACTCAAGTCTGATGAATGTGTCAAAAGAAGTGATGCGAGGAATTTCATTCTCTTTGTCCTTGTATCTTTTCTTGTCTATAACAGTAACGGTTTGCATTTATTTTTTCGGTGGAAGTCGGGAGTTTAAGAGGTTTCGGGTGGTTCTTTCTTTTCTGCTTTAGTTTTTTTCTCAATGGGTCTCGAGACATTTAAGCAATGAACCACTAGGATGCTGAAAACACCATAGCTCGCTTACTACACAATGATTCGCGCACACAAAAGAGAAACGCTTGATTCTGGGCACATGAAAAGCCTTTAACAAAACATAATTGACACTTTGAATCATAACTGTGTGTGTGTGTGTGTGAGTGTGTGCGTGTGTGTGTTTATCCAGCTTTGGTTACTTTGGATCGGACTGAGAATGCTAATATCCACAATAAGCTGCTGATCAAAACAAAGGTCACAATGCAGTTAATCCTGGTTTTCATTGCAGTGCTACAGTAGGCAGCTGTGATTTGTACAGTGTGTGTGTGTGTGTGTGTGTGTGTGTTATTGCACTTGGGTGTGCTCGCTCAGGTTTGGTTATTCTGGGTGTCGTCAGCGAGAAAGTGAAATCATTTTACTGTAGGTACAAGTTTCTCTATCTGGTTGCCAGGCAACCAAAAGCCTTGAGCTGGTCGGCAAAAAGCATGTGTGCAAACGGACATCTAGATACACACACACACACACCTGTACGTTGCTGTGGTAAACACCAGGCTCTAGTGGCTGGTAAACAACAGCTATCACCCCCGTCACAGTGTCCACTCTGGGGTTTGCTCACAGATCACATGCCAGATCACAAACAGAGCAGTGTGTGTGTGTGTGTCTGTGCATCGGGGGGTTTAAAATGGCATTGTTTAGACTGTTTAGATAGTTCTGCTTGCCAGGGAATAACAACCGCCTTCTGCACACACACGCACACACACACACACACACACACACATCAGACGGGAAGCAGCTCATCCCCATTCAAGCGTGGGAGATAGGCGTCAGGTGGAGTTTTTTTGCAGTACATTTTCTCTTGATGACAGGTGGGGTAATGAGCCATTAGATTAACACCAAACAGAGGAGGTGGATTCGAATGTAAAACGCCAGACGCTGCTCCGCTCCTGACTTAGGCTTTTCTGTGGCGTGTGCCTGTACACGCTTCGCTCAAAATAAGGCCAATGATGATAGAATGAGGCAATCTCTGCTCTTTAGGGTGTGTGTGTGTGTGTATGTGGGAAGGGAAGGCACAAACATGGGGAAAGGCATCGTGAAAGGAGAGCGTGTGTGTGTGTGTGTGCGTGGGGGCGTGTGGGAGTGTATGCGCTCATTAAAACAGAAAGAGTGTGGAGAAAAAGACTCGGGAAAGAGAATCCTCCATGGCCGTCAGCGAGGATTTAGTGACGAGGGAGTAAAGGGTCTCTCATCTCTCCTCGCGACGTTCCCCGTTCACCCTGCCCGGCTTCCTTACTGCTCTTTGTTAATTGCCATTGTTCAGTACTGTAAATTCCCGTTGTCAGCACAAGCCCTGTGAAGACGAAGCTCCGGCCACTTTCAAAGTGAAATATTGTTCTGTACTCCAACTCTGATGGTCGCCTTGGGCTGCAGATGAAGCGGATGATTAGACGCTGGCGACGCCCTCTGCCCCTGGAACGAGTAAGACTGTGAGCCTGCGAAGCGCGTGACAGCGTGGTGGGAAACGGATAAACGACACAAACTGAGTCACAGTGACACAGATGTCACAAACAGTATATATGCTGGAAATGCAAAAGCTAACAAGGTCAATTTCACGTCTGACTTACTGGATCACTGCATGCTTTCATTTTCAAACATGTTGATGGTGATGTTGAATGACATCACTTGCATGCTCCTAGACTTCAGGCTGCTCCCTCCAGAGCCATCAAGGCTTTTATGCATCGTATTGTTCGCACGTCACGTACAGTCAAGCTCCTGAAGACCTGCAAGCAAATGCTTTTTAAGTAAAATCAGGTTCCCTTTGAGCAGGAAAGTTCAGCAACTTCAACTAATTAAGTTGAATAACTTGTTTCTGACAGCAAGTCACAGATTTTTGTTTTTATTTCAGTTTGTATTTTTGTAAAGGTGCAAAAAGCAAGAGGACGTGAACATTTCATTACATAGTTCGTAGCATATTTTGTCCATATCAAACTAGACGGATGTGGACCCTCACACTATCTGAATATCGACATCAGGAAAAATCAAACACAATTTAAAGTGTAAAAAAAAAAAGTACAAAGTTTCACGTCGTGGTCTTTGCTATGCATTTACCAGGATCTCACTGGGACTTTTGGACATATTTTTCCACAGTGGTCTCTGTAAATGAGAGACATCTTGCCAGGACATGGCTCCAATCTGCAGGCGCTGTGACAACAACTCAGCAGCAGCTCTGACACAATATCTATAATCCCTGACATGTTCTAGGGCTGCTGTCCAGCTCGGGATGAAAACCCTTTATGTTCACAATGTCAACTTTTCACAGACTAAGAAAAACTGTTTTACTTTTGGCTGGGTGACAATGCATCTCTGACACAATCCAGTGACAGCGATGAAGTATATATAGAAGGTATATCATTTTAATTTTAGCGAACATTCAAACACACCTCCAGTAAACTGTCATAATAACTCACCGCAGCGATTGCTTGAAGGTGAGACAACGAGCGCTTGTGAGTCGGAGGAACTGACTCGGGGTCGGTTGCTGGTCGCTTGTGTTTGGCGCTCGGCATCGGCAGCAGATCAAGATGACTGAGCATAAGCAAGCGAGTGAAGGCTGAGCCAAAGAATCCATATCACGAACGGCAGATCGATGTGCAAACAACTCTGCCTCCGCTACTGCGGAGAGAACGCAAACATGTTCCCTGGATGGGACTTATTCTGTGCTCAAGGCTGAAATATACAGCACATGAAATACGTAAAAGTGTTAAAGCAGTGATCTGTGTATTGTTGTGTCATTGTATGTCTTCATTTGGAGCTTTATAGCTCTGCTGTTAATGCACTTTGTTTTGCAGACAGCACTTGACTCTGAAAGCAGAAAAGAAAAGGCATCTTCCTCAGTTTTAGGCTTTTGTTTCTGTGGAGCTTTCCTTTTCTTTTTTTTGTTGGCATTTTTCAGCTGTGGATGTAAATTCATGATGTTCTATTCAAGCTGCTGCTGAGCTTCAATCACTGTTTGTGTTGTTTTAATTGGTAACACGCGTATAAAACCGACACTTATTTGCAGTAAAAGGTTACCGATTGTCATTACCGCATAGCTAGAAAGATGTGGATTGCTGCTTAGTTTAAATGTCTAGGGATTACTGCAGCATGCAGGTAAAAGCAACAGTCAGTCAGTTCAGAAGGCAATAAGGGGTATGAGGGGGAGGAGGCACATGGACGAAGATGCAGAATCTGAAACAGAACCGCAAAATACTAAAGGAGTGCTACTCAATATTTGTGAAAATTGCACCTTTGCTTTCTATTTCCCTCCTTCTCTTTTTCATCATTTCTTTTGTCAGCCACAAACTCCATCCATCTCCCTGCTTTTGGCCACAATAAAGGATGATGTGCTGCACAACAGGCAGACAGACAGAAAGGGAGATACACAAGCAGATTACCAGACAGATAGATCAGGAGGTGGTTGAATTATCTATGCAGGGAATCACAGCAGTTACAAGTTGTGATCACAGAAGGAACAGGAGGCAAGGAGACAGAACGCGAGTGACAGGCGTAGCAAGAGTGAAAGAGAAAAGCAGAAACAGGTGAGGAGAGGAGAGGGAGGAGGCGCAGTTGAAAGTAAGAAGAGAATAGAGCAGTGGAGGGAATCGATGTACCCCATGCGATCTATAGAACTCTCAATTATGCTACTGCAGCCTGTCAACGACAGCTCTTGAGGAGATGAAGAGGGGAGTGAAGGAGGGAGGAAAAGGAAACGCCAGCAAGAGGAGGGAGAGGATGTGAAGGTGCCTCCTGTTTCAGCGGCGCCTGCCCTGTGCAAAACGTGATGGCGAAACACTGGGTTGCAAAGCAAATGCGCTGTCCTGTTTGTCTAGCAGGTGTCGGCCGCAGAGGACGAAGACGCGAGACACAGAACACGGAGAGAGAGAGAGACAGGGACAGAATGGAAATGAGACTCCGAAAATGGGGGAGCAGAACACAGGGAGGGAAAGTGATGAAGGGGAAGAGAGGGAGACAAAGACAACAGAAGGGAGAGTGGAAGGTTGCTTTGAATGAAAATATAAGCAAAGGGAAATGGAACAAAAGCTGTGGGGAAAGAAAGACAAGAAATAAACTCAATAGAAACCCTCCACTTACAGCAGCTGACTTCCTCTAAGAAAATCGAAACAGACTGTAGCCGGAGTCCCCACGGGCCCAGAGAAAAAGATCCTCTCTGCATGAGCATTTTCACGCCCACCACACGTTGGCTGAGCTACACCTGAGAGGGAAGCGTGTTTACTCAGTGATTTTATCTTTGCTTTGTGTCTTCCTCACACGCAAACACGCACAGGTTTGGACTTAACGGTCCAACGCAGAGACAGGTGGTAAAAAGTTCGACGGTTTAGGTTTGACGGCTGAGAAAAACTGAGTCAGGGTTTGGCACAAGCGCAGCCAGAGATCCACGCAGAGTTTGGAGTCTAAAAATAAGCTAGATTGAGGGATCGTGAACAGGGGGAGCAAAGACAATGAGGATTGTACGGAAGAAGCACTTACTGTAAATGTGCTTACATTTAAATGACGTATTAAATAAACTAATGAACCATGAAAGCAGTGACGGCAGCTGTGGTTGAATTTGGGAATTTCCTAGGAAGAAAACCTTAAAAGTGATGTAACGCTTGGACGAGGGGAAGGGGTCAGACAGCGAGGACGCCTGTTTGCCGCCTGCCTGCCTTGTAACAACTCTAGCAGAAAATGGTTTTGTCTGTGGGTTAATCTTTGGAGCCACATGCAGTTAACTGGCTGCAGGTGGACGGCAGGAAGGGGAAGCATTAAGTGGCTGCCGAGGCGAGATCCAGGGTTTCCGCGGGGCAGGACCGAGCAGCAGAATCATGCAGGGACTGAAATGACAGGGATTTTAGTGGATTGGAAAAAGACACTGGGGAATAATGCAAATGACTGCACGAACTGTGACAGTTTTGCGAGTGTGAAGTTAGTCAAAAATATTCCTTCTATTCGCTCTGGCAGAGTTGGATACGGCGCAAAGTCACTGTTTTAGCATATAAACCACCGGGAACAGATGATTCCACCACCGTAATACAATCACACTCCCGTTACTTAACGCTGGGGAGAGAAACAGACTGTACTAATAATGTAACCATTAACATTCAGCACACCGCCTACTGCAGCGGAGGCATTTGGAGGGTAAAAAGACAGTACCCCATGCAGCCCGCTGAGATGAGCTGGTGGTGGCTGAGTGTCAGCACAGTTGGCTGCTTTCTGGCCAACGAGCAAATATGGCCCAGCTACGGTGCAGCTTCTATGCTGGAACACAAACGGCTCTAGTGGCTGCATCCAAACTTAATAAGTTACCCCAAACTGTATTTTGAGTTTGTGTAATATACAGAACTAAGGTAAGAATACACATTTTTATTATACCATTTTTCTTTACTGCATGACAATAGTAGAAGGAAAAGACACAGAAAATGTAATGAGACAACAACAGACTACAGAATGTATCACAACTGTCAGGATCCACAGCCAAGATGGCGGAGCAAGTTCTGACAGTTAACTGAGGACCCAAGGAGAGGATGGACCCAAGGATGGAGTAATATTCCCAGCACCGCTTTTAATTAAACAAACTCAAATCCATCAATGGCAAGAAACCAAAACTAACCAAAGTCTCCGCCAAAAACAAAAAATGTCAGAGGGCAAAATCACCTACAGCTCAGAGACCATTAACACTAGAAGTCCCAGAGATTTCTAACCCTCCTTTGGCCAAGTGGATGCTAACTGGCTAGTCTTTTGGCTATCATTAGCATCAATTCATGTGTAAATAAGGTCATTACCTGAGCAATCTGCAGGGGGTTTGGGGGGGTGTGTGTGAATAGTTGCTGGTGGCTTGTTTGTATGCGTGGGGGAGGGATGGCTGCTAAAAGCAGAGAACTAGTTTGACCAGATTTCCCCCGCTTTGCTGCTCCTCAACCAAAAAAGAGCCTGTTTGTGGACTGACCTGACAGAGACAGCGAAAGATGGCACAGTGTGGCATGAAGAACAGGTGGGGACGCGTCTCCCTTTCACCCCAATCAAAGCGTACGCTGCAGATGGAGAGCCAACGGCTAAGGCCAGGAAAAGTATCTCGAGTCGCCTTCAGAGCTTCCTGTGTTTCATCATCATCATGTTCATTGACATGCTTCAAAGCATTCAAGAACAGACTATAAAAACATGCACAGGAAGATGTTCATGGTCCTCCCTAAACTAATGGCATTTATTGCAATTGTCATCTTGCGGGTGATTACCAAGGTTCCATCACATAGTACCTTGGTAATGGTTGCTGGTGGCTTGTTTGTATGTGTGGGGGAGGGAGAGCTGCTAAAAGCAGAGAACTTGAGTCTCCTGGATGATTGAGAATCTTCACAGACTTGATTTACCATTCAATCCTTCATTCATGAATTCAATTCATTCTCACACTGGAATGTAGGGTCTTGCCCAGGTGTAAAAAGATATGAATTAACACATCTAATTGCACGCTGCTTGCTCTCAGATGAGAGGTAATTCCTTTTGTACTGAGGTGGATAAAATCTCACTGCACATAGCCTACTACTTCAGTGCCCTCAAGAATTCTGTGGTGTACGAACCTCCTCTCCAAGAAAAGAAAATGCAGAGAAGACTCACCACACAGCAGGCCTTGGAAATGATCCTGAGTGAAGTAAACCCTTGTGACTCAGATGGAGAAGACATAGAACTTCAGCCGGATTCAGACTCAGAGCGGATCTGTCTTCAGGTTAGGTTTCATTTCATATTATTTCCTATTTCATTGGAAACCAGTAAGTGGAAAACACCAAAAAAGCAGAGTGAAGTGACATAAATCATTTGTCACCAATTGCATCACGACCTACAACCCTGGTCTACATATCACCGTTGATGAACGGCTTTTCCCGTCAAAGACTCGCTGCTGTTTCCTGCAGTATATTGCAACTAAACCTGACAAGTTTGGGATCAAGTTTTGGGTGGCTTGTGACCTAAAATCCAAGTACATTTGTAACGTCCTCCCATATCTTGGCAAGGATCCTAGTCGTCCCAGTGGAGAGAGACTGACTGAAAATGTAGTGATGAGGCTGATGGAACCATTCAAGGGCAGAAATGTTACCACGGACAATTTCTTCACATCGCTGTCACTTGCGCATAAACTTCTTAGCCGGAAAACTACGTACTACGCTGACGGCGTATGCGCCCAAACGGAAGAAGACCGTCTACATTCTTAGCAGCATGCACAGCGTGATTCAGACTGAGAATACCACCAAAAGGAAGCCAAACACTGTCACCCTTTACAACACCACAAAGTGCGGCGTGGATGTGATGGACCAGATGGTGCGGGAGTACACTGTCCGCACAGGGACACGACGCTGGACAGTTGCCGTGTCCTATAACATGATTGACATGGCAGCACTGAATGCACATGTGCTGTATCAAGCAGGCACCGGAAGGCATGAAAGACGGGTGGACTTCCTGGTGGAGCTTGCAAGAGAGCTTGCAACTCTCATATGTGTGCGAAGAAGGCAAGAAAAGAACAATTGCTTTGGACCCAACCCTCCACACCAAGCCCTGGAAAAAGAGCCACGTGTCAGGTCAAACACCACTGCAAGAACAATCATGCTACTGTGCGATGTGTTCACTGCTACAGATACACATGTGGTAAATGCAGACGGGAGATACCATGGCAGTGCCAGGATTGTGAGTGATTGCTGGAATGTACTCACTTTTTAATATTATTTGTAAATATGTGTACAAATGGTTGGTTTCTTTAATTCATTTTGTACTGTTTTTATCAATAAATCTTTGCAACAAAGGAAAAAAGCATGTGGTGATTTCTCCCTAAGATGCAAAGTGAAACACAAGTTTCCTTGAGGTGGCTCAGCGTGGCCCCACGTTGTTAACATAACAAAAGCAATCGTTCACAGCTGATTAAGGATATTAGCCTTAAACCTTCAGGCCGATCGGCCCGCCGGCGGGTTTTATAGGTAGAAAGGCCAAATGGCCCATCTCTGGGACTTCTAGTGTTAAAACACACTTTCAATGGAAACTAGGCAACTAGGAAAACACAAAAACAATATGTAAATGGCCTGGATTCTGTAGTTGAAACGTTGGGTTGAAACGTGGCTGACGTTCTTCATGAGGTGTGTAAAAAAGGGTTAAAAAGGAAAAGAGAAGGGACAGAGAACCAGGGCCAGGCCATGGGTCGTGACAACATCATCCTAATTTTAAGAGAATACAAGTATTGAAGCATCTGACTGGCAGGTGTTTCGTACCCACACATGAGACGTGAGACTGATTGTTCAAACAATAAACCGTTCTAAATGCTTAATGTCATTTTGAGCCTCTGGCTCCTGTCTACGTTGTTAAAAATTTAAAAATATCATGAAAACCAAATGTCTACAGATGAAGAAAAAAGCAATTTGAAGGGAAGAATATTTAGATGTGGTGCACAAACATTGGGCAGAGCCAATACAACAATTTGGAACAAGATGAAAACGAAAGAAACCACTGGGGTACTGAGCCACAAAGCGGGTCAGACAAGGACAACCGCAACAGCTGACGACAGGATCCTGTGAGAGCGGTGAAGCCAAAAGAAAAACAACAGCATCTCAGGTGAAGATGTCACAGTTCAACACCCGAAAGACTTTAAGAGGAGAAATGAAGAACACAGCATCAGCACCAACACGTCTCCAGACAGACGGCGGTGATGTAGCGTTTCTAAGTGAATCCTCCTGAAGGAAAAGCTGGAGCTACAGGAAACCTGAGCACAATTAATCAAACCAAACAAGTCATACAGACGCACTGACACACAGCTCAGAAAAGTAAAGGCCATTTCCAGGTGTGCTGATGACTCATTTCAATCGATGGGGGGCAGTCCAGCGACTCCGGGGACGACTGAGAGAGATGTACCTGATCGATGGCGCATTAACCCCCACGGAGGAAATAGAGACGCAAAACCAATCCATTCATCTGCTTAGTTACATAAATATATATCCAGCGCATTTAAAGAGATTTCTCAGCACCCCCCTCCGTGCCACGGCGTGCGTGTCTGCGCGTGCGTGTGCCTGCACCCATGCGCTGTGTGAGTATTTGTGTGTAATAATTGGGCACAAACAACAGCGAGACAGTAATTAGGGATATGCCATTTCCCTTCCTATCTGAGCCGTATTGTCTTAAAAGGTGCCTATGATTATGATTGATGTGCCTTTTATTTAGCGTTTGCGTGTGTGTGTGTAGGAGATTGTGATAAAGGGTTATTGTATTCAGACTCAAGCTGAGCTACATTGAAAGGGGGCCGTACTGAGTCATTACGGTCAGCAAGACATCCATTGATCAAACTGTCAACTATCTATGTTTATGTGTGTGTGTGTGTGTCTGTGCTTTTTTTTCTGCTAAGCTAATTGCTCCTTGGCCTATGAAAATACAGTCTAATGGCTCAGAAACTTCAAGTCAATTAGCAGAAAGCAGCGATATAGACCCCACGTGTTTGTTTTTCTGTCTTTTCCATCTTCGTTTGTGTGCTAACGCGCGGCGTCCGCGCACACACGCACACACGCCCACTCGCTGTACGCCGCAGCTTTATCTTCATGTAAATGTCTGCGCACACCTGCTGAAAATGAGGCTGCACAACATGTGACAAGCACCGGTGGAGGTGCTGGTGGTGATACCTCAGGGAGCTGATTTACAGTGCAAGAGAGTGTTTCATGTTAAGACACACACTGAAGACACAGATACATAAAGACACAGATGCTTGCCAACAATAATTTATTCAGGCTAAATAAGGAGATCTGCTCATCACTTCAATTCTTGCCACACACGTATCCACACATACACACACCGAGGTGCAATAAAATGGGATTAACTGCGGCTGCTGATAATCCTGTTTGTCCGATTTTTACTGCGGCACGTTCACATTTAACGAGCTCTGAAGTTCAAACCTAATTCTGTCAGTTTCACCCCTTCACTGGGAAATTTGGCAACCGCTTCACTGTCCCTTCATACTGAACGCGGACATGTTAAGACGCTGGGGAGGTGTCGCGCGACACGTCTGTGTCAAGAACAGAAATGAGTCTGGGAAATCATCAGCTGTGCAGGTCAGCGTGTGGAAGCTGGTAAAAACCAGGCAGTCAGCATTCGTACGCTCCAATACATTAGAAACCAAATTAAGCTTGTGCGAATCCATAGGACGTTTGTAGAAACTCTCCAGGTGGGAGTTAGCACTTTAAAAACACTGCTACTATTTGGATTCAGCCAAGCAGAGCATAACGATTTAAAAGGGAAAGCGTGGAGCTGCACATTTAGCTTGTTGTGCTGGGATCACACACCGTCCTCCCCTAAACACACCTAACATCACTGACATTTATATGTTTCACATTTACAATCAGCTGCCGCATTTTCAGACATTACTGGCCAATTGATTTATGGACTTGTAAAACATCCCATTTACACACATTCGAAAACAGCAACATATTTTTAGAAGAGACCATATGAAACAAAGAGTGAAACGCGTTGCAAAGGGCACAGCTAATTAAGCATGCGACGCTGGGGAATTGTGATGATCCTGCTACAAGTATGCGTTTAATCTTCAGGGAGTTAGAGGAAACATCATGCATGTTATGTAAATAAAGGTTAAAATTAACACATTTCAATGTGGTACATGGTGTTACAGGATGCACTGTAGCTGTCTTTTTAGAATAGAAACCTTTTTTTTTTGCAAATGCTTCCTGCAGATTCTGTCCCCTGTTTTGTATGACCTGATTTGTCTGTCTAACTTCGAGCTGGCTAAGCCTTGCAGCTTTTTCTATGATCTTGTCTAAATTTACATCTCTCTACATGCCCCTCTAATCGTGGCTGAGGAGAACTTCTCATCGCAGCTGATGAAAGCGTAAGAGGTCGATCAAATGCAAAGCAGGCTTTCTAAAGTTTCCTTTGCCTCACGCATCACTCTGTCTTTGTGGCCTCCAGCTCAAAACACCACCAGGATCGTGCGAAGGCAGCATTACCGCGGAAAGCCGAGGAAGTGCAAGATCATTCACGGCAATAGGGCGCGTGTACGAGCGCTGCTGTTCGGCTGCAATGAACACAGCACTGAGCTTGTTTCTGGGATAAGCAGGGGCGAGTAAAAACGACTTCTCTCCATCGGGGGCGAGAGACATTTGTCTGTTAACGTCCCGGACACATTTAATGTACGATGATGGTGAGAAGGTGATGCTGGTGGTGAAGCGAAACCATGTGTGGGACAGTGGCAACTCAGGTTCCAGGTTGCAGGTTCCCGCGTGCACCTGTATGTGCTATGGCGCTCATACACAAACTATGACTTACTGTATCTAAATTAGTTGTCAAAGACCTTAACGGCTCCTTTCAGTGTGTGAGATCTTAGTGCAGCTCTGGGTGAATAACCTTATTTGCTAGGATGGGCTATTTATGGAACATTAATGAAGTTTGTTGCGGGCGGGAGGGAGACAGCAGAAATATAGCAGCATAGTAATAATGGCTCTAAAACCCTCAAAACAAAGTCAACCTACATCAAGAGAAGAATCCAAATTAAACAGTAGCTTTGTGATCGTAATAACACTAAGATGACAACTAATACTAATTGCCTTATAGCTTAAATAGGTCCGTTACTAATTTCATTGCTGAAATCCCAGGAGGTCTTCTCCTAAAATGTTATAATGTTCCTATAGTACTCTTCTAGTGTGTCTGGAATATAATTAAAGCCTTCATTTAGATACGTTTGTTGGGTTGAGGCTCTATTGGGGTTTATCATTTGTGTCTTTTCTGTCCCTCCAGCTCACGAGAAGCCAACTCAAAGGTCCTGTTTGACCTCTGACCTTCTGGAAGAGGAGATTTACAGCTGCAGGCTGTATGAAGTGAAAAGTCCACAAGGTTTTATTATTGTATATTACTCAAAGAAATAGAAAAGGCAACACAAATGTTGTTATTAATAGACGTAACATGACCCACAAGGCATTTAAAAGCTATTTTGTTTTCATGCTGTCTTTGTTGTTTATTATTCTGCATCATTCCTTCAGATCATCACTACCAGTGTCAAAGCCCCATCTATGGCTCCCCTGGGGAAATCTGCAGCTAGCTGGTATTTATAGGACTCCATCCCTGTAAACAGATATAATTGACAAGGTCAGTGCCAAAGTCTTTAATCACTTGTGGCATCGTTTCCATGTGGAGCACCTGAAAGGACTGTTGGATGCTGTTGTAGGACAAACGTCTACGTGTTTCACTGATAAATGAAAATATTCAGAGGATGTTCTGATAAAGCTTTTATGGCATAAGCAGAGAGTAAACTGTAACTTGAACCATATGTACCTTAACCAACAGTAGCACATATAGGAAATTATGGCAGCTAATAATCTAAGTGTGGATAGATTATGTTAAAATGAGGTGATAAATGAACGACAGTGTGTCTTAAATTACTGTTTCACCTACATAATAAAAATTGTCTACATAAATTTAAGTAACCACTTTTGCACTAATTTGGTTTTGGATAAAAATCAGGAACTTTTCATGAAATCAATCAAATAGCGGAAATGAAATCTGCTGAGTCAGCTCTTTGTGATCTACATGGTTCGGGCACTTCCGCGCTTGGGAGGATGGGAGATAAGGTTGCCTCTGCGGGGTAGGGCAGGCGTTTGAAGATCTGCCGTGTGAGCTCGGTTCGACGGTTGAGCCGGGGCCCGTGTGCGTCGGAGCACTGGGTTTTAAAAGATGCTGAATCGTTTAGAGGTAATGATATGAGTGAAATCAGCCCACTCCTGAGATCTCCAGCTGGTTCGACAGGGACTCCAGAATCACCACACAGCAGAAAACAATCTAGGTCTTTGTTTAGCTTTTGTTTACGTAGAATAAATAACGTCACTCTGTCTGCGTGTATTAAAAATAGAAACACTTTGGGGTTTGATCCTGGATTATCACCCGAACAAAGACACAAGAAAGTCCCCCCCGAAAAAGAAACTATTCCTGTTCCCATTAGTCTCATCTGTAGCTGAATGCTACCATGCTAAACACGGCAAACATCACACCTATTAATCATCAGTTTGTTATCGTCTTGACTTTATTTATGTTAAGTGCCACCTGCACGCCTGTACACCTTCATTATTGATAATCTAACAGAGTGAGGACGCTCTGTTAACTGTTACCGTCCCTGCATTATTATCTAATTATGTGGCCCTGGCTGGCAGTGGGCACGGTCATGAATAACGCTACACCTAATGATATCGCCAGCAGGTAGCACAGAGAGAACCCGGGGCCACGCAGTACTCTGTTCCAGGAGTACTGGTTGGTATCTGGGCAAATAATGAAGCTGACATTTACAGTCTGCTGTGAGCCATAGCGCTCCCTAATAGCTTTACCCAGCCATCGCTGCGTCCTTATGGCCTTGTTAGGAAATTCTGTAGGGAAATTATCAGCGACTTAAAAGAATGAAGGAAGAGTTCATCACAAGAAATGTATGTATGTGTTGATGCACACACTATATACATGTACGTGTACATATACATATAATATACGTGTGCTTGGGTGTTTTTGTGTGTGTTAAATCTGACGTTCATGGGGTGACACATGTATGTTTACCTTTGATATTTGTTTTATCTTTGATTTCAAAGATGGCTGTTTCCAAATGCCATCTGTCATGATGAGAGCCCAGCAGGGCAGGAGCAACAGGGAATTCATTTCAATACTGGCTGTTTGGTGACATCTGCTGGTGGAAAGCAGCATTTATACAAAGGTTAAGTGCTGCCAGGAGGACGGATCATAGCTCCAGTGCTATTATTACTACTGTTACAACTATTATAGTAGTAACTCAGTTACAATAAATATATAGTCTGGCCTATGTAGAAAACATCATAGCTTAATATATATATGTGATTTCTGCTATTCTGATTTGTTCTTCTTCTCCTCAATAAGTATTAAAACTATTGTCATGATTTGTTCTGACTTAAAGGTCAGTGACAGAGAAATGAAAAACTACACAAATTGCATGCATCACACAAGGGAGCATGTGCCCACAAACCACACTGCCTGTCAACTGCAGTTCATTCATTTATATGAGTAGTGTGAGTTTAATAAGGTGATTAGGATGCACTTACACAAGAAAATCAAACAAAAGGTAACACGTGTATGTCTGTGACACTAAAGGCAAACAGGAAAGGAGTAGGAGGAGACTCTCAGAGAGGAACAAAGAAAAGGGAGAAAACTGTAAAGGCCTGACCTGAATTCACAAAAAGCAGCAAAGTGAAACTGTTGCATGGAGAGACTGAAAGTGTCAGAAGCAGAGAGAAGATCTGAGCCAGAGCTGAGATACAAACAAAACTTTAACACTGAAAAAAATTACTGAGTCCCAGACGTGACAGAGCTCTGCAGCAGCCAAAGGTGTGTAGAGTTTCATAATTGTCCAAATACCTAATTACAGTAAGGCTGTGAATATCGATGGCTAAATGTTACTTGTGTCTTTTTGTTTCTCGCGTCTCATGCATACATACATACGTTTTTTCCAGCTGTCACATCTGATGCATCAGTGAGTTTGACTCTGTTGCACTTGCACATTTGCACAGATTGGGGAATTAAAAAATGTGCCGTGGTGCATAAACTGTAGCAGCCCCCATATGTGAAAACTGATTTAGTGCAATACGTAAAAGCCAATGATTGTAGTCAGATTTTTATTCACCAGTTCTAAACATCAACATATAAAATATTAATATTAGTATTTTTTGTTTTTTGTACAGTACTGATTATGAATTAATGTTGGTGAAGTTCAGTCCTGCACCTGCTCCTGTCACTTCCAGCAGATGGTGCATTGTCGCTTTGCTTGTCAGGTTTGAGTCCACAAACCTACTGGCAGCTCTTTGCTGACTGCTATGATACACCACAGTCCAACAACATGCAGTCGTACCACAGTGCACCAACTTGTTTTGCTGGTTATGGGGCTTTGCTTTCTCTTCCATCTACACACTTTGCATTACATATACAAAAACTGCACACAAATGATGATGTTAATGCAAATACTGTACAAGTTGTTTTCCACGATAAGGAAGAATCACTTGTAAGTAAGTGCCACACGTAAGAAGCTCAGGTAAGTTAAGTGTATACGTGAAAGGCAGTGCGTCATAGTGTGATCATTACATCAATGAATGATGTTGATGCAAGTGACTGGTAGAATTATTACCTGTTCAATTGCAGTTGCTGCAGCACCTTCTTCTTTTAATGTTTCTTATATTTTGCTCCAGGTTGGGAAGCTGCTTCATCTTTGCCTCTATGAACAGGACAAGACATTTAAAAGGGATGTTCTTCCTCCTGTTCGGCGCTATCTACATCTCTATACTCCCAAGTCAAATGTAATGATCCCTGGTCACGTGGACATCAGAGCGTTTCCAGCTTTCATATGTCAGAGCAAACCATCACCCCACTAGACAACACAAAGCATTTTCTGGTGTCGGCCTTCATGGACCAAAGAGTGAAAGGCTTTGATATACGCATCATCAGCATATTCAGGAGAGACTCCATCCAGCCTCTTCACTGTCTGTTCTGCTGCACAGGCCATTGGTCGAGTTCGACTCCAGCCACTGTTTTAGTGCACTCAGACCACTTTGGCTTCCCATTCTGCACCGCACATGCCATGTGTCAGATTCCTCACAACTGCAGCGCGACACACGTCACTCCTCTAACTCAGCCAGATGGAGTGAAGTCATTAAGCCAGAGCTGTCTCCAGAAAAAAACCCAAAGGAACCCTGGGAATGAAGAGGAAACGTTGAAACCGCCTGCATCTCCAACCTGTATGGAGAATATAACAATGTGCTTCAGGTTGCACAGACCCTCGAGATGCACAGGTGCGTAGAGCAGCACCACATCACAGCTGAAAGCAGAAAAAGAGGGTTTTTCTCTCATGTTTCCCATTATTATATTTAATGACCCATCTACTGGTCTCTGTCCTCACATGGGAGCTAAATACAGTATGTTTTTAGCTAAATAACAAGGCTTTGAGCCTCATGGCTGAAGGATGAGGTTTTGCAGGTCTCACAATGTAGTGACTGTGCCAACGTATGCACCAGTAAGTATAGAACATTTTTCTATTGAACCCAGGTTGCTGGGCGTGGACAGAGTGGTGATCTACAACACCAGCTGTGGTGGAGATGGTCCCATGGCCGATCGACTAGCACCTGAAGCCATCTCATGGTTGGCGGAGGGGACCTGCACTACTTTGAACAGCTGACCACGCTTAACGAGTGCATCTACAGATCCATGGAGCGCTCACGCTACGTCCTGCTGAACGACATAGATGAGATCATAATGCCATACCAGCACGACAGCCTGACGAGCCTGATGGACACGCTCCAACGGCAGCATCCAAATGTACGCACGTTTGAGAATATCACAGCATCATTAGCATATCTGTGTGTATTTATGTTTTCACTTTCAAACCTGAATCAATGTTCTGCAGACAGGCAAGTTCCTTATAGAGAACCACATCTTTCCAAACTGTTTCAGGAGAGTATGACAGGCTGGCAGTGATGGTTTTAGACCTTAGACTGAAGAATGAAATAAGCGTCACAGGTATTATTGTAAGGTTTTCAATAAGAACAAGGGGCAGAGCTGGTCACTGACAGGAAGTAATGAGGTGGGTACATTTGCTCAAACTACAAACTTTTCCTTCTGTCTCCTTAAACTTCCACCACAGCAGACAGCACCACCTGCTTAGGCGTGCAATGGTAAGTCATCATTATGCTACAGACAGATAGAAATCCTTAGCTTCTGGTTTCACCTCTACCAGGTCTGTGGTAGTTGGAGTTTACCTGAGAATAATCCGATTTAGGATGAGGTCGTCAGAATGACAGCAATTTACAGCTAGGACAAATAACTCAAAGCAAAAATATGCGTCTACAGATATGACGTTTACCTGGCTGCAAATGACCTATGTGACCTGGGGTCCGAACCAATGTAGTAACTAACTAGTGTCAAAAAGTTTTATGATGACACAGGTGCATATTTTGTGGTGTCTATCACTGGGCAGACATGCGTGAACATGTGAGTAAGACCTCAGACCATAGCGTACTGTAAATACCAGACAATGTTTATTGTCAGTAAGTACAGTAAGTTTTGTTTTGTGTAACGAATACGTTATGAGTGTCTTCAAGTATGGTATGTCACTCTGCTTGTTTCCCATCCATAACCGCCCCTTCCCTTCTTCTGGGATAATGTCATACTAGCACACGAGTCTAATGTACATGCTCCAGTTAATTATTATTCTTATATTCTTTTGTACATCACCCTGATATGTCATGGCATCCTCTTCGACACCTGTGCGTATTTTAGGTGGTGTTAATTAAAAATGGGCGTGTTAAAGGGGGTAAAAAAGTATTGTTGCTCCACTTGCTTCCTCATCACACCGGTTTTATTACCTGCTGCACACTTGCAAAACCTCTGATTCATCTTGTGATCCCTGTGTGACAGTATTTCAGATCTTAAGTAATGTTTAGGTAGTAATGATTGGTCAATAGACACAGAGTTACCTACTAACGTGTATTACTCACGTTTCAGAAGTACATAGCTGTGTATTTAATACGAAGCCGTTTTCAATGGCATCAACCGACAAAACCTGACCTGAGGTAGATTAGGCAGACTGTTAGTAGGAACGTAACTGACTGAACAAATACCGAGTAGTGACAATTCTGGAAGGTATAAAAGTACTCAGAACTATTTTAATGTTGCAGAATCTGATCAGACTTGTTGTGGAGTTGCTGTGTTTATCTTTGTTCATGTCACCCCACGCTTACCATGGCAGATGGTACAGTCCTCAATAGGTGACTAGCGTTACATTACAGGTGGAGAGGGACGGGTGTGTGGCAGCTTCCTGTGAGGCAGCAGTCGACTCTTGGTTCAGTCGTTTGTTGTTTGGATGTTTTTGCATATTTCCTGGCTTCTTGAACATCCCTACTTTTGTCAAGTCTTCCAGTGTGACAAGTGGAATAAAGGTACAGTAGGATCCTCTATAAGCTTCCTGTAAGCTGCATTTTCATCTCTGCCAAGTTTGATTATCAGCATCAAATCTATGACTCTGTGGTTATGTATAAACAAATGACTGGACTGAGCTGTTTGATTCTAATTCCCATTGTGTTGAACAAATGTACAGAGCGACGTTGACGTGAATTCAATGTAGGCAAATAGATATTGATGACGTGACTCTCATGGTAGAAACTATTTCTGGGAAGAGGAAGTGAATGGCTAAAATGTGAACATACAACAACGAAACTAGTTTCTTTGACTTTCTTCAAATATTAAATATTTACTTATCCTCTTTATTCTTATTAAGAATAATTTCCCACCAGTTTATTCACCATCAAATTCTGATTCTAATAAAAGTATTTATGTTCAACGCCACAGAGTTTTTCCACAGAAAGTTTACCAGACATTTTGTGTGTTAGTCTTAACTAATGTACCTCAGTTTTGCATTAACAGCCTTTTAGCTAAACCCAAGCCACATCCTCATTTCATCCATCTCAAGAGAAAACGTTCTGCCACCATTACGGACGGATGTAACACACGTTGGGATTTTGTGTCAACTGCTTTTTGTTAGCTCGTAAACATTGATAATGCATTAGCTTTGATACAAATCTTACTATCACACTTACCACACATCACGTAGTGCTATTTACATGGAGCAGTTTAGAACATAAAATAAATTTTACTGGCTCATTAGGTTCAGAACATTTATGAGTAGGTTTGAATTAAAGTGAAGCAAATAAAATTCCTATTTTTCTGTCTCAGGTCGGACTCCATGGAAAAAGTCAATTATCCCACGTGTGCAAAATACATCCTACTCCTCATTGTTGTCTTCCTCTTAAGTTTCCTTGCATTTGAGAGGACACCCAGTACATCCACCCAATACATTCCACCATATAGACCTATGAACGTTTGCTCCTCGCGGATCTCTGACCAGACCATCACCCCACTAGACAACACAAAGCATTTTCTGGTGTCGGCCTTCATGGACCAAAGAGTGAAAGGCTTTGATATACGCATCATCAGCATATTCAGGAGAGACTCCATCCAGCCTCTTCACTGTCTATTCTGCTGCACAGGCCATTGGTCAAGTTCGACTCCAGCCACTGTTTTAGTGCACTCAGACCACTTTGGCTTCGCCTACGGCACCACAGATGTCATGTGTCAACTCCCGCAGGACTGCAGCGCGACACACGTCACTCTTGTGCCGGACGACGTGAAGCCATTAAAGCCGATATGGCTCCCGATAAGAAACAGAAAGACCCACCAGGAGGAGGAAAGGTTTCAGTTTAACTTCACCGTCTGCATCTCCACCCTATTTGGAGGATACAACAATGTGCTTCAGTTTGCACAGACCCTCGAAATATACAGGTGAGCACAACAACAGGTTCTATGTTTCTATCAATGTTTTCAGCAGTTACAGGTGAATTTGGCTTTTACTGTCATTTCTCTTCAGTAGCTTTTCTTTACTATTAAAGCATCTTTATTTGCTGAACGGCTGTAGTGAACTCGCTCTTAGTAATTCTGCCACTTTAAGCGTTGCCTGGTTTTTCTCCAGGTTGCTGGGTGTGGACAGAGTGGTGGTCTACAACAACACCGGCGGCCCAGAGCTCAGCCGCCTGCTGCACAGCTACAGCCAGGAGGGTTTGGTGGAGCTGGTTCAGTGGCCCATCCACAAGTATCTGAAGCCATCTCATGGTTGGCTTTTCTCTGTCCATGGAGGGGACCTGCAATACTACGGTCAGCTGGTCGCGCTAAACGAGTGCATCTACAGATCCATGGAGCGCTCACGCTACGTCCTGCTGAACGACATAGATGAGATCATAATGCCATACCAGCACGACAGCCTGACGAGCCTGATGGACACGCTCCAACAGCAGCATCCAAATGTACGCTCGTTTGGGTAAATATCAGCCAAAACATTTTCTATCTATTGCACCCACCAATGTGAATCCATGTTCTGCAGACAGGAGTGTTCATCATACAGGCTATAGTGTTCCCCAAGAAAACCACAGAGGAAAGTGATAAAGGCTACGTGGAAGCGTGGAGTAAGGTTCCAGGCTTCAACATCCTGCAGCGCATCTACTGGGAGGACCGGAACCAAAACGAATTCCACCCACACAAGATGCTAATTCGTCCAAGGTAGGATGACTTGTCACAGCAGTTAGTGAGGCCACATGAAAGGCCTCACTAACTAATTCTGACGAAGTAATGTTATGATACAAAATAGTAATGTTTTGGGGAAAATACTTGTCAGTATTAAAACACAACCAGTCAATATTTGTCCGACTATGTTTTCATTTCATAGGTTTGTGGAGCAGACATCAGTTCATGATGTGCTTAAGCTGTTCGGACCAAAGTTCAAGATTCCAGAGCATCTCTGTCACATCGTTCACTGCGTAACCAATCACCCCATTGAACGGCCGCTGGAGGAGCTGCACTTGGACAAACGACTGTGGGACTTTAAGGACAGAGTGATACCACGAGTGACCGAGATGCTGAGGAGAGCAGGTCTGCTGAGTTCAGGGGAGGAAGCTGATGGATGAATAAGCTGATTCCACATGTGTGATGCAGTATCCTAATTTTCTTTACTTTTACATTGTTAATTGAAAGTATTTTCATGTAAATCTATAATTGTAATTTAACTAAAAACAAACCAAAACCATCTTGTCAAAACACCTTTTCACAACACATCCCTTTTAGGAATGTGTGTGACCAGCATCTTTTGGTGATTTTCACCGTTTGACATGATCTGTTCAACGTCCCTGAACAACAACGACCACACTGACCTCGTCCACCACCTCATAAAACCTGCCAAACCTGAATAAAGCAACAAGTGTTTGTGTTTGTATTATTCACCTTTCAAAGCACAACATGTTCTTTTTCACATGTTTAATGCTCAGTGTAGGAGAGAAATGTTTCATAATATATCTTTAAGCTAAATTATATTAAATAAAAATAAGAATAAAGATTTTTGTTTCCTTTATACTGTAAGTTTTTGTAACCAATAAAGACACAGCATCTTTACAAAATGGGTTTGATTAAGTTACATGTACCACGTATCAGATAAATCCTGATACTGCAGAGAGGCAAAGACGACGTGTGGCAGCTTCATGAAAAAATATTAAGCTTCATGAGTCACATCCGGCGTTGCCTTCAAAATAAGGCTCAAGGCCGGAAGTAGAGCTGCGGGCCATGACAGAACACATGGCGAGGATAGGAAGCGGACCCTCCACCGGGCCGCACATGGCACTCCAGGATAATCTCCACTGGTCCACCACCCTCCTCCGCTCCCTATGGGTTGGTAACAGCCCGGGGAAACACAGGACCAGGGGGTAATGTAGGAGCGGGTCGGTCTGGGCGGCGTGGAACAGCATGAGCAGAGGGCTCGGTGTGGCGTGGAACAGCATGGGCAGAGGGCTCGGCGTGGCGTGGAACAGTACGAGCAAGGGGCTTGGCGCGGTGTGGAAATGCATGAGCAGGGGGCTCGGTGTGGCGTGGAACAGCATGAGCAGGGGGCTCGGCGTGGAGCATGAACAGCAGGTTCTGGGTGGCGTGGAGCATGGGCAGCATGAGCAGAGGGCTCGGCGTGGCGTGGAGAATGAACAGAAGGTTCTGGGTGGCGTGGAGCATGGGCAGCATGAGCAGAGGGCTCGGCGTGGCGTGGAACAGCATGAGCAGAGGGCTCGGCGTGGTGTGGAACAGCATGAGCAGAGGGCTCGGCGTGGCGTGGAACAGCATGAGCAGGGGGCTCGGCGTGGAGCATGAACAGCAGGCTTGGCGAGACGGGGAATATGAGCAGTAGGCTTGGCGTGGCGTGGAACAGCATGGTCAGAGTGTGAAACGGTGGAAGCTGGTGATGAGTAAAGTGGGTCCGCCTGGAGCTTCAGCTCCTTCAAGATGCGGCGGGCCTCAGAGGGAGAGAGGCGAGGAGCGAGCGACTATGTAACTATGTAACATACTAACCCAGCTGTTAATTAACCATCAAATCCTCCACTTATTTCATTTAAACTTTTAACATAAGCCGTTTAGATAATAGATAATCTGGTCATTGTTGCTATTGTCTGTTTTTAACTATTATATCAACATGGTTTTGCTTAACACTATATTTTTCTCCTGCTGCCTTGAAACATAAAGTAAATTCAGTGAGTTTAGACCAAATAGTTGCTTTAATGTTTAATTTTGTACCATGTTAATATCGACCAATATATTCATATTATGATATTTAGAGGATATGACCCTGGTACATGCACATACACACATACACACAAAAATAGCAAATCTGAATATTTATTCAATATACAGTACTGTGCAAAAGTTTAGGCAGGTGTGAAGAAATGCTGTAAACAAAGAAAGCTTTCAAAAATTCATTTATTTTCATAACTGAACAAAATGCAGTGAATGAACAGAGGAGAAATCTAAATCTAAACCACAGATCTACTGTGGATGTTGGGTTTCTCACATGCTTCTGTCTCTACATGTGATCCCAGACACACTGATGCTGAGATCAGGTTCTGTGGGGACCAAGCATCACTTTCAGTACTGACATAGTTAACGATTTGGCCCTCCAACCACCGGAGGGCGGTCTTGTTCCCCACTCTTCTTTGTTGGTTTTTGTTTTTCATCCATTTCCTGTTTTCCCGTTATTGATTTCACCTGTTTGTCATTTCCTGTTTAGTGTGTATTTAAGTTCCTCCCTCTGTCTTGGTTGTTGCTGGCTCGTTGATAATATCTATTACCTGAAATCTATAGTAAGTTTTTCCCCTAGTGTTTGGTTTGTTGGTGTTTGTATGTGTCGTGTATGTGTATGTAGACTTGGGTTTTGATTAATGTTGACGTATGTTTTTGTCGGTCTAGGTTTGTTTTGTGTTAAAGTTTTGCACCGCTCAGTTTGGTTAGTGTTGGTGTCTCGTTTCGTGTAATAGCTTTGTCCTGCTTAGATTCCTGTGTCTGTTTGTGTGAAAGTTTGTCACTGTCAAACGTTAGGGTTTTGGTTTGTTAGTATTAAGTTATTGTCTCCTGAATTATTAATTAAAAATTAGTTTATCCTTCTTCTGTGTCTTGGGTCGTGCAATTGGGTCCTTCTCTCATCAGTTTGTAGTGTGGGCAAAGGTCGAGCAGCCCCCGTTTGAATTTCGAGTCTTGAGTGGGGAAATAGGCTCCAGAGATTGAGCTCTCCCCCTCGTGTTAGTTTAGGCCATCTCAGCTCAGGCGTTTCCTACCCCTGGTACTCTACTTAGTACGTTTCGTAACAAAAGTAACACCAAAGACTGATTTGATTTAGATTTTCCTTTTCTTAGCTCACTTTTCATTTTGTAAATTGACAAAAATAAATTATTTATATTTCTGAAAGCGTTCTTTGTTTACAGCATTTTTCACACCTGCCATAAGCTTTTGCACAGTACTGTAAGTCTATGTGATTTAATAAGTGGGTGTGAAAATTAAAACGTTGAGTTAAATTAATTAAAAATTTTATAGATACATTAAGTTAACACAAACATCTTCTTTATCGCTTCTAAAGTCCTGCATGCAGTTTTACTTCCTTCTGTTGTTACTCACAATGACAAATTTTTCTGTCTCAGGTCAGACTCCATGGAAAGAGTCAAATATCCCACGTGTGCAAAGTACTTCGTATTCCTCATTGTTGTCTTCCTGTTAAGTTTCCTTGCATTTGAGAGGACACCCAGTACATCCAGGACACCCATTCCACCATATAGACCTATGAACGTTTGCTCCTCTCGGATCTCTGACCAGACCATCACCCCACTAGACAACACAAAGCATTTTCTGGTGTCGGCCTTCATGGACCAAAGAGTGAAAGGCTTTGATATACGCATCATCAGCATATTCAGGAGAGACTCCATCCAGCCTCTTCACTGTCTATTCTGCTGCACAGGCCATTGGTCAAGTTCGACTCCAGCCACTGTTTTAGTGCACTCAGACCACTTTGGCTTCGCCTACGGCACCACAGATGTCATGTGTCAACTCCCGCAGGACTGCAGCGCGACACACGTCACTCTTGTGCCGGACGACGTGAAGCCATTAAAGCCGATATGGCTCCCGATAAGAAACAGAAAGACCCACCAGGAGGAGGAAAGGTTTCAGTTTAACTTCACCGTCTGCATCTCCAACCTATTTGGAGGATACAACAATGTGCTTCAGTTTGCACAGACCCTCGAAATATACAGGTGAGCACAACAACAGGTTCTATGTTTCTATCAATGTTTTCAGCAGTTACAGGTGAATTTGGCTTTTACTGTTATTTCTCTTCAGTAGCTTTTCTTTACTATTTAAGCATCTTTATTTGCTGAACGGCTGTAGTGAACTCGCTCTTAGTAATTGTGCCACTTTAAGCGTTGCCTGGCTTTTCTCCAGGTTGCTGGGTGTGGACAGAGTGGTGATCTACAACACCAGCTGTGGTCCAGATCTCAGCCGCCTGCTGCACAGCTACAGCCAGGAGGGTTTGGTGGAGATGGTCCCGTGGCCGATCGACAAGCACCTGAAGCCATCTCATGGTTGGCTTTTCTCAGAGCACGGAGGGGACCTGCACTACTTTGGCCAGCTGACCACGCTTAACGAGTGCATCTACAGATCCATGGAGCGCTCACGCTACGTCCTGCTGAACGACATAGATGAGATCATAATGCCATACCAGCACGACAGCCTGACGAGCCTGATGGACACGCTCCAGCGGCAGCATCCAAATGTACGTTCATTTGAGAATATCACAGCATCATCAGCATATCTGTGTTTATTTGTCATTTTCAAACCCGAGTCCATGTTCTGCAGACAGGCGTGTTCCTCATTGAGAACCACATCTTTCCAAGGAAACGGTTTCAGGAGAGTATGACAAGCCCTCTGCCTCAATGGAAAGCGGTGCCAGGATTGAATATTTTGCAGCACATCTACAGGGAAGAGCCTGACAGAAGCGTGTACCACCCCCACAAAATGATCATTCAGCCAAGGTAGGAGCCTCAACTACTTACTGAAGTCTCAGGCGAAGTGATTTGATTCCTCAAGGTTTACAGAATGACGTGGAAGGTTATAGATGAATCACAGATATACATATTTAAAACCATAAGTCTATTCACGAGTTTGTCTTTATGTCACAGGTCCGTGGAGCAGACCTCGGTACACGAAGTGCTCAAGATGTTTGGAGAAATATTCAAGGTGCCACTGGAAGTCTGTCGGATCATTCACTGCCCGATCAATGTAATAAAACGGCCGCTGAAGCAGCTCCGCATGGACACGCGACTGTGGGACTTTAAGGACAAGCTGATACCAAGAGTGAACAAGATGCTGAGGAGAGTAGGTCTGCTGAGCTCAGGGGAGGAGGCGAGTTGATGGATGGAAAAGACACTTGAAGCCAAGCAGGACGGGCTGAACACGCGCTCAGGTGTGAGACGCTAGCATGTGTCTGTTGAGACACGGCTTTGATCCAAATACATTACAATTTATTCAGTTTTAAACCATTGAAACTAAAATATTTAAAAAATGCATCTTCGAGATTGGTACCAATTAGTTTGCAGGTCAAATATTTGTTGTTGCTCTAAAAATGAAAACAGAATAATTTTACACCATTTCTTGCCTATAACATACTAATGTAAAAGGACATTTGTCATTAAGATATTTTAAAAAGAAATGATGGAATAATGTGCTAATGGCAACTGGTGAACCGGTCCATCGTCATCAGATAAACAGTAAATTGTGGAACCATTACAGTTGAATGAAACTGAGGAGCTGTGTGGACAGTCACTCCATTAGCTTCTGGTTTCATCTGTATCAGGTTGGAATGAGGTTGGTTGTGAATGAATGCGTTAATGTTGATATGATGATAGGGGGAACAAACTAGAGACCCAACCAACTACTGAGATCTACGCCTGGTGAACAGGAAGCTCTCAGAGTAGTACAGAAGCAAATATAAACAAATAACTAACACTTTATAAAGACGCACACAAAAGAAGTAGTGTTGCTAGATGTGGTGTGAGCCAGACAAACACAGGAGCCATTCCACAATTGAATCATCGTAGTAGTAGAAGAGATTTCTGGGTTTTTAAAGAAAACTGATACCTACAGGGAAAACGATGCAGATGAGCGTCCAGAGGAGGAGTGAAGGACGGGACAGACGGGCACCAATAAGAAATAACAATATTAATCAGAAACATGCTACCCAAACCTGTTTGGTCTGTGCATGTGATCTGGTTTCCTAGCAGAGCATCCTGTGAGTTTGTTGACTTGTCAGCTTGTACAACTTTTGTTTTTATTCTAAGAGTATCAAATTACTCATGTATCAAATGATCTCATTCAGCTGCTCCTCTTGGTTGTCTTTTGTGTCCCACTTGACTGAATTCAGTGGCCTGTTCAGAATAGAATAGAAAAGAACACTATGATCTTGACTGTGATGCTGGTGTTTGAACTAAATGTGGTAACTCACTGTTCACGAGTGTGAAAAGGTTAGAAACTAAATGTTCAGAGTTACCTACTAACGTGTATTACTCATGTTTCAGAAGTACATAGCTGTGTATTTTATACGAAGCCGTTTCCGATGGCATCAACCAACAAAACCTGACCTGAGGTAGATTAGGCAGACTGTTAGTAGGAACGTAACTGACTGAACAAATACCGAGTAGTGACAATTCTGGAAGGTATAAAAATAATCAAACTATTTTAATGTTGTAGAATCTGATCAGACTTGTTGTGGAGTTGCTGTGTTTATCTTTGTTCATGTCACCCCACGCTTACCATGGCAGATGGTACAGTCCTCAATAGGTGACTAGCGTTACATTACAGGTGGAGAGGGACGGGTGTGTGGCAGCTTCCTGTGAGGCAGCAGTCGACTCTTGGTTCAGTCGTTTGTTGTTTGGATGTTTTTGCATATTTCCTGGCTTCTTGAACATCCCTACTTTTGTCAAGTCTTCCAGTGTGACAAGTGGAATAAAGGTACAGTAGGATCCTCTATAAGCTTCCTTTACGTTAATTTAGTGTAGGCAAAGCAGATATTGGTGGACGTGACTCTGATGGTAGAAACCATTCCTGGGAAGAGGAAGTGATTGGCTAAAATGTGAACATACAACAACGATCCTTTTCAAGAGAAAACGTTCTGCCACCATTACGGATGGATGTAACACACATTGGGATTTTATGTGTCAACTGCTTTTTGTTAGCTCGTAAACATTGATAATGCATTAGCTTTGATACAAATCTTACTATCACACTTACCACACATCACGTAGTGCTATTTAAGTGGAGCAGTTTAGAACATAAAATAAATATTACTGACTCGTTATGTTCAGTACATTTATGAGTAGGTTTGAATTAAAATAAAGCAAATAAAATTCCTATTTTTCTGTCTCAGGTCGGACTCCATGGAAAAAGTCAATTATCCCACGTGTGCAAAATACATCCTACTCCTCATTGTTGTCTTCCTGTTAAGTTTCCTTGCATTTGAGAGGACACCCAGTACATCCACCCAATACATTCCACCATGTAGACCTATGAACGTTTGCTCCTCGCGGATCTCTGACCAGACCATCACCCCACTAGACAACACAAATCATTTTCTGGTGTCGGCCTTCATGGACCAAAGAGTGAAAGGCTTTGATATACGCATCATCAGCATATTCAGGAGAGACTCCATCCAGCCTCTTCACTGTCTATTCTGCTGCACAGGCCATTGGTCAAGTTCGACTCCAGCCACTGTTTTAGTGCACTCAGACCACTTTGGCTTCGCCTACGGCACCACAGATGTCATGTGTCAACTCCCGCAGGACTGCAGCGCGACACACGTCACTCTTGTGCCGGACGACGTGAAGCCATTAAAGCCGATATGGCTCCCGATAAGAAACAGAAAGACCCACCAGGAGGAGGAAAGGTTTCAGTTTAACTTCACCGTCTGCATCTCCACCCTATTTGGAGGATACAACAATGTGCTTCAGTTTGCACAGACCCTCGAAATATACAGGTGAGCACAACAACAGGTTCTATGTTTCTATCAATGTTTTCAGCAGTTACAGGTGAATTTGGCTTTTACTGTTATTTCTCTTCAGTAGCTTTTCTTTACTATTAAAACATCTATTTGCTGAACGGCTGTAGTGAACTCGCTCTTAGTAATTGTGCCACTTCAAGCGTTGCCTGGTTTTTCTCCAGGTTGCTGGGTGTGGACAGAGTGGTGGTCTACAACAACACCGGCGGCCCAGAGCTCAGCCGCCTGCTGCACAGCTACAGCCAGGAGGGTTTGGTGGAGCTGGTTCAGTGGCCCATCCACAAGTATCTGAAGCCATCTCATGGTTGGCTTTTCTCTGTCCATGGAGGGGACCTGCAATACTACGGTCAGCTGGTCGCGCTAAACGAGTGCATCTACAGATCCATGGAGCGCTCACGCTACGTCCTGCTGAACGACATAGATGAGATCATAATGCCATACCAGCACGACAGCCTGACGAGCCTGATGGACACGCTCCAACAGCAGCATCCAAATGTACGCTCGTTTGGGTAAATATCAGCCAAAACATTTTCTATCTATTGCACCCACCAATGTGAATCCATGTTCTGCAGACAGGAGTGTTCATCATACAGGCTATAGTGTTCCCCAAGAAAACCACAGAGGAAAGTGATAAAGGCTACGTGGAAGCGTGGAGTAAGGTTCCAGGCTTCAACATCCTGCAGCGCATCTACTGGGAGGACCGGAACCAAAACGAATTCCACCCACACAAGATGCTAATTCGTCCAAGGTAGGATGACTTGTCACAGCAGTTAGTGAGGCCACATGAAAGGCCTCACTAACTAATTCTGACGAAGTAATGTTATGATACAAAATAGTAATGTTTTGGGGAAAATACTTGTCAGTATTAAAACACAACCAGTCAATATTTGTCCGACTATGTTTTCATTTCATAGGTTTGTGGAGCAGACATCAGTTCATGATGTGCTTAAGCTGTTCGGACCAAAGTTCAAGATTCCAGAGCATCTCTGTCACATCGTTCACTGCGTAACCAATCACCCCATTGAACGGCCGCTGGAGGAGCTGCACTTGGACAAACGACTGTGGGACTTTAAGGACAGAGTGATACCACGAGTGACCGAGATGCTGAGGAGAGCAGGTCTGCTGAGTTCAGGGGAGGAAGCTGATGGATGACGTACTATGTGCAGATACTTGCATTTGCTGCTTTTATTTTATTTAAGTATGACTAGAAATGTTTTGGTGCTTTTTACGATTTGACATGACCAACAACGACGACACTGACCCGTCCAGCACGACATAGAAAACAACAACAGCTTCTGAATGAAGCAACTCAAGGTCTATCATTCACCTCATGCCCAACATGTTTGGCCCAATGTCTGTACAACGTCCACCTACAAGACTCCACCTCCAAAGCGATGGAGCAACTTCCCAGAAAAACACTGTTCCCGTCATTGATACTCTGCACAATAAAAGTCATTAAACTTTAACAGAAGAGTCATAAAGATGTAAAGCTCAAAGATACCCAGCAACGCGCTGGTGTAACTGCACAGTGACAGATCTGCACAGTTTGGTGCTAACGGGAGTTTGGTTAAGTGTCCCATCGTAGAAAAGCTGCTACAGTGGGGAGAATGGTGGCGTTACCTCTGGAGGAAGGCAAACCATTGACAAGATCCATGAACACACGAGACCATGAACGTCTATGGGTGGTGAAGGAGTCCAGCTGGTGCTTTTGATGGTAAATGCTTGCAAGAGCTTCTGCCTTGGCTTACTTGTGACAAGATGACATCCCGTAGCAGGATGTTGTTTTTCACCGTCCCACGGGTTTTTGCACGCTTGCAGAACTTTTATGAAACAGTGTAGCATGATCTGTTAGTTTCCTGCTCACTGGCTGTGTCTGTTTCTGGGAATGATGATTCTGCTGTGACTCATTCACTCTGTCTATCAGACTGGATTTAATATTACTTACTGGGATGATCTGATGTGCTCTCTTTGGGCCTGGGCTCTGCTTCTCTTAATTCTCCGGACTTGTGCGTTTGAGACCTGTTGACCTGTTTTGGACCTGAGGATTGACATGGCCAGCTCTGCTGACACAGACGCCATCTTGAACCTTCCCTCTGTTGCTCATCTGGTCTCTCTGCTCTACATTCCTTTCTCTGCACCACAAAGCTACAGTGAGAGCCTTATACATTAATATTAGATTCCTTTACATGCTGCACAAGCTACTACATGCTTGCAAAGCTTCCGTTTAATGAAACAATGTTGCACGGTCTGTTCTGTTTCCAGCTCTCTTATTTTGTCGGTTTACTGCTGACAGTTTAAAGGTGAGCAGACGTTGCTTCTGAGAGTCACAAACACTGTTGTCTTGTACAGGTTGGTGAGGTCGCAACACGTCTGAACCGTCTTCATTTCAGTGTTAAAACCAGATGAAACCCAAATTAAAACTAAATAATCATTACAGAACTGAATGTTGTTGTGCGTGCGGATTTAATTTCAATCATGCAGTTCAGACCATTTGTAGACGTGACAACTAATTTCAGAACTGTTCAGAGCACACAACAAAATGACTAAATGTATGTTATAATATACACTGTATACACTACATAACACAAACCATAAAAAAACTCGAGATGAATGTCTGTATTCAATTCTTGTGTCTTTGATCGTGAGTAAAGACAATCTGTTTAAATACAATTTTGAGACTATCACAAATGCTTCCTTGTGAGACTTTGTTTCTGTTTGTCGGTGAATATAAAAAATAAAAAAAAATGTGCCCACAGCAGGATGATAGACGCGTTTTCAGGGAGGAGGAAGTGAATAACCACACTGTGAACATGTATAAAGTAACTGCTTCGCTTGACTAAATGCTAACATGTGACTTTTAATAGTCCCAGCTGTTCATTTACAATCAAATCCTCCACTTACTTAATTTAATTAAACTTGTAACGTTATCCATTTCAAATTAAAAGCCCTGAAAAGTCATGGCAGACATTGACGCTGTGGTTTTATGGCCTTGGAACAGGACGGAATGAGAAGTAAAATACAGGATAAGAAATCCAGAAAGAGCCCCAGAAAATATATGTTGTTCTTTTTAATGTGACTAAATGTACAAGTGATCCACACTGAAGCTGCCAGAAAAGTGGTGATTCTGTGTTTTACCTGAGCTCAGTGGTGCTGGAATAAAGTGTAAGCGAGTGAAGCTTATTCCTGGGAAAGCACCTGCGTTTTCATTTCACGTCTCTGGATTATTCCGCCCTGAAAGACAATCACACCACACACGCAGTCATTGTTGCGCAGACCTATAACTATCCACTATTTGACATCATGTGCGACCACTACCGATCCTTGCATGGTCTGCGCGTTGACCAGGCCACTTTGCGCCATAACCGTCCCGCCCATGGATGAGGGATCTCCGGCAGAAAAGCGGGGCCAGGCTTACAGCGCCGGAGCAGCGCATTACAGCGACCCGCCTCTGGGTGAGTTGCTACATATAGAAATCTAAAATTAAATAAATGACATCTAGAGCTTATGTGCTCGAACGTCTGTACTACTGCTCTATATTTACACCTATTTGCAGAAATGCGCTTTTCCTTTGCTGTTAACGTGAAGATAGTTGACTTTCCCGACTCTTACGTCACCTGGTGTTGAATGCATGGCAAGAATATTGCGCTGATTGCTGCTGATTTCAGAATTGTGCAAAGCAAACAGCAAAACTGACTAAATGTATATTATAATATACACTGTGAGCAGTGTAAACTGTGCATTACCGTAAGCCATGGCCCGATCTGGCTCCATACCACAAGCTGTTTATTGTATCAAAGCAGAAAGAGTTTAACAGTTTACGTTATAACTAGTTCAACAGGTACTTGAGACGCCTCCACGTGAGACTTTGTATCTGTTTGTCAGTGAATGGAAAAGCAGATATATATGCACGTTGTTTGCATTTTCTGGCCAGTTTGGAAAATATTTAATCTTGTTTTAGGTAATGTTCAGTGTTTTAAACTTATACAGTTATATATTGTGTATTGTTGTTTGGGCTCGTCGTCTAATTTCTTTCTGTATTTCCTAAACACGTTTTGCAGTTTTTAAACGGTTCTTCTTTTCTGTCTGCTAAGTTATTGCCTAGTACTGAGCTACAAAATGTGGCGTTTGACCCAAACCTGTCCAGTGTCAGTTGAACTTAGGTGACCTTGCTGGGACTTGGTGTGAAGGTGTGCGCTCAGGGAGAAACTGGAGCGCTGCTGTTTTTGAGTGAAACCTAGTTACACACTTACACCTGTGAGACACTATTCCAGAGGGAGAGTTGCTGTGCATATTAGTATATCAAGTTTCTTAGGTGATTATTTCCCAGCATTTTATTCACGGGTTCTTTTCTCGTGTGTTGATGGATCAAGTAGGGATTTGTTAATGCTTCTTAGCTTTGGTCCTTATCTTGCCACATTATTTTCCACTCGGTGATGTAAAGTAAATGTACGCTAAGTTTTGAATGCTGTGAAACAGTGCTCCCATATTTGAGAGTTTAACTCAGTGTTTTGCATTATTACTCATAATGGCTGTGAAGTAGCTGCTGTGGATTGTTCACGTCACCCCAGACCTACCTGAGCAGGTGGTACATTCCATTTAGGTGAGTTGACAGTTGCGACATTGCGAGTGGATCGGGACAGGTGCGCATGTGGCAGCTCCCTGTGAGCAGCAGTCGACTGTTGATGCGTCTGTTGTTTTTATGTTTTTATGTCTTAGCTCAATGAACATTCCTACTTTTGTCAAGTCTTCCAGTGTGACAAGTGGAATAAAGGTACAGTAGGATCCTTTATAAGCTTCCTGTAAGCTGCACTTTCGTCTCTGCCCAGTTTGGTTATCAGCATCAAACCCATGACTCTGTGGTTATGTATAAACAAATGACTGGACTGAGCTGTTTGATTTTAACTCCCATTGTGTTGATCAAATGTACAGAGCGACGGTGACGTGAATTCAAAGCAGATAATGGTGGACGTGACTTGATATACAACGGTAGAAACGATTTCAGGGAACAGGAAGCGAATGACTAAAATGTGAACATACAAAAACAGGTTTCTTTGAGTAAACAGCTGCTTTAAATAAATCAAGACTTGTGTCCCAGCAGGTCATTAACCATAAAGTTCTCCACATTGTTTCTTTATGCCTTGACGGATTAAGTTGATTCTCTGTGTGGTTTTGGTTTCTGACCCACTCTACTGGTTTTGCATGTGCTCATCCTTTGTGCCGATGACTCCTTCTCTTTTAGTGTAAATGTCTTGTCTTTGTTCCTTAAAATATTTCCTGGTCTCCTGATCATGTTTCAACAATGCCACATAGACAGTTTTAAGGAACCATGAGCCTTTCAGTTAATGTAGTTAATGAAGCTTTTTGTCTTTATTTGAATTTTGTGTGTTAGGCTTACAGTAATAACCTGTGTAGACCTTTAAAATACCACGAATTAAATATTAGTGTTGAGTAAATTTAAGTATTTTCGTAACAACGTAAAACAAATGAGATGTTTTCCTTTTTCTGTCTCAGGTCGGACTCCATGGAAAGAGTCAAATATCCCACCTCTGCAAAGTACTTCGTATTCCTCATTGTTGTCTTCCTCTTAAGTTTCCTTGCATTTGAGAGGACACCCAGTACATCCACCCAATACATTCCACCATATAGACCTATGAACGTTTGCTCCTCTCGGATCTCTGACCAGACCATCACCCCACTAGACAACACAAAGCATTTTCTGGTGTCGGCCTTCATGGACCAAAGAGTGAAAGGCTTTGATATACGCATCATCAGCATATTCAGGAGAGACTCCATCCAGCCTCTTCACTGTCTATTCTGCTGCACAGGCCATTGGTCAAGTTCGACTCCAGCCACTGTTTTAGTGCACTCAGACCACTTTGGCTTCGCCTACGGCACCACAGATGTCATGTGTCAACTCCCGCAGGACTGCAGCGCGACACACGTCACTCTTGTGCCGGACGACGTGAAGCCATTAAAGCCGATATGGCTCCCGATAAGAAACAGAAAGACCCACCAGGAGGAGGAAAGGTTTCAGTTTAACTTCACCGTCTGCATCTCCACCCTATTTGGAGGATACAACAATGTGCTTCAGTTTGCACAGACCCTCGAAATATACAGGTGAGCACAACAACAGGTTCTATGTTTCTATCAATGTTTTCAGCAGTTACAGGTGAATTTGGCTTTTACTGTCATTTCTCTTCAGTAGCTTTTCTTTACTATTAAAGCATCTTTATTTGCTGAACGGCTGTAGTGAACTCGCTCTTAGTAATTGTGCCACTTCAAGCGTTGCCTGGTTTTTCTCCAGGTTGCTGGGTGTGGACAGAGTGGTGGTCTATAACAACACCGGCGGCCCAGAGCTCAGCCGCCTGCTGCACAGCTACAGCCAGGAGGGTTTGGTGGAGCTGGTTCAGTGGCCCATCCACAAGTATCTGAAGCCATCTCATGGTTGGCTTTTCTCTGTCCATGGAGGGGACCTGCAATACTACGGTCAGCTGGTCGCGCTAAACGAGTGCATCTACAGATCCATGGAGCGCTCACGCTACGTCCTGCTGAACGACATAGATGAGATCATAATGCCATACCAGCACGACAGCTTGACGAGCCTGATGGACACGCTCCAACAGCAGCATCCAAATGTACGCACGTTTGGGTAAATATCAGCCAAAACATTTTCTAATCTATTACCCACCAATGTGAATCCATGTTCTGCAGACAGGAGTGTTCATCATACAGGCTATAGTGTTTCCCATGAAAACCACAGAGGAAAGTGATAAAGGCTACGTGGAAGCGTGGAGTAAGGTTCCAGGCTTCAACATCCTGCAGCGCATCTACTGGAAGGACCGAATTCAAAACCAATACCATCGCAACAAGATGTTAATTCGACCAAGGTAGGATGACTTGTCAGACCAGTTAGTAAAGCCACAAAAAAAAGGATTTTCATTTCTATAATGGTGACGAGGTTATGTCATGATGCATAAACTACTAAACAGTTTGTCCGACTATGTTTTCATTTCATAGGTTTGTGGAGCAGACATCAGTTCATGATGTGCTTGAGCTGTTCGGGCCAAAGTTCGAGATTCCAGAGCATCTCTGTCACATCATTCATAACGTATTAAATCACCCCACGGAACCGCCGCTGGAGGAGCTGCACTTGGACAAACGACTGTGGGACTTTAAGGACAAAATGATACCACGAGTGACCGAGATGCTGAGGAGAGCAGGTCTGCTGAGTTCAGGGGAGGAAGCTGATGGATGACGTACTATGTGCAGATACTTGCATTTGCTGCTTTTATTTTATTTAAGTATGACTAGAAATGTTTTGGTGGTTTTTACGATTTGACATGACCAACAACGACGACACTGACCCGTCCAGCACGACATAAAAAACAACAACAGCTTCTGAATGAAGCAACTCAAGGTGTATCAGTCACCTCATGCCCAACATGTTTGGCCCAATGTCTGTACAACGTCCACCTACAAGACTCCACCTCCACAGTGATAAAGACGTCAAAAATGTCCTTGGTTTGCAATAATGCATTTGTTTAAACTGTGATCTTAATCGTGATCTTAAATATATTATCTTTATAACCATTATAAGCAACTTCACAGAAAAACGCTGTTCCCGTCATTGATACTCAGCACAATAAAACTCATTAACCTTTAACACAAGAGTCATAAAAATGTGAAGCTCAAAGATGCCCAGCAACACGCTGATGAAACTGCACAGTGACAGATCTGCAGTGGGGCAAAGAGCAGCAGATGCACCTGACTTTGCAAATGTGCAACCAAATCACTTGAGTCTGCAAAGTGTTTAAATCATTTCATTAATGTAAACAAAAGAAAACGGTGCCATGGATTTTACAGCTGGAGTCTATATGTGAAGCTCAGTCTCCGTAGACTGGCTCAATATGCTGCAAATAGAGGGAAGTACCTACTTTGAACGTCTTCTAGCTCTTGTTAGAGCTAGAGCTAAGTAGCTGAGAGCTGAGTATACAATATTAATGGGTGTGGGTGTGATGCTGTGTAATCTGAGTCCAGAACATTTTCGTCAACTCATTGTCTCGTCGCAGGCTTTACTGGGAAAATGTTTTTGTGATGCTTACGCCACTATGCAGTGACACAGGAGCTGGCGGACTTCCTTCAGACACCGAAGAGTCATGACAGACATTGACGCTGTGCTTTTAAGGCCTTGGAATAGGACGGAAGTCTGACCCTCAAAGTCACGTGCTGAGGTAAACGCCTGGCGTTGTCCAGTCTCAAGGTTCTCAATTCATTCAGGTTGTTCCAAATAGCAGCGTTTTGCAGGATAGTGTTGTTACTTTCAGACCGTGGAGGATGTGGTGACAATGTGTGAACAGTAAAATGGGATTCTGTTGTGGTTTAAGTATCTGAGCGCCTGATGCAGACGCTTGTAATAAAGCAAATTGATTCACACAACTTTCTGTATTTTAAGGGCGAACTACATAATTCCTATATGTTGTTGTGATATTAAAACATAACATGAACATAAGGTGAAACTACTCAACTGAAAGACAAATCATCTTGTAAATTATTTATCTAGTTTTTTGTAAAGCTGTGTTGTTTATTGTAAAACAGTGTGTGTGTGTTTGTGAGTCACTTGGTGGTTGACGTTGTTTATAGCCAAACAGCAGCAAAAGATAAGAACACTATGAAAACCCTGAGGAGCTGAAAAGACCAGTGTGCTCTCTGTAAGGCTTAGTAGCCTTCCAGGTAAATGAAACACAGAAAGATATGTCGTGTCACTGTGTATAATGTAAGTACTCATTGTGCTCAGTATTGCTATTGTCTCTGCCTTACTCCTTTCATTTTGAGGCAAGTGGGCATTTTCTTCATATTTAGTTGGACTTAAATCTAGAATATTTCCTGTATGAGTTGAAGAGAACATATATATCATGGTATCAGTGCTTTATTATTCATTCTACGTCTACAGTAACAAACACCCTTTAAAGCTGAAGCCGACTCTGAAGTGACTCTCTGTTTATTCCTGAGCTCAGTGGTGCTGGAATAAAGTGGAACTGAGTGAAGCTTATTTCTAAGAAAAGATCTGTCTTTTCACTTTCGTTTTTTTTTTTTTTTTTTAATCCTTTGATTATTCTGCCCTGAAAGACAATCACACGCACAGTCCGTTGTGCGCTCTTGCGTTCATGAGCTGCGCCAACCCATAGATGAGCGGCTGCTCAGAGGACGGCGCACTGATGACGCCCGGCCGAACCAGAAGGACCTGGACACACAAGGAAACGCTACGTGCTCGACCTGCCTTGTGCCAGTCACCGCCAGCTTCATCTCCGGAGCGGCGCATTAGCAGCGACCCGCCTCTGGGTGAGTTACTACATATAGAAATCTGAAATTAACTCAATTACATCTAAAGCTTATGTGTTCGAGTCTCTGTACTGCTGCTCTTTATAACACTGCTAAATATTTTAGTCTTTCTACATCACCTGCTGTTGAATACGTGATGCCAACATTGCGCTAATGTGCTGCCAGAATCATTTGAATACCCCCACCGAATTTAATGCGCCACTTTCTAAAATATGCTGCATTTATTATTTTAAAATGTGTTATTATTCAAGGAGCCACAAGGAGTCTCGTAACGTCGCTACTGCTGCTAGTACTGAAAACTAAATTATGCAATTTACAGTTTATTAACTAAGTTCCGTAGGGTCTGATTACTTCCTCGTCTTACTTGAGTATCAGGAAGTGCACAGCAACCACTGCTACTACCAATACCAGTACTACTACTTCTACAACTAACAGTAATAATAATTATTATAATTATTATTGTTATAATAATTCGTTTTCAGTCAAATTGCATTTCTGATACATTGTTATTTTAAAACGGTATATTGTACTTTACTTGAGCTTCAGTAACTACAGTTTCAGTTACTAACATTTTTAAAAGTGTTTACTAAAATATTTGCACTTTTCATTAACTGCTGATCTCCAGAGACTGTGATCTGAGTATTTACCTCATTCACGATGTGAATATTTAATTGTATTTTCTTTTAATTATTATAATTTTAATACTTTCAAACCTAAAATCAAAATCTGCTGGTGGCCGCCAAAAGTGGACTAATTATATAATCTGGGACATGTTGCATTGATATGTTACCACTGAAGATGTCGTTTAGTTGTATATTATGTTGTGGTATTGTTGGCAGTGCGCTGAGCGTTGGGCCAAGGGTTGATGATCACCCATTGCCTACAGTATTTACTGTCTTTTTAATGCAATTATAACTGCGCTATGCTTGGGTATATGATTCATTGAGTAGAAGAGCCATAGACTTGAATTTCCTGCTCAGCCTGAATCATCTGCTTATTCAAGCAGCAGGCGTTTATGACAAAGCTGACACGTTTATATGAACTAATACCTTTTAATAAACACTGTTAACCTTGTGTTATCCTTAAATAATATCTCTACAATTTCTGATTCTGCCTCAGGTGTGTAATCATCCCTGTTTTTGGCTGGATGGACAAGAGGAAGAACTTAAGGGGACCACTCCTAGTCCTCTTCTTTGCTGCCTTTATCTTCATCATCATCTACTTCACCAATGGGAGAATTCCCAGGATATACAATTTTATCCCACAGCCACGTGGGCCTCTGAAACAGAACTTGTCTATGAGCCAGGCAGTGTCTGACCAAACCATCACCCCACTAATCAATACAAAACACTTTCTGGTTTCAGCTTTCATGGACCAGAGAGTCACAGGTTTTGATATACGCATCATTGGCATATTTAAAAGAGACTCCATCCAGTCCCTTTACTGCATTTTCCTCTGTGAAAGTTCTACCTCGTCCATATCAGATACAACTCCAGCAAACATTTTACAACACGCAGACAACTTTGGTTTTCCCTTCACCGCTACAGATGTCATGTGTCAGATTCCTCAAAACTGCAAGGCTACACATGTCACCCTTCTGACGCGGCCGCAGCATGTGAAGGAGATGAAGCAGAGTTGGCTCCCGATAAGAAACAGACAGACGGGAGAGAAGGAGAACGAGTTTGAGTTTGACTTCACAGTCTGTGTCTCCAGCCTGTTTGGACAATACAACAATGTGCTTCAGGTTGCACAGACCCTGGAGATGTACAGGTGAGAAGAGCAGCATCACTCTGTCAGTGAATAGTGTTTATTATGTCTAAGGGTCCATATTTCCTATTGCTATAAGGATCCAGATGCTGTATATATTTGTCTACTCAGGGTCTATTTAACTAGATACGTGAGAGGGAAACTAATGTTGACTGTGGGAGGAGAATATCAAGAGAGTGAGTCCAAAGCTGTAGAATTCAGATTAGGTCCACACAGAACTTCTCAGGGATTATCATCATCATTGTCCCATCAGTCTTATTTAACTCTCCTCTCAATACCAACCAAATGACCAAATGCCACAAGGTCTGTCTCAACTGGCAAAGTAACTTTTCACGCATGACTTCCGTTTGGCTTTTCTCCAGGTTGCTGGGTGTGGACAGAGTGGTTATCTACAACACCAGCTGTGGCCCAGAGCTCAGCCGCCTGCTGCACAGCTACAGCCAGGAGGGCTTTGTGGAGGTGGTCCCATGGCCGATCGACAAGCACCTGAATCCGTCTCGCGGCTGGCTTTTCTCAGAGCACGGAGGGGACCTGCACTACTTTGGCCAGCTGACCACGCTAAACGAGTGCATCTACAGATCCATGGAGCGCTCACGCTACGTCCTGCTGAACGACATAGATGAGATCATAATGCCATACCAGCACGACAGCCTGACGAGCCTGATGGACACGCTCCAGCAGCAGCATCCAAAAGTACTCGTTTGGGTTGAGAATGACATTCATATCCAAAATCTAGAATCATATTTTAAAACGATTCATGTTTACACTTTTACCACGTTTTTTCTGTATCATTTTCCATAGACAGGCGTGTTCTACATCGAGAACCACATTTTCCCCAAGAAACACTTTGAGCCAAGTCACAAGTTTCAGCTGCCTCAGTGGAAAGGGGTGCCGGGAATTAATATCCTGGAGCACATCTACAGGGAGGACCCGGACAGAAGCAGATACCACCCTTACAAGATGATCGTTCAGCCAAAGTAAGCGCTCGGCGTATTTATCCACAAACGAACAGCTATTGTCACACCAAACTCAGCTTAACTGTGTGGCTCTGTGCGCGGCAGGATGGTGGAGCAGACGTCCGTACACGAGATGCTCAGGAATTTTGGAGATCGGTTCAAGGTCCCACTAGAGGTTTGTCGGATCATTCACGTGCGCGTGGCTCTGCGGGGCTCGTTAACGCTGGAGCAGCTAAATGTGGACAAACGACTTTGGGATTTCCAGGAAAAGCTGATTCCCAATGTGGACAAGGTGCTGAGGAAAATGGGACTGCTGAGCTCAGAGCAGCAGCCGTGATGGATCAGATCGACACAAATACTTATGAAATGATTTTGGTGTTTGGTGGACTGGGTGCCAAGTTAATTTTCTTTGCCATGAAGTATGTTTCAGTTTGTCGGCTCTAATTCTGCTGGTTTGTTTTTATCTTTGAGGGTTTGACCCCAGTGTGTTTTACTGTGACATATTTTGCTTTTTGCACATCCACTCAGGTGACTTGAATTGGTTGACGCGTGTCACTTCCCAATATCAGTAACTGGCTGCAGCCTTTATTCACAACATTTAAAGGTGGGTTCCGGTGAGCTCTTCCCTTTTGTACTACCAGTTCATCTGAAATGCGTTGAGTGGGGTTTCTGGGTGCTGGGAAGAGGGGAGCGTCCTTGTTGAATAATAATAAGAAATCTTCTAACTTGTCTCGTCTATTATTTCCATTATTTGTTACATCTAATTCTTCTACTGTACCCTTATCTGTAAAACTAAGTAATAACACACATTTTGGCTCGGACGCACAAAGTCAGCACGTGACCGTCTAAATAATGACTGTGTGCTGCCACATCAGCTCAGACCTGCCAGATCCTCGTCTACATCCTGCTGCTGACACTGACACTGACCTTGAAAACACATTTGATCTAGGAAACACTTCAGTGTAAATACATGCTCTCCAAATACGTGTTCGTACCTTCCTTCATCTTCATGATGGTCTGACAGGATGTCAATCAGGTTGGTCAACTACTTAGACAATGGAATAGCTTTATTCATTCATTCATTTATCTTCTTCCGCTTTTTCCCCGAAGGGGTCGCGGGCATGCTGGAGCCTATCCCAGCTGGCTTTGGGCGAGAGGCAGGGTACACCCTGGACAGATCGCCAGTCTATCGCAGGGCCACATATATAGACACACAAGTCCCAGTCATGCACACACTCACACCTATGGGCAATTTACGCGTTTGTTCCAATTGACCTAACTCTTTGGACTGTGGGAGGAAACCGGAGACCCTGGAGAAAACCCACACAGACACAGGGAGAACGTGCAAACTCCACACGGTGTCACCCCTGGAATAGCTTTATCTCAATAAAAATCATATTCTCTTATCATAGCGAGCAATATGATGCAATGTTCAAAGAACGTTTGAGCTGTCATAATCTGTCACAATCAAACTGATTGTGAGACTTCAGTGGAAGGTGGCACAGTAAGAAACCTTCATACCCTTGAAAAACGACACCAATGTCTACTCAACCTTGCAGTGCAGAACAGAAAGGCAAGTTCTTCTGGATTAAAGTTGTTGTGTTTGATAAGGCAAAGGACACAATAAAGAACAAAGTCAGCGTTTCAGAGTGCAGGCTTCTCAACAGCAGGAAAGGCAAACGGGTCGAGGCTTCCCTTTCCTTTAACCCTTTTCAGTCCCTTGATAGTTTGATGCTTTTCTGTTCCCAAAGAACACTAGAAATGTTCCAGCAACAAACGATGGGGGCAGCAACAAAAACATAAACTCAGACAGGAAGCATCTGGTTTCAGAGATAACCTAGTGTTTTGCCAGTATTAAACATTTCAGTGATGAAAACTCAGAAACAAAACAGAAACATATCCGCAAACAGATAATCGTCAAACAACAGCAGGTAATGTTTACATGACACAGCAACACACAGTAACTTATCATCCCTTAAATCCCTGAATAGCAGACAGTGCAGAGATAACATCTCCCTAAATGTTGACTGGGGCATTCCTGCAGTCCACTCCCAGCAGAGCACCAACAGTGCAGCTGCATTTCCGGTCGTGCAAATCGCTGAGGACCTCGTCTGGAGCAGCAATGACATTACAAACAAAAAGCCTCCTGAACAGATGCATTAACATTTGCTATGACGACACTTCAGACACGGGGGATTATAAACACAGTCAATACGATTGTCTGCACTCCTCTATTCATTCACAATATCGACCAAGCAAGATGCAGCAACGACATCTATCCACATGATGCTTATAAGTAATAAACATGGTTTGTTCAGTGCTATTTGATGTCAAATAAGGTCAGTTTGAGCACAACAGTAAATGCATTAACTAAAACCCGTTAGTCACCTATTAGTGAATCCTGGTGACTGACTAGAAAACACTTTGATTTGTAAAACTCCAAGTCTCACACAGACAGAAACGCAGATTCCAAAATAAATCGCTCCACACATACTAGGCTCAGACGCACTTAAAAAAGCGTAATCATTTGGAAACTATTTATTGAACATTTGCAACCAGATATCAGTTAAATACAGAAATTTCATTTCTCTCTGTAAATCCCCCGACAGCAGGGACTGACTTCACTTCATTACACTCTTAGAGGAGGGAATGTTACAGGACTTAGTAAGGCGCACACTGTGCTCAAAGTCATTTGGCTTTCCGTCTTCTGATGATAAAGAGAAATGAAATCTGAATCTACCTTTTCAATGTCCACCACTGCTTTCTCTCCTCGCAGTCATTTCACCCTGCGATCAGATGCTTTTTGCCAATCTGACCACAATGAAGTGAAATGAAGATGAGAAGAGACAACCAGTAGAGAGAACAGAGACTGAATGTGGTCTTGTGTGTAGCCATGATTGAAAAGCTAAAAGTAAAATGATCAACATGAATATATTAGAAAAATGGCAATTAGTCACCTCGCCTCACCTACTCCCAACAAGACCAGGGTTATAAATTAAAACTGTCCAAATAAAAAGCGAACAACCAAGACTTTGGGCCCATTCAGTTCCATTTCAAGAGTGGAAAATCCTCATTGAAAAATACAAATGGCACTTTTCAGTCTCTTGAACTGGAATCTAGAATCTCAACTCCAACGGAATCGACCCCCCAACCCTAAAATCAACTCTTTCTAATTTACATAAATGGGTCAGGCGCTCTTCAAGCCTCCACCGTTCTAGCAATTGCTCCCCATGTGACGAAGGAGGGAGACTCTGTGGTCTCCAAGGGCTAGGCCACAGTTTTGAAGGTCTGCAGTATGAGGTTGGTTTGGTGGATGAGCCGGTTTGCACTGATGAAGACATTTATTGCCCTGGGAACACAGGAAACATGTGAGAAAAGAGACTGAAGTAACATTTGGTAAAAGCTTAATGAATAACAGAGAACAAACAGGTGTGACCATGACTTTCTTAAAGTAGGTTTTGTTAATAAATTACTTGAAACTCTGCAAACATTCCTGCCATTCTGAGCTGCTATTAGAAAGGACTATTCTTCACAATCCCACTTCACACTTACTTTCCATCTTTGAAGTATGTTTTGAGGGTGTCACTGAAACTTTTGGAGTATTTAACAAACTCCTTTTTCTGGTGCTCCAAAGCCTTGATGAGCAGAGAACAAACAGAAAGCATCACTTTAGTAATAAGACGATATGGTGCAACGCATACAGGATGGTGAGTGCGTTTACTCACTCTGCGATTCTGGTACTGATATTTCTTAATGACATTGTTCACCGTGTCCAGAAGCTCTTTTATGGCACTGGCTATGTCTCTGCAAGAAACCAAGTGCAGGAAACATGAGAACACAGGGTTCCACTGACCACTCATCCATTTCATATGCTCCGACACACATACACAGAAAAAGTTGCAAAACATTCAGACTTGTCAGACCAACTATTTCTCACATATCTGTGAGATATACAAGTGTCAAAAGCAAGAGTCATTACACAGTGTTTGACAAATTTACAAGTGCAATGTACTACAAGTTTAGGTAGAGACTGGAAGTTTAAAGTTTTTTTTATTATTCATTCATTTTCTGCCGCTTTTTCCCCACGTCAGTTTATAATACAGCTGAACAAACCATGGTTTTTCAATAATATGCTTACTTACTTGATAGTCTGTAGGAAGCGTACTCTGTCATTGATCTCATCTGGAATTTTGCTGAGGATGTGTTTCAGGGCTCTTGCCTTTTCATTAAGGTCCTGAAACTCCTGCTCAGTCCGGTCAATCATGAACTCTGCAGGGAAAGCAAGAGCAGCACAATCCCAAAAACCTGATCACTTACTGAACGCAAACAGGCAGAGACCCCGACGTATTTCCTTCTTATACTCACCTTCTACATCGTCAGCTGCCATGCGCAGTAAAGATTCAGTGAAGTTGATCTGGACATTCTTTTTCTCCAAAATCTTCATTATGATGTCCTGAGTCAGACCAGGGTTCTCCCTCTCCGCCTGAGGAAGAGAGAAGCTGAGTTACAAAAATACAATACAAAGTTATTCTCTCCAACTAAAGCAGGAGGATGCTCGGGGCTGCAAAGAACTTTGTTGAATAGTAGATGGATGCTGGGAGTAAGTGAGCACAAAAGCTCTCTGTTTGAATAATTCAACTTGGAATTACACCAACCAGGAAGCAGCGGAGAGACCAATCAGTGAGTCAAGTGAATAAAAGACCCTTAAATGTCAGTAAAACAGCTGTAAGGTGAGCACCCTTCCCCATGGTGCTTCTGCTTCATTAATATTTCATCTGTGCATGTAGAGAACACGTCTTTTGAACTGCAGAAGTGTATAGATAATATATGGCTGCTGTGTAATTAAAGCAGAATATACACTGAAAAAGGAGGAACTGCAAATTCATAAGTCAAATCTGCTGACAACATTTAAATCTAGATGAATATATGATAGATCTATATCTATTGAGGAGTTAAAAAAATGTTTGAATCGACCAAGTATAAAGGGCCTTCTCATGTAGAATAAACACTGTATTGACTGAATCTTTACATGGATACATGTGGAAAAAACAATCAAAACACATCATAATGTATAATGACATTGAATTCAATTAGGAACATTGTATGGACACATACACAAGCAGTGAGATAATCGGCTTATCCTAACTTTATTTCTGTATTAAATACATATGATGCTTGAAACTCCAAACAAATAGAGCACATTCACATTACAGGTAATTTCATTTAGGCTCTTACTCAAGTTAAATCTTAGCAGTTTCCTCTAAACTGCTCATCAACTTCTCTACAATTGCCACACAAATACGAAACTTCCTCTCTCTGCACTTACATCTGTCTTGATTTCATGTTGAACTAAATCTAAGTATTTCAAATAAGGACTATAAATAATAAATCAATAAACAGCAAAAAATGATCTGGTAAACAGTCGCAACATTTTTGCCCAACACTACCTGAACCTATTTTTAGCTTTACAAAATGTCAGCTCTTATTCGGGAAGTTTTTTTTAGTTAGATTTTTTAAAATTACAGCCTCAGCTATGAAAACTAAAGTTTCAATAAAATTTAGTTTTTTGTATGATTTTATTATTATTTATTAATTAAAATTATCTTGATGATTATGACTCCAGGATTACACAGGGAAACTGCAGCAAATGATTAATGGGATCATTATATTTCAGTTCTGTCAGTCACATCTGAAGCATTTTGCTGTTACACGATTTTAACCATAATATTTATAATTTTTTTCAGTGTCCGGAACCAAGGAGAGGAACCAAGTCAGATTACCACCAAGAAGTGAAAAGCACCCTACCTTTATGAAGGCCGCTCTGAGCGTCTGAGCTGCTGATAGGTTGATCCTCTCCAGCTAATGGGAAAAAGAAAGAACACAACATCGTTACCAAATATGAACATGTTTTTGTATCCTAGCATCTGAGTGCATGCTGCAGGACATTCAGTGCATCTGTACAATACCATAGACAAGTTTTTATTCCTTTTGTATGCATTTCTAATATATTTAATTGGATTTTTATGTAGTATATTTGTGCAATGTATTTCAGTTTTCACATGTTGTATCAGGTGGCTGAAACATTGGCGTATCCACAACTCCATAAGTAGCAATGAATCACATCTTTAGTTTCCCTTTTCACTATAAAACACTTAATTAGGGTAAAAACATTGGGTTTTGATTATTACGAAAACAACCCACACCTGTAAAAACAAGATATGTCCTATATGCAAAAAGTGACAACTGCAGCTTTTTACCTCATTGAAAACTGGGTACATCACAGCGTACAACGTCATGGATACCATGGAGTTTGTCTCCGCTTCATTCTTTGTGTCCTCCATTGTCATCCTCCAGGGAGGAGCAGCTCTTGGTGAAATAGCGAGGAGGAAACTGGAGCTCACACACACTCACACATACACTCACCCACTCACACTCACACACACTCTGAAATCCACACAAGCTCCAGAGTGACAAGAGCCTGGATAATAATGGAAAATCAAATACAATTTCTTCAACAGTATTATTTAATACAGTCATAGTTTCAGATATAAGTCACATCCTTTTAGTCACCATCAGCTGCTAACATCAATTCCTGTCCGCACATTAGTTCCTCACACCACAGAAGTTACCATTATAATTTTTAAAATGTCTTGATTATTAAAAAATAAAATATATATAAAAATGAGCAAACGATTTGGCCTCTTTCCAAGTAAGAAACCAAACATATAGAAAGATAAGTATGTGATCAATATAAGAAACTGAAGCCATCCATGTTTGGCACAGTCACAAAATTGCTCCTGTTAGTCACCACATACAAACAATACAGATATAATTACAGATGCCTGTACACAGTACAGTACACTACTAGTTACACATACAGGAAAAAGAACAGAACGTCTTATTTTAAGCATGAAGATGGAAGAGGTATGTTATAGTTACACCCAAGCGTTACCAAATAGCATCTAAGAATTTAGTTAAGGACTCAAGACCTGCTTTACCTCTTGTTCATTTAAAAGGACAAGAAGGTATGAAGCTAGTAGGGCTCAGTTATTAGTTGGCTAAATTCAACCATTTGAGTGTGGTTAAGATATGCGTGGCTTGTCAAGTCAAGCAATATATTGTCTGACACACAATAATATCTCTTATTGTCAGCCACAGCGTCTGGTGCGAAGGCTAACCAGCTGTCAGGCTGGATGGCCCAGGTAAGGCCAAGCTAACTGGGTACAGCTAGCAAGGTAGCTGGTGTAACGTTGACTAGGGTCGGACGTTTTGGTTACAACAACAGACAATTGAAATCCCACGAAAGAACAATATCCAACCGAGTAAAGTGCAAAACGTAAGGCGATCTATCCGTTAAGACCAAACGCCTAAGGCCTATCTCCGAATACATCAGTGTTAGCGAACTGCTAGCAATGAACAACGTCGTTAGCGTAGAAGCTAGCTACAGCAAAATCAAGATTGGTACCTGCCGATGAGCTAAAATTCGTCAACAAAGTGCTTTGGTGCTAATGTGCAAGTCGGTGTACACGTATTAAGTATGTCCTTATATCTACCTTTGCCGTGACTTCCCTTAATGGGTGAATACGCCGTCGACTGCCTTTTAGCTGCTCTGTTTTCTTTACAACTTAAGGCGGAAGTTTTTTCGGACTGGCGACATTTTCCGGACCGTTGCTACGTAAACACGCGTCCTCCAATCAGAGGTCGAGGTTGATGTGACGCCACATCTCTGATACACAAAGCTCTTTATTTTCAAGCTGCGTCCTGTTCAGCTCATTTTGAACAGTTTTCCAAACATTTGATCTTTGACGGGAGACTTTCCCAAAACATAGAAGACTGTGCAGCCTGTTGTTGAGAACTACTGGGAGACAGGGACAGGATTAAGGCCTTTATGTGACGATAACTACATCTCCCACCAGTATTTTATAAGCCTGACAAAGTGAATAATATTGATTCTTGGTACCTCTACCAGTTATCATTATTTTCTATGCATGTCAAGACATCAACAGTTTATTTTTTTTTGTGTTATGTCAGAAAAATGCAGAGGTCAACTTACAGACTTACAGGTGTGTTGTCTGTTTAGTGTCACTGATAAGGCTCCAGACAAATGCAGTCTCCAGGCATCTAGCAGCAGGCACCTGCTATACAAAACTGTCATGGGAGAACTGTTTTGCCTTTATTAAAATGTAGGGTGTGTAAGTATGCTCACCCAGGAAACCTAAATGTAAGATCAATTCAACCTTTTTTGGACATGCTCTGCAAGATTACTTTAAGTAAAGCGTTAGAGACTAGCACCCAAAGCAAAACATCTATTAAAAAATGATGTTATTCTTGAAGAGAATACCCTGGGCAATACAGTGAAAGGTTAATCATTAATTGTCAGGTATTTACCCATATGGCTACAAACCTCTACATCGTCTTAGTAAACAGCCCATTTTGTTACAAATGCTCTTTTTGGTTTTATTATATAGAACAAATAGAAGACAATTTTCTTAAATGCAACAAACTTTTGCAACAAGACTGAAGAAAGAGATGCAGCAGGCAATGCAAGGATGTTTGTGTCTTTAATATACCCCTATACGAATATGGACAGGGCTCACATTTATGGCTGGGCCCCAGGTTAAGGTCAAGTTGGGGTCAGGTCAAGGATCATTAAACATGACTGGTCAGAGTTCAGGTGAAGGTGAAGGCAGGTCTCAGGTGAAGTGAAGGGAAAACACATACCTGGAACGAGCCTTCAATTCACCCAAATTCTCCCCCCACTTCTTGGAATCTACCGCTAACCCTGTGTAGTACTGTTTGTAAAGTAATAGGCCTTTGGTAGCTCATTCAGACGCCACAGTGCAGTGTACACACTACCTAACACGCGTCCATGCTTCAAGACGACGCTAAATAATATATAACACACTGTTCACAAACTGGAAAATATTATTATTATTTACAATGGCAAGTTTCCACGGATAGAAGACAAAACACAAACTGGCCGAAAGGCATATACCTGTATTTCACATGCTTGATATGCTAGATATCAATATGGGTCATCAGGTATAACAACAGGAAAAGGGTAATAAACCAGTATTGATTTCTGAATAAATATCTACAGGGTTCTTGTGCCATCTTACTAAATCAAACAACATTCTTCATGACTCATCTACCATCAAGCTTTAAAACAGAATTTTCTCGAATGGAAATTTTTGATCCGGTCCATGGCATCGACACGTGAGTCTGGTACTTCTCCACGCGCGTGTGATACGTAAGCGGCGGGAACGGCGCGATTTGATTGGCTCGTAGTCCAAATCCCTTGCAGGAGGGAGGGACATTTAAGAGCTGTCTCCCGGCGTCGGAAAGATCCAAACCTGCGTTACTAGAAACTGCGAAGGACTGAATAAATTCTAAACACCGGCGAGGAACCGTGATCGATCACCTACGGAATTGTCTCTTTTACAAGCGAATTTACTTTTTTGCTACGTTTTTAAACTTGAAGCGAGATAAGGTAAGCCACTTCCTGGTTTGGCATTCGTCTGCGTGCACGAGCCACTCATTCATTGATGTAAATGAGCTGTTTTCAGTTAGCAGATAAGGCGATCGAAACGTAGTCGAATTATTATATTATCACACACGCACACAGATAAAGATAATGCATTTCTTCTTTTGTTTACATGGCGTGCACGTAGTTTGAATGTCTAATGCCGCTTGAAGGAAATGCACCCATTGTGCGTTTCACACATCTAATGCTCAGCAAAATCTGTATTTGTGTCTCCGTTTGCAGAATCTGCAGCCATGTCTACGAAAATCCACATCAACAGCCCTAACGTGAAGTACACAGACACGCACATCGAGGCTCAGTACTGCTACCAAACCACATCTGTGCGCAGAGAGGGAAACACCGTCACCGTAAGTCTCCATCCGGTGTGGCTCAGCCTGCCTGTGCCTCCTGCTCCGCCGCTCTCTGACCCTGCCCTCATGCCACACAGGTGACCCCCTGCACCACGGAGATGACCTTCCGCACCCAGAAGCGTGTGCCCAGGCTGGGTGTAATGCTGGTGGGCTGGGGAGGCAACAACGGCACCACAGTCACTGCAGCTGTTCTTGCCAACAAGCTGGGTCTCACATGGAAGACCAAAACTGGAGTGAAGGTAGGTAGCTGACACATTTCCACAAACTGTGCAGGTAATTACAACCAAATGTGAGTTAGATGGAGAACACTACAGTTCACTTCTCTTCCTAACAAGGCAGTTAAATAAAGCAGAGGCTACTAATCTAGAAGCTTCTGGGTGCATTATATAATCATTGTCTCATGTGGTGCAGACTGGTTGTGCTGACATGTTCAACAGTGCGTTAAGAGCTTAACTCCCTCTGGTTTTGAGATTTTTCCATTTTGCTTGCATGGTCTCCTCTGAACTGGTTCTGTTTATATGGGCTTTACCTGCGCTAAAATTAAAAGTATAAATAATCTGCTTTTCTCTGTCCTCGCCTTCATTCCTCAGAAAGCAAACTACTACGGCTCCTTCCTTCAAGCGTCTACTGTCTGTCTGGGATCAGGGCTTGAGGGCGACGTCAACGTGCCCTTCCGTGACCTGCTGCCTATGGTGCACCCTAATGATATTGTCTTTGATGGTATGCACTGTTATGGATGGTCTGCTAGCTGACACTTGAGATGGAGCGCCTCGGTTCTACAAAGTGATCTTATGCAAGAACTTTTTAAACCTGAAGTGTGTTGACTTTTAGGCTGGGATATCTCCTCAATGGATCTTGGCAGTGCAATGGAGAGAGCTCAGGTGCTCGACTGGTCATTACAAGAGCAGCTACGGCCATACATGAGTAGAATGAAACCAAGACGCTCTATCTACATCCCTGAATTCATTGCCGCAAACCAGGAGAGTCGAGCTGATCATGTCCTCACTGGAACCATGGCAGAGCAGGTACTGTGCGGTCAGCTAAGCCATTGTCTGGATCTTTTTTTGGTTTTGTAAGTAACTTTTGATTTGATAAACTAAATGGTCTTCTAGGTGGAGCAGCTCAGAGCTGACATAAGGGACTTCCGCCTGTCGAGTGGTGTGGAGAAAGTCATTGTTCTGTGGACTGCCAATACTGAGCGTTTCTGTGATGTTGTGCCAGGTGTTAATGACACTGCTAAGAACCTGCTCGCTGCAATTCAGGTGAGAATTGGAGCCTGGTTTTCCCCTGGGTTATAACCTATGATGATGTTGTCTAACAGCCAATTTTGCTTGTTTGTACATTTCGTACATTAGGCCGGAGCAGAGGTTTCCCCCTCCACGTTGTTTGCTGTGGCCAGTATACTGGAGGATTGCGCCTACATCAATGGCTCTCCGCAGAACACCTTCGTCCCTGGCGCCATAGAGCTTGCCACACAGCGAGGTGTGTTCATTGGAGGAGATGACTTCAAGTCGGGTCAGACCAAGATCAAATCAGTGTTGGTGGACTTTCTTGTCAGCGCAGGGATCAAGGTAAGAATTCAAAGAGCGATCTCAGATGGAATTGCATTTCTCAGCTTTGTTTCCATAAATAAAATGATCCTTGATCTCTACAGCCAACCTCCATTGTAAGCTACAATCACCTTGGCAACAATGATGGGAAGAATCTGTCGGCACCACAGCAGTTCCGCTCAAAAGAAATCTCAAAGAGCAATGTGGTGGACGACGTGGTCCAGTCGAACCCGATCCTTTACCAGCCTGGAGAAAAACCTGACCACTGTGTAAGTAACTCTGACGCAAAAGGATGAGCTCGGTGGAGGCTTTCACAAAACACCTGGTCAGACTTGTTATTGGTGTCTGTTGCATTTCAGGTGGTGATTAAGTATGTCCCATATGTGGGAGACAGCAAGCGTGCGATGGATGAATATACATCTGAAATAATGATGGGAGGGGCCAACACAATTGCACTGCACAACACCTGCGAGGTCAGTGCTAACGGAATTTGTGCATATGTATCTAAAGCAAAGCACATTCGTGACCCATCTGTTTTTATTTTGCAACAGGACTCTCTCTTAGCCAGCCCAATCATCCTGGATTTGGTGATCCTGACGGAGCTTTGTCAGCGTGTGACTGTTCGTCCTGAAGGCGAGGATGATTTCCAGTCCTTCCACAGCGTCTTATCGCTTTTGTCGTTCCTCTGCAAGGCCCCCCTGGTCCCATCGGGAACCCCAGTCGTCAATGCCTTCTTCCGCCAAAGGGCCAGCATAGAAAACATCATGAGGTGTGGATGAGTTTCAATACTTGTGGTACCGTTTTTCCAAACTCTTACTGTTGCACTTTCGTCCATGCTAAATCTAAGTCTCCTTCCTGCCTTTTCTAGAGCATGCATCGGCCTTCCTCCTCAGAACCACATGCTACTGGAGCACAAGCTGCAGAGAAACTTCATGCCTCTGGGGACCAGTCACATCAATGGCTACACTGATTTGAAAAAAGTTCCCCTCCCTGGGAATCTTATATCGATAACAAATGGCTTGTGTGGTTATGCCAACGATGTAGCATGTGCCTTATGATTTCAAACAGCACTAAGGCTTGTAACAGAAGAGAAACCCACACAACTGTAAACAATACATTGAACAAAGGCCATCAGTGAAACAGAACATTGTGAAAACACAAGCCAGAACCAGACGATCATACAAAATGTAAATTAAGTGACCGGTATCAAGTGTGTGGGCATTTTATTTGTTTGCTTTTTTTTTTTTTTTTTTTTTGGTTTGTAGTTTGCATACGATACTTGAAATTAACAATAGAGATTGGCTGAATTTCCTCATTTTAAAGAAGGCCTGTGTGAACTCGTACTATACCCACATGTCTCCATTTTGATGCAGGATATTTTGTTCAGTTTTTATGAATAAGTTACTGTAATAACTTAATGTGTGTTTTGTTTTTTTTTTGGTTTTTAAATATACGAATTTTAATGTTTTGGGTTTTCTTTTTATATCTGTATCTATGTGGTTTGTCTAATGTGTCTCTATAATACTGTACAGTTCTCTAAACTATTGTAGAGTTATCTTTTTGGATGTGAAAGCTAAGATCAAATAACTTGTGATTCTCATCCTCAAACTAACACAGCACTATTTCTAGTGTAGTATTAAACAGTTTTGCACAAAATGTGTAAAATTTTAGACAACAAAAACACAGAGGGTTCTTTTCTGCTGAACAAAGTGATGCTGTGCCAGGACACTAAAAGTTTTGTTACATTAAAATGTTTCACTATCTAATTAAAATGACTGTGAACCTGCCTCCAACATGTAGAAGCTTCCATTTCAGTTTTTCAGCAGCAGTGAGAGTTTGCTAAGGAGAAATTTCAGTGGTAAGAAATTGTTACCATTAAAAGGAAATTTTAAAAAAATTGCTGGAATCTTTTTTGCCTCATACAGTTTTTTCCCATTTTTATATATTTGGATTACAAACATAAATGCCGTCATTTGTCCTACTCTGACCTTATTCCGATGTGTGTTTATTGAATGTGGATCAGCTATAATAATAAATCAGCGCGTTTCCGGTTTCCTGGACGCTCTTAAATCACTTCCGCAGCCGTTGCTGCGACACGAGACGTCAACAGCAATGGCCGACAAGGAGAAGCGGCGGCCTGGCATGACCGAGGGCAAAGCCGCTAAACTGGACAGCGACCGGGAGTTCCTCTCGCAGGCGGGGGTGGGAGAGCTGCTCCGCGGGGCCATCCTGAAGATGGTGGAGGCCAGGTCGGACGACCCCATCGGCTTCCTTGCCGACCACTTCTGCAACCTCGCCTCTGTGACGGACACCGGCACCGCTGGATGCAGCGACGGGGATGCGCTGAACAACGTCCCGCTGAGCGCAAGCGCGCAGGAGGCGCAGCATCATCTCAACCGCGCGCTTTGGCACCTGCGGCTGGCGCACCACTCCCAAAGGTCTGCGCATTGTGTTAGAGTGTAATGTGAGTCAGCAGACAGTCAGCGTGTGGTTAAACATTGTCACATGTAGTTTACATGTGACCGGAACCAAATTCTAATTAGATCCAACCTTCTCACAGGTTGATGATAAAATATTAGCTTGCATTGAAATTGACTGACCAGTGGTCCTTATGTGTAAAGTCTTGTGTAAGTTACATCACAGAAGAACATAGTTCCACAGACATCTAGCAGCGCCTCTGGGTACAGTTACCAGAAGAGCTTACTCTACAACAGATTCCACCAAATAATGCTTTTTAAAATTTCTTTTATCATTTTAAACCCAGATCTGCCTTTAGCAACAACGTCCGTGTGGCCTACGATCTCCTGAATCTCACGGAGCCCTGTAGACAACCTGCAGAGGTCCCTGAAGGCCCCGATGGCTCCTGCACTGACGGCCCCACCACAGAGGGCGGAGGAGGGGGGGTGAAAGGAGGCCTCTACACACAGACTCTGCAGTGTCTATGCAGCGAAGGGGGAGTGCCTGCCTCCACCTCTGCTCCGCTCCTCCAGCGCCTCCACTGCCAAGATCACGAGGCTGTTCCTTATGATGTCTTCCGCCACGGTGTGCTCACATGTGCTGTTTTCTCAGACTACATTCGCCAAGCTCAGCGTCTCTACGCTGAGGTGTGTTGCCCAGATGAAGGGCCCGCCTCACGCGCCCTGTGCCTGGCAGTGCTGGGGACCCTAAAGGAAGCCCTGGAGACTTCTCAGGGTAGTGATGCGAACTGTTGTGTCAACGCTAATGCTAAAGCTAATTATTGTCTTGAGGCTAACGTGAAGGCAATCCGCTACCTGGAGGCCAGTGCTAAGATCTCTCCCTGCCAGCTAGCGCAAGCCATGTCTGGAGCCCAGACACGGGGTCCAGGTGGAAACATGGATGCAAAGGAGTTTGAGAATGCTGCAGCAGAGCTGTTTATCACTCGAGTCAAAGTTGTGTCCTAGGTTGTTTTCTGTTTTTATAACTCTAGTAACAAATTCTCCAAGTCTAAACTGCAAATGCCACACACCTACAAAAACATTACATTTCATTCATTTATACAACTCATCTTATTGCACTATTCCAGGTATGACACAGTTCACAGATATGACTTCCTCTCCAGAATTATTAACATTAAACCACATCATTTTGTCCATAGCATAATAATACTAATAAAAAATAATGTATGATGCCTGTTTTCATATACGGTGAAGATGACAAAGCATAACATCCTCTGTGTTAATCAGCCAGCTGCTGTGTTGTGTGATGGACATGAGGATATTTAAAATGAGGGATTATCTCTCTATAGTAGTCTATAGTTGATCCTGTCAGTTTCTGTTGTTATACCTACAAAACAAAGATAAACACAGAATCATCAGTGAGTCCATCCATTAAAATACTGTAGCTATGAAAATAAAACGTGAAGAGCTCATAGGCTCGTTAATAAGTGAGCACTAAGGTAATGTATAAAACACGTTTTGTTTAGAGAGCTAATATTCTGTGTTATTACCCAAAATGTGGGTTTTGAGTTTGAAAGCTTAGCGTTTTAATGTATAGTAAGACTGTACTGATAACAATCATGAGTTATTCAAGTTCAGTACTCTGCTACATTTAAATTCTTCTTATGTGGTAATGGATCAGTGATAATAATAATTATTATACAATAACGCTGCACGTTGCATTTTGCTTTAGAGAAAATGGTCTTCGTGAAAAAACTACCCTGTTCAGACACTAGATGGCAGCACCTTCCTGACGCTTACAGTCATACAAAAACAGGAACAGAGCGGAAGTGTTGGGGCTTTTCGTGAAATGATCGCAGTTGCACCAACACCTGAGCTGCTTGGCCTTCATTTATTTTATAGCCGTGAATGAATGTGTTGCGTCTTGTGTCCCGGGTCAAGTTGTGACCATGGAAGAAGAGGTTTTGTTCCTGATGACCTACATGTTGCTGAAGCGCAGGAGAGACATAAACAACGCAAACATCCAGAGGCGCAATGAGATCCAGACGCGCGTCAGACACAGACAATATTTCTTCCAGAGACAGAGGAGGATGCTCCTGGTCAGTCCCTCCTTTCAGCCCGACTTTCTATTTCAACGACATTATTATAAACGAGTATTGCAATAGCGTCATTGTACGTTAAGCTGCCATTAAACAAGTCTATTTTTCCACTTTTCAAACGATGTATTATTATATTGTCTGAACCTACAAGCCAAACAAAACAGTTTACTAACATGTAGTCATGGACAGATTAGCAGAACGTGGACCTGGTAAGACGTTTACAGTTTTAAGTTTACCTGTAATTACATTATGTGAACTGTCACCTAAGATTTAATTGAACAGCCTCAAATATAAGGACAACAATTCTGAACATTTATGGACATGTGTTCTGTTTATAATGTAGTTTCACCAAGCAGAGCATGCTTATATATAGTTTTAACAACTGGCCATGTACATAACATTTATTAGGGAAAACATTGCCAACATATATAGAACTAGGAATTGCTCTAGATCTTAAAACAACACAAAAGCCAATAACAAGTAGATTTCCTCCGATTTATTTTTATCTTCACGTTCCAGATGATGCTAGCAGGGGGTATCCGCTCCAACGCCCGCATCCGCACACGACCTTGGACCACCACCCCAAGCACTGATTGGTGGGAGCGGGTGGTGATGATAGAATTTCATCCCTCTGATTGGCTGGATAAGTTCCGGATGAGCCGGGAGACGTTCTTCTACCTCTGTGACAAACTGCGTCCCCGCCTGGCTCGACAGGACACCAGTTTCCGTCTGGCACTACCGGTGGAGAAACGCGTAGCCGTGGCTTTATGGCGCCTCGCTTCAAACATCGAATACCGCACCATCAGCGCCCTTTTCGGTGTGGGGAAGTCCACCGTGTGCAGGTGCGTAAGAGACATGTGTCATGCCATTGTGGCACTCCTGAGTTCGGTCTACCTGCGGCCTCCCAGTGCGCAAGACTTAGAGGATTCAGCTGAGCTGTTCCTTTCCCACTGGGGCTTCCCTCACTGTGTTGCTGCCATATCCACACTCCACACAGCTATCATCACCCCATCAAACAATGCGTCTGACTATGCAAACCATGGCGGGTGGCTGTCAGTAATGTCACAGGTAGAGAATGCACCTATACATGCTACTCACTAAGAGTTTCTCCTACATCAGGCTGACTGCTCGCTGCTCTTTCAGGTGGTTGTTAGTGGACGGGGGCAGTTCTGGGATGTGTGTGCAAGTTTCCCCGGTGGGACAGACCCAGCTGATATCTTACAGAACTCCTCGCTGTGGGCCACAGCTGCAGAGGGTGGACTGTCACCTGCACCACCGCCTGTATTCATGGGGAGACCACTCAGGTAAAGTTAATTGACAGTTATGAACAATTAAAGGAATGTGTAGGAATATGTGAGGGTCCGGTCTTGCTTCATCTGTTGTGTTCAGGTATGTACTGCTTGGGGAGGCCTGCTACCCTCTTCAGCGTTGGCTAATGAAGGCCTATCCTGAAGAACAAGGCAGGAGCGCAAGTCACACGGCACCGATGGAGTCACAGCAGCTCTTTAATCAGCAAATAGCCAGAGCGCTATGTGTGTCCGAGGCGGCGCTGCTGAGGCTGAGGGCACGCTGGCAGTGCCTGAGCAAGAGGAACGACTGCGGGCTGGACGTGGTGCCCACCATGGTCCTGGCTTGCTGCATTCTGCACAACATGTGCGAGTCCCACGGTGATGATTTCAAAGCAGAGTGGCAGGCGGAGGTGGTCGAGGCAGAAAGCCCTCAGCCCAGCCACAAGCACCTCCTCCCTACCAGCATGGACCAAAGTCAGGCTGAGGATATCCGACGCCTCTTTTGTGAATATTTTGAGCAAAACACTTCATAAGAGACTGATGTTGTTGAAACCCCCACTGTAAACTTGTAATCTACTACTACCTTGTTCGCATTTTGTCACACAGGCAACATGACTTACTGTCCCTTCTGTTCGGTATTAACATGTAGCATGGCAATGCAAATTAAAAAGTCACTCATTAAAAAGTCAGGGTGAAAGGCCAAATCAATGGAAGACAAAAACACAAAGTACAGAAGGAAGCTGCCTTTAGTCTGGTGCCATCCATGCACCAGCTTGACATATTTGGCATATTTTAGCTTTTTGCCCAATTTGTGAGCCATTATATGTTCATTCTTATTATATAATAGACTTCAAGGCTTAAAGGCTTTTTATCGTTTGTCCAGTTAGATTGCACCCATTTCTTAAACAGACCTGCTTTTAGCTGTAAGAAAACCAGACGGATGACCTCGTGTGCGTAACGCAACTCTACTATTAAGCCGCGAGATGTCGCTGTTCTCACACTGACACCAGGTTCGCCGCTTGTTGAATTGTTTTGTGTGCGGACGCTGCAGCTTTCTGAGACTGAGAGCGAGATAACATGTTGGGATGCTGCGCTAGCGGTGCGTCATGCTGTGCACGGTATGCGCGTAAAAAGTAAAGGGATCCGTGTCGTCTCCATACATAGAGCGTTTGCATCTGATGGATCTAACTTGAGCGCTAGCAGAACGGGCCGAGGACCCGCCTCGTCCATCCCATTGGTCTGCCGCATGTTTCCCCGCAGCTTTCCGTCCGTCACTCACCGCCACAGTATCTCTCCACCTCCTCCCTCGGCGTCGGGCTGATGTTGGTGCGCCCACCTCGTTCCAGGCGACGCGCTCCACCGACAGCCAGCTGTTTGCAGCGAACGCGGTTCTGGCTACAGCCGGCGGTCCTCCGCGCATTAACATCCCGTCTTTGGGGCCGTGGGTAGCAGCGTTTCTTTGCAATTCCACCGTTCCAGATGAGCCAGGATGTGATTGGGGTGCTGCGCTGCTGTCGCTAGCTAGGCGGACAAATTCCTTCAAGCAGCCTGCTGTTTCAATCACTGCGGCTTGACACACTAGCCGAGGCGTTGTTAAGAAAGCTAGCGGGCTAGCTTCAGCAGCCGCTACGTCTATTGTAGCCCGCGTTAGCTCATGTACATGCTCGGTTTACGGACGCATTGCTGCGGCGTGGGTAGCGCAGTAACGGTTTTCACTTTAATGTTAGCTTGATAGCGCGCAGTGCTACGTCTTCGAGCGCCAGCCAGCTAGCGAGCGGTGGAGACGGCGCACAGTTACCGACTTCTACGGGCTTCGATGTCGCGACGCTGCAGTTTTGAGTCACTTTCGGTGGATTGAAGACATAATTGGACAATAGTGCCTGGGGGCGTTAGAGATAAATTGCATTTACAGTGTCGAATCTGCTGCAGCCATTTGAACACTAGCTGTGCTAGAGCATCCCGTGGAGGCCCCAGCGTCTTCCGACTCCCCTCTCCGGACCGAATCTTCCGTGCTTTGCCGAGAAAGCACCCGAGTGACGCCGCGGTTGTTCTCGGCTGGGGGGGCAACTTGACAGCGAGGCCCCTAGCTAGTCTCCCCTCCCCCCGGTCCCGTCCATCTATCCATCCGCCCGTCCAGCCCGACAGACCACCTCCTCGGCCGATATCGAAGCGAGGACCGGGCCTTCGAAATAAGCTGAAACTGTGGGCCAGTGTCGAGTCCCGTCTGAACCGGGCTGCCACAACCAGAGGGGATGACTCTGGAGTCCATGATGGCTTGCTGCCTGAGCGAAGAGGCAAAGGAGTCGAAACGAATCAATGCAGAAATTGACAAACAGCTCCGCCGAGACAAGCGGGACTCCAGGAGGGAGCTGAAATTACTCCTCCTTGGTACGTGACACCTTATTTCTCCCACTTCTCCTGCTGTAATAGCACGTATCGTTCAGTGCAACGCGAACCTCGGGCCTTCTGTGCAGCGCTAGCAAATGCTGCTAGTCGGTGGAAGGTAGCTAGCTGCGAGCCTGGAGGTGTCAGCGTGAGAACCGTTTGGCAAAAGAGCGAAATACCTGCTTTGTTGGGGGGGCTAACGTTTAGCAGCTGGCTCGGCTGTGGTTAGTCACCTTTACTGTGGGTGTGCGAACAGCAGCCCGTGTGGCGACTCCTTGAGGCTTCCACATGTGAGTCAACGGACTGGTTGACTTGTTTTTCTACGGTGTCGGTGTGAACTGGAGCCGGTAATAGAAGAAGGAGCAGCAGCTGTGGCTTGTTTTACACTTTTGCTTTCATCAGGTTGCATAACATGTATACAAGTGGATGAGGAGAGTCAGCTAGGCCTTAATTAGTGCTCATTCATTCATTCATTCATTGGCCTCGTTGGTCTTATTTACCAGCCTGCACCGTGTATCACAGATCTACCTTTCCAGTGGACAGGGATACTGAGGGATTTGCTCCTTCATCCTGGAGTCTAGCTGAGTGGTTTGGCTATTTTTATAGCCTGTGTGTGGGCAGGTGGGCGCTGCTGTTGAATAAGTTGCTCTGTGCTGCATTGATTCATACTTCTGTGGACACACCGAGCGGAACAATAGGCTACACTTCAGCACACATGCACTTTCATTATGTGTTCTTGAATCTTCTGGTGGCTTAACTTTTACCTGCATGAACATGATCCCAGTTGTCAGGTATTTAAAACAACAGCGTGAAACCAGCAAAGAAGCCGTGTCCGTTTTTAGGAACAATTAAACCCTATCTAGGTTGGATCTGTAGTTTCAAAGGCTTCGCTCTCATTTCTTGCCCACCAAACGCAGCCCTGGTTATTTGACATGTGTGGGGTTTTTTTTATTTCCCTGCTGAATACCTCAGCTCTGAGAAGTAGGCCAGACTCGAGCCATACTGTCGCTGGGACATATACTTGTCTGCGTTATACATTTCGATAACATTTCTAGGCTATTCTACCTGGGAGGTAAGCGAGTATATAAAAACAGTCTGGTTTGCTTATGTGCTGCAGACGTGTTTCTCTTGCCTGATGATCTGTAAATATGCATTGACTGTGTAGTTCCAAAATACAGAGGGCTTCAAAAAATGAACATTCTTTAATAACAATGAGTTTTGCATCTAGTGCAGTCTGAATCTGCCTTTGCGTTTCTCCCTTAATCCTTCCATTATACCCCATTATATTTTAATAATTATAAAATGCTTATTAAAACGTTTGAGCAGTCATTCGTGATGTACGTGATCCATGGCGTGTGAGTTGAGACTGTCAGTCTAGGCCTGGATAAGGACGTGTAACACAGGATTAGTCCAGGTCTTAATAGGCTTGGTTAAACACATCCGCTTCTCAGACTTTGAGATGTCACTGACTCTTATTATCCCCTGACATCATTCTCAGGCCCTTAGTTAGCTGCCAGTCGCTCTACATCTCACTAGAGGTAAAAGGACAGCGTGTGCGTCTTGCAGTAAAGTGAAAGTGATACTTTGATGCTCCAGTACTGACCATTTAGAAATCTAGATAGAATGTGAGAGTCGCTCCGGTCGGCAGCTGCCCAGAAGCTCGGTGCATGATTAGAAAAGAGGTTGTACATTTCAGCTAATCTTGCAAGAATGTACCCAGCAGCTCTTTCTGGCCAAGTATGCAGGGTTTGAGTCGTACATAATGTGTCGCTGCAGACAGATGTAGCTTTGTTTTGAAATAGTTCCGTGTAGATTCATGCGATTTCCTTTCATGTTCCATTCATGCGTTTAATATATATGTCTGCACTGAGTAAAGAATAAGTGGAGGAGAAAATGATTGTGTGATCAAAATGAGCAACATAGGCAAACGTGTCGTTACCTCTAAGGTGCTGATTCTTTCTTGTAACGCCACTTTAAATCTGATCTTTCAACGTTTGTGTCAAAAACATTTCAACTAACTCCTTACAGCAACATTTTCCTCATAGTAGTTCAAGTCTACCCTCCCTCTGTTTCTGTCTCCCTTCCTGGCAGAGGTTACTGTATGGCCGCAGTGATTTGCCAAAATGGTCGTCAGATTATGCCCCACACAGAAGAATCCAGAGGGTGATTGTTAGTTTTTAAGGTAAAGTCTATAACACATTCAACTTTGATACGTGGTCAGAAAATAACTGCCTGTCACTGAGGGCCATATCAGGTCATACAGACAACTTCCTGTTCCACAGACCAGTGGTTTGCCTCTACTTGGTCAAAACACAGTAGGCCAGGAGCTGTGGCCTTTGCTGCATTAGGTAAATGAACTGCTGGAGCGAATGAACGGTCAGTAACGTGAAATGGAAGTGCAAACATTTTAGGGTTTCTCAAAGTGCTGACCGAGGTAAAGCGTAATCCCACAGCCAAGCTGTGAGTGTAATGTTTTCATGGAAAAGTGGATTTTAAATGAAATGCAAATGGCAGATTGCCTGATGACATATCTTTAAAGTTTAATCAGGGAGCACAGTACGGAATGATTTTAAGATGTTTTGGACTGCACAGCCTCCTGACACAGATCTAATGTACAGGCTTTGCCACATCTTTATTGATTTACCCGTTCTTGTTGGTCCTCGCTGTCTCAACAGAACATTTGTTACCAGGTTAAGACATCCTTTAGAGGAACCGACTGATTGAACCAGGAAGAGGATCAGAGGTTAGGCTCAGATGTTTATTGCTGACCTTCTTTTGCTTGCCAAGCCTTCTTATTTTGATCATATATGGCAATAGAGATCTTCTAGCTCCACTTGGTGCCTGCGTGCGTTTCTGTGTGTGAGAGTATGGGACTTTTAATGCCAGTATATGTGGAGCTATGTGGATGGACAGTTATTACTGATATCCTTTTTATGGCGGTTGCATCAAGAATGGAAATTAGCAATATTTGATTATAACAATGTGATTAGGTTTATTTTAAATGAATTAAATAGAAAAGATTTCATAAGCATGATAAAAGGCGTGACCAACACATGTACCGGACTAGTGTACAAATGGTACAGACATGACACAACTAGTTTGACCTTGTGTGTATTGATCGCAGTTCGTACACACATTTTTTTTAATGCATTGCTTTTGGTTTCATTAATGAGCAGCTCAAACATTTGTTTAATTTTGTGACTACGTTTTTGAAAAGTAATTGAAATTGTTGAGAAATATTTGATAAGGACCGATGTTGCCATAAACTGACGATTTTGTGTGGTTCTGTATGTGTCGACGCCATATTCAAGCCTCTTATGAGGCTTAATTATATGTACAAGTGTAAAGTTGAACACATTTAAGTACACACTGCGTTCTCATTACGGAAGACCTCTAGTGTCTCCTGCCTCGCGTCATCTACATCTCCAATTGTTCCAGTAAATGCTCAGGCAGTCGGTCTTGCTCATCCTTTGTCTCTGTGACATGGTGTCTTTTACACAGTTGCTCGTAACGCTCAGTGCACTGAAAACCGGACACACTCCTCCTTAATGGGGTCACTGCTAGTTCTCTGGAGATGTAGAGGTGAATGAGGCTAGATAGTGACTGTCCCACATACTGCCGCTACCACCCAGCTCCCCAGACTGGATGGAGATGTTCTCCGTGCTGACAGGGTGGCATGTTCATTCCTGTTTACTTCCACCAGCTGCTGTGTACAGTAAAGCCCACACATCCCTCTGATCACAACGTTTCAACTTCTGTCACCTCATCTGTGAGTTTTAAGTTGGATTCAAAATGGCAGATCATGCTTACATCATATTTGGGGGGTGGGCTGCTGTGAGGCTTTCAGTGTGGTTATGAATTTGTCTAAACCCTGAGGTTGATTATGTGCAACGTATGGTTTCTGCCCATATTTGGACAAAGAGTGTTATCTCGTAAAATCTCTAATGATATTCCCCCAAAATAAAAGCTACAGCTTTAGAAATAATGCCAACATCTTGGATTAGTCTGTTTTTAGTTGGTAGCAGCTGAGTACACTGTGTATTGCAGACTAAAATACTGCCGCTCATTCCAAATCTTTTGTAAAGCCAGTATTTGATTTTCTTCTCTCTCTCTTTTTTTTATGCGCACCCACACCCACTCAACCAGAACAGCACTCGGCATATACTCGCTGGTGAACAGACAAAACTGTCCTGAGCATGTGTGTTACGTGCTACTGCCTTTATGCTCGATTTCCAGCGCTGACACCCACACACGTGGCATTCAGCAGATGCAGAGACATCATTTTGACGCCAATCAACACACGTTGAGAAACGTCTAAAGATATCGCTCGCCTTACTTTAGGCTTTGTGCTTTTGCTGGAGTCCTGTACTGTACTGAAATGGGCCGTCTCAGTGGAGGTGACATCCATGCCTTGAGGTTGTGTCCACAGTTGGGCAGGCAGCTGGTGTGCGTTTTGTGTAGCCCCTGGCTACACATGTAGACCTGCAGTGACGAAAATGATCACACCTGCATGATGCTTTTTTGAATTTTGAGGTTTTGATAATAGTCTAACCTCTGTGGTTTTTATGCAAATGTTTCATCTCTGCTGAGATTGGATGGTGAGCTGTCTCACCAGCGGACAGTTACATTTGTGTGTATTTGCATGCAGGTTTATGAAGAGAGTCCTCAAAAGCTGTAACAGGGATTTCTGTAGGAAGTTGTGCGTTGGGCCTTTAGTTGTTCTCCGATGTCTGCATGTGAAGTAAGAAGAAATGAAGAACAAGAATAGATGTTGTGAACAACGCAGGTCCTGCACTGCACACACTTGTAGGCTTGGATGAACTGGTGGTGCAGCAACCAAGGCTCACCCAGAACTGATGTACCAGTGGTGTGTATGTGTCCATCAGGTGTTGTGACGAGCTGACATCAGTCACATTATGTAAAGGTTTATGAACGTTAGCCTGGCAACAGAGATAAAGTTAAAGAATGTGGTGTCTATACATGATATGTGACATGCGTGTTGCAGTGAACAGCAAAATGAAAAGTGTAAGTTTAGATTTTATGCTGATTCTCATATCTTTACCTTCTGAGAATCCACTACCTTTGTTGAAGGATCCCAGCATTAGCGCTGGTGTGTAGGTGCTGTCAGTCCCCTGCGTTGTTGCAATGAGAGATAATCAAACTTTTTTTTCTTCTCACATTTGTATCTACCTAGAACCAAAAGCATTATCAAATCAAAGTAGCGTGTGAGCTAATAAAAGGTGACCTCCTTTTTCTAGGTCATTACCAAAAAGGAATGGATGGATTCTAGTTATGAATATCCAAAATTCTTGACAGAGAGGGATGAGAATGGAGGCATATTTCTAGCCTAGGGGAGGTTAGGAGGGGTTGTGACGAATGGGAGGGGGCCGAGTGTGTGTTTGTGTGGGAGAGCTGGTGAGGGCATGGAAATGGTTGTGGCTGGCGTTGTTACAATCTAGGGAGGAAAAGTAGGAAGACAGAGGCTGGTAGTGTGTTGTCTAGGACATGACAGTTAAGAGAACAGAGTGGAGGGAGATCTTGTGACGGGGTCACGAGAAATAAATCAGACATTTAGCTGCAGAGTGATTCTCTTGCTCCTTTGCTGAAACAGTCACAAACAGGACACTACTGCCACAGTCCAGTACAAAGAAAGCACTCTCTGTACTCGACTCCTTTTGTTAGCCACATCATGGTTTTTATTAGGCCGACTACAGTAACATTCACCGCAGTGGATTGTTTCATCCGGGAGAAAAGATGAAAAGAAGACCTCTTGTTATCATTATCTATCTTGTCCCTGTTCTCCAAAATTGGACATTTCGTTGGAAGAGAAGATGGAGGAAGGTTACTTCCACTTATGGACACAGTGTTGAAACCCACAATTGGTATCTGGGATTAAGGCATTTCTTTCCTGCAACAGCTATCTCTGTCAGTCTGGGTGTTAGGAATCCCCTGGTACTGACCTGAGACCAGCTTTTTGTTTTTAACCCCCAATGTGTGTGGAGCTGAGGCCCTTCTTCTCTGTGTTATACCAAAAATTTGAGAGCACAGATCAAGCCTGAGGGGCTCGCAGTTATATTTACTGTCGGCCACGAAATAGAGGAGGGAGAAGGGTGGATGGGAGGGGTTAAAAAAAAAAAGAGGGAGAGAGAGGAAAAAAAAAACATTGGAATGAGAGAGAGAACGACAGAGGAGTGGTTGCCATGGTAACCATATGGCTGCTCTTCAAAAACCTTGAATGTAGGTGGTGGTGAGATGAGTGTATGAGTCTCTTTTTTGCCTGTCTTTATCTTTCCCTCTCAGTTGTGCTGTGCATGTGCCTGATCTCTCGATTGCACTGAGGACTGAAATGCCATCAGTTTTTTGTTTGGGTTTGTTTTTTTGCCTAAGGCTGGTGTTTCTGGGCATGATGCGGAACACTGAGCGTTAGTGTGAAATGTGGGTTAGGCCCAACTGTCCACATGCAGGCTTCTGCATGAATATTGTTAGAAATATTGCTTTCAAGACACCTTTGCCATATGTGTAAATCTACTCCTAACACCAGTTGAAATATTGCCGTGTGCTCGCATCTAGATATGGACTGAGGGCAGAGGAGGATCGCTGAAGGAATGCAGCCTTTTAACAACACTGAACTTCACATGTACTCGTGTTAGATCATGATTGGGGCACTAATCGTGTTAATTGCCTTCATTTAATTAACTCCCCGCCCCCCATGAACTCATTCATTGTCTTTTTGCTGGAAAGATTTCGATTACATTTTCAAACTTTGAAGTACTGACTGGTTCACCCTGAGAAACGGTTTGGATACATACTGTATATATTTTTTAGTTTTGAGGTTCTCTGCCTTTTTTTGTCTGAAATAATTTCTGCTTTCGTTCAGGACCTTACATGGCTTTATGGTGCAATTTGACTTTACCCACAGTGGAACGCTGCTGCTCTTTGATTTCTCCCTCTTTATGTAACGTGTCCTGTTCAGGCACAGGAGAAAGTGGCAAGAGCACCTTTATCAAGCAGATGAGGATCATCCATGGAGCTGGCTACTCGGACGAAGATAAGAGAGGCTTCATCCGGCTTGTTTACCAGAACATCTTCACCTCCATGCAGGCCATGATCCGCGCCACTGAGACTCTGAAGATCCCCTACAAATTTGAACAGAATAGGGTAGGGACTGACCCACAGAAATGAGGGCAGGAAACCTTATCTACACCCTGTTATCTAAATATTTGAAAGGTGTAATTACTGAATTTGGCTACAAGTTGAACTGAAACCTTTAGTTTTGATATTTGCATATTATGTCACTTTTGCTGCTCCCATTAGCCCATTTGTTGGGTTACAATTTTATTTTACGCTTATTACTGTTAGACTGAGCTGAAGAAAGTTGTCTACAAATATCTATAAATAGCTTCATCTCAAAATGTAGCTGTTTTTTCTTTATTCCATTTGCCATATTGTCTTTCCCTCTGCTCCTCCCTGTTTATTGTTGTACTCTATTTTGTCTTCGCCGCATCTGACCGTCCTTCTGTCTGTGGCATTTCCAGTCTAATGCCATGCTTGTGAAGGAGGTGGACATAGAGAAGATCTCTTCGTTTGACCAGCCCTACATCACAGCCATCAAAAACCTGTGGGCTGACCCAGGGATCCAGGAGGCTTATGACCGGCGCAGAGAATACCAGCTGTCTGACTCCACTAAATAGTAAGTCTGTTCACATATGTGCGTTTGTGTACACAATGGTCATTACGTCTGTCTTGGAAGACGTGTATTTATGTAAATGTTTGTGACACTGTTTGAGTGTTGTACTGGTTTGGGAATACACAGATTTGAGATACAATAAGGTTAAATTAAACCAAAGAATTTAAATGGCATAAAGCAGACGTGAACTTGAAAGTTTAATCCTGTGTAAGTGAATATTACAGCCAGTCCTCCAAAAACAATGTATATGAGTATATATCAGCCTGAAGTTCACAGACTCCATTGTCCGTCTACATAAAGTATTGCCAGCACATTAGGTAAATGTACTGCTTTAAAAATATACGTGTTCTTTTTTTTTTCCCACAGTAACTTTCCTCCATGCTGAGGTTATCAAACGACCAGAGCTCCTTTAGCATTTAGATTTGGATTTAATGTCCATAATAAGACTTGCACTCCTAAGGATGTTACGGTGTAGACTCTGAGTTTTTGCACACGCTGCATGAAGCTCTGACCTCAGGATAAGTAGCCAAAGGCATCAGACTCGCTTCATAGTGCCCCCTGGTTGTGAACGCTCTGTACTGCTGTTTAAAACTTGCATCCATGGGTGTATTTACTGTTCAAACTGGAATATGATGCTATATATGTATTTCTTATGCATGTTTGAGTGAGTGAAAGTTAAGAAAATTGAATGAGTTTGTCTCGATTTCAGTGTTTTCCACACTGTTCATGTACATCTGCAGTTACCTTAGCGATTTAGATCGTGTGACTTCGGAGGGATATGTTCCCACCCAGCAGGATGTGCTGAGGGTCCGTGTTCCCACCACGGGTATAATAGAGTACCCATTTGACCTGGAGAACGTCATCTTCAGGTACCGCTGAGGCCACAGGACTGCAGCACCTCCATGGCTTCAGGACAGAAATCACTGATAACTGGCAGGAAAATAGCACGTTGGATCAGAATCTGTAGATGAGAATAATTCAATTTCTGTCAGACATTCAAACACAGTTCCAAACATCAAGAGAAATCAAAAAATTATACTTTGTTGCGATAAAATGAGCCTCTGGGCCAGACTGGTTAACCTCACAGGATATTAGTGGTTTGTGTTCTGACCTCAGGATAAAAAAAACTAAAGCCAGTTGCTGCACTGTACCGTGTGAGGAGCAGCCACCAAATGCCAGATGAAGAAGGATTAGACGGAGATGTCGGATTGTCCAGGAAATGCTTTCAAACAAAAATCTAGAAGAGCTGAGACTTCACATGTATGTTTAAGTAGAGAACAGAATTCGATCCCGAGATCACACTTGTCCAAACCTTCTTTATCTGGTTCCCAGTGCTGCTACTGGTCTTCAAGTCACTGCTGCTATGGTCACTGATGCCACTTCACTGTCTGCAGCACAGCCCACAAACTACAAGACCTCACTACAAATGTTTATTGATTTTAAAACCTCACGTAAAAGCTACATTTGGAGCTAATGCCCAGAATCTTTGGTTTGATTAATGGAAGGAGAGTGTTAGTGGAACAGTGACCCTGACTCAACACTCTTCTGTTTCTAAGATGTGGTCTTTTCTGTGAAGCTTCTCCAACAGGACTGATCCACACTTCCTGGAATGGCAGGGGGTTGCGGTAATTGCCTGTCACGCTTTATATAACTGTTTTTCCATCTTTTTTTCTTTATCTCTCCCTTTCTCAACTGGCTTGTCTGTAGTTATCTTTCCGATCTGGATCGTATTGCAGATTCCAACTATCTTCCCACTCAGCAGGATGTGCTCAGGGTGCGCATCCCCACTACAGGAATCATTGAGTACCCCTTCGACTTGCAAAGCATCATTTTCAGGTAGAAAAATGACACTTTTTACTCAATCCCTCCAAGTTATGTTGTGACATCATTAAATTATAAGTCATCTGATGGTTTTTTCTAAAGCCCCAGTTTAACAATGTGTTTTACCTTCCCTTTGACTTTTTACATACTCTCGTCTCTTCCCCAATCTTAATAAATAGCTGAATCCATTTCCTCTACACATTCTTTTTACCTCATGCCATCAACAGCAATGTAACCACACACATCACCCCATAATGAATACAAAGTCCTACATTCTGGTGCCTGGCCGGTTCCTGTAAATGGGTCACCTCCTCTCTTCCTCCTCTTCTCCTTTCCTCTCCGCCTGGCAGAAGAAATGAGGTCGTCCTCTCCGTGGTGGAGGAATGTTATTTTGAGCAGCAGGTCCTGCAGGGCCTGTATTGGCCTCGGGTCTCAGTGGACCACAGTGGACTGGGCCACCACAAGGGGGCATCAATGCATTGTGAATTGTAGTGGATTTGTGCTTAGTGACTTCTTAGACAACCTTGCACCTTATCTACCCTCTTCCACACGTGCAAGAAGACGTCCACCAAAAGTGCATTATTAGTTAATTGGTATCACCACCATTTCTGTCCAGCTTGGAATTGGTAAAGGTTTTTTTTTTTTCTAAACTGAATCACTTCACAAATGAAGGCCTAATAAAACTGGGACTAAAACTCCCAGACGAGTGTAGGGTGACCTTGTCAAGGAGAAGCTCATAAGCTTCACACATCCTGTCAGTCAGTGTTGGAGCCTTTCAGGAATGGCTTTAGACGTCTAATGCCCGTTTCTTTGCCTAGTTAGTTGTCCTGGTTGATGTCATGCTTCTTAAAGTGTAGTTGTTTCAGTTTGTAGCTTCCCCGTAGGGTATGGAGGAGGTGTCCTCCTACAATGACATGGATCCCATCATTACAGGTGCCCCTGTGTCTGTCATCAGTATTTCAACGCTACACCCTGTCCTCCTTCTGTAGCTCTTCTCCTGTCCTTCCCATTTCCCCACCATCACTTTTCTAAATGCCTTTTTTAATCTAAAATTGTTCCTGCGTTGTGCTATCATCACGACCCACTGTAGTACAGGACTGAACGAGCTTCCACTGCTTCACAAAAAAACCCACTTGTTTAGTGGTAGATGTGTTGTCAGATTGTATGACCGGATGAATGCCACTCAGTTTTTGAACCGATATATTTCTGTCACAATACAGACTGTACCTCTTGCTGAAATTGTTTGAATGCGCAATATTCACATGGCTTTATTTAGAACAGTGTTGTTTAGCATGATCATGTTTTAAATCTTGACTTTTGCACTATTAAACACAAATGAGTGACATGTTTGGTATTGCAAGAGAATGTCTTTATTAGGAATATTTAATTAGGAATACTGGTTCGTGAACTGAGTGACTTTCAAACTGATTCTAGATCTGTTTTAAGTGAGAATCTTTGTGGAATCATGCATGACTCACCCTCACTCAAGTATAAGGAGGTTAAATACATTTTAAAATAAAAGATTCTTTTTGTTTCTTCTCCAGGTGCAGAATCCATTAAGTATTTGTCTGAAAACAAAATAAACTACATAAGATTAGCTTTTTTTTAGCCAATGATTATGGCTTAAAATAAATGATACACCTATTTTTGATCTACCTGTACATGACAGTAAAAGTGTGCTTCCATGTATCCCAGGGTGAAACTATATATTTATTTTAAATTTGGGTCATGTTCTGAAACTGTTTAAGACAAACCAAAAAATGTCTGCAAGTCAGGTGGACCTGAAAGCGCTTGTTCGCTATCCAGTCATTTATTTGAGTTTGACACAATTTAATGTGATAACCATCTACCATAATGGATTCAAAACCTGTGAAAACAACAAATACTGTCAATAAAGCTGTCCCAGCAATTTGGGAATTTTTAAAGCTATTGTCCTTTTAAACACTGAGCCCTTGCTGAGCCTCATTAAATCCTTCAGCATGAACTTCATTTCACTTGTTACATTCTCCTCCCTGTCATCTTGTGATCAGGATGGTGGATGTGGGGGGTCAGAGGTCAGAGAGGAGGAAGTGGATTCACTGCTTTGAGAATGTCACTTCCATCATGTTTCTTGTGGCGCTGAGCGAGTACGACCAGGTCCTGGTGGAATCGGATAATGAGGTAAGTGGGCGGAAAGACGGCTTGATTCTAAACCGGTGAAAGTTAATTTTGTGTCAACAACTGAAAAACTTTCGTCCTACTTATTACACCAGAACCGCATGGAGGAGAGCAAAGCTCTGTTCAGGACTATCATCACCTACCCCTGGTTTCAAAACTCCTCCGTTATCCTCTTCCTTAACAAGAAGGACCTGCTAGAGGAGAAGATCTCCTACTCGCACTTGGTGGACTATTTCCCTGAGTTTGATGGTGAGGTCATCTATGTTTATATGTTAATTCATCATGCTGAAGGAAAACTGGCTTATCACCTCATTTGATATACTACAATCTGTTAATAAAGATCATTATTTAAATGAATATTTAATTACTGTAGAAAACACAGGTCAGTTTAACAGGTTTAACAGGTCAGTGTAAACAGGAAAACCTTCCCAAACAAACTTTGTTTGGGTGCCAGTACTGTGATGCAGTTTATCACAGTACTTGGTGAGTAGTACTGGATGCACGTGCTTACGTGACCCCTACTGTTTCCAATTTTAAGGTCCCCAGAGAGATGCTCAGGCAGCGCGGGAGTTCATCCTCAAGATGTTTGTGGACTTAAACCCAGACAGCGACAAGATCATCTACTCTCACTTCACCTGTGCCACGGACACTGAGAACATCCGCTTTGTGTTTGCAGCTGTCAAAGACACCATCCTACAGCTCAATCTCAAAGAGTACAACCTGGTGTGAGGGTTTGTGTACGACACGCGTCTCCTCCCCAATGCACAAATGCACACCTCTTTGGGAAAGTGTGCTCAGCTCTACATTCAGTACACAACACACCATGCCAACCTACACACACCCCACACACATACACAAACAGTACCCCCGCCCCCCGCCAAAAAAAAAATTCACAGATCCTCCCACCTGCAAACGCCGCCCTCCTCTGTCACCAAAGCTCACCCTCTTCCTCCTTCACTCGGCAGCTTGTTGTGTCAGAGTCCTTGCTCCTTCCAAAGCTGCTCCGTGTGTCAGATTTGGCCTTGGCTGGTGGCTCTGGCACACAAATCTTTCACACGAGCTGCACAGAGACTGAATGGGACTTTGGTGTTTGTATGTGTGGCGTTTGTGTGCATTTTTGGAGCAGCGTTAGCAAGGAGCTTTGTTTTGGTAAATAGCAGCATCAAAGCCCTATGTCCCTCTGGAGTTGATCCTCAGCTGTATGAGATCAGATCCTCTGTCTTCTCTTCTCTGACCTCCTGGCAGAGTATAATGAAGTCAATCCTGTTCGTCCTGGAACCACCCAAGACCAGTGGTACGGTGCTGAAGTAGAGCGAATTTCTTTTTCCACTCAGACAGGATGTGAGGGGACAGCGCTGAGCATTCTGTCTCCACCTCGCATCTATGAATGTACCCACCAGTGTGAGCGTCGCTGTTGCAAAAAATAGAAATCTACATAACGAAGTGCATATGTAACCATCAGACCTAAAGCACGAGGGGGAGAAGACATAGCTACGAGAAATCTGTTCATTGCTGAAATTTTTAAAATGTTTTTAATAGAAATTTGTTGCTGCATCTACTTCTGTTTAAAAAGGAATAGCTCAGCGAAATGGCGAACACACTACTAAAACAGAAGCGACACAAATATCCTTTAACAATTTCTGTATTTTTAAGTTAGTCACGTCGCTTCCCTCTTCCAGATGTTTTCTCTGTGGACTCACAGTGACCTTCAGAGCATCTGGCTCCACTGACACACCCTCACACCTTTGTATTACAGAACACTAGTAGCGAGTTAAAGCGAATGTGACGTGGAGCGTGATGTCATCAGTGTTTATTAGCCCACAGAGCACAGCTGCACCTTGGGCTGCAGGTAGCTCATTCTGAAACAAAATCTGTAAATTAAACATACCCGTGTTCACAGGGTGTGAGTACCATCCATGCGTTAACATGTCTGATGACTTCACACTGCGTTGATCAGCCGTCCAATCGGATGCACTTCCTGATGGTGACATGGTTATCAGTCATATTGGGATGTGCTTCTCTTTACTTTTTTTTTTTTTTATTGTATAGTCACTTTGTTTATAAAAGGATTGCTTGCCGTTGAGTCTGAGGGGAGGGGGTGTATGAACATTTCAAAGAAAAAGCACTCTGAAGTCTGCAAATGTTGTTTGTGTATATCTGTTTGTAAATACATATACACAAAACACACTGTACAAAATGCTCTGTGGTACACCATCGTTGGCAAGAAACAAACAAAAAAAACTTTCTTTAGCATACAGTTTTTTCCTATGAATTATTATGGTAGTATTGATACTGTGATTATGGGTTTTGTTCACTTGATTAATAGGACTAGACAGAGCTGGTGGGTAGTGATAAATTGATTGACAAGGAGCAATAGTCAAAGTAAGGAGGTTTCTCCCAACCGGCCTCATGGTTCCACACTACTGCGACAGCTCCACAGTTATACTAGGGCTGGTAAAATCTTCACAGTATGGTTACAAGATAACGTAATTAAAGATTTTTTTTATTTATCTAATTTATGGACCAGGTTTGAAGATGTTGATAATTTGACTGCTTTTGGATCTATCATGTTGAAGCGCTCCTTTTCTCACTTGAGTCTGAACTGCTGTAAAAAACAAAAAACAAAACGAATGTCTGGTATAGTAAGGACTTTATCTCTGCTTTCTATTTCTTATCGAGACATTTCCAGTTGTACTTGCATCACATCTCCATCCATGATAATACGGTTTCCTTAGGAGCCCTCAAATTTGTTTTTGATTTTTTTGTTTTTTTTTAAAGAAACTCCTGGTTTATAGATTCAGCGCTGTAATGCACACCTAGAAAAATGTACAGTATGAGCATAGGTGGACTTTTTTTTTTTTTTTAAACAATGATTTAAGACCATGTGGTCCATGCTTGCTATTTGTAATTTAACACAAAAGTCTATGGTCTGTTTTTTGCATTGTTGATTTCCAGTTTCTGGAGGCTTGCGTTGATAGTGCCAGTGACGTGCAGGTATTCTTTTGTTGGTCTTTGACCTTTTCTACAGGTGACTTATCCTTCATCCTCATTAAGGGCTATCACAGTGTATCAGGCATCAGACCGTGGGGAGTGGTGTTCAGGACCACAGTGAACCAAGTCATCCACTACCTTGTTTATGTGGTGAATGGAGATTAATTGCAGTATGTGCTGTTAAGTCGTATAGTCAGGGGGTTGAGGCAGATGTGAGGTGTCTGTAGAGAGTTTACCAACACTAAGCAGTTTTCTTTATGTATCTGGCCCTCTGGTGAATTAAGTGGATGATTATACTACTAGTGTTTATTTGATTGCGTCGGTATCACAGTGTTACATGTAATACCTCATACAGTGTGAAACATTTATCACTAAAGACACTACTATCAGGACAAGTATTGCACATTTCCCCAAGTATTAGACTTGTAGCTGAAAGCCAAGAAATCTTAATGACCATTCAGGTGGTGGTTTGCATGTTTTAACCCATTAACTAAAAATCTTATACTGTAATGATGATCGTGTCATGGATTCATTTCCTTCATTGTGAGCAGCTGGTTGAGTACTCAAACATTGTCGTGAAAGACGACCATGTTCAATCTGAACTCTTCTCTCACCGTTGTCATACATCAGTGGTGACCAGTCCTGGTTCTCGAATCACGTGTGTGATCCAGTATCCAAATGTGAAATCTACATACCTCACTGTGGAGCTTGCGTAGAATTTTATTTTATGTCGTAAGAGACCAGTAATTAGTAACTGACTAAATTAATTTGCCCAACGCTTCAATTGCGTAACTTTAGGAAAAGTAAAACAACGTTTTGTCACTCAAAGTTGAATTTCTTATGGGAACCAGAGTCTGCCAGAAAGAGAGGAAGTCCATTTAAAAATGTGTGCACAGTGAGGAAGCAGTGGTGTAGAGGTTGAACACTAAGTTAATGGGGCTAAAATATATATTTTTCAAGCTGCTGCATGGTCATTAACTGCCATATTGTCTGCTGAAAATAACACTTTAGCTGAGCTGCTGAATCCTCCAGCTAATCGTTAAGTCTGCTGTCAACAATCTATCGTATGGATACCTAAGTATTTATCAGTAGTCATGTTAGGATTTACTGTGTGTTGAGTGCAGCTCACTAACGGTGGGAAACTGAAGTTGTATTTTATTCTTGACCTAAGTCATGACACTTGGTGAAGGGCGGCCTGGCTGTTGGTGGTAGTGTGTTCGCAGCCTGGTGTTGAAGTGAGAGCGAAGGAAGTCAGCATGATGCTTACATCTCCTCTATTCTTTCATTATTTACCATTTTGAGCATTAACTAGTGAAAAGACTTATTAGTTTTTCCACTACGACACTATTTATTGCCTTTCATTGCCTTGAATAATGCCAGATGGCTTTGCTGGTCCTCTCTGCGATCTCTAGGCCAGCTGTACTGTGGGGTTGTTGAAAGAAGTGGAATCAAACTTATCTTTTGGACAGAAGTGTGAAGTTGGTGCATATTCAAAAGCATAAGCTTGATCCCTTTGTGTTATGTGTGTGTGTGTGTGTGCGCGTTTCCCCTGCTCTGTATAAGACATTACCTGAACACTAATATTTAGGACCACTTGATTTATCCCCCCCCTCACTCTGAAACCTGATGGTCAACTGTGTAGTGGTGTATAAAATGTTTTTCCTCATTATTTTATATGTAAACCAAATGTAAATGATGTATTATACTGAGTGTGCCAACCCCACTCTCTAGAGCCAGGCTCTCTCTAAGTGCCAACGCTGCGGTCATCATCAAACGGACCACCATCTGAGAAGGTCCCCCTTTTTTTAATTAAGACACACCAGAGACTAAAAGGATAGATTAGGTACACGTAAAGACTTTATTCTGTATTTAAGATTGAAGATTTAAAAGATAATCTGCAGTTTTGTTTTGTTTTTTTAAGAAACTGTAATTATAATTGCATGTGCTGTTTATTTTGTGTTGGAAGTGAGGGCTTGGATGTTTTTATTGCAGCAGAGCCCTTGATTACGGGGTTTCAATCAGTTGGTTATTATCAAATATTGATTTACATAACTTGCCATATTTTTTTGTTTCATGTATTTGTTTCAACCACTGTTGCCTGATCCTCATTCAAACATGAACATGACTTATGATTATTGCCGCCTTCTAAGAGAGACACATAATGACAAGGTATCTGTTTTAAATTGAAATAAATTTGTTCCTATACTTGCTGATGGTGTCTGTGTTGACTGGGTTTAATGATTTTTGCTTTAATTTGCAAAGTCTGAGGTCAGTTGCAGGTCAGGTTGTGTAGGTGTTTACAGGATATTCTTCAAGGTTTTTCAACTGTTTAGTGTAAAATATAATTAGCTGTTGAGACAATGCACTATCATGCAGCGGCTAAAGATAAACTACATAAAGTAGTTCTCTTCCAGCTCCTCCACCAGCAACTAACCGGTTTCATCTTTGTTTATTTTATAGTTCAAACATATTTCTTACCTTTTGTTTATTGTAAGATTTACTTGTATGAGCCTGTGCTTGGGGCCCCTGTTCCCTTCTCTCTGATCCTGCCTGTGATGATGAGCAGGACAGTTCGCCGCTGTGCCACAGGGGGCGCCCTCTCCGCCGATGCGCGGCCTGATTTCCGGATGATGCTCTTCAAAGTAAAAGAGAGAACTACTGTAATACAGCCAGCTACCAGATAATTATATATGTGTGTAGTAGGTTACGATGGCGATTTCCCTGCCCATAACATTTATTTGCAAGCCCCTTTTTTCCCAAATCTGTGTTCAATTGTGTCAAATGCTTTGTAAAAATCTCTGAAATAAAAGTCCTCAGGAATCATGGTCTTTCGCTGCATGAGGGCAGATTTCATCTGTCATTTGCTGTAAGGCCCCTGCCAAATATCACAGCAAAGAATTTACCATCATTGTTAAGACTCACAGGTCTCCAAACTGTCCTTTTTTGGTTTGGGAACCAATGCAGTGAATCTTTGCTTTTAGTGGGGAGGACGTTGAATGGATTCGTGAGACGGGGCTGTGGAAAAGGTCGCATACTTCCCCTAAATCACGACTTATGGTCTGTTTCCTAAAATAATTGTATCAAAAAGTAACAATAAGCAGCTGAGGGATTACACATTACTTTGTAATTCTTCATAAAGATGTAATGAGTTGCAAATTTGCCTTTTAGATATTTAATTAACTCCCAAACGTGTCCATAACTTTCCATTGCACACGGTTGTTCCAATATTCATCTATGATTATGGTTCATCATGTTTATGCCACGTGTGTGGTTTTCTTTTCCATTTGCAAATACATTTTTAAGATTACATGTGGGTATATTGTGATTTATTGGTGTGGAACCAACGTTTCGTCATCTGTAGGGAAGATGCTCCAGTACTACAGGTCTTCATCCATGTCCTTTAAATTCACCGTGTGAAATGGCGCCCTCTGCTGACCAGTTAGAGAAACATCTCACTTCGCTGCAGATATTTCCACATTTTCACCTGTTCAAAATAGATTTTGTTTGGTCTTGATAAACAGAAACAAATCGGCATTTAATGCAATGAAACAACTGAGATTTTCGTTTGAGTGATTCAAATATTCACATGATATAATTAAACAAGCGTAAAGATCATTTAAAAAAAATCAGATGACTTAACGTTGTCTTCTTGTAAGACTCCAACATTAAAGCAAATTTGCTCCCCGTATATTTTGCTTTAATTTTTACATCGTGCTTTGCGTTTTCCGCCGCGCCGCGTCGCGCCGCACCGCGCCGCGCCTGTTCGCTCCGCCGTTTTGACGTTCGCTAGCGTTACTCTAAACGATGACACAGTACAAAGTGCGAACGGCGTCTCCGATCGTTGAATAACACCTGGGGACCTGTTAGCGTAGCCAGGTAGCCTCGTAATTCAAGCGGAGCGAGGGCGAAACGCGCTGCTGACATGATGTTTCCCCAATCCAGGCACTCGGTAAGTTGCTAACGTTAGTTCAACTTGTCCCAGTTGGAGCAGGAGCGGAGCAAGAGCGGAGCTAACGCTAACGCTAGCTAGCAAGCAGGCGACAGCTGCAGGTATCCGTCAGCTCGTCTCAGCGTGACGGACCTCCCGAACCTCGCCTCACGACGTTTGCTTTGCTGCGACGAACGAAATGCGTCGCCTTACAAAAGGCCAAACGCGCGTAGCTTGTTAGTTTGCGGCTAATTTCCACGCATTTAGCTGCTAACACGGTGTGTTGTTAGCTAGCGTCACTCCACACGGCTAATGTGTGTGGATGGTGGCGTCCGTGGGAGCAGGTGAGCGCGTTATTCGCCTTTAGCTCCTTCAGCCTCGCTTTCTGGCTTCACGTACTCTCCCCGCCCGCGTTTGGTACCTGAACAACCCGGTGCAGTCCTTTACTCGGCTCCACCGTCAAATCAGCTCCTCTAAGGTCATCATTTCTGGCAGGAAGGTCATAATTCTCCTCCTTTCCTACCGAGTCCCATTAACCACCATCATCTTCAGGGCCTTTAGTAGCTTAAACATAACTTCTAATACAGTCTGAAAAGCCCTGAGCTACAAATGTCAAACTGACTGTGCTGAATAATAATGAATCCAGGAAACATCATCCAGCTAGAAGTTGGGAGAAGGTACAAATAAGACGCATAGAGATGGAGAATTATGAGATTTAAAACCATGACACTGACAAAGATGGAAGAAGCACTGTTTTCATTACACGTTTAAGACAAAGTCATTCAAGTTATACAAACATACAGAAAATAACAAAGCCTGTTAGTCCAGGAACCACTGCAGGCATTTGACACAGTGGTGTCACTTGACTCTGCCCAGTCAGTCGAGTATGTGTTAAAAATGTACACAGGCTTTACACTCTACGCTCTCTGCAGCCGGTTAGCTTCAGGTCTGTGTTCGACCAGAACCAACAGGTAGCACAGAGGTCCCTAACCTGATCCTCACCCCCCCCCACCCCCACCACCTGTGCCCTGCTTATCACCCAGATCAAGCGTGTTCGGTCATTCGAGACCTGGGCGATGCCAGATCGTTCAGTTCAGTGTGCAAAAACTGTGGGGGTCATTTCTGAAACCACTGATTATTTTTGTTGTTTAGTTTCAACATGTGATCCCTGTTCCTCTTCCTGAGGCGACGCTGTGCCAGAGATGTATAAAGATGGGGCAACAAGTGAGACATGTTTGGTTTCAGGCTTAAGCTGCCTTTGTAAACACAACTGAAGCATAACAGCGTTTGAAAGTGTTGTTAATCATTGCTTTTTAGAAGTAATGACCCACCCTTGCATGACATAGAGAGATCTGTCTGATTCTCTAAAACGTTTCAGCTTCTCAGAGTTTGAAACAACTGTAACTAGAACAACACATTTACTGAACAGTGAGTTTTCTAGCTCTATGGTTTTGCTGAGCTCTGGCTGATAAAGCATAATGTCTCCCCTTTGATATTGTTTCATACTTTTGGTTTTGAGTTGACTGGTTTATAGGGAGGCAGGGTCTTTGTGGGGCTACTTCATGTCATGGGTGTGTGTATAAACTGATTATATTGTTGTTACCCAGTCGTCCTCTCAGTCCAGCCAAGCTCTCAAGTTCACCACTTCTGACTCCTGCGACCGCATCAAGGATGAGTTTCAATTCCTCCAAGCACAGTATCACAGGTATGCAGTGACTGGCGCACACTAACTAAAAGGAGACTTTCAGCAAGACAATACAAGACAATAAACTATATTTATTCAAATATTTTCATTCTTGCTCTAAATATTGTCTCGAACAGTTTGAAGTTGGAGTGTGATAAACTGGCGTCTGAGAAGTCTGAGATGCAGCGTCATTATATCATGGTAAGTCTGAGTGTGAGTTATGTGTCAGGCGAATTAGCAGTTTGAGGTGAATAAGTGCAGAAAATATGTGTATTAAGTTGATTTTCTCTCTCTGTATCTATAGTACTATGAAATGTCATATGGACTTAACATTGAAATGCACAAACAGGTGATCAACATCTTTCATAAAGTATTTTCTTAAGTATTCCACATCTTGTGATTTATGTGTGGTGTGAAACCCTTCTTCTTCTTCCTCCCTTCTTTCTTTGTAGGCTGAGATAGTAAAGAGACTGAATGGGATCTGTGCTCAGGTGCTGCCTTACCTGTCAAAGGAGGTAATGACACAAAGCACTTTCATCTGAGTTTTCACTTCTACAAGCTGACGGTTGTCTCTGTGTTTTAGCATCAGCAGCAGGTCATGGGGGCCATAGAGAGCGCTAAGCAGGTCACGCTCCCTGACATGAACTCCATTATACGGGTAAGCGTTTCTAGCGATGAGTACGATGACGCAACGAGGGACAACAGTGTTAAAATAAAATCCCATAACCTGTATTTAGCACATCTTTACCATCTCTGATTGCAGCAACAACTCCAAGTACAACACCTGTCCCAGCTTCAGGGCCTGGCCCTGCCGGTGACCCCGCTGCCGCTGGGCCTCACTCCTTCCAGCCTGCCTGCCGTCTCCTCCAGCTCCGGCCTGCTCTCCCTCTCCTCCATCATGGCCAACTACTCCCACGGCCAGGCACAAGTGGTCAAGGAGGACAAGGGCCGAGACGCCGCTGAGCGAGCGCCCAGGGGGGATGACGGGGACAAGTCAGACTAGTGCAGATACAGCGAGGTGGTTTGGAGGGGAGTGCTGTGGGGTAGAATGCTGCAGAAAAGGAAAACTGTTGATGTAAACGGAGACTGAGATGAGTCTGTCTGCCCTCTGCAGGATGATGATGATGATGATGATGAGCGAGGGGGTTTTTGGATGAGCACAGAAGAAACCTGCTGATCGGCAGAGAGTGAGAATAAGTGTTCTTAACATTTAGAGGTAATAGACACAGTTCAGGCTTGTAGACTTTAAATGTTTTTTATTAAGTGTAAGCCACTGTTGAGCTGAGGAGAAATGCTACTGTAACAGCAGCTTCCCTGATGTGGGTCTGTCTGTCACAGGTTAATTTTTTTTTTTTTTTACTTTATCTTGTGTAAAAGATTCATTTTCATTGTGTTTTTAATCATCTTCTTTAGTCCGTCCAGTTGTTTTTCTGAACACCCATAACATTAAATTATGAACTTTCTTTCCAAAATTGAAAAACATTGGATATTGTTTATCTATGTACGTGGGAGGCAAATTTCTATTTTGTCTGATGTTAAATGGGATGTTTTAAAGGGACGTCTCACTTTCCAGGTGCACTAAACATTTAAGCCCCACTCACCTGCTTTCATACAACCAACACCTGTGCATGACCTTAGCTGTGTACCTCACCCCCAGACATTAGTCGCTGATCAGACACAACTAACTTGATTTTGACTTTGATTAGTCTAAACTATTTTTATGTCCGTGTTCTTAAAGCAGATTTCTGTATTTTCCTCATCCTCCCTTGCTCTGTGCTCAGAAACGGGATCTAAACTTTCCAAGCCTCTTTTTGTCAGATTTGAACTAGTCTTGTGAGCAAGTGATTCTGCCTTTTCTACATTTTAATCATCTAGGAAGAATCCTGTGAGTTACTCAAGTTCAACAGCAAACGATTTACTACAAACAACAATGTCCCAGCTCTATGCTACATACTGTCTACGTATCTGGATAGAAAACTTGTTTAAATTTAAGGAACTTTATTTTTTGTAACTTTTCACAATCCATCTTAGCACATTGGGGGACGAAATAAAATCTGGGTTGCTTTCAAAATTATTATTGTTATTAACTGCATTTAAGCAGAAACCTTTAGTAAATATAAATCTTTACAACATTTGACTGACTTCACCTTTACGGTATAGAGGAGCCCTGAGGTGGTGATGCTAAGAGAGAAGTAGGGAGTGGTTTCCATTTACACACAGTTTAAGTATTTCATACATGTCTCTGGCAGCTACTTCCGGTGAGACGGCAGCTAGTGGAGATGTGACTGCTTGAGCAAAACTGGTCTGTAGACGTAATTAGCTCCAAATCATCCATGACTTGCATAATGTCCCTTTTGCAGCATGACAAGACCCAAAAAATGACAAAAACTATTATGATGATGATATTTCATAGATCTAATAAAACCTGGTAAAATGTAATGTGGGATTTCTTCTTGCAGGACCTCAGCTAATTAGTGTGTAGTATGGATCTGGGCTTTGGTTTGAATGTGAGGCGCTTAAGTCTCTGAAACAGCTCCAAGACCTTAACCTCACAAAACAATACAAATACTACTGCTGTTGTTGGACACATGTTTTATTTTGTAGCTTAACTATCCAGTTGAATTGTTGCAGTTGAATTGTTCATGTGTGTTATGTTTGTACCAACTGTAAAGACAATGCTATAATACTGTAAATAACCTGCACACAGCTAATGGTCCACGCGATGCAGCAGAGGGCAGCAGTCCTCGCTCATCGCTCAGGAGAGTCAAGCTAAAGGGGACTGACATCACCTGGAGGCTCAGTCAGTTGGGCTTAGTAGAGCTTTGACAGACCCACCGTGTGATGACTGACTAAATCTGAGATCCGAGCTGAGCCCATTTCTGTACATTTCGTGTTAGAAGGTTTTGGCTAAACGTAAAAGTTTTTGCGACCTGTGCTAGTCCTGGAAGAGCTGAAGAGTTTCCCACCCTGGAGATTTGACTTTATTACAGTTACCGACATCGGTCTATGTAGAAATCCGCCTTTAGCAAACTATGAATGGTATGTGTGTTTTTGGTGTGAAGGGCCAATTTGTATACACAATGAATATATCAATATACATATTTTTAAAGCATTTTTGTATGTTTCAAAGCTGCTTTTTAACTTGTGTATCATGGAAGACTTTAATGTTGTATGTGTGCATTACCAGCCTACAGTTGAGAGGCACAATGTTGTAAACCACATTGTCTTGCCTGTTTTTTTTCCCCCCTCTCTCTCTTTCTCTCTCTCTCTCTCGCATTCTTTCAATAGGCAGTAACGAACTTTTAGCAGTAAGGAAGCTTCTCTGGTGCCTTACAAATAAAAGACGTGCTTGAGAGTGGTCACTGTGTCTTCAGCTGCTACAAAAAAGGCAACAGCAAGGGCGTCAATGTGACTCGTCTTCGAGCTCAGAGTCATGAAATGTAGCATTTGAAGCTCAGTAGTCGAGTCGTTTATCTTTGTGAAGCGCGGCTCAGTACTCCTACCTGACTCGGACACAAATGAATGTTTTCGCTTGGGTTGCAGGAAACTGATATGTCAGCACATAACCTTAAGTTTTATTTTGAAGTTGTAGTTCTCTAATAATAGATTATAATAGAAATTACATATACATTGTATTGTATGACATGTATATTACAGCTGGTGGTTGTGCTGGCAAACAGATGATCCCTTGGCCCTTTCTCAGCTCCACCTCTTATAAGAACTTTAAACAGGGTTTAGTGTCTCTAAAGCTTAAGTTCTGACACAGAGTAAATCCCATAACTGTCGGCAGCAAGTCCAGACACGATCGCCTACGTCAGCATCCAGTCCTGTGTTCGTCAACAACACAAAGTAAAGAAAAGCACAAAGGCAACCATAATAAAACATTCTCTTGTTGATCCAGAACGCACACAAGGTCCTGGCTAATCGTCAGGCTGGAAACTGCACACAGTGGGGTGAAGAAAGGAAAGGAGCACGTTATGTGTAGGTCTGCTGCAGGTTGGAGTCACCTGGCTCAGAATGTGAAGTCACGGTGTAGGAAGCAAGGCTACAAACGCAGCTACAAAATGTCTTTTAAAGGGAAAGAAGAGGAACTTAGAACCACGTTCCCAGTTTAGGTTTCACCATAATCACAGCACAGTAGTAGTAATACATTCTTAAAAGCTGCAGTTTATTAGATACTGTTGTTATAAACGAAATAAAGTGTTGTGGGACTATACAACATAACAAAGCAGTCCATCCGAGTTTGAGGGAGACCAGAAATAATTTGGCTCCAGTGTTGGTACAACAACCGTATCGTCCGACTGCTACAAAGTAAAAAAAATTCAGTCTCCAAGGTTTTCACACTATGCTTGCATAGATCTTACAGAGCTCTTAAGTATTCTTTGCGAGCTTTTTGGTTCAATTTCAATAAAAATCTCAAGGAAATATAGTAAAATATACGTACTAATTGCACAGTGTTAAATGAAACGCACAAGTCAGTCACTCACACTTTTACAAAACACACACACGCCCAAACTAACGCATAGACATCCACAGACACAGCGTTTCTGTTCCAACAGGTTTTGAGAATCATTTTTATAGCAAGTCATCTCCGAGTTGAGCAGGTCTGGTCTGGTCTGGCCTGGTTTGCCATTTGTTTCTTTTTTACAAGTCACATCCTTTTGGTAACAGAGCTGATATTTGACGGCGTGACCCAGGGTAATAAGCGTAGGGGTTGTGTGATGCGTTCATACAGTTCCAGAGTAGTTGTAGTGGTTCCCGTGCTGCGACTCGGGAGGCTGTGGGCTCGGTTTGCGCTCCAGATGTTCGGTCTCTGCTGGGTCTGGTTGCGTGGAGGGTGACTGTCGCTGCTTAAAGAAATCCGACACGTATCTGACCTGAGGCAACAAAAGATAATGTGTCAGTACTCATGAAGCTACAACTAGATTTAATAAGTAGTAGTAGTTCTTTTTACAAGTTAGTTGCTTTTGCTTTTATTTGAGGGGACGCCATAATAATATTATTCTTTCAGTAGGACTAAAACATTCAATATAAGAGCCTCAAAGCATGATGCAGAAGGAAAAGAGGTTAATGTCCTGTAGTGCACCACATCCTAAAATCCTTTAATAAATGACAACAAGATGAACAAGACAAACTCGTGCATAATTTTCATTGCAGCACATCCTACAATAGGATCCTTTTAAGCAAGAAATCGCTTTATTCAAGATGATTTCTGATGTCAGTCAGAAACCATCAATCGAAGCCACTCACGATGAGCACGGCTATGAGAGCTCCCTGCAGCAGTCCCACCAGCACATCGCTCCAGTGGTGTTTGAAGTCGGAGACGCGCGTGTATCCCACATACAGAGCGATGGACACCAGGAAGAACTGGATGGTCGGTCGGACCAGACGCGTCCACTTCCCCTGCATTCTGGCATGGACGTAAAGCTAAACACAAAAGAACCGAGCAGTCGAGTTTATATTTATGTCAGCTGCATGTTTTTATTATGTTACTTTGTCTTGTTATATCCCTTAATTGTTTTGTCCTCACGGCTTTCTTATGAATCATACAAACTACCACGACAATTTCTTTGAATGACGCAGAGACTGAAGCAGTTCAGACACACTTTCACTCCAGCAGGGACTAAACTCTGCATCTGTCATCTTCCGGCCATTGTACAGCACGTAGCCTGTTAACAATGGTGTTGACCACCCTGCTCCGAGTCACGTTTACGGTCAACTGACATTTCATGCCATCACAATGGCGCACTCACCGACAGGAAGAGCATGCAGTACATCCCGAAGGATGAGTGGCCGGAGTAGAACGATAACCTGAGGAGCAAAAGAGCAGCAGAACGGTCACGGAAACAATTTACTAAACATTCTACATAAGGCAGACGAGGGGAGCGGAGGGTAGAGCTCACCCACCTGGATTCCGTCACATTGCGAGGGTTACCCGTGCAGTTGATCTGCAGCATGTATCCATTACAGGTGACTGGTGCGCACACGGACAAGAAGTTTGGACGTGGACGACCTATGGTGAACTTTGCCAAATCGGTCAGCGACTGACTAACGGCCCCCCCGAACATGAAGGTGCCCACCACCTTGTAGAGAGCCGACAGGTACTGGTTGAACTGGGAGTTGGAGCGGAGCCGATTGGTGTGCACCAGGTAGGCCTCTCCTGTGGTGATCTGTGGGGTCAAGACGAGGCGTCACGAAGGCTAATCAACACTGCAAATTTGCCCCAGACGCATCGAAATGAAGATGATGAGCTTTGTTCTGCTCTGCACCAAATCAGCCCGTCGAGCAAAGATTGCTTTGCATACTGAGGGCGGAGATGTGGTAGCTGTAGTATGTGCCATCAAGTCTTCACATGCGTACATACAGGTCTGCAGTAAGAACCTGCCTCTGCACAGCCACTGTCCAGCAGAGTGTGGGACTCACGATGACGATGGAGCAGCTGATGGTGACAGCAGCCATGGTTCCGTGGGAGATGGTGTCTTTTCTGTATGGGTAGCTGATGCTCTTGTCGTCGCAGTCGATCCCTCTTTTGTAAGGGTTGAACATCAGCGTCAGGATGGCCGACGGTAGCGCGGCTAGTGAGAGAACAGAAGCAGCATGAGCGCGGATGGAAAACAGAAAACTACACAAGTGAAAAAATAAATGCCGATATAAACAATGAGCATAACTAAATATACCTCCTTAGTTTCACATTTCTGAGTCGTTATGGTAATTATGAGCACTGTAAGAGCCTGCAGCCAGGACCTTTCAGCCCCGCACTGACAAGCCCCACATGGACCACAACAGCAAAAAGAGCAGCTCAGGAAACAGCTAAGAACACACTGATGGATGAATCTTCTGGCCTCGCTCTGCCAAGTGAATTAACTTGTCATCGGCAGAGCTCAGCGACAGCAGCTTCACCCCTGCACGTCCCATTTACTCTTCACACAGGAACTGGCCTGTCACCATGGGAACAGGCAGGACAGGACCGTCATGACCTTTAGCACTGGGGCGATGTTTAAACAGCGGAGGGCCTGGGAGCCGAAGACTGCGAGGACACACACACACGAACACCCAAAAGTGCTCGCATACACACTGACACAAATGAAGTGCAGCCCACATAAACCCATCTAAATCTGAGCAGGACAACAAGTCTGATGTCTAAGCTTCTACGCTATATCCTGTTTTCAAGAAGCCCCTTCTCTGAGCTGCTGAAGCTCATAAGACAGAGGAATAAATGTTTTCCTAAGCCAGAGCCGTATATTTACTTCCATAAGAGCAACTCTGCGCTAACAGATTGTTTCCTTCCTCCTGAGGGCGTGACCGTCGCTCTGACACGCGGGACTAAATGAAACCACATGAGGATACACAAACGCAGAAAGGAAAACATGCGGCAGGCAGGTAATTTTGACAGGGTAATTCTAGCGTGAGCTCATGTGCACATATATGGATGTCTAATAATCAGGAGCGTGAATTAAGTGTGAGGTCATAGACACTGGGTCAGCCTGTCAGGTGTGACCATGCATTGATGGGTTTTCCTTCTTTTATGCATCACGCTACACAAACTTAACATACAACAATAGAACAGACTAAAAATAAGAGAGGTAGAAATTATTCATTAAACTTTCCTAATTAAGCAATGAACAGATCAAGTTATTAACATATTCATCTCATATAAATATGTGGCGCACAAGTCAACACACATTTCCTAATGGTGTATTGTGGGTTCAGCAGAGTTACAAGAACGATGTGTTGAGTTTTTTTTAGATAATGTGGTCGGAAAGTAAAAGCTCATCTAGAAACATCTCAGAGGCTCAAGAGTACATTGGTCATGTTTCACAAGCGTCAGGTGAACGAGAACAAAGAGGAAGCAGCACTTGGTTCATGTGCGCCACAAAGCTCCGTACGTAACTGCACAGACCACCAGTACAAAGCCCCGTTACTCAAACACAGTCATAAGCAAAGAATACGACGAACGACGGGCCGAACACCTGCTCAGCGCTTTTATTTACAACGTGCACCAAAAAAGCGAGCGCTGTCCCGTGCACACGGCCTTTCTGTGCTTGTTTGCTAACATTTAAAGATGGCGTTGATTAAGCTGCATAAAGTCAACAGGCTCTGAAGCCAAATCTCAGGGCTCATTATTCCACATGGCCGAGCCTGCTCCCAGCACCTCTTTGATGCGACGCCAAACCACGGTTTACTCTGCAGGTTGCAGGGATGATATTTAGATAAGTGCTTTTTGCCACCAGTCCCTGGCGGCTCCACGCGGTCGGGGCGGATACGAGAGTGTGGGGCATCAAAACACACTAAATAAGCTTATCTAACAACAACACCGGCAAGGAAGTTGGTCCCGCTTTGTATCTTAGGTTCTGGGAGCTGAGACCACAGGGAGCTCTCGTTTTTATCTGCTCTATTATTACAGAAGGCCTGCTATGTTTTTACTGTGTTTTGCCGAGGGGGTGGCCTCCCCAGCTGGACGCTGGGGCAGGCGGAGGGGTGTAAAGGCTCATTCCTCACAAAATGTTAGGGAATGTCAATAAAAGCTCATAACACATAGCACATAAATCCCCATAAACACACAGGGCAACAAAGGAAAGCACAAAAATAAGATAATCGCACGTTAGCCAGTGACCCGATTGCAGGGAAATGTCAGAGAATATGAATCATGGTTAATGGAGCAGCATCTAATTGCTTTTCAGTGTTTGCTTCCTTTTGCAGACATGGCTGTTTGCGATTGTAATAAGTTTCATTTTGAGCACTTCCTCATTCTTAACCCTTTCCTTTAATCCTTCCTTATTACCTACTTCCTTCCCGACCAACATGTTTCCTGAGCTTTTAAATTGATCTTATCAGTCTCAAACTAGGAAGTGAAAGCAAACACAAATATCGTCAGTACTTTTATGATTTACTACAAGAAGAGATTGCTTAGACGCATTTGCGGGTTAATGTTCAGATTATCGTCGCTGGAGTTTGGAGTTTCTTCCAGCAGAAACTCTATTAGCCAGTTTCTGCTGGAAAAAGGAAGCCAGGGAAAGTATTGTTTTACGCTTTCACAATAGCTTCTGGCGAGAGTTCAGGCCCGATTCCACTTGAAATAAACATGATGGAAACTTGGACACAAGCACAGCTTCCTCTTGACCTCTGACCCCACGGGAAATGGAAGTGTTCCTGTTATTTATCTCTCAAGAAGAGTCCGGGTCACCGCCGCTCTTATCGAGAACAGAACAGACACAACAGAACCAGAAACTTGTCCCACCGTTGCATGTGAACATTTGTTTGGCGCCTGCGTGTCAAGGCGCAGCAGACGACTGTGAGGTTTGTGGGCCTGCTGCGCGACCTCGGTTTGTTGGCTAACAGGGATTCGCGACCACTGTTCCACATCACACCAAGCTGCTCAGAAATCCAGCCTAAACCGTTGAAGAGCCTTCGTTTTTGCAGGCGGTATCTTCCCTGATTTGCTTTCTTGTCATGTATCAGTATTCTCGGGTTATTCTACCGTTTCCAAGAGCCAAAGAAAGCTCATCACTTCCTGCTGGGCCTGGGGTTTTTCCTGGGAAAGTCCTCACGATGCTGGGTGATAAAAACCTTGTTCTGCTTATATCCGCTCCATCACAGTAGCAAAACCTTTGTCTGAAATAGTTCAGCGTCACCATTTCAAACAATGCTGCTTGCTGGGAAATGCATTGTCTGGTTTTATGTCTCCAAAAGGATCATTTCGATTAGTTAGAGCTTTGGTTTGGAAACATTGAGATGCAAGCTGTGAAACAATAACGCAGATCACGTTGTGCTACACGTAGCCCATTTACGCCTTCCTTCCTCTTTTATATACAAGAATTTGCTTCTGTTATTATTTTTCGTTTTGAGCGGCAAACAAATATTTCTAGTAATCTATTACGTTCACACACTCGCTTACAGTCTAATTAAATCCAATATCCAAACCTCTGCCATTACTTCTACTCCTACCAGGTCTACAGCTTGTTGTTTGCTGCAGAAAGCACTTTGCCTTCTCTACACGGTGGCTAACAAGGCGTCGCTCATAACGCTGCGTGGTTACAGATATTACCGCTCAGCTGTGTGTGTGAGGTTTTGTCTGACCTACACCCGATTTCACACACGCTGACAACTCAGCAATTCAACATTTGCAATTACTCATATTTCATAAAGATATGAAATTATTGTAATGAGCAACAAAATACAACATTTTTCTTTTTAAGCCTCCACCGAAGTACGTTACTCCACGTTTGAATGTGACTTTTGAGCTACAGACTCAGAACAGAAGTGAAAAAGTCTTCTGAAACGCTCCTGGTGTTCTGTGGTGCGTTTTACAGGCAGCACATACAGACACAGTCCCTGCAACGTCTCTTTCAGTTTTACACAGGAATGAGCTGAAACCGCTTCTACAGACCGATCCTGTCAGGAGGAGATGTGTCAAACAGCAGTAGAGGCATCTCCAACAGCAGCTGTAACTATTCAGAAGTCTTGCACTTAAGTTAAACCATAACTTTGTGACAGCTGTTGGATGATTCTGATTAATCACATCTTCAACTGTTCAAGTGTTTATTTGCCTTTTTTGGCCTCATGTGTCAATAAACTGAATGTTGAGTGATTCTACAGCATTTTGTTATTGAAACCCTTTGGATTAAATTTGGCACTTTGAAGTTGAACTGTTATTGTTCCTTTATTAGAGCAAACAGTTCCCTTTAGTTTGACTTGGTTTACAAAAGCAGCCACTGTCTCTCACATGATTAACACAAACGTCCCATTTTATCCAAGTGTGTCAAACAAAATAAGCAAGTTGCTTTCAAAATGCGTTGTAGCAACATTAGGTGTCAGCAATATACTACAAAATAAGTTAAATAACAAACCTGAACATGTTTCCTTGTGTGTAAAGCAGTAAAACAGCCCCACAGCGTTATGCTTCCACCGCCGGGCTGAACTGTGAGCAATGGTTGAAATTCTCCCTTCACCAAACGTAGCATCTCTGTGTCCCTACAGATCATCATCAAACCATGTTTAAAATGTTCAGCATATGATTTAACCCTGTTTTCATGGCTGTGGATGATCAGCGTACACTTACAACACACTAAGGAAAAGGACTGATCACGGTCATAAAATGTAATTAAAGCGCAACCATTTCAGTGACCTCTGTGCAGATGATAAGAAGAGCTACACACGGCTCCACTCCTGCTGGAGGGGTTGTTTAAAAGCACCAGTAAGACCAAGACAAACAGCCGTGTCACATCTGAAAGCCCACATCTGTGGCCTAAATAACAGGAAACAGAAGGTTTTTCTAAACAATACTGAAAAAATGCAAAAAAATATACCATGACATTTTGTGTACAACATGACAGAATGTGTGTTATTTCTAGCCAATAACACACTCGTGTCTGCTGGAACACACAGTCAAACAAAAGCCATAAGCAACACGCTGTGTAGATCCTCAGGAGTTATGGTCACTGTATGCTCAAGCCTCATCACGCCACTCAACAGGTGTTATCAGTTGTCATCACTCCCATAATTACACGTCACACGCGGAGAGCAGCGCCTACCAGCAGGTTTCTGACAGCTGTCAACACTCAAACCAGACATAATCTGAACTCAGACCTAACCTGAGCGTGACACCACTTCAAGATAGTCTTGGTCCTACTAACCCACAGCGCCGTCACTGATAAGATCCAACAAGTTGATAGCATTTAACTTGATCAAAGACAAGACCACTGTGCATCATCACCTGAAAGATGCTGCAGGACAAGAACCCAGAGAAAAGAGGAGCACAGTTAAACATGCATCTCCATAATCTGATTCAACTGCAAGTGTAAGAGTAACCGAGTGTAACGACGCTCTGCTGGATGGGGTCAAGAGCTGGATGTGTGTGTGTGTGTGTGTGTGGTGATGTGAACTTCCTAACTGTGCTGTATCTGCTGATCTGCTGCGTGTCACGTATAATGGCAGGATGGAGGTTTGACTGCAGAGAGGAAGAGGGAGAAATCAAACACGCAGTAGATCCAGAGATCAGTAACAATCTGCACATTCAGCACATTCCTACTAGATCACCCCCCGCAAATACTGAACCGAGCAGACAAAAGAGCACGATCCACGGTGAAATCCATCATTAGCAAGTGAAAAGAATGCAGCAAATACATGAAACTATGAGTAAAGACCAGGAGGTTTCACTTTCAATGGCACGTGAATTACTCATACCCTGCTTCACGCCACTGATGCAACGACAGAATCTTAGTCAAAGATCTACTCAGTCATTAATCAACACAAATAACGATGTCACAACAGCAAAAAACGAATCAACGGCACGAAACGGCGGATTCCTTGACGGCGTGCACACATTTTGAGTGTAGACAGGCTTAGACAGAAGAACAGTGATTATCATTCCTCTCACAGAGTCAGATGTTCTGCTGGGATCCCGCTGCAGTAAAGCTCAAGTTGACCCAGGTATTAAAATAAAGTAATGAAATAAAGGGGATCAGCCTTCCAGCTGCTGGAAGGTGGCAGCTCTGCCAATGGATTTAAGTCGTATTGAAAAGGCTGAGCAAGTCAGAACAAGCTGCTTTGTCTTCGCTCTACTATAGTCACACAAGCAGCAGAAAGGCGAGAAGCCAACCTGAGCCGAGCAGACACTTGATCTGCTGCTTCCAAAACAGGATTTTCTCTATCGCACACAGAGATTCATTGCCAGTGAACTTTGCTCTTCCTCGTCAACACTGCATTGGAAAAAGAAAAGGGGCCAAAAGGTGCAGGAAGGAACATGGGTATCCATCCACAGCATGGGCATTATCCATCCAAGCACTCACAACAAACTCAACCAGCGAGTGGAAGCGAGTCCATCATCATCATCATCATCTCAGAGAGCCTCAGACTGCGATGACCCACAAAATGTCCCACAATGACCCAGCGAGCCAATCAGCGCAGTGGCACCAGTGAAATCCCAGCGAGCGTTGAGAAACACCGGCCTGCTCGAACAACGCGGTGTGACGACGCTTGCTTACGTGTTTAACTGTCCCCACAGTACACTCACTGTGTCCACTGTGGCTCTTTGGCAACAGGGCATTGTGCAAGTCACATTTTAAGCCTATCACACAATCTCAATCACGCGTTGATAAGTTTGTCCAGTGGTGCAGAAGAATCCACAAACATGTGGTTTATGTGTGACACCGGCTGTAAATCACGAGTGGGAGTGTTGTGCAGTCACAACTGTCACGATGGCGAATTTGTGGAATGTTTTGGTTCTGCGCCACTGGCTTTGATCCGTCCTGTACAACACCAGCCATACAGTCAGGACCTGAATGAAAAGTTGGTGACTCACCTACAAACAGACAGAGAATGTCCGCCCCAATCAGAAGCAGCTTCTTTCGCTGCTCTGACATGTTCGCTCCGATGTCATTCCAAAAAGGCATATGGCTCAGAAATACCCACGGTTATGCAGAAAAAGTTCAACGCTGCGAGGACAGGTCGAGCTGCTCGTCTTCCGGCTCCGCTCCTGTGCGTACCTGCGTCTGCCTGCGCTGCTTCAGGTGAGCTGGGGCGGACGCGGAGCTGCGTCGATCTGCGTTCTCGCCTTTTTACGCACGGGGAGGGACAGAGCGCGTCAAGCCCGGCGCACTGGGTACAGCTCTCCAACCTATTCCCTGCTAATATGAGGGGGAAATCCCTTTAACTTTCTCCTTTATTCAGATCCAGCCTGTGAAACGAACGTTTCCTGCTCCACCACGTGGTTCACTTGGTAAAGACACACCCAACGTCACCTCAGATGCAACATAGTCTAGGATCTAGAGCCGTGAAACTAGTTAGGAGCTGTCAGTTGGATTCTCATGGAGGAAAAGTATTTAAAAAGCCCGAGGGTGTCAAGAGTAAAAAAAACAACAAGCTGAAGTACCAAGAGAATTATGAGAGTAACTCAAAACTACAATGTGTTCATATCAGACCAGGCATCTGTCTATTCTTTTCAACACATTTCTATATTGTTTCTCTATACTTGTTTATTAAATATCTTACAATTTAACTTTTGGACATACAAACCATTTGATCATACGAATTTAAATATTATTCTTGTAAATGTGTCTCTTGGTAGAAAACGTCTGTTATATTTAAATACATGTCGCTGGGGAAGTTCACAAAACAAACCTACACATCTGACCTGTCCTGTCACGGAGCTTCTCCCTCAGTGGGAATCAAAGGCTTTAATGATTGTTAGTTGGTGAGAGGGAGACCTCTGCTGTTACCACTTAAACATGCAGGTAAAGCTGCCAAAAACATTTTCATTCAGCAAACTGTAAGTGATTTATTTCATTATTATTATTTTTAATTTATTGTCATTAGGTGGTGAATTACAGCACTTCAGTCTAGAAATGACAAACATCAGTGTCTGTCACTTTGACAGAGAACAAAACTAATTTTAGTGCGTTTAACAGATATGTGTATGATTTAGATCATTTATTTGTTGAAATTAAGTCATCAAGCTTTGTGGAGATGAAGGAGTCCAAGTAAGTTAGAAACAAATCTAGAGCTGCTGTGCCTGCGTATCCATCCATCGCCAGCTGTGGGAAGGATCTGACACGTTCGTCTCTGATGCTCATACAAGCATGGACATGTATACAACTAGTAGAGTCTATCTGACGAAACTAGAGGATAAGCGAGCTGTGATGCTCACATTTCACAGAGCAGTAGGACATATCCACAAAAACCAGCGGCCGCAAAGGCGAGAACAACACAGACAAATTGGAAGGAGGAGCATCCGGGCGAGCGAAGGACTCGAGCTGGAGCGATGAGGCAGAGTTAAAGGTGCTTTGAGAACAAGTGCGATTGAGTGACGTGAGGTAAGCAGGCGGAGAAAGGACTGAGGTGGACTGAGAGACGCCGTCGACGTCCGGGAAGGGATCTGGGATTTGATATGGTTTCAGAAAAAGGCCACAGGGTTTGAGTTTATCCGTTGGGGAAAGAGATGAATGTGACCTCTGAGCAGGTGGCTCCTCCTCCTTCACATCATTAGTGCCGACAGCGTGGCAGTAAAACGGGGACATGCACAGTGTAGAAGCATTTCTGAGAGTCGGGGAGGTTAAAACGTTGGAATAGGTGCAGGGGGAAAGATCCACTCGGTTTACCCAACCGGAGCCAAGACGATCTCCAGGGTTCAACAACTCCAGCATTCGGGGATTCTGATGAATGGAAGACCTCTGAATCGTGGCTGGGGAGCACGAGAGGGAGGCGTACGTTTGCAGGTTAAAGGTCTCCTCGTGGGAGTCGCAGGTCTGCAGCTCACGCTCAGCAGGGACAGAGACTTCAGAGTATTTGATGTCAGACCTTTCTGTTACTAGTGGATGATTCATACCCTGAGGAATAAAAGGAGGGTCACTCAGTTGGGAAACGCTTTTGATGCCATGTAGTGGTTAAGATTAGGACGTTTCTGGTCTTTAAAAACGGACAACGTTTTAAAACCTAGAAGCCCACAGTGGGGCCAGTGACTCCATACTAATATAATCAAATGTATATATTGTACCATCAAAGCTGTTTTTGGGGTCCAGTGGGCCAGGCTGCTGTGGGAAGGGTCAGGGACGTCTTGACACAGCTTCTGTTTCACCCTGCAAAGGTAATTGATAAGAAACATTTCAAACCTGTAGCTTATAAAATAAAAACACTGAGCTCTATGGACTAGCTGGACGCTTACACGTTGTGCTGCACCAGGCAGCCCATCAGCACCAGCGCCAGCAACATCACCACAGGAGGGAGGAGGGCGCACATCAAGACCGACATCTCCTTGGGATCTTTGCAAACACGCACATTTAAAATCAAACGCATAACAGCACAGGTAACTCGATGTGCCGCGTTTGTCTTTACCTATACGCAAGCTATTGATGGGTCCAGCGGCTCCGGCACCAGCATCCGTATTAGCCCACATGAAGATGACGTAGTTACCTGGCAACAGATTCTTTAGAGAGCAAGTGTGAGCACGACCAGGCACAAATACACCTGAGTAAAAGGAGATGAGGTGGACAAACGTAGGACACGGAATTAGACGCTACACTTTTTTTAAACGCTGCAAACTTTTTTATTCATCTAGAATCCCCCCCAAAGTTGTACGTATGTGACTCACACTTGGGCTTTTGCTTCGACACGGAGTAACAGAGTGTGTAGTTCCGGATGAAACCGTGACGCAGCTCCACAGCTACAGGACTCCAGCTGAGCTCCACCGCGCTGCCATTGAGCTGCTGCACCTTCAGTACAGGCCCAGCTGAGGGAGCTGTGCAGGTAGAGAGGATCACTGAACTACAGTGTTTATTTCGATCTAGATCTTCGTTTCGCAACAATGCAATTATCACGTGCTGCCCTCGCCAACATCAAGGATGTTTCTCTCATGCCAAACTGAGCTTGTAGTACCCTGATCTGTATATGATGTAGGAATCAGCACATTTACAGTGGCCATAGCAACTCAAACTATAATTTGCAGCTATTAGTTGAAAATTAAAAAAAAAAAAAATTATGTATACACACACGCAAACTGTTATTTTTCAGCTTGGGGCTCAGGGTCACTGGCAGAAAGATACAAAACCCAAGAGAGGATCTAACTCTTCAGCTTATGGTAAATGGATGTCGGCCATTTTATTCAAAGCAAAGACCGGGTCCAGTTCTAAGATGGTGTACCTCCTTGGACGGTATAAACGTGGAGCGTCGTGTTGTCTCCTGCCCCTCGTTCACCATACAGCACCGTGACAGAGACCGAGTAGCGCTCCTTCGGCTCTATCCCCTCTAAAGCAACGTAAAGAAGAAAACCCTGATCAGCGACTGTTCACACAGCAGGACAGGCTCATTCGCTTTGTGTCTTTACCTGTAATGACTAATGCTCTACAGGAACTGTTCAGTCTTTTCCAGTATACGACGGTGCTGGTAGCGTCTCTGACAGCAAACCACTCCAACACAAACCCAGTCACTGATCCATCAGCTGGAGCTGCCCAGCGAACGTCTAAGCTGTTCTCATCCAGTGGATTTGCAGTGACGTGGCTCGGGGACGGTGGTTCTGAAGAGAAACCAGAGAGACCAGATGTCACATTCTGCAGGAAAACACAGAAGACTGAGGGATTGGAAAGCCGTGACTTCAGTACCGCCTCTCACTCAGGAGGAGTTTAACCGAGAGCCCACCTGGGTCCGAGGATCCAAGCAGCCATACTCGTGCTTCGGGGGAGGTCCCCGCGGAGTTGGAGGCGGTCAGAGAGCAGGAGCAGCGTCCCACAGGAAGCAGCAAACTACAAGAAGTCCTGTTGTGATGCAAAGCTCTGCAGCTTCCATGGTCGTCCAGGGTTCGAGCGCTTTCCATCTGACAAGTCACACTGTAGAAGAGAACTCTGCCGTTGGCCAGACGCTGAGGCAAAGGCTGAACAACGAGAGTTTAATGTATCTGCTGTTCTACTTCATCGATAGATCATATTCTGTCATCACAGTGATAATGAAAGCTAGACTAATTAAAAACTAATGAGATCTCAAAGTCATTACTATTGTGCCTTAAATCCTTACACAACTCGACACACACCTTCCAAAGCAGAGATACACGTCTCCATCCGTCCTCGTCTCTTCGCTGTATTCGTCTCCAGAACGAAGGCGCTGCAGACGGAGCTGAAAGATGCAACGACCAGAGGGTATGAACATTTCCACCAGCAGGGGAAGCCCGAAGAAAATACATCAGGTTGCCAACATGTTTTAACTCATGTAGTTTCACTAAGGAATGAATGAACAAAGTGTCAGCGTTTCCTCTCACCAGCCTCTGCCGTCCTTCCCTGCTGCGCGTTGCTCCACGGACTCCAGGGGCTGTCCGGGCCCTGGAAGCGGTGGCGAAGCCTGATGGTGTATGAAGTGTAGGGTCTGAAGAAACAAACCTGGACGGTGAAGTTTGTCACCGTCACATTTCTGACCTGACTGTCAAGCTGCATGTAAAAGACAAACAGGGTCAACGTAAAAGGTCTTCATCCAGACCAGTGATAAGTATGTGGGTCGCGTTTGGGCGGCTCAGGGAAACGCACACCTGACCCTGGGCTGTAAACATAATTTGGGAATTCAAGTTTCCAGTTTTCACTTCAGAACTGGACACAGGAAACACGCCCAAGATCCTTTTCCAGCTCACAGTCAGACATCGAGGCATCCCAGTCACTGGCCGGATACTGTCCAGAGTCACGGGAGGCAACATCACTGAGGCGAACGAGAGACACCCGAGAGTGAGGAAGAAGAAGGAGACAAGTGACCAGGGAACCAAGTGAGGGAAGCTCTGCAGTCTCACCTTCGGTTCTACCAGACCGACACCGTGTGGCAGACGACACGTTCCCCCTGCCAGCGTGAGCCGTGACCATGATGCAATAGGTAAACCTCACAGACGAGTTGTTCAAGGCCGCCGTGCAGCTGGTTTGATGAGTGGTGCAGGTGAACATCTGCAGAAGTCTGTACTTACAAACACACAAACAACGTTCATCCTTGCGTTGACAGTCTCTCAGAAGGCAAAAAACAAAAACAGGTGGACACCAACACAGAGAAACAACGTTAATCTGAGTCCTTGCGTTGACAATCTCCCAGCCGGCATACAGCACAAGCAGGTGCACACCAGTTCCTCCGGTTTCGCTTTTCTGATCCAACTAGATCTACGCACACAACACAAACATCATTTGCATGTGCAGTCACACACACACACACACACACACGTGTTCAACACATTACCCAGACACACACATGCCTGAGAGAGTCAGCGTTGATGATGAAACTTTCAAAAGGTTAGAATTTCTTGCTTTTTACTGAAAACGTCTCAAAGGTGATAATTCTGTTATTGATACTGAAGTGCAGTATATTTAGAGGCATTTCTACTTCGATATGCTGTAACTTTGACCAAATCCTGGCACCATATGATGCTTTTCAATTTAATATGTACATTTCTGTTGTGCACCGACAGAAAACACCTGGCACCAAAATCCTGGCACCATATGATGCTTTTCAATTTAATATGTACATTTCTTTTGTGCACCGACAGAAAACGCCTGAATCAACCAAAATTAACCCAACGTGTCGTAATGTGGCTCACCGATTTGAAAACTTCTGGACTTGCAGGGTGTAGTGCGTTGCTGGGGCGTCTCCGGCCTCCCAGTGGCAGGTGACGTTGGCTCGGTTCTGGAACACGCAGCCGGTCAGCACAGGAGGTCGAGGGGAGGAGTTGGAGGATGTAGTGAACACGACGGGAGGCACAACTGAAAATGATGAGGAGGGGGAAAAAAGAAATCAAGTCCGAAGAGAAGCATCTATAAAACAAGACACTTTTTGTCTTGATAACCAAGTATAAGACCAGCCTGTGCAAGTTGCGTTTAGTAGCCACCTGACTGCCTCAGACTCCCCCTCAGCACATGCCATAAATGTCTGCTTTCAACCTTAAGTCAAGTACCTGCATGCCCTGCATACAGAACGTATAGCTCATCCAAACGCTAACCAGCCTGAAGTTAAGCTGGAGGTCACAGTGGAACCCATCAGCAGCTCCAGCACATCCAGCTCAGCTTGGCACAACACGGAGGCGCCCACATACAACGCAAAGACGCGCATTTTCTTATAGAGAACACAGGTCACCCTGCGTAACAGCCTGGCTCAGAGGGTTGGGACACACAGACAACACGTTGGAAGGATGAGGTCCAGACACTCGCTTGAATAATAAACTATTGCCATGAGCAGCTTTTTATTATCGTGACATTAACGTGCCGCGCTCCGCTTTCTTCCATCATCTTAATTCATACGTTTTACGCACTAGTCACTTAGGTGTAAGTCTGTTCTGGGTTGAAGCGCACAGGACACTCACCCAGGACGAGTCCAGCCCCCAGCAGGCAGGTCCATAGCGCAGCGCGGCTCTGCGCCATTGACGCGCACCGACGTCTTCCAGCCGAGCTTGTAAGTAGAAGCAACAGCGTTTTATAGCAAACACGTGGGTTCCGCCCCCTGCTCGTCGACACACAGTGGGGCCCTGACCTGGTTTCCAAAATTGGGCTTCCGGGTCCCCTGATGAACTGGAAAGGCTCCTCACTTACTGCTTTTTTATTAAGCTGCATTTAAAATAGATGTGATTCCACGGTTTTCAAGGATCGTAGAAAACAATAAATAGAGATTTAAACTAAACTTTTTATTGTAATGTTTCCACTAAACTAAAGAAACAACACACCACATGACGTGTGCTGCAATTTCAGCTGATATTCACAACCTCCCTGGCTGTTTCTCTTTATTAACATTCTTTATGTTTTCTGGTTCATTATCACAGCTATTAAAATGAATTTACTTCATGCACGGGCGTAAAGTGCATTTATGAGGCTCTGGGATCCAACCAGAACACACAACCCTGCTCGACTAAGCACAGAAGCAACTTCTCAGCAGACAGAACCAGACGCAGCACAACAGAGAGATAACACACAAAAATAAATAACGACTTAATACTTACAACATCAGATTTATTCCAAAATCTCTTTTTTTATTATTGTTGGAGGAGTAAAGTGAAGCAACGCTCCAGGAATTCTTCCTATTGTGAGGTACACTTGCGAGGCAGAGGCAGACACAGCTGCTGAGTCCGAGCCGAGGCGCTGGCGGAGCGGGCTGCTCGGCTGACGGCGTATGGGTCGTGTCCTTCAAACAGAGCCTTCCTCTCCTTAGGACTGGACAGCTCAAGAATCCTCTGGCTGGCTTTGTAGCCTCTCACCGCTTCGGAGACGGCCCAGCAAAGCGAGCGGTCCCCTTTGAACATGGGGTGCTGGTGCTTTGGGCCTGAAACGATCAGTTCAGTGAAGACGTGAGAGCTTGTTACGAATTTAAATGCTGCCCCTGTTTCCAGGCTTTGTGCTAAGCCTGGCTGCACCTTCATTTTTGCTCCACATTTATGTGAGTGCTGGTGACTGTCTTTCCTAACTCTACCTCAGCAGACTTACTGGCCAGTAGCTCTGTGTGTGCTGATGCTTTGTAGGGCAAATGGATCACGGGTACACGCTTAGTTTTGTGCTCAGAGACTCCAGGATGCTGCCTTGTCCTGGGCTGGGAAAGCTGGCAAATCCGGGAAGAGGCCACTGCCGTCTGCGTTGCTCTGTCCAACTATGATCACATTTTAGGTCACGAAGGAGACGGCAATGCAAAAAACACAACATTAAGATCGTATCTCTTAAGCCTTTTTAGGCATTGTATTAAAAACGGTTAGAGATAGCTGGCCTTTCACTTAATACTCAATATTTGGACCTGTCTCTATCGTGGTACAACACAAAACACTGTTATCTATCATGTTCAGAACAGCTTCTTTGTGAAATTGTGTGCACTTCTTACTCACAGGTGTCAACAGTGGGCGCTCTGGCTGCCATCCAGCTGCAGGACCCCGAGGTTGAGCCAGACTACACAGCCTCTCGGATGGAACAGCCCTGAGAGCCAAATCACTCACCTCCCATACGGGAGCGCGGCTGGGAGGGAAAATACAGATGAGAAGAGAGTGGAGGAGCAGAAATAAAGCAAAAGAACCAAGGGCACAGAAACAGATGGAGATCTGAAGACGACATGAACCGCTGACTAGATTCAAAGGGTAAGATGCAGATAGAGAGACGCAATGGAAGGTGGAAGGAGAGGCCACTGATAAACAGAGCAGATGTCTGCAGTAAATAAATTCCCATCTTAGGGTGTGAAAGAGGTCAGAGAAAATAAATGTCGAAGAAAAAACCTTCAGCAAAGAAGCCATGCATCATCCAGGAGTCTAATATTTACATGAGCTGAGTGTTGTGCTTTTTACTTTGAGATAGCTGCAGCCAACGAGGGGTTAACTCTGTGAAGAACAGCACATCCATAGGATTAAAAGTTACATTTGTGAATTAAGAAAACCGAAGCAGCGTGAGCCTGTCAGAAATGTACCGATTCTCGTTGTGGATCCAGTCGTCTCAGGCGGCAACTTGTCCAGCCAATAGACAGAGCGACTGTAGAACAAGAGAGCGCATCAGGGGAAAACGGGGGCAGACAGACCAGCAGACAGAGATGGTGGGTTCTTATTCATACCGGTCTGGATGCTGGAGTTGGCTGCGCTTCGGCTGAGCGAGCTGCTGCACGCGAGTTGCCATGGAAACAGTGGGTCTCTGATGGAGAGGAAAAACACAAGGCATATGAAAGATCCCATTACCCAACCTTCATGCATACGACCAAAGAAGTTTAGTTTCACATATCCAGCGACAAAAAGCTTTAATCCACTTGAAGCATGTTTCATTTTTTGTTTGACCTTCACTGTCCTTCATTTTACATAAGCTAAACCTCTTGCCACCCAGTTCATTCAAAACCAAGGTAACATAACCTGCACATTTTATTTCAACACAGATCACACGAACAACTCATCCTTGATTAAAAAAATGCAGAGACTATTTTTTGCCGTTAATTGATAACAGTCCTATTGCAATTAGCTAAATGCACAGTATTTACCTGCTAAGCACCTGCAGTCACTCGCTCGTCCTCTTGTGATGACATCGACACCTGCTGGTTGCTAGGAGATCAAGTGACAGGTAGCAGGTAAACCATGGCCCAGCAATCGATTTTTGATAAGCTCTGGTTCATCAAAGATGATCAACGCTTTGAAACAATTAGTTCCACCCTCCGTCATTGTGTGATGGATCAGTGAAAAGAGGATAAAAACAACCGATAGATGTTGTTTCTTACTTGAAACACATCATTTACCGTTTTCTATTTTTATTGTGTATTGATTTTAGTAGGAACTCATGAAACACTATTTGTATAGTGTAACAGATATAAAACAAATTCCTCCTTCTCTTTAAACTGCGACTCTGAACTCTAACCCAATGTAAATGCGCATGTGAAAGAAATTTACATAATTTTCATCAACGAAACATTGAGTGGAGGTGATGAACAAGAACAAACCATAGGCTCCACACTGTAAAAAGAACCAACTGTGAAATGACACAGGTTAAAAAGCAACATTGGATATCTTTATTTTCAGACATTTAAAATCGTATAAAAAAAAACAAAGCACAGTAAACAATCTACCAAAGCTTCACAAAGCCACATGCTTCCCATATAATACTGTCTTTATTATTCTCTAAAATAGTATTGCAGGAGTCGGTTATTGTGCGACGGTAACAAGACGTGTCTGACATTATACTGTCATTCTGTGCCGTTCACACGATAAACTGAGGACAGTGCGGAGCTCGCAGCTACAGCATCATAGAACATTCACAGGCCTCTGAGAAACCCTGGAGCCAGCAGACAGCCAGGGTGAACACGTAGTGTTGTTTGGTACTGGAACAAACACTTAAAGGATATTAACAGTATTGCAGCACATGTTTACTGTATTTTCTCTATTTCTACGTCTACTCTTAACTCTCCATGCCCGACTTCTTTACTGGTTTTTGATTCCTTTGCACATTTAAAACGTAACATTCTCAGGAATTTGACTGCAAAACCTGCCAAGAATAAACAGCTGATGAGCTGGTATTACGGTCAGTCCCTGCATTACACTAATAGAGACAAATCTCCGTGCAACTTCCTGGGAATTCTACTGTCTTGAGACACATTGAGACAAAAATTCGTAACCTCTACTAACCTCTAGAACCCAGCTACCAATTGGTACATTTCAGATTACTCACTTTCAGGAATCTGTGGTTTTAAAACAATTGCGTTTCGGCGACAATACCAATTCACAAACGTCGAGTCATGAAGGAACTGCACTCTCTTAAGCTGCCAGTGTAGTTACTGGGGTTATGGAAAAACAGGAAAAACATTGGCACCAAACAGTCTAAACTCTGCAAGCAGTGTAGGTATAATGGCAGTTAAGACATAGAGATGAAAACAGATAAATATTGAGGATATATTGTGTTCAGTAGCACCAGGAGAAAGTATATGTGTGTCCGTGTCAGAGGGTCTGCACAATGACAGGGTACAGTAAAGACATGTGTTCAGCGCCTCGGATTGGCAGTTTGTGTGTAGTGTAGTAGTGGATGACTTCAGGGATGGAGGAGAAGGGGGGGCTGTTCTCCCCAAGCACGTAGCACCCATCTGCAGACTGAGTGAACTTCATGTGCATGAAGCCTTTGCAGCTTCTGAGAGAGAAGTAGACAAGAATACAGGAAAGATGAAAAGTTTGACTGGATGGATCAACTCTCGGTTGTTAATAATGAGACAAAAACAACTTCTGCTCAGTTGATGGTGCTATTATAAGGTCAACGTATCTGTGAAGGTCATTGTTGATATTAAAGAAAACAATTCATTCCACTGCTGCACCGTTTTAGTATTATTTTCCTGGCTAAGCTTTCAATTGGGTGCATGAAGGTGCGGTTCTTCACCTTGTACTATTTCAGCAGAGCACACATACAAGCTTAGGAACAAATCCCAAAGAGCAGATTATCTCCCTCAAAACAGCTGCTTTTATGATGATTGTTTTTCATATGGGAGCAAAAAAATTCTGTCGGAGATGGAGAATAAAAAGGGAAACACACGCAAAGATTCACTGGGAGGAGAAAGAGCAGAAAACAAAACAAAACAATGAGCTATTAAAAGTTGCCTCTGGGCTCAAATGTGAAATTCTCTCAATACCCAGAGACTGAAATGATGCATAATGAAGGAGAACTGGATCAAGTCATTTTGGTAGCAGCACAGTACAGTAGTGTAAAATTCTGCATTTTAGAAAGACAGCATGAGGACGAGTGGAGCCCCGGTCACTTAGGGAACAACAAGAGAAACAAGTGTTGCACAACTAGAAACACCACAGTATCTTGATCAAGTAAGCATTAAAAAAAGAACAGCAGGAGTGTCTACCTGAGCGACAGCGAGTAATCGTTGCGGCAGGTCTGGCTGTTTCTCACCAGATAGGAGTTCTCCTTGCACAGAGTCAGTAAAGTCTCTGCCTCTGCCCGGCTCAGGGCTCCATGGTACCACCTGCAAGGGACCAGACACATTACTTCATGTGCTGTCTGTGTACATCTTTACTTATGTATGTATGCTGGTCATAGAGGTTTTTATATTTTAGATCAAGCAATTCATTAATTCAGAAAACAATAATTTGTCTTATGGATTTTGAAAATGGTCATGCAAAGTTGATTTTACTTTTCAGCAGCAGTCAACACCACATGTCATAACCTGCTGTACAGAATAAGTTCTCTTAGTCAGTCCACATGCTCATTACTGCCCGAATCTCTGGTCTCCAATAGTGAATTATATCTTGACACATGTCGTGTTTGCTGAAAACGCTCTGCCACTTTTTCTCAAACTGGGGAAAAGTTGGGCTCTATAAAATAATATTTTCTGGTTATGGTGCAAGTTTCATTTCATACTGCTTCTGTTAAGGTAATAGCTCAATATCTAATGCTGCATGTGAACAGTAAAAGTGAAAAACAGCTGCATAAAGGTTGACTGCTTACACTTTATTTGTCTCTGGTTTTAAGCAAAGGCATCCAGAGACATTGTAATCAAAACAGATGACAAACAGGGGAACACACATGGAGCATAATGAAGCACTGCCTTCATATGTGCAACCTCAAAGGAAATTAAACTTGACACTTCTCAATACCAATTTCAGACTGTTAAGTAATTTGTGCTGCACGACCAAATCTCATGACGTAAAACCAGTGAAATCCAATTTGTCCCAGTTGTATGTTGAAAAACTTAATGGCATCAAATTAAAGGAAGTCAATCTCAATGGTATTCACTCTAACGCGAGTTAAAGAACGTCGGATGGCTAAATTAAAATACTGGTGCCAGACATATGGTAATTTGCTTGTGTCTACCTTAGTCATTGTTGACAAATAAATGTAATATTCTGGGGACAATAAATGCAGTAGAGTTCAGAAACATAATTGTCACTGCCTATTAAAACAGCTGTTGTCTACTTACACTTGTCTCTCTAGTGGCACAGATGGATCTACTCTCTCTCCCAGCAAAGGAGGAGTGTCCCCAACCAGACGGAGTGTACTTGTCTCTGGTGCAGTAGGTGGTGTGGTGTTCGCCTTGGTGAGCCTGGTCTGTTCTGTCTGACCCCGTGTGCGCTCTCTTTCTGCCCCTTCAAACTGAACTATGTTCAGACAGAGAGAAACAATAATAAAAATGTGATATTTGGCACAAAACTGTGGATACTGGAAAACACCAAGTTACCTGCTAGGGCTTTAGAGATGTTGTCCTTTTTCCACTCCCAGGGCTGGTCATATTCGTCAGCTGGCCTCTCATCATCCTGAGGCAGCCTGCTCTCCCTGCCGTCTACCAGGCCAAGTCTACTCTCAACCTTGTGAGTTTGAGGTTGCTCTGGAGCAGCTCGGTGGTGATGACGGACCCTCTCCTCATAAGGATTATCGTATAACTGGGCGCCATCTCCGCCCCCAGATCTGTTTGTTATCATGCTGTGCTGCAGTTCTACACAGAAAACATATTGAATAGTGCTATCAGAGAATGAGTTTAGTTAGTATTTTAATAGCACTTATTTTCCCACTGCAGCCCCACATATCAGCATATTCCACCTTATTAAAAAATTGCTTTGATGTAAGAAAAGTAAGGGCATAAAAACATTTTATAAAGACATTCCACAAAAACTATGCAAATGTCCAAGTAAACATGTTTGTGCTTTCAATGCAATTTCTATTTAGGTGTGAATCATTGCCTGGTTAGTAAAGTCAAAATCACAGATTGTTGATTTCCCCCATTTCATATAAACAACAAAATCGAATAATACAATTCTTCCAAACCAGCTTTTCATAATGGTAAAGGAAAGCACACATTGAATTTAATTAACCGCGGGAAGGATGTTAAGACTTCAACTGACTAATGAGAGATAAAGATCTTAATAATACATTTAAATGAATAAACCTGAAATAATCCGCTGTGCCTCAAATGGTTCCATATAGCTGCAGCAGTCTGTTGGTACAGATGTTGGTTCCCAGCTTGGATGTGCTCTTGAGTCTGGACGGGCATCAAATGGGTCTGAGTAGTCTGTGTCAGCGTCAGAAGCTGCTGGAGCAGAGGGAACCACCTTGGAAACAAAGGGCATTTAAGCAATTACTAAGACAGAGTCATTTATTATGAAAAGCAATGCAAAATTAATTTGTGTGTATAAATGTATATGTAAGTGAGTGACTATAATACAGATCCGTACAGGTTCTTCCTGTATAGTCACAGGACTCAGGGGGATTTTACAACGTCCAAACTCTTGAGAGTCCACCTTAATTAGTCTGTGTTTAGGCGACACCACTTTCACCTGCAACATGTAAAACAAAGAACACTTAGAAAACTGTTACGCACTCAGAGCAGTTAAATACTGACCTTCCTGAACATTTCTGCACTAAGCAGCTGCCAATGTGAGCCTTACCTCCACACCACTGGGTAGTACCGAACTAAACTCAGGGAAAGAAGGAAGGCTCAGTGTGGCACTGCAGGGGCTGAACCCGCCATTCTGATGCTCCTTATCGCAGCGTTGGTACGGGTCTTCAAAATCTAGCTCCTTCTGAGCCCTGTATGCCCTCAAAATCTCACTCTCACTGTAGTCTGGTCTTGGGGGCTGTGGAGGGTCACGCCTGCTGCCAAAGTTTAGGTAGTCCTTCAGCCACTTTGCCATGGATCTGGAAATCAACGCCAAACAGACCTGACTGAATATTTCAGAATGATCTAGTGAAAAAATGGGATTTCTATTGAAAATGCTAGTTGTTTATTATAACCATTCCAGCCGAAATAGACTTTTATCTGCACTGTGTGGCCTTTGTTTACTTTTTAACTTCTAATGCTTTACGAAATCCTACAACATAAAGTTCAGAGTTATGGTTTAAGGTTCAAATCTAACTTCAGCCCGGGTAGTTTTGTCTAAATACTAAACAGTGGTTGTGGCTGAAGACTTTTGTTAGCTCACATGCCCCTGGCTAAAGTAGGCAAAGCCTCATGAAAACACTGCTCCCTGAGAAGAAACACGGGCTAATCAACAGGTCCAGTGAAAAGGCCAACTATGGAAACCTCTAAATTGAGATGAGGTGGAAATTGCATTTTAAACAAGTTGCAAGGCTATGCTAACTGAGTCAAAGTTAAATTAGACTGCGGAGTTGGTTAGCATTAAGTGCTAAGTCGGTGTCTTCAATACTATTAATTAATTAAACAAGTGCGTTATGGATATAGATAACTTACAGACTGCAAAACCAATCTTAACAGACGTTAAGACGGTTGTGTTGTTTATTTCTGGAAAATTCGTTAGCGGTAAAGTAACAGAACTCGTATAAGTGCGTTGTAAATATTGCCAAAGCTAACGCTAGCTTAGCTAAGTTAGCCGCACAACGTCAGCTAATGTGACGTCTGAACCGTTACAAGCTAACGACAGTTCTTAAGAGCTCACCCCCGTATTTGCAGTGACGGCTCCTCGTTCCTGTTGAGTCCTTCTGGTTACCATTCAACGTCTGCTTGCAACGCCGCGCGGTCTAAAAATAAAACATTGTCATGCGTGAAATCCGTCCTGCTTTGAGCCAAGCAGGTCAGTCAGCTAATGTTAGCTAATGTTAGCCGGACCAGCGCAGACCGTCTCCGTCGTGTCGGCCTTAAAGGGGAGTGAAGCGCTATTTTGGGTTGGTCGACACAAAGCACCAGGCGCTGGAGGCAGCGCGAGCGCAGCCACATCCACTCACGCAGATCATGAGGACTATGCTCTATTAAAGCCACCAAGCATTATCATCATCAACGAGCAGAAACACTAAGGGCGTGAGTGGTTAAATAAATAAAAACAAAAGCAACAGGCATGGATGAACCGCAGACAATGAGATAAGTAGGATGTGTTGTGAATATATCTAGTGAACTTTAATATGTACTGAGGATTTTCATTGCAAGTAACTTTTCAACTATTTTTATTATGTAGCATTTTTTAAGAGAAGTATTTGCCCTGTGGGATAAGATTGTTTTATCATCTGCGTATGACACCTTGAAATCTTTAGGAACGAGCATGTTGTTTGGTGAACAGGCTCTGAAGTGTTGCCTTATTGTAATTGGTCTTAATCTCATTTATTAGAAGAAACATTTTGCATTTTAAAAACATGCCAAGAACAGAGGTTGAGGATCAGGTTTTAATAAACACTAAAATATACATCACATATTTTGGTATACTGGTTAAATTTGTCTCACAAAAAAATTAAACAGCATATTTCTGGGTTAAATTTCCAGTAACAGATCAATGTTTTCTACTGCTGATGAGTGTCCAACAACCCTGTGACACATCAGTCTCCACTTTGCCAAAAGGTTTCATAGGATAGATCCATAAGCATCATTTAGATTTATGAACAGCATTACAAGAAGTTTTTCACTGTATTCCTGTCTGCATCATTCATCCTGCTGCGTGAACATCAGTCTTCTCATTCGCTCTCATTGCTGTCGCTGTCTGAATACGCCCCCAACAGGCTGAGCGATGACGACCCGTTTTGTGTGGTGACTCGCTTTGAAGCATGTGCGTCAGCTGTCAACGCCTTTGAATCTGTAAAGCAACATGCACAATGACCACGTCTTTCAAATGATATTTCATTTCATTCAGGGTGCGAACAAGCAAGGAAGGAGTTTTGTGAGACAGCAAGCAACCACATTAACAGCCTTCAACAATAGTAGTGATGAGGTCAAACTGTCGATGCCAATGCGTTACCTGTTTGTGGATCGGGAGCAGAAGCTGCCGCTGGACTGGGTTTGCTGACAGCTGATGTGGGTTTCTTTCGCACCAACAAGGAGCCTAGTGCTTTTCCACTACCCAGCGTCCCCACACTCCTCTCCCAACTCTCCACCTTAGCTCTTTTCACTCCTCCAGTTGTGGCTCCCTGGAGAACAACAAAGGTGCCTGATATAAATCTAACTAATAATGTTCTACAAAGGAATACAACAATAAAAAAAACTGTCTCAAACTACCCATGGGAACTGTTAGTCATATGTATGCGATCAGACAAACCTGAGCTTCTGTGTTTTTTTCTGTTGTTAGGATGTCAGTTGGTTTGTCTGTGCTGGACACGTTTGAGTGCGAGCTGCTGCCCTTCTCTTCTTCGTCTGAATCAGAGTCAGAGTCTCGAAGTCTTTTTACAAGGACACGTTCCAACATCTCTCTGTAAAATTAAGGTGCATTCAGTTTTATCTTAACTTATTAAGACACACGAAGACCTTAAATTCCAGATCTGGTCAACATCTATTCCAATGCAAGATCTATTTGAAGGTTGCTCACTAACTTTGTCTCTCGTTCATCCTCTTCTTGTGCCCTCTCCCTTTCTCTCTTCTCAATTTCTCTGTACTGGTCAATCATTCCTTCAAAATCCACTTGAGCCTGCCTCTGGTTCAACTCTTTTAGCTCCTGGAGGTTCTCCAAAACCTCCATCTCCAACTTGGAATCCTTTGTGCGGTTTTCCAGCACCTGGGAAAGGATTGGAAAAGCAGTTAACTTTGCGTTCTTAATGCATTGTTACAGCTCACGTTTACACACTGACCTTCATTGGGTTGTTTAGTTCCTCATCTTCTCGTTCCTGCTGGATCCTCTTCTCCTCTTCCTCAATCAGTTTCTCTGCCTGGAAGTTCCGTGTTGCACCATGCTCCATTGCATAGTCTGTGTTCTCGGGGTCAGTCTGAAGTAACAACATGAGCAATGAGTGCCAAAGACTTTATGCACGCCTCACATAGAAAACTGGCGATTAAATACTCTCACCTTAAACGTAATCTCAGCAAGACATCGGGTGCATTTGATGTAGAAACGGAAGATGGGGAGTCCCATGTACAGCTCGTTCTGAACCGTCTCTTTGCGTGCATTGAATTTCTTTCCTTTGTAGATATACTCACCACATGTTTTACACCTGCAAGCAATGAGAGGAAACGCAGATATAGAACATCCATGCTGGTGTTACATGCAGTAACCCCACAAAAGTACAACAATGACGATACAAGTTTGTTTGTGTTTTTGCAAACAAGGAATTTGTAATCACATATTATGGCTTAATTAACAGCAAGAATTTTAAACTTTTGTCACATGTTTATTAACATTTGATGTTTAAAACGCCAGCAAACAAATGTATAATTTATAGGTGTCTGGTAGACTGTTTTCCTCGTCACAGACATGCTTGTGTGTGTTGACATCAACGATGGTAGATGAAGCTGTCGTACCTCATATTAAACGGAGCCATCAATCTGACCACGTACTGTCGATCTTTGGGGAGTTTGAGTTTGGGGATTTTGGCCGGATCGAAATCCGGAGGGTAGTATTTCTGTGAAAGATAAACACGACTTACTTCACAGTAACGAACAATTAGTAATTTCTACAGAAACGTAATCAAACTTTCAAGCTGCTCTGCGAGTTAGCTTGAAAGCTACCGTTAGCCCGCTGGGTTTCTAATAGAGCCGGATGCCAATATAACAACTTTAGACTTTGCTGAAGAGCCCACTTTTAACGAACATGTACTTACATTTAAAACTTTTCGTTCAGACATTGTTGCTTTTGTTTAAAACCGACAAAAGCAGAAAAAGCCCAGTTGAAGAAATGCACTTGCAGTTTCCCTACAGCAACATAAACTTCCGGTTGTCCGTTTTATTGCTTCCGTGATTTAAACGCAACTGCTGCCCCCTGGCGGAAAGGATGGATACCTACAAAACGGAAACACAATGAGCTGTTTTACTAATATTTTCTTAAAGGATTCTGATAAATATTACAGTTGTATAGTGCAGGACATAATGAGTCTTAAACCCAGGCAGCCACACAACATCTTCAGAATAAAAGCTGATTAAATCTGTTCCGAAATGTGCTTTTTTCACTTAGAAATAATGCAAGTGGACAGTAATGTGATGTCCCTGACAGGCTCGGTGTGCAAACACACGTACATTCATTACCTTAGGGGTTGGTTGAGGTTAATCCATCAAAAGGAAATTGGATGTTGATTACAGATTGGTGTCAGGGTGGGTTAACCTGAGGCTAGATCTCAGCTTTATTAAACACACACGGCTTGAGAACCTGGACAAAATAGATTAGAAACAAAACACGGCATGGAGAAAACTTCCATTTAAAGTGTTCTTTTTTTGTTTTACATTTGAAAGTTTCTGCCTCCTATGTACGGACTTATGTAATGAGACGTACAGTGTTTGAGATCACTTCTTAAAGTGATTTTGATATTCGGGCAAAGTGACTCACAGTGAATGATGTGCACATAACCATCAACATGCTAAAATACACATTTTCAAAAGGATCAGTGGCACAACTTAAAGAGATGGAAAGCTTCTGATAAAAATGGCACGGAAATAAATGTCTCTCCAACCTCTACATTTCTCTGTCAGGCATGTTTTACAGAGTCTTCCTTGATTTTATTGGGTCAAGTCCCTTCCTGTTAAATATACAAAGGTGCTGAGCAGTGCCACCTGGGTCAAAGTCTCCATGAATATTTCACAGGCTGGTTGATGTCAGCAGCAGCTCTAAAGCAGGTATAAAGAGCAGGCTGTCTGTGCAGGAGCCTTCCAAAATCTCCACACATCACGTCGCCAAAGAGAACAGCTCTTCCTGTTTGGGCTTCAGCACCATGGTCAGCGCCCGGACTCTCCTCCTCGCGGTCACCTGCTGCTGCGCCTACCTGTGGCTCGCTCGTGCTGAGGACTCGTCACTGGAAACACGCTCGTTGGATTTCCCTCTGAAGACCCAACAGGAGAAAGATTTGGTGAAAGATCTATAACCTTCCCGAAATATCAAGTTTTATTTAAACGGTTTAATTATGCTAATTGTGTTCTTTTGTGTCCCTATACACAGATTGACGCCTTACAAGAGGTTCTGGAGAAGCTAAGGAACAAAGAGATGCCCTTAGAGAAAAAACTTGGCTGGTTGCCTTCGGTAAGTTCACAAAATCAAGAGTTGTGGAATTAATTGTTAACTGTCACTTCATCATACACACATATATAAAGAAAACTTTAAATATCTACATTTTGCTTTGCTCTGTTATCCCGTATTTACTGTGGGTCGTTTTTATCTTCCTAGTGTGACGCTGGGGAGCCATGCGCCGTGCGTAAAGGTGCGCGTATCGGCACATTGTGCAGCTGTCCCCGGGGAACTTCATGTAACTTTTATGTTCTCAAGTGTTTGTGAATGAAGAAACAGGTTTTAAAACAAAGTGTAAGACGCGTTAGGCGAGAGTGCAGTGGATGTTAGTGACAGAACATGTCCTCTAAAATATTACTGTTGTCGTTCTCTTCGTGATAAGCATGTAGATATTTGTGGTTCTCTCGTTACCTTGAAGATGGATATGTTGAACTATGTCTTGAAATAGTTCAGAGGTCTGTGTATGTCCCTCTTTGCTTTAGCTTTTATGTCCGTTTTTATGATTGTGATACAGAGGAACGTTATTTGTGTTTGATCGTGGCATCTTGTGACTTTTGCGTTTTTTGTCATAAATACTTGTTTATTGTTTGTGGTCTGCAGTTTCTGAAAGATTTGTATGATGAGGTCAATAAAAAAACGTTTAAATTCAAGGGTTGACATGTTATTCGTTTTTATTTTTTCCATCTAAAAGCCCATCACTTGTTAGTCATTTTCTGTTGATTAATATATTCTGGCTACAATAAGCCGCTAAGGAGCAGCACTGAAAACAAAAAAAAAAATCCACCGATTCATTTCCCCACGTGTCATCAATAATTCAGCCTCTTCCTACACTTTCGCTAATGCACGGCGGCGTTCCAGCACACCAGCTGTCATCTCCCTGCAATAAAAGGCGCTGTCAGGCTTTTTCAATGACATCATATCCAAGTGCAAGTTTCCAACATGGCGTCCGGCCGGGTGCTGAAGAGGGAGGTCCAGGAGGAGCCGAGGCGCGCTGCCACCGCAAACACCGACTTCTGCCACCACAAATACGCTCTGCTCATCATTATCGGACGCACCGCTCACCTCAGCCAGACTGGACACATCAGCACGGAAATTAAACGAGGTACGACCATTTCATCATGCTTCTTACGGACACTGCCATTTTGCTTTGCTTTATACTCATATAAAAATCTAATTCCTGCAAGTTGTGGTCACATAATGATCCTCGGTGATGCTACAAGGAACCCATTGCGGTGTTTTGTAATGTTATCACCCCCACTGATCCAGGATGCGTCAACTGGCGAAGCACCATCATCAGCATCACCTCGTCCCCTTGGATATATCATAATTAAAACGTGTCTGGCGCGACTGGTTTTGTGTTATTAGTTTGTGTTACATAAGGAGATATAGGGGGATATTTAGTCAACATAGTCACTTGTAGACGACGTGTCTGCAACCTGTGCGTGTGTTACTGAGACAAAGCTTGATACAAAAATGTGTTCCGGAACATTTGAGTGCATAATTTATGTAAACGAGCTGAAGACAGATAGCGGAGCAGAAACGGAAAGACTAGAAGAGATAAAGGCTAGAAAGTGAGGAGACAGACATTATCACCTGCCAATCAACATTTCATCACAGTCCTGTCAAAACCCCAAACGCGAAAACATCAGCAGCTAAAGAACGTTTATTGCTTTAAAGTCTAATAAATAATTATGACACAAGACATCGTTCTTAGATTTATCAAGAAATTTGACACATTATTTAATAACAAGTACAATGTTATATAAATTATTTTATTCTTTTACATTTGGCTTTTGTGTTTTATTTGGGAAAATGATTCCATGCAGTCTTATAATAGGTTGTTTAAAACTAAATATTACTAATGCAGCCCATAACAGAGACAACCAACCTTAAATAGGTTATAGATTATGAGATACGGAGAAGGAGAAAGAGTTGCAGCACAGGACCAAACGTCTCTTATATTTCCAGGTATTCGTTCATGGGACATCGACTTGAAATCCTGTAACCTGAACATCTATCTGCAAGAATTCCTGTCCCATCACACAGCGTCTTTTAAGGGAATTGGTAAGTAAAATCTTTTAAATCGTGAATCCTTCATGTTTAACCCCTTTGACTCCAAACATTCCTGTGTCCATGGTAAGCCGCCAGCTCAGCGTGTCTGGGGTCAATGAGGAAGGAAGGAAACTGGAGGAGCAGCTTGCTGATTGTTGAACATGGGTGGGCCCATTAAATAGAAAACAATGGGGACCCAAAGCCAGGCTATGCCACAACTCTCTCCCTGTATGCGTTACGTCTTTTAATATGCAGAGCCAAGGACAACCAGGGAAAATGGTGAACAGGCAAAAAGACATTAGAGTCACAGAGCAATGCTGCAGCTGATGAACCCAGAAAGGAAAGAGGACAAAATGGCACCTACAAAGGTCGTCTGCACCGTGTGCGTTAAACATTATAATTATCCTTTAAAAAGATCTATAATCATTTAGGCCGGTGTTTGATAAAATGGAGGAATTTGACATTTTGCAGGAGATGGAAGATCAGAGGAAGAGGCGTGAATAAATAAAACATTTTGGTTCTTGCTAAGTGGAAGATAAACAGCTGGAGCAACTGTCCCCGGAGCTTAGCTTAGCATAGAGACCACGAAATGAGAAACAGCTGTTCCCTCTAAAGGCAACAGAATCCATTGATTGGCATCTACACAAACAAGCCAGTATGTGTCACGACTGAGCCTCGATGACGACGGAAAGCGAAAAAAATCTTGAAATAAAGACAAAGAAACTTTGTTCATATCTGGGTCGGTATTTACAAGTAGGCTGTGTTCGCCTCTGCGCTCATCCAGTTCCACTCAGAGGGGATATTCGCTGTACATTGAGTAAACTTGGCACTTCATCCTCTTACTCAGCTGTTCTACTCTCTTTCTCTTTTTGTTCAGCCGCCCGCTTTTTCCACTTCGTGTTCTCTTTGACTTCTTTGAGTCGCGCCCTATTTGCCTCTGGCCTCTCGCTCGCTGCTCAGATATGTCGGCTTGATTCCTGACTCCCTCAGCTGTGACTATCTTGTTTGCTTCCTCTTGGCTGTCTGCCTGTCCGTCCTTGTCGTCCTATCTTTTGTTTTTCCCTCTCTGCCTACTCAGGGCACAAGTGTCTGCGCCACAGTACCAGAGTGTTGGAAACTCAGGTGCTGATCAGTCCATCTGAGGAACAGGCTCATTCAGAGGTGAGGGCATTAAGCTGGACTGACCAAGCGAAGTGTACAGTTATGATGCAGATAAATAGTTTTAAATTACACGTTCATGATCCAAATGACACCATTTCTAATGGTCCAATGGTCAAATTGTGCTGATAACACATCTGATACCAGCAAATTGCTGCTTTTACAAATGTAAACTCGCCATCTCTCTCTCCTGCTCAGGTGTTTGCTTTCCTGTCCAGGGAATCAGCTCATAAGCTGTTGATCTTGGCCGGTCAGAGTGTGGAGGACAGTGGTGACCTGCTGTTTCACAAAGGTCTATTCTCACCACAGCAGCTGAAACAAATTCTAACAGAGCAGGTAACAAAATGTCAATTTCTGAAAATAAAATCAACTGGATGCCTGTCTGCTGAATGTTGCCTCTGTCTTTAGATCCTAGATCAGGAGAGATCTGCCTCCTCCTCCAAGTTAAGTCTCACCCTCAGCTGTCCCAGCATCGGCCAGTGGAGGAAGACTCTCTTGGGAAACCAGCTTCTGTGGGGATCTTTCACACTAAACATAAATCCCCCAGAGGTGCTGCCTGCCATGGAGGCTCTGGGGGAGTTCACCTCCCTCATCTCCGGTACCATTTGCCCACCATCACCCTTTGACCTCCTGCCGCCTCCTACCACCGTCGGTTTCCTCAAGCTGTCACGTCCCTGCTGCTACGTGTTCCCTGCCGGCCGTGGTGACTGTGCCTTCTTTGCAGTTAACGGGTTCACAATCCTGGTGGATGGTGGCTCTGACGCTCAGGCCTGTTTTTGGAAGCTGGTGCGCCACCTGGACCGCGTTGATGCGGTTCTGTTGACGCACATCGCAACGGAGAACTTGACAGGTGTCAACGCCTTCCTGGAGAGGAAGGTGGCAGAGCAGGAGCTGAGCTCTGATGTCAAAGGTAAGACACAAAGAGGGAATTAACCATATTTCTGGCAGATTATAGCGTCTATGTCAGGTTTTCTCACTGATTGGGCTTTTCCATGCGTCTTCATCTGTTGTGATCTGAACAGATGACTTGTCTAAGAGGCTTATCTCTCCGGAGCTTGGAGTAGTGTTCTTTAATGCACCCAACAGGTTGCAGGTGGAACAACAGCCATGTGAGTGATACGAATGAAAACCTCTCTTCTACAGTCCAGTAAACTTGTACAGAGAGTGACGTTCTCATTATTCTCCTGTCAGGTGTGGATAACGTCTTGAAGAGCACTCACCAGGCAGCCTTAACCATAAGGTTATTGAAGAAGTTAGACATTAGGCCACAGCCAATGTTTCGACCGCAAGGAATCCCCATTGAGCCAATAACCCTGTTCCAGAAGATGGGAGTGGGGCAGCTGGATTTATACATCCTCAATCCCTGCGAAAACAGCCAGGAGTACCAGGCACTCATGCAAAACTGGCCTGATGCAGTTTCATCAGCATCCAAATCCCAAACTCCCCCCCTCACTGCCCTGGCCTCGGTGTGTGCCTTGCTTGTGTGGCACCCAGCTTGCCCTCAGGAAAAGGTGGTCAGGGTGCTGTTCCCTGGTGTTACCCCACAGACGAAGCTACTGCATGGGCTGGAGAAGCTGAAAGGCCTGGCATTCCTCGAGAAACCCACAGTGACCACTGGGGACCTGGAGAGGCTGGGGGGTGGCAAACAGACAACGAGGACAGAAAGTCTGGAAAGTGGACGATCACAAGGGAAGGAAACAACACTCAAACATGGGAAAGAAAGAGCGGTTAGACAAGAGGGCAAGGATGCGCCGATGAAGGACAAAGGAAAGACATTAAATGGAGTTGGAGGAAAAGATACAGACAAAACTAAAAACAAAGAGGTCAGAGTAAAGCAAAAGTCTGCAGCATCTGAGAAGAACATCGCAAAGAAAGGAGCAGGGAAATATGGGAAAAGGGACGAGAAGACTGGCAATAAAGAAGAGAATGGCATCATGAAAAATGGTCTCTCTACCAAGCCAAAGAATGAGAATAAAAGTAAGTTCAAAAAGGAAGCAAAAAATGACTCCAAGCCAGGAGTGAAGAAAACGAAAAAACTGTCGGAAAAAGAAACAAATAATGGCAAAAAGACACACGTGAACACTCAAATGCCAAATAACAACCCAGCTACTCGTGTTGGGTTAGAAATCCCGAAGTCACAGTGTCCTGCAACAGAGCCGCAGAATCAAAGCTTGGAGAAACAGCCCGACGAGGACCCCTGTGGCTCCAAAATGTCTACCCCCGAGGATATGACGGCCGACTTTCTCAGGCTGCGAGAGGAAACTGAACAAGAGGAGGCACAGGTGCAAGGAGCAGATAAGCAAATGCAGAAAAGCAGCGAGTCAGGAAATGAAAAGAGCCTTAAAGGTTGGAGCAAAGCGACAAATAATGAAGCTGCTGATACACTGGGGGCAGAAGCAACAGGTGGCACTGGGATAATGAGGAGAGAGAGTAGTGATGAAGTGCAGCATCAGGCTGACGTAGACATGAGGAACGGGTCTATAGACCCGACAGGTGACAATGCCAAACCGGCTAAGGTTGCGGGATTTCCCTGTCCCTTAAACAAGGCGCCAAAGCCTGAACGCACAGTTGAGATGGACTTAACCCCGACTGAGTACACGCTCCTGGACGGCGCTTTGAGATACAGCCCTTCCTCGCGATCACCTCCAGAGAACCAGGCTTCTGCCAGCCCTGATGAGGAGACCGTAGAACCCGCCTCCCCCGACTCACGGCCCAACAGCGCAGGCCACACTCCTTACTGTCTGTCCCCAGATGACGTGTGGGGTAACAGAGCCACTCTTAGCAGGCTACATTCTCAAACGAGTAATTCATTAGATCCCAGTGACGTCAAAGAGTCAAACGGATCGTCGAAGCAAAGCGAGAGGCAACTCTTTCAGCCCAGAGGCACTACAGAAAGCCACATAAACCCCAGAGAGAAGCACCTGACTTTCCTTTCTTTGGGGACGTTTAAAGATGTATCTTCAGACCCTTCTCCCTCGTTGGCCACCACCACAACGCATTCAATGCCAGCAGAGGTGAGCTCGCCTCAGTCCACAGAAGTAGACGAATCACTGTCCATGTCCTTTGAGCAGGGACCAGCCAATGTGAGCCAGAGAGAGGGGGACGACGCTGTCCCTCCGTCCCACTCCAATGGAGGCCATTATCTGGGGATGTCCTTACCAACGAAGAAGCCTCCTCGATCTTTGGGTCATGGTTCAGACATGGGGAGATGTCCAGCTCCTAACACGCTTCATTTCGAGGCGTCGCCTCACGATGTGGATCTCTGTCTGGTTTCTCCGTGTGAGTTCAAGCATTTCAAAGCGCCCGACTCCAGCTCGGGTGCCAGCGACAGAGGCGTCTGCGCTACACATCACGGCAACAACAACAACCCGAAAGACTTGTCCCCCAGTGACTCGAACGCCCCTGTCTGCACAGAGGACTGCCCGTCCACCACAGCAGACGGAGCTCTGGACTCAGACGAGGATGAGTCCTGCAGCGAGCCGACCGACTCCCCGGTCGACCTCCACCCTGGTCAGGCCCTGCCCCCGGACCCTCTGCCAGCTCCTCTCAGGGACAGTCCTCCGCTGCCCCCTCACCCAGACGCCTCCATGCCTGTTCCACAGTCTGACTCAGATGCTCACGGGAAGAGCACAAAGGCCGACAGCATGAAAGTGAAAAAAACCCCAGGGGTGAGTGAAGCCAGTACCTACTAATAAGGACTTACTTGATGTTGGGGTTTAAACATCAGTTTAAATGTGACTGAACATTGTTTACCAGGTTGCTGAAGGATCTCAAAAATCAGGAAAAAGCAGGTCAGGAAACCAAGCGAAAGGTAACGTCTCCTCCACGCGTACGCCTTCCTCCAACAGCCGCTCAGCACCAGCGAAGTCCTCACCCAACACAGGTACAGATGTTTCGTTACTTCTTCTACCTCTGTGCTCAGACTGATTTACTGTCTTGATGTCACGCAGCCGATTTTCTCCCTTCTGCCGCAGACTTTAAGTCTACCTCTGCCAGCGAAGTCAGCGTCTACGTGGACCTGGCCTACGTGCCCTCTGGAGCGCCGTCTCCAACTGTCAGCGCGGACTTCTTCAAGTGCGTTCACTCCTCCTGCTACATCATCAGCGGCGACAGTCCAGAGCGGGAGGAACGTCTGAGGCATACGTTGAATTCTCTACTGGATGCAAAGACGTCCTGGTCTGACGCGATGCAGGTAGACACACAGATTCTCCTGCGTGGTTGTTGTTCACATGCATGTTGAGGTTCACTTCTCTGCATCTGCAGGTGACGGTGATCCCCACCTTTGAGTCCGCGTTGATGCAGGAGTGGTACCAGCAGACCCTGGACAGACAGAGGGAGCTGGGCATCACCGTCCTGGGATCCAACAGCACTGTCGCCATGCAGGACGAAACCTTTCCTGCCTGCAAGATCGAGTTCTGAAGCCTGAAGGGAGATGCAGGAGGCGGAGGGTGAATATGAGCTAAAGGGTGGAGATGAGTGCGGGAGAGAGTCAGAGTTACGGGAAAATAAAGCCCGAACGGGTAGAACATGGGATGTTCCCTGCGTCCCCTCCTGGTTTATCTCTTCTTTTGCATCAAACAGCCTTTTCTGTGAACATCCAATACGAGCACACATTCCGCTGCATGAATCTTCAGAAACCGTGACCCTGTGCAGAACAGGATGCTAAGCTGTGTGATAGCAGGCTGTGCTGTTTCTGCGCCAGTTTTCCTGCTTTTAAAGCTACGCTAGTCCTTGACAGAGGAGTTAAAGGTTTATTTAGCGAAGCCAACACCTCGAGATGTGACTAAACATTAAGAGCGAGCAAATGCCTGTTTGTGAAAGCTTTGTTTGCCTTGCATTTCTTTCATTGACTAACGTAAGCTGTTTGTCGTGAGCACTGTAAGCAGACATGAGGTGAGTTGTGCCGTGCGCTGTACGTTGTGTAAAAACCTTCTGTGCCACCGTGGCTTCGATGCTGAGCAATCAAACGCTGACGTGTCCGCTGGTAGTGAGTAAAAACGCAAAGACTCCATCACTGGAGGCACCAAATGAAAACGAACAGCATGAAATCAGTCGCGTCCATTTCAATGCTTCTGTTGACGTTGTTGTCTTTTGACAGTGAATAGAATCACATGATACATTATTTCTGAATCATGGTTTAGTGTCAGGGGGCATAAGTATAAAATAAGTGAGATACTCTTTGAATGTTCCTATTACATGAAAATGTATAACTGCTTACAGCGAAACAGCTTTAACTCTGGTTTCTTTGTGATTCCACATTTTTCCAAGGCTTCCTTCATCATTATGAGGAACGGCAGAGCTCTGAAAACACAGAATCCTTATCCATCGCTTCACTTCATTTAACCTTTCACCTTAATCTGAATGTTGACTGACCGAACGGCGCACGCTGAGACTAATTATTACCTCTGGTATGAGAATCTCTGTTGCTGTTCTGCTTTTTAAGGATAAATTCACACGTGAATGTTGAATACAGTTTCTTTAACACCAAAGCATGGGATTAAAAAAATGACGCCACTTAGCAAGTTCCTCTTCATCTGAATGCTGCCTCCAAAAACAGAAAGTGTTGCTTTCATACGTCTAAAAGATCTGAGACATATTATCATAAAGGTATAAATGCACTAATGAACTTCTTCCTTGACGAAATGCACTTTTTAAATTTTATTTTGAGCAGTGAAGTTAGTTTTACATCAGTCTCTGTCATCCGAGTCTAATTAGCGATATACTGGAAGTGATGGGTTGAACTACAATTACTGGATCCACACAGTAGCCTAGTGAATTGTAACTATGCGTATCTGTCCCGCATGTGTCACATATGCACTGTATGTCATTTCATTCATGACATTCATGAAACGGAGGGCGAGGCAGTGTGAGGCAGTGGAGGCAGAGAGATGCAGCACTGGCCATGTCGATGTGTGGGAGTACATGTGAATAAAGAATGTGCATCACCAGCAACGTGTCTGATCCTTAAATGATGAGCACAGTTTGGTTGACTGACGTGTGACGTCACCTTTCACTTTGCGGCCCCTCGGTATTTCTGTTCACTGCGCGGTGGTTTAGTTTCACTTTCACTTGCAAATCGACCGAGGAAACAGCCGCTGAACCGCAACGACCTCGCGCCCACCAGTTTACACCGCACGTGAGTTTGATCACGTTTAAGATTATACAGAATGAAGTATCTGCATCCGTGGGTTATTTAACTTTTATCGTTTTAGTGACTGATGCTGATTTTCTTTTAACTTTCGCTTTTGCTCATTCCCAGTTTCGCAGCGTGACGCGGTGTTTTTTTTTGCCAGATACGTAGCTGCGGTCTTTAAAACAACTGCTGAAAAATAGCAGCACTACAAACTGAGCAGAATACAATTAATACATTGATAAATTAAGTTCGGTTTAGTTCGAGTCATGAAGCGAAAACAAAACTCAAATAGAAACTGAAATATCCAGCAACTCGTTAAATAAAAAAAGGATGATTAGTATAATGACTTACTAGCTAACGGTTTATTGAATGAACTTGAATGTTGTTTTTAAATTCATCTTAAAATAAACATCTTATGTCTTTCTCTCACTAGTCAAGTCAGGGAACAGCAATAAGGTGCTTTTACTCACAAACTAGTCTTTGGTGTAATTAGTAACAGACTGAACAGTCGTCACCTCTTGTCATTGGCTGTTCTCAGATGAAGGGTTTGCACTGGATGAACAGGAAACCTGAGCTCAGCAATAATAATAAAAAAAACTTTCAAGGACTTGGATCTTGTTTCTCAAGGAGTCATGGGAAAGCACTGGTCAATAGAACAAGCAAAACACAACATAATCTTGTGTGTGATATGTCGTGATTCTGCAGCATCCTGCGTTTGGAAAGTGTCAGCTCAGCCCAGCATCATGATCAGATCCAAGCTCTCTGAAGAGCAGCAGAGGAAGCTGCTCTCTCTCTTTGATCACGCCCGACTTCACCTTCTCTACAAAGCCAGCAGCCACGGCTTCAATGGTGCTGCTTTCCACAGATGCTGCAACGCACAGGGACCCACGGTCATCGTCGCCTACAACGCTGGTGGGTTTGTTTATGGAGCTTACACCTCTAAGAGCTACACCCAGTCCGGACAGCCCACCTACGACGAGGAGGCTTTCCTCTACAGCATCACTGCTGGGGAGGACAAGCCGCTGAGGGTGGCAGGTATCGCTGGACAACCAGCCTTCACAGATGTAGGCACGGGGCCACATTTCGGTGCCCTGGTGTTCCTGCATGGAGACAGGCCTCAAATCCTCTCCAACCCAGGACAGTGCTTCAACTTCAACAACGCAGCTATGCATGGAGAGGACCTGGCGCTGACTGAGATGGAAGTGTTTCGAGTGGAAGGTGTGTGAGTCATTAGAGTTTGTTCTACGGAGTAGAAGTAGAGTGAGAAACAACACATTTAATAATTTTTCCCTGCAGAATTGGGCGACCTCCTGGATAAACCCTGGAGGAAGATCCAGTGGACTGCTGAGTACGTAGAAATCTAGAGGTCACTCTTAAACGTACCTCTACAAACGACACAAGTTAAAAAAAAAAGTGTTCTGATGTTTGTTTTAGACGAAAGCAGGACTTAAGGAAATTCATCCAAAGCTACAAGCCCGACATCAAAGCAGTTCACCAGGCCCGGGTGTTGTTGGTGGGCTCTGTTGGGTCCGGCAAATCCAGCTTCTTCAATTCCATCAACTCTGTGTTCCGAGGCAACATGACGTCTCAGGCCATCTCTGGTACGGCTGGGAAGAGTGTCACTACTCAGGTAAAATACCTGTGTTACCTACAGCGTACACTGATTATATTCACCAAGGTGTTTCCGTTCCTCAGCTGCTTGTCCCATCTCTTATAGTTTCGCAGCTACACCATCAAGGCAGGAAAAGGTGGTGGTGCCATCCCCCTGATCCTGTGTGACACTATGGGGCTGGAGGAAAGCCCAGATGCTGGTATAGACGTTGATGATATAGTCAGCATCTGCAAGGGTCACGTCAAGGATCGCTACCAGGTCTCCCAAAGAACCACCTCCCTGCTCATCTCAGTGCAGACAACATGTTTAATAGCTGGGTTTTATTCTGTTAATTCTTTCAGTTCAGCCCGGTTGCTCCTCTGCAGGAGAATTCTTCTGACTACAGGAAGCACGTGACGTTGAATGACGTGATCAGCTGCGTGGTTTACGTAGTCGACGCCTGCAAGGTTTCTGTCATGACCCAAAAAATGACCCAAAAGTTTGCTGCCATACGAAAAAAGATGAACCTGCTTGGTTAGCGCTTTATTTTCTCCTCTGTCAGTGTGACTTTCTCGTGTTGTTTTATTCTGACACCTCTCAATTCAAACCCTTATAGGAATTCCCCAGATACTCCTGATGACCAAAGTGGATGAGGCCTGTTCGCTGGTGGCAGAAGACTTGAAGAACATTTATCGCAGTGTTTACATTCAGAAAATGGTAAAGTTCCCACAGCCACATGCAGAGTTTGCTGGGACAGGCGTTAGTTCTTATTGCCTGGACATCTGTCTGGCTTTCTTCCAGGCACGGGTGCTGAGCGACGGTCTGGGCCTCCCCTTGTCATGTATCATTCCCGTGAAGAACTACAGCGGTGAGCTGGACCTGGACCTGGACACTGACATACTGCTCTTGAGCGCTGTGCAGCAGATGCTAAACTACTCAGACAACTTCTTTGAGAACCAGGACACTGGTGAGCAGCAGAACAAGGAGGAGGAGCTCTACCGATCAGCCGATCATCCTCGACCAGCCTTCACGAAACGCACAGAGCAACACGTGTGATGGACGAACTATTGTCACGCCCTGAAACTAATTAATTGGTTTGTCCAGTAAATTTAATCACATATGTAAAACTGGGGAAAAGCATCAGCTTTTGTACCTGTGTTAACTTAAAGGGTCAATTCACTCAAATGTCCCAGTGACTCAGAAATCTGAAACCTCTGGCAAATGGTGATTTTCATGTTTTGAGTTTGCCGCAGCTGCAACCACATGGGGTGAAGCTCATGATGTTACGTTATTGTGTCTTCTTTTTTCCACATTACTAACATTTGAACGTTGGAAGCACAGATTAAAACTCTGATATTTAGTTATTCACATTCGCAATTTTATTTGGGTGTAATGACTCTTGAAAACAAGTTTTCTAACACTATCTCCTGTCAGGAGAATAAAGAAATATTTCCATTACTGTTGATGAAATTGTTCTTTATTGAGGGTTTCTGACCAAACTCCATGAGGAATAGAATCCAAAATTAAACGACATGTATCACAGTGGTTTTACGTCAACTTCTGGGCGTTTTGTGTTGTAACGTTACATTTTATAATCGTGGCATAGTTGCATAAACTCGCCCTTTTCCTTTAGTTCTCCACTAGGTGTCAGCCATAGCTTCATAATCGCTGGTGTTCAGTTATGAAAACTCTGGAATGTTATGAAAAGACGCGACTCGTGTTGCACAACGGAAAGTGTGGAGAGAAGCTTAGTTGAGATCAGTCGAGTTGTATAGTTTTGTATTCTTCATTTCTTTAAAATCCTTGTTTGCGCGCACTGGGGCGGCACATGGCACAAAGTCAGAATGACAAAGCAGTCGCTCATTATAACCAAACAAATCCCCAGAGCGCACATGACAAGGAGAGTCGTTGGGTTTGTTCCGAGCCAATGGCAAAACGCGGGCTAGTTTCGACGCCGCCCTCCTCTCGCTCCAGTATAAAGACTGTGACGCAACGTTGCCAACAACAAACGCTGCAAATACTTTGGAAAAGGTCGGACGCGCAGGGATTTTGGAGTAACAGGATTACTATCACGCATCGGGGGCATGAGTCCAGAGGAAAGCTTCGGATCGAGCGAAAACAGGTGAGTTGTTGTGCTTTTCCTGCACGTGTGTCGAATTTTATGCTGGTTTTATGTTTGGGTTGTCTGTGCGTAAATCATGTGATGCGTGGTTTTACCCGAAGCGTAAAGGTTGATGCACTTTCAGTCCAACTGACTTCAACGGGATACAAAAGCATTTAACTCAGAAGAATCAAAAACACCGTCAACAAACTATTTACTACAGTTTAACTGTCGGGATAAAATTCAGTGTCTCGGCACCAGAACGGACTCAGAACCTTTTCAGTTACTGCACGAGTCATTTATTGTTGGTTTTATCGTGGTTATGCAAATTGCATTCGCATTTCATGGCGCCGCTGTGCGTGCATGTTGCGCTGCCTGCAGCGAGGCTCCACAATTTACACTTAGACAGGGGCAAAGACTAAACACCTGTATGATTCATGACGACTGAACACGTGCAAAACTGAAACTGACGTGAAACTTATCTGCTCTCTGTTTACTTTACTGAAGGCTCTGCCTTGGGTTTGACGTGGCAGATGTCCGGGTTTATTGCAGAATACAAAGGACTAATGTCTGTGTGTTTCCCCATCAGGATGCAGTCAGTGGGTCTGGCTCTGGAGGAGCTGCTGGTGACGGCTCAGAAACAAGACTGTCTGACCATTGGCATCTACGAATCAGCCAAGCTTCTAAACGCGTGAGTTAACTATCAAAAAACGTAAAATATAGTATCTGTCAGACCAAAGACATAACAAGAAGCTGAGCGTGTTTTCATTGTTTCCTGCTCAGGGATCCAGACAGTGTGGTTCTGTGCGTCCTGGCTGCAGACGATGAAGACGATGTGGGGCTGCAGATCCACTTCACCCTGCTCCAGTCGTTCTGCTGTGACATCGGCATCACCATCCTGCGAGTCTCAGGGGCTCAGAGGCTCCGGCAGCTGCTGGCAGCAGTGCATGCCAACAAAAACCAGGAAGAGCAGGGAGACTTTCACTGCATGCTGGTTACGGTGTGTTGACTCCTCACAATATTTGCCTCTTATGTAACTGTCAGATAGGCAAAAAGGCTTAAGTGGAAATGTATTTCCATGCAGTATCTTATATGTTGGTTCGTGCTTTGTCTAGTCAAATACTTTCTAATACATATACTGTATATATATATATATATATATATATATATATATATATATATATATATATATATATATATATATATATATGATGGTTCTAAATGTGTTTATGTATTTCTTGCAGAACCCTCAGGCTGATCATTGCAGGCTACAGGAGGTGGGCACATACTGCCAAGAAAGCCGACGCCTTGACCAGTGGGTTCCTGAATTGGTCCTGCAGGAGCGATGAGAGGCCTGGTGCCAAGTCGCCCACGAGCACACAAGCTTCAGATGCGGATAACGTGAAGGGTCCGATGAGCTTTAAGCAGGGACTTTCTGGGCTGGACTCAGAAAGGCTGCCCTGACTGGACAACAAGCAGGAAGCAAACAATTCCTACAGTGACTGGTGAAGCCACTGCAGAGGACACTGGTTTCTGTGGTCTGTGTTGTGCAGATTCCCAATCAGGCCGTAAGGCTTTTACACAAACGTGGGCTTCTGTGTTGTACCGATGGACACCGATGGAATGTTTCAGGGGTGTGGTATTGGTGGAAAAAAAGGAATAATAACTGTGAAAACAAAACTTTCACACCCCTGCTCAACCCAGAATACCTGCGTGTTTCAAAGAAAACTGGTCAGGAGTGTTGCAATAGTGAAACTAAGCCCAACATTCCTGTGTATCCTGCCACGGGAGAGTCCTTGGAGATGAGGTGTGTGTGTGAGAGAGAGAATGCGTGGTATGCGTGGACAATACTTGTGTCTTACTTGAGAAAGGACTGGGCGTGCTGCGTGTGCGTTCTGGAAATGAGCAGCTGAATCTGCAGAGGAATCGTCGCCATGGAAACTGAAATGGAAAAGATAGTTAAGTCGCACAGAACGTATTGGCAAAAGTGTACTTCGCTCAGATGGGCATGCAGAATGAACTGCGTCAGCTTTAAATTATTATTGTGCAAAAGACTATTTGTGCCTTCAAGAATGTTGCCTTTTGATAAAATGCTGGTAAACTAATATTAACTGGCTGCATTGCTAATTTATTAATTGCATCAATTGTTTGTCTAACTATTTATGGTCATTAAATTAATTTGTTCTCTACTGATGGACTCGTATTGAGAGGTTTCTGCTCAAATTTCAAAACAAAAGCCTCAGCGTGCGTCATGGAAGCAGCTGAGTCACGCAACTACAGTTTACATTTGGGTTGCAGTAATGGAAAACGACGGACGTACGCGCGGGGCGAAGCCTTTTTCTTTGAGCCCTCAGCCAGACAGCTATTGTAGTAAACGTAAGTCAGAATGACAAACCGGGGTGGAGACAGAAACTCATTGTGCTGGAACAAACCAGCAAAACAAGTGGGAGCAGCGCTGCTATTCCTGCAAGTTGAGAAAATGGGGGGAGGTGCAGAAAAGTTGCCTGTAAAGATATTGTATTGCAGTTAGAGAGTAATTTCCCATTTTTATCATGTGACGCATATAAACCTGCAGAAGCATGCAAATAACCCTTCACATGCCTCAGTATAATCACATGATCGGGCAGCGATATGTCCCTGCAACTCAGTACAAGTGATTTATTTTCCACTCCACCCTCTGCTCTCACATGTCTGTTCAGTAGTGCAGAGGTCTAGGGAACATTCAGGCACATGGACCTCCCATTTGTTTACTTTATGCTGGACGGGGGCGTGGCTGCACTGGGAACAGATTCGTCATTGGCTAGTGGTGGTTAAACTTTTAATCTGATTGGCTTTTACTCGCAGAGAGAGGTTTGGAGAAAGTATGGTTGGAAACTTGAAGGAAACTGATGAGTGTCGGTGGAAGCTTCAAGTTTCCTGGGGCAGGATCAGACCGAGGCCTGAAGTGCTCCAGCTCACGGATTTTACCTAGTTCTGCTCTGTGTTTACTGTATTCAGTCCAGTAGGATCTTTGCTCTGCACACAGCAGCAGCGTTCGTTTAGCATGACGTCATAAAATGAATAAATAAAAACAAGTCCAGTAAACAAGCTATTAAATAACAATAGTTTGCAGCCTAGCGGCTCTGTGGTACTTACAGGTAGTAGCCAACAGGTCTTCATACACCACAGATCTGTTTGTTGTCCAGCACCAGCCTCTGATTGGCTGAACACACCTGGTCCAGGTAATCAGCAGAGATCAGAGAAGGACAGATGGAAAACACGGATCAGGCTTGGTCTCACCTGAGGCGCTTCGAGCTCCTGCATCAGCCATGAGCAGTTTGATATGACGATGACAGAGACACGTCATGACACAAAGCTTTTATTATATCATGTTTTTATTAATGTTATCTACTTCTCAATTATCACCTTTTTTTTTAACAGCAATATCCACAAAATATTAACAGTGTGCAAGAAAACATGAGTTATGGCACATCAGAGAACAATTACAAAAAATAGATATATTTTCTTCATAATCAATCAAGGCAAAAAGATACATAAACCGTATGCAGAACGTAAAAGATGAGTCCGGGGAGGGTGATATTGGATGTGAAAGTCCCGTCTCCCACCTGACCGGATAAGAATGTCACACCAACGGATTCCCATCAGCACAATCCACCGTGAGGCGAACTAACGTAGCAACCAATGAGACAAACTGTCAGCCAGTTATTCTCTGATTACAAGCCCAGCCGGCTATGGAATGATTGTAAAACGATGATGACAGACAGAAAATACCATGTGTAAGACGCTGTGCTATGCATGCTTATCTGAGTTCTTTTTCTAACTTCGCTCGGTGTTTCACTATGGGAACCGCTCCGGCGTGACCAACTATGGAAGCTCCAATGACATCACGTCTGTCCCTGACAGACAGGTCGAGCCGTGTCCAGGCTCCGCCCACCTCATATTGACACGGTCGACCTCCCCTCCTAAGCCATTCTCGCTTTCTTCCCGTGAGAAACTAGAAGCTCCCTCAGCGTATCCAGGCAACCTGGTATCTGTTAAACAGTTCACAGACGACCCGTCAAGGAACACGTCGCCGAACGCAGGTCTCAGGTGTAAGCCTTGAGTGCGCTGGGTAAGCAATAACTATTGCATACGCTTTAGGAGACGGTGTACGTGTTACGGCGAACTGTTTTCCTCGGCTACCTCGTATTCGTTTACGTTTGTAGTGCGTTAGCGTAACTCAGGCTAACGCGTCACGGCGAGCCATCTATAGTCTCGGCTAGCATTAGTTTGTCAGCCGGGAAAGTTTTTCAGACGCTGGCTAACGTGTCAAGGCGAGCTAGTTCTGAACCCCGTGCTTAGCTTGGACTCAACCCCAACTAAACCGGACAACGGTGTCTAGCTAACGCGTCAAGGCGAGCTAACCCCGTATCTGTGCCGGGCGCGGGAATTGTACCCCGTGTCCTACACTGGTTCTACATAGGGCTAACGTGTCACAACGGGCCTTTTTGTGTTCCACACAGTCTCCCTTCTGTCCTTTACGATGTCGGCGGCCGCCACACCGACCAAAGGTCCGGAGCCGAAGACGAAAGAGGCTGCATCCCGCCCGTGTCCCGCGTCATGCGGCTCGACGGTGTCGGGCAGGGACCCTCACCCTATGTGCATAGCCTGCATGGGCGTTAAGCATGCACAAGCTTCACTGGCTGACCCGCAAGTGTGCCCAAACTGTGCGGGAATGCCAGTAAAGATCCTGGAAAGGAGGTTAAGAGTAGCGGTGGCTAACAGTCAGGATCCCTGTCTGGCAGCTACCACCCCTACTACCGACTTTCATCCTCCGCGAGCTAAGATGAGCTGGGCGGACGCGATGGATATTGAATCTCCACTCGTGCCCCCGCTGTTTGAGGAACTCCTCGAACGCGGGGAGGGAGAACCCGGCGACGAGGCAGACTGCGGCTCTGACCTCCTCGACTCGGATGATATGGAGGAAGAGGACGAAGACTCCACCTTCCCCGCACAGCAGTCCAGGCCTCCCAGTGCCTCAGACGCTGTTCCCCCAGTCGAAAACGACCTGTATGAGGTTTGTAAAAGAGCTGCAGCCAGGCTTAACATCCCATGGCCGGCAGCACAAGACTGTGAGGGGGTAGAGAGGGACTTATATGATGGTAAGAGGCTTCCGCCAGCTCAGGCGCCATCCAAACAGCTCTTACCGGCAGTCCCTGCTTGCATGAGGGAAATGAGCCGTTACTGGTCAAGCCCCTTTAAGAGTAAACTTCCTACCAAGGGTTACTCTAAGCTGGAGATCCAGAACATGGCGGAGCTGGGGCTGTCCGAACCCCCAGCGGTGGAGCCTTCAGTGGCATATCACCTTCACCCTAACCGCAGAACGATGTCTGCCGCTTCTAATATCTCTCTGCCAAATAAAATGGATCGCCTCACCGCTTCCATTTTTCAGAGAACGTATAAATACGCAGCCCAGTCTGTGTGTTCTCTGAATGCTACTACTCTGCTGTCAGCATACCAGGCTGAGATTTTAGAGGAGTTGGGACGCCAGCTGGACTCAGGGTCTCCTAACCCGGTTCTGTGGGATGAGATTTGCATTGTAAATGACCTCATCCTGCGCTCTTCTAGGGGAGCGGTTCAGGGCTCTGGCCGAGTGATGGGGCTGGCAGTCTCTGGAGAGAGGGCCCTCTGGTTGAACCTGTCGGGTCTGAGTGATGCTCAGAAGGCAGAGATGATGGATGCCACATATGACCCCTCCAAGGGTCTTTTTGGACCAGCCTTGGAGAAAATGAAAGAGACCAGCACTCTCAGAAAACAAGAGGGTGAAGCTTTCAACCTCTGTCTACCACGAAAACTCACCCCACGTCCTCCCCAGGCGCCCAGGGCTGGCTTTGCTGCCTCAGCCGCAGCAGCCAGGGGCAGGCAGGACACGGCCAGGGCACCCAGACAGACCAGTCAGCAGCCCAACCAGCAGGCTAAGCCAGCTAACACCAGGCCATGGGGTAAGCACTCGTTTGCAACAGTGGCAGCGAGAGGTCGTCCTCCCCACCCCAGCGAGGTGAAAAAGAGGCGACCTACCTGACCTGCCATCTTCAATCACCTCCCACCTCTCCTCCGTTGAAGAAAAGGAAGGTGGTATGGGAGGGCTGCAGCCACCTTTTTCGAAGCTCAGGGGTTTCCGTTGTTCACGGTGGTTCACAAGCCCAGCTTCTATCCCCTCATGTTCTGCAGAAAGGTTCTCAGGGGCAGTTAACATGGGGCTGCAGCCCCCCTTCAGTGTCACCAAGCACTCCCTGGTTCACCCAAGCAGCCACGCTTGGTCGAAGTTTTCTAAAAGAGAAAATAAAATATGCACTTCTGCAGCCAGGCACAGGGCCGAGGGCAGAATGCAAAAACAAAATAAAGAAAAAGAAAAAGGTTTGTCAGGCCTCGCCGCCCCCACAAGAGGGCGTACGCGGCCTGCAGACAGGGGAGAAATCCCCTCGTCACGGGGAAGTGACGTCATCTACGTGCGACACACCCAGCCCTTTGATGGCCCGCACAACCCAATGGTGCGCATGCGCGCCTCCCCCGTGGGTACTAAACACAATTTCTCGAGGTTACAGACTACAATTCGCAGTGAAACCACCCCGATTCAGCGGGATACTGTTCTCACTGGCGCGAGGGGAGTCTGCGCTCGTCTTAGAAGACGAAATAAACACTCTGTTACGCAAACGAGCGATCAGAGCTGTACCGAGCGAGGAAGCCTGTCAAGGTTTTTACTCCCGGTACTTCGTTGTCCCGAAGAAGGGCGGCGCGTCACTGCGGCCCATTCTGGATCTTCGGGTGCTAAACAAGCACTTACGAAAGTACACATTCAGAATGTTAACACACAGAGCTCTCTGTCACTCGATTCGCCCAAGAGATTGGTTTGTGACGATCGATCTGGCGGACGCCTATTTTCACATCGCTGTCTATCCGCCACACAGGAAATTCCTCCGGTTTGCATATCGAGGCACGGCCTACGAGTATCAGACCATCCCGTTTGGTCTCTCGCTAGCTCCGAGAGTGTTCAGCAAGTGTGTGGAAGCAGCTCTGACCCCGTTGAGAATCAGCGGCATCAGAATATTCTCATACATAGACGATTATTTGATATGCTCCCACTCGCGAGAACAAGCGCTGCGGGACTCCGCAGTGGTGGTTTCCCATCTCGGCAACCTCGGTTTCAGAATCAACCGGGAAAAAAGCCGTTTGGTGCCGGCTCAGTGCACGGACTATCTGGGGCTCAGTATAAATTCCCTTTCCTATCGTGTCTCATTAACGAAGGAGAGGATCGGTTCGTTCACACAATGCCTCGCTCATTTTCAGCTTGGGGAGAACATATCGTTCAGACTGTGCCTCCGACTCCTCGGCCTTATGGCTTCAGTCATCTCGGTGGTGCGCTTGGGGCTGCTGTTAATGAGGGACTTTCAACGCTGGGTTGCGTCCCTGCGGCTCTGCCCGCGGCGGCACCTCCGACGCAGAGTGACGGTGACTCGCGAATGCGTCTCGGCCCTCCAGCTGTGGAGAGAGCCGGGTACTCTGGCGTCGGGAGTTCCCCTAGGGGCGGTGCTAACCAGGAGGACGCTGACAACAGACGCGTCACTGTCAGGCTGGGGCGCCACCTTTATGGGGAGAGCCGTGAACGGCGTTTGGACCCCGGGAATGGCTCGGAGCCACATAAATGTTTTGGAGCTACAAGCGGTGGTTTTAGCTCTGAAACATTTTCAGGGTTTCCTACAGGGCCATCATGTCCTGGTAAAGTCGGACAACTCCACGGTTGTAGCTTATATCAACCGCCAAGGGGGCACTCGGTCCATGCAGTTACATTTGTTAGCCCAGAGGCTAATTCTGTGGAGCAGCGCCAGGTTTTTATCCCTACGGGCGACTCACGTGCCGGGTGTGTTGAACCGTGGCGCCGATCTGCTGTCAAGGGGAAATCCCTTGTACGGAGAATGGAGACTCCACCCACAGGTGGTGGAGCAGATTTGGGAGCGGTTCGGCCAGGCCACCGTGGACCTGTTTGCATCACGAGAAAACACTCACTGCCCTGCGTTTTTCTCCCTCTCCGATGCGGACGCCCCCCTGGGGGTGGATGCTTTAGCTCATACGTGGCCTCGGGACCTACTGTATGCTTTCCCGCCTCTCAGCCTAATCTGCCCAACCCTCTCCAGAGTGAGGGAACAGAGCTTATCATTGATCCTGATAGCCCCTTGCTGGCCATCCAAGAGCTGGATGGCGGAAGTAGTCCAGCTGCTGGTGAAGGAGCCATGGCCCCTTCCAGTTCGGAGGGATCTACTGTCCCAGGCGGGCGGAGAAATTTTCCACCCTCACCCAGACAGGCTGGCTCTTTGGGCCTGGCACGTGAAAGGTGGAACTTGAATGCAGCAGGCCTACCTCCTGGAGTTGTCGACACGATTCAGAACGCAAGAGCTGCGTCCACCCGTCGTCTATATGGTGGGAAGTGGCGTATTTTTGAGGAATGGTGTGAGTCTAGGGCCACTGTTTCTTTTCAGTGTTCAGTGGTGGATATTCTATGCTTCCTTCAGGACTTATTGGAGAAAGGAAGAGCCTTTTCTACCATTAAGGTCTATTTGGCAGCGATTTCAGCGTGCCACGTGGGTTTCGATGATAAATCGGCTGGCCAGCACCCGTTGATTTGTCAGTTTATGAAAGGGGCCCGTCGCAGGCTCCCAGTTTCCAGGTCCTTGGTTCCTGTGTGGGATTTGATGTTGGTCTTAGATGCCCTCTCTCATCACCCATTTGAGCCTATTGAGGCTGTGGGTTTTGAGTTTCTCTCATTTAAAACTGCACTGCTATTGGCCCTTACCACAGCAAAACGTGTTAGCGACTTGCAGGCGCTTTCTATCAGCCCCTCTTGTTTGCAGTGGGCCCCAGGGTTGGTAAAGGCTTATCTCAGGCCCAATCCTGCGTTTGTTCCCAAGGTTTTGGATCCTTCATACAGGTGCTCTACTGTGGAGCTGTTAGCTTTCCACGCGCCCCCTTTTCTCTCAGAAGAGGAACGACGGCTAAACACCTTATGTCCCGTTAGGGCCCTCCACACTTATGTGGACAGGACGGCTGGTTTTAGGAAGTCAGACCAGCTGTTCGTTTCATGGGCTGCCCCTCATAAGGGAAAGCCGCTATCTCGCCAGAGACTGTCCCACTGGATTGTGAAGGCCATAAGTCTGGCATACGAGTGCAAGGGAGCCCAGCCCCCTCAGGGTCTGAGAGCCCACTCTACGAGGGGCATGGCCACTTCATGGGCTCTGTTTAGGGGAATTTCAGTCCAGGATATCTGTGCTTCAGCTAGCTGGGCTACTCCACACACGTTTGTGCGGTTTTACAGGCTGGATGTGGCCAAACCTTCTCTGGCTCATGCAGTCTTAGAGGCGGAGGGATCAGACTCGGTTTGATTCAGTGGTTGTTGATCCCTCTTTATTTTGGCTTCGGGAGATTATATATGCAATCCGGGAGTGGGCTATATCTCCCATAGTGAAACACCGAGCGAAGTTAGAAAAAGAACGTTGGGTTACTTAACGTAAACCCTGGTTCTTTGATAACAGAGTGAGGTGTTTCACCAACACTCCCCTCCTTGCATGGGCACGGAAAGAAAGCCACTTAGAATGGCTTAGGAGGGGAGGTCGACCGTGTCAATATGAGGTGGGCGGAGCCTGGACACGGCTCGACCTGTCTGTCAGGGACAGACGTGATGTCATTGGAGCTTCCATAGTTGGTCACGCCGGAGCGGTTCCCATAGTGAAACACCTCACTCTGTTATCAAAGAACCAGGGTTTACGTTAAGTAACCCAACGGTCATGGGAGTGTTCTGCAGTTGTGATTCCCTTTCAGTTCAGCTGCACGTCGCAGGTTACGAGGAAGCGCATTTCCTTACAGCGACCGCATTAAAAGTCCCGCCGCCTATTCCAGTAATTCTGCCACTTGGGTTTCTGTTTGCTTTCTGTGTTTCTCCAGCTCATATGAGCGTAGCTGATAAAATGCAGGAGCGTGACTATTACCGAGGTCATTATCAAAAATAGCTTCCTGCGGTTTAACTGCACAACTTGTGGCAGTGTCCTCTTTTTTTGACTCTTCTTCAAAATATGCGCACGCTAGCTTTGCCTGACAGAGTTGTGCCTGGGTCAGGATCACCCTGACCTGAAAAGACAGAGCTGCACCGCTGTAACATCGCTATGTCACACTCTGCACAGCACTGCAGGCACTGTGTGTTCTCACACACTGTCCTCTGCCAAATCATTCTTTTTCTAATGCACACCCACAGACACGCACATGCACACGCCAACACAAACGCGCATATTGTCTTCCCAGCTCATGCTCATTCTGTTCTTTCGGAACACTAGCAACAAAGGTAAATTAGAGACAAAACTGAGATTTGTATCAGGAGCCAGCGCACGGTGTGGAGGCGTAACATCAGAATTAGTATCTGTATGCTTTCTTGCTGAAAGTTTAATGATTGATACCACACTCGTGCCACCGGTTGGCGGTTAACATTCCTTTGCACGAGCCTGGAAAGGGTGGAGGTGGAGGCCGTTAACCTGCCCTGTATGAAAATAACGCATCTGCCCACTGCCACTAGACAAAGCACGAACCGAATGACATTAAATGCATCAACTAATGGGCCTTAAAGATGCAAAGATGAGCTGAGCAGGTCGAGGATCCGTTGACACACACACACACACATGCACCTCTCATCACCTGCACAAAAGTGGCTGCAGCTGGAGGGTCATGTCTACCTGGTGATTAGAGATCAAGTGCTGGCGTTAACCCCCTGGGAGTCAGCAGCTATCAGTCATGGCCCTGTGGCCCCACCCTGCTCCGCCGCTCAGACAAAAGCCTCAGCGAGATGCCGAAGGGTATAAATGACGACACAAAGCCCTCTTCTTTCAGCAATTAACCGTCAAATCCGGAGCCCAGTGAAAAGCCTCACAGCTCCTCTAATCTAAAACCCTGACAATCATGCATCCAAACTGAAAGAGCAACTGCACAAGCCAGCGTAGGTGTTGTTGTCCTTGTGTCTGTCCCACTGAAAGCAACACTTGAGACAAAGCTGTAATCTGTGGGCTGCTCCGGTGTTAAAGGAGAAATTGGGAGGTTGGTCTTTGCCACTGGAATGAGGTCTGACGTTGATTCCTCCTCTAGCACAGCCTACACCAAACGGGGCTCAGCTGTTTCATTCTCAGGTGTTTGCATTTGTACACGTGGTTAAAACCAGCCTCCGATATTGCACCTGAATGACTACAACATAAAAAATAAATCAATGAACAGACACGATCCTGGCTGAGCAAATGAAGTGGTACCAAAAAAAATCCAACATCCACAGAGGGCGCTTCTGTGTTTCCATTTGATATTTTACAAACACTGTACAGCGTAATACTCAAATGACCAGGTTCCATGGACTCCATAGAAATAAGGAAACTCAAAAGAAAACCCAAAACAGCTACTCTTCAACTTATCACTTCTGCACATGTCTGAAAGAAAGTTTATACACTGGATTTGTTTCTCTTAACGTCGTGTTTTTCCCCCAGTTCTTCAATTTTTACAATCAAGTTTGGTTTTTCCGAGCAAAGGAGGAGGAAACAGAAAGGGCTGCCGCTTAGTGATCCGGTCCCAGGCTGGGCTCGCGTTGAAGCCGTTATACTGGGAAGGCTCAGAATGTTACTCATTAAAGCAAGATGCATCCACAACACTGACACCTCCTCCTTTGCACTATCAAGCTACCTCCAAATAATCCACCGTGAGTGGAGAAGGATGGAAAGCGTGAAGCTTTACTTCTAGTTTTTTACTTTTGGGGTCTCTCCTCCAGCCATGCAGACTGATTCTCAACCTCGCACTCTCTCGGGGTAAAGCACAGGGAGGCTTGATGTACAGTAGAAACCTTTGTTTAGGATCCTAGCAGGTGTCTGGTTAGGTATTACAACCAGACCTCCGGTGGTTACGAGCAGGAAAAGAAACCTGATCAACCTGGGTCAAAGCAAAACAAATAATGAAAGTACAATAATATCTTATCTGTTACGCAATGCTTCAACAGAATATCAAAACGTACGTTGAGTTCACAAACAAGTATTTCTTAAGAAAATGCAGTAAACGTCTGGGGTTAATAGCTTAAGTTCTGTGTCGAGTGGTTCGTCGCGTTCCCCTCGTAGGTGCAGACCTGAGGTCAGCTTAGACATCGATTTCAACCAGCTGCCGCAAAACCAGGCCGCTGTTGAATCAGCGACAGCAGATCAGCATCTAGAGGTGATTTTCTGTACAGGTTGGCACAGCTGGAGTTTTTGGCCGCAGAGGCCACAGGCAGAGAAGGTCTGTTGATACGGGTTCGGGTGGGAACATGCTGTAGCCCAATAAAGGCAAAGGCTTTAGCCACTTGCTCCAGAATGACCCACTGCGTCTTAGCGCAGGCAGGAGGACAAAGCTCTCAGAACCTTTTAACTCCCACCGCCAAAGAAGCTATACGCAGCTTTTAATGGGATGGCAGGTCGTGTTTGGCTCGGCTGGCAGGAGTGACTACCACCCGCCTCTGGTGCCCACGTGCTTCCTCCCACTCCCTGCCTATGGCACAGCTGTCCGTCCTTCACCCAACCCCTCATTGCACGACAAAAGAAAAAGAATCCCAGCCCCAGCCGATTATTTATGCCCAAATCCCTTTTTCAAGTTAATCTGACACTTGTAGTTAATTTACCAGCATTAATGAATGTTACCAAAGCACCTTGGATCATACGGATACACTGATCTCAGCCACTGAGCATGTGATACCTGCCCCCTAGCTGTGGCTCCAGATATGGCGCTTTTCTCAGAGTGGCTATTTTGGGAGTGTGTGTTTCTATGAATGTGGACGCTTGATTTAGCCCCGTATTCAGAGCTACTGGTGTGTTTGCATGTGTGTCTGGGGACATTAGTTAAATCATGGGTGTGTGCGGATAAGTGGATGCGAGTGTGTGTTACGTGTGTGTGAGGGCAGGAAGAGAGAACGCAGCTATAGGATGATGCAGGGCTTCTTGTCCTTGAAAGGGTTTTCTGAGGTGGGAACCCCAACCAGCAGAGGGTCGCTACGAGCGTGCTGCTCACAGTAACTCATCAGGTCCGCCGCTGCTTTAGACACCTGGAGGGAAGAAGACAAGGGCTCACGGACGAGAATAAGAGGTGAACTGAAGCACACACAGACCAGTAAACCGTAATCACACCTTAATGCGCTCAAAGCCTGCTTCAATCCTCAGCTGTTCAACCAGTTTCCTGGCCTGGGCGATGTTATTAGTTGTAGACATACTGATCCATCAGAATACACCAACACAGGGGAAAACTGAAGAAGAAACAAAGAGATAAAGACAAAAAATGTTAACCATGCAGACGGCAATGGATGATTTCATCCAACCGTGGGCAGGGCTTAGGTGGATACGCAGGGAGAGGACGGGCCGGGCACAAGACATTCTGACCCAGCGCTCTCTCTTAAAGACAGACTTTTGAGCTTAGCGTAGCGTGTCCGGACGGCATGTTTCGAATTATGTGCCTTTGTTGAGCAGGATCGGGTGGATTAATGTGGTGTAATAAGGCTGAAGTGTGACGTGTGACATGCGCTGTGTGAGGCTTGATGTAGGTTCAATACCTTTATTTGCAAAGAACCACGTCAAGCAATCATGACCTTTAAAGTAGCGCGTGTGCATCTCAGAGTTAAGGTGCAACAAATAAAAGAACACGACACAGATGCACTGCTTTACAAAAGCAGCCCTCTAGTCTCAGCTGCAGATCCCTGGCGCCACTGTGAGGTGAATATGTGCTCGTGCAACATGAGCTCAGAAATGATGGCAAAGCCTAAGGAGGTGATCGGCACAGAAGTGTGGCTTTTTAAATCAACGTCTCACATAATAATGCAATTTATGCCGAGCAATCTGCAAACACATACAGATCAGTGACTAGTGACAGAGCCTGGGACAAGAGCGGAACATTTAATTTGGTTGAGCGGGATGGATTCGCACACACACACACACACACGCACACACACGCACAGAGCATCGTTACCTGACTGATGGTGTGCAGACAGGACTCCCTCTGAACACTAATGCGACTGGACACAGAGGACAGTGGTGGCGTAAAACAGCTGCCAAGTCAAATCGACAGAGCCGGGTGATGGCTGAGCTCACATTGGCTCGCGTCTGTGCAGGAGGAGAGCAGGTGAGACGAGCAGGTGAGCTGGCTGTAACGTTACAAAGCGACACACACTATGTTTCCTGCAAGTCTGTGTTGTGAACACAGCAGTTACTGACAAATGATTTTTGATTGCATCATTTCTAACACAAAATCCTAACGATGCTGATTTTGACCTGCTGGAAGGAACCACACAAGAAAAGCTGTGAAGTAAACGAAATGAACTGCAGGTGAGCTGCGCTGAACTCTGGTCTAATACAAGAACACGCTCTAAAACCTTTGGGCGACTTCCCTCACATCACTGTGAGTATCACTACGGGTAATAACTGTCAGGAGGAGAGTCCTGCTTTAATTACTCCTTCTGTGGAGTAGTTCGAGATTCATGTCTCTAATTAGGGTGTGTGTGTGTGTGTGTGTGTGTGTGTGTGTGTGTGTGTGTGTGAGAGAGAAACAGCCTCCTTCCGTTCCTGCACATTTGTCATGTTATACTTTTGAAGTTGTTCATTAATTGCTGCTCATCCAAATCCTAAATCTACCTCTAAGCCAAATCCTGGTCTAATTTGACCCTATAGGGGGCAAAGTTCCTAAACTTTCCTTTATGTACATAAACAACAAATATCCACAGTAAAACACAAACATTGGAATGAACGGTGACTGTTATTCTGTTTGTTTACAAGCTGTTGTGGCGCTTAGTGTTTTCAAAGTGAACGCAAATGGGGGTTTGGCTCAGACCGTGAACGTACTCAACACACACTCAACCTGCAGAGACAGATAAATGACCAAAGTCGCCTTCCTCGCACCCTGGAGACATACAGACGCGATGCTTTCAGTTCTTCAGCCTGTTGATTTTTCAAACTTTCTGCTGTGGCGAGAGAAGGAAGCTGTGCCCTGGCTACGCGGCGCAAACACGAGACCCTGCCTCTCCGCACATCGCTCCTCTCCTGCGCCGCCGCATGAAAACATGTTGTTGAAAAGCGGACGCACAGAAGCGGAACACAACACAGTCAGCTGGACGTTAGCTGGGCCAGAAACCGGACCAGGGCCCCAGCCAGCGAGAGCACAGCGGCGCCCAAGACGCGCAAAAAATGCATCAGTCCTCATTGATCCTAGCAGCTCCCCAGCGCCGATCCGGCCTGCAGCACGAAGCCATGTCCCCCGCTACAGGCCCTGCTCTGCTCCTCTCACCGCGTGAAAACACAATGCGGGCATTTTGATGGATAGAACAGCGTGTCCTCTCTCTCTCCTCCGTGGCCGTCCACACAACACGCGCACGAAGACACACGCTAACACACAAGCGCGCGAATTCACCGGCGGACACGTTATTAGGAGCCGGAGATGTGTTTCCCTACGAGCGGACCGCATCGCTCCGTGCAAATAGGCCGTGGATGGCCGTGGTTAGCCGTGGGAGCAGGGTGGTGACATGTTTTGAAGGAGGCAGGCTCCTGCAGCCAATTTAAACCCATCCAGCGACTACGGGCACCAGGCTGGAGCGCACGCCTTTATGTGCCGCTATTATGCAAATTGATCGGCAGACGGCCCACTATAATATGAAATATCCACAGACTCTAGGCGTCTTGCGTCCAGCCGAGCTGTAGGAAATCTTCCACTGACCCTGTCCCCGGTCCTCCCCACCCTCTCCGCCGGCACAGGGCTGGGGAAATCCGGATTCGTGACACTGATGAAGCCCCTTCCTCGCTGCAGCCGCTCTCGGTCACGAGACGCCGGGGTTGCAGAGGCGCACAGCACGTTACGATTAATATACACGGGGAGAAAAACACCCGAAAATCTCCAAACTCACCTCCGAATGCGCCGTATTGGTGATTTAAAGGGCCAGATCCGCTGGTTTCTCGCCCTCTCCGCTCGTTCACTCCCCGTCTTCACCGAGCCAAACGCCTCCCCCTCCGTCGCCTCTGTCTGTCCACTCCTCTGCCCCCTCCCCTGCCTTCTTTCCACTCTTCCTCTCCCTCCCTGCATCCGATCCAGCGACAGCAACACAACGCAAGGGCTCCCAAAAACGTACCCAGACATCATACAGATCCTCAAAGAAAGTATCTCGAATGGCTACGTTCAAATTATATTCGCATACAAGACAAGACGAGGCTGTAACGAAGCCTGGCGTGAATCACCCGCTGCTGCTGTTGCATCCATCACCTGGACGCTTGCTGTGCTCCGTGACTCTGTGAAGTGCAGACGGGAAACACTTGCATGAATGAAATTCCCATTCAAAACGACTCCAGACAATCTTCCTCTTCATTTAACAATGGAGTCAGCGTTTCCTCGGTTTTGGGGCCTTGATGGACACTGACTGATTTTCTTCTACTTCCCATCAGTAAATCGAATCAGATGAGTGTCTATTTTGTAACTTAACTGCTGGCTCGGAGTTCAAATGAGCAACAAACCCCTTCACCTTTGAGGTTAATCTAATAAATAAACACGGATACTTTTTCAGGTTTTATTCATTCATTCTGTTGGTATTTAAAATATATCTATATATATCTATTTTTCCAGCACAGTTCGATCTGCACATCACACATATTCACACAACAGCCAATACTCAGTTCTACCATCACAATTTACCTGCGACCTGCGCGTCGCCCACTGAAACGAATTGGTCTCCAGCGTGTGAGTGCAGGGCACCGCGCTGCCACAAGATGGCGCCACTGGCCCATCAGCAGCCGTGTCTTCCCCAGGGAGGTGTGGGCCGCTCCTTCTATTCTATTCCTGGCAGGCCGGGCGCAAACACGCACCCTCCGTTTCCACCGAGCTGTTCGGCCCACTCCTCCACACGGAGATAAGTGCTGCATGGTTACTGGCTGAACGCTCGCTCAGCGGTGACACAGACAAAGGTCTGATGTGTGGGCTCTGCTTTGACACATCTGATGATGCTGTGCTGGATGGAGATTCTAACCAGCACATTTCTGCACGGAGGCCTCACAGCGTCTTATTCTAACAACAGAAGGAGCTATTTATAAATCAGTGTGGGATCAGCCTCATATTCCGTGATGTGTGAAACTGCTGATGCCTGTTTCTTTCTCTATTTCTCACCTTTTAGCTTTCGCCTTCTCCATCTCTCCGCCGCTGTTTTCCTCTCCCGTCTGTCATCCGTCTCACTCCCCCTCCTCCTCCCCTCTCCCTCTCCCTTTCTTCCCCCTCCTTCCTGTGTGCGTCGCTGCGCTCTATGTTTCCTAAGAAATGCGCGGTGGAAGCCCGTGAATCACGACTGAGAGATGCTCCCAGGCTGCCTCCACCCACGCGCAGGCAAAGTGGGATCCTCAGGAGGCTCAGGTCTCCAGGTATTTCTGTCCACATAATCAACACCAAGCACAACATCCCTCTGGCCTTGTGGCCTGGAACAGGGCCTCTGTTGCTCAGTTGTTCCTCAGCTTTCAAGCTGTTATATTGTTTTTGTCAAAATGTTGCGTCATCTAAAACTGGGGGGGGGGGGGGTCAGGAGCCCAACGACCAGCCTGCTCTCAGCTGTCATGTACTGTATGTGCTGACTTATCTTTGACCTAATACGTGTTCCTAGATGTCTAGCAGCGTGTGTGTGGAAAGGGGATCCGTCTCATTAAGGTCCAGCAGAGGGGAAGCCACGCTGGCCTGGGGGTGAGAGTTTTTGTCCTTCTGCTTTGTTGTACGCTCCGGCAGCAGCAGCCCGGGAGACCTCTGTCTGTCGTAACACATCTCTGTCCCCACCGGGGCCCTACGCGCTGATGCGACAACCATCGTCACTGTCACACTGTCTCCATAGCAACTGGACCAGGCAAAGCATCCCCCAGCAGATGTTAGAGACAAGTGAGAGAGAGGAGAGAAGTAGGGAACTGTGAAGCCAGACTTTTTGCTGAGCGTAAACAGTGTTTACAGTGTTCACCAGCTTTATGTTTTACGTTTTATGTCATGCTAGCTTTTTACATCATCTCCCTTTGTTTTGATGTAGGTTGAGATTTAACAGCGTTACTGAAGTAAAATCCAGCATCGCTACCTTTACCAGGAAAGGATTTAAATACGCTCCTCAACATCGCAAATGGTTTACAAATTGACACGTTCTAGGCAACAAATCAAAAAGACAATCAGTCCTCAGTTCACATTTTTATTAGGAAAATCATTTTGCAGATTTGATTATTATCATCTATGTATATATATATATTTATATATGTTATTTTCAGTTATTCAGAGGATGCATCAGCACAGTATATCTTAATAGGAAGACTATTGCTAGAATAAATATCTATACATCATAATTAGTTAAATAAAAAACAAACCCAAACAGAAAAAACAAAGTGAGAGAATGATTTACAAAAACAAGATAAACCATTTGCAAAACTGAAGCCATAAATGTTGCTGAGGAATTTATTTAAAAAATACAAAGATGATTCACAGTTTGTGTCCTTGTTCTCATGCTGGCTGGAACACCAATAGGGACCATGCAGGAATTAAGGGCCAGAGCGACAGGATAGAACCAAACTACATCACCAACAAAGTCCATATGCTCCACCTTAGGCCCCAATCTACAGAAAGCCGCTCGTGAGGAAGTCAAACGAGCTGGAAAGAGTCAAGCTGGTGAGGCTGACACGAGATTTTGAACCTCCAGCTTCCAGTACTGAGTTTCTTCAGATCCTCTGGCACGAAGCTCGACTGGACAGGACCGTGACCAGCCCTCGTTGAAATGAGATGTACGTTCGGGTTATGATTCTCCATCCTGCTATGGAAGAACACACGCAAAGCGAGCTTCCTCTGCTCTGAAGTGAGCTGGTCTGGTCCTAATCCAACACCAGGACGAGGCCCAACTACAGGCTTCTATGGAGATTCAAAGTGTTCGATAGTAACTAAAATGATCCAAATCCAGATCTGTAGCGTTAGTTCTTTTATTAATCCTTTAACAGTAGCAGTGAGATTTAAAGTTTATTTCCATCTTTTTCAGTGACAGTTTGTTTAATGAACCAACCTTTAATTAAAATGAATAAATAAAATTGCATAATTGGCTGCTGCAAATATTGAGTAACATAAGTGTCTCTGTCCTGTTGGTTTTGATTAGTGGACAAAGTCTAAAAGTACCATTATAGAATACATTACAAAATGCATTAAACTCAAAAATAGGGGGGATTCAAAACTCACATCTGGATTTTTTCAGGATTAAATATGTTTAATCTAATCCTAACACTCTTCATCTGCATTTTGTCAGAAACAAATCATTTCACATCTTATTGGTTCATCTAATCGTGGACACTTTGCGTCTCCATAAATTTTTGCGTTTTAATGCCAACTAGTTGTTTTTCTTGCAGATAAATTACAGCTGCGCTAAGAAAAGAAGCCAACTTGAAAATGTTCCACTTTATGACAACTTTTGAAGTTGGTATTAAGTCATAATTTTTGTGTTGCTTGGCCTATGAGAAGAAAGGCGCACACTCTCCTCTTTCACCTCTGAATATGAAGTCCTTTGAAGAGTATTTACAACTATCTACAACCGTGAGCAGGATCCGCCTTCAGAGTGTTCACAAACACAAAACCAACGTGAGGTATGAATGTGAAATGCTGGACGGGTGAGCGAGGCCAAAGAACAGAAAGAGGCCTGCGTGAATGTGACATGAGTGGAGATGTACGCGCCTGACTGAGGCCATGCAGTCTGTCCTGTGTGTGTTTGTGCGTGTGCAGCAGTGTGGGATGACTCATGCAGAATGTGTTCTCATTATCCACAGGAAGGCTTCAAGCATCTGACAGACACTTGATGAGACAGACACACACACGCAGGCCAGAGTGGACAAATGCAAATAGGTGGCTGGTTGTGCACACACGGAAACACAAACGCATGGACACGTTTCACAAACGAATGAGATGAGACACGTCATGGGAGGACGGGGGCAGAGGTGTCTGTCCTGATTCATGCCAGCGTTTGAAACGCTCACATCCTCCCCATCTGGGCCTTCATCTCCTTTCTTAACTTGCCACGATCCCTTCACACACAAGTGCGTTTAAATCCTATATGGGCCACGGTTAGTGAAGCTGCCCTCCATATTCTCCACTACTTCTATTAATAGCACAGCTCCCTCACTCCACTCCCTCGCTCCAGCTTGTTGTCCACACGGCCCTCGCACGCCGCCTCATTGTTTTTCCCTCCCCGCCGTATCATGTTCCACGCAGGGACATGAACAGCGACAGTCTCCCGTAGACGTCAGCAGAACGGCAGATTGCACAAACATGCGCTGGCAACCTGGCATTTGCACAAAGCGAACCAGACGCGTCAAGCTGAGCTAGAGCATGCAGCTCGCGCAGCATCTCTGCCGGTAGCTACGCGCCAGGTCCGACCACAGCTGGGTCCGACGGTCGTTACAGATCACTTCCACTCTGTTGTTTTCAGCTTCAGATGGATGCATCCGTCTGGCATCTTAACGGGCAAAGCCACAACCTATTACAAATACAGCTTAAAGCATAAACTGATCCCTGGCATCTAACAGGTCAAGGGTACGTTTACAATGCAGATTCTTGAGTTGAACTTGACTTCACGTTAGTGCAAAGTACAACAAACATCGATATAATAAAAAAGGTAACAGCCATGGTGGAAACTGTAGGTACATATTCACACCGCTAATATGTGACTGAGAGATCTGAAGAGTGGATGAGTCCAATACAATGTCTCATCAGCATCATCACTAAGCTGTATATTACAGTACATAGCAACACTGAACCTACTGTAACAAGATTCCCTGGTCACAAAGGACTTGTTTCCAGAAAGACAGCAGATAAAGATTTACTTTCCATGGGTAACATCTTACTTGAAGCTCATGAACATGGGCCTACCATGAATATTTACAATCACTGCACAGCTGAAATGGTTCTATGTGGATTTGGGGAAGTGAATAATGCTTTCAGGACATTTTACATGGTGCTCATAAAGAAGGAGTTGCTGATTAATAAGCAAGTCTTCGAGTAAAACGTCACCCTAAAGTGCCCGGTTGTCGATTCTGCTGCACAAATAAAGACAGAAGGAGACAGACGAGAACAGTTGCTGTGCTTTTTTTTTTGTTACCAGATGGACACAGTTAAACGGGGAATCATCTGTGTCTTTGGGTTTAACAGTGCAGGAGCAGATTATCCTCCATCCGCCTGAGAGATGGAGAGACGTAAACGTGTAATCTGAGCCTCCTCTGCGTCCTTCAACCTGCGATCTTGTGGAGGTTGTGTCGCACTCGCACACATCACGCGACTCTGCCGATCAGCAGAATCACAACCTCATTGTGCCACGTACTGCACAAACAAACACTTCACCTACACGGACACTGAGTATGGAAGAGGATTAGAGCCACTACTGACTTCAATCACAGAATTCTTTAAAGTCAGAGCATTTTTTATGTTGGCCCTACTCCACTTTCTTACAGTGCCATTGTTCCTCTGTTCAGGACTGGTGGATGAATGTTAATGATGGAAATTACACAAAGAAAAAAAAAACAACACAAACATGTACAAACAGACATGTTGGTAAAAAAGTATTGTGCTTTTGGCTGTCCTGTGTACACTGTGTACAAGATTCAGAGCTCCTGAAAATAAAAGTGAAATAAAAGTGTAAATATGCACTTTGGACGTAGAGCAGCGGCTCCAGGATATTATGGGTTAAGCAGATAACAATAATATGAACAACATGGCAAATTAACGTTGTGTGTGATTGGATGATATAAAGTGCAATGTGAGGGCATTTAGGCCGAGTGAGCCCGGTTTGTTTTCATGTAATCCATCAACAGCTGTGTGACTATCACAGCTATGTGTGTGTGCGTGTGTTTGGGTTTTTGTGACACTTGATTGCTTCAGTGTGCATGCTGTGTGTGTGTGTGTGTGTGTGTGTGTGTGTGTGTCTCACTCTGCGTCCTGTTTACTGATGCCTGGGTGAGTGTATGTGACCAACCCAACCATAGAGAAAACAGATTCAGGCTGCACTGAATCACTCATGGACACATTTGAATGTCCTTGCTGTGATTATTATTATTTTTTTCCCTCTGTGTGCTTTTTTAAGCTTTCCATGAATTTAAAGAGCTTCTTAAAGAAAACGAACAAGAAAAAAGGCAAAAAAGAGAAACTTTCACGTAAAAAGTGCCAAAGCAAACTGACATTCTCCACCTCCGACAGAAAAAAAATCCCAGCTCGCTGTCTTTCTTACCAGCTTGGCAATGATTATCCCAGGAATCGTCCTCAAGGCAGACGCGTACTTCTGCTCAGTTCCTCCAGAGTTTCCCTAAACCAGACAAGAGTCTTAAAAGGATTGTTGCGTTGTATCAGTAGCACGTGTACATGTGCTGTCACTGGACAGTTTTGATAGAATGACAGCTTGAAGAGTCTTTTTTTTTAATCTTTCAGAATGAACAGTTGTCATGACAACACGGGTGAATTTGTCCTCTAGCCACATTGACGCTCTAATGCTTCGAACACCAGCCTATTTGTGTGGCTGCTATACTAGTTGGGACGGGGCGTGATTGGAGTAAGTGGAATAGATTTAAATACCCCGTGTTTATATACATCAGAGTCCTGACGTGGCTCTGGGATGTAGCTCGCTCGCGTGTGTTGATGCTGTTGTTCATGCTAGCAGTCTCAAGCCTTCGGGTTCTGTGGTTACCAACACGGCTGACGCCTCAATCCTCTAAGATAGTGTTTTCTACCAGAGCAGCGAGGTTAACAGACGTCGCTGATGCTGTTACATGTACGTTACGTTTCTATTATGCGTGTTATAATACGGGGTTGGCGGAGGATGCGGGCGCTGAGTCGATGCAGAGTTTGGGCGTGAGCTGAGCAGGGAAGGGGTGGATGCAGAGCTGAATGATCAGTGTAGGCCGGACACGTCTTTCTGTGGTCTTTGTTGCATTCCAAGTTAGGTTTTGTGGCACTTGGATGATGCAAAGGGCGACACACACCGTCTCCGTCCGTGGCTGACGTCCACAGGTTTCCATCTGTGACGAGCATTTCTTGGTTTTAATCTGTCTCTCAGCCCCCATCGACGAGTCCGGTTTGTGAGCTGTGTTTGTGGATTCACGAGTCAGACTGATGGATGATGGGATTCCTGTCGCCTTCTAGATGTTATGCTCAGTGATATGTTTAGTGAGTCTCTCTTCTGTCTTGCCTTCTTCTCCTTTCCTTGGATCTCGTCTCTACCTCCCCTCTCCTCCGCTTCTAGATTTACATCACGCTGCACTTGCCCTTCAGTCTCTCGGCGCGGGACTGCTTCCCCGAGCGCTTGCCGTCGATGTTGAGGCTCATGTTCCTCTTCTTGTCCAGGTTGAGGAGCTCCTGAAAAAGCTCTGTTACGTTGTGGTTGGTCTTGGCCGACGTCTCCATGAAGGCGCACTTCCACTGGTTGGCCTGGGCCTCCCCGTCTTTGGTCTCCACCTCCCGCTGAGTCTCATCACTCTTGTTGCCTACGAGCATGATGGGGATAGCCTCCACGTTGCCTTTGATGGCCAACACCTGCAGCAGAAGAAGATTGAACGTAAAGACACGATCGGTTACTATTTAACTTAAATTACCTTCTTACAAGTAACATTTATTCTTTATTTACAAATCAGACATAATTTATGTAACTATTTAATACGTAATAATTAAATTACTGGGATCAATAAGCTTAATCTAATAACGAGTCTATTTTGCTGATGACACTCAACGTAGTCTCACATATCTATTAAAACTTTGTCTGGTCCAAACTATTAATACTTTTTTGTGACTGTAAAGAATCTAAAGGTTTAGAAATGAGATAAAATAATAGTGAAACTGCAGTATCCTAACCCCATCGTCCCTGTTTGCATTACGCACTCTGACAAACACTCGCACGCTCCGCACCTGTTGGTAAATGGGTTTAAGCTCCTCCAGGGACTGTTTGCTCGTGATGGAGTAGACCAGGATGAAGGCGTGGCCTTTGGAGATCGACAGGCGCTGCATGGCCGGGAACTGGTGGCTGCCTGTGGTGTCCGTGATCTGAAGGGTGCACACGCTCTTGTCACAGCTGATCACCTGGCGGTAGGTGTCCTCCACCGTGGGGATGTAGGTGTCCCTGAATGTGCCCTTCACGAAGCGCAGCACCAGTGAGCTCTTCCCCACTCCGCCGGCGCCGAACACCACCACGCGATAGTCGTTGCTCTGCTCTGGCATCCTGCCCCCTCAGGCTCAAGACAGCGTTACACCTAAGATGTTGAGGGTGGGAGCAATGGTGAGAGGGAGGGTTGGGACAGAGCGGGAGAAAAGGATTATTTTAGCAAAGTGGCAGAACAGCAGCAGCAGGAAAAGGAAGGGGAAGTGTTGGGACTCGACCTGAGGCCAGCGGGTGCGAAAGCTCTCTGCAGCACAGTGTGCTGTGAGCCAGATGACAAATTAGAGAGGATGGATTTGGTGAGGATCCAAGTGTTTCACCTGACGCAGACATTTCCTTGACTAATAGCAGTCACAGAGTCACAGTCTCAAGCCCCAAAACATCCCAGCATTCCCTCATTTACCAACGTAGGCAACTGTGGCAAACCCTGGAGGAGCCGACAACAAAGGCTCCTTTCAGCTGGGGAGAAACATGTCCATAGAGGGCGGACACAATAATAGGGGCTCAAGTGCAATGCAGAGTCATATGAAGCCACAAATGGCAAACAAGAGCTTTGAAATGCGATAACCTCAGATGGACGCAAAGCTGCAGCGAGATTACGCGGTTTAAAGTTGTGTCCACGCTGTAACTGTCTATTGTGCTTATGATCCATTCACAAGGCACAAGCTTAAAGGCAGAACCCAGCAGAGGGACTGATTATACTAGACTGCAGGTTCTGTCCCTTCAGCTTTGTGAAGTGTTTTCAACGACGCTTAGCTCATTGGTCGGAAGCCACATCCCGTCCAGCCACGGTCGTTTATAACTTCCACTGAAGGACTCCCTACAAATCTTTATTCACCGTATCACCTGCAGCTCATGCGTATGCATCTGAACAATGTCCTCGCACTTAATCTATTGCAATCTTTGTAAGTGCTTGTGCGTCTGCTGGGCGTCGGTGCATGATTGTGTATTGTATCTGTTGCATTATTTATCTGCTGTGGCTCTAAACTTGCTCTAAGGTCCCATAATAAGATACTCTCTCAGTTGCGATCGTGTGGTGCTCTCTGAGCTCCGGCTGTAATGAAACAGTAAATTGACATCAATACTAGATGGAATAAGTGGATTTCTGTCATGCTTTGCACTACTGGAACCTACTATTGATGCGGTGGCCCTGTAATTGCATTGCCGAGTTCTAGATAATATCAGTCATGGAGTTCAGAATAAATACGGATTTGGGGAGTGCCTCTGAAGTTTTATGGTCAATCTATAGCTGTAAGTATGGGTGACACATGGGAGTGTTTTATGTCCACGCTGACTCTTTTCTCCTGCGCCTGCTGGATGTTTTAATCTGGTCTGGAAAAGGCTTGAATGGTTTTCTGGTGATTTAGGGTGATTATACAGTCTGGATTCTTTTTGAGATAGCGAAGGACACCCTTAAAGGCATTTCAGGAGATTTCACAAATGATTGTCAAAATGCTTAAGCTTCCTGTCTGCCAGAGTATTTCCCTTTTAAATGGTGACAGATCGGTGTTAAGCTGAGGAATTGAAATTCAGTTTCAAAACTAAGATTACTGAAAGTCTCAGTTATATTAAGCGACACCACTAAGACGCAAAACTGTCAAAAATGTCACTGGAGAGGAAGTTGCTAGAAACAATGCTCGTCTCGGCCGCCTGCGATTCTTGGCTTTAATGAGGCCTTCAGTCACTCTGAAGAACTGGGCTCTGAGCTGCCAGGGCTGCACACAGCGATTTCTGCTTAGACCCGCTTTATGCCAGACGGAAACAATCACGCACACACCGGCCTGTGCACCAACAATTCACTTACTGCACATGGCTTAAAAGGCCAAATCTGATAAATCAATTTTTGATTATTATGGCTTGTGTCTTTGTAATCGTTTTGGCCGTCTGTTGGCTTCAATAACGTACTCGCCAAAGCTGATATAATCAGTTTATGCTGACAACAGACTTAAGTTTGTGTTTGTGGTAATAAACTCCAAATGACTTATCTCTAACTCTTTTAGCTTATTGTTTTATTCGCTTGCACTGTTCTCATCAGTGATCTTGGGAACTATTTTCACCAAAGCGGTTCTGATAATCCCACATTCACTGCCTACTGAAGCTGTTAAAGAGCCGAAGAAAAACTTCTGTGCTCCCTCCTGTCTCCTGCTCCCTCACTCTCCGGGTCTCTGTGCTGTCTGATCAATAAACCAAGGCCACTGTGGTTTTGATCGATGGGACTCTTCTGTCTGGAATCAGTCGGCCTGTCATCCCGCCGTGCTTGGTGCCCGTTTGGGTTTTTGGTTGGGGGTGTCATCTATGCGACAACACTCCTGCTCATCAAAACCTCCCTGTGCTCCCTCCCTTCTTTCTCCTGAACCAAAATTAGCTGTTCCCCTCCGCTCTGTCAGCAGCTATAAGTGAGCACACAGGTGCAACCTCACATCTGCTCTTTCACCATTTGTCCTTGACACCGGGCCTCTGAGGTTTCTGAGACATGTCTCAAATGCAAACTGTGTCTCTTTCTCCCTCTCGCTCCCTCCACGTCTCCTGTTTTATAACGGGGACTGCAGTTCCTTAATGAATTAATGGTGTACTGTAAATGCATGTGTGGCAGCGCAGCCAAACTCCATTAGCAGATAGTGTTGGCACAGACCAAACAGGCCTCCTCTCCTCTCAGTTAGAAAATAGATGTGACACAGCCTTCTCCACTCGTTTATTTCACTGAGCGAGCAAGGAAATGTCACCTTTGGTGAAAATATGCACATAATTTCCCACAAGAGAGCCACTTACGCAGCGGCACAAAGGAAGCGCATTAACCAACATCAAACACAATACCATTCAACAGATCAAGAGCGTGATTAAATAGACACCCACAAAGCGGTCCCATGGTGTCCTGTGGAGAAAGAGGTTTTAATCAAGCCATGGATACTGGAATGTTGTCACTACGCGACTATTTGGTGACGAGCGTTTTGCAGGATCAACAGATTTTCAGCTTGAAGTTGCTCTAAAATTTTGAGCACGGCTGTGCACACACACACGTGCGCACACACCACATCACAGCATCAGAACCTGGCATGAAGTTTTATTAGCTGCCGGACTGGCAGATAATGTACGAGCATGCGTGCGCGTGAGATGTGGTTTGCCTCTGTGCAGTGAAGCAGAGGAGCCCCCGTTCTCCGTGCACACATCGGCTCAGGCTTTAGAAGTGTGTGCGTGTCTGGTTTTCACCACGGGAATGAGTCTGCGTTTTTAGACCTGGGTGTTTTCATCACGTTGGAACAGACTGTAGAGTTTCATTTTATAAATCTGGATTCAGTCACGCTGCTGCTTTGCTTTCTTGACACCTGCTCTTGCAAAATCCCACAGAAAACACTTATTTTTAAATCTGTTGGAGTTCACTTTACTTTTCACTGTGTATCTATTGCAGAAGGATGATGCAAAGAAAAGAAACTTTCTTTTCTGTCCCATCTGACTATTACGGTTTTGCTTTAACCGGTAGCTTCACACAACATAAACTGTCAATTCAAGCTGATTAACTGGGTTTAGCAGAAACAGTGAATATGATGAAACATCATCCTGGCATGAAAGGACACAACTGCTGCTCTACAGATGAAACTAATGAGACAGATGCGCAACTTTCCCACATGTGCACGCAGGGTCAAGGAGCTTAAAGGTGCATGAGACTGGACGGGTGCGATTCTCATGGGTGTCAATCGATACCGTGAGTGAGAATCACCGCTGTTTATGAATAGACTATGTGTGTTCGACTGTACGAGTGACTGCGGCACTGTGGTCTTGGCTTAGCAGCTAATCACTGGGCTTAACCTTCCCAGTGCTCCTGGCCTTCTCCACACTGACCCAATTCCCAGGACTTAAGGTACCAGGGGTTTCCCAATAAGACGATACACACTGAACATATTCCACACACGTCCCTTTGGCTCAGCCTGCACCGACACTAATACCAGCAGAGCCCAACACACAGATAATAATCATACAGCGGATCCATCTACGCATTAGCACAACTCTGTCGTGAGAATACAGCATTAATGTAGTTTCAGAGAAATATTCACCGAATCCAGTCACGTGAATCAACAGTCACCATTTAGTCACATGAAGGTTTTGCGTCTTTCACACTTCCTGGAACGCGCTCATCACAAAACTGTTCACATTCTCTTTCGGCATGAGGTGTTGCATACTGCGGCTATATTTTTGGTGAGAATCTCACACCTTTCTGTCGGGTTTTAATTTCCACGTCTGCTTTGTTAGATGCCACTGGTAACAGCAATGACTGACAGAGAGATAGAAGATATATCCCCAGCCGGACTCAAATGGAAGGCATCTCAGTATATCTAGGTAAATGATTCTGATGATGTATCTATAAAAAGAACGATGCAAGAGTCCCTCTACCTGCAAATATGGTTTCATATAGTTTAAGTGGAAAATTGATTCCTCCAGCAAACACTTCACCCTCAGTCTTGTTGATTTATGCAGCGGTTTTACACAGGACTGGATGTTAAGTGAACACGTATCAACTTGACCTGAGGAACCATGTGCTGCTTCATCTACAGACCCCACTAACAGAACACACAGCTCCCACATTTAAACAACAATGATAGTGGAACTATGACTGTCAATCTGCATTAAACTCTTTTTAGAAGCTCTGAAGGTCCCGACCTGACTAAGACACTAATTACCGTCTGGTGGAGTGACTTGCCTGCAGTGACAGATGGCGACAGGCTGGGTAGCTTTGGATGGACTCTGGTTTCCACAGGAAAGATCAACCAGGCCCAGCTTTTTTCATAATACTGGTTGATCCAGGACTTATAACGACGCAGATGGTTAAAAGCAGAAACAAGGGAATTCTGCTCAAGACAGCGAGTGACGCACTCATGACGCAGTTGGGATCATCAGAAACGAACTGTTAACTCGAGTTTATCTCTAACTGCGGAATGCTTGCAAATCTCAGTTCTCTCAAAACTTTTAACGTCTGATGACATTTTACATCAAATGATGTAAAATGTCAATTATGCAGGTCACATTGTGCATAATTGACCAGAACAGCTACGCTAGTCTGTGATTAGTTATGCAAAAGATCAAGAAAATCCGGCCTAATTCCATGTATAATGAAGACTGTGTGGACCTTTCAAAAGAGCTGATGCAATCAGAAAAGCTGAAACCCTTCAGCATTGATCTGTTCCAATATTAAAGCAGACATTATGCAGCATATAGTTATACACACATATAAATAACTCAGCAGTGAAGCTGCACTTCAGTGAAATTAGACAGTCATACTTAAACACCCCAACAAGTCTGCTACTGTATCTGTATCAATGAAGTAATATACAGTCTCTGTTCCCACTTTGAATCAAGCTAACAAACCTTATATTTGTATTTTATTTTAAGTGACGTAAACGTATATGTGGGAACTATATGAATGTTAAAACCACAATGCGTGTGCTCCACACGAAGCAGCAGCACCTGAACCTGATTAAATGAACCCCCGTCAACGTGTCTCTTCACCATCTGCGTCTGAACATGTTGGCATCGCCTGCAGTCAGAGCTGGACACATGTACCGCACACAGAGTGAATGTTTGACTCTGGTCGTCGTGCCTGCGTTTCCCACACACGGCGCAAAGGTTCAAATTGGTGCATTGTTATTGTGGTTGAGCAGCTGAGCTCCTAAGTTGCATCACTGCATTTTATGGTTCACCGCACTAAACCTGTGAGATCTTACTTGACAGTAATGAGCTAGTAGCCCATCACTGTGACTACAACTAAAGCATCAAGGAACCCAGAACAGCCAAACCTACGGCCTGCTGTGACTCCATAACTGGGGTTTCTGCTGTTGGGTTATTAACATCCAAATCGGCGTCACCAGCATCCGTTCCTCGTTCTGTGTTTTTCCTTATTGAGTCATTTCTTTGTCCTGCCTTTGCAGGGTGAAGTATTCTTACGCAACAGTGCTGTGGCCATTCAACACAGACAAACCAACAGGACAGCTCGGCCGAACACTGACACGCCCCCACACTTCCACTGCTTCCCCATCTTTGGGCAGCACATGCACAGTTAACGATGTTCGCCTTTACTCTACTCCCAGCCACGCACTCTAAAGCTTAATCATAGGATTTACTGGCATATATCTTTCCCCTTTCTCTCAAACCCTGCAACACACACGCATACACACACACACACACACACACACACCGTACTGGTGATGTTCAGTGCGTACAAGAAGTGGAGTCATGTACATACGCTCACACGCACATACACACAGACAAAAGGCCTAAATGATTCACAGCTTCCTTTGTATGTCACGATGCCGCTGGTCTCCTGCCATGAGACTCACAACAAACAGCACAATCAGGCACTGAGGAGGAGGAGGAGGAGGAGGAGGAGGAGGAGGAGGAGGAAGCATAAAGAAACACGGATCCAGATGGAGGATTAACAATGACATTTGCCACAGAAATCGGGCTTTATGCGTCACGCAGGCGTCATTTTTTTAGTATGCGGTCTAATGTTGACGTGCATGTCGGCCTCGGATATAACCAGGAGGAGGGTATGGCAGGAGAGGGTTTGCCGGGGATCCGCAGATCGGTGCGCAACGCCATTACAGACCACCCTACTCTGCTTGGTTCATTCATAAATACCAGAGGATCGCCATCTCGCAGCGGTGCCATCATTTCGCAGACGCAGCGACCCCCTCCTCCCCCTCCTCCTCCCACCCCGCATCCCCTCCTCCAACTCCCCTTACTCCTCAAAGCAATATGATAATCCCGTCACCCTCATATCTCTTCCCTCTCTCTCTCCTGCTGACTGCCAATATGGCTGTGCGGGCATATGCTACGTACAATTCACACAATCGCAGAAACCAACACCAACGTGAGTCGTCATGAGACTTGGCGTGGATGCTTTTAAATCAGAAAACGAAGAGAAAAATCTAAATTAGATCTGTTATCCCGTATTGGCCGCGAACAGCAGCCAGGCAGAAGCACCGCGGGTACGCCACTGAATACCAACATCTATCATCCATGTAAGACGTGAGGATGTGCAGCATCTCCTACCTGGTCGTGAAGTACAGCTCCGCTTCGGGGTCGCCCTTGGTTTAAACGGATGAAAGACAAACGCCGAAAGCGTCTTAAAGCATTTTGCGCGGTTCATGTAGAGCTCATGTCGTCCGATTTCCAACACCACCACAGCAGACTCTCTCTTTCTCTCTCTCTCTCTCTCGCAGATAGGACGTGGGAGGTGCTATGCCCTCTCCCTTCTCTGTCCACACTAGATTTTCTTTCAGTTCATACACGTCCTAGTGGTTGTGTGCCAGGAAAATGAGCTATTTAAGACAGACCTTCACTAAAGAAATCTCTTTTATGTCCATAATGGATGCAACCGTTATTATATTACCACAATTAAGGAGATGACACACTGTATAATCTTAATCAGAGTCACAATCTAATCATATACAATATAAGAAATCTGGATGAAAAAGCAGAGGCCTGTTTCATTTCCAAATGATTCTGTTGCTGTTTTGGCCACAGCCAAGTCGTGAGCTACTCTCTTCAGTGCCAGGGGAGATTTATCCTATTTCACTTCAGCCTATAACTGTGTGGCCACAGCTGTGGAAAACTGAAATTAAATTTCATTAGAATAAAAGGTTTGAATTCTCAGTATTGCTGAATCAGTTTGGAAAATTTGCACAGGCATCGTTATAAAGGCACGCGCCTCACCCACTTTTTCTAGAAACACGCTTCAGTACATAGTTGCCTCAAATCTTTTTAGCACCTGAATAGTTGAAATAAAGGATGAAGTTTGTTGCATTTAGTCCTGTGAATTATTTAAAAAAAATCTGGTTGTCTGGTCCTGGTTCAGCACCATGGACAGTGAACTCACTGTCTTACATCACACTTCAGCACCATGGAGAGAAATACATGAATAAAAGCAAAGAGAGCATAGACTTTAACTACTGAACCACAAAAGAGGAAGAACTTGTAACATGAATACACAAATGAAGGCTGTTACAGAGTGTGGTTAAACAGGTGGACCAGGCTAGAGTAATAATACCCAAATACAGTTTTACATAGCTGGAAATGGAAAAGCAAATTATGTAACTGAGTTCATATTATAAAAATGTGAACCAGTTCATCTTCGATGCTACAATGGCCCATGGCCGTGTCAGACCAAGCCTTGTTTGAGCTGTTTGTCTGTAAGCTACGTGACAGTGCCACTGTATGACTCACCAGCTCTCCATCCACAGCTTTGTGTTTGTCCTCCTCTGTCGGTGAGCCGGCGAACTGCACAGAGCGGACAGAGGCGGCCACAGGAGCAGACAGGGGGGATTACAGGGAGCATTGATCATCTGAGGGAATAATGAACAGCAGGCCAGACAGGACTAGGAGGGAGAGAACATTATGCAAGAACCCGCAGATGGAAAACCAGCGTGGACAGGAAAGAAAAAGGGTCATAAAATAAAAAGGCTACCAGCTTGTAAAGATGAAAAAATCCGTTAGAGGCTGTGAGACTGGAAACCTACGCGCTTCAGCGGTGCTCCCAGCCCTCTAGAGGTAATCCTCATGGCAGATTAGCAATAGATTATTTGTATCAAAGCTAAATACGCTATTTGTTTGTGAACCTTAATGTCATTTTGCATGAAAGAGTTTAACATGAAGACAGCAGAGTGTGAGGCCTGCCGTGATTTCTGTGTAGTGTATTTATTGACATTTAGCTAAACATATTTTTGTCAGTACTACTCAGCCGCTTGTAACAAATACTAAACTAACACGGCTGGTAATCAAAGTCAGTAGTATTCATTCTCTAGGGACATTTTCACTGCCCCAAGTCATTATAGGCCCCACACTCATTACAGTGACTTGACAGACCAAGAGCAACATGACGCAATTATTAGTTTGTTTCATTTATGCTAAATCAATAACAAGCACTGCCCCCGAGGCTGATGGTTATGAATATAAACACATCTTCACAGGCGCAGGCTCTGTGCTTTCCTCTCCCCGTGGCAGAATGTGGCCATCGCCCCAGCTCTGTCCATGTCCCATGCTTTGCATCTAGTGCATGGACACAAAGGGCCTCCACTTTAGAGCCTCTGAAGCGTGAATACAGAGCCAAAGACAGATTACAGTCTGGGTGGTTGGGCTCTCTGAATGCCGGTGAATGCAGTCGAGGGTTACAGGTCAAAAGATCAAGCGTGTCAGCTGCCGTTTATGTGAAGCCAGTGAGAAATCGTGCAGTTTTAAAGGCAGACACAACTTTTAATTCACCCAAAATTCCAGTTTTATTTCTGAATCACTGAGATGATAAATTAAGACATATCAAAAGACAGTAGTTGTCCTGTTTAAGAAGTAGGAGTAAGAATCTCGTCTTCTTACTCATCATCTTGAGTTGAAATGCTGCTTGATACAACGACACAGACACTACTGACATACAAAAGATCCAGATTTGATTAACAATGGACACGTTTCAAGGCAACTTGTTTTCATCACCGTACCAAATAAAAGGTTCACAGTTTTATCGATTGTTTGAGCCGCACTGCTGGCAGTAAACGGACACAGAAAGAAACGGTCATTTAATTTAAGGAGTGTGAAGCTTCAGAGTTCACCGTGTGGCATGGAGGTCGATTGTCATTCGTCATGGAAGTGTGAGGACAAAGCCCAAAGGGAAAAATACCAATACACACATGTTCACTTCAGGCAGGCCCTCGAGCAGCCAACCTCATACACACAAAGCCTGTGTCCTTCCTACTGATCCTTGTCATGTTTCAGGGCCCGGTTAACAGCTGATGGAAGAAACAGATAGATAAAAAGAATATATAGATTTTCCAGAAAGCTCAAAAAGGTACTTTGCCGTATTTGTGGAAATATGTGAATTTGCTAAGTGGTGTAGAAAGTATAAATTTGATAAATGTGGATCTACTTGCATGTACACTGTGGGTATCTCACCCTCCTTTGTGACGGTATCGGTTATGTTCTTAGCCTTGGCAGTCAGATCACTGACCACATTGTCCATGGCAGTCTGGTGTTTCAGGAAAAATGGCCGGATCACACGCTTGTACAGGATGTCAGAACCGTTCCAGGTCACCGGAGCCATGCACCATATCAGGAACGCACACTGAGGAGACAGCAAAGGGCACATTTTGATCAAATGTGTGTGACAGGTCAAACGAATATCCCTCATCTGAGGTATGTTTATTAATTCCCTTTTTCCAAAGGATTAAGTTTTTAATGAAGGCCATTTATTATGACCATGATCATTATGTGGAAACAATTGGATGCTGAGGTGACTTTCAATGGTACAAGACATGATTTACAGCTGAACCGATTATTACAGTGCTGACCGATAATGACCAGAGCGGACTAGTGCAGATGACTGTGTGAGAGGAGGAAGGCGTGAAGTACGAGATGATGCCAGAGTCTGGCAAAGCTCAGCAACCTACATCAAAATTCCAATGTAATAACAGCTTATAATGATGATACACAACATTAATTGAAGCATTCAATTCGGTATTTCTGTTTAGTACATTGTAGGTAAATCCATGTCATGTTGCATTGTGTTCACATTAATAAAGTGTTGCAGCTGTGAGCATTCATGCCATCGTATCCCAGCGTCATCTTACTGTTCCATCTACAGCGTGAATTAAAATCCTCCCTCGCGCTGATGAAGCACAATTTGTCCACAAGAAGGCACTGTTGACCGATTTAGAAACGCTGGAAGAAAACAACCCTCGTGATTCATCACAAGTGCGACTGTGGTTTCACTGCTAACGTTTGTCAGCTCCAAGCAGAAGTGTGAGCGTGGTACAATGAAATGCATTAAAACAGTAGCGGACACCGCATCACAGCACGCAAATACAAAAGGCCACCTCACCTTGCCAGCATAGTAAAAAGGGAACCAGAAGAGAAAGATGTCAGAGAAGGCCTCGACTATGCTGAAGAGTCCATACACAACCCAGTAGGTCAGCCACTGTGTGTCGTCCTCCTTAGAGTTGCTCTCAATAGCCTTGATCCTAGACAGACAAGAGAAGCGGTTTAATTAGTCCATAAATATCAGAAGACATATCAACAAATATCAAACAACATTAACTGACTGAGTCATTGTCTATGAGCATGTGACGCAATGTTCTTATCAGTGCCAAGAGCATGATCAACTTTAACAGGCCAGGATGTGTATCAAAAGTCCAATTATGAGTAAAACTTATTATCAGCTGACAAGACAGCTTAAAACACGTTTTAAGTTATTTGCTACACGTTTCACTTCATACATACGAGAAATACGCTGGATACACGAAGCCAATCAGGTTGCAGAGCAGCGAGGCCCCGTATCCAAACAGAAGATACAGTCCGACAAAACTCAGAGCACCTGGAGAGGGAAGAAAGACAAGGAGCAGCACTGAGGTGAGGGAAGGCGGGACAGTTGCAGACTAGGCATGTAAACCGTCATGTCAGATCATGAGTATGTCATAACAGCACAGTACCAGGATGAGGTGGAGCACTAAACCAGGACAAACAACAAAGCCAACAGTGGAAGACTGACTTCAAATAAACCTCACACAGTAAAACATGTATGAAACATGAATATTTCACAAATAAATCCTCACGACAGCAGGTTTGCTAGTTACAGTTAACTGACATGAACGTTTGTGTTCCTTTGCCAAACACGCACGTTCAGTGTAATACGTGTGCAGTAGACCATGATCTGTGATTGCGTGTGCTGGGATGATGCTGTCACTGAGCTGCTGGTTGTTGTCATGACACTGGTTTCTCACCAGTGAAACGCCAAGTACATGTACATGGATACCATGTAGTTACCGCAGAGGCCCTGCAGCTGTGCTAACAGTGGTTGTAAACTTGGGCTTGGCCTTTAGAAAGGAGCAATGAGCAATACATGTATCACGTAACATGTCGCCTTCTCTCCTTACTGCTGTAGGTCCATCTGCCATGTTAGCCTGAGCTGCTACAACTCTATAACTGGATATAAAAACACTGTGGGACCATCAAATACAAATCCCTGGGACCGGGAATACTGGTCTTCAATGTTCTGGCAATTTGTATCTTAAGCAATTAATGCACAGATTAATTATAATGACACAAACATGCAGGTTAACACGTGTTTGTACGTGTCAATTAGGTATTTATACTGGATTCATGGTTTTACACGGTTATGTTTGGTATGTCACACACAAAAACACAGAAAATTCTTCAGCACAATCAGCTCTATCTGAACTGTGATGCATGCTGCTTGTACTTAACAAGAGCATTTTGGCTGCATTGCTTACTGTAATCCCTCACAGGCTTAAACAGCTTGCTTGTTAGTTGGCAGCAAGAGGAACCTACACTGCAGCCTGACCAAGCAATTCAAGCCAAATGTCTCTTCCCTTTTTCCAAATTAGCTGTTTTATTCCTTGCATTTAAAAGGAAAAAGATATAATTGAAAGTTAACAGCTGTCCTTCACCTTATCTGGCTAAAGCAGAATAATAACATGTCATTCAAATGTATGCAAACATCAACTGCTGTTATAAATTCCAACTAACATAAATGACCTTAAGCTTTGCAGGGACCCAAAGCGCTGAACGCCTTTTATATTGCTCCTGCCATCGCCTGCTGCCTGTCCTTTACATCTCATTTGTTTGTCTCAGCTCATATACAAATATTCATCCAATTCCGTGTCTGAAAGGCTCTATTCAGGTCAAAACTGGAAGAACTGGTTGAAATATAAGACACCAAAGACCCAATTGTTGACATAATCAGACACTTTAAAAGCTTTACTTTATGAGTTGTGTAAATAGTCAGTTATGAATAGTTACGATTTTTTTACTATACCCCAAATCTGGAAAACCATAACCTACAAGCCGTTCTACTCTGTGCTGCGGATTAAGAAACTCATGCACTTCCAAGAAACTGAATAATGGATGTGCAGCCTTACAGTAAAACTCTGAAAAAATGAAAATAAAAGCACAAAAGCCATTATACAGCTCTGCATTCCAGTGAGACTTCAAAGTACTTATGGAGTAGTTGCATGAGTCATAATGATGATACTCCAGTTCCTCTTAATCAGTAAATGAGGGGTTGATGCTGACTTTTAAGACATGACGTTAAACACTCAGTGAGTCACACTACAGATAAGACGTCTCTACTCCAACCGACACGTTGCTCCTCGCAGTGCAGTGTCACAAGAGTCAGCACGAACTTGAGATGTTTCTCAGATTAACAGAGAACAGCACGCAGCTTAGAAATGTGTTCACATGACATGTCCAGACCATGACAAAATTACTAAACGTTATCACAAGCCATCACTAAACAACACACCTTTTACGCAATCCAGTAGTAGAGCACGTATCTGTTACAATGCAATAAATAAACAGTTGCCTCACTGAATTTGTCAGCAAGACAGGGCACGTTATTTCTACTTTGCTAGATTTAGAATAGTGTAAAGTGGTTTTTCTGTTGTTCGTGTTTCTACTGATCCTCAGTAGTGGTTAAGTCAACAGAAACACAAATGTGGATTGTGTGTAATTCAGAGGAGCTGATGCTGGGTAGGGCCAGTGCAATAAAAACAGTTGCAGAGCACTTCTCAATATTACATTAACAATGACTAATCATGTCAGATGATAAGAAGCACTGTGAACGTGTGGTTTCTTAAGGCCATATCTGAAGATCTCAAAGCTTCAACATTGAGAAGCTGAAAGCAGATACAACTATTTTCTTGCATTATAAATCAGTCAAATGATTTCCACCCATTACTACAGCACTGCTGGGTAATTTTCTGCATCTTATGTAACTGATTAATCAACTTATCATATTGGCTGAACAATGTCTCACCAGTACATGGTCTGTTCACCTTGGAGTCTCTTAAATATTTCTGTTAGGATTTTTCTTTTTATTAACCAGACTGAAAGGCACCTTATGAGAAATATCAAATATCCAAACTCCAGTGTTAAATAGCTATGAAACCTAGTGTTAACCCTAAAGGGTTATTTTCAAACATGCCTGACCAGGTCAATACATAAAACACATTTATAAAGGAGGATTTTGCTCTGTAACCTTGAAACGCGTTTGTGTAACTAAATCCATTCTGAATAAAGACAGTGATCTCGATGTAGGTCACTGTGGGTTACACACTTCCTGTAGCTGAGTGGCACTGTTGGCAAAACGCTGCCTACATAGCCTCAGGTGTTCGGGGTGTATTGACTTTTACTGTGCAAACTCACCACAGCAGTATCAAAACAACTTGCAGCGGACAACAGAAAGCAGCAGAACAACCAGTCATGCCGGCATCTCCTTCCATTTCTGTCTCGCACTGGATATTTCAGGACGTGATAAAAATACCCGAGGGTCCAGCTGCTGGTGGTCATATTAGATGCAGTTCATTCAACAGCAATATTCTGTGCTGCTGTAGGTGTGTGCAGGGCGGATTATTTACCAGCTCTAATCTTGTAACGCAGCATAAAGGTCAGAGCTGCGGGAACCTTTGCTTTTCTAGCTGGAGAGCTGCAGGACATGATACACTGATAATCTGAGCAGTCGTTCAACCGCAATGACTGGCACAGCGAGCCCACGCTAAGCTAGCTGCTGCTAGCTAGTCTTAATTAGTCCCAGACATAACGCTAGGCTCCCTGAGCGTAAAGCAACTTCATTCTCCTTAGTTTGTAGATGGACGTGAGCAGCCAGGCGGTTTGTTTGAGTGTAAACATACTGTACCCAAAGTGATGTACTCTCGCTTCACGCCCGTTTTTTGCTCCAGCGTCGCCAGCTGATCTGTCACAAAGTTCTTCTCATGGAGCAGCGCCACGAAACGCTCCTTGAAGTGACTCATTTCCGGCCTTTCCCGATCCTGCGGCGACACACATCTAGTTACACGTGTCTACGCTAAAAAGTTCACCGTCTTTGTATTATAATAAGTGTTAATTCACAAACCTTGGTTTAATAAAGCGCCAGAAAAGTTGCCCGCTGCGACGCTGGAAGCTGACTCCACCGAGCTGCGGTGGCAGGAGGGGAGGCGCCTGGAGGAAACCCCCTGACCAATCACAGAGCGCGGCTGAGTGACGTCACAGAGTGCAGGTGTCTGAAGAACGGTTCTTGCTGCAGGTAATTAGAGAAAAAACCTCGAAGCTGTTCTCAAGTTCAGACCATTTCCCAAACAATAGATGCACAGTTGGAATAAAAATTTAATTTTTATTTGTTTTTTTCCTACGTGACATGCATCTGTCCACGTGAAGTTGTTTATGCTTATATATCATGTTACTGTTCAATTAAAGTTTTATTTAATTCTGTAGATTTGATAAATGTGATCAAGCGAGGCAACTGGACATATCAAAGTAATTCTTCCTGCTGCTTAAAATAAAACTATTTAATGTTTCAGTAAATTCACTAAAAGTGATCCGAAACAAAATCTGCAACAAACTGTAGCAGCTAAAAAACAAACTTATTATACTTCCATATACTTTTCATTGTCATGTCACATGATTATGCAAACAGACCAAACCTGCGTCGACATGAAGCTGTAGTGAGTGTTGACCGCCAGCAGGGAGAAGAAAACATCTACTGATGAGCAAGAAAGCTTTGAGGACATTCACAGACACAAGCTTCAGTAAAAAAATGATTACGAGAAATATTCACATCAAACTGTAGCAGGAGGTTGTCGCTATTTATGTTGAATATAATGAGTCAGGCAGGGAAGGTTTTCACTCTATCATGTGTTTTTTTTTTTATTTATGGTTAAATGTTTTTAAAATGGTTTCACTCAAGACCATTAATATCTTATCATTTATCATATCAATATAGGATAAGAATTATATAATCAGAAAAAATGAGTTGAATAAGCAAAACATGTTTGACGATATCATGAATGCACATGTATTAAAAGAAAAAATAAATAAATTAAGGTCCGGCATTAAAAAAAATGCACTTCAACTAAATGTCTCCATTTAAACATTTCTCCAGATGTTGTTTCCCACGTTGTGTTGAGAGCAGAGAAGTCATTTCCATAGAGAGGAGGCTTTGCATCATCAGCTGATCCTCCAGTGAACTCAGAAGGTTTATAGTCCTGTGAGTTCAACACTGCAGGACTCACATCTGTCAGTCAACACAGCAGAAAGCTCAACAGCATGACTCTCATCACCATCCTCATCTGGACGCTGCTCTGCTGCTGCTTCACAGGTTCACTCACTCAGCAACATTTCAAACATCATGTGCTGCTTTTTGTCTCCTTGGTTTCTGCTGATAAATCAATGACTGGTTTTTGTCTGCAGGATGCAGCGGTCAGGTGACTGTGACTCAGCCTCCAGTAGAGACGTTCACTCCAGGATCCACTGTTAGACTCACCTGTAGAACCAACCCAGCTGTTTACAGAGACTATGCTGATTATGATTACATATTCTGGTACCAACAGAAACCTGGACAGAGTCCAAAGCTCCTGATATATAATGTGAATCAGCTGGAGTCAGACACACCAGCTCGGTTTAGTGGCAGTGGAAGCAGCACTGACTTCACTTTGACCATCAGTGGAGTTCAGGCTGAAGATGCTGCAGTTTATTACTGTCAGAGTGTTCATGAAACTGACAGCGGTGATGTGTTCACACAGTGATTTAACGTCGTACAAAAACCTCCTCAGTCAGAGACACTGAGCTGTTACAGCAGGAACCAACTGCAGCTGCTGAAGAGGAACAAACTCTGACACAGACACTGAACTCAGAGCTGAAACTAAACTCACCAAACAGACAAAATACTGAATATTAAAAAAACATTTCAATCATCTAATGATATAGTTTTATATACAGTCAAGCTCGAAATCATTCATACCTCTGGAAAATTCTAACTTAGTTTTATTAACCAGTAAGTTTTGTCTTGATTAGAAATGACAACGTATCTCCTGGAAGATAATGAGAAGATGTAAAAGGCATAATTGTGGAAAAAATTATGATTCATCTTTATTTACATTTGAACAACAAGTCAGAATTTGTCGAGGTATGAATAATTTCAGCCTTCACTGTATATTATAATATTGTGTTGTTACATTTTGGCCTGATTCATTCCAATAGATTTTACAGTTTTACATTCCAGTAAAATCTCCACATTTATGTTATTTATTAAATCCAATTCCAGAGCTCACTGAAAACAATACAACCTAATTTATAATATCAAAGCTCAACACTCTGATTATCGTGATTCTATATGAGCATGAGATTAGTTGAAGACCAATAAAGGGTCAACGTAGAGATGTTATGAACACTGGCTGCCAGCAGAGGGAAGAATCTAATCATCAGCACAAAGTATCAAACTGTGGGACATTAAGGGAGACGACTCAATCAACCACACGTGGAGACGTAACCAACGGCCTCCACCTCATCTCTCACTCTCAGTTTCACACAGACACATGTGCTCCCATGGACTTTGCATGATTTTATGCAGTGATGCTGCTCAGAGTTGAAGATCATCTTCCACAGAGCGTCTGAGCTGAACACTGGCACTGAAAAGCTAAACTCAGGATCTCCATCTAGGTTCAGTGGCAGTAGATCTGGTCTGACCTCCTTCAGTCAGACTGAGCAGCTCCAGGTGCAGAGAGACAGTGAAGACATTTAAAACTGATTCACAAAATAAACACAGGAAAAGCAGAAGAAAACCTAATAAAACCTACAACAAACTCACAAATACTTCACACATATTCATTAATAAATCTCTGAACATGAAGTTAATTCCCTTTCATCACAAAGAAGAATGCACACAATAAATACACGTCTAATTATATTTGAAAATAATAGAGTTATTATAAAAGTAATCAGGCTTAAGAGTCGTTTTATGTTTTACAGTATCATACCTGATTTAATCAATTTTTCCTTTTTATTAAAGTCCGACCTTTTGAAACCTTGTGAATTCCAGAGGTCAACATCTGGATTAAACCTGTTATGACTGGATTCACTGTCTCGGGACAAGTTTACCAACATCTTTGTTACTCATTTGATCTTATAACCGTCACTGAATTAAGTTTGCTAAGTTTGAACAGATTGGAAAATAATAACATTTAGTGTAAACATGAATTAATGGTGTCCTGTCTACATGTCACTGTGAACTGTCATTAAAATGGCTCCATGGCAACTTTACTAAATGTTACAAAAGTCACAAAGTGAATAAACACGTATGAACAACACCACAGTTATTTTAGTGTCAGGAGAGGAAGCGACTCTGACACAGATCAGTGAACTCAGAGCTGACGGCAGCTCCACCAAGCAAACGCCTCACGTTCACTCTAGGTCCAATACATTGAAGCTCTATAGTAGCTGTTAAAGCCACATGATTTATGTTTTATTCCTCTTCCTAAGATTAAAAACCAAAACACAGATGTTTTACATCATCAGAAGCTTTATTAGCAAATCATTAACCATCAGTGTAACTAATTAAACATGTTTTCACAGAGCTCCACACATTTCTCTCTAAGTTGTTGCTGTTCTGTCACATGAAGCTTTAGTTTGGTCTCGTATTGATCAGAGCAGCAGGTTCGCTCCTGTCCTGGGCCTCAGTCAGCTCCTCTAGTCCTGACACTGGCTCTTGTGGAAGACCTGGACCTGACTGTGGTCATGGTGGAGGACCTTGCAGGTGTACAGCTTTGCCTTCTCCCAGAGCTCCTGGCTCAGGGTCAGGGTGCTGCTGCTGCTGAAGCGTCCGTTCTTCTCCTCCTCTGAGCTGCTCAGGACTCCCTCCGTCACCTCGCTACCGTCCACCTCCCAGCTCACCACGGCTCCCTGAGGAGAGTAGCCGGTCAGCAGACAGGCCAGCGTGGCCGAGCCCCCGGAGACCTGCTCAGAGGACGGAGGAAGCAGAGAGACGGAGGGTCTGACCACGGGACCAGCTGGAGGAGAGAGCAGAGACACACAAGGAGCAGAGTGACGTCCACTGTAGCACAGACACTGAACATCAGACGCTCAGGACAGAGGTAACAGTCACCACCCATTACTGAGAATTACAACCTAAAACGACAGTTAAATAACTAGAAACAAAGATTTTAACATCTGTTTGTTTCACTTCCTTTTCTCAATATCAGAATAACAACAAACATAAAGTATCATTACATAAATGTTCATTTGTTGAATATATTATATGGAACATGACTGAGGTGAAGATTAGACTGAGAATCAAAAAACAATTATTATTTAATGTTAAATATGTTGACAGAGTTTCCATGAATCAATTATAAGACAAACGTCATGAGAAACTGTTTGATCTAAAACATAAAATATACATAAAACATACGATAAATATTGTTTGTCTTAACTTTTACTATGAAAATATCTGAAATGACTCTTTGTAAATGTTTCCCCAGTCGTTAATAAAAACTCACTTAATAAAAATAAATGTACAGAACAAAATGTCTTCAAAATAATTTCAACAAACTGTGAGTAATAGTTTATGTTGTATAAATGAGAAAAGTCTTTTACTTACAGAACATGATGAGTTTGGTTCCTCCACCAAACGTCCACCACAGTGAAACAAACTCATTCAGTGGTCGTACAAAAACCTCCTGCTCTGTCAACAACACTCTGTTCACTGAAAACAAGACTCATTTGTTCCAGTAACATCATCAAATCAACAGTGTGACAACAAGTAAGAATAAAACAAATAAAACATTTTAAAGGTATTTTTTTCTTCAAGTTTAAATAAATGTTTTTAAATTAATTCTAAACTGAAATAATCAGTGATCAACAAGAAACATTGAAAAGAAAAGTAGACAGAAAATTTACAAACCACAATTTTTTATATACTTAAATCTTCATCTATTCGTCTGTTGTAAATATTTTTTAAATGATAAATGTGATAAATCCAGGGTTTTGTCCTGATGTTGTTTCTCGTTGTGTTGAGTGTGTTGAGAGCAGAGAAGTCATTTCCATAGAGAGGAGGCTTTGCATCATCAGCTGATCCTCCAGTGAACTCAGAAGGTTTATAGTCCTGTGAGTTCAACACTGCAGGACTCACATCTGTCAGTCAACACAGCAGAAAGCTCAACAGCATGACTCTCATCACCATCCTCATCTGGACGCTGCTCTGCTGCTGCTTCACAGGTTCACTCACTCAGCAACATTTCAAACCTCATGTGCTGCTTTTTGTCTCCTTGGTTTCTGCTGATAAATCAATGACTGGTTTTTGTCTGCAGGATGCAGCGGTCAGGTGACTGTGACTCAGCCTCCAGTAGAGACGTTCACTCCAGGATCCACTGTTAGACTCACCTGTAAAACCAACCCAGCTGTTCACAGGTGGAATGATGGTGATGAGGGTTTGTCCTGGTACCAACAGAAACCTGGACAGAGTCCAAAGCTCCTGATATATTATGTGAAAAAGCTGGAGTCAGACACACCAGCTCGGTTTAGTGGCAGTGGAAGCAGCACTGACTTCACTTTGACCATCAGTGGAGTTCAGGCTGAAGATGCTGCAGTTTATTACTGTCAGAGTTTCTACATCAGCAGTGACTGGGTGTTGACACAGTGATTTAACGTGGTACAAAAACCTCCTCAGTCAGAGACACTGAGCTGTTACAGCAGGAACCAACTGCAGCTGCTGAAGAGGAACAAACTCTGACACAGACACTGAACTCAGAGCTGAAACTAAACTCACCAACTCTACTACATGTCACACTAACACATGAACATTAATCACATTTGTGTAGTTGTTATTATTTGAACATTTTTAATTAACATTAACAGTTAAACCTACAAAAACGTCTGAATTCATCATTTTCCCCTTCAAATATTTAGATTCACCACATTTGTTGTTGACTTATTCAGGTTTTATTAATGTCATCAGCCACAAGCATCACAAATAAACATCACATCCACATCAATCTGCTGAGCTCCACACGTTTCTAGTTGTTCTGTCACATGAAGCTTTAGTTTCACTGCATTAGAGTGAAACTGAGCAATTTAACATCCGTATTATACAACATATATCAAAGACTTTATTTAATAAACGGAACACGGTAAAATATTAAAATGCTCTTTTCAAAGCTGAAGTCAAACTGCTCCCATCACTCACTGGATGATCCCTGGTGCTGACACAGTCCCAGGTATTAGTTTGAATACGCAGGTGGCGTTTTGAATTCTTGCTGTGCATCACTGCTCCTGCTCCAGTTCAAGACCAACCACTGAGACGCGTTAGAGCAGCTTCTCTGCCAGTGAGATCAGTGATGATGATGGTGGTACTGACTCCTTTGCTGGCCGCGCTGATGCTCAGGCTTCAAGGTGAGAAGTGTTTTAGGCCCTTACACGGTTCACGTAGACCCTGTTCTTTGAAAACATCATTGAAGGACCGTTTTTCCTGATTATCTGCGAAGGCCATTAAACTTTGTCCTGCGTCACCTTTTGTTCTTCGTTTCCATCTCCAGCATCAGGAGCCAGTCCCTCTGTGACTCAGTCTCCATCAGTCAAGCCTGTGGCTCTGGGAGAGACGGTCTCTCTGAGCTGTACGGCCAGTGAAGGAGTTGATGATGATCTGAGCTGGTACCTGCAGAAACCTGGACAGCCTCCCAAACTACTGTTCTATAAAGTCAGTACACGGCAGCCTGACACTCCGAGTCATTTCAGCAGCAGCGGATCCCAACCTGACTTCACTCTGACCATCGGTGGGGTTCAGGCTGACGATGCAGGAGATTACTACTGTATGGGAGCATATGTGGAAGGGAGCACACAGTGATACAGAGTCGTACAAAAACCCCTCGGTCTGATCAAACACACTTTGTTGTGTTGCAGCTGCGACTTTCTGCAGCAAAGTCTGACGACTGAGTCTGTGAACAACTCGCTGTAGCTTGTAGGACAGAAAATCTATATTTTAATAGAAATTCTTGCTCATATTTCAACTTTTGTTCTTTAACTTTATAGTAGGAGACACATAAAGATACTAGTCCTGGTCTTTCTACTGCTTTATATTTAATGCCTGGATGGGTCAACTGTTGTTTCTGATGCAGTTGGAGACTAAACAATCAGACAATAAACTACTGATAGAATAAAAGAACCAATGTTACCAGTTCAAATCATACGAGATATGTTCTTTCCCACATTTAAAAGCAGTGAACGAGGCCTAGTGACAGATTTAACAACCTTTGTCATCTGTCTGTTTCACTTCCTTTCCACATGTGAAACAAATGAACCATGAACATGAAGGAATAATTAAAAAAACACGTATGAACAACACCACAGTTATTTTAGTGTCAGGAGAGGAAGCGACTCTGACACAGATCAGTGAACTCAGAGCTGACGACAGTTCACCAAGCAAACGCCTCACGTTTCATTTAGTTTTATACATCTGACAGAGAAACTATTAGTTTTGATGAAACAGTAAAATATTATTTATTTTCTTTTGTTTTAATGATCCATCAGTTAATTTATTACATGAAAACATTTTCACTCTGATGATGATAGAGAAAATATTTGAAATCCTTGAATCTTCTTTGTTCGTCTGTTGTAAATATTTTCTTGGTCCATTTAAATGATAAATGTGATAAATCCAGGGTTTTGTCCTGATGTTGTTTCTCGTTGTGTTGAGTGTGTTGAGAGCAGAGAAGTCATTTCCATAGAGAGGAGGCTTTGCATCATCAGCTGATCCTCCAGTGAACTCAGAAGGTTTATAGTCCTGTGAGTTCAACACTGCAGGACTCACATCTGTCAGTCAACACAGCAGAAAGCTCAACAGCATGACTCTCATCACCATCCTCATCTGGACGCTGCTCTGCTGCTGCTTCACAGGTAAACAACATATAAGTGAACTAATAAATCACCGCAATTATTCTTTTACTCATTATTCATTATCAACAGATGTAAAAACAAACATGTTAAGTACAATAAAATAAACTGTTTTGTTTCTTTATTCCAGGAATTAAGAGCCAAGTGACTGTGACTCAGACTCCTGTAGTGACATCTTCTCTTGAATCCACAGTCACTCTGAGCTGTCAAACCAACCCAAAGGTTCAAGTTTGGTCAGATGGAGATAGTCGAGTGAACTGGTACCAGCAGAAATCTGGTCAAGCTCCTAAATTAGTTATCAAGCTGGGTCAAAATGCAACAAGTGAGTTTTCGTCTCGATTCTCTGGTAAAGGAGATGGTGTCAACGCTGAGATGACGATTAGAGGAGTTCAGGCTGAAGATGCTGCAGTTTATTACTGTCAGAGTGAACATGGTGGTGGAGTGTTGACACAGTGATTTAACGTCGTACAAAAACCTCCTCAGTCAGAGACACTGAGCTGTTACAGCAGGAACCAACTGCAGCTGCTGAAGAGGAACAAACTCTGACACAGACACTGAACTCAGAGCTGAAACTAAACTCAAAGATCTTAAATAACTTCATTATTAGATTTTAACATGTTACATTTTTCACATTACATAATGGTTTAACTGAAGTAATTTGAATGAGATGCGTTTCTACTTTTCATTTAATTTCTCTTTGGTAATTTTTCTTTCAGTTTTTACCTCGGCTCATTTTCAGTTTTAATATTTCAATTGTTTTCTGTTAAATAGTTCATCTCCCTATTCTTCATCATCATCTTCTTCTTCTCTCGTTTTCATTTGCCACTTTGTTCATATTTATTTCTCCTGCCTTTAACTCTGCTCATCTTCTACTCTGATAAAGATGTGGGAACATCCAGTCACTCACTGAAGGGATGTTTCTTATTGATACAGACAGGCATTTCCCTTTTTAGATATTAAATGAACTGAATAGGTCTGTCAACTCAACTATATGCAGGGATTCCACCAGGGAGCAGAGAAGGTGCTGATAAAACTAGAATTTTATTTAAGACACTTTAGATTAAAAAGGATATTCCCTGATTAAAACATACAACAATGTTAATGAATAAATCAGTGCAAACAAAATGAATTCAAACAAAACACAACACGCAGGAGTTAATTCAACGAAAAGAAACTGAACCAACTCCAGTGTCAGGTCAGTTAAAAGATGCACTGAAAGCAATTAACCAACAGGCACCACTCCACATCCAGGACAATGAAGCAGGGACCGTCTCACGGCCTCAAGCCGTCAGATGTGCCGCGACTTGAACCCAAGTCAGTCAGAACCAGAACAGCCACGTCAGTCAGAACAGCAGCGGCGAGGGGAAAGTCCATTCGTGGCCGCTCTTCCCGGGGCCAGAGTGTGGCCCCACAGCGGAGCCAAGAGCAGCAGAGCTTCACAGCTACTGAACCTGCTGACGTCACCTCAGAGGCTCCTCGCTCCACTGATGCATGATGATGCATGAACATGGTTAAACCAGGTGGAGTGAGACCAGGAATTAAAGATGAACCTGCTGGTACCTGGACATCAGCTGCCACAGCACAGGACAACACCAGTCGAGCTGATCGCTACTAAAACACGGCTCTGTAGACGCCGCCCATAAGCACTGTGCGTATAAAAACGGGTAACGCGCTAAAACGTTACTACCAGCGGTACCTCCCTCAGCATGTGCAGCTCTAACACCCGGACTCTACGGAGTCTCCCACAAGGAAGCTCGATTCAGGGCCGAACAGACTCACACATGCACTTAAAGACACCTGCCTGACCCACCTGGGCCCAACTGACTCATGAGACTCCGCGCATGCACCATGGAGAGTGAGGAGAACCTCCACCTTCAACCAAAGACCAAAGTCCTCAGAACGATCAGGTTTATGTCCTTAAACATCCTCTAAACTTTAACACAACTTCAGTATCAAACATCCTGTTCTTAGAACAACACAGAGACCTGCTGCACCTCATGTGAGGCCGTTGTTAACTCAGCACCTCCTGAATAATCTAAACAAAGTCAATCAACATTTTCTGAGGACGTGTTTAATTGTGCACATGTTGGAGCAGAGATGAACTCGTGCTGCTTCTGCTCTTTCAGTTTCTCTGTAACAGGTGTGTGTTCGTCTTCCTGGACGCACTTTGCATGACTGTGATGCTTCGCTGCTCCTCAGGGTTTAAACTCTGCTGTCAAGGCCTGATGAAACCGTTTCCACTGACTCAGGCTGAAAACTGCTCCAGGATGATGTCGTCGCTAACTCTGCTGGCGATCTTGGCTTTTCTGAGTCAGGGTGAGGGGTTGAAATAGTAGAAGCAAGTCTAGTCTGTGCTGGTCTTAGAGTTTGGATGAAGTGAGCTGTTACTGGTGTCGTGTGTTTTCACGTCACCCACTGTTCTTCACGCTGTTCAACATCTGCTCCTGATGTCATTGATTTCTCATTTCAGATTGTTCTGCCAATTTTCTGACTCAGCCTGACAAAGTCAAGGCTGTGAGTCTTGGAGGGACTGTGACCATCACAGCCACAGGGAGTTCAAACATTGGTCCTGATCTCAGCTGGTACCTTCAGAAGCCTGGACAAGCTCCAAAGCTTCTGATCTACAGAGCATCAAATCTAAACTCAGGATCTCCATCTAGGTTCAGTGGCAGTAGATCTGGTCTGACCTCCTTCAGTCTGACTGATCAGCTCCAGGTGCAGAGAGACAGTGAAGACATTTAAAACTGATTCACAAAATAAACACAGGAAAAGAAGAAGAAAACCTAAAAAAAACTAATAAAACCTACAACAAACTCACGAATACTTCACACATATTCATTAATAAATCTCATGAATAACATGAAGTTATTTCCCTTTCATCACAAAGAAGAATGCACACAATAAATACACGTCTTATTATATTTGAAAATAAAAGAGTTATTATAAAAGTAATCAGGCTTAACAGTCGTTTTATATTTTACAGTATCATACCTGATTGAATCAAATTTTCTTTTTCATTAAAGTCCGACCTTTTGAAACCTTGTGAATTCCAGAGGTCAACATCTGGATTAAAGCTGTTATGACTGGATTCACTGTCTCGGGACAAGTTTGCCAACATCTTTGTTACTCATTTGATCTTATAACCGTCACTAAATTAAGTTTACTAAGTTTGAACAGATTGGAAAATAATAACATTTAGTGTAAACATGAATTAATGGTGTCCTGTCTACATGTCACTGTGAACTGTCATTAAAATGGCTCCATGGCAACTTTACTAAATGTTACAAAAGTCACAAAGTGAATAAACACGTATGAACAACACCACAGTTATTTTAGTGTCAGGAGAGGAAGCGACTCTGACACAGATCAGTGAAATCAGAGCTGACGGCAGCTCCACCAAGCAAACGCCTCACGTTACATTTAGTTTTATGACAGAGAAACTATTAGTTTTCATGAACCAGTAAAATATTATTTATTTTCTTTTGTTTTAATGATCCATCAGTTAATTTATTAAATGAAACATGCTTACACTGATGATGAGAAAGGAAATATTAAATAAATTCTAAACTGAAATAATCAGTGATCAACAAGTAACGGTAAAAAAATAGTAGACAGAAAATATACAAACTACCATTTTCTTAAAATCATTCAATCTTCATCTGTTCGTCTGTTGTAAATATTTTCTTGCTCCATTTAAATGATAAATGTGATAAATCCAGGGTTTTGTCCTGATGTTGTTTCTCGTTGTGTTGAGTGTGTTGAGAGCAGAGAAGTCATTTCCATAGAGAGGAGGCTTTGCATCATCAGCTGATCCTCCAGTGAACTCAGAAGGTTTATAGTCCTGTGAGTTCAACACTGCAGGACTCACATCTGTCAGTCAACACAGCAGAAAGCTCAACAGCATGACTCTCATCACCATCCTCATCTGGACGCTGCTCTGCTGCTGCTTCACAGGTTCACTCACTCAGCAACATTTCAAACATCATGTGCTGCTTTTTGTCTCCTTGGTTTCTGCTGATAAATCAATGACTGGTTTTTGTCTGCAGGATGCAGCGGTCAGGTGACTGTGACTCAGCCTCCAGTAGAGACGTTCACTCCAGGATCCACTGTTAGACTCACCTGTAGAACCAACCCAGCTGTTTACAGGTGGAGTAGTGGTGATGCTTTGTCCTGGTACCAACAGAAACCTGGACAGAGTCCAAAGCTCCTGATATATATTGTGAAAACGCTGCATTCAGGAACACCAGCTCGGTTTAGTGGCAGTGGAAGCAGCACTGACTTCACTCTGACCATCAGTGGAGTTCAGGCTGAAGATGCTGCAGTTTATTACTGTCAGAGTTACCACTACCTGAACGGTGTTGATGTGTTCACACAGTGATTTAACGTCGTACAAAAACCTCCTCAGTCAGAGACACTGAGCTGTTACAGCAGGAACAACTGCAGCTGCTGAAGAGGAACAAACTCTGACACAGACACTGAACTCAGAGCTGAAACTAAACTCACCAACTCTACTACATGTCACACTAACACATGGACGCTTGTGAAGCGTGAACCTTGGGAAACCGTTTATTTGTGAATCATGACCACAGATACAACATGAGAGCATCAAATATTTATTTGTCTTGCAGAAGCACAAAAATCCAACATGTGGCTGTAACAACGTCTAAATGCTGTGAAGACACAAACTGCTGAATAAGTTCAGGTCACATCAAGCTGATGGTGTCTGATTTGTCTGTAAAGGCAGGTTTAGTCTCAGCACAGGTTCACTGTTGCTTCTCTACTGGGAGCAGTGGTCAGGGTTCAGGCTTTGAGTGACAGGGCTCTGTCCACTCAGACTGGCCTCACAGCTCACTGAGCCCGCCTTCCTCCACTGGTCTGCGGTCAGGCTCAGGGTGCTGCTCCTGCCGTAGCGGCCGTCCGTCCCCAGCAGCTCCGAGCTGTGCGACGCCCCTGAGGAGCGGCCGCTGCCCCCCACCGTCCAGCCCAGACTCCAGGTGGAGGGGAAGCCCCCACTGGACACACACACCACTGTGGCACTGCCCTGCTGCAGCTCCTGTGTGGAGGGGGGCAGGACGCTCAGGGTGGGCCGCACCACACCCACTGGAGGAGAGAGGAGAGAAGAGCTTCACATGAACCACGAGCATCTGTATCTGACCACGGAAACACATCTGGTTCTACTGCTGCTCCTAGAAATCACTCAGTGTCTGATCATCACGTGATTCTACTAAAGCAGCTAAAACCATCAGTGAGTCCTGATATTTGATGATATCTTCACGTCTGCTTCATCACATGTGACCGTTAAGAACTCGACTGATAGTTTTGTCACGTTTAACCGACTGAGTTCAAACGTTAGAGTTTAACAGTTAAAACCTTTGTCATCTGTCTGTTTCACTTCCTTTTCTCTACATTTGAAATAAACCAACCAAAAACACAAAGATCAGCTGCATCTACTGATACAATCGTATTTATAAAAATGTAACAGTAAACGCTGGATTTACTTCATAGATTAAAAAACAAATAATAAGTAACGTTAGTTTAGAACATTTTAAATCTGAGATGGTGAACTTTCCTTAAAACCTTTAAAAAATGTAAAGATAAAATAAATCTATTTGAATAATTGTCTTAAACACATTTTCTACAATTTGAAACAAATTTTTAAAAATGAAATAAATACTAATCTGATCTTTCAACATGTTCTAAGCTCAGCTTTGTTTAATTCTTATATTTTAGCAACATCCAAAAACTAACATTGATCACACTATTAAAAAAATTCTGTTAAACTTAAATTAATGCTGAATAATGGACAAATAAAAATTTCTGGTACTTACAGTCAACGATGAGTTTGGTTCCTCCACCAAACGTCCACCACAGTGAAACAAACTCATTCAGTGGTCGTACAAAAACCTCCTGCTCTGTCAACAACACTCTGTTCACTGGAAACAAGACTAATTTGTTCCAGTAACATCATCAAATCAACAGTGTGACAACAAGTAATACGGAAACAAACATTTTAAAGGTATTTTTTTCTTCAAGTTTAAATAAATTTTTTAAAATAAATTCTAAACTGAAATAATCAGTGATCAACAAGAAACATTGAAAAGAAAAGTAGACAGAAAATCTAGAAACCACCATTTTCTTAACATCATTAAATCTTCATCTGTTCGTCTGTTATAAATATTTTCTTGTTCCATTTAAATGATAAATGTGATAAATCCAGTGGTTTTGTCCTGATGTTGTTTCTCGTTGTGTTGAGTGTGAGAGCAGAGAAGTCATTTCCATAGAGAGGAGGCTTTGCATCATCAGCTGATCCTCCAGTGAACTCAGAAGGTTTATAGTCCTGTGAGTTCAACACTGCAGGACTCACATCTGTCAGTCAACACAGCAGAAAGCTCAACAGCATGACTCTCATCACCATCCTCATCTGGACGCTGCTCTGCTGCTGCTTCACAGGTTCACTCACTCAGCAACATTTCAAACCTCATGTGCTGCTTTTTGTCTCCTTGGTTTCTGCTGATAAATCAATGACTGGTTTTTGTCTGCAGGATGCAGCGGTCAGGTGACTGTGACTCAGCCTCCAGTAGAGACGTTCACTCCAGGATCCACTGTTAGACTCACCTGTAAAACCAACCCAGCTGTTCACAGGTATAGTGGTGGTCTAGAGGGATTGTACTGGTACCAACAGAAACCTGGACAGAGTCCAAAACTCCTGATAAAATATGTGAATGAACTGGAGTCAGACACACCAGCTCGGTTTAGTGGCAGTAGAAGCAGCACTGACTTCACTTTGACCATCAGTGGAGTTCAGGCTGAAGATGCTGCAGTTTATTACTGTAAGAGTTACCATGAAATTGACAGCGTTGGTGTGTTCACACAGTGATTTAACGTCGTACAAAAACCTCCTCACTCAGAGACACTGAGCTGTTACAGCAGGAACCAACTGCAGCTGCTGAAGAGGAACAAACTCTGACACAGACACTGAACTCAGAGCTGAAACTAAACTCACCAAACAGAGAAAATACTGAATATTAGAAGAAACATTTCAAACCTCTAATGATATAGTTTTATATACAGTCAAGCTCCAAATCATTCATCCCGCTGGAAAATTCTGACTTAGTTACAAAAGAACTCATAATAGATTTCAGGAGGAAAAAGACAGACATTCCACAACTACTCATCGCGGGGACTGTGTGGAGAGGGTGGCAGACTTCCGCTTCCTGGGAGTCCACATAGAGGAGAGTCTGACCTGGAGCGCAAACACCTCTAAGCTGCTGAACAAGGCCCAGCAGAGACTGTACTTCCTGAGGTTACTCAGGAAGAGTAAGATCACACAAAGACTGTTGGTGTCCTTTTACAGAGCCACGATAGAAAGTATACTAACATACTGTATATGCATATGGTTCACCAGCAGCACAGCAGCTCAGAGGAAAGCTCTCCAAGGGGTCATCAACACCGCACAGAAGATTGTTGGCTGCCCTCTCCCCACACTGGAAAACCTACACAGCTCCCGCTGCCTCAGGAAAGCACAGGACATTGTGAAAGACACTTCTCACCCAGGCCACTCCCTGTTTGAACTGCTGCCCTCAGGCAGACGGTACAGGCTACGTAAGACTAGGACTAACAGACTCAAGCACAGTTGTTATCCCACTTTAATATCTGCTCTGAACGCTGCTAAAAAATAATGCAAAACTCAAGTCTGGACCAATGCAATGTACGATGTTTGTGTGGGTTTTTAGATGTTTTTTTTTTACTCTTATTTGTTGTTTTAGTTTTTTTTACCTCGTATGAATGATGCGCTGTATGGAGAGCACCTTTTAAATGACTGGAGAGCACTTTTTAAATTTCATTGTACAAGTTACAGTGACAATAAAGAATCTATCTATCTATCTATCTAGTTTTATTAACCAGTAAGTTTTGTCTTGATTAGAAATGACAACGTGTCTCCTGGAAGATAAGGAGAAGATGTAAACGGCATCATTGTGGAATAAATGATGATTCATCTTTATTTACATTTGAACAACAAGTCAGAATTTGTCGAGGTATAAATAATTTCAGGCTTGACTGTATATTATAATATTGTGTGGTAACATTTTGGTCTGATTCATTCCAATAGATTTTACAGTTTTACATTCCAGTAAAATCTCCACATTTATGTTATTTATTAAATCCAATCCCAGAGCTCACTGAAAACAATACAACCTAATTTATAATATCAAAGCTCAACACTCTGATTATTATGATTCTATATGAGCATGAGATTAGTTGAAGACCAATAAAGGGTCAACGTAGAGATGTTATGAACACTGGCTGCCAGCAGAGGGAAGAATCTAATCATCAGCACAAAGTATCAAACTGTGGGACATTAAGGGAGACGACTCAATCAACCACACGTGGAGACGTAACCAACGGCCTCCACCTCATCTCTCACTCTCAGTTTCACACAGACACATGTGCTCCCATGGACTTTGCATGATTTTATGCAGTGATGCTGCTCAGAGTTGAAGATCATCTTCCACAGAGCGTCTGAGCTGAACACTGGCACTGAAAAGCGCATCAAGATGATGTTTCCAACAAGTCTACTGGTCATGTTGGCTTTTCTGAGTCAGGGTGAGAAGGTTTAGGTTTTTTAAATCAGGTAGTGCAGTTAGTGATGTCGGTGTAAATCATGTATATTCCTCACATCTGCTCTTAATTATGATCCACATTTCAGAGGATTTTATTCTATTTATGTTTTATTTCAGAATCCGTTGCCAATAAATTCTCAGCCTGAAACAGTGAAGCAAGTTTACTAAATGTTACAAAAGTCACAAAGTGAATAAACACGTATGAACAACACCACAGTTATTTTAGTGTCAGGAGAGGAAGCGACTCTGACACAGATCAGTGAACTCAGAGCTGACGGCAGATCCACCAAGCAAACGCCTCACGTTCACTCTAAGTCCAATACATTGAAGCTCTATAGTAGCCGTTAAAGCCACATGATTTATGTTTTATTCCTCTTCCTAAGATTAAAAACCAAAACACAGATGTTTTACATCATCAGAAGCTTTATTAGCAAATCATTAACCATCAGTGTAACTAATGAAACATGTTTTCACAGAGCTCCACACATTTCTCTCTAAGTTGTTGCTGTTCTGTCACATGAAGCTTTAGTTTGGTCTCGTATTGATCAGAGCAGCAGGTTCGCTCCTGTCCTGGGCCTCAGTCAGCTCCTCTAGTCCTGACACTGGCTCTTGTGGAAGACCTGGACCTGACTGTGGTCATGGTGGAGGACCTTGCAGGTGTACAGGTCTGCCTTCTCCCAGAGCTCCTGGCTCAGGGTCAGGGTGCTGCTGCTGCTGAAGCGTCCGTTCTTCTCCTCCTCTGAGCTGCTCAGGACTCCCTCCGTCACCTCGCTACCGTCCAGCTCCCAGCTCACCACGGCTCCCTGAGGAGAGTAGCCGGTCAGCAGACAGGCCAGCGTAGCCGAGCCCCCGGAGACCTGCTCAGAGGACGGAGGAAGCAGAGAGACGGAGGGTCTGACCACGGGACCAGCTGGAGGAGAGAGCAGAGACACACAAGGAGCAGAGTGACGTCCACTGTAGCACAGACACTGAACATCAGACGCTCAGGACAGAGGTAACAGTCACCACCCATTACTGAGAATTACAACCTAAAACGACAGTTAAAGAACTAGAAACAAAGATTTTAACATCTGTCTGTTTCACTTCCTTTTCTCAATATCAGAATAACGACAAACATAAAGTATCATTACATAAAAGTTCATTAGATGAATATATTATATGGAACATGACTGAGGTGAAGATTAGACTGAGAATCAAAAAACAATTATTATTTAATGTTAAATATGTTAACAGAGTTTCCGTGAATCAATTATAAGCCAAATGTCACGAGAAACTGTTTGATCTAAAACATAAAATAAACATAAAACATACAATAAATATTGTTTGTCTTAAATTTCACTATGAAAAGATCGAAAATGACTCTTTGTAAATGTTTCCCCAATCGTTAATACAAACTCACTAAATAAAAATAAATGTACAGAACAAAATGTCTTCAAAATTATTTCAACTTTTAAAACTGTAAGTTTTGATTTATGTTGTATAAATGAGAAAAGTCTTTTACTTACAGAACATAATGAGTTTGGTTCCTCCACCAAACGTCCACCACAGTGAAACAAACTCATTCAGTGGTCGTACAAAAACCTCCTGCTCTGAAAACAAGACTAATTTGTTCCAGTAACATCATCAAATCAACAGTGTGACAACAAGTAATAAGAAAATTAATAAAACATTTTTAAGATATTCTTTTCTTCAAATTTAAATAAATTTTTTAAATAAATTCTAAACTGAAATAATCAGTGATCAACAAGTAACATTAAAAAGAAAAGTCTACAAACCACAATTTTCTTAAAATCATTAACTCTTCATCTTGTCGTCTGTTATAAATATTTTCTTGTTCATTAAAATGATAAATGTGATAAATCCATCGGTTTTGTCCTGATGTTGTTTCCCGTTGTGTTGAGTGTGTTGAGAGCAGAGAAGTCATTTCCATAGAGAGGAGGCTTTGCATCATCAGCTGATCCTCCAGTGAACTCAGAAGGTTTATAGTCCTGTGAGTTCAACACTGCAGGACTCACATCTGTCAGTCAACACAGCAGAAAGCTCAACAGCATGACTCTCATCACCATCCTCATCTGGACGCTGCTCTGCTGCTGCTTCACAGGTTCACTCACTCAGCAACATTTCAAACCTCATGTGCTGCTTTTTGTCTCCTTGGTTTCTGCTGATAAATCAATGACTGGTTTTTGTCTGCAGGATGCAGCGGTCAGGTGACTGTGACTCAGCCTCCAGTAGAGACGTTCACTCCAGGATCCACTGTTAGACTCACCTGTAGAACCAACACAGCTGTTTTCAAAGACAGCGATGATGATGATTACATATTCTGGTACCAACAGAAACCTGGACAGAGTCCAAAGCTCCTGATAAAATATGTGAAAACGCTTCAATCAGACACACCAGCTCGGTTTAGTGGCAGTGGAAGCAGCACTGACTTCACTTTGACCATCAGTGGAGTTCAGGCTGAAGATGCTGCAGTTTATTACTGTCAGAGTTACCATGAAATTGACAGCGTTGGTGTGTTCACACAGTGATTTAACGTCGTACAAAAACCTCCTCAGTCAGAGACACTGAGCTGTTACAGCAGGAACCAACTGCAGCTGCTGAAGAGGAACAAACTCTGACACAGACACTGAACTCAGAGCTGAAACTAAACTCACCAACTCTACTACATGTCACACTAACACATGAACATTAATCACGTTGTGTAGTTGTTATTATTTGAACATTTTAATTAACATTAACAGTTAAACCTATAAAACGTCTGAATTCATAATTTTCCCCTTCAAATATTTAGATTCACCACATTTGTTGTTCGTACGTCGTATTGACTTATTCAGGTTTTATTAATGTCATCAGCAACAAGCATCAGAGCTAAACATCACATCCACATCAATCTGCTGAGCTCCACACGTTTCTAGTTGTTCTGTCACATGAAGCTTTAGTTTCACTGCATTAGAGTGAAACTGAGCAATTTAACATCTGTATTATACAACATATAACAAAGACTTGATTTAATAAACGGAACACGGTAAAATTTTAAAATGCTCCTTTCAAAGCTGAAGTCAAACTGCTCCCATGACTCACTGGAAGATCCCTGGGGCTGACACAGTCCCAGGTATTAGTTTGAATACGCAGGTGGCGTTTTGAATTCTTGCTGTGCATCACTGCTCCTGCTCCAGTTCAAGACCAACCACTGAGACGCGTTAGAGCAGCTTCTCTGCCAGTGAGATCAGTGATGATGATGGTGGTACTGACTCCTCTGCTGGCCGCGCTGATGCTCAGGCTTTAAGGTGAGAAGTGTTTTAGGCCCTTACACGGTTCACGTAGACCCTGTTCTTTGAAAATATAATTGAAGGACTATTTCTCCTGATTATCTACGAAGGCCATTAAACTTTGTCCTGCGTCACCTTTTGTTCTTCGTTTCCATCTCCAGCATCAGGAGCCAGTCCCTCTGTGACTCAGTCTCCATCAGTCAAGCCTGTGGCTCTGGGAGAGACGGTCTCTCTGAGCTGTACGGCCAGTGAAGGAGTTGATGATGATCTGAGCTGGTACCTGCAGAAACCTGGACAGCCTCCCAAACTACTGTTCTATAAAGTCAGTACACGGCAGCCTGACACTCCGAGTCATTTCAGCAGCAGCGGATCCCAACCTGACTTCACTCTGACCATCGGTGGGGTTCAGGCTGACGATGCAGGAGATTACTACTGTATGGGACAGTATCGCGGCCCAGTGTTCACACAGTGATACAGAGTCGTACAAAAACCCCTCGGTCTGATCAAACGCACTTTGTTGTGTTGCAGCTGCGACTTTCTGCAGCAAACTCTGACGACTGAGTCTGTGAACAACTCGCTGTAGCTCGTAGGACAGAAAATCAATATTTTAATAGAAATTCTTGCTCATACTTCAACTTTTGTTCTTTAACTTTATAGTAGGAGACACATAAAGATACTAGTCCTGGTCTTTCTATGTTTTATATTTAATGCCTGGATGGGTCAACTGTTGTTTCTGATGCAGTTGGAGACTAAACAATCAGACAATAAACTACTGATAGAATAAAAGAACCAATGTTACCAGTTCAAATCATGCAGGATAAGTTCTTTCCCACATTTAAAAGCAGTGAACGAGGCCTAGTGACAGATTTAACAACTTTTGTCATCTGTCTGTTTCACTTCCTGTCCACATGTGAAACAAATAAACCATGAACATGAAGGAATAATTAAATAAACACGTTGGTACAACACCACAGTTATTTTAGTGTCAGGAGAGGAAGCGACTCTGACACAGATCAGTGAAGTCAGAGCTGACGACAGTTCACCAAGCAAACGCCACACGTTTCATTTAGTTTTATACATATGACAGAGAAACTATTAGTTTTAATGAACCAGTAAAATACTATTTATTTTTTTGTTTTAATGATCCATCAGTTAATTTATTACATGAAAACATTTTCACTCTGACGATGATAAAGAAAATATTTGAAATCCTTAAATCTTCTTCTTCGTCTGTTGTAAATATTTTCTTGTTCCATTTAAATGATAAATGTGATAAATCCAGGGTTTTGTCCTGATGTTGTTTCTCGTTGTGTTGAGTGTGTTGAGAGCAGAGAAGTCATTTCCATAGAGAGGAGGCTTTGCATCATCAGCTGATCCTCCAGTGAACTCAGAAGGTTTATAGTCCTGTGAGTTCAACACTGCAGGACTCACATCTGTCAGTCAACACAGCAGAAAGCTCAACAGCATGACTCTCATCACCATCCTCATCTGGACGCTGCTCTGCTGCTGCTTCACAGGTTCACTCACTCAGCAACATTTCAAACCTCATGTGCTGCTTTTTGTCTCCTTGGTTTCTGCTGATAAATCAATGACTGGTTTTTGTCTGCAGGATGCAGCGGTCAGGTGACTGTGACTCAGCCTCCAGTAGAGACGTTCACTCCAGGATCCACTGTTAGACTCACCTGTAGAACCAACCCAGCTGTTTACACAGACTATGCTGATGATGATTACATATTCTGGTACCAACAGAAACCTGGACAGAGTCCAAAGCTCCTGATATATTATGTGAATCAGCTGGAGTCAGACACACCAGCTCGGTTTAGTGGCAGTGGAAGCAGCACTGACTTCACTTTGACCATCAGTGGAGTTCAGGCTGAAGATGCTGCAGTTTATTACTGTCAGAGTTACCATGAAATTGACAGTGCTGATGTGTTGACACAGTGATTTAACGTCGTACAAAAACCTCCTCACTCAGAGACACTGAGCTGTTACAGCAGGAACCAACTGCAGCTGCTGAAGAGGAACAAACTCTGACACAGACACTGAACTCAGAGCTGAAACTAAACTCACCAACTCTACTACGTGTCACACTAACACATGGACGCTTGTGAAGCGTTAACCTTGGGAAACCGTTTATTTGTGAAACATCACCACAGATACAACATGAGAGCATCAAATATTTATTTGTCTTGCAGAAGCACAAAAATCCAACATGTGGCTGTAACAACGTCTAAATGCTGTGAAGACACAAACTGCTGAATAACTTCAGGTCACATCAAGCTGATGGTGTCTGATTTGTCTGTAGAGGCAGGTTTAGTGTCAGCACAGATTCACTGTTGCTGCTCTACTGGGAGCAGTGGTCAGGGTTCAGGCTTTGAGTGACAGGGCTCTGTCCACTCAGACTGGCCTCACAGCTCACTGAGCCCGCCTTCCTCCACTGGTCTGCGGTCAGGCTCAGGGTGCTGCTCCTGCCGTAGCGGCCGTCCGTCCCCAGCAGCTCCGAGCTGTGCGACGCCCCTGAGGAGCGGCCGCTGCCCCCCACCGTCCAGCCCAGACTCCAGGTGGAGGGGAAGCCCCCACTGGACACACACACCACTGTGGCACTGCCCTGCTGCAGCTCCTGTGTGGAGGGAGGCAGGACGCTCAGGGTGGGCCGCACCACACCCACTGGAGGAGAGAGGAGAGAAGAGCTTCACATGAACCACGAGCATCTGTATCTGACCACGGAAACACATCTGGTTCTACTGCTGCTCCTAGAAATCACTCAGTGTCTGATCATCACGTGATTCTACTAAAGCAGCTAAAACCATCAGTGAGTCCTAATATTTGATGATATCTTCACGTCTGCTTCATCACATGTGACCGTTAAGAACTCAACTGATAGTTTTGTCACGTTTTAACCGACTGAGCTGAAACGTTTGAGTTTAACAGTTAAAACCTTTGTCATCTGTCTGTTTCACTTCCTTTTCTCTAAATTTGAAATAAACCAACAAAAACACAAAGATCAGCTGCATCTACTGATACAATCATATTTATAAAAATGTAACAGTAAACGCAGGATTTACTTCATAGTTTAAAAAATAAATAATAAGTAACGTTGGTTTAGAACATTTTAAATCTGAGATGGTGAACGTTCTCATAAAATATTTATATATATATATGTATAATAAATCTATTTGAACAATTGTCTTAAACACATTTTCTACAATTTAAAAAAAAATTTTTTTTAATGAGATAAATACTGATCTTATATTTCAATATGTTGTGAGCTCAGCTTTGTTTAATTCATATATTTTAGCAACATCCAAAAACTAACATTGATCACACTATTAATAAAAAATTCAGTTAAACTTAAATTAATGCTGAATAATGAACAACTAAAATTTCTGGTACTTACAGTCAACGATGAGTTTGGTTCCTCCACCAAACGTCCACCACAGTGAAACAAACTCATTCAGTGGTCGTACAAAAACCTCCTGCTCTGTCAACAACACTCTGTTCACTGGAAACAAGACTAATTTGTTCCAGTAACATCATCAAATCAACAGTGTGACAACAAGTAAGAATAAAACAAATAAAACATTTTAAAGATATTTTTTTCTTCAACTTTAAATAAAAAATTTTAAATAAATTCTAAACTGAAATAATCAGTGATCAACAAGAAACATTGAAAAGAAAAGTAGACAGAAAACCTACAAACCACAATTTTCTTAACATCATTAAATCTTCATCTGTTCGTCTGTTGTAAATATTTTCTTGTTCCATTTAAATGATAAATGTGATAAATCCAGGGTTTTGTCCTGATGTTGTTTCCCGTTGTGTTGAGTGTGTTGAGAGCAGAGAAGTCATTTCCATAGAGAGGAGGCTTTGCATCATCAGCTGATCCTCCAGTGAACTCAGAAGGTTTATAGTCCTGTGAGTTCAACACTGCAGGACTCACATCTGTCAGTCAACACAGCAGAAAGCTCAACAGCATGACTCTCATCACCATCCTCATCTGGACGCTGCTCTGCTGCTGCTTCACAGGTAAACATCATATAAGTGAACTAATAAATCATCATAATTTTTCTTTTAATTTTTATTCATTATCAACAGATGTGAAAACAAACATGTTAAGTACAATTAAATAAATAGTTTTGTTTCTTTATTCCAGGAATTAAGAGCCAAGTGACTGTGACTCAGCCTCCTGTAGTGACATCTTCTCTTGAATCCACAGTCACTCTGAGCTGTCAAACCAACCCAAAGGTTCATGTTTGGTCAGATGGAGATAGTCGAGTGCACTGGTACCAGCAGAAATCTGGTCAAGCTCCTAAATTAGTTATCAAGCTGGGTCAAAATCCTACAAGTGAGTTTTCGTCTCGATTCTCTGGTAAAGGAGATGGTGTCAACGCCGAGATGACGATTAGAGGAGTTCAGGCTGAAGATGCTGCAGTTTATTACTGTCAGAGTGGACATAACCTGAACAGTGTTTATACGTTCACACAGTGATTTAACGTCGTACAAAAACCTCCTCAGTCAGAGACACTGAGCTGTTACAGCAGGAACCAACTGCAGCTGCTGAAGAGGAACAAACTCTGACACAGACACTGAACTCAGAGCTGAAACTAAACTCACCAACTCTACTACATGTCACACTAACACATGAACATTAATCACGTTGTGTAGTTGCTATTATTTGAACATTTTTAATTAACATTAACAGTTAATCCTATGAAAACGTCTGAATTCATAATTTTCCCCTTCAAATATTTAGATTCACCACATTTGTTGTTGACTTATTCAGGTTTTATTGATGTCATCAGCCACAAGCATCACAGCTAAACATCACATCCACATGAATCTGCTGAGCTCCACACGTTTCTAGTTGTTCTGTCACATGAAGCTTTAGTTTCACTGCATTAGAGTGAAACTGAGCAATTTAACATCTGTATTATACAACATATAACAAAGACTTGATTTAATAAACGGAACACGGTAAAATATTAAAATGCTCTTTTCAAAGCTGAAGTCAAACTGCTCCCATCACTCCCTGGAAGATCCCTGGTGCTGACACAGTCCCAGGTATTAGTTTGAATACGCAGGTGGCGTTTTGAATTCTTGCTGTGCATCACTGCTCCTGCTCCAGTTCAAGACCAACCACTGAGACGCGTTAGAGCAGCTTCTCTGCCAGTGAGATCAGTGATGATGATGGTGGTACTGACTCCTCTGCTGGCCGCGCTGATGCTCAGGCTTCAAGGTGAGAAGTGTTTTAGGCCCTTACACGGTTCACGTAGACCCTGTTCTTTGAAAACATCATTGAAGGACTATTTCTCCTGATTATCTACGAAGGCCATTAAACTTTGTCCTGCGTCACCTTTTGTTCTTCGTTTCCATCTCCAGCATCAGGAGCCAGTCCCTCTGTGACTCAGTCTCCATCAGTCAAGCCTGTGGCTCTGGGAGAGACGGTCTCTCTGAGCTGTACGGCCAGTGAAGGAGTTGATGATGATCTGAGCTGGTACCTGCAGAAACCTGGACAGCCTCCCAAACTACTGTTCTATAAAGTCAGTACACGGCAGCCTGACACTCCGAGTCATTTCAGCAGCAGCGGATCCCAACCTGACTTCACTCTGACCATCGGTGGGGTTCAGGCTGACGATGCAGGAGATTACTACTGTATGGGAGAGTATCGCGGCCCAGTGTTCACACAGTGATACAGAGTCGTACAAAAACCCCTCGGTCTGATCAAACGCACTTTGTTGTGTTGCAGCTGCGACTTTCTGCAGCAAACTCTGACGACTGAGTCTGTGAACAACTCGCTGTAGCTCGTAGGACAGAAAATCAATATTTTAATAGAAATTCTTGCTCATACTTCAACTTTTGTTCTTTAACTTTATAGTAGAAGACACATAAAGATACTAGTCCTGGTCTTTCTATGTTTTATATTTAATGCCTGGATGGGTCAACTGTTGTTTCTGATGCAGTTGGAGTCTAAACAATCAGACAATAAACTACTGATAGAATAAAAGAACCAATGTTACCAGTTCAAATCATACGGGATAAGTTCTTTCCCACATTTAAAAGCAGTGAACGAGGCCTAGTGACAGATTTAACAACCTTTGTCATCTGTCTGTTTCACTTCCTGTCCACATGTAAAACAAATGAACCATGAACATGAAGGAATAATTAAATAAACACGTTGGTACAACACCACAGTTATTTTAGTGTCAGGAGAGGAAGCGACTCTGACACAGACACTGAACTCAGAGCTGAAACTAAACTCACCAACTCTACTACATGTCACACTAACACATGGACGCTTGTGAAGCGTTAACCTTGGGAAACCGTTTATTTGTGAAACATGACCACAGATACAACATGAGAGCATCAAATATTTATTTGTCTTGCAGAAGCACAAAAATCCAACATGTGGCTGTAACAACGTCTAAATGCTGTGAAGACACAAACTGCTGAATAACTTCAGGTCACATCAAGCTGATGGTGTCTGATTTGTCTGTAAAGGCAGGTTTAGTCTCAGCACAGATTCACTGTTGCTGCTCTACTGGGAGCAGTGGTCAGGGTTCAGGCTTTGAGTGACAGGGCTCTGTCCACTCAGACTGGCCTCACAGCTCACTGAGCCCGCCTTCCTCCACTGGTCTGCGGTCAGGCTCAGGGTGCTGCTCCTGCCGTAGCGGCCGTCCGTCCCCAGCAGCTCCGAGCTGTGCGACGCCCCTGAGGAGCGGCCGCTGCCCCCCACCGTCCAGCCCAGACTCCAGGTGGAGGGGAAGCCCCCACTGGACACACACACCACTGTGGCACTGCCCTGCTGCAGCTCCTGTGTGGAGGGAGGCAGGACGCTCAGGGTGGGCCGCACCACACCCACTGGAGGAGAGAGGAGAGAAGAGCTTCACATGAACCACGAGCATCTGTATCTGACCACGGAAACACATCTGGTTCTACTGCTGCTCCTAGAAATCACTCAGTGTCTGATCATCACGTGATTCTACTAAAGCAGCTAAAACCATCAGTGAGTCCTAATATTTGATGATATCTTCACGTCTGCTTCATCACATGTGACCGTTAAGAACTCGACTGATAGTTTTGTCACGTTTTAACCGACTGAGCTCAAACGTTAGAGTTTAACAGTTAAAACCTTTGTCATCTGTCTGTTTCACTTCCTTTTCTCTAAATTTGAAATAAACCAACAAAAACACAAAGATCAGCTGCATCTACTGATACGATCGTATTTATAAAAATGTAACAGTAAACGCAGGATTTACTTCATAGTTTAAAAAACAAATAATAAGAAACGTTAGTTTAGAACATTTTAAATCTGAGATGGTGAACTTTCCTTAAACGCCTTTAAAAAATGTGAAGATAAAATAAATCTATTTGAACAATTGTCTTAAACACATTTTCTACAATTAAAAGAAAATATTTGTTTTTAATGAGATTAATACTGATCTTAAATTTCAATATGTTCTGAGCTCAGCTTTTTTAATTCATATATTTTAGCAACATCCAAAAACTAACATTGATCACACTATTAAAAAAAATTCTGTTACACTTAAATTAATGCTGAATAAATAACAAATAATAATTTGTGGTACTTACAGTCAACGATGAGTTTGGTTCCTCCACCAAACGTCCACCACAGTGAAACAAACTCATTCAGTGGTCGTACAAAAACCTCCTGCTCTGTCAACAACACTCTGTTCACTGGAAACAAGACTAATTTGTTCCAGTAACATCATCAAATCAACAGTGTGACAACAAGTAATAAGAAAAGAAATAAAACATTTTAAAGGTATTTTTTTCTTCATGTTTAAATAAATGTTTTTAAATAAATTCTAAACTGAAATAATCAGTGATCAACAAGAAACATTGAAAAGAAAAGTAGACAGAAAATCTACAAACCACACATTTTTTTATCATTAAATCTTCATCTGTTCGTCTGTTGTAAATATTTTCTCGGTCCATTTAAATGATAAATGTGATAAATCCAGCGGTTTTGTCCTGATGTTGTTTCCCGTTGTGTTGAGTGTGTTGAGAGCAGAGAAGTCATTTCCATAGAGAGGAGGCTTTGCATCATCAGCTGATCCTCCAGTGAACTCAGAAGGTTTATAGTCCTGTGAGTTCAACACTGCAGGACTCACATCTGTCAGTCAACACAGCAGAAAGCTCAACAGCATGACTCTCATCACCATCCTCATCTGGACGCTGCTCTGCTGCTGCTTCACAGGTAAACAACATATAAGTGAACTAATAAATCACCACAATTATTCTTTTACTCATTATTCATTATCAACAGATGTAAAAACAAACATGTTAAGTACAATAAAATAAACTGTTTTGTTTTTTTATTCCAGGAATTAAGAGCCAAGTGACTGTGACTCAGACTCCTGTAGTGACATCTTCTCTTGAATCCACAGTCACTCTGAGATGTCAAACCAACCCAAAGGTTCATGTTTGGTCAGATGGAGATAGTGTAGTGCACTGGTACCAGCAGAAATCTGGTCAAGCTCCTAAATTAGTTATCAAGCTGGGTCAAAATGCTACAAGTGAGTTTTCGTCTCGATTCTCTGGTAAAGGAGATGGTGTCAACGCCGAGATGACGATTAGAGGAGTTCAGGCTGAAGATGCTGCAGTTTATTACTGTCAGAGTGCACATAACCTGAACAGTGTTTATACGTTCACACAGTGATTTAACGTCGTACAAAAACCTCCTCAGTCAGAGACACTGAGCTGTTACAGCAGGAACCAACTGCAGCTGCTGAAGAGGAACAAACTCTGACACAGACACTGAACTCAGAGCTGAAACTAAACTCACCAAACAGAGAAAATACTGAATATTAGAAGAAACATTTCAATCATCTAATGATATAGTTTTATATACAGTCAAGCCCGAAATCATTCATACCTCTGGAAAATTCTGACTTAGTTTTATTAACCAGCCAGTTTTGTCTTGATTAGAAATGACAACGTATCTCCTGGAAGATAATGAGACGATGTAAGAAGCATCATTATGGAAAAAATGATGATTCATCTTTATTTACATTTGAACAACAAGTCAGAATTTGTCGAGGTATGAATAATTTCAGGCTTGACTGTATATTATAATATTGTGTTGTTACATTTTGGCCTGATTCATTCCAATAGATTTTACAGTTTTACATTCCAGTAAAAGCTCCACATTTATGTTATTTATTAAATCCAATCCCAGAGCTCAATGAAAACAATACAACCTAATATATAATATCAAAGCTCAACACTCTGATATCGTGATTCTATATGAGCATGAGATTAGTTGAAGACCAATAAAGGGTCAACGTAGAGATGTTATGAACACTGGCTGCCAGCAGAGGGAAGAATCTAATCATCAGCACAAAGTATCAAACTGTGGGACATTAAGGGAGACGACTCAATCAACCACACGTGGAGACGTAACCAACGGCCTCCACCTCATCTCTCACTCTCAGTTTCACACAGACACATGTGCTCCCATGGACTTTGCATGATTTTATGCAGTGATGCTGCTCAGAGTTGAAGATCATCTTCCACAGAGCGTCTGAGCTGAACACTGGCACTGAAAAGCGCATCAAGATGATGTTTCCAACAAGTCTACTGGTCATGTTGGCTTTTCTGAGTCAGGGTGAGAAGGTTGAGGTTTTTTAAATCAGGTAGTGCAGTTAGTGCTGTCGGTGTAAATCACATATCTTACATATTCCTCACATCTGCTCTTAATTATGATCCACATTTCAGAGGATTTTATTCAATTTATGTTTTATTTTAGAATCCGTTACCAACAAATTCTCAGCCTGAAACAGTGAAGGCTGTGAGTCTTGGAGGGACTGTGACCATCACAGCCACAGGGAGATCAAACATTGGTCCTGATCTCAGCTGGTACCTTCAGAAGTCTGGACAAGCTCCAAAGCTTCTGATCTACAGAGCATCAAATCTAAACTCAGGATCTCCATCTAGGTTCAGTGGCAGTAGATCTGGTCTGACCTCCTTCAGTCTGACTGAGCAGCTCCGGGTGCAGAGAGACAGTGAAGACATTTAAAACTGATTCACAAAATAAACACAGGAAAAGAAGAAGAAAACCTAATAAAACCTACAACAAACTCACAAAGACTTCACACATATTCATTAATAAATCTCTGAACATGAAGTTAATTCCCTTTCATCACAAAGAAGAATGCACACGATAAATACACGTCTAATTATATTTCAAATTAATAGAGTTATTATAAAAGTAATCAGGCTTAAGAGTCGTTTTATATTTTACAGTATCATACCTGATTTAATCAAATTTTCCTTTTTATTAAAGTCCGACCTTTTGAAACCTTGTGAATTCCAGAGGTCAACATCTGGATTAAAGCTGTTATGACTGGATTCACTGTCTCGGGACAAGTTTGCCAACATCTTTGTTACTCATTAGATCTTATAACCGTCACTGAATTAAGTTTACTAAGTTTGAACAGATTGGAAAATAATAACATTTAGTGTAAACATGAATTAATGGTGTCCTGTCTACATGTCACTGTGAACTGTCATTAAAATGGCTCCATGGCAACTTTACTAAATGTTACAAAAGTCACAAAGTGAATAAACACGTATGAACAACACCACAGTTATTTTAGTGTCAGGAGAGGAAGCGACTCTGACACAGATCAGTGAACTCAGAGCTGACGGCAGCTCCACCAAGCAAACGCCTCACGTTTCATTTAGTTTTATACATCTGACAGAGAAACTATTAGTTTTCATGAACCAGTAAAATATTATTTATTTTCTTTTGTTTTAATGATCCATCAGTTAATTTATTAAATGAAACATTTTCACTCTGATGATGAGAAAAGAAAAATATTAAATAAATTCTAAACTGAAATAATCAGTCATCAACAAGTAACATAAAAAAAATGTTAGACAGAAAATCTACAAACTACAACTTTCTTAAAATCCTTCAATCTTCATCCATCCGTCTGTTGTAAATATTTTCTTGGTCCATTTAAATGATAAATGTGATAGATCCATCGATTTTGTCCTGATGTTGTTTCCCGTTGTGTTGAGTGTGTTGAGAGCAGAGAAGTCATTTCCATAGAGAGGAGGCTTTGCATCATCAGCTGATCCTCCAGTGAACTCAGAAGGTTTATAGTCCTGTGAGTTCAACACTGCAGGACTCACATCTGTCAGTCAACACAGCAGAAAGCTCAACAGCATGACTCTCATCACCATCCTCATCTGGACGCTGCTCTGCTGCTGCTTCACAGGTTCACTCACTCAGCAACATTTCAAACCTCATGTGCTGCTTTTTGTCTCCTTGGTTTCTGCTGATAAATCAATGACTGGTTTTTGTCTGCAGGATGCAGCGGTCAGGTGACTGTGACTCAGCCTCCAGTAGAGACGTTCACTCCAGGATCCACTGTTAGACTCACCTGTAAAACCAACCCAGCTGTTTACAGAGACAGTACACATGGTGACGTTATGGCCTGGTACCAACAGAAACCTGGACAGAGTCCAAAGCTCCTGATATATCTTGTGAAAACGCTGCATTCAGGAACACCAGCTCGGTTTAGTGGCAGTGGAAGCAGCACTGACTTCACTTTGACCATCAGTGGAGTTCAGGCTGAAGATGCTGCAGTTTATTACTGTCAGAGTTTCCACATCAGCAGTGGCTGGGTGTTGACACAGTGATTTAACGTCTTACAAAAACCTCCTCAGTCAGAGACACTGAGCTGTTACAGCAGGAACCAACTGCAGCTGCTGAAGAGGAACAAACTCTGACACAGACACTGAACTCAGAGCTGAAACTAAACTCACCAACTCTACTACATGTCACACTAACACATGGACGCTTGTGAAGCGTTAACCTTGGGAAACCGTTTATTTGTGAAACATGACCACAGATACAACATGAGAGCATCAAATATTTATTTGTCTTGCAGAAGCACAAAAATCCAACATGTGGCTGTAACAACGTCTAAATGCTGTGAAGACACAAACTGCTGAATAACTTCAGGTCACATCAAGCTGATGGTGTCTGATTTGTCTGTAAAGGCAGGTTTAGTCTCAGCACAGGTTCACTGTTGCTTCTCTACTGGGAGCAGTGGTCAGGGTTCAGGCTTTGAGTGACAGGGCTCTGTCCACTCAGACTGGCCTCACAGCTCACTGAGCCCGCCTTCCTCCACTGGTCTGCGGTCAGGCTCAGGGTGCTGCTCCTGCCGTAGCGGCCGTCCGTCCCCAGCAGCTCCGAGCTGTGCGACGCCCCTGAGGAGCGGCCGCTGCCCCCCACCGTCCAGCCCAGACTCCAGGTGGAGGGGAAGCCCCCACTGGACACACACACCACTGTGGCACTGCCCTGCTGCAGCTCCTGTGTGGAGGGAGGCAGGACGCTCAGGGTGGGCCGCACCACACCCACTGGAGGAGAGAGGAGAGAAGAGCTTCACATGAACCACGAGCATCTGTATCTGACCACGGAAACACATCTGGTTCTACTGCTGCTCCTAGAAATCACTCAGTGTCTGATCATCACGTGATTCTACTAAAGCAGCTAAAACCATCAGTGAGTCCTAATATTTGATGATATCTTCACGTCTGCTTCATCACATGTGACCGTTAAGAACTCGACTGATAGTTTTGTCACGTTTTAACCGACTGAGCTCAAACGTTAGAGTTTAACAGTTAAAACCTTTGTCATCTGTCTGTTTCACTTCCTTTTCTCTAAATTTGAAATAAACCAACCAACAACACAAAGATCAGCTGCATCTACTGATACGATCGTATTTATAAAAATGTAACAGTAAACGCAGGATTTGGTTCATAGTTTAAAAAACAAATAATAAGTAACGTTAGTTTAGAACATTTTAAATCTGAGATGGTGAACGTTCTCATAAAAATATTTATATATATGTGTATAATAAATCTATTTAAACAATTGTCTTAAACACATTTTCTACAATATAAAACTTTTTAAAAATACAATAAATATGAATCTGATATTATAACGTGTCATTAGCTCAACTTTGTTTAATTCATATTTTTTTATAACATCCAAGAATTAAAATTGATCACACTGTAAATAAAAAATGAAATAAAACTTAAATTAATGTTGAATATTGAACAAATAAAAATTTCTGGTACTTACAGTCAACGACGAGTTTGGTTCCTCCACCAAACGTCCACCACAGTGAAACAAACTCATTCAGTGGTCGTACAAAAACCTCCTGCTCTGTCAACAACACTCTGTTCACTGAAAACAAGACTCATTTGTTCCAGTAACATCATCAAATCAACAGTGTGACAACAAATAATAAGAAAATGAATAAAAAATTTTAAAGTTATTTTTTTTCTTCAAGTTTAAATACATTTTCTTTTATAAATTCTAAACTGAAAAAATCTGTGATCAAAAAGTAAAGTTGAAAAGAAAAGTAGACAGAAAATCTACAAACCACCATTTTCTTAACATCATTAAATCTTCATCTTGTCACAAGTTGTAAATATTTTCTTGTTCCATTTAAATGATATATGTGATAAATCCAGGGTTTTGTCCTGATGTTGTTTCTCGTTGTGTTGAGTGTGTTGAGAGCAGAGAAGTCATTTCCATAGAGAGGAGGCTTTGCATCATCAGCTGATCCTCCAGTGAACTCAGAAGGTTTACAGTCCTGTGAGTTTAACACTGCAGGACTCACATCTGTCAGTCAACACAGCAGAAAGCTCAACAGCATGACTCTCATCACCATCCTCATCTGGACGCTGCTCTGCTGCTGCTTCACAGGTAAACAACATATAAGTGAACTAATGAATCATCATAATTATTCTTTTACTCATTATTCATTATCAACAGATGTAAAAACAAACATGTTAAGTACAATAAAATAAACTGTTTTGTTTCTTTATTCCAGGAATTAAGAGCCAAGTGACTGTGACTCAGCCTCCTGTAGTGACATCTTCTCTTGAATCCACAGTCACTCTGAGATGTCAAACCAACCCAAAGGTTCATGTTTGGTCAGATGGAGATAGTGTAGTGCACTGGTACCAGCAGAAATCTGGTCAAGCTCCTAAATTAGTTATCAAGCTGGGTCAAAATCCTACAAGTGAGTTTTCGTCTCGATTCTCCGGTAAAGGAGATGGTGTCAACGCTGAGATGACGATTAGTGGAGTTCAGGCTGAAGATGCTGCAGTTTATTACTGTCAGAGTGAACATAGTGGTGGAGTGATCACACAGTGATTTAACGTCGTACAAAAACCTCCTCAGTCAGAGACACTGAGCTGTTACAGCAGGAACCAACTGCAGCTGCTGAAGAGGAACAAACTCTGACACAGACACTGAACTCAGAGCTGAAACTAAACTCACCAAACAGAGAAAATACTGAATATTAGAAGAAACATTTCAACCATCTAATGATTTAGTTTTATATACAGTCAAGCCCGAAATCATTCATACCTCTGGCAAATTCTGACCTAAAGTTAGTTTTATTCAAGCAGCAAGTTTTGTCTTGATTAGAAATGACAACGTATCTCTTAGAAGATAATGAGACGATGTAAGAAGCATCATTATGGAAACAATTATCATTTATTTTTTTAACATTCTAACTAAAAGTTGCAAGTCAGAATTTGTCGAGGTATGAATAATTTCAGGCTTGACTGTATATTATAATATTGCGTGGTTACATTTTGGCCTGATTCATTCCAATAGATTTTACAGTTTTACATTCCAATAAAATCTCCACATTTATGTTATTTATTAAATCTAATCCCAGAGCTCACTGAAAACAATACAACAAAGGAAAAGCAGAAGAAAACCTACAACAAACTAACAAATACTTTACACATATTCATTAATAAATCGTTTACAAGACTTTCATAAAACAAAAAATATAAAAGTCTGAACATGAAGTTAATTCCCTTTCATCACAAAGAAGAATGCACACAATAAATACACGTCTAATTATATTTCAAATTAATAGAGTCATTATAAAAGTAATCAGGCTTAAGAGTCGTTTTATATTTTACAGTATCACACCTAATTTAATAAATTTTCCTTTTTTATTAAAGTTCGACCTTTTGAAACCTTGTGAATTCAAGAGGTCAACATCTGGATTAAAGCTGTTATGACTGGATTCACTGTCTCGGGACAAGTTTGCCAACATCTTTGTTACTCATTTGATCTTATAACCGTCACTGAATTAAGTTTGCTAAGTTTGAAAAGATTGGAAAATAATAACATTTAGTGTAAACATGAATTAATGGTGTCCTGTCTACATGTCACTGTGAACTGTCATTAAAATGGCTCCATGGCAACTTTACTAAATGTTACAAAAGTCACAAAGTGAATAAACACGTATGAACAACACCACAGTTATTTTAGTGTCAGGAGAGGAAGCGACTCTGACACAGATCAGTGAACTCAGAGCTGACGGCAGCTCCACCAAGCAAACGCCTCACGTTCACTCTAAGTCCAATACATTGAAGCTCTATAGTAGCCGTTAAAGCCACATGATTTATGTTTTATTCCTCTTCCTAAGATTAAAAACCAAAACACAGATGTTTTACATCATCAGAAGCTTTATTAGCAAATCATTAACCATCAGTGTAACTAATGAAACATGTTTTCACAGAGCTCCACACATTTCTCTCTAAGTTGTTGCTGTTCTGTCACATGAAGCTTTAGTTTGGTCTCGTATTGATCAGAGCAGCAGGTTCGCTCCTGTCCTGGGCCTCAGTCAGCTCCTCTAGTCCTGACACTGGCTCTTGTGGAAGACCTGGACCTGACTGTGGTCATGGTGGAGGACCTTGCAGGTGTACAGCTTTGCCTTCTCCCAGAGCTCCTGGCTCAGGGTCAGGGTGCTGCTGCTGCTGAAGCGTCCGTTCTTCTCCTCCTCTGAGCTGCTCAGGACTCCCTCCGTCACCTCGCTACCGTCCACCTCCCAGCTCACCACGGCTCCCTGAGGAGAGTAGCCGGTCAGCAGACAGGCCAGCGTGGCCGAGCCCCCGGAGACCTGCTCAGAGGACGGAGGAAGCAGAGAGACGGAGGGTCTGACCACGGGACCAGCTGGAGGAGAGAGCAGAGACACACAAGGAGCAGAGTGACGTCCACTGTAGCACAGACACTGAACATCAGACGCTCAGGACAGAGGTAACAGTCACCACCCATTACTGAGAATTACAACCTAAAACGACAGTTAAATAACTAGAAACAAAGATTTTAACATCTGTTTGTTTCACTTCCTTTTCTCAATATCAGAATAACGACAAACATAAAGAATCATTACATAAAAGTTCATTAGTTGAATATATTATATGGAACATGACTGAGGTGAAGATTAGACTGAGAATCACCAAAACAATTATTATTTATTGTTAGATATGTTAACAGAGTTTCCATTAATCAATTTTAAATCAAAAATCACGAGAAACTGTTTGATCTAAAACATTAAATAAACATAAATCATACAATAAATATTTTTTGTCTTAAATTTTACTATGAAAAGATCTGAAATGACTCTTTGTAAATGTTTCCCCAGTCGTTAATAAAAACTCACTTAATAAAAATAAATGTACAGAACAAAATGTCTTCAAAACAATTTCAACTTTTAAAACTGTAAGTTTTGATTTATGTTGTATAAATGAGAAAAGTCTTTTACTTACAGAACATAATGAGTTTGGTTCCTCCACCAAACGTCCACCACAGTGAAACAAACTCATTCAGTGGTCGTACAAAAACCTCCTGCTCTGAAAACAAGACTAATTTGTTCCAGTAACATCATCAAATCAACAGTGTGACAACAAGTAATAAGAAAATTAATAAAACATTTTTAAGATATTCTTTTCTTCAAATTTAAATAAATTTTTTAAATAAATTCTAAACTGAAATAATCAGTGATCAACAAGTAACATTAAAAAGAAAAGTCTACAAACCACAATTTTCTTAAAATCATTAACTCTTCATCTTGTCGTCTGTTATAAATATTTTCTTGTTCATTAAAATGATAAATGTGATAAATCCATCGGTTTTGTCCTGATGTTGTTTCCCGTTGTGTTGAGTGTGTTGAGAGCAGAGAAGTCATTTCCATAGAGAGGAGGCTTTGCATCATCAGCTGATCCTCCAGTGAACTCAGAAGGTTTATAGTCCTGTGAGTTCAACACTGCAGGACTCACATCTGTCAGTCAACACAGCAGAAAGCTCAACAGCATGACTCTCATCACCATCCTCATCTGGACGCTGCTCTGCTGCTGCTTCACAGGTTCACTCACTCAGCAACATTTCAAACCTCATGTGCTGCTTTTTGTCTCCTTGGTTTCTGCTGATAAATCAATGACTGGTTTTTGTCTGCAGGATGCAGCGGTCAGGTGACTGTGACTCAGCCTCCAGTAGAGACGTTCACTCCAGGATCCACTGTTAGACTCACCTGTAGAACCAACACAGCTGTTTTCAGAGACAGCGATGATGATGATTACATATTCTGGTACCAACAGAAACCTGGACAGAGTCCAAAGCTCCTGATAAAATATGTGAAAAAGCTTCAATCAGGAACACCAGCTCGGTTTAGTGGCAGTGGCGGCAGCACTGACTTCACTTTGACCATCAGTGGAGTTCAGGCTGAAGATGCTGCAGTTTATTACTGTCAGAGTGCACATAGTGGTTATGTGTTGACACAGTGATTTAACATCGTACAAAAACCTCCTCAGTCAGAGACACTGAGCTGTTACAGCAGGAACCAACTGCAGCTGCTGAAGAGGAACAAACTCTGACACAGACACTGAACTCAGAGCTGAAACTAAACTCACCAAACAGAGAAAATACTGAATATTAGAAGAAACATTTCAATCATCTAATGATATACTTTCTTATATATATTTTATACTATTGCATGGTTATATTAACTCTTAATAGTGAAACAAATGTGGCCTGATTCATTCCAATAGATTTTACAGTTTTACATTCCAGTAAAATCTCCACATTTATGTTATTTATTAAATCCAATCCCAGAGCTCACTGAAAACAATACAACCTAATTTATAATATCAAAGCTCAACACTCTGATTATCGTGATTCTATATGAGCATGAGATTAGTTGAAGACCAACAAAGGGTCAACATAGAGATGTTATGAACACTGGCTGCCAGCAGAGGGAAGAATCTAATCATCAGCACAAAGTATCAAACTGTGGGACATTAAGGGAGACGACTCAATCAACCACACGTGGAGACGTAACCAACGGCCTCCACCTCATCTCTCACTCTCAGTTTCACACAGACACATGTGCTCCCATGGACTTTGCATGATTTAATGCAGTGATGCTGCTCAGAGTTGAAGATCATCTTCCACAGAGCGTCTGAGCTGAACACTGGCACTGAAAAGCGCATCAAGATGATGTTTCCAACAAGTCTACTGGTCATGTTGGCTTTTCTGAGTCAGGGTGAGATGGTTTAGGTTTTCTAAATCAGGTAGTGCAGTTAGTGCTGTCGGTGTAAATCACATATCTTACATATTCCTCACATCTGCTCTTAACTATGATCCACATTTCAGAGGATGTTATTCTATTTATGTTTTATTTCAGAATCCGTTGCCAACAAATTCTCAGCCTGAAACAGTGAAGGCTGTGAGTCTTGGAGGGACTGTGACCATCACAGCCACAGGGAGTTCAAACATTGGTCCTGATCTCAGCTGGTACCTTCAGAAGCCTGGACAAGCTCCAAAGCTTCTGATCTACAGAGCATCAAATCTAAACTCAGGATCTCCATCTAGGTTCAGTGGCAGTAGATCTGGTCTGACCTCCTTCAGTCTGACTGATCAGCTCCAGGTGCAGAGAGACAGTGAAGACATTTAAAACTGATTCACAAAATAAACACAGGAAAAGCAGAAAAAAAACAAAGAAAAAACTGATAAAACCTACAACAAACTCACAAATACGTTTACATATATTCATTAATAAATCTTTTACAGTATTAGGAAGAAAGACCTGCATGAAACAAAAAATATAAAAGTGTGAACATGAAGTCAAATTCTCTTTCATCACATAGAAGAATGCACACAATAAATACAAGTCTAATTATATTTCGAATTAAAAGAGCCATTATAAAAGTAATCAGACTTAAGAGTGGTCTTTGTTACTCATTTGATCTTATAACCGTCACTGAATAAAGTTTGAACAGATTGGAAAATAATAACATTTAGTGTAAACATGAATTAATGGTTTCCTGTCTACATGTCACTGTGAACTATCATTAAAATAGATAGATAGATAGATAGATAGATAGATAGATAGATAGATAGATAGATAGATAGATAGATAGATAGATAGATAGATAGATAGATAGATAGATAGATAGATAGATAGATAGATAGATAGATAGATAGATAGATAGATAGATAGATAGATAGATAGATAGATAGATAGATAGATAGACAGATAGATAGATAGATAAGACTTTATTAATCCCGCAGTGGGGAAATTCTGGTGACCCAGCAGCAGCAGAGAAAACAGTTGGAAAAAAATAAGAAAAATAAAAAAGTTACAATAGTTACAAAAAAAAGAGTAAAATATGTTATACATTATATACAAAAAGAAAGAAAAAAATGTACATATCTCAACATAAACATAAACATAAAGTGCAAGAGTGCCGAATAAAAAATAAAAACAAAAAAATAAAAACAAAAAAAAAAAATAACATACATGCAACCATGAGCACCGCACGGCACACATCACACTGAACATGCTTTCCAGTCATGTTGATGTGTTGTGGAGTCTTATTGCCGTGGGTATGAAGGGCCTCCGGTAGCTCAGTCCTGCACCAGCGCTGTGCGAGCTCCATGGCAACTTTACTAAATGTTACAAAAGTCACAAAGTGAATAAACACGTAAACACGTTCACTCTAAGTCCAATACATTGAAGCTCTATAGTAGCCGTTAAAGCCACATGATTTATGTTTTATTCCTCTTCCTAAGATTAAAAACCAAAACACAGATGTTTTACATCATCAGAAGCTTTATTAGCAAATCATTAACCATCAGTGTAACTAATGAAACATGTTTTCACAGAGCTCCACACATTTCTCTCTAAGTTGTTGCTGTTCTGTCACATGAAGCTTTAGTTTGGTCTCGTATTGATCAGAGCAGCAGGTTCGCTCCTGTCCTGGGCCTCAGTCAGCTCCTCTAGTCCTGACACTGGCTCTTGTGGAAGACCTGGACCTGACTGTGGTCATGGTGGAGGACCTTGCAGGTGTACAGCTTTGCCTTCTCCCAGAGCTCCTGGCTCAGGGTCAGGGTGCTGCTGCTGCTGAAGCGTCCGTTCTTCTCCTCCTCTGAGCTGCTCAGGACTCCCTCCGTCACCTCGCTACCGTCCACCTCCCAGCTCACCACGGCTCCCTGAGGAGAGTAGCCGGTCAGCAGACAGGCCAGCGTGGCCGAGCCCCCGGAGACCTGCTCAGAGGACGGAGGAAGCAGAGAGACGGAGGGTCTGACCACGGGACCAGCTGGAGGAGAGAGCAGAGACACACAAGGAGCAGAGTGACGTCCACTGTAGCACAGACACTGAACATCAGACGCTCAGGACAGAGGTAACAGTCACCACCCATTACTGAGAATTACAACCTAAGACGACAGTTAAACAACTAGAAACAAAGATTTTAACATCTGTTTGTTTCACTTCCTTTTCTCAATATCAGAATAACGACAAACATAAAGTATCATTACATAAAAAGTTCATTTGTTGAATATATTATATGGAACATGACTGAGGTGAAGATTAGACTGAGAATCAAAAAACAATTATTATTTAATGTTAGATATGTTAACACAGTTTCCATGAATCAATTATAAGACAAATGTCACGAGAAACTGTTTGATCTAAAACATAAAATAAACATAAAACATACAATAAATATTGTTTGTTTTAAATTTCACTATGAAAAGATCGAAAATGACTCTTTGTAAATGTTTCCCCAGTCGTTAATACAAACTAAATAAAAATAAATGTACAGAACAAAATGTCTTCAAAATTATTTCAACTTTTAAAAACTGTGAGTAATAATTTATGTTGTATAAATGAGAAAAGTCTTTTACTTACAGAACATAATGAGTTTGGTTCCTCCACCAAACGTCCACCACAGTGAAACAAACTCATTCAGTGGTCGTACAAAAACCTCCTGCTCTGAAAACAACACTGTTCACTGAAAAGTCACTTTAATCCAGTACAGACAAATCATTTTGACTTTCTTTAGCATCTGAATAATCAAACTCAGACGACTTGATTATGATTGAAATGTAATTTAAAAACATTATGGCAATATTTTGCATTTAAGAAACACAGAGTGAATTTCTACGTATAAGTCATTTGTGTTTTATTTAGAGATACATTATTTGAATTTTTATTTGAAACAATTAATTTAACATTTTAATTTAAATAAATACAACATGATTTCTGGTATAAGATAAGATACAAATAGAACAAACTACAGATAAATCAAAGTGAAAAAGTTAAACATATACAAACCAAAACCAAATCACAAGTTCAGCTTCAAATCTTTTCATCTTCTGTTCCATTAAAATGATAAATGTGATAAATCCAGGGTTTTGTCCTGATGTTGTTTCCCGTTGTGTTGAGTGTGTTGAGAGCAGAGAAGTCATTTCCATAGAGAGGAGGCTTTGCATCATCAACTGATCCTCCAGTGAACTCAGAAGGTTTATAGTCCTGTGAGTTCAACACTGCAGGACTCACATCTGTCAGTCAACACAGCAGAAAGCTCAACAGCATGACTCTCATCACCATCCTCATCTGGACGCTGCTCTGCTGCTGCTTCACAGGTTCACTCACTCAGCAACATTTCAAACCTCATGTGCTGCTTTTTGTCTCCTTGGTTTCTGCTGATAAATCAATGACTGGTTTTTGTCTGCAGGATGCAGCGGTCAGGTGACTGTGACTCAGCCTCCAGTAGAGACGTTCACTCCAGGATCCACTGTTAGACTCACCTGTAGAACCAACACAGCTGTTTACAGACACAGTACCCTTGGTGACGTTATGGCCTGGTACCAACAGAAACCTGGACAGAGTCCAAAGCTCCTGATATATCTTGTGAAAACGCTTCAATCAGACACACCAGCTCGGTTTAGTGGCAGTGGAAGCAGCACTGACTTCACTTTGACCATCAGTGGAGTTCAGGCTGAAGATGCTGCAGTTTATTACTGTCAGAGTTACCATAGTGGTGGAGTGATCACACAGTGATTTAACGTCGTACAAAAACCTCCTCAGTCAGAGACACTGAGCTGTTACAGCAGGAACCAACTGCAGCTGCTGAAGAGAAACAAACTCTGACACAGACACTGAACTCAGAGCTGAAACTAAACTCACCAAAGGTCTTAAAAAAATTCATTATTAGATTTTAACAACATATTTCACAGTACACAATGGTTTAGTTGTGTAATCTAAACAAACTGAATCAACATTTTCTGAGGACGTGTTTTATTGTGCACATGTTGGAGCAGAGTTGAACTTGTGCTGCTTCTCCTCTTTCAGTTTAACTGAAGTAATTTGAATGAGATGTGTTTCTACTTTTCATTTAATTTGTCTTTGTTCATTTTTCTTTCAGTACTTACCTCGGCTCATTTTCAGTTTTAATATTACGATTGTTATCTGTTAAATAGTTCTTCATCATCTTCTTCTTCCTCTTTTTCTTTTTCTTCTTTTACTCTCTTTTTCATTTGTTCATATTTATTTCTCCTGCCTTTAACTCAGCTCTTTTATTTAAATAAAGACGTGGGAACATACAGTTACTCACTGAAGGGATGTTTCATATTGATGTTCTACAGACTTGCTTTGGCTTAGACTCATGTTCGTGGAGACACAGTTTTAGAAAAGACACTTTGAAACTTTTACCCAAAGACCAAACTCCTCAGAACGATCAGGTTTATGTCCTTAAACATCCTCTAAACTTTAACACAACTTCAGTATCAAACATCCTGTTCTTAGAACAACACAGAGACCTGCTGCACCTCATGTGAGGCCGTTGTTAACTCAGCACCTCCTGAATAATCTAAACAAAGTCAATCAACATTTTCTGAGGACGTGTTTAATTGTGCACATGTTGGAGCAGAGATGAACTCGTGCTGCTTCTGCTCTTTCAGTTTCTCTGTAACAGGTGTGTGTTCGTCTTCCTGGACGCACTTTGCATGACTGTGATGCTTCGCTGCTCCTCAGGGTTTAAACTCTGCTGTCAAGGCCTGATGAAACCGTTTCCACTGACTCAGGCTGAAAACTGCTCCAGGATGATGTCGTCGCTAACTCTGCTGGCGATCTTGGCTTTTCTGAGTCAGGGTGAGGGGTTGAAATAGTAGAAGCAAGTCTAGTCTGTGCTGGTCTTAGAGTTTGGATGAAGTGAGCTGTTACTGGTGTCGTGTGTTTTCACGTCACCCACTGTTCTTCACGCTGTTCAACATCTGCTCCTGATGTCATTGATTTCTCATTTCAGATTGTTCTGCCAATTTTCTGACTCAGCCTGACAAAGTCAAGGCTGTGAGTCTTGGAGGGACTGTGACCATCACAGCCACAGGGAGTTCAAACATTGGTCCTGATCTCAGCTGGTACCTTCAGAAGCCTGGACAAGCTCCAAAGCTTCTGATCTACAAAGCATCAACACTGTTCTCAGGAACTGAATCTAGATTCAGTGGCAGTAGATCTGGTTCTGACTACTCTCTGACCATCACTGGAGTTCAGGCTGAAGATCTTGGAGATTATTACTGTCTGGGTGATCATGGTGGTGGAGTGTTCACACAGTGATTTAACGTCGTACAAAAACCTCCTCAGTCAGAGACACTGAGCTGTTACAGCAGGAACCAACTGCAGCTGCTGAAGAGGAAGCAGAGCAAACACGAACCCTGAACTATATATTCACATTATACAGTACATATTAAGTCAGAATAACATAACTTTAAGACACTTTATTTACATTTTATTGATATAATAACAAGGACATTTGTTTCCTTGTTTCTCATGTCGTAAGGTAGTGAAATGTCCACGTTTTTCTGCCATTCAGTGATTTTGCTGCGTGAATTGTCCAAGTCAGGTATTAAGTGTTATTGGATTGTTTCAGGTGACGCAGGCAGCTGCCGCTGGACAGGACGGCCTCCATCTTGTGTCCGTTTCCAGGTCAGCACAGAGTCTGTGACATGAGCAGGCTACAGAATTAAAGCCAAGTAATCAACGCGCTGAAATTAGACAGCGATGACATGATTTCTGTAAACAGCCTCACGAGCTGCTCATTTCACACTAATTACCTATTAAAGCATAACATTCCTTCTTCAAACGATCCTCTTAGCAGTAAACCAAGTCTTTAAACCTTGCCGGGGCAGTGGCCGTTGTCAAGCAGTTCACGCTGACACCTGCTGGTTCGTTGACGTTTCCCAGAGCTAACGCTGCATTTTTACTGCCCAAGCGCCGCGTCCTCCTCAGACGTTACGACATTGCGTCACAACGAGGTCAAGGGTCAGGGTGTGTTCTGAACATCAAGTGCTGAGGTCGATGTCACCTTTGACCTCTGGTAATCCTGCCTGCTCTGTTTAAACTACTTTACCTTAGACAGAGTTGCACCAACTTCCATTCATCATCAATAGAATAAGCTGCCTCTTTAAATTAGACTGTAGAACTTTTAAATCAGGTAAAAATACTTAATGTTGCCATGGCAACGAAAGAGGTAATTGCAAGCCTCAGTCAATGTGCAAGCGCTTTTCATGACAACATGGAGATGGCATCAACACATAATGGACTATGAACGGAGGAGCTGATCAGTGCTGAAGGCTTGCGTCTTTAATAAGCCTTTGTGGCTGTGAAGGATCCTCTGTTAGCGTCGGATGGGGATAATCCTTTTAAGCAGTGCTCTACCAGGAATTAGTTAGTGAACTTCCTCTCAGACTGGATGAGCTCCTCAGTGTTAGACAGGACCCACACTTCACCAGATTCGCCAGCCGTCATCTGCCTCGGGGCTCGTGGGATACATACCGAGCTTTACCCCACTCACTGGGCGATCCACACACCTGTGCTCACTCGGGGGGAGGGTGGGGGCTGCTGGGAGACAGACCGAGCCTGAAACAGGATGGAAAGCTTGAAGAATTTGGTGAACAACATGGTATCAGTGAAGATCAGGGAGTACGTGAAGGACTACTGCAAGAGGAACGGCCTCCTTACACTCTCCGTTTTTGCTGTGCTCACGGGCTGCGTGCTGGGATTCATCCTCAGGTCGCTCAACCTGTCCACTCAGGTATGGATGAAACTTAAATCTCACATACTTCAATTATGTCTCCATGTTTACTATGGTGAGAAATTAGCTCAGCTTAGAAGCAGGAAGGGACACGAGCTTGTCCTGTTAACACATCGGCCTCTGACACTACAGGTAAGTCAGTTATGTAATAGAGGAGCTGGGTAGAATCACTGGTTCTACTGGGGAAGAAATACACAGCACATGTATTTAAATTACAACAAAGCAGACATTTACAAGTGGTGGAAAACCAGGCACCACAAAGCTGCATTCAGCAACTAACGCTAATATTGTTTTTAATAACTTCTGATTTCGTTGTTTCTTTTCCATGACTCAGACATGATTCAGAGAAGTTGTATGTCTTTTCAAGGGCTGTGTGTCCCCTTCACCTTCTGTTCCGGTGATGTAAGATGCTCTAAATGAACTGAGTGGCTTAGGCTGCTTCGCTGATCGCTGCCCTGTGTGGTCACAATTTAACCTTGTGCACGACGGCTGCTCACAACACACGCACATGTTCACCTGATGATAAAATGGAGAATGCATGAAGTCAAAGTGCAACTTAAATTGAGTTTTTAAAAGAAACTGTGACAACAAAGTCTGACCGATACCTTAATTACAGACTATGCTTTAAAAAGTCGAACAGGATTGATTTATTTATTGGATGTTTGCTGAAGTACATTAGAAATAATCACACAGCCCAAACAATGTACTACTAACTTAAGATGGACAAAGGCAGCACCAGCAACAATAGCTTAAACCAGATTTACTTCATCTCATTAACTAACACCACCAGTGTCCATCCACTGTCTCTACGTGTAGCAGATGTGGTTGGATCACCACAGAATGGTAATAAACCCAGGAAATGACTCCGACTGGAGATTCAAGGCTTGGTTTCTCTGTGTCGCAGGCCAAGATCTACTTCTCCTTCCCAGGAGAGCTGCTCATGAGGATGTTGAAGATGCTAATCCTTCCTCTCATCACCTCCAGGTAAGAAAGCTGCTCGCCAGCAACGGTACAGACTCAATGTCAATATATCACTGTATCAATACCCATCAGCCCTTTTTTCCGTCCAGTCTGATGTCCGGCCTGTCAGCCATGGACACAAAGGCGAGCGGTCGCCTGGGAGTCCTGACCATCACCTACTACCTGTGGACGACCTTCATCGCCGTCATCGTCGGCATTGTCTTGGTGCTCATCATTCACCCCGGGACAGGATCAGAGAAGGAGGGTCATCATGCAAGTTCAGGCCCTGTGATGACCTCTGCAGATGCTCTGCTGGACCTCATCAGGTAGACGCCACCTGGGGAAAACCACAACAAATCATTTAAATCCAGTTCAGATCCAGTTTAAGCCCTGTGTGCTGGGCTTTGTTGGAAAGAGGGAGCTTCCTAATCACAAAATCCCAAAAGGATCAAATTGATCCCAGGAGCTCACATAACAGATTTCAAGCAAGAAAAACGCCCCATATTGGGGACATCCTCAGCCTGAATATGTGAGTGAATTGAGGGAAGTGCAGAAATAAAACAAACCAAGCAGAATATTAATGAACACCTGATATTCAAGTGATGTTTCAGCACTGTACAAAAGAGATCAAGGAGGGAAACCTGTCAGATAGTTGCAGTGTCACGGCTGCAGCCGAGTGGTTAAGATTAGGGAGACACTTAATTGCAATCTGTTAAGCCTGCACTTTCTCAGAAGGTCTCTGCAGAGTGTGTGTGTGTGTGTGTGTGTGTGTGTGTGTGTGTGTGTGTGCTCAGGCTTACTTACTGCCTGCAGGTCCATTCATGTCACAGGTCCACTAATTCCTTCGTGGTGAACGTGGTTATTTTAGGGGGCTGTAGCCGGTCAGTCCTTTTAGGTGTTTGAGCATCCTGATGCCTGGCTTCAGGGTCACTGTTGTTTAAATACAGACCCAGTACATGACGCTGTCTGTGCACTTCACCCGTCATCATATAAGCAATAGGCTTGACTAAATAAATATATATTTCAGGCTGTAGTGAAAATCACATATGCGCCAGTGACATCACATTTTTCTTTACATTCCACAGGAACATGATCCCATCAAATCTAATAGAAGCAACGTTCCAACAGGTGAGTGAACCAGAGGAAGCATCTCCCTCCAGACTGTAATACGCTGCTCATCACCCCACTGATACATGTCTGTCTCCACCACACTCCAGTACCGGACAGATTTGGTGCCCATTGTGCAAAACTCTAACGTAAAAGAGTCCCAGGTGAACTATGTGTATGTGATGCCGGACTACCACAACCCTCACCTGGGCCACCCAGTCTTCCTGGAGATCACACCTGCTCCCGACATCAAGTACAAGATTGTCCCCAGTACGAGCAAAGGCATGAACGTCCTGGGGATCGTCATCTTCTCGGCCACGATGGGTGAGAAAGGCTCACGTCATGATATACACGTTGCTTACAGTCTCAGAGTAATGAGTTACTTTAAAGAAAAAAGTGGTGACGCAGGGTCTAACATTCAGGTCTGCTGCTGGGGAAGATGGGAGAACGTGGAGCGCCACTGGTCAACGTGTGTCAGTGCATCAACGAGTGCGTCATGAAGATCATTAACGCAGCTATGTGGTAAGAAGCACACACACACACACACCTTACGCACAAACGTCCAGAAAAAGACTGCGGCGTACAAACGGAGCCAGATTGTGTCTAAAAATAAATGGCACAAAGTCAGTGTGCGTCAGCTGTTGGATTACACCAGTAGGGAGAACACAAATACTCAGGGACAGTGGATGTCGTAATACTCGACGTCTGGCTGCAGGGATTTCCTTCACCAGCCGCAAGAACATTTAGTGCCTGAGTAATTACCAGGTGTTTGGACGAGGCTGAGGTCGGATGAGTAGTCTCTGCTCTTCTCTGCTGTCCTGCAGGTACTTCCCCTTTGGCATCGTGTTCCTCGTGGCAGGGAAGATCCTAGACATGCATGACCCGGCTCACCTGGGGGAGAAGCTGGGCATGTACTTCATCACTGTGTTGTCCGGTCTGTTTGTGCACGGCCTCATCCTGCTGCCGCTCTTCTACTTCTTCTTCACCCACAAAAACCCCTTCCCTTACATCAGAGGGCTGCTGCAGGCCCTCGTCATTGCACTGGCCACATCATCCAGGTTAAGAGATGCTGTCTGTCCCCCAACAAGTTCCCCCGTCTGTCCAGTGAGGACCTCCGTTCACATCCTTTCATTCTCCTCCTGCAGCTCAGCCACGTTGCCGATCACCATGAAGTGTCTGCTGGAGAACTGTGGCGTCGACCGTCAGATCGCTCGCTTCGTGCTGCCAGTGGGCGCCACCATCAACATGGACGGCACAGCCCTGTACGAGGCGGTGGCGGCCATCTTTATCGCCCAGGTCAACGAGTACGACTTGGACTTTGGCCAGCTGGTCACCATTAGGTGAGAATGGACTCACTGTCCTCTGTGCTGGAATGACAGAATTTCACACATCTGACATTTTGACTCTGATGTCAACAGTATAACAGCAACAGCAGCCAGCATCGGGGCAGCTGGGATACCTCAAGCAGGCCTGGTTACCATGGTGATTGTCCTGACCTCTGTGGGGTTGCCGCCGGCTGACATCTCCCTGATTGTGGCCATCGACTGGGTTCTGTGAGTCCCACTGATAAACTCTATTCACTGGGAATCAGCGGCTCTTAGAAGGGACGTGCGCCAACTCTCTTTTTCTGTCTCCTTCCCAGCGATCGCTTCCGGACTATGATCAATGTTCTTGGTGATGCCTTAGCAGCCGGGATTATGGCTCACATATGTAGAAAGGACTTTGAGAAAGCAGCTGCTGAGGCAGTGACCACCGCTGCTGTCAATAATGGGGGCGGCCGGGTAAGGAGGACTTCTGTAGCCACGTTCAACTATTGTACTTCCTTCTACTAACTGTACTGTTGTCGGCTTCTCTCCTGCAGAGAGACACAGTCATCTCCTTCGGTAACCAAAGCGTGGCGCTGTCCGACGCCCCTCTGATCGCACACCGCTGCGATTACGTATTTGAGGTGGAGGGAGACAACGTGCTGGAGCGACCTGTGGCCTGCTACAACCTCTGCCATGTCTGAGGATGATCAGCGAGGGATGCTGCCTTCTACAGCACAAATCTGCAGATCAGAGGGACCGTGAAGAGGCCCTAAAAATCCACCTTCGCTTGAAATCCAGTCATGTTCGCAGCGTGCCCGAGTTTGCTGTGGTGTCAGGGTTGCATGGATTTTTGCCTGTGCCATGTCAAACAGAGACCTTGAATACTTGATCAACCTTGTAGGTTTCCATTCAGCTCTTAATGAACTGGAGAAGTGAGAAAATGCAGTTTCACGCGTTACCTAACTCTAATTATCTTAATGCATCTGCAAACACGATCGTGTGTTGCAATGACAAACATTAGACTGAGTTTAGTGTCAGTGGTGACAGACAGTAACCGTAGTCCTGGAGTTTGACCACAGGTTTAGACTCAGTCAAGGGTTTAAGTTGCCTTAACATGAACTCAAGTCTGACAATAATGCTGTGAACTTAAAAGACTTGAAAGTAAATGAGATGTAATAAAGGAAACACCTGTAGTTGGTTAGCCGTGTTAGCCGGTTATTACAGAGTGACATTTAAAAATGTACATTATTCTAGGATGACAGTCATTCTCGTGTTTTTATACATGTTTAAGGGGTCCGTGTTTTCTAATAAAAACTCACTGATTGGTTTAATCATTTAAATAAGTTTTTAGTGATACAATAACTTTCCCCTTCTTTCTTGATTCGACTGGCTGTTATTGTGTAAAGGCATGTTTTTATGTGACATGGAGGCCAAAAAGTGTGTAAACACGTCTCCCCCATCTGGTCTTATATGGTAGTAACCAACCAAAAATATATTGCTTGTGGTTTGTGAATTATACTTCATCTGACATTTCTCTACCGACGTAGTATAAAGGTAAAGAGTCTTCCTTTGATTAATGCTGACTTGGGAAACAAAAGACAGGAAACTGCAGCAACAGCCTGCTTTAAAAAGAAAAAGCTTGTGAAGACACGTTTAATTTCAATTCTGAAAAGTCACCATGTTTATTTAAATGATCCAATGTTAAAAGACATTTAACGGACTTCAACTTAGTGTCTGTTCAAAACCATGAAAATAAAATCAATAATCCCTTAAAAACACTCCAACAACTCAAGTACGACCGCATACATTGTAAAATAAATATCTGCGCCTCCTCAGATGGAAAACTCACTGTTCCACGTATAAATTAAGGCAGAATGCAGTTTATTCTGACTGCCACTGAACAAATTCACTTGCATCTTCCGTGCAAATCCAACAAAACTGCTAAAAAAACACTAAGCAGTAACATATCAGTAGAAAAAGAAATGATCAAAATAAAACACATTTCTATCGCCTGCTCTGAGCAAGTTATGAAATATTGCACAAACACATTCTGACAAAAACAAAAAAGCACTTTTAAGACCAAAATCTGAAGCTTCTGGTGTAGATACTGATTAAGAGGGGACAGAGAGGTTAAATAGGAAAACAATGAAGTGTCTGGTTGGTTACTGCTGGATGGTCATTTCTAAATATGAGCAAAAATGAATTTGCTACTTTTAAATGAAGTGGTTTCTGTTCACTTTCTGATTAAACTACATCAGAAGAAAATTACAGTATCAATACTAATGTTCCACATGTAAAACACTTTGGACAATTTCGTTCAGATGAAAAATGTAAAAGTAAAAAAGCTAAATCCATAAATAATCCCCCCCTTTGACATCTGAACATCAGATTCAGGCTAAAAGCCAAAGTCTCTCAAAAAACTCACGTAAAAAAATTTAAGTGTGGTCAGACAAAAAAAACTGAGACACATTAAAATAACTATGTCGAAATTCAACAAATCTAATCTAATCCAAATCCCTTTTGCGGAACTGAGCTTTGAATAATGGACATTTCCAGAGCCAGGTGTTAAAAAAAATATTCCTAACAACTCAACTTTGAAAAAAGTGAACATGCCACAATGTGTTTTTTACCTAAAATGTGATTTAACCTTGACCATCTCGGAAATGCTCAGAAATCTCTACTGGACAAGTGTCTGTGTTCAGTTTAAATGGCCTCAACTCTGCTAATATTGGTCCATGTGTTGTTAATCTTTCAAAAACTGAAGCCTGTCTCAGAGTCTGGTGGAATCACTTGTTATAAAAGCGTGTTTTGCTGAACTGGGAGCTTTTATCAGAGCTGCTAATGCACTAAAAATCCAAATCAAATGTAATAAAAACTAATTTAAAAAAAAGAAACAAACCAAACAAAACTTCAGCAAAACAAAACAAAATTTAATGGTTTATGTTGAAAGTGAAACAACCAAAACAAAAGAAATAAAAGAAAACAAATCTAAAGTGAAATCAATAACAAAGGCCATTATTTCTTTCCAAACTTGAAATAAACTAAAACAAGTTTGTACCAAATACACATCTATGCCTCTAGAAAAGAAAAGAAACAAAAAAAAAAACTAAACATTGGCAAACTATGCCTGTATGATGCTGCTTATAATATTATATATATATATATATATATATATATATGTGTGTGTGTGTGTGTGTGTATAACTTTAGTACCTCTGCAAACAATATTCAAAGTCTGTAAATTTAACTTTTGAAAACCTGCTCAAACTGTTTGAGGATCAAATCTCTCCTTGCCTTTGGTCCATCTTAATTCCCTACTCATCATCCACGTTCATTTTCAACAGGACTCTCCTGAAATACAATTTCAAATAGTAAAAAGACACTTCACACAGGGATGTCAAAGCTTTTCCCTACAGAGCTTGTGTTTAAAACTGTTAACCTGGTCAGAGAGTGAGAAAACGTCATAGATTAAGATTGAAAACATAACCATAGTAACCTAAAACTGGTTAAAAGTGCTTTGCTCTGGAGACAGTGAGTGGTGCTGTATGTCTGTGTTCACTGGATGAGAAATTTAAGGCATCTATTTCTACTCATAATGAAAATCCAGCACAGCGTAATTCGCCGGGCTTCTTTACAAACTGGATTTAGCCTGCATCCGTCTCTAGTCCCCACAGGTATACATGCAACACATAAACAGTATTGTAGTTTTGTAGGTCATTCTCAAAAGTTATTTTGGGGGTGTCTGTTACCGCTCTAAAAATTAAAACTACAGAGTGTCACTGAGCCCCGGTAATGACTGTAGAGATGGGAGAGAACGAAACAAAAGGCCCACACACTGTTATACAAAGATGCAGAGAGTACAGTGAATGTCCCATTTAACTGTGAACATGTTAAAACCAAAAACGATGTTCCAGACTTCGCAAAAACATACTTCTGCTCTCTGCTAATAAAGCCTGGGGCAGGTTACTCTACTCACTCCTCTACGCCTGATTGTCCACCTCTCTCTACTTGTGGCCCTTGCTGGTCTTAAAGGACACTTGCAGCATCCTGTCTCCAAGCCTGTAGCCGTTCAGGCTGGCTATGGCCATGGCCGCTTCCTCGTAATTCGTCATGGTAACAAAGCCGAAGCCCTTGCACTTGTTGGTGTTGAAGTCTCGAATCACCTTGACGTTAGTGACGGCGCCGAAGGGGCCAAACATTTGCCACAGGATGCTCTCATCAGCATCCTGGCCCAGATTGTAGATGAAGATGCACCAGCCTGAGGTGGAGTTCCCAGGGACACTGACACCTCCCATGCCACCCATGTGATCAACACCCATAGGGGAGAATCTGAAAATGAGTTCTTGTTAGTATTACACAGCAGACACGGGAAAAGTACTAGTGGGAAATAAAACCAATATGTCATAGTTTGTTGCAGAGCAAGTCCTGCATGAATGTATGTAAACAATACTCCCACCTGAAGCGCTGTGCCTGGTGGTGTAGGGGCCCACCGAAACGCCTGGACTGGTTGTGGTAGAGCTGAGAGATCAGTTGAGTGTTCTTTGCCTGGTTTGGGTTGGCAGCAAACTTAACAGTGATCGGCTCAGAGGCTCCCGGTGGTGTTTGGCCGTTCAAGTTTTTGACTGCATCCTCTGCCTCGGCTCGTTTGTCATAGCGGATGAAAGCCACCCCACGGGACACACCTAGGTAGGCAGGCAAGAGAAGCTGGTGACTGCCTATTAAGATACGAGCAGCAGACCTGCATTTCCGAATTAATCCATCTGCTCCCCATAGCAGAAATGTTTCTTTTGTAAATCAAAGGCAGCGTAGTTACTGAAGTAAATGTATAAAAAGCAAGGAAGTCATTCACCTGTCGTACCTGTACCCTGATCAACAAGTACCCGGGAATTAATAATGCGTCCATAGTGTGAAAACATGTCCTCCACATCCTTCTGGGTCATGGACTTGGGCAGGCCACTGATATACAGGTTGGCATCCTTTATTGTGTCAGAGCTGGGACGAGCATACGACACCTGAAGAAAGGAAAATCATTACAACTGTTTACTGTGTACACATGTTCAAAAACAAAGCAACAAAAAATATCACAGTGCAACAAGCCTGTAATCTACGGAACTGTTGGAATTCTAAGATTACAATTAGATCTTGTATGTACAAATGCAATTACATCATTTTTTAAATTTATGTTTAACATTTTTAGATTCTATTAAGAAAATACAATGAGCTGATGAGCCAACTATCATGTCAAGTCTTCAGCCTGACCAAAATGAGAAGAACAAAGTTTAAGTACAATCACTTTGGTTCCTAAGTCAGTAAATGCATTTAATCTGACCGAATGTGTCAAATAAATTAATATTAAAGTCAAACTCAACACACGACAGATAGGGCAGTAAGTGAGCTGTAAAAGCAGTGTCGCTTCTTCGGGCTGACATTTACTAACTAGTTAGCAGACAGCACAGGAGCCACAGGAGAGTTATATGACATGACATCTTTGGTTTGAGAATTGTAGAACACCTTACGGCACGTTACCTTGATAGTTTTGGACTGTAGCCTTAGTCCATTCAGTGTACTGATAGCTCTGTCTGCATCACTAGGGTTAAGATAGTTAACAAATCCGTACCCTAAACTGTGGCCTAGAGAAAAAAAAGGAAAACAACAAAATAAAACAAAAAAACGTTGTATAGTTCAAAAAAAGTTGCAAACAAATAAATATTTAAAAACAAAAACAAATCTTAACATTGCATGCTAGTCTAAGCAAACAAACAAACAAGGTCTACAGTTGAACAGCGTTGGAATAAATAAAACAAGCTGGTAAAAAAGTTCAATTACGTTCTTTTATAAAAAAAAATATTACATTATAAGACATCTGGGGCCGGAAAACATCTTCTGCCAATAAATACAAAACTTTGGCTGTTTCACTAAGCTGACCCACCTCTCGTATACTCAGAGGGTGCTGCCACAACTCTCCTTTTTCCTGACTCTAAAAGAAACCCTCTGCCATTTAAAACAGACTATTTAGTTTAAGTGGTTCTTGTCTGACACAGGCGTAGCTTCTTCAGAATGCCGCATACCTGCTACTTTGTCGCGAATCAGCTTCGCTGACTCCACCTCCCCGATGCTGCTGAAGAGGCTCCGCAGCTCATCCTGCGTCATGCTCTGAGGCAGATAATTCACTATCAGGTTGGTCTTGGCGTCCTTCCCCTCATCCCCTCCCATGTGGTCTTCATAACCGTTTGACATGTCATACACCTCCTGCAGGTCAGCCAGGTGTGACAAAAAACACAGAGCAAGGTAAGCACAGGGGGGATGCTGGGTTGCAATTACAAACAACTCAATAAGTGTTTGATCATCAACTACTTGTTTAAGTCATTCAGGCAAAAACAACAAATGAAATGAAACAAATGTGATTTAATGCTTCTGTTTTTCCACTGGCAGGAAAGTAATAAAAGCATATTTAAGTGCTGCCTGACCTCTGCATCACTGTCAGGCACTTAACAACTACGTCAGATACTATTTCAAATCAGACCTGTGCATTCAAGGACAACTGTTGTTTTTCTCCTGTGCTTCAGGAATAATTTCCAAAAATGACTATTAATTGATCAATTCTATTATGAAAAACATGTGACTGGACTTAAGATGAAAATAGGTCTCAATGCAGATCTTTATAGAGTAAACCACAATGCTGGTTTTTATCTGTCCAAATACAGAGCAGACAATGGTTCATGGTGGACTGAAATTGGATAAGCCATGAAATGGGAACCGGCCCAGTGGTCAATCTGACAGAGATCTATTCACGCAAAAGAAGGGTTGTGATTGTGTATTCTGGTGGGTACGATACACTGCCGGAGAATGAATGAGAGTCCTGTATCAACCCAGTAAACATGGGCCAAGCTTGTGGAAACTGGCGTGCACAGGTTTTTGTTGCTCCTTGTTTTAACTCCATCTCACTTTTAAATGATATTTAATCCAACCAAAATAACAAGGCTCTAACAGGTTAGTATGACGTGACCTTAAGCTGAACATTAAGTGGATCTATTACAACACAGCCTTGTTTAATGGGAAAACCAGAATCTCTTACTCACTTTCAAGTACTTAATGTGCCCTCGACGAACTGCCATGAAGACACTTCACTGCTCCTAAGGCTGCGTGGGTAGAAGACAAAAATCCAATGACCACACCGATGTTAAAGAGTGGAGAAACTCTCATTGACACACACAATCAGACCTGTATCATTTAAAAAGCAGTGATCGCCAGGTAGGGTTACAAAGAAAGAAGCTTAAATGACTTATTTCAGTTAGTTTGTTACAGTGCAGGTGAATAAGTAATAGTGATTACAAATAGTAGTTGTGTAATCAATTTACTGCACAGCATGCATCCAGACTAGCTGCTGTGGTCTGAGACCATGTACGTAAACATGCTTTAATGTTTCAGTGCTTCCCAGCAGCTGACGTGTGTCCACACCTTCAAGTAATAAGCCTCAGTTCGTACTGTGCTTGTACTTTGGTACCAGGTCCAGTTAAAGGTTAATCTGACTTTGGACCGCTGCAGGATTTCAATGAGTCATTTGACGGGTTTGTGGAAACAATAGCTGTTGCAGCCACAACGTGAGCTGCTGTTTCTGAATGAACTCCCTTCATCTACTGAACCATAAACGCAGATTGATAATTCACCGACAGTATAAACATTTAACGGCGCTTGTCCCGGCGTCACTGGCTTCGCTCAGTGCTTGTAATAATATCTGACTTTAAAGCTGTAGCAATATTACTTTTCTCTTTAACTTATGCCAGTTGAATAATGCAATTTGGTTCTCGTATAGCTAACAGGCACTTGGGTTTACGAGTTGGTCGCCAGCTCGGAAACGTGCAGGGGCCTAGCTTGCTAGCGTTAGCATGCTAGCAGATGCATGCTCACAAAAGATCAACACACAAATTGAGGCTTTATAAGCGCGGTGGTGATTTTTAAAACGCTGCGACATACGGGTGAGCGAAAGTCGTTGCGCTGCATAAAGTGGCCACGTTGTGTGGTGGCGTCCTGGTTAGCTAGCTAGCTAACTGCTAAAGCAGAGCACCGCGGCCTTATTTTGAGGAGCGCTGGACCGACGCATTTCGGTCCCCGCGCCTAAACCCCAGCGGCCTGCGAACAGGCCCCGGATGCTAACATTAGCCACCGGCGGCTCCCAGGGCCGCAGGAGCAGCATGGCACGCGTTTAGAAACCCCGAGACCGAGACGCGTCGAAAGGCTCCCTCCCCAACCCCCAGACTTACCAGCGTGTTGGGGGGTAGTTGCTATCCCTGCTTCCTTCCTCTAATTTTCCCTAAACGACTTCTGCCTCCCTCCAAGTCGGACTCGCGTAGTGGGAAAACCCGGGGAAGGGGCGACGTGATGAGCTGCGCCACACCCACTCGCGTCCAGCCGGCCACGCCCCCCGAAGAGGCGACAGCGTGGTCAACGCACGCTGCTGAGCGGGTCAAGATCCAAGACGGTCCTTGACAAGACACACAGGTCCACCAGAACCCGTGGATGCAAACCAGATGACGTCACGAGGAGGCATTTATGGCCATACCTGCATTATTTTTATGACTGATATAATTTCACTCAGGAGGCCTTTTTGATTCACATTTTCTAGCAGCACTTTTATTGCGTGTCAGTATCAGAGGGCTGCCGTGCACTGGATGCGCTGTTGGGGCTGTAGTGTAATTTGTAACACACAATATCACAGATTGCATAAGGACTGAATGGTGCAATTATGTAAAAGTAATACACAGTTTTGTGCAACTTTCATGTTGTCAGACAATCGTGATTATTAACAAATATCACCACTACGTGCATATATACACAATATATTATCCTATGATGTAGGTATCTAGTGCAAAGTAGAGTGTTACTTTATGGCCAGGGATCGATAGCCAATATACGATGAACTCTTCATCAGCTGTAGCACAATAAGAACCGAAATAACCTGCATAATAACATGAAAGGAGGAGAGGGTTCCAGTTAGGTGCCAGTTCAGACAATGCACAGCAAGAAATGCAGTTCAATTGTATTGTAACATGTTATTTCAGTCATACAGCACCTCCATCAGAAGAACCACTGGGAGGCCCCAAATGATTAACATCAGAGCAAACTGTACAGACATCTCCAGCTTCTTCCGACAGCCCTGAAAGAGACGCACAAATAAAAAGCAACTGCTGACATCCACTGTTCAGACATTCACCCTAAGGACTATCTACCTCTCTGTAAAGCTCCCACGGCTGGTGCACGGTGCCATTGCAGGAGGGGAAAGTAGTGTTGCAGCAGCTGAGGGGGACCTGCAGACCTCCGGTCTTCTTGAACCACGAGGTTTCTAGCCAGTCTCTGTAGTCACGGACGCCGCAGCATTGAAACTAGCAGCGGCCAGAACACAGAGTATTATCACATCGATCTTCGGCCACCAGGACAAATTTGCAGTGCTGTATTGCTTTTACATAGCTGTTGGAGCAGCGGAACTCACCTTCTCTTGTGCAGCATCTACAGCTCGAGAGTTTGGGTCCTGGCTTCTGCCAGAGTAATTCAGAAAGACTCCAGAGAGGGGCGCCATCTTTGCATCCAGCTACACAAAACATCAGAGGTCCCAAGAACACAAGCACACAGTTACTGTACTGGAGTAATCAGGTAATAGTTTAATAATTCGCAAATGCAACTTTATACCTCTGTCGTATGGAAATAAGCCAACGCTGAAGATGTACTTTCCAGACAGAGGACCACAAATAGTAGGTAAACAAACTAAAAAGCAAAATATTATTAGGTCCAGTCTAAACATTGATACACATACAAATACTTCCATTCACAAAAACACACTCCTCACCAGTCCCTGCATAAAGGTGGAATCCTTGAAGCTCAGCCAGGAGCCAACGCTCCCGCTCACCAACAGGAATAAGGCACTGACGAGTGCAACAATAGCCGAGAGAGCGATGTAGGCATCAGAAAAGAATAACCTGCTGTGTCTGTACTTCATGAGCAGGTAGACTCCGCTCACGCCGACCACTAACCCCAGCAGCTGGTGAACAAAATCAGACAGTAGGATTTGTACAAGCCAAGGGACCAGCTACAGATACAGTTGTTATGCAAAGATTACATGTTTAAACATATCATTAGAAGAGATGAAAACAAAGGAAACGTCTCTGCTTTTTAATCATGTCACATTCAGGCCCTGTGATTAATCCTCCAAGCTTTGCTTAAACCGAGTCCAAATACTCAGGTAATTATGACATAACTGTCTTATAAAACAATAGGCTACACAAATAAAAAAAACATCAGCAGAACACAAGCAACATTTCACTGTGTGCCCTGCTCTGTAGCTGATCACTTCCTCTAATTACAAACGTGGTGTCAGGTGATTTGTGCGCGTGATAAAACCAAAGCTAGATCTTTCGCACGGCACCGAATTCGTAATTCGCTCATGAACTGTCAATGGCAATAATTTAATTTAAATGATATCCTCAGAAAAACAATTGTTGACCTACCCAGAGAAGCTGACACACCAGCTGAAGCGCTGCTCTGAGAGCTTTTCTCCTGCCGCTCATTTTCTGGCCGAGCAGGGAGCGCACTGGACGCGCGTAAACGCCGAGGCGGAACAATAACAGACACTGGTTTTCGTCACTTGATCACCTTCCTCCAAAAGAACGCGGAAACCTCTGTGAAGCAACAACGCAGCGCAAAACGCTCAACTTTGACACACTTGTTTTCTGTGGAGCAGGTGGGAGTCAGTGCGGGGACTGTTGGAAGACTTTAAAGCCTGGAAACCTGCGCAGGACGCACTCATACTTACTGACTACTGGAAATGTGTTTGCTTTGTTGTGTTGTGTCCTCGCCGAGGACGTTGGCACTGGCGCGTTGGAATCATGCTTCAGATCAACACTGCCCTCTTGCGAAATTATTTATAATTTATTTATTTATTAACACTTGTGCTGGAGCTGCTCATTCCTAGTTTGTGAATTTTGCCAGAACACAAAATTTGTGGGACACTAATATTAAGTATTGTTTAATATTCCTGTTTTAAAATGGTATAGTGACATGTAAAACTGTAAAAAAATCTAAAATCTACTGGAATGAATAAGGCCACATTTATTTCTCTGTTAGGAGTAAATGTAACCACGCAATATTATAATATGTATAACAGTATATCATTAGATGATTGAAATGTTTCTTCTAATATTCAGCATTTTCTCTGTTTGGTGAGTTTAGTTTCAGCTCTGAGTTCAGTGTCTGTGTCAGAGTTTGTTCCTCTTCAGCAGCTGCAGTTGGTTCCTGCTGTAACAGCTCAGTGTCTCTGACTGAGGAGGTTTTTGTACGACGTTAAATCACTGTGTCAACACCCAGTCACCATTCAGCTCATGTTCACTCTGACAGTAATAAACTGCAGCATCTTCAGCCTGAACTCCACTGATGGTCAAAGTGAAGTCAGTGCTGCTTCCACTGCCACTAAACCGAGCTGGTGTGTCTGACTCCAGCTGATTCACATAATATATCAGGAGCTTTGGACTCTGTCCAGGTTTCTGTTGGTACCAGAACAAATCCTCATCACCACTATTCCACCTGTAAACAGCTGTGTTGGTTCTACAGGTGAGTCTAACAGTGGATCCTGGAGTGAACGTCTCTACTGGAGGCTGAGTCACAGTCACCTGACCGCTGCATCCTGCAGACAAAAACCAGTCATTGATTTATCAGCAGAAACCAAGGAGACAAAAAGCAGCACATGATGTTTGAAATGTTGCTGAGTGAGTGAACCTGTGAAGCAGCAGCAGAGCAGCGTCCAGATGAGGATGGTGATGAGAGTCATGCTGTTGAGCTTTCTGCTGTGTTGACTGACAGATGTGAGTCCTGCAGTGTTGAACTCACAGGACTATAAACCTTCTGAGTTCACTGGAGGATCAGCTGATGATGCAAAGCCTCCTCTCTATGGAAATGACTTCTCTGCTCTCAACACACTCAACACAACGAGAAACAACATCAGGACAAAACCACTGGATTTATCACATTTATCATCTTACTAGGAGAACAGAAACTAATTTAGTTCATATTTTTTTTCACTACACAGATTTCTAGTGCAGGCGGTTTTTTAAATCATTTTGTGATACGAACGCATCAGTGACTTTACTCACCGTTCATTTATTTTGCATTTTACAAGAAAAGGAAGTGAAACAGACAGATGTAAATGGTTTTAACTGCTCTCATTTAAGTAAATCAGTCACACTGTCAGTCAAGCCTGGATACGACCAAGTAAAGCTGCTTGCTAGAAACTGAGGGGACTTTACAGATTTATTTATATCCCAGTTGTGTTCACTGGACCGTTTTTACTCATCACAGTCTTCAACCACCTGCACCTGCAGCAGGTTGTTTTTACTTCAACACAGCCTGAATCTCTTCACCACCGTGGACAGCAAGACCATAATAATCTGCAACATCTACTAACACGTCTCAAAGAGTCTAGTGAGAACCAGCTGAGATGTTGTGGTTGTGGTTACTTAAAAAAGTGTGATGATGGTAAAGTCAACTCAGAAAAATGATACATGGGACAAGAGATCTGATTAATGTGAGCTACAATTCTGATACATCTCTGTAATTACTTTCTGTTGGGTGAGTTTAGTTTCAGCTCTGAGTTCAGTGTCTGTGTCAGAGTTTGTTCCTCTTCAGCAGCTGCAGTTGGTTCCTGCTGTAACAGCTCAGTGTCTCTGACTGAGGAGGTTTTTGCACGACGTTAAATCACTGTGTCAACACTCCACCACTATGGTAACTCTGACAGTAATAAACTGCAGCATCTTCAGCCTGAACTCCACTGATGGTCAAAGTGAAGTCAGTGCTGCTTCCACTGCCACTAAACCGAGCTGGTGTGTCTGATTGAAGCGTTTTCACAAGATATATCAGGAGCTTTGGACTCTGTCCAGGTTTCTGTTGGTACCAGGCCATAACGTCACCATGTGTACTGTCTCTGTAAACAGCTGGGTTGGTTTTACAGGTGAGTCTAACAGTGGATCCTGGAGTGAACGTCTCTACTGGAGGCTGAGTCACAGTCACCTGACCGCTGCATCCTGCAGACAAAAACCAGTCATTGATTTATCAGCAGAAACCAAGGAGACAAAAAGCAGCACATGAGGTTTGAAATGTTGCTGAGTGAGTGAACCTGTGAAGCAGCAGCAGAGCAGCGTCCAGATGAGGATGGTGATGAGAGTCATGCTGTTGAGCTTTCTGCTGTGTTGACTGACAGATGTGAGTCCTGCAGTGTTGAACTCACAGGACTATAAACCTTCTGAGTTCACTGGAGGATCAGCTGATGATGCAAAGCCTCCTCTCTATGGAAATGACTTCTCTGCTCTCAACACAACGAGAAACAACATCAGGACAAAACCGCTGGATTTATCACATATATCATTTTAATGGAACAGAAGATGAAAAGATTTGAAGCTGAACTTGTGATTTTTATTCATTGGATTCAAGTTTTATCTCAGTGGTTTGTATATGTTTAACTTTTTCACTTTGATTTATCTGTAGTTTGTTCTATTTGTTTCATATTATACCAGAAATCATGTTGTATTTATTTAAATTAAAATGTTAAATTAATTGTTTTAAATAAAAACATTCAAATAATGTATCTCTAAATAAAACACAAATGACTTATACGTAGAAATTCACTCTGAGTTTCTTAAATGCGAAATGTTACCATAATGTTTCTAAATTACATTTGAATCATAATCAAGTCGTATGAGTTTGATTATTCAGATGCTAAAGAAAGTAAAAATGATTTGTCTGTACTGGATAAAAGTGACTTTTCAGTGAACAGAGTGTTGTCGACAGAGCAGGAGGTTTTTGTACGACCACTGAATGAGTTTGTTTCACTGTGGAGGACGTTTGGTGGAGGAACCAAACTCATCATGTTCTGTAAGTAGCAAACCTTTCTCATTTATACGACTAAAATATTAAAATGTAGTTTTTCACAATGTGTATATAAAGTAATCATATTTTGTGGGTGTTTCTTTTTATGCATTATCTATTAAGCCGAATTAAAACATAAAATTTGACAAGACTTTGTGTATTGTAAGGATTTAAATATTTTTTGATAGTGTTAAACAATACTTTTTATTGAAATAGATTTGAAAAATATTTGTCATTGTTCAATCAAATTTGTAAAAGTGAGCTTGAAAAGACAGAAGCATTTTCAAAATGCATACAATTTGATTATTAATGTTAATTAGTCAGTTGACGGTTTTTAAGATAAAAACTAATTTTCCTGCAAAACTAAAAACATGTGTCATTGTGCAAGCAGCGTAAATGTAAGTTGTTCATAGTTCTTTAGCTTGATGTGGTGAGAAGGAAGTGAAACCTTTCAGTTCCATGTATTTATGGTAACTTCTGCTCATGGTGAAGAAAAATGCTTGAATTGAAATTTGTCATTTTAAATAATATGTTTCACCTTCGTTTACTCTCAGACTCCAACACTTCTTATCTCATCTGCATCTGAGATGAATTTATTTCACTGAACTAGTTCTATTTTGTGCTTTTTGAGCTTTGCTGTAATTCAGAAGAAAACTTGAGACTTTTAGCTCATCAACATTCACACAAAACTTTAGTTATCAGTTGCTTTTTGCATATGTGAAGTGGAAAAAAGTGGAATAATTTATTTAATGATGCCGTCTTGTAACGGACCAACCAGTGTGAAATAAGTGAAGAATCTAAGTTGTCTCTGTTGCTCATAGTCTGTTTTAAGTTCTGGTGGTTTTCATTCAATTTTGAGTTGATGAGCTTCCATTTCTGACCTAATCCACAGCAGCATTAACCTCTGTCCTGAGCGTCTGATGTTCAGTGTCTGTGCTACAGTGGACGTCACTCTGCTCCTTGTGTGTCTCTGCTCTCTCCTCCAGCTGGTCCCGTGGTCAGACCCTCCGTCTCTCTGCTTCCTCCGTCCTCTGAGCAGGTCTCCGGGGGCTCGGCCACGCTGGCCTGTCTGCTGACCGGCTACTCTCCTCAGGGAGCCGTGGTGAGCTGGGAGGTGGACGGTAGCGAGGTGACGGAGGGAGTCCTGAGCAGCTCAGAGGAGGAGAAGAACGGACGCTTCAGCAGCAGCAGCACCCTGACCCTGAGCCAGGAGCTCTGGGAGAAGGCAAAGCTGTACACCTGCAAGGTCCTCCACCATGACCACAGTCAGGTCCAGTCCTTCCACAAGAACCAGTGTCAGGACTAGAGGAGCTGACTGAGGCCCAGGACAGGAGCGAACCTGCTGCTCTGATCAATACGAGACCAAACTAAAGCTTCATGTGACAGAACAGCAACAACTTAGAGAGAAATGTGTGGAGCTCTGTGAAAACATGTGCTTTATTACTTACGTTGATGATTTTGATAATAAAGCTTGCACTCAAACATAACACGATGGCGTGTTGTTGTCTTTGACATCGTGAAGGCAAGTAAGAAATGGAATGATTCTATAAACGATCCTCAACTCTAAATAAAATTAAAAATTTCGATGAATGGATGAACAAGTATAATATTTTCAGGCACAAAGTGTCTATTTTGCTGAGAGTAAAAATAACAGAATATGAGAAAAAAGAAATTTAACAGTTATTTAAAAAAATTATAAATTTAGAAATTATATCAATTACTGTTTTAAATAACATCATATGAATCCGTGTTTGGTGAGTTTAGTTTCAGCTCTGAGTTCAGTGTCTGTGTCAGAGTTTGTTCCTCTTCAGCAGCTGCAGTTGGTTCCTGCTGTAACAGCTCAGTGTCTCTGACTGAGGAGGTTTTTGTACGACGTTAAATCACTGTGTGAACACTCCACCACTATGTGCACTCTGACAGTAATAAACTGCAGCATCTTCAGCCTGAACTCCACTGATGGTCAAAGTGAAGTCAATGCTGCTTCCACTGCCATTAAACCGAGCTGGTGTGTCTGATTGAAGCTTTTTCACATAATATATCAGGAGCTTTGGACTCTGTCCAGGTTTCTGTTGGTACCAGAACAAATCCTCATCACCACTATTCCACCTGTAAACAGCTGTGTTGGTTCTACAGGTGAGTCTAACAGTGGATCCTGGAGTGAACGTCTCTACTGGAGGCTGAGTCACAGTCACCTGACCGCTGCATCCTGCAGACAAAAACCAGTCATTGATTTATCAGCAGAAACCAAGGAGACAAAAAGCAGCACATGAGGTTTGAAATGTTGCTGAGTGAGTGAACCTGTGAAGCAACAGCAGAGCAGCGTCCAGATGAGGATGGTGATGAGAGTCATGCTGTTGAGCTTTCTGCTGTGTTGACTGACAGATGTGAGTCCTGCAGTGTTGAACTCACAGGACTATAAACCTTCTGAGTTCACTGGAGGATCAGCTGATGATGCAAAGCCTCCTCTCTATGGAAATGACTTCTCTGCTCTCAACACACTCAACACAACGAGAAACAACATCAGGACAAAACCATTGGATTATGCTAAAGGATTAAAGTTTATGTCAACTAAGCTTTGGTTGGTATAGAACAGAATAGGAACAATAAATAATATAAAGTTGTAGTTATGCTAAGAATAGTTTTGTAAATTACTGATGTGTGAATGAAAATGCAAAACATTTTAAAATGGCAAACTCACACCTGTCCTTATGAAACCGAAAAAGTAGATGCACCGATTTCACACGAAGTTGGATCACATGAAAATGTAAAGTCTGTTCTTTCAACACTCCACTAGTCAGCTGACGTCCCTGATGGCTTATCTAATATAAATAACACTTTTATCACAACGTCAGCTCTGCTGCGGCTTCGTTTGCTCTGCCCTGGGACGCGCTGGTGCATGTCAGAGGTCACAGTTGTAACGAGGCTACATACTGCCCCCTTGTGTCAGAAACAACAAATTCATTGACTTCATTACCCCACACGCATGTTTATTTCAGTCCACCTTTAATAATAATTTATATGGACCTTATTCAATGCTAGAATTTGTTCGTTTCATGATGAACAACAACTCATTTCAAAGTGTTCCTGTCACGCAGACACTGTAACTGGAATGTGTTGGTCTGGTCCAGAGCCACAGCGTTTACAGTACGGAGCATTTGTATCAACCTGCTTAATACCATCTCAGTAGGTTTTATTGCATCGTACATCGGTTTAAAGGCACATTTAATAAAATATCAAAAAACCTTCCAGTGATTGTCTTTACGAGGGGTACGAGGTACAGACTGAACTCATTTGGTGCTGCACCGGCTAAAACAAACGTCCTCTTCAAATACTGACTCGTGTCTGGCTGAGTGTCTCAGGATTAGCAGTACACGACTGCACAGATCAGGAAAACTGAAGATGAATTTATACAAATCACGCTAAAGCAAAATGGTTCGTTGTGTTAGTTAAAAAATACAAAAAAAAGATAAACATACGTTTTAGAAGCTGTTACAAAATACGAGACATTATCAATGCACAATATACAAAAAAAGGCTTCCTCCAGTTCAACACTGTGAGACTATTTGACAGGGTATTTGAGTTGAACTAGCACCAACACACCAACAGTCAGGCATCTACTGCAGAACATGGACAAAGGGAACATTAAGACAAGACATCCTGCTGAGAGAAATCTGGATCTTTGGTGTAACGCCTGAGTTTTCTGAAAAAGTTTGATGGAAAACGTGAATCGCATGAGAGCCGAGTTAAATCTAGACCTGGCCACCCGACCGCTGACAAGATTTATAATGCACGACAACAGACTGACACAAGCCGTGAATCCTGGCGGGTGGGAATGGCTTTTAGCCCTGCTCTAAGGCTGCACTGTCCCCTGCTGGTTTCTGTACATCGTGGTTTTCTAGGCCACTGTTCTCTGGTTACCGTAGCAACCACAGACAACGTCATGATTAGCAACTTATAAAGGTCTGACCCCTGTACAGGAAATACGCGTGTGTTTATCGAAGAGGTGACGCATCGAGCTACAGGAACGTCTTCTGTGTCTCTGGTCATGCAAAACAAACAAAAAGCAACGTGATGACAGGAAAATGAAAATGAAACGGAAATTATTAATTATTCGCCCTGAAGTCTGCAAGAAGGTTAGAGAGTCCACCTACGACTAAGGCACTGCTGCAGGACTACGAATGGTAAATAATGCAATATTGGCACCACTACAATTTTAACTACATCTCCTCTAATTTAGTTATTTATTTTTCTGTGAGCATTTTTCTATTGCGTATTGCAAGGTGGGGGAATCATGTTCATCAGGAGATTTTATTCGGTCACCTTCTCAGAATAAACTCACAACCTGTTTGATGCACACAGTTAAAATAAAGCCTCAATAAAAGCTCTCAGCGGTTTGGTGAACAAGTCTTGAGATGGAACTCTATCTAGGACATGTTAATGCTTTTTAGGAGGACACCTGGTGGTAAGATGAAACCATTTGTGAATACGGATCTTGGTTAACAAAAGGTCTTGAAGCTCTGCAACAGCGATCCAGCACTCCTGTCATGCATAGTGTAGTAGCCACGAGTGTCAACAACACGCGTGCTACGGCAGCAACAAACAGGACATACATTACGGCTGTATGCAAGGCACGGGAGTAAATAAATATGGCTTCAGTAGAGGCATACTGTGAGGAGTGTAGAGGCGTTCAGTCACCGCTCTGAGAATCGACTCGAAGGTGCTGGCTGACGCTGGCGTTAGGCTTGTATAGTCCGTAGAGACTGAGATTTAGCGGTTGCTCTTCATGGCCTCTTTAGCAGCGAGGATGAGGGGAGTGAGGCTGGACAGAGGTTTGGCCAGTTTCAGGAATGGATGCTACGGACAAAGAAATGCACTCGTGTTCAGGGTCAACCTCTGACAACAGAGAGCAAGATAATAATGACTCCCGAACTCAATGCGGTGCAGCTCTAAGCACAGACACTACATCTACAGTTACATGTAGATGAGGTTAATAATTAAGAAATAGAGCAGAATGATTAACCGTGAAAATAACAGTAATGTCCCTAATTTACAGTTCATCTTGCTCTACCTGCAGTAGCTCTCGGCCAGATCCTCGTTTCTCCACGTCCATATCCAGACAGCGGGACAAGAAGGACCTGAAGACAGGAGACAGCTTCTCTGGATTCTGCAGCTCAGGAGTCCCGTTGGTGGCGATTAAATACAGAGCCTAAAGGCAACACAGCAGCAATAGGCTTTAACATTACAGGTAGGTCAAAGACTAAAAAGCTGCACAAGATGATGGTGCAAGAATAAAAGGCAGTGGTAGGATTTATTAGCAGGAAGCGAAATGCAGGCGCCAGTCTGTCCTTCGCACGTACGCACCCTGAGCGGGTTCTCGTTGAGGTACGGAGGTTCTCCCTCCACCATCTCTATGGCCATGATTCCCAGAGACCAAATGTCCACTTTGGGTCCGTAAGCTTTCCTCGTCACCACCTCAGGAGCCATCCAGTAGGGGGTCCCCACCATGGTGCTGCGTTTGTTCTGCTCTGGAGTGATCTGGGCACAGAAGCCGAAGTCAGCTGAAAGAGAGAAGAATAACGTGTCGGTGTTGGCTTAACGACACTTTATTTATGCCTGTGCACGTCTGCGTTTGCTCTCCCTCACTGAGTTTGACAGAGCCGTCCATCCCCAGCAGTACGTTGTCACTCTTGATGTCTCTGTGGATGACCTGGTTGGCGTGAAGAAACTCCAGCGCTTGCAGAACCTGGACACGCAGAGGAAATAATTACCCAACTGTATAAAGATTAACATTTGTTTTAGTAAACAGGAAGAGCAGTGTAGACGAACTCTACCTCTCTGCAGACTGCGGCGATCTGAGCTTCGTCCATGCACGTCTCCGTCACAACATCAGTAAGTGAGCCGCCAGCAAGATACTCCATCACCACGAAGAGCTCGTCTCCTACGAGGAAACTGAAAACACGCAAAAACACAGTAAGACTCAAAGCGGCCGACTAACGCTAACAATGCCTGCAATACACCAGACTTACCTGTCCAGGAAGTTGACGATGTTGGGGTTCTTCATTTCCTTCATGACCAGGATCTCATTGATAATTAGCTCTTTCTTTGGCTGTTTCTGCAAGTTGATCTGTTTAATGGCCACCTACAAAACACAACAAACACAAACAAACTTAATAAGATAGTAATTAATACTAAATATTATCAATTTAACTTGCAGTGAAAGTTAAAACCCTGATCTTTAACTCACTGAAATGTGGAAAAAGGTTAAAAGATGACTGCAGTCCTACTTCAGTTCAGTCATGTTTGGAGGCAGCTCACCAACAAAATGACTCTTACGGCTACTTTAACATAGATGATGACTTTTTATAGAGGCAGAGACACAAGATAAATGAAGTTTACCTCTTGTCCAGTAGCAACATCTATTGCTGTAAAAACGGTGCCAGATGCGCTGAAGAGAAAAAACAGCGAGACATGGAGACAAGGTTAAGTCACTGCTGACAAACATCAAACTCCAACCAATCAATGCTCTGTGTGCTCAGGTGTGACTCACCCCTGGCCGATCTTCTCATAGCGAGTGTATTTCTTCTTAGGATCTCCAACGCTGACAATAGTTCCTAAAAAAAAAAAATCACCAAAAAATTGCCAAGTCAGCTTTACTGAAGCCACAAATAAATGTGGCTCTGCTTGGAATGTGTTTTATGTACTTAGTTTGTCCATGATCTCCTCGTCGGTCATCTTGCCTCCCTTCTTTTTCTGTTTGTCGGCGGCTTTAGATCCCGTTTCCAGAGGGGGGAGAGGATCTATCACCGATCTCGTATAAACCTGACACGACACAGAGAAGAAGTCAGGAATATGTTTGCCACACATTTCAGTGACACACGTGACTGTGTTGTATAGATCTTTAATATATCTTTGTTGTCTACTTTAACATGAAGGCACAACTCACTGATTTGGTGTGTTCTGGCCGCGGTGCCACAATGGGAGGTGGCGTGTCGTCATCGTCATCGTCGCCATCTTTGCTGCTTGATGCCCCGGTGAACGTACCCTGCTTGCCTGGCTGCAACCGCAAAGGAACAACAAAAGTATTTCATGAAATATTCAATGCAGTTACTAATGAGAGTGGACGCAATGAGCTGAGCTACTCACCGACTGCAAGTCTTTATCTGAAAGAGAACAACAAGACAGTGAGGACACAATGCTGAGAGCGCACAGCTACGGCACAGGGCATTTAATGTGTTTAGAGAAAGACAACTGACCCGAGGCAGAGACACTGAGGTATTTCTGTTTTCCACTGGTGGAGTCGTAGAATTTGAGAATGTCAAGAACAGCCTGGGGATTTTGTTTCTGCTCCGATTTACTGATGTTGGAGGTTTGAAGGAGACGGGCCCACTGCTCCGGCATGCCCTGGACAAACGGACACGCACGCACACTGAGGAACATACACAGACATCTTCCCACTGAACTAAACGAGAAAACACTTCTTTACGAGAAGAATTTGAGTTATGTTCCACTGATGCATTCTCTGGTTTTCAGAAAGAATGTGGGAGAGGTTTGAACGCACAGCTCGTTTTACAGCAACACCAAAAACAGAGTCTTCACAATGAAATACTGGACTCATTTAACTGGCGTTTCCTTATAGTGACATATCATAACTTCTGATTACATTCAAAGCTGCTTAATAATCATATCTTGTGTAAAGTGTTTAATCACAGTATTACGACACCCAAATGACTAAACAGAGAACTTAATAGTGCCTCAAACAGCATTTCCCCATTTAGTCACGGTTACATTAGCAAAAGCTAAAACAGTAACTTCCCATTCAAATACTTGCTTTAAAGTGCAGAGGTTTTTGCTGAATGAGAAGTTTCCTGTCGGTAAATGCAGCTACGGAGGAGTCGGTGGATACAGGCACTGGGCATGTTGAGCGTTAGGGTCAGATACGTACAGTGAACTCTCCGGTGACGGCGTCAAAACCAACATGGATGGTGTGTTCAAAGTCAGACGGCGACGATATCTCAGGCCTGTCTTTGTCCCTGTCCTTCTTCCTGCCTCCTGCATCAACGGGTCACAGTGTTAGTGATTCAGTTCCACCCACGGGTTGTTGAGCTGTGATTACACGTGCACTGCACATATCCCTCACCTTTCTCATAGGCGAACATGGAGATGATCTTGTTTCTGGACTTCTTCTCCTCTGGTACAGATGGCAGTGGCTTCTGATTGGCCAGCTGGGGGTCCTTGGCTCCTCCTCCTTGGCTGCTCATCCTGACAGGGGGGGCGGGGGGCTTGTCGTCACACAGTCCGCTGTCACACATCTACACACACGTGCACCTGCAGAGTTTGGATAAGGTGCGACAAATTCAAATGAAGCCAAGAAACACAGTACAGCTGTTGCATTCTGGGCCGCTGCGACACCGCTTCCTGTTTTACTTTACAGCGTGTTACACGCTAGCTCGAAAGGGCTACAGAGGAACTGCTGCAAATCAAGTTCAACAACTGTACGATGAGTGAAGAAAAACTCACGCAGACCTCACTGATCGATCCATGCCCCAACTACTGGGTCGACACTGAGCGATAAAACCGACGGAACGCCGAGCGAATGCAGGAAGCAGCGCTGAATGGGCAAAGGTGACGTGCTGAGTCTTGTTCACCGTTACAAATGAATGAGGAAGGAAAGGAGGCGGTGAGGGTGAGGGCGCGAGACAGAGAGAGAGCGAGAGAGAGGGCGAGAGAGAGAGGAGCTGCTTTCCAGTCAAAGGTTTGTCTGGTGACTCTTTGTAGTGCAGGTCCGACAACAATCCTGCAAAAACCCCCCCTTCATGAAGGTGATGGTGTGTTTTAGACGTGACTGATGATATATACACCTGCCAGTCAAACAGGAAAATGTTGACTTTGATTTAATAAAATCTCTGCTTCCACTTAAAACGTTCATTTGTGGTCTAATATTTTCTATCTGCAGCATGTGCAGGATTTGAGTTTTCTTCTAGCGCCAGCAGACGCTGTCTCATCCATTACAATGTGGAGAAAACTGAGATTCACACTCAGACCCAGCTTTTTCGACCACAAAAGCACCACTTACAGTCTTGCAGAGCAAGCACTTCGATAGACTCTGAGCTGAAGGCCTGCATTCTTCATGACATCACAGACAGGAAACAGGAAGCAAACAAAGGTTTCCTCACTTTGCGTGTTCGACCACTGATGACACAGCGCGTGTTAAACCCGGGTAACAAACGCGGCTCAGGTAGGTACGACCACGTCTCCACACAAACCCCGAAGAAAGGCTCCTTAGCCTAACACGGTAACCCATGCACCGCGTGTGACGTCAGGCTTTAAGTTATGCGAAACGCCTTTTCATACAATCTGGTTTTTCCTGTGTAATAACTGAGCCCTCGGGCCACAAACTCATTGGCACCATTTCTGACTCAACACATCGCTGTTCTCCTGAAACGCTGCACGGTAAAGTACGCCTGACGCTTTCCCAGCTGTCACTGCTGCTCACTCCGCTGTGGACGGCTGTAATTTAAAGTGATCAAACAGACGACCCCAAGACCAGACACACACATGGAACACGAGGCACGAGGCACCCGCTCGCTTTCGTCAAGTCTCCAAGACTCAGTACCGTCGACTCCTTGGTCTAAGCTGCGGAGCACTCACCAGTTTGTTGCCTCTTCTGCGTCTCACAGAAGGCGACAGAAACGGTTGTATTCCCTCAAAGTGTGTGCTGCTCCTCTTACGGCTCATTTAACGACTTATCTTCTCTCCCCTCTTTTTCTGTCTTTCCACCTTCTCTGGGCAGGTCTTAGCTGGCTGCCTCATTCCTCTGCAATCTCGATCGGGACAAGTGTATTCTTGCCCCAGCAGGATACAACTGGGCCGTCTCCAGCCTTCGAGTGCATTTTGAAAGTCAGTGTGTGTCTGTGCGCGCGTTCTGGGCCGAGCATCGGGTGCCGGCTGGCCAGGCTGAGGCAAGTCATCTCTCGGTAGGAATTCCATAGCTGCGGGGCTGCAGCAGGTGTGTTCCTCTGTTCACCACAACACAACACAAGGCTCCTCCTCATGCAGGACCATCTGCGCGCACACACACACACACACACACACCCTGCTCTGAAACACACACTAGCAACAGAGGCTCCTTTGTGAGCTCCTGAACACGGGTCTGCCCTTAATGATGGCGCCAGCCAAAGGTTTGAGGTGATCAAGCAGGTGCATAAACGACTCTGCAGGCTAAATGTTCATATGTATTAATGTTCACGCCCCAAGTACAAATGACAGGAATGAAGTAACAAGCCTGCTTTGAACACAACTGTAAATCATTACATAGGTTTTTGAAAAATGTGCTTGTGCTCCATTTTGATAAGTGTTGACTGAAGGAAGCAGCTTCATGTCGTCCACATAGTATGTGACAAATGACAAATCTGCATTACAGATGAGGATCCTGCATTCAAGCCCCCTGCATTCAATCTTCATTTCTCCAACCATCACCTCTTCCATTTATGATTTCTATTCCTTGTTCTCCATGTTCTCGCTGCCTAAGAGAACTTTCTATTCCCTGTGGTTGGCCAATGCCAAGGGAAGCCCACTTCCTCATCCTGGAACTTCCCCAGCCGCTGAGGTTCACAGGCCTGCTCCAGCCAACCAGAGCGCCACAAACACAGCCACCAAGCTGTTTACAGGAAGCAGACAGCAAGCCTTTTGTGTTTAGCTTCTATAAAAGGAAATTCTGCAGAGAGCTTCCTGGAAGGAGTGAGGAGGCTCACACACAAACACACCAGCCAGTTCTCCATTCATTCACAGACACAGAAACACTAAACCCACAGGGTCACACAAGACAGTAAATATACAAGTGAAAAACACACTAACGTCTACAGTCAATCCACCGACAAGCATGAAACACACACTGCCCAGCTGTTCACCCGCACTGGGCACCTTATCCTGTTATTCAAACAGCTGCCTCCCCCTGTGTCAACATCACCGTCCAGCAAAATCAACCAAACCAGCAAAGTGAACTCCCCGAGCTACAAAACCGGGCTCCGACCTCACAATCAGACGTCTGTCCGAGGCTCAGTCCGCTACTGTACTTGAATGACTGCTTCAGTGTTCAACCACTGAGAAACAGCGTTCAACCACTGACGTGGAGCGTTCACAGTCAATACACAAGACACGGGGGTCATGAGTCTCTAGAACCAAACCCTGAAACAGAAGACAAGACAAAGCCTGGAAGAATCTGTTTACAATCACAACATATCTGTTCAACAGCAAAATCTGCTTATTACATCATCTGCTCCCTAAAGGTGCCATGTTTGACTTGAAGGTATAAATAAATAAGGTGGCAGAGGTGGTAAACAAATGATGAAACCGGTTAAGTTCAAAAGTTTCTGAACTTCACTTTAAAGTCCAAACAAGCTAAGCCCAGATTTCATTTTCAGCAGCTGAATCTGCTTTGTTGAACTTGACAGACAGGAAATGTTTATTGTCAACTGAATGTGTCATGTGGCAAAAAGTTACAGAACAAACAGCCTGAAGTGTGTGAGGCGAGAGGAGCAAACGGACTCACCGGCTGCTGTCAAACGCGGAAAAACCCCCACTCCAGCCGAACTCCCGAACTCCGCCCCGTTCCTGCTGGTCTCAGCCCGCTCGAAGCCCAGATGTCCCGCTGAGATTTCACTAATGCTCCTGAAGTGTGTGTATAAAGCCGCGTCGGGCCACCACACCGGGCTTTTTTCCTCCGTTCTCTCCCCAAGGACTCGCTCAGCCTTGTCCGTAGATCGGGCCGGGGAGGAACCAAGCAGGGAGGAAGCGGAACGTCGTACGAACAAACGCGAAGTCGGAACCTCGCGGCTTCCGTAGTGGTCACATGGCGCTTGAACGCAGGCGTAAACAGCGCGCCCGAGCGCAACACCGGAACCACGGTGACTTTGATTTTCATAATACAATCTTGAAAATGCTTCCTGACGTCAGCAACAACTTTATAGTTTTGAAAGAGTTTGTAATATTTCAAATGATTTGTTAGATGCTTACATCCTCGTGCATTACAGCAACATTTTAAACAATAAAACTTAATTCTGGCCAGGAAAACAAGGCAACACTGAGAAGTGAAATGAACTAAATCAATACCGGATTATTTAAGTCTGATTCTCTTGCTTTGTAAACTACTAGACTGTATTTATTCAACTCACAACAGTTGAACAACACATCGTAGTGAAGTGTGTGTGCGTGTGCGTGTGCGTGTGTGTGTGTGTGTGTGTGTGCGCGCGTCTAACATTATTTTGTATGGTACTACCGGAAGTTGTATAATAACTGCAGCGAACTTTGCTGCGTCTCTAGACTAAAACTAGCTCAACTTCAGCACCAGCAGCACAACAGACACCGGGGACAGATTATCGCCGAGGGACGTTAAATACAGTATGGACACACTGATGAGTTCAGATAAATACACGTTGTCTGACACCGTAGATGCCTAAATGTACAAAGTATTAGTCAACAACGCAGCGCAGGCCTGAAAGCGGCTATTATGAGCTAACGGTAGTTGGTAAATGTAGGTTACTGTCGGTGTGAAGGTTGATTTATTAAGCCTTTTAAATGTGGGACAACCGTGTTTTGGCAACTAAAGTCAGTTTATAGAAAGATAAAGTTAAGCCGCTAGAGCTGCGAGTCAGTTAATTATGGTTTTTAATTTGAATTGAACTGCTTCCATAAATTATTGGAATACGTCTATAAATTGTTGTTATTGTTGTTATTGTTGTGGTTTGGCAGCACTGATGGAGAAACTAAACACACATAAACCCATTTTCAATCCTTACACTCTTTTTGTGTGTTCCCATGTCCTGCAGGGCTCATGTTTTCCAGCGGATGGAGGTTTGGCTGGAACAGGTTCACCGACGTGGACCTGTTCTCAGACCACACCGAGGCCAATGCAGAGACACTCTCCCAGGCCATCAGAGCTGCTGCGTCTGAGGAGCCCGATGCGGATGGCAGCGTTCTGTTTGGACATCTGCAAGGCACTGTGGTCGGCCTCCGATACTACACAGGGGTGGTGAGGGTCACCTGTACTGATTTATAAACCAAAGAGACGAAGCAGAACTGCCACTTCATGTAGATAAAGCATTAGGAAACCATCTGGGCCCCATTTGTCTGAACAGGTCAATACTGGTGAAATGGTTGGATTGGTGCGCCAACCCCAGAATCCGCACGACCGCAATGCAGTCATGGTTGCCAACGTTTATGGCAACCAGGTGGGACACATCAAGAAAGAACTGGCGGCTGCTATGGCCCATGTCATGGACAGTAATTTAGCTAAAGTAGAGGGGTGAGTAGATCACTACTTGTCTGATAGATCTGTCCTGGTGACAGAGTCAAAACTCCTGCGTCTTTTGGAACGTTGAAATCCCATTAATGCCAGACTAACCAACCTCAAGACCCACAGCCCTGCTTGTTTTCCAACCAGCCCTGTTGTAGCTTCTGATGGCCGCACATACCTGTTGGCATTAGAGCAGGGATAGTTGGAACATAAGCAACTTGTGTTTTTCGACTTGACGTTTTACTGAATATTATTTTGGTGGTGTTTGTTGATGATGTTTCCAGGTGGTTTGTTTGCAGGACGTTAATGCTTATGTGACATGTATAATTTGACAGCGTGGTGCACTCAGGGACGAAAAACAAGTTCACCATGCCAGTGATGCTGTCCTTCTGGGGACAAGAAGAGAAGAAACATGCGGTGATTGAATTCATGGCACGTCGTGGATATAGGCTAAACACATTTGGAAGCAGACAAACAGGTAACATAGCTCAGTCACACAGAAACGTGTTAGTGTCCTTCATTTCACTTATTGTGTGTGTGTGTGTGTTTGGTTTCAGCTTCAAATCAATCAAACATGAGTAAAGGGGCATTGTCATCTAAAAAAGGTGCAACCATCCCACTAACTGCTGAAGAGGTAATATGCTTGTGTTTTTTAACAAGATTTGCGGTTCTTCGTAATGTTTAGTTCAGCAGCTGTAATTATTTCACATTTTCTACATTATTTTCGTCTTTCAGCTGAAGAATGCATTTGATAATCTCTTTGAAGGCTTGATGGAGAGTAAAGACGGGGAAAAGGAAGCAGCTAAGGTGCTTGTTTCATTACTTTTGTGCTTTTTTCAGCTGTTGTCTGACTTAACGACAGATTGGTTGTTAAAGCATGTATTGTGTCATTACTGTGAACTCCCCTGTGTCTGCAGTCTGTTGGTACCCCCCTCCTGCTTCACCAGAAGCAGGCACTTTCCTGGATGTGCGCTCGAGAGAACAAATCGGGACTCCCACCTTTCTGGGAGAAGAGAGGCGAGCTGTACTACAACAGCCTCACATGTTTCTCTGCCAAAGAAATACCAGAAAGGGTTCGTGGGGGAATTCTGGCGGACGACATGGGGCTGGTGAGTGACACATACAGTGAACCAAGAGTGAAGAGTGAATCACAGTGCTGTGATTTAAGGAATCATGAATTAAATCCCCTCTTTGCGTTGTTTTACAGGGGAAAACTCTGACAACCATCGCTCTTATCCTCTCTAACTTTCATAAAGGAAAGCCTTTACCGGTGGAAACATGCGAGCGGGAGGAGCGGTCTTCACGTCTCAAAGCCCAAACTAAAAGCCAGACAGCCCCCAAACCGAAAGGTATTTTCAACTTTTAATAAGCTGCCTATTTTTTTTCATGAGGAAAAGGTGAACAAAAACGAACTAGTGTGATACGATCTATATTTGTTTCAGCAAGCAGTTGTGCAAGTGAAGGAGCAGGAGTGAGCGACGTGGCAGCTGGTTCTCTAGGTTCACACCTGTAAGTGTGATTTATTTAAGTTGGCTTATGTCATATTTTTAGTTAGGGTCAATCTTCTGTTGTTGGCTTGTTCACCCAATATTCCATAGACATTTTTTCCTTCACTGATCGATTGATCTTGTCCCCTTGATTATCAGTCCTCAGGCACCAGACGTAGTGGAGATAACAGACGTATCAGAGAGAAGTAAAAGCTGATTCCATCCTTTTCAACTTTTTTTAAATTTTGTTTGCACCGTTTATGTATTTTTGTCTTCCTCTGTGGATTCTGTGGCTTATGGCTCCACTTCTGCCCTCACAGGTACAAGCAAAGGAAAAGTATTGGCTACTAAGCGAAAGCCCAGCAAAGGTACAATACACAGAATTTCTGTTTGTGTTCAAATAAGAATAATTAATTTTAAATAAATTGATGTCGTTTTCATTTTGCTCCAGTTTTGCAGGAAGATCTGGATTTTGCAGCAGCGTTGGGAGGATTTGCATCAGAGTCTGGCTTAAAGAAGAAGAAGAAAGAAAAGACGACTCCCACGCTCAGTGAGTCCCGATGGCGTATCTCCACCTGATTTGCTTCGGATGTTTGACTTACAGTGTTTGTTCTGTGCAACTGAGCAAAGAAGTTGAACTGGGTTGTTTGACCCTTCTGTGTTTGCAGGTGTGGACTCATCCTTCCCTGAAAGTGCAGAGGACTTAACAGCTAGAGCAACTCTCATCATCTGCCCACTCTCCGTGCTCAGCAACTGGCTGGTAGGACAGCACATTCACAACACAACACACCTGTCAGCTGGGTAAGAGCTGGAGGCGTCTGTTTCAGCTCAACATTTCCATCCCATGAGTCAGTTATTTTGCTCCTCTGTCCTTTGTGTGCATGCAGGACCAGTTCGAGCAGCATGTGCGTGCTAATGTGAAGCTAAACGTGTACCTGTATTATGGCTCCGAGCGCAACAGAAGCAAGCAGTTTCTGTCCTCTCAGGATGTGGTGATCACCACCTACAATGTTCTCTCCTCTGAATTTGGGGTGAGTGGAGAACAGGTCAGATGTATGGGTGGGCTTGAAATGTGACGCATCAGCCAAGAAATATGCTGTTTAGAAACAGATTAAACAAAATGATCTCCTTTGCTCCTTTAGCAGGATAAAAGTCCTCTCCATGCAGTCAGTTGGCTCAGGGTTGTGCTGGATGAAGGGCACATCGTAAGAAACCCAGACGCACTGATGAGTAAGGCTGTGCTTGGCTTTAAAACGCAGCGACGTTGGATTCTTTCAGGTAAATATTTACACAAATACACATCTTGTTCACCAGCTTTGCATGTAATATTGTGTTTATGAACTAATTCGTCCACTCGTACAGGTACTCCTATCCAGAACAGCGTGAAGGACCTGTGGATGCTGCTGGCCTTCCTGCGTCTGAAGCCTTTCGACTTGAGGGAGTGGTGGAACCGAGTGATCCAGAGACCTGTTATGCAGGGAGACAAAGACGGCCTGAAGTGAGTCACCCCTCCTATACTGTAATATACTAGTAATACTCTAGAGGACGCAACAGACCGGTGATCTTTTCCTGTGGTAATTACTACTTTGTGTTTGACAGTTTGACTTGTCTTTACAGATCAGTGTTGAGTTTCTTCTGTCTGTATTAAGGGTGTAAATTGTAAACATTATTTTTGGCTAAGTGCTGTAAACAAAACTTAAAACTGTTGTTTTGGGCAATTGTTATTAGTTATGACAGTCGAATAAATGTTTTTATTCACATTAGATGGACACAAACCATGATGATTATTTCCTTCCTTATTGCAGGTGTATGTGTCAACAAGTCATTTTTTACCTATTGTTTACTGCCCGTAAGATATTATTGAATTCAGCCATTCATTGTTGCAGGAACCTTCAGACCCTGGTTAGGTGCATCACCCTGCGGCGGACCAAGAGTAGTGAGGTGAACGGGCGCCCCCTGGTGTCTCTGCCGGAGAAGAGCGTATGTGTGGAGCAGGTTGAGCTGAGCCATTCAGAGAGAGAGGAGTACGAACTGGCTCGTAACGAAGGAAGGAACACCATCAACAGGTGCGGCTCGTGTCAGTGTGTTGTATGTTCACGTGCGATAGCAACGTAGGTCTGCAACTACAGCTACAAGTAGAACATTTGATAATTATTTGACTATTGGTGGATGCATGTTAATAATGTTGTGTATCTGTGTGTGTAGATATGTAGCTGAAGGGACGGTCTTGAGTAATTATGCACACGTGTTGGCCATCCTTATGAGGCTCCGACAGCACTGCTGCCACCCTGATCTGCTGGGAAAGACCTCGACAGATTTAGGTAAACCCCTGTAGTCTGGCTTTTATGTAATAGCTTGATGCACAGCGGATTTTTGGAAGTTAGTTTTCAGACACCTTGTCCTTCATCTGCGTGTGTATTTGTGTCAAGCATGTCCTCCCCTTTTCTATAGGTGCTGCAGGGACGCCTGCAGAGCTCAGGCAGCGACTGGTAGAAAAGCTGCGGATGGTGTTGGCCAGCGGCTCTGATGAGGAATGCTCCGTGTGTCTGGAATCAGTCCATCTGCCTGTCATTACACATTGTGCTCATGTTTACTGCCGGCCATGCATCGCCCAAGTCATCAGCACTGAGCAGGTAAATGCAGCAGTAGGTCGTAGTTATCAGTAGGTTTTCATTACAATGTTATTATTTGCTGATAATCAGATTTGCTTTTCCCCTGTGCGTCTCTTTCCGAAGGAGAGGGCACGTTGTCCTCTCTGCCGCAGTGAGATCAAGACCAGTGAGCTGGTGGAGTTTCCACAGGAGGAAATGGAGGAAGACACCAGTAGAAGTTCTGAGAAATGGAGGATGAGCTCGAAGGTGCAGAGGCCAATGAACTGGAATAACGCCAACTACAACATACAGGATAGCGCTTCTTCAAGCGCTAAAATTCGGATACTTTCGAAATAGTTTTTGTACCAAATTATTGTCGTTTTTGTCTCTGCAGGTGCAGGCACTGATGGCAAACCTGCTCAGGCTGCGAAGCGAAGACAGCAGCATTAAGTGTTTGGTCGTCTCTCAGTTTACACGTTTCCTCACTATACTGCAGACACCGCTCAGGTAACACACAAACCCGTTGAACACTCGTTGAGCGCTAGGCGAACCAGAAGAATTACTTGAAAGAACATACGACGTGATCTGCTCTTCTACATTTTACTCAGTAGTGTGTGACACCTCCTTCCGTAGGGAGCATGGGTTTAGTTTTGTGCGTCTGGATGGAACCATGAGCCAAAAGAGGAGGACCCAGGTGATCCGGGAGTTTCAGAGCTCTGCAGACAACAGTCCTGTCATCATGCTGCTGTCTCTTAAAGCTGGGGGTGTTGGGCTTAACCTGACTGCTGCCTCTCACGTTTTCCTCATGGACCCCGTAAGTACAGCTTCCCACCGACAGTAGTCAAGACTCATTTCTCAGATTGTGGCATGGTTACATGTCCAGCACTCTGTTGTGCTGTGTTCCAGGCCTGGAACCCAGCTACCGAGGAGCAGTGTATTGACCGCTGTCACCGTTTGGGCCAGAAGAGGAAAGTGGTTGTGACTAAGGTCAGAAATTCCTCCACTTTACACTATAGATATACACCCAGAGTCATGAGACAGTCCCACTACAATGTGTGTGTTTTGTGCATGTGATGCTACAGTTCATTGTGAAGAATTCAGTGGAAGAGAACATGGTGACGATCCAGAGAAAGAAGCAGGACCTGCTCGAGAAGACGTTCGGAGCCGCAAGCACCGATAGGAAAGCCTCTCGCATCGATGACATCAGAGCTCTGATGGAGCTGTAGATGTCTCACACTGGACCAGGCTGCTGTATTCGATTGTCATAAATATGTAATTGCTGCAGATTGGCAGTGAGCTGTTCTTTTTTTTTTTTCTTTTTTTATTCGAAATGATAATGTTTTGTCTAAATTTAACATAAACATTTTCATAACAATTACTCGGTCGGCTTCAGTTTGAATTGATACGTAATAGTATTATTGTTGGGTGGTGATGGATTAGGATTCTTTTGAAAAGGTGGGACCCTGAGAAATAAACACGTTCTTGTTAAAACTGGTAAAATCGTTTCCTGCTGACAAAACGTAACGAGGAGGATTTAAGCAGTTCTTTATTAGCACTTTTACAGTGATGATTAACATCTGGGGGTTAAAGACAGACCTGCATTAACTGATTTCACTACACTTCCTCCATGTTTCCTATTCAGGATTTAAGAGAGACAGTTTTCCCTCAAGCTTGGCAGCTTTTAGTGAAAGAGGGAGTGCACTTTAATTACAGTTAGGAAGTTGTAGATTATAGCTTAAGAACAAACAGCTGCAGTGAAAAAAGGAGGCGTCTGTAACAGAAAAAGGGACAAAACAAATCTGGTGTGGTTCTAGCAGCAGTTACAGTAAATAAGGTTTTGTAAACAGTGAAAGGCAATAAGGCAGCTGGTAACACTAGAGACAGCAAGTGATGAAACCCAGGTCATGGCACAAAGACACGGATGTGGGTCTGACAACATGCAGGACACGCGTAGAGGTGACAGGTGTCTGGGGAGCCACACAAATACATGACATCACTTTAGGGTCTGAGGGGATGTACTGTTTCTTTTTTTAAACTGACTCAAGTCTGCCATGCAAATACAATACAACAGGCCCTAATACAACACCAGGCTACAGCCGCAGGGAGCTGGTGAGTGTCAGAGGCACAGATCAGCAAATCTGTCTGTTCTCCGACGAGGTGAACGCTGTCGGATTAAAGCGAGGCCGTCAGAACTGGCTGAAAACACGCAAGAGGGAAGCGAGCCAGTCGTTGGACGCCAGCTTTAAAGTGGTCCAGGTAGAAGGATTTATTGCATGAGGTGTTGTGGTAAGATCCAGGAACAACTTTTAATCCCCTAGATTCTGTTGCTGCTGAAAGTTTCCACAGGAAGACGAAGGGCTGTGGATCCAGTTCCATCAGACGCACCACAACACTTAAAGGAATAGCTACAGCATTTTGGGAAGCGGCTGTGTTTGTTCACTTTCTTGTTGCCCAGAGCTGGATGAAAAAATTAAGTACCAACAACATTCATCTGACTCCGTCCACTAATAGCAAATTTAAGAACTTTTGGACAGAACCAGGCCATGTAGGAAAGAAAATTTGTGCTTGAGCAGGAGCTTCAAACAATCACAGTCATGCAAATTATATTAATCTTTTCATCCTCACTCTCTGCAAAATAAGTGAATCAGCACATTTCCCAAATTTCCCAAACTTTTCTTTTAAGAAGAAAAAACGTAATATGCCAAGACTGTGTGTGTCAAACTGACGCAAAGAGTGAAGCTGAAGGCTGCACAGAGGCAACCAGTCAGTCACCTGCTAACGACGGGTGGTGAACTATCCCCCAGCCCAGAGCTTTAACCGGTGCTCTCTCTGTCCATTGTGCTCCCTCGCCCGCCTGCCTGCTACTTCAAGAAGGAGTCGAGCTTCCGCTCAATGTTGGCGAAACAGTCGTCACCCATGTAGTCGATCTGGCCCGCTTCCCAGCGGTGCTTCCTCTCCTCTGATGAAACCTTCGGGGGAGGAGGAGCCGAGGCCACGGGCTGTTCCGTCACATCCTCGCGAAGCTTACTCTGTAACGAGAGAGAATAAATGCATCACTTAATGAGAGACAAGAGCAAGACTTTATAAGGGCTGCGTTTCTCTGTGCTCTGCCACACTTGGCTTTTCCCTCCCCTGGAATTTCCTCAGAGGGGAATTCTCTCCCCTGAAGACACAATTGGTACGTGCGGGTCTTTCGTCAGTCAAAGTGCAACAAGACATTTTGCAACAGCCTTGCAGCAGATAAGAACTGAATGTGTTTCTGACAAGTAGCAGGTCTGCAGGAAGAGCAAACCTACAGCGGATCCATGCCAGACCAAACATAGTGGTTCTAGTGAATGAAGGCAGACGGAAATATATGTATTTATCCCCTGAAATGCACAAGCAATAAAACTCACACTCAGATTTCACTGCAACAGCCCAACGGCATCTGGTGTGAGGTGGCTCGTGTAGGTGTGGTCGCTCAGGTTGCCTAATATTAATTTCTTTAAACTGACTCAAGACGATTTTCTGGAAATAAAGAGTCAAGTCATTGTGCCATTGTCGTGTAACGACTGCTGCCAACTGGATGTACTTGTTACCGTGGGAACTAAAAACGCAGTTTTATTTGCACCGTGGATTTAGGGCGTTAATGTGACGCTTTAACAGCTTGTTAATTGAGACCATGACAGGTTTACACGCTTTAGTAAAGTAGTGGTTTATGGGAAATACACAAGCTACAGCAAATTAACACACAAACTGCTGACTTACATCCTCGCTCGCCTCGACAAAGCCGCTGTTGAAGGGAGTGTCGCCGTAAGCCCGCTGCAGTACAGGCAGCACAGACTTGGTGTAAAGCTGCCACCACATGAGCAGATAGTCGGGGTGCAGCTGGTTCGAGTCAGGAGACTGGGAGTGACCTCTGACCTCGCCCCTCTGGGCGTCGTAGGAGTAGTTCCAAGGCTTCATTCTGCCCAAAAAGTGCACGACCTTGGCGCCGTGGCCGTACCTGTTACATCCCAGTCATGACATTGTGCATCATTACCCACTGAAATCCAGACACGTCAACAAACAAGTAAATCATCAACACATCAGGCGCGAGCATGTACTGACTGTTTAAACGCGGGCAGGTAGGAGTAGATTGCGATGCTGCTGAGGTTGTAGATGAAGGGAAGGTGTTTGGAAATGTCTGCCGTCGCCCACGTGTTGAAGAAACTGTTGAGAACCCCCTGATCTCCACCTGCAGATGTAGACAGACACACACACACACACACACACAACATCGGTTCAAGCTGGACTACAGCAAAATCAGAGGGACAGGAACCCAGCCCTTCACTGCACATTCCCTGTGTCCTTTGTGACATTTATAAATAGAGACTCTGAGCCGTGTATACATACAGCAAGTGTACACGTGATGCGTCCATATGTCACGGTAGACAAAGAGCAGGACTGTCGACATGAGCACGTAGTCAATGCGTAGCACACAAACTCTGCTCAGGCAGACAGTGTAGTGGCAGAGGCTTCTCTAAATTTAGTGAGCCAAGGTGACCTTTTCCCAGCGTTCCCATGAAGGCCACCACATCAGACTATTCCTGTCATCACGTCAGGACTTTTACATTGTGAACATTAAAACAGACCTACATTCACTGTCATGCACACATGAAACAGGACGGGACCGGAAAAACTGAGCGTGAAAGTTCTCACCGTCGAAGCTGCCGTTTTCAGCACAGAACGCGAGGAGCTTTTCGTGCGTCTCGTTGGACGGGCTGAAGACGAAAACCCCAGAGTTGAAGCAGTCCGGCCAGCCTGGATCCGGCGCTGCAGACAGCTCCTCCCTCTCAAAGAGTTCATCTATATTTGATAGCACCTGAATAAATAAAGACGACATTCGCGGTGATATGAATGAAACAATCGGAGCCTGCTGACGAGGGGATTCTCCATCGCCGCTGTGTTTGTTCCTCACCAGGGTGTCTGCATCCATGAACACACACTTGCTGTACTGTGTGAGAGTCCAGCAGTGCAGTTTGGTGAAGGTTACTCCCAGGTCTGGACGCTTCATCAGGGCCAGATGAGCCACGTCCCCCGAGTCCATGACGTCCACCACACACACCTCATCGAAGACGGAGCATAGTGCATCCCTGCAACACACACATAACAGGTATGTCCCCCAGAGCCGAACGCTTCACACCTTTTATGCACATGAAGGATTTTACCTGCAAGCTTCTGCAACGTGAGGTCCTATGAGTACAACCAGCTTCCTGGTGGTGTTGTGGCTTCTCAACGACTGGCCCAGAACCAACGCCCCCTTCACATAGCTGTCGTTTGTGGCCAGTGTCACAAAAGCTTGGTCTGTATGGAGAGAACACACGTCGGCCCCACAAGTTCCACAGACATTTGTTTTCATGTGGTTTAAAACTTTTATAAATGTTCATCTCTTATCATAATAATCACAATCCAATGAGGTGAAGCTGACAGCACCACCAACAAAAGCAACAAAAACATTTACTCAGTGTAATTTCACCGCAGACCATGACCTGAACTTCGACCTTTCTAATGTTAAAAGGGTCAAAATAACAAGGAGGGGCCAGAGCTACTGATAAACCTCCTGACAGTGAGATCTATTTATGTTTAACAACAGCCTAAAGCACAGACTCCATCCTCTTTTCCATTTAGCCTCTAACATCCATGAACACAGGATTATCTTCTGTGCCACAGTGTTCATATAATAGATGAACCATTACTCATCAGTCAACCATTACAGTGAAAACACTTCCTCAATAATAGTAAGAAAACATAATTTAAGCGATTCAAACTCTTAATCAAGTCTCCTGGTGTGACAATAAACAACCTTACTCCGCTGTCCCTTCCTGTCAATCCATCCCAACAATAAGTCTGATCTGTCCGCTGCCTGCAGTAACTCTGCTCATGCAGAGCTAAAGTCAGGCCAGAGCCTGCAGACGGTGCTCACCAAGCTGGAGGCGGCCGTAACGGGGGCTTCTGGGAAACCCGATCAGCGTGACAGTGCCCTACGGTTGCTAGGTCTCATTCAGGGAGCTGTGACCTGCCCGTCACCTACCGGGCCTCACAGAGGGCACGTGCTGGAGTTTGAACCTTTACATCTGGTTACAGATGTTTATGAAACCAGATGAAAATTCTAAAAAGTAAATGTCAATGCAAAGCTCATGGACAACCTGCACTGAAACTACGTCCACATATTTGCAGGCAGTTTTATTGTTACAATGCACATGTTAGATACTAAGAACCACAGTATAACTATTGTGACCCGTTTGTGTGAGGTCACGTATACGGAAATCACATAAATATAAATTCACTATAAAAGGTGTGACACTACGAGCCTTATATGGTTTTACAAACAACTTTGACGCCGCATTCTGGAGCGCACGTCCGCAATGAGAAGCGTGAGCGCAACAAACCGCACTAATGCAGGAAGCAGATAAGCACGCGTTTACAAAATAAAGGCAACTTATTATGACGCTCAACAAGTCCACGTAGAGCAGCTTCGAATCAACACTCAGTGTCTACTTTTATGTGCTTCGTTGTATTTTATTTCATTTATTTTTTTTGCCCACAAGACTATGATTGTGCAGTGAGACCGAGTTTTATGACCTGTGGGAAGGCAGAGCCATCAACGCGCCTCACGACAGTCATGAGCCGATTCTGAGCTAAATAAAGATACAGCTTCCAAATCTAGATTTTAATTAAGAGGGGAATTACGCATAAAGACATTATTATTCACTTAAATAATCGCTCAACAGGCTTTTCATGTTCTTTAAACCACCCCCATGCCAGTGCTGTAAATCTGAAACTGCTGCTCGTCAGTCTTAGTCCTAAACTAAGACACAAGTTCCAAACCCTTAAAATTCAGCACAACTTAAACGATCAACCTTAAAACAGAAGCACACAAAAACATTTATACTTAATTCAACAACCCTTAACTTTGAAAATCCTACCCGGAAGTGTTGCCTTACGCTAGCGTGCGCTTTACTGCGGTCCAAACCGCTACAGCACCAATCCAATCAGATGCATCCAAATCCTTATAATGACGCCAACAGATGCTGCGCCGCCGATTAAACGTCGCGGCCGCTTTTATTTCGGCATCAGAGACGCAGAGGTCATCGCAGCTGATTTTCTACTTGCTGCAGCGCTTAATACATTCGCGATATTCGGGGAGGACGGTCCGCGCAGCCCCGGTCCGGTCCAGAGGTGGCCATGTTTGTGTCAGTGTGACGTCCCGCAAGGTCGAAGAGAGCCCGGCGGGTCTTACCTGACATGGTGCGCAGAGGAGGGTCCACCCGGGGGTCCGGGGTCGTGATGGAGCAGACCGAGGGTTTGCACTGCGAAGGGCAAAAGCGCAGCAGCTGAGAACAGTCCAACACAGGAATTAAGCCCCACATTTTCCGGGTCATGTGACCAGTGACAGCTGACACGCCCCCTCCGTCCTTCTCTCTCTCTCTCTCCTACCGAGGTCATGTGGTCAAAACATCAAAACATTAAAGTAAACTGTACGTTTGTATACTGTCTGCATACTGTAAGTATTTCCCTCTGAATCATGCTCGACTCCTATAAAGTACATTTAAGAACACAAAGAACCACACACGTGCATGTTTGATATATTTTGCCACCTTTGTTCAAGCAGCAGTGGGCCTGTGGTTTGGCGTTCAGCGCTCCTACGCGTGTCTGCAGGAGAATCCACTGAAGCAGCGCAGTCTTCCCCCTCAGCCTGAGCCAGCACTGTCCTCCAGTGGTCGTGCTTTTACATTACGGCTAAATAAAGAGGACAGAACTGGGAAAAATGCAGGACTTTTGTGCACTGAACCAGACAAAAGGCTTCTGTGTTTGGACCTTTTCACTAAGAACTGATCCTGGCTCAGGGTCCACATTATGGGTTAGAGGTGTTGTGCTTGCCTGAGACCCGTCGTAAGGAGGAGTGAGTAACCGGAGATCACCTCACAGTCACACAGTGAAACTGAGCTGATCAGGTGTCTGAGAAGAAAAGGACCTAAAGGGCCGATGGGAAGATGGAGCCCTTTGGCTTTTTGTATTAGGAGGAAACAATTAGCCTGTTTATGGGAGAAGTCGCAAAAATGTGTTTTTTTTGGCCAAGAGGGATTCGTTCTGCGTCGTCTTGCGCTGTGGCTTTGGCTGATTATGGGACTTTTAAATAGCGTTAGAGGTGAAAGGAGAGTCTGACGCGTTAGAAACGGGGAAGGGGAACTGACAAGCAATGAACAACGTTGACAGAAGACCTGGGAAGTAAAAAGAAGAAGCCACAAGAGCGGAGTCAAAGGTACTTCCCATCAAGCTGATTTTGTCCTGCTCCAGACTCTAAGAACCCTCAGCCTTTCTGGGACTGAACGTAAGCTCCTTACGCACTTACAGCGTTATTCTCCAACACAGGATAACTCTGCATAACGTTGTATAATGAAGTCCTATGGCTTCAGAAAAACTAAGCACTGCTGCATTAAGGGCCCAGTAAGCGCAGATGTCGATTCTAAGGGATGCTGTTGGCTCTGTGCCTCAGGTTACAGTGCATTGTGTGGCAGCGAGGCGGAAACAAAACACACAGGCCTCATCTTTTAAACATGTTTGACAAAAATGTGTGTGTGCAATGTGACAGTGTATTATTATTATTATGTTATACCAAACAGCTCCTGGCTCAAAATGCTGAACTTCTCCGTTAAATGCTGTCTGGACAAGGTTATGGGTTGTGTCGTAGCATCGGTTTGTGTCAAAATGTCATATGTTGTTCGCACAAAAGTATGCATCCAGTGCAGCCAGCAGCCAGTAAGCTGCACTGTCTGTGCCAAACCTTATTCCTTAGGCCGAGTGATGATGACACAGCGCAGGTGTTAAATGTTAACTGTTAGCCTACGCCTGTCCCAGGGTACAGCCTGGCCAAAGGTCCACCGTGTGCCTCCAGAGTCACTTCTCTTTGGACCTTGGCAGAGCTCTGGACGCCTCGACTCCAGAAGCCAGGTCAGAGGCATCTGCACCGAGAGGTTCATAACTCAGGACGCGACTGAGGGGAAACACACACAGGCTCCAATGAAGGTACGCGTTTCTATCTGTCTGTCAAGCAACTACAATCAGGGGCTTTACGTGAAACCTCTACCATGTGACTTTTGCTTTCATCCTGATTAACTTGTGAAACTTTGAATTTTAATGTTGACTCTCTGTATGTCGGGTATGTGGCATTAAAACTGCTCAGTCATGTCTGCGTTGTGTCTAACGTGAACCAAAACTTCAAGTGTGTGACGTTTCAGGGACACAAAGCGGGACCTGCTATGGAGAACTATGTCACACAGATTTCCAGAGACGACCTGGAAGACCTCAGAGAGGCCTTCAATAAAATCGGTCTGTTTCACAGCGACACTCGCAAGCTCAGTTTACACTTGTGACCAAAGTAAGAGATTTACAGCTCACCATAAAGTCTTGTGCAAGAGGCTTTTATTACTTTGCATTATGATCATTCATACCTTCTGTGTGTGTGTGTGTGTGTGTGTGTGTGTGTGTGTGTGTGTGGTCCTTCTGAGGTGCCACAAAGACACTTCCAGATTATATCAGGCCATTATTGTTCATAAATAATGATCAGCAGTTAAAGACGGTATGACAGAGATTATAGTCCAGTAAAGAGCCACTGACAACATTAATTACAATGAATAACATATAAACGTTGACACTCAACCGTCTGGTGGTTGCTATGATAATGACAGTGAAATGCCGGAAACACATCAGAAATAAAAATCCTTCAGATGAAACAAACATTTAAATAAATATTTCTCTGATTATTAAGTGTCCACATTAAGACAATATTGTGAGTAATGATAAAGTATGAATGCGTTTCATTTGTAACTTTTTTTGTATACACAGATATTGATAACAGCGGCTACGTGAGTGACTTTGAGCTTCAGGAGCTGTTCAGAGAGGCGAGTTTCTCGCTGCCGGGCTACAAGGTCCGTGAGATCGTAGACATCTTCGTCGCTGGAGACACCAACAAGGACGAGAAGATCAGCTTCGATGAGTTTGTTTCTGTAAGTCCAGATGCAAATGAATAAGCGCAAGCATCCAAGCGCAGAGACAGTAACGAGGTCTGCCCACGTTCAGATCTATCAAGAGCTGAAGAGCAAAGAGTTCAGCGAGACGTTTAGGAAAACCATCACAAGGCGAGATGGGATCCGATCGTTTGGAGGAACGTCTGGAGGCTCCAGTGAGGGAACGCAGCACTCTTACTCTGGTGAGAGACAGCAGGCATTGTGTGTTATGTTCCTAAAAATCCATAAAAACAGAAAGCGTCAACTGCTCTCATGAATCTTCAGTGAAAAAGCTGGAGTGAACAAATCAACCAGTCACCAGTTGAGTTGCCAGTGAATCTTATTCTTCTGTTATAATTTTATCTGAGCTCTGACTCGACCTGACATTTTCATGTTTAGATGAGGAGAAAGTGGCCTTTGTCAACTGGATCAACAAATCTTTGGCAAAAGATCCAGACTGTCAACATCTGCTGCCCATTAACCCAGATGATGAAAGCCTCTTCACCTCCGTCCGCGATGGCATCCTGTTATGGTATCACCATTAATCTGAGCGTTGATGCTCACTAACACACATCTAGACATTTTACAACAAGGATGGTTGCCTTACACCACATTGTGAAATTATTAAACATATAATAACATAACATCTGCATGATGGTCTCGCTCGCTCAGCTGCTTGTTCTTCTGTTTCAGCAAAATGATCAACCTGTCTCAGCCTGACACAGTTGACGAAAGAGTCATCAACACAAAGAAACTCACCACCTTCAAAATGACAGTGAGTCGTCACAGAAGGAATATGCAACAACAATATGTTGACATGCACCATGAGCTTTATGCACTAAAACATGCAAGAGAATAAATGTTAGAAGTCAAATTTAAATTATTAGTATTGTTGTCAAAGGTGCATCATATCTGCTAAGATTGTCGTGTTTAGTGTATGAAATCTACAGACCAACCTTCTGCACACCTACAAGACAGATTTAGCCTTTCGGACTGTGCAAAAACACAATTATGTTTTTATTACGTGCATTTTTTTATTATGATTTTGAATTACCTCCTTTAAAAAACCATAGCTGTACAGAACAGGCCTTTAAAATATTAGTTAATTTGTAAACTAGTGCTCATTTTGGCTTATTCATTTATTATTGGTTATTCATTATTTGGAGGATTCAGGTCACGTTCTTTGTTTTTGCTGAGCTGTTACAATAGAAGTTGTAACAAGGATTCTGTCCAGCTGCAAACCCCGACTCTGACTGAAAACTGATGTAATTTAATTAAACTTAATTAATTTACTTTTGCAGGAGAATTTGGTGTTGGCTCTGAATTCTGCCTCAGCGATCGGCTGCACGGTGGTCAACATCGACGCCCATGATCTGATGGCTGGCAAACCCCATCTGGTGTTGGGGCTGCTCTGGCAGGTCATCAAAGTGGGCCTGTTCGCTGATATAGAAATCAGCAGGAACGAAGGTCGGTGACACAACTTGGCACAATGCAGTTCTTAAAAGCATGTCTTACCCCTGAACGCTGCGAGTTACAACATCAGTAATTATGATACGGCAGTAATAAAACTAAAGATACAACTCTCCCGAGTTGTAATTTCAGTTTTCGGGATCTTCACCTTTGCTCTCTTTCATAACGAGCTTTTCAGCTGCATTGTACCTGTAAAAACATGAAATATTTACTTGCAGTCATTTGAATTGTTTGGCTTGTCCAATCACTCAACAACGAACTTTCATCTAAGACAATTATGACTAAGATCTAGAAGTTCCTGCCTTGAAAATGACAAAAGATCATTTATCAAACTGTGTCTGACGGGATTTCTGCTGATCGAATCCGTGTGTCTCCAGCTCTGATCAGCCTTCTGACAGACGGAGAACAACTGGACCATCTGATGTCTCTCTCCCCTGAGGAGCTGCTGCTGCGCTGGGTCAACTATCATCTGAGCAACGCCGGAACGCAAACCATCAGAAACTTCAGCGACGACATAAAGGTCCCTTCAAAGCCCACACACGTACATGCAGAACACAGAGACACGTGTGACCTCCTTTCTCCTTTTTCTCTGTAGGATTCGCGAGCTTACTTCTACCTTTTGGACCAGATCACTTCCCAGGAGGAGTCTCTGCATAGGATGATTGTCAAAATCGACATGAGTGGCCTGAACGTGAGTCGCTTTGTTGTGCTTTCACATTAGATTGTGTCGTGTCTGTAGTGTTCACACGTATCTGTTTGTTTACGTGAAGGAGCCTGATTTGGACCGAAGGGCCGAGCTGATGCTGCAGCAGGCGGCTCGACTGGACTGCAGGCAGTTCGTGTCTCCTCATGATGTTACATCTGGAAACAACAAACTCAACATGGCTTTCGTGGCCAACCTGTACAACATGCATCCAGCTCTGCAGAAGGCTCCGATCAACGGCGATGTCGGGGCTCCCCACATAGAAAGTGAGACACAGACAAGACAGTATTTTGTTATATGATGCTTGAAAAAGTAAAGGGACTGAAACTAACATATTGAAAATATTGATGATGATGATGGTCATAATGCTCACGTGTTTTTCCAGGTGAATCTAGAGAAGAGAAAACATTTCGCAACTGGATCAATTCTCTGGGCGTCAGTCCCTACGTCAACCACCTGTACCGGTACGTCGTCACCACTAGGTTCTGTTTCAAGTGATGCTTTCATTTACATGGTCAGAGTGTAAGTGAAGTCATTCAGTACTTGTACGCAGTACAAACATGTAGGACTTTTTGTGTGGGGTGACATTTTCACAGGGATCTGTGTGATGGGCTGGTGATCCTGGCGCTTTATGAGAAAGTCAATGTGCCTGTGAACCGGAAGAAAGTCAACAACCCACCTTATCCTGCCCTGGGAGCCAACATGAAGAAGGTAGAACAATACAATAGGACAAAGAAACTGATTATTTGGAACAATCTCCTAAAAACGGGTGTTTTCTACATGTTGCAGCTGGAGAACTGTAACTATGCTGTGACGCTGGGCAGAGACGTAGCACATTTCTCTCTAGTTGGTGTTGGAGGAGAAAACCTAAATGAGGGGAGTCCGGTGCACACCCTGGCGCTGGTGTGGCAGCTCATGAGGAGGTACACAAACCAGTCTGAGCCCAGTGACTGAGTGTTGCCTGTCCTCCTCGTGTCGTTGATGTTCTTCTGCTTTTTATGCTTCAGGTACACGGTTCTGGTTTTGTCAGATCTTGGTGATGGAGAGAAAGCTGGAGACCAGATCATTCTCAACTGGGTAAACACCACTTTGAGCCAGAAACGCAAGGACACGCAGATCAGCAGTTTCAAGGTGTGTTTGTGTGTAAGTGCAGGTTTTCTCTGAGGAGGCAGATGACTGCATGTGATTTTAACTTCATGTCCTGGCAGGATAAACTGATCAGCACCAGTCTACCGGTGATTGACCTGATTGACGCCATCGCTCCTGGCACCGTCAAATGGGACATGGTGAAGAGAGGAGAGAAAGGAGCGTTGAAGGACGAAGATAAGCTCAACAATGCCAAGTAAAGCGGGCTTTGTTCTACGTCCTCCATCTTTGCGTTTGTCGCTCGTTGCTGTCTTCTAACTTCCCTCTCTTCCTGACTGTCACCCAGGTATGCTGTCTCATTGGCTCGTAAGATCGGTGCTCGAGTCTACGCGCTGCCTGACGACTTGGTGGAGGTGAATCCCAAGATGGTGCTGACGGTGTTCGCCTGCCTCATGGGCCACGGCTTGAAAAAGGTCAACCGCTGATAAAAACATGAATAAACCACTAATAAACATAGCGTTTTATCTTTTATTTACATTTTTTTCATAATTGTTGTTCCTTTTATTTGACTTTTAAACCTTGCTGTAATTACCAGACACTGAGGAAAGCTGTCATCTGTTCTTATTTCATGTAGGGCTGTTATGAAACAGACGTCTAATTATTCTATTAAATATAATATTTAATGAGATATCAAGGACATTATATCTGCTTTCTTCTTTTTCAATATGAACAGGAGATAGAAAAGATATCAAATCATGAACACACCTTTTGTTCAGTATGTTCAAGTATGTAAATGTTGGTCATTCAGTATTGCTACTGTGTTTAATAATTAAAGATTGTTTTGAACTTTTGTGGTAGTGCTATGTGTGTGTTTTCTAGATAGACCGTAACATATATTAGTGCAAAATAAATGTAGACAGTACTACTTTAAACAAATGCTGAACTGAAAATACCACAGTCTCAGCATCCCCAGTCACGTTTTATTATATGTAATACTAGCTCATGATTCTTTTGGACCGAATTTACAGTAGAAGGGTGAGTAGTAAGAAGTTGTATGAGATATTAAACTATACATTTACAGTTGTAATATTTTACATACATAATAAAACATTGAATAAATCAAACCGTATAAAGACATCATGTAAAACATCAAATTATACGCTATGAAATGCGCCATCACCAAAAACGCTGCCAGGGGCGCAATACGCCGTTTGACTCTAAATGACCCTCGGTGGCTTCCGTATCAAAACAAAGACGTCATTTTGGAGCGAAAGTTTTCGAAAGACGGGATGGACAGGACACGCGTTCATTCCCTGGTCTAAAAATGACTGGACACAGGCGTCGTGTCATGCTTTGAGGAATTCGTTCAAATAGCGACTCGCAGAGCTGTGGTTGCAATGGAAGGTCTGGAGATGTCCGCGATGATACCGGCTCTTCAGGAGCTAGCTAAGCAAGTACCGCGGCTAAAGGCGATGCTGCTAACAGTTACACTCTAACACTGTTGGACGCTACTTAGACCCATTTAAATATCCAGTCAGTTCCAGTGAAGTTAATACGATGCTTAAATAACGTGAGGTGTTGGTGTGTTGCAGTGCCAGCGCGTCTGAATATGACCAAGCGGTGCAGAAACCTCGACAGATCCTCTGTCAGTTTATTGACAGGATACTCACAGATGTGGATGTCGGTGAGACGAGAGCATTACGTGCATGGGACACACACATAGGGACACATAACATAGCGAGATGTGCTTACGACCTGTGAACATCTTAATCTAGTTCCAATTTAAGTAATGATATGTGTGTTTGGCATAACAGCTTTGCTTTCTTCTGACATTATGTACGTCTGGCTTACGCTACTGTGTCATTTCTCTGTGTTCTCCCAGTTGCTCTTGGCCTGAATAAAAAGTCCAATTCAGAGCCAGCCTGTGTGATGCTGTTGGATTTTGTGCAACACATAGTTAAATCGTCGTCCTTGATGTTCGCCAACCCTGCTTGCCAGCCTGCAGAATACCCTGACACCACGCGGAGCTGTACTGGTAGGTGATGCTTCTCTAAATACTGCCATGTTAAATGAGATTTTATGTCTCCATAGATTTGCTGTGTGCTTGTTTTCCTCTTGTCCTATGATGTCTTGTCATCTCTGTTTTGATTCAGACTTCAGTAAATGGGTGGCAGTGCGTTTGCTTCGCGTTGCCGCAGCACCAGACTGTGATGTCATCCATGGGCGAGTCTCGGCTGTGTTGTGCTCTTTGCTTCACACCCTGAGAGTCAGGGCACTGTTCATCTTCAGCCACCTCACCCAAGAGCTCATTCTCTTAGCCCAGGACCTCAGCAACATCCTGTACACCCACACTGCCAAACTGGCAGGACACACTTTGGGGATTCAAACACAAAACCAGTGGCCTGTAACACTCAAGTGCTTTAGTATCTCTCCTGATTGTGCCTCCTCATACCTCACCCCTTCTCCCCTTGTTCTCTCCTCACCTGCTGCCTTGGAGTCACTGATTGCCGTAGCAGTCTGTGTCATAACTAATGCCCTTAGAGGCATGGTCTCTCGTCATGACCTGAGCGTGGCCTGGGAGGCGGCTTGTTCCATCCTGGCAAATGGCAACACCAAGTTGAAAAAGATCTCCATGGTGATGCTGCGTCAACTGGTGGAGCTGAGAGGGTTTCCTGAGATGCAAGGCCACGAGTTCTTCACAGCGTACATACATTTACTGGAAACACATTCCTGCACAGCTAACACACACTTAGATGCAAAACAGCCTTATGAAGGAGAACTGCTACACCTGACTCGCTGTGTGTTTCAGTCGTCTGGTGCCTCTCATGCACGCTTTCAGCCCATACATCTCTCGCAGGTGTTTGAGTGCGTTTGCACTCTTGGAGGAGCAGGTGTCAACTTGGGGACGGAGGTTACAGACTCACTCTGCTTCCTATTCAGCTTCTTAGTGTCTGTTGCGCCAGTTTATGAGAGTGCAGCACTGTTAAGGAGGCAACGAGTCACAGAGGTCTGCAGGATGCTGGTGTGCACTGTTGGAACAGAACATCAAGCAGAAGTACTTTTTTCTTTTCTTATTGTATCATGTCTTACACATTTTTATATTATCTGTCTGTTGACACTGTCCTTTCTGTGGTGTTTGTGTTCGACAGTGTGCAGAGGGCTTTTTCAAAGCTGCATTAAAAGCTGAGACTGCTTTGGTGATGGAGGAGTCAGGAAATGGAGAAACTGCTGCAAAGAAATTCTGCAAATCTACCACAGATTCAAGTAACAAGACAACAAAAAGTGCAAGGTTCGGTTAACGTCCGCACATTTTGTGTGGTTGTTTGTTAATTTCCTAAATTCTTTATAACATTTGTTTACACATGTGCTGCTGCTGTTGCTGGGTTGTGGACAATATTAACAAGTTCATACATTTAGCAAATGTTCTACTTTAGTGGACATGTCACCTAATTTCATTGATTTCATGTAAAACCTTGACACTTACTCTGTGTCCTAAGTGAGCTGGACATGCGTGTTCAGAGTGAGGTCTGGGCCGTGGCAAACAGTCGGCTGGAAGAACTGCTGACCTATTTGAACTCAGACTCTGCTGAACCTGAAACCACACAGACTCTCTCCGCTCTGGAGGGTCTGGCTCTCATTCTACACCTGGCAGCTCTCTATTCCTCTCCCACCAGGTATTGCATAACTGTTCTTACTCCACCTTTCTCTTTCTTGGACTCTCTCACTCTCTTCTTTTTCCTTGTTAACAGTTCGTCCCCTCCTCTCTGGGTGCCAGCTGAGACTCTGGGAAGGGTTCTGAAGAGCTGTCAGTCAGTGTTAGAAGGGAGATCTGAAGCTGTCACAAAGCAGAACTACTTCCAGTCTGCTGTCAACACCACTGTCAGGGTCCTTGACTCTGTGTTGTTCTTGACAAGTAAGGATATACACTTATGTGTAAACATATTTTCAAACACAAAATGTACAGTACAGACTGATAATTGCTGATAAACAATAAATGTGAATTCAGCGAGCAGCCAAAGTGAGGGCGGGCTCCAGCGGCGTGTGTGCAGTCTCTTGTCACTTCCGTGGGTGTGTGAAAACAAGTCAGCCTCAGTCTACAGGAGCTCAGCGTTTCCTTCTTGGCTTTGTCCCTTGGCTCAAAGACTCAGCTTCTGTTACTGTGAGTTTTACTGCTTCATCATGACACAATTCAAACGAGTTTAACAGTCACTGGAAGAATCTCAGCATTTAAACCTTTCAGCAGGTAATTTTGTGATTGTGAAGCCTTTCAGCTGACGTTTATGTCTTCGCAGCACCTGAGGTCCAGGCAGACTGCGTGTCGCTGTTGGCCCACTTGCATCGTTGTGTTTGTGAGACGTGGCGCACGTTTGTGTTTTCCAAAGCACTGGAGAGTTTGGATGAGGTGGTGAGAGCAGCAGCAGTGAGGGCCTTCCCTCTTCTTCTTCATCGCCTGGGAAGCACACACCCCAACCTCATCAGCACCGTTCTACTGTATGTTCTAGTGTAACCTCCACAGACCACATTTCTCCCTCTCGTTATATTCTTTCTGTTCAGATGGCTTCTTACAGTACGACGTCATTGTATAAATGTTATATTTGCAGCCCCAGGCTCGAGGACAGTTCAGAACAGGTGAAGAAGGAGCTTGCCAGGATCGTGGGCCATTTGAGCTGTATCCAGTCAAAGCTGTCCCACCTCTGTGTCACCCACACACAGTCCACTTATGTTCATAAACTCCTCTGCCTCCGCCTCAGCCTTGCAGCAGAGCATGCTGGGAAAACTGTTCCGTCCCTCCCAACATCTGTTATTGGGCCCTTTCTGCCACTGCTCAGACAACAAGAACAAAGTAGTGTTAAACAAGGTATTTACTTCAGTTCACTGTTCTATTCAGTATTTTGGGAAAATGACCTTACATAGAATATTTATTTCACTCTCAAGCTTTCCTAGAAGCTTTGCCTCACCTCTGCCAGCATGTGCGTCTGCTTGGTGGAGACAGCCACTCCCAGGCAGTTCTTCGTGACCTGATTGCTCTAATGGAGGATGCAGATTCAGCTGTTCGAGTACATTTCAGCCAGGTGGTGCGTTTCCTGCTAACAGAGACCTCGGACCAGGGCTTTGTGAGTGAGGTGAGTGTATTTTGTGGGAAAACGCAACAGTCTGTGTAAAAAAGCTGAAAAGCAAAATGATTATTATACATGTGTCACTACAGTTACTTGCTGAGCAAAACAGCATATGGATTTAAGGCAAAAGGTGAAATGTAACATGTTTATACAACCTGAACTTTGGCTTCTTTCTTAAGCAGCTCCTGGTGTCTCGTCTCAAGGAGGCGTTCAACAATGCTAAACTCAGCAGAGACGACTGTCTGCGCAACACTCTCATCCTGACCACTGGAGAGATTGGCAGGTACAGATCATATCAAGTATATTGTTATTGCTGTCTCTTCTAATGTAATGTATTGCTAAAATACTATTTTTGTGAATTCATTGTCATCACTATCTCCTCTACCAGAGCATCGCAGGGTAATTTGGTGTCATTCTCTCTGCTGAGGCTGCTCCACTGTCTGCTGTCCAAGTCGTCTCCAGTATCTGTAGCTGCCTACACTCAGATCAGAGCTCTGGCCGCAGCCAAAGGCCTTAAACTGCAGACGCTCTTCAGTCAGTACAAGAACCCCATCTGCCAGGTATTACACTGACTTAGTCAAAGAATAATTTTCTGTCAGAAAGAAACTGCTTGAGTTCATTTGTTCTATAAATAATGACAGAATGTAAACTAAGTAGGTTACAAAGCTTCTGGTTCCAGTATGACTGTGTGTATTTCTTGCCGCCGTCTGTATAAAGTTCCTGGTGGAGTCGCTGCACTCACGTCATGTCTCGGCCCTTCGGAGCACACCAGATCAGGGCAGCGAGTCAGCCAATCAGAGAGAGCTGGCCTTGGACATCCTGGCTCAGATCGCACATGCTTTTGACTTCCCAGACCTTCACCGCTTCCTCACTGTATGTACAGTGACACATGAGACTAGCTGCTCAGGTATGACTATACAACAGTTGAACATTTATGTATTTGTGCTTACTTGTGTATATTCAGAGGACTCTCCAGGTGTTACTGCCCTACCTGGCTGCAAAGGCCAGCTCTACAGGCTCCACCCTCATTCGCACGCTGGCTAATGAGTTAAAGGCAAACAGGAGAGAGATCCTCATCAACAACTTCAAGTATATCTTCAGCCATTTGGTCTGTTCCTGCACCAAGGAGGAGCTAGAGAGGGCCTTCCACTACTTACAGGTATTAGGAATGTTGCCCTATAGTTGCAATGTATGAAGCTCAGTTGTTGTTTTTTTTTTTTACAGTAATAGTGTGTGAGTGTGAGCTTAGATGTGTGTAAACCTTTCTCTGACTTCTCTGGTTTGTTCTTCCAGAGTGAGACTGAAATTGAACTGGGTTCTTTGCTAAGGCAAGACTTCCAGGGTCTTCACAACGAGCTGCTACTGCGCCTGGGAGAGCACTACCAACAGGTGAGCACACACATAAAGTCTCCTGGTTGTGCATAAACGGCAGCAGTAAAAACGCATTCATGTTTTGTGTTATAGGTATTTAATGGTCTGGCAATCCTGGCGTCCTTTGCGTCCAACGATGACCCGTACCAGGGACCCAGAGATATTACCACCCCAGAACGAATGGTAAATGTCAAATGCAGTGTTAAGTGTTACAACTTCACCTAGTGCTGCAACAAGAGTGATAAAAATATATATATTAGATATTGTCCTCATTTCTTTGCAATTTTTTCACGTCACTCGATTATGTGACAGGCTGACTACCTTCAGCCAAAGCTGCTGGGAATTCTCGCCTTCTTCAACATGCAGCTGCTCAGCTCCAGTGCAGGAGAGAAGGACCGCAAGAAGTTGGTAAGTCAAGTAACTATGAAGTCACATGGTCAAAATCATTAAGAGCAAGAAATGTTTTAAATGGAGTATTCTGTATATTTGTTCTGTCTTATTTATGTAGCGTAAAAGAATCACCTGCCTGTTTTCTGTGTAGGTGCTGACCAGTGTGATGGCACTAATGCAGCTGATGGGCTCCAAACATATCAGCTCTGTCAGAGTGAAGATGATGACAACGTTGCGCACCGGCCTTCGATACAGAGAAGACTTTCCTCTGCTCTGTTGCCAGTGAGTACACTCACGTCCAACAGTATCTGTGCTAGATGCACACTAAGGCATACAAACATATTTACCCACCAACAATCAGTTTCTTGCAATTTAATGTGTATTCTTGCATGAATTCTGTGCAACTACGTCAAAGTCCTGCTGTGTAATGCTTCCGTTTCTCTTTGTGGTCAGGACGTGGGAGTGCTTTGTGAGGAGCGTAGAGCCTGCACACCTTGGCCCTCTACTGAGTCATGTGATTGTTGCGCTCCTGCCCTTGATCCCTCTGCAGCCCAAAGAGACTGCCGCTATAATCCGATTCCTGATTCTGGACAACAAGTAAGACACAGGCTGCTTCAATATAAAAGCCTTTTCAAGTGAAGGCCTATAAATATTGTGCAAAACCCATCTTTCTTGTGAAGTTAGTGATGGTGGGAGTGACCTTTGCTTGACCTGAAAAACGAAATCTGAAATCAACAGAAATCAAACAAAGGCTTTCATCTGTGTGATGTACTGCAGCTTTCAGGAATGCCTTGCTTTGTTCCGACAGCAGTGACCTATTAAAGTCTATCCATCACAGGGAGGAAGTCAAAGACTACCTTCATGAGATTTACTTTCTGCCTGATCACCCTGAACTTAAAGACATCCACACTGTTCTGCAGAACTACAAGAAGGTCAGTGTGGACATAGTGATGGTGATGATGAAAAACTGAAGGTTGCACATGAAAACAAACAGGTTTGTGTTTTCAACCAGCTGACAGCCAGCAGCAGTGACCTGGCTGCAGCACTGCAGCTCTCCATGAGAGCCGTTCAGCACGAGAACGTTGACGTCAGGATTCACGCGCTGACCAGCCTCAGAGACATGATGCACAGCAACCAGGTACAAACAAACAGACACTGTTAGATGAGGTACCGTTAAAAAATATGTCGTCTCTGCACTCGTCTGCCTGTAAACCACAAAAAAACGTGTTTTATACTTTACTATAAATTTTATTGTGTGTGTTTTGAATTTCAGGAGTGGCTGCTACGGCAGGTTTGTGCTAGCGAGGCTGTGGAGCCGGTCATCTCCCACGTGGTGTCAGTGCTGTTGAAAGGCTGCCAGGACTCCTCTCCAGAAGCCAGGCTTCTCTGTGGGGAGTGTCTGGGGGAGCTGGGGGCCGTGGATCCTGGACGTCTGGACCTGTCACGCACACAAACACACGGCGATCGCAACACCTTTGTGGTAAGCGAGGGAAGACACTGATGAGAGCTGAACAGCATTTTCTTTAACAAATCAACCGAATCGCTGTTTCCTGTGTGATAGAGTGGAGTTGACGATCCTAACTTCGCCTACGACCTGCTGACCGAGCTGACCAGAATATTTCTGGCATACGCAGATAATGTGAGAGCACAGGACTCAGCGGCTTATGCAATTCAGGTACACATGCACATTAACATACTGCAAAACGCAACTTGCACAACCTTTTTTTGCCTGTTCACCTGTTGGCTTTTTTGTACGCTGTAGGAGCTACTGTCCATCTTTGAGTGTCGTGAAGGTCGGACCGACTCACCAGGTCGTCGTCTGTGGAGGAGGTTCCCAGAGCAGATTCAAGAAATACTGGAACCACATCTCAATAGCAGGTATTTATTTAAATTCACATGTAGACTTCTCTCATATCGACATCATTTTTGATTCTTTCTTTCATTATTTCTCCAGGTATAAGAGCAGTCAGAAGGAGGTGAACTGGTCTAAAGTGAAGAAGCCAGTGTATCTAAGCAACCGAGGCAGCAGGTTCTCTGACTGGTCAGCCACCTGGGCTGGATACCTCATTAGCAAGGTTCTTTCAGCGCTTTTTGAATTCATTTTCTCTCCAAGAGCACATTAATTCAACTTTTTGATCAGGAGCTTTAGGGGCTGTTTTTTGTGTTTTAGCTGAGACATGAACTGGCGAGCAAAGTGTTCAGCTGCTGCAGTTTTATCATCAAACACGACTACAAAGTCACACTCTACCTGCTGCCGCACATTCTGCTCTACATGCTGCTGGGCTGCACGCCTCAAGAACAGCATGAAGTGAGTACACGCGTGGACGCTCACATGTGCACAAGAGGAAGTGTAGGAGCTTCAGTACCACATTTTCTTTTAGGTGACGGAGGAGATGCTGGCCGTCCTAACAGAGGGTGATGCGCGAAGAGAGGGTGGAGTCCAGGAGGCAGCATCCAGCCTGTCACAGCTCAGCACCCAGACCGTGTTCAGCATGTTGTCTCACCTCACCCAGTGGAGCCGCCACAATCTCTACTCCAAGCCCAAAAACAATGGTAAAAGACACCATTTGGTTCTTCTATCTTTTATACTCTGATTGTGGATGTCTGTGTTCTCTACTGTTAAACAAATTCAAACTGTGTTATTCCAGAGGGTGGGGAGTATCAGCGTGTGGTGGCGTTCCTGAAGGGTATTCCACAGGATGTTCTGGCCAAAGCCTCTCTACGATCCAAAGCATACACTCGTGCACTCATGCACTTTGAATCTTACATCTTAGAAAACAAAGAGAACATCCAGGACCATCTTACCTTCCTGCAGGTCAGACAATGACTGTATTATTTATTATATACTTAGCTCATTAACGTTTGGGACAAATGTTTATCTCCAGAGCTGTGGTTGAGAGGAACTAGCTTTACTGACTTTTGCAGACACTGTACGCTGCGATGCACGAGCCTGATGGAGTGAGAGGAGTCAATGCCCTGAGGAGGGAGGAGCCGTCGCTAAGGGAACAGATCCTGGAGCACGAGAGCATCGGCCTGCTCCGAGACGCCACTGCCTGCTACGACCGAGCCATACAGCTGGAGTCAGACCAGGTAATGACACACACACACACATTCGACTCACATACGTGAAACCTATTTGACTTATGTTAAGTGTTAAGCTGTTGTGTGTTATACTGATGTATCCTCCTTGACTTCTCATTATTCCGTTGTGTCTAGATCGGCCACTATCATGGGGTGATGACATCTATGCTCGGTCTGGGACAGCTTTCTACCGTCATTACCCAAGTCAACGGTGTACTGGCCAACAAGTGAGACACATGGAGATACATACTGTAGAAATTGTAGATTTCCTCACTCAGTCAATAAAGGTATGTAAAATGTTTCTGCACCAGGATTGCGTTTAGTACATCTGAACTCTGTGTACACACTGTCTAGGCACCAGTGGAAGTCGGAGCTTAACACTTACAGGGTGGAGGCAGCCTGGAAGCTTGGAAAGTGGGACCTAGTAGAAGATTACTTGGGTTCAGGTGAGTACAAACACCAGTATGAAGATGTGATTTTTCAACACAAAACCAGCACGTGTACGTCCAGTCGTAGCTCAGTAATTTCCCTGCTGTTTGCCTCCAGATCGTCAGTCCAGTACCTGGGGCGCACGGCTTGGCCAGTTGCTGCTGTCGGCTAAGAAGCAGGACGCTGAGACTTTCTACGAGAAGCTGAAGCTCGTCAGAAAAGAGCAAGTCGTCCCTCTGTCTGCAGCCAGTTATGAATGCGGAACCTACCAACGAGGATACGAGTACATCATCAGGTTTGTGTGGATTTGATAATATTTTTTTATAGTATTGTTGTGAGTCTAAACTCTGTCTCCGTGTAGGCTCCACATGCTTAGCGAGTTGGAGCACACGTTCACTGAGCTGCAAAAACAGAGGCACAACTCCACCCCCAGCCTGAAGCAGCTGCCTCCTCATTGGTCAGATCGACTGGAGATGACCCAGAATTCCTTCCGGGCCAAGGAGCCGATCTTGGCCCTGCGTCGTGCCCTGCTTAGCCTGGGATCACAGTAAGGACATGGAGACATGTGCAGGCACATAGTATTAGATATGTTTCTTGTACGGAGGTGTGACTAAACTATCTTAGTGTCATCTTTACGCAGTATTTCATGCATTACTGGCCGTGTCTTTTTCAGTATAAAGCCAAGCTACTGAACAAAGTCATTGTTGACCAGTTTTCCCATGTCAGACCACATCATGACGCATCCCTTGTGTTTGCTCTTCAGGCCTGTGAGTCAAGAGCTGGTGGGGGACTGCTGGCTGCAGAGCGCCCGGGTTGCCAGGAAGGCAGGACACCACCAGACTGCCTTTAACGCTCTGCTGAATGCAGAGAACTCGAATCTGGCAGAGCTGGTCACAGAGAAAGCCAAGTGGCTTTGGTCCAAGGTGGGATGAACCTGGACATTCAAGCAAATTCAAGTAGTAGCACATTACAAGACAATACTAACAAAGCGTTCTGTGTTGGTCTGTCATCAGGGCGATGTACATCAGGCCCTCATTGTCCTGCAGAAGGGCGTTGTTCAGTGTTTTCCTGATGACCAGCCAGTGACGGACCCTCGCAGCCTACAGACAAAAGGAAAGGCCATGCTGCTGGTGGGCCGCTTCATGGAGGAGACGGCCAACTTCGAGTCCAATGCCATCATGAAAGCTTACAAGGTAATACCCCTATGTTCCAGTTAAAATAATAAAATAATAGTAAACAACTGGGCTGGAAATTGAAAACCATTTGTTCTGTGCAACTAGTGTGGCTGCAAATAACCTATAATATAAGGTTTGTGGAGCTACATTTTCACACACACGTCACTAAATCACACACTTTAAATCCTTGGTGTTAAAGCTTACGTGTTGTGCTTTTCAGGATGTGACAAACCTTCTCCCTGAGTGGGAAGACGGAAACTTCTACCTGGCCAAATACTACGACAAAGTGATGCCAATGGTGACAGATAGCAAGTTGGAGAAACAGGGGAACCTCATTCGCTACATTGTTACGTACTTTGGAAAGTAAGAGCAAAGTTGTTGTTTTTTTTTTGCTGCTGACACTCAGGACGTCAGAAAAAGCCAATCAAATGCTTTATTGCAGTTTAGATGTATCAGCATCTACATCAATCGTGTGTTTTTGTTTGTTTGTTCCTATGCAGAGCTTTGCAGTTTGGAAACCAGTACATCTACCAGGCCATGCCTCGTATGTTATCCCTGTGGCTGGACTTCGGAGCCAAAGTGTGTGAATGTGAGAAAGGTACAGTGGGCATGTTCACTCTAATGTATAATACGCTGTATTATGCCTATTTGAAATGAAATGGAACCTACGTATTCCTTCACTGCAGCTGGACGCACAGACAGACAGATGCGGCAGGAGTTGGGCAAAATCAACACAGTTATGAGTGAGCATTGTAACAACCTGGCACCGTACCAGTTCCTGACCGCTTTCTCCCAGCTCATCTCCAGGGTGTGTCACTCCAGTGACGATGTCTTCACCGTCCTCATGACCATTGTGGCCAAAGTCTTCCTGGCATATCCCCAACAGGCTATGTGGCTCATGACTGCTGTCTGCAAGGTGGGAATCAAGGCCTTGTGTATCCAGTCTACACGTGCACTTCTTTAAACGTCATTTAGTTGCACATATTCAAATCACAAGCCTCGTATTTATTGACATGGAATGACCATTTGCATAAATCACAAGAGCGGTTAATAGCTTTTGTAAAAATAAAAACATACATTGTTTCTAACTGCGTGTTTATTGTTCTTAGTCCTCCTACCCCATGCGAATGAACCGCTGTAATCAGATTCTTAAAAAAGCCATCAGTCTTAAACCGTCTCTGGAGAAATTCATTGGAGATGCGAACAGGCTGACTGACAAACTGCTGGAGCTCTGCAACAAGCCGGTACTTTCACACACACACAATATATTATATACTACGTGAATTTAAAGTAGAATTTGCAGGTTACATTTACACTGTAGAGAAAATCAAGGGTTAATTATCTCCTTGTCATTGAATGCGTTTTCCAGGTGGACGGTACCAGCACCACCCTCAGTATGAGCGTCCACTTCAAGCAGCTGAAGCGTCTGGTGGAGGAGCCAACCTTTAGCCAGGTCTTGATCCCACTACAGGCCGTCCTCATCCCCACACTGCCCTCTACAGGCGGAGCAAACACACAGCACGACGCCTTCCCGGGTCACTGGGCATACCTGGATGGCTTCGAAGACACTGTAAGTCACAGAGTTGATTGATGGTTTTATTTCATGGCAACTGGTGAGCACAGAAATCCTCTTGAGGTGATCTGTGCGTCTTAACCCCAGACTGCTTGTGTGTAGGTGGAGATCTTGGCTTCCTTGCAGAAACCCAAGAAGATAAGTCTGAAGGGTTCAGACGGACAGAGCTACACCATGATGTGTAAACCTAAAGATGACCTGAGGAAGGACTGCAGACTTATGGAGTTCAATTGCCTTATCAACAAGGTGTGTGTTTCTTGAAAGACTTATCAAAATGTTACATACACAGTAGTGTTATACTAGGCAACATGTATTAACCATGTGCTGTTAAATATAATAGTAGCATGTACTGAATGTATCATTTGATTGATTCCCTATTCTTCAAACTGTTACTATGAAATTGATTGTGTGTGTAGTGCCTCCGTAAAGATGCTGAGTCAAGGCGGAGGGAGCTACATATCCGAACCTACGCTGTGATTCCCCTAAACGAGGAGTGTGGCATCATCGAATGGGTCAACAACACCGCCGGGCTTCGACACATCCTCACTAAGCTCTATAAGGAGAGAGGTATCCCTACGCATAACGCCTATGAAGACGTGCAGGAATAAATTCTCAGTTTGTTGAGTGTTTAATTCTGCCATGTTTCTATGTCTGTTGTAGGAATCTATCTTTCAGGTAAAGAGCTGAGGAAGCTTATCCTACCGAAGACTGCTCCCGTTGAGGAGAAGTTTCGTATCCACAAGGAGGTGCTGTGTGCACGGCACCCTCCAGTCTTCCATGAGTGGTTCCTCCGGACTTTCCCAGACCCCACGTCATGGTACAACTTACCTGGGGGGGGGCATCGATCACTTCTGGGTTTTAAAATGAATGCGTTATACATGAATATGAATTTGCAGGAGTGCAGTTTAAGTTTGGCAGCACACTAAATTCAGTGTTGACGTGTCGACCTCATTGTTTGTTTCCAGGTACAGCAGTCGTTCTGCATACTGTCGCTCTACTGCTGTGATGTCCATGGTGGGCTACGTCCTGGGTTTGGGTGATCGCCATGGAGAAAACATCCTCTTTGACTCTTTCACAGGAGAGTGTGTGCATGTTGATTTTAACTGCCTCTTTAACAAGGTTTGTTTTATCCCATGTTGTCTTTAAATTGTTAATATCAAGGCAGATTTATTTCTAGATCTGTTTGTTGCCCTTATTTTCCAAGCATTCCCTCATGCTCCTTCTCTCCCTCTTGCACTAGGGGGAGACATTTGATGTGCCTGAGGTTGTTCCCTTCCGTCTGACTCAAAACATGGTCCATGCTATGGGGCCCATGGGCACCGAGGGTCTCTTCAGACAGGCCTGTGAGGTCACTCTTAGACTAATGAGAGACCAGAGAGAGCCACTCATGAGGTACATGCGTTATGATTAACAACTACTTATATGATACTGCTTAATGGAAAAATGTTATGTATTATTTTATTACAAACCCTCACGTCACTATTTAAACAAAGTTTAAATGTTCTATTGGTACCTTTCCCTCAAAGTGTGCTCAAGACCTTCCTTCACGATCCTCTGGTGGAGTGGAGCAAACAAGCCAAAGGACTTTCCAAAGCTCAGGCAAATGAGACTGGAGAGATCGTCAACGAAAAGGTTTTCTACCTGCATTTTAAGCAGGATGCTGCTCTTTGCTGCATGTTTCTGTTAACAACTTATTCGTTTTTGTCTCCTTCCTTCTCTGTCAGGCTAAAACCCATGTGTGTGACATCGAGCAGCGTCTGCAGGGGGTGATAAAGAGCAGGAATAAAGTCCTGGGGCTGCCTCTCTCTATAGAGGGACATGTACACTACCTCATACAGGAGGCCACGGATGACAAACTGCTTTGCTTGATGTATCTGGGCTGGGGGCCATACTTGTAAAACACAAACATATATTTATTAAATGAGTGAGCAGCTTGCAATAAAAAGCCCATTTAAGACTATTTAAGTTCTAATGTTTCCAAAATTGTTATTGTTTTCTGGAAACGATATTTGGGGCATTTCTGTCCATTTCCCTACAATAAAGACCATATATGAAAGTTGTGCAGTAGATGTTTGTGCTTTGTAATCTCTTAACCCCTGTCACGCTCACTCAGACGGTCAGCTGACCGTTTTAATCCCGTATTTCCCCCTCACACACCGAGTGGCTCAGCTCGTATAATGACATTGTTGCCAGCGGAGTTTCTTCAGCGGGGCAGTAGTTCTCTGCTGTAGCCATGAGTTCCGACTCTCAGAAGGTCACTGTGTTTTTGATCATTGTGTTCCTCGGTTTTGTTAACGTTTGGCTGCTCTTCCAACTTGCTTCTGGGTGAAAAAAAACAGGTGAGGCATGAAATTAAATGGTCTAACGGTTGGAGGTTACGGAGATAACACCCGTACTGTTGAATCCTACTCCAGCGGACAGTGGCCGCACGCACTGCGGGGACGGACAGACGTCCCGGGGCTGCGAAGCTCGGCATGGCCGGAGGGCAGAGCGTCCACTGAGCAGGCAGGGTTCGCGCTGTGTGATGTGGCGTGGAAGCAGCTAGCTGTTAGCTGTTAGCAGTTAGCGCGTTGTGTGCGTGCACCCGGGCTGAGCGCGCGACCTTGGGGACGTCATGGATTTGACGCGGTTAGCGGCGGATGCTGGTCAGCTCGTGAACCGGGCGGTTCAGGTAAGTACAGCATAAATATGTAGTGTTGGCTTTAAAGCAGGACCTGCAGCACAGGTGCATTAATGGCTTATTGCCATCGTGTAGTTTTTGTAAAAAGCCTAATACGTATTTTTATCCGCCCTCGGTGATTTGGCTCCAGTTGACGGGGGAGAGCCTCGGCCAGGCGGACCGGACCGAGCTGGACCCCGGGCTGGACGAGCTCCTGACTCTAGCAGACGCCACCAAGACCTGGACGGACAAGGTCGTTTCCCAAACAGAGGTTGTCCTGCAGCCGAACCCCGGTGAGACAGCGATCAGTAAATCTCAGACCGTCAGAGGTCAAAGCAGCCGTCACGGACTTGTTCCGTTCAGATATCCGTGATATCTGTGAATAAACAGTCGTGGAGGTTGAGCTTTACTCGCCCTCCCATTCTGAACTCACCTCCTCTGTGCTCCGGCTGGAAGCGGCCTGTTCAGATGAAGAGGAGTAGGAGATATTCTTTGCCTGCTCAAATCCACTTACCCTGCTAATGGAATCATGGATGGATGCTCAGCCGTCACAGTTATTCTGTGCGCTTATACCACATCAGACACACTTGCAGACGATGCTTTGTTTATGTGTTGTTTACCATGGATGCACTTAACATGCATGAAGCTGCACCATTTAGTTCCTCATTGTTTTCCTTAATGTCAGTTTTCAGTTCTCACTGACTAGAAAAATGTTCTTTTAGTTAGTTATATTAGATCAATGTTACTAAACTAATGCAAAATATTTAAAATTGAAAACTGACCCCCGGTGAACAGGAGCCCGGTTAGAGGAGCGGCTGTATGAGCATCTGGACTGGAGCGTTCCACTAAGACCTCGTGCTCATGAAGTACTGGGAGATGAAATGACCCAGGCCGGACTGGAGATTGGGTCCAATACGCCTTATGGTGTGTGTTTATGCCCTTTGTCTGAATAGTATAGCTTAAAGCCACATATGTATACATAATATGTATTATGTAAAGAATACGCGCGTCTCTAGGATCTGCACTGCTGAAGTGTGGGGAAGTCCAGAAGCAGCTTGGGACAGCGGAGAGAGAGTTTGTCCAAAGCACTAACATCCACTTTCTCAGCCCTCTGAGGATGTTCACTGAGGTGGAATATAAATCCATACAGGTAAAATAAAAACATACACACTCGTCATCTGTGCCACAACGCTGACAGTGTTTTTTTTTTTAAGATATGTTTTGAACTCGCCTTTGTCATAATCACTTTTTCTTCACTCAGATGTGAATGTTTGTTTGCAGGATGAGCGCAGGATGTTACTGAATAAGCGCTTGGACTTGGACATAGCTAAGACAAGACTGAGAAAAGCCCACGAGGCCGACCGAGAGGCCAGGGTGGGTTACAGTGATTTTCCAATAACATTTCATTAATAACATCAACATTTCTCATACCAAAAACACACTATAAAGATGTATTGTCATTAAACGTTCCGGATCTGTCCCCTTTGCTAGAGCCTAAATGCGAACCCAGTGGAAGACGACTACTTGTCTCATGTCTCATACATGTTCAGCTTCCTGCGTGTTAAATGGCTAAAGGTCAGTGACACTAAGAGGATATGAACGATGATGGACACGGCTGAACTCAGACACTCAGTAAGTCTTTTTCAACCTCTCCCTCCAGATATGGGCTCAGGAAATCTCTCAGGTGAGCTACTGTTTATCTTTGTGTTCAACGTTAATATTCATACGGTAATAGATTGTGGAATGATGGTAGGATGCAGACATAATTGGAAGGAGTGTGTGTGTATGTGTGTGTAGGCAGAAATGGAGCTGGGAATCTCTCAGAGCCTGTTTACTCGCCAGTCACAGAATACAAGGCGAGTTCTTGAAGGAATCAGTAACATTCACGTAAGTATGAACACTCTCACATTTACTCATGGCAAAATTATCACTGTAAGCAGAAACTCAGCATGCGCAGTTTTTATCTAAACATGTTCCATCTGTCTTGTGCTTTATTTTGCCTTTTTTATGTCAGATCAACCACATGAGGAGCCTGATTGACTTTGTGGAGGCTCAGGCCTGTTATTTCGATCAGTGCAGCCAACACGCACAGGAACTTCAGAGGCAGCTGGCCAGGTGTGTAGCATCTGGGTCTTTATAGAGCTAAAATAATTCATGGAAGTCTCTCATTGTGTCTTGAAAAATGAGCGATTATGAATTTGTTTCACCTGCAGGATTCCAGCTGTGCTCTGCTCCAACAACTGGCAGTCAGCGAGTACTAATGCATCCAATCAGGCATCAGGAAGCAACCATGCAGCCGATGAGCCCATCAACTTAAATCAGGTCACGTCACTTCCTGTAGTCGTCCACCATCTTCCAGACTTTGACCAAGACTCATGGACAAACCCACAGACTGGAACAGAAAATACAACAACAGATTCCTTTATACCCACACAATTACCTGACCAAACCAATAACAACAACAACAACATCTCCACTGACAGCCAGGCATCCAGATGTCATTCATCTAGTGATGGCAGACCATCAACAGATCAGCTCTTATACCCAAACATCGCCCATGTGGCAACTAACAGAACGAGCGCTGAGCCTCCAGCCCTAAGACAGACACAGAGAGTCAGTGCAATGACAACACCAACTCCTCAGCCGTCACAGCTCAGCGGGTGTGTGGATGGGTTTCAGGCAACCGGTGCATCAGCTAGTGAGACCATGAGCACCAGTGACAGCTCGCCTAATGAAGGAGGCAATCAGGAGTCATTATCAGACCAGTAAGGGGTGTAGGCTGCACAAGACCAAGGCCATGTCAGCTGGAGTTGACTGAATAGCGCTTCAGGTAGTTTAGACACGTGAGCAACATAATCTAACAGGTCGCATTAGATACAATCAGTACAACGTGGTACCGTTAACTATGTAGGTGGTAAGTTTAAAATTAAATCCATAGGGGGAAAATGTGAAGTGATTGTAAAAGTGCTTACTTTTCCAATTGTGTTGCGATATAGTGCCACATTAATTTCAGCCTTTAGCCATTTATGAATAATTTATGCAGGTGATAAGTGCTGAGTGTCAGTGTTCTCAAGTAGCAGGATGTTTCCGGGCCTGACTGTTAGATCAACAGTGTGTGAATCTGAATCTATGTCAGTCAATTTCTGTGAAATTAAATCTTTATTTTTACATGTTAGCAAATTCAGGAACAGACCGAAGCGTTGTGCCAAGTGTATATGTGTGATAATATGGACTAGTGTGTCAGTGATCCACGTGCAGCCTGTCCCTGGCGTTTACAGCTCAGCCAAACCTGCGACACCCCTCATAAAGACGGGACTTTTTACCAGCTGACATCATTTTCCATATGTAACATGTCACTCGCCAAAGTGTGAAACCCCCCCCACACTAAATTCAACAGGACCTTTATGTTCACGTGAACACTAAATACCGTTCGTCATATCTAATCTGGGCGTTTCCCCTACACACGCTCCAATCACACACTCACTTCTACTCCTGCACCAGCCCCATCGAGGTGGAATTGGTAGAAGTTTCCAGCTGTTGTTGTTTGTCTTAGTGAGGGTTTGCCTGCTCTAATGGTGTGTGGGTTCAGTTTGGGGGCACTGAGTGGAAACATGTTGATGTAGCAATGGCCCTACTGACGTAGTCACCCTCCATCTCTGTGCTTTGTCCAGCGGTTCACATAGTAGCAGTACTCACAGCTGCCAGCCGTGCGTACATTAATGCATCACTGAGGCACGTGTTGTACATTGATGTCAGTTGTTAATGTGGAAATAAATATGCAATCTGTGATGTTATACCTTCTGAATCAAGTGTGGATTGTGTCTTTGTTCCCCAGTTATGCGTTTGTTATTTTTACTTTCGAACGCTGTGTTATTTCAAGTTTGAACCCTACTAAAACCTCTGTGATGCTTGTGGTGACACTAAACTATTATTGAAACAATAGTCAACATGATTTATAAGCTTTGTTTGTTTGTGTTTAACATTTAACACAAGCCCTCAGCCCATACGCACCCAAAGATGACTGTGTGTACACAGACCACCTGAATCCAATATTAGCAGGCTGCATGATATTGATCAGTACAACCACGAGGCTCATGATTCAATAGCACCACAAACACTGTCAGCAGCCACAGAGGAAGTCGCTTTTCATCCCTGCAGTTTTTATGACTCAGCCAAACGTGAATAGATCCTCCTCAATCTGTCTCTAGCTGCTGGTGCTTACACATTGACACATCAAGTCCTTGCTACATATCCGGCGGCAGCTCTCGTTCCCTGGCTTTCATACGACACTCCTGTGTGACACAGGAAGCACAGGAGCTGAAATGAGGTTATAATAGAGAAAATTATGTTTCCTCTGCCTGAGCAGCTCAGCGAGTTGTGTGTGAAGTCTGCTATTATTAATCGCAGACTAAGCAATACTAAAATATAAAGCGCGTAAGAACAGACACAGAAAATAAACCTGCTTGTTCGTCTGCTCCACTGGCAACAGCCATTGCCCCATTTCAGACTAGCCTGGCAACAGCATGTGTTCATTGAAATCAGTGCTCATACATGAAAAACACTTTCCTAAAATCGAGCTTTCATCAGGTCGACCTCTGCCTTTTCCTTTTCTTGTTTGTCATGTGTTTTTTGCTTCCCTGCGTCTCTCGTCACTCCTCCCTCTCACTGCCACCGGGGAGTGTTTGAAGCGACAGCTAAACGTAGGTGTGGTCTGCAGGTGGGCTGCTAAACATAATCCTACACTGACCTAAACAGAAAGACGACTTATGGAGAGCTAAAAAAAAGGATGACATGCCTCAGATGGGCACCAGTCAAGGAACTATGAGAACAGCACCAGTTTCTCATGTAGCCTGCACTAAGTCCTAACCCACATGTTATGGAACTGGGCCAGGGCAGCGCACGCAGAGATACAGCACCTGCTGCAATAAGGACAGGAAACTTAGCTGGTTTCCTCTGTCGCTCTCCACCTTTCCTCCCTCTCTTCCTCGTTTGTGGATGTCGTTTGAACTCGTCTATACGTCGTCTGTGACCTTGTATTGTGCTGTTTCCTAACGGATCAGTTGCTGGCACCGATGCTGACGCTCCAACGATGCTGGGTCTCCAGAGAGCGAGAATGTCAGGCTGTTCCTGTGACTTTGACTTGTCCTACTTCTGCTGTTTAACCCCAGCACCTGTTGAGCAGAGTCACACCCAAAGGATTTTTACACGATATTTAATTGACAGTGCCACCAGGCAACAACGCGGCCACATCCAGAAAGTGTTGCATAGCAACTCAATTTAATTTCTGCTCGTAAAAACATACTAATTTTGGGCTTTAAAAAAAGATTGACTTCAATGCTGGAGCTTTTGATGTTAAAGGCTTTGGTGGTGGGAGTGATTCCACTCGTCAGTAGAAAGGCTAAACAGGCCTGCTTTCATTGCAAAGCTATGATGAATGTATTCATCATTTCTCAAATAGTTATTGAACATAGACGTAACTAAGTGATGATTTAATGTGTTTTTTAGTGTTTTATTATGACATTTACATTAATATATATTTTTTTCTGCTTGCTGGATGTTGCTCGTTATCTCCTTCTTCATCTCAACCTCTGACTCATCCATTTTTACCCATTTTGCCCCAGTTTGTTACCTCCATAAAAGCATTACTCACCCAAGCTCCCCCCAACACACCTCTGCTCCACCCTGTCAAACTTTCCTCCCTCCTCCTTCTGCTCTTGCTCAGTTTATAAGCCTGCACCGACAACCGATTGTTCAGTGTAAAAGCTATAAATAAAGAGAAGGTGGGTGAGAAAGCTGATGTAACTAGATTGTTTTCATCGAAAGCAACAGGTTAAGAGCTTCGTCATGAATGTGTTCAGGCTGGACTGGCTTGTCCTGTATTTGCTCGGCTTCGTAGTTGCATCATTGTGCACAAATGGGATCGAGTATGAAGGGAACTATGCAGACAACTACGACAACGAGATCTCTCAGGACCAGCAGGAGGGTGAGATGTGTTTATTTGTTCTTTTGTCTCTTCTGTTTCATGCTTGTTTGAACAGATGGCTCACTGTGAAAAAGAAATCTCACTTGGCAATTCATTTTTAAAATGTTTGTATTGAAAGATTCATTCAGGGAAAAACAATTTGATTCATTTTTCTTTTAAGGCCTGGCAAGAATCTTTTGATCTTTTTCTGGTGCAGTTGGTTTGAATTATACACGTCAATTATAAATTCCTTCTTATACAGTGAGATATTTACTTCCTTAATTTCACTAAGTAGATGATGGGCTCATGATCTCCTGGTTGATTTCTGCAGAGGTGTCTCCAACACCGTGCCACGCTGCAGAGTTCTCCCGCTGGGAGAAGCTGTTCATTGCTCTGGAGGACTCTCACATGAGGCAGAACATGCTGCTGGAGTCTCTGGAGCAATGCTGTGGAGGAATGATCCATCTCAGGACCCAAGGGGACAAGCTGGTACCCAGTGTGGCGTCAGCATGCGGGGCACAAGTGGAGCAGGTCAATGTCAGGCTGCAACGGGAAATGGATGAGCTCAGAGAGGAGGAAGTCGAGAGGGAGACAAGGTTGAATGCTACCTTGCAAATGCTTCTGAGCAGCAGCCGTGAGAGTAATGCCTGGATGAAACGTCTGGAGGAAGGAGAACCGATGCCGCCAAGAGTGGCCGACAGCAGGGTGAGACACCTGCCAACGCCCAGACCTGGCGGCTTGGGAACGAAGAATTCCCGAATCCCATCTGACCTGAAGGAACAGGAAGCGACTGCACCATTACACACGACAACAGTGGAAAGGGTCCTGGTTGTCATGACAACAGAGATGGAGAAAGTTCACCTGCTGCTGAACAGAGTGATAGCGCAGGTGGAAATGCTGAGGAGAGAACATGGGGACACATGAGTTGCCCATGAGAGGAGAAAGTATAAGACGGAGGTTGAATGAAAACACTCCAGTAACTGGGATTTTGCGGACGTTTTTTTGTATGTAAGCTTGTTTATGTCTTCTGACAGTAATTGTACTATAAATATTGTAGGTTTACTATAACAAATAAAAAATAATTAAACAACCCAATGAGGCTTGTGGAAAGGTCTCCTCCCTCCTCCTACGCTGCAGGCTTCCATGTGCACGCCTCTACTTTCCTCTGTCTGAGTCAGGGAGGTGCGTGTTTTCCTTTGCTGCACGTGCCAGAGTTGTCAACACTGTCTCAGCGTTTGTGTAGTTGCACTGATGTCTGCAAATAACTAAAACCTCAAGAAAGTGTGTCAGGGGTTTTGGACCGGCTTCAACTCTGGGCTTCTTTCCCTCTCGTTAGCTGCTTTAACAGAGCGTTTGTGGAGATGCCACTTTGACGGCGCTCTGGGTGTTTATGATACGTGAAATCCTGCCAGAGCTGTTACACCCGTCCGTCCTGCAGCCACACACACACACACACACACACACACTCATTAGTGTGGAAGTACTTTCTGTGGGTTTTACTGATTCTATGCGAGGGCCCTTGCTTGCAGAGCTGTAGCTATTTTTGGGATACTGATGTTTTGTGGATTTTTATTGAAGCCAGAAGGAAAATCTGGCAAATGAGAAAGCAGAGAAGAGACAGAATGAACAAATGAGCAAACAATCAAAGAAACATAGAAAAAAGCAAATTGTGGAGAGAAAAATTGATGAATCTCCAACAGAGAGTCCTGGTCATTGATCTAAATCAGATATTTTAGCGTTCTGTGTTGTTGTGTTATTCTGCGTGACAAAGCCTCAGAATAACCCACGGCAACATAGACTATTAGATCCATCCAGTGGACAGACTCTTGCACCTACATCCACACTGGCTGGTTCAGTGTGGGGGTCACCCGTCTGGGTTTGTGCGGTGTGTGTGTGGTTTGGGAGGTGTATGAGGTGGAGAAGAAGAGTGACGGTGATTACGAGCCTGACAGCTGGTTGTTTGACACAATGGCAGTGCGTTACCAGGCAGCTGTCCCACGGTAACTGCACAATAACCCACCCCCGGCTTACGTGGCTTCCTTTCTTTCCGCTCTGTCCTTTTCGTCTGCTCGTTCATCTGCTACTCTCCTGCTTCTTATCTGTATGCCAATCCCATCGCCTTCTGTCTCTACAGCCATTTATCTTCCCCTGATTGTGCGTCTTGCTCCCCTCTCCTGTTTTTTCCTCTTCCTTTGTGAGCAGATGGAATCAGTCCTTGTCTAGTCTGACGTCTGATGCCTGACACGCAGCCAATGTGCGCACGCACTCGCGCTTGTCGTCACCAGTGGCTTCAGGAATGCTTTGGTGTGATCAAAGAGATTTTAATGTCGCATCACATATTCACTGTAACAGACAACACAATATTGGCACTTTCCCAAAAGCAAAGAGGACAATACAAAATAGATCCCAAGAAACATTGAGCAGTCCCTTATGGACACGTAACATTTTCATGAAGGAGGGAGTGAAGGGAAGAGGGAGACCGGTGTATAAAATGTGTCTATTTTATGGGTGAGTCCAGAATCTCCTCATATTCCTCCCTCTGGCGCCGCCCACCTCCTCGAGACGGGAGCAACTTCATCGCTACCAGCCAGCCAACGCTGAGTACGACCATCACATTTCCGACAACCTCAGGAGCAGTGGGAGTCAACAGTAGCACAGCCAGATGCAGCAGCATGGCAACAGGTATCTCCAGGCTCTGAGATGCGGAGACCAGAGCTGGATGGAGTCGGGTGAGGGCATGCGTCATACCTAGAAACGCTGTGACCGAGCAGGCAGCCAGGCCCAGAACCAGACCCCACGCTGGGGCACTCGTAGGCCAGGACCACCCCTCCTGGAGCAGGGCCAGGGAGGCTGGGGCGAGCAGGCAGCCCGTCCAGCTTACTGTGAACAAAGCTGTGCCGACTCCCACCCTCTCCTTCAGGGAACGATAGCCAACCAGCGCCAGAGCCATCCACAGTCCTGCCAGTGCTGAAAGAGACCATCCAAACGTACCCCTCCAGAACACAACTGGGTCAGCTGGGGAGTTGGAGTTGCTCTCATCGGTTGTGGGAAGCAACACAAGGCCCAAACCACACAGCCCTGCAGCAACGGAGATCCCGTCAGCCAGCCCCAGCCTCTCCTCCAGCAGCAGGAAGGCCAGGGTCGCTGATAGAGCTGTGGTTGCCATGCGCCAGAACGTTGCTGCGTTTCCTGGGGAGACGAAGGTTAAGGATGAGTAGGCGCAGCAGAGAGAAAGCGAGTAGGCGATGCCGTAACAGAGCAGGCGTAGACGGTAGCCTTCTGGTCCGAACGGGTTCTCCCCCCTGTACAGCGGCACAACCACGGCGAGGAGCTGAACGATGGATCGAGCCAAAAGTAGGAACAAGGGGCCGAGGCTGAAACGTTCAGAGGCCAGACGAGTCAGAACAATCAAACTGCCGTGAGCCAGTGCGGCAACGAGCAGCCCCACCCAGGTGAGGCGAGATGCAGACACAGATGCCTCCCCAAAACTGGCCAGCTGCTCCCCCACCCCTCTCCCAGAACCCTTAGCTGCTTTGCCCCCCCCCTCATTCCCTTCTCCTCCACCAGCAGCCTGGGGTTTACTCTCTTTGTCTTTGTCCCTGGAGCTAAACAGAGTCAGCGGCCACCTTCGGCTCTCAGTGAGCTTTTTCCTGTCTGACGTCTCCTCCAGGAAGGAGCCAAAGTCCTCAAAGGATGGAGCATCGTCGTAGCCATCGTCCCCAGGCTGGGGGAAGTGTGTGTGCACTCCGGGCTGAGGGGAGTAGGGAGTGTGTGTGGCATATTTGGCTGTGACAGTGTGAGGGTGGATTTTCACTCTCTTCTTGGAGCTGCCCAGCAGATGAGTAGACTCCATTTTAAACACTTCAGACACCTGCAAGGAGGAAGAAAAGACATTTTAGAGGCACAGAGTCTTCCTCATGCTGCATCTCTCTGGCCAACTGCTTCCTATCTCATATATCTTTAATATCCAAGATAATAATAGCAGTGACTCACATCTTCTCATGTGCCTCTCGCGTTTGGCAGTGGACACACGCAACTGTTAATTGTTTTCCAATGTGATGAAAGTTCACATTAGCCCAGTCACACACAACCATAACGGCGGATGAGCAAAGCCATTAGCGGCTCTTCGTCTACTCGAATAACACGACCTTCACGGCGGGTGCGAGACAGTGGCCAATGACAGTTACGTAAGCAAGTGCTTCCTGTTTCATGTCTGTTTCGTGCCTTACTGTCTCTGAGTGTCTGTGCCTGCCGCCAGCAGAAAGAGTAAACGATCCTGTACTCATCAGTCCTGAGCCGAACGTCTCATACATCAGCACGCGTCTCACCTAATCCACCTCCTTTTCTACAGCATCCTTCTCAGCAGTCACCCTCCAGTCCTCGTTTCATTTTCCCACCTTTTAACGTTTGCACGTGCTACACGTCGCACTGCTGCACTTTACACTCGCTAGTGTGAGGATGAGAGACATCTTCACATGACACGATGTTAATGTGAATCCATATTATGTGATTGTTTTGCAAACAGCAGCTAAACTAGTCGTTCTCACGAGACTCTCACAATCCTGCAAGTGTGAAGTTTGCTTTGTTTACTTTTCTCCTACTTTGCTTCCACTTTTTACTTCCACAGATTTAAGACTGAGTGACAGGGTTACAGGTTGTTGTTGTTTTTTCATTTCTAAATACTATATTATCACATCTTTACAACCAGCTTGGTGTAAACAGAGTCTATGTGAGAGACTGTGTTTCTTGCTTTGTGGCGTCTTCACATAAGGTTTGGTTTGAAAACTCAACTCTTCCAAATCCTCTTGTTCATTTCCTGATAAAGATGGTGTGATGTAAATCAGATCTGAAGACGTTTGCTGTACCTGTGGGACGTCAGCTGCACAGCTCACTGAATGAAGCCTGTAAATTGCCACAGGCATGTGTTTGCTCTGATGACATTTGAGAAGGTCCACTCATCTACTCTCACCAAAGGTTGGATGAAACCCAATCGCCTGCTCTATGGAAGCACAAAGAGCATAAAGAGATCAGGATGTTCCTGTCTGAGTCCTGTCTGTACAATTTACCAGGCTGGGTGATGCAGCTCGGCTCTGCAGTGCTGCTGCTGCCAGTGCTGACCTGGAAAAGCGGTTCCGTTCCTTACACAACCTGGAAGTTCTGAGTTTATGAGTGAACGGTGAAATGTTATGATGAGAGAAAGGCGGCAAGAAAAGCTGCCTGTCCTTGTGTATGTTTAGGCACCTTCTACCATATTTTACACTCTCAACGCTGCCATCACTTTGACACCATTAACGTGTTCGCATGGTTTTAAGCTGTTAAAAATGAAACGATCAAGCAGCTGTGAAAGGCCGTGCGTAAGACTGATTGGCATACGCTGCACAGTTCTCATTTCTCAAGGGTTCGTGTCATACATTACACAATGCGTGTGAGTGGGTGTGTAAAGGGAGACGTTATTCTGAAGGTTATCTAGGTTCCTTGGTGATGCGCCCCTGTGGCGTCAAAGCCACAAGGACGTGCCGCATGTGTCGCATTTGGGCTCAATTAAACAGACGTCTTACATTATGGAACATTGCATCTCTGCTTGTCCCAACGTCATGAGGACGGTTCGCGTCCATCTCTGGCGAGACAGGCGGATATTGTAACGTCTGTCAACATGCATGTTGTATGTTATAATCTACAGTGACCGCCCGGCCCCGTGAGCCACGACAAATTCATGAATGGGTGAGAAAAGCGCGCTCAATCACTCGCCGTGCGCACGCGAATGGCGCACGGCAGCCGAATCGATGAAGCCGACTAGGTGCTCAGACAGTTCCGCAATTAGCGACAAGCTGTAATTTCGTGGTCTTGCATAACACGGGCGCAACACAGCTCAGTGCGATCACCCAAGTCTACGTGTATCTGTCCATCAAACCCATGCGTAAACAGCCTCGACTCACCTGATTTAGTGCAAACCAGCGGATCCAACCGGGTCAAACGTCACTCATTCATTTAGCGAGCATCCCCAGCGCTCTATCACCTCTTCTTTGCCATTTGTTCCTCCCCTCCTTGCTTCCCTTTCTCCTGCGGCAGTCGGGAGCTTCTCTCAAGGGCACAGCAGCGCGCCTCAGTCAGACCACCACCTAACACCTGCGTCCACCTCACCTCGCTCTACAAGGGGAGGAAATGCGTGTTTTATAGCGACGTGCTGTCAGTCCATCAGTGTCTGAACACTGATACAAACGCCCCTCCTCAAAGAGAGAGAGAGACAGAGAGAGGGAGATTAGGGGAGCGAAAGGAGGTGCTGCTGATCGATGTCTGAGCATGCGTAAAATCCACTGAAGATCAGCTGGACCCTTTCAATCACCTCAGTGTGTGTGTTTGTGTGTTTGTGTGTTTGTGCGTGTGTGTGTGTGTCTGTGCAGGAGAGAAAAAGTGATCACTAATCCAATTAATCGAACAACAGACATCAATGCATTAACTCAAAAACGTGTTTAACTTGTGGTTTTCTGCCTGATGATCTTATCACGTCGCCTCCATCTGTGCTGCATACGTCCGTCTTCTCTTTGTGTGCAGCCCAATCTAATCCAATTTTGCCTTTCAGCTTCATATACATCTCTGCGCATGGTTTGTGTTCATTTGAATAACTATGGGAATGTGCTTGTGATAATATTAAAGTGATTTTATTTGAGGCTTTGCTGTGCTCTTATGTAACATTACCATACTAATAAACAAGCACAGTGGTATTGATTGGGAACAAAGGTCCCCCTGTGTGTTCATCTGGCCCACAAGGCAACACGTTGGTGCTGAGGCTAAATGTCTGTGTCGTCACACTCACTCCCTCGCTCGCTGATTGAATCAGGCCCACTTCAGGATTAGCGCATAATTAAGGGCTTTGAGAGTTCGTGACAGTCAGCCCCACTGAGGAATGGTTTTCTTCAGATGTGGGGGACCTTGACTGACCGGCACACAGCCAGGACCTCGACCCTACGCTTCAGATACAGTGGAATGAACAGAGCGGTCAGGCCCAGCCACTCAGCATCACCTCTGGGTATCATTACAGCTGTAGTGGAGCAATTTGGAGCTTCTCGTCGCAGCCAGGCTTCATTAGCATGTAAAGGTCCTTGCAGGAAGTCTGATGATGATTTTGAAAGAACGTTTTACCGGTTAGTGTTTAGATGTACTAATACTGCATTAGATTATGATGTTAGGCTTTGGGAAGGACTGGGAGCAGCCAGGTTTTTGAAGGAGCTTTGCTACGTCTTCCACTGCTTGACTCATATCCCTGCACAGCCTCACTCGCTTTCATCTTACTGAAACCTGGCAGTAATTGCTTTGACATTTTGCTGCCATAACACTTGTGTGCTCTGCTCCATTTCAATCCACATTAACCTTTGCCAAATGCAGCTGGGCTCACCGTTGTTTAATAAGAGGCCTCTGGCTGCTTTTACACCGGCCTACGCTATACGACGACTGCTCCACTGGGACTCTGGGGATGCACAGCAGTTAGCAGCCAGATCAAATGCAATGGGCACCAGTGAGCATAAGATGAAAAGTTAAACACCTCTCTCCATGTTGCCCCAGATATTTACAATATATAAATAATTTAGTCCATAGGTATCAACAAACAAAGGTCACCATGTTCTCTGTGCCGTCACCAATTAGCTCTTTACTGGTGGTAGCTCAGAAAGAGCAGCTGGTATGTCTTTGCTTACGTTTCGTCTTTTGTTTAGTAGTTCCAATAAATCCATTTAATGGTTCATCTTCAATTCTAAACAACTCTGTCATCTAATGGTGGGACAATTAGCGTACATTTCTTTTGCTGCAGACATTGTTGATAAGCGCAGCAAAGGAAAACAGCAAAGTTGTGACTCCTAAACTGAAACAATAAGCTGATGCTGAAAATGCTGCAATGCTGTTTTTAATATAAGCAATACTGAATAAGTTTCTTCTGGTTTATTAAATATTTAATTACCGAGCTAAAAGTATTGCCGCTGTGCTTTCTGGCTGGAGCAGGGTTGAATATGTGTGTTTTCAGATTATCTTACAGAACAGAATTATGACACAGTCCGACCATTCTCTCAGCAGCTTGAAAGCGTGACCATCCCTGTGGAAATCAGACTAAACACTGAACCACAACCAGGGTGGTGTTTTCCCTCAAACGACAATCCTAAACTGTCATTTAACAATGACTTCAATGTGGACAAATGCCCAGGACCATGGGGATCATTTTACAGTATGTCGATCATTTCTAGAAAGATATATTGGCCTCATTTTATTTACTTTAGATCATATCTCTGTGGATGATGGGGACTATCTAGTGTTTCCATGGTTACAGTGAAAAAGAGTATGTCGGACCAGGCTATTTAGGGCGCTGGTTAAATCCCATCAACCGCTCTGCAGCCAGGTTTTGGGAATGAGCTGATCATATCCAGACTGGAGGCAGTCTTCAGGGAGGAGCTGAGACTTGCTGCGATGAGAATATATAAAGTTCAATAGAGCTGAGCTGAAAACAGGGAGCAGGGAGAAGAGGGGAAGGAAGGGGCAACAAGGAAGAGTGTGGGAAAGGCAGAGAGGCTTTTGATTAAGTCACGCATGTGTGTGTCAGAATGAAGAAGCCTCCTGTACCGTCAGCGTCTTTTGCTCCATTTTTGGACAGTGTAAAATGAACGAAGAATGGTGGAAAATGGAATGACAGCTAAAAGAAGAAGTCAACTTTATGTGCTATGTTTGCGTTTGTTTCAGTATCGACCTCTGTTTTCCTTTTTCTCTCCTCTGTCCCTCTATTAAACACATATTCTTGCATTTCACACTGTGGCGATTTCAACAAATAAATACTGAGTTTGTGTTAATGAATATTCCTGCTTCAGCATATTAGATGGGCTGTTTAGGGGTGCTGGTGTTTATGAACTGTAAACAGGATGTCATTATTCAAAGCTGGGTTCCTTGCATGTTAGGGTGCTTGTTCTCATTACAACAGCTGATGAGAGCGGGAGGAAGTGAACCGTAGCCGCGCACAGGACACACATCACCAGGCCTCCTGCCTGCGGAGGAGAGAAGCATCAGACCCAGATACAGGAAGGAATAAAAAAACACCCCAGAATGAAATTAAATGATTTTCAATGGAAACTGAGAATCTGCACTGAGCTTGTCTGTCGACCACCAAATGTGTTAGTGTCCACTGTGGGAGGCGGATGTGACAGATGATAAGTGCCCTGTGCACACGTAACGCTATGATAGACTGTGTTCCTTTTCCAGCCAACGTTGCACTCAAAATGTATGAGCTACTCATACATTTTGCATTACGACAGCGGTGGAAAGGCAGCAAGCGGGGAGGGCAAGCGAGCGGCGTCAGAAAGTGGGGTGAGAGGTAGCTAGAAAACAATCCTGCGAAAAGACTGCCAGCAAGGTCAGAGGAAATTAAAAATAGAGCAGCACAGAGTTAGTCAACAGCCCCAGAGATGAGCCACAGCAACGAGTACAGCAGACCTTTGTTGTATAACTCTTCATACGTCAAATAAACGTATTTCAGCCTAAATAAATACACAGGAATTTGAAATGAGTCCATGCAACTGTCCTGAAATCCCCTCAGGCCTGCATCTTCCCACAAGTAAAGGTGTTTTGTCATTGCCTTTGACTGGTGAACCGATCGTGTGCAATTACCTTGACAGTCTGAAAGGGTTAGCTCCACCAATACTGCACCAGACACCCTGTTTCCATGGTTACGGCCCCGGGAAAAGTTTTAGTATAGTAGTGGATGACGTGATGGAGCGCGTTACGTGTGTGCAGCCACATATTCCCGTGCTATCAAAAACTGCATCAGGAGTCGAAATGCGAGCAGAGAGAGAGAGCAAAGCTTCCAGAAACTCAGAGGCAGACGTCTGCTGGTTACGCAACTCAACGCTGCACCGTGCAAGCTGAAAAAAGCCAAAGAAGCCTTCACGGACTGGGTCCAATTGCACCTGAGGAGACATTTATTGTTGAGCTGAACAGATGTTTCTCAGAGGATACAATTAAAACACTTAAAACGCTCAATAAAACACATAATGCAACAAAAAGAACCCGAAATAAGATTCATATTGCAATTTATTTCTATTATGCAGCTTCATGATGTTTCTGTCCATACACGTCTCGAGGGGAACAATAAACCCTGCCTACAGAATAGAAACGTTAATTATTGCAATTAGCACAGTCACGAAACAACAAAACATCAGCGTTTTTCTTTCAATACGACAAAAAGCCACATTTAAATTATTACAACATTGTGAGAAAGAGTGTAACAGTTGTTTATCTCCTGATGGTTGTGGCACCTGTGAAAAGCCTCAAAACAAACCAAAAATGAGATGAAAATAACATCCTAATGTTTCTATGTGTTTGTGAAATAACCCTGAGGGGAAACGCTGGCTGCAGCTTTTATGGACAAGTCGTGCTGTTGCTATGGCAAACAACAGTCCGCTGGATGAAACACCACCTGGTACATTTGTTTTCTTTGTGTGAGTATACACGTATCTGCGCTGGGTAGTTTTTTAAGGCAGCAAAGATGCACCTGAAAGAGTTTGTATCTTTTTGTATTGTCCTCTATTTCACACACATGCAGTGCAGCAGGTGTGTGATGTCCACTTAATAACCCTAAAGTGAAACTAACTGAATTACCTAAAGCTATAATCCCCCTCCTTTTCTAGCTTTATCAGGCCACGGCAGGAATGAGTTTACTCCAGCTGTGTAATTGGGTTTATGCACATCCTGTTCCAGACCAAAGAGTATATATATATATTTATATGTTTTAACTACACAAACCCCCACCACCACCCAGGCCCAAGCTACAGATCTTTGAATTGTTTTGATTATTTACACATTATTTGAAAATATTACTTCTTAGTAAAATTCTTTCAGAAAATATTTAAACAACAATTTCACAACCGTGTTGTGCAAACATTTCAGCTTCTACAGTGTGAGAGTTTTAGTCAAGGCTGATGATATTACAAATTATTTATTATAGAAAGTAAACAACATTTACAATCCATGTCTCCCGACATGCTCCAGTTTACCCCCCTCTCTTCTTTTCAACGTTTTACTGATTGACTCAAGCATTGATATTCACTTTCGGGAATTTAACAGAAAGACAAATAGTAGCTGAGGAGAGAATAACAGCGTCTCTGCTCATGTGCGCCTCCCTGTGAGTGTTGCTTTTGCGGGGTCTTGCTGTCCCCTCCCTTCCCGTGCTCGCCCCCCGAGGCGCGTGCCCGCCGAGGCCCGCTGTGTCCGCCAGGGGGCAGCTATGTCTCGGTCTGAGGCTGCGCCGCTCCCGCTGCATCGCAGAGAGGAAAATACCACCAGATGGCGGTTTAGGATTGCTGCTCTTCTGTCGAGGCGCGGCTCCGCTCGGCACGGCCAATTTTCAATATTAAAATACACGATATTAAAAGTGAAATCGATTTATAGCTTCGGCTGGTGACAATCGATTCAGCGATGCTCGTTAACGGTGAGTGTCTCGTGTTTTTGGGGTGTTTTGTGCGGTGGGAAGGGAGACGGGGCTCAGATTAAAGATGGTGGACAGACGGGGAAGGCTGGGGGATGGGCGCTAGCGGCTAACGGAGCTCAATGCGCTTTCTCTCTCCAGTGCTCAGTGACACGGTAGCCTAGCAGAGCCGCTAGCTTGCGAGCTAGCCCCCTAGAATTTCTGTTTTTTCCCGCCGAGACAACTCGCGAGGAGGGCGAACGGCTGCCGCAGCGCCGGCCTGCGTGCAGCCGGTGGCCGGAGCTCGGCTTGTCAACAAATGAAGAGCCCGTGTGGCGGGTTTTCATGTGCGCTCAGAGCATCCCCTTCCCTCGCTGGCACAGCCGCGTTCTGCTGCTCAGCGTTGCCCTCCTGCCGTGCGGCGCTTTTCCGCGCTCGGGTTTGTCATCGTCTGCTCAAACGGCGTTTTTCCACTTTGTTGTTGCGAGGCCGTGCGTGCTGGTTGTGTTTGCATACACACAGATGGAGGGACGTGCTACTCCCCCCCCACCACCACCAGTGTCAACATCAGCATCCTAACCCTGCTCCTCGCTCTGCCTTCAAGTTTCCACAGTACTGCACACTTGTCATAAACAGGTTGCGCTTGGTGCCTGGTTAAATAGAGTATTTGTAAGTTCGTGGTGCTGGTGCATGTTTAACAACATTATTATAGCGCCCCCCCCTTTTTTTCCCGCCCCATTCTGTGCGGGAAACAGGCAACGTTGAGCGGGGAAACATGAGTCACATTAAGGGGGATGGGCTCCAGCAGCCATGCAGGCTTCAACGGGTTCCAGTGGATCCCCTCCCACGTTGACCTGTGCACCGCTCACCCTGTGCAGTGCAGGCGGGTCAGAGTCTCCTGACAGCGTGCACGGAGCCGGGATTGTTGCGTAACTGCTTTGTTTACAGTCGGCCACGTGATTTGTCACCCAGGCCGACTTGTTGGGTCGTTATCTGCAGCCCGCACGTCGTCTTCTATCAGCCCGTGTTTCCTCCACACGCGGCTCAAATCACAAGTCAGGCGCTGTAAGAGTTGCATTTGTGCACATTGATGGGAGTTCGTGTACAGTTTTTAGTGCAGTTGTGTATTCAAGATGTTGCACCTGTCGACAGATGATGGGGCACGTTTCAATTCACAAACACAAATTATCACATTATTAATGTTGTATGTTGCATTAATATGTGTCTGCATTTAATATGTTCAGAAACTATATGTAACCATTTAAATGTAAATATGCTTTAACCTCTTTTATATTGGTCCCAAAGCAGAGTTTGTGTAAATCCAATTTGGAAATATTAAAAAACACATTCATAATTTAATACTCTGGCAAACCAGAGTTAGATCATAATTTTAGGTCGTACACATCAATGTGCAGCATTGCTCACAGTAATCTAATATATTATCCAGTTACAGTCAGTTATTTAGTCCTTTTTGATTAAAATATTTGCGTTTGGTAAAATGTGGGGATAATAAAACGCTCTTTGAGATAGTTTATTCATGTGTGTGCGTGACGGCTTGAGACATGTCCTAATCAGATGTTAGATTTAATAAATAGGAATGTTTCTCTACATTATCATGTGAAAATTTTGATTTTTTTATTACCCCTTTAAAGCCAAAGGGTTTCTCGTGGGCCTTGTCTGGATGTCACAGTGCGTTGTAGTCCGGAACTGAAGTCTCCCTAGTTGTTTGATTTCAATGCCTGTGGATCGAGGTGTTGACTATTCAGTTGTGTCCTTGGCCTTGAGAATTGAACAGTTTGAAGCTGACTCTCAGTGGCATTTCTTGCCTAACTTTCTAAACATGGCTGATGCGAACAGCCTGTCATTGTTTAAACTGTTAAGTAATACAAGGGCTAACAGAAACGGTAAACAGTCTCTCTTCCTTCCTCCCTTGATTTACTTGGCTCTTTGCACCGGTTCGTCTCACAGAAATCCTATAAAGGAGGAGAGTCACATAAGGCTGCTCTTCAGTAGCAAACACACGTGATGTAATTTTAAAGGTATTGATGGGTAGCAATAAATTAATACTGGCTTATGTGTGTACAGTCTGGAGAACTGGTTTCAGGCAGGTCCTGGAGTTGCATCAATAAAGGTCTTTATGACTGAAACCTAACAATGCAATAATGATTTTACAGATAATGGATTGTGTAAGTACACAAATCAAATAGGATTCAAGTCTGTTATTTAAACTCTGAGTTGAGCCATGTTACACTTACTAAGCCAGAGGCTCTCAGCGCTCAGCTGCAGCGTGCTTTTTGTTACAGCCATATGCTTATAATGACACGGCTCAGGAGATTATGTAATGGCTTTGACATTTGTCAGAGCTTATTACACACTGACCTTGTTTCAAGTCGCTGGGTATAGAAAGAACGATATTTCCTCTACATACTACATAAAAGCAATTCACTGCCAAAAACACATCTGTAAATTCTCTGTGACAGATTAGAAGCATTCTGATTTAATTATAAGATCAATACAAATTATTATTATGAAAAAGTTACAATAAGGAAAAATAAATCCTTTGGTACAATTGGCCTGAATGTGTTGAACATATAAACTGCCCCACACAATATTTATTACAGTCCAATAAGTTATTGCCCTTTTCCTCGTCAAGTGCAATTATAGTTCTCCAATAATGAGCGTGTGTGTGTGCTTCAGGTTTTCGTTGTGGTTTCCTGTTGTGTCATGATCTGCGTCATTGCTGTCAGACCTGTTCATAAGCACTTTCAGTTTTTAAACGGGCAACTTCAGGTCAAGTCATGAGTGGTATTGCTGTACAACCCAAATGAGTGTTGTTACTCAGCTGCTGCTTCCTGTTGAAGTAACTGAACATTTGGTGGGACGAAGTCAGTGGACTCGGTGTGAAAAATTAAGAGAGGGAAAAACAGGAGGCTACGTGATGTGTAGAAGATGGCTTAAAACCAGCTTGACTGACTGAGCACCACTTCTCTTGAATGGTAGCACTGAGAAGGCTCTGGATTCTGCATTTCACACAAATGAGGGTTTCTCTGTGCCACAGCTTTACGACATGATTTAGCTGCAGGCATTAGACTGATGCTCACCATCATTTCAGACCATTCAAAATTCTGAAATGATGGTGAGCCACGACCCTTAAGTTAAATATTGATCAGTGGAAATGTCATACACAGTGTAGTGTGCTCACATAGTGGGAGAGCTGGCAAAGGAGAATCTGCAAAAACCGAGGAGATATGTTTTCTATGTAATGTTGTGGTTTTAGAAAAAGATATCCACAGTGCCAAAATGTTTTAAATATAGATTCTCAAAGAAATGAAAGCAAATTAATGATGTATTGTATGCTGTGAACTGCACAGGAAGGGAAAGCTGTTTTTAGCTGGTGTTGATTAACATTAAGCTGTGAGGCTGAGCAGTAATGACACTGAAGGCTCTTTTACATGCACCTATGTGTGTTTGTGAATCACTGTGTTCTGGTACTTGCTTAGAATTGTGAAAACCATAGCTTTGATTTAACCAAATACATTTTCTGGGTTACGGTAGCAACTAAAAACTAGAAATTTGAATATGATATTTGAATCCTCAGTGTCTTGTTCAGCTTCAGGAATGGCATGTAAATCCATGTAAACGCAGCACCGTAGCTTAGCACACCCATTAGAAGCGTTGCTGGGATCTGTGATATCGCATTCGTTGGCTGTCTGTGCACCTTGTTCAAACTGCCTGCAAACACAAACAGCGTAATAGGGTCGGACATTGTGTTGTTATTCCTGCCACTTGAAAAAGAGTTAATTTCATTTCGTCTGTGTTATTCCGTTCACAGAGTGGTTGATCCGGAGGAATGCGACTCCTGGTTATTTGCCCCCTTGCATCAGAAATCTTGTGATATGTTTTGTAACATTTAAAAGTCAATAACACGTCACATTGCAATTGTAAACTGTACAGTTTTGCATCTGTTTAAACTCATCCTGTGTGTGAGGGATGTTTTGCCATCTACTGTTAGGGCGATGTTTCTCCAGCCTGTTCTGTTGATACTGACAGCAGTTCATTTTTACACCAGCTGTAGACTGGAAACCTTATTAAAGGCTCAGCCTCAGACAGTCGGCTCAAAGAAAAGACTGCCACCAGCACTTAATTCACACTGAATGCCTGAGAGAGTTAAAAGTGGCATGAACAGTGAACCTTTGTGAGAACCATAGCAAATGTCTCTGTGAATTAGGATTGTTATGAGTTAGATATTTAGCTGACAACGTGGAAACACGCAGCTTCCTCAACAGTTTAGGGACAAGCTATTAATAATAATAATACAGATGTATGATGTAAAACATCTGATGAGTTTTGAAGATTTCCCTATTTCCATTCATTTCTCCTCAGCCAAGGAGCCAAGACACCATCTCAGAGCTTGAAAAGCTGTCTCAACAAATAGTTTACATTTGTCAGTTCCCTAATTTCTGAGTGGAAAGAATTTTGTTGGTAGCTCTGGCCAGCTGTATGGCAGTGAAGTTAAAGTCCAGGCTTTGTAGAAGCATTGATTGAGAGATGTGATTGTCTGTCTCCTCCAGGAGCATGGTGTGTGTTTTTAATGATACATTATTGACCTCATTGTGGGGCATTAGGGCTTCCCTCCATTTTCTAAGGCAGAGATTGATGTTCTGTTTATAGAATCTCCAGAGGTTGATGTTTGGGTCATAAGTAAATCCTCGCCTTGGCTCAGGAGGGATTTCACTTTGGATTGATGCACTTTCAGAGCAGCTTGATCTAAATTCGGCATCAGGCCAGACCTGCTTAAGGTGCCATTTATACAGGCAAGGGTAAGGAACAGCAAACGCCACCTAGTTAGCATCAGGTGTGGCAGTGTGTGTTTTAGCAGGCAGTGTTATCTTCTTTATTTAAAATGTTGATTCACATGCCTGTTTGTTACCACAAGTAGACAGACACGTGTAGAAATTGTTGAAAGAGAAACAATTGTATTTGTATTTATAATCCTTTTTTATTCATTCCTGTGCATCATTAGTTTGACCCATCTGCTGTTCTGGCCTGTGCAAAGGGGGTTACTGCGCTGCCCACACAGACAGAGGTTATTTACCCGTAAATCTCATTTTTTATTTCCTGCTGGCTGTGGATTATTTGTTTCTGCCCTATGCGCATATAAGAAAAATAGTCCAACATTACAGTATTAGACAGACCCTGCACACTGCTTCTTAAAGAAACTACAGTCTGGCAGCAGCAGCTGATGGACTCCAACATAATGTAAAACACTGTAGCGACTTTATTGACTTCATATCCCTGATGCATCTATTTCTGTTTGTTGGAACAAGTTGCACATTTGACCCATAGCATGTGCAGCCTGTAAATGATCAGTCATGTTGTTGTGTTGCATCTATGGTGTGTCAGATAATTGGAAATTCTTATAGACAGAACACAAACTGTGAAGTTAAAGGTGTTCAACGTGAATGAATGCAGCAAATCTTCACATTTCAATGTGTTGATCTCTGTCAACCCTTTTTAAACACATAATTGCTCCAGCTTTATTGTACAAATCATCTTATAAATGGATGAATACGACTAAAATGATTAAGTCCCTTCATTTGTCTTGGAAAGAAAAGTACTAAAATGGGTAAATTGATTAAAAATGGGAAATGGTTATATACAGCTGGGACAAAAATATTGTTGACACTATTCCTTTTAATTATTTTTTCAACTCTAAATGCAAGTGCTACTAATTATTTCAGCAATAATTTATACTTCAGTAATAAGCTGTCAAAGACAAACGTGCCACCAGAAGTCAACAGAAACTTCATCGGTTCATAGGATTAAATTAACAGGGGAAGTGAGAAAAGCTGATTCCTCAGGGGAACAGGTTTATGTTGCATGATTGTTTTCGCTTCTCTTATAGATCTTTTAAATGTTTCTCCTCTTTTATGCTGGTTGTGTCAGACATTTGTCTTGTATTTACATACTCTTTAAAGCACTTTTTATTTGGTGGCCATGTCTTAATGTCTACACTATATCCAGTCATTACCCTCAGCTGCCACTACGTCGGTGCTTCATAATGATTTTTTTCCTTGACATCTGCCTGCTCAGATTAGCAGACTTCTCTGGCTTTGGTGCATGTGCCACTAGATCGTTAGTAATAGCGGGTGTTGGAACTAATAGCTTCCAGAAAGGGTGTGCATCAGTCTGTGATTTGAAGTCACTATGAGGCCAAAGGAAAATCTGGGCCAAGGTGAGGGAAGGCACCCAGACAGATGAGAAAAGAACAAATGAGTCTTTTTCTTCTACACTCCCTCTCGCCCTCCCCCCTGCTGCTGCTGCTCCTCTCCCCCTCTGCACTGTTGTCACACTTTCTCCCTTTCTTCTCACCTACTATTTGCCCTCTCACTCCCCCATAAATCCCAGACATCACCACCACTTCTTCTCCCCTCAATCTCATGGCTCCCATTTTGCATCAGCTGCAGCCAAGCACGCAGCCATTGCACACGGAGGGAGAACCGCTGCCTTTCCTCTGCCCTATGCCTGCTTTTGAAAGCCTTTCCGTAGCCTTGCTATTTTTCTTATGATCTATTTATCCTGTATTCACAGAGGTGGTTCTCAGGAGATGGGGAGAAAATCTATTTTTCAGCAGCGATTGTATCAGTTTGTGCAGTTCACACGGCATCTTTCCCCTCCTCTCCTCTTTGCCAAGATCAAGCTTTGTGTGCTATAGAGGCAGAGTGTACTGTAGTTTATAGCAATAACAGATGGCTGTGTATGTGTTGGTGCACATGAACTTGACTGTAAATATCTAATCTCCTGTGTGATGTAATCATAATCTGGTTAAACCGCAAGGCCACAGTTGGCTTTGTTGTCAGTATGTATGGAGGCTGGCAGCATGATAAAGCACAGTTATTGTCTTCGTGGTTCAGGTCTTAACGATGGCTAAGAGGGACTGATCGTGGTTTATGGCTCACAAGTCACTCTTTTAGGCTTGGCCGCTTGTTTTGTTGTTTGGATTGCGTTGCAAAACTCTCCCTAATTATCCAGCCCACACTGGTGTCACCTCTGTCCGACTTGTCTTCTTTAGACATAAAACATTTCATGCAAGGCTGGCTCAGTTTTCAGGTGTGAACCCAATTAAAATTGCGTAAGATCAAGCTGTTGTTGAAATAATTTTTTGCTTTAATCGCTTAATGGCATTATTTTGTGAAGGGAGTATTTGAACATGCCAACGTTTGAATAGCAGTATCTCAACTGAACGCTGGTCTTTAGGTAACAAGAAGCAGTAAAATGTGCTATGCTTGTATAACTAATAATCTCCCTCTGGGTTTCTCTACAGACTTTGACTTTAATCATTATAGGTGTCTATGGCCACACTTTTATTCACGTGTCCCTTTTACCAAATTTCCCATCTTCTCCTGATGTGTTTTGCAGATCCAATGTGAAATATGCTGCCTGTTGCAATTAGATCCAAGCTCTTCGAATAAGCACTAACCCTGTCTGTTGCAGCAGGATGTCTGCCTGAGACATTTTCACTAAAAAGGTAGCTTGTTGGTGGGATTTACTAATCGCACTGTTGCTTGGTCCCTGCAGACCCACAAGCAGCTTATTCAGAGTTGAAACATTGACTGGAAGTTGGCTTCTCACCAGTGTGTGTTTTATAAGAGTCCTCAGATTTCTTCCAGTTGTTTGTGATTACAGGTGCTATACTTTTAGATTTAAAAGTGCATTACATGGTGAATGGCAAGTGAATGGTCTGATTAGCGGTTTGTTTTTCTGCTGCTTCTCTTCTCTTAATTACATGTGTATGGCAGCATCTTACAAGTATTATTCAAATGATCTTATTTATTATGTAAAGCCACAATATGCTATGGAGTGAAGCTGTTACAAGCTCACAAGCAATGGTTTACAGGGCATGATCGGCTTTTCAGACACTAATTAATTGACATTGAATAGTTGGATAGTTGCCAACTTTCTTCCTGAACAGTAGCTGCTTGATGAAATGTTAGTTGTGCAGACATTTCACCCTATGTTGCCAAATGTGGACTATGAATGTGGAGCCGTTAATTATTATAAAAAGATAAAACTAGAGTTAGATGTCTATATTATTTTTAAATTAAGTTCACAAAATAACAAAGAACGTGCAGGTATCAGTTATCATGTCATAATCTTCCAATTGTTTTGTTTTATTTGTTTAGTTTACAAGGCAACAGAACAGAGATGACAAACAAAAATGACCCACTGAATAAGGAGTCTGATTTGTTCTCCAGCTTAGAACTAATAATGAAACTAAAGGCATGCAAACATACTGTAGTTGCCTTGAGGGCTCCATCACATCTAACCTGGCGGTTGGGGCATATACGCACATCCTTTCTTATGACAGCAGCGCTGCCCTCTAGCATTTGTAGTTGTTAAGTTGTGACAGGCATCATTAATCATTCAGGATTTTTCTCCATGTCTATATTAATGGTTTCATGCACACTTTACTTAAGAATGAGTTTTCCGTATAATTTAGCATTATGCATTTATAAGCACACGTTTCCAACGTTTGATAATGTACGTTCCTGATGTTCAAGTCAAGAGGCTATTACTTGAATAGGTTTAAATTATTTCCATCATCCGCCCTCAGCACTTCTACGGTTCTTTTAAAGCATAATGCACAGGTGACATTTCTAAGCCTCTGCTGTGATTGGGGTCACATTTTCCATAAACGGGAAAACATTGAGGGGAGTTAATGAAATCGGTATATTTGCACTGGTTGGAAATGTAAAATATATTAACTCTGTATGGGGTGTGTTGCTACGGAAACAAAGAAAGATGCTTTGCCGGGGTTAAATCTGTTTGTGCTGACAGAACAGTCAATGTTTTCTTAAATAACTGAGTGGATTACTGTACAGAGCGCTTTTGAACATAGCCATACAGAGAAAGAAGTGTTGAAGTTAATCCACTTGAACTCAATGCAGCATCAGCTCAGCGAGTCACTGGCTATGTTGTACAGATGCTGGAGAGATGAAATTAAGCAGCTTCAGCTTGTGCCAGTCACAGCTCTGCACAGGGTTACATTTGCTGAGCTTGTGGAACTAATTAAAAAGAGAAGAATACTTCTGCAGTTTCTTCCTTTTTTTTCAGCACTGTGTTATTCTAATTATAGGCTATGTCAAAAATTCACACATTCAGGAATAGTAGCAGGAGAGGAAATGCAAAGTCCTATGTTTGTTTGTTGTTAAAGAAGAAATTCTACTAAGCTAAATGGAAATGTTTATTTTGAAAACTGTCCAAAAATGTGTGACTGAATGCTGGACTTTAGATAGTCGACACATCCAGTGTAGGAGCTTGATTGATCTGCATGATCTCTGACAGCGAACTGGTTTTGGTAAACCTTAAAGGAGATAACAGTCTCTGCCACCAGTGATTCTATCAGGAAAATATCAGCCTGAATTCTTCCAAAACGGGCCAAGAGCAGATGATTATTTTCACATAATTATAGGATTTCATGTGGGCTCTTGGAGCTATTACATCCATTCTTGGCCCATTCAGTAGTCTGGTCAAGAAAACTTGGTATACTCTGAGACAAAAATACAATGGCTTGTGATAATAATTACAATTTCAATCTCTTCCTGAGATTTGGACTATTTGTGACTGTAAGTGTTAAGTCAAATGCGTCTAGTGTAGCACAGTATCCCAAATCACCTCAGACTCCTGACATTCATTAAGAAACTTCAAGTGCCTCACAAACGTTTGAAGGGCAGCTTTGCTGTGCAGCAGCAGGGGCAACAGGAGTCTTATTAGTAGTCTTTAGTGACGCTGACAGTGATTTACCTCATTAATATGTCATCAGCAGCAGGTAATAAGGGAGCTTACTGTAACAAACATGTTCAGCGTTTTTAAGTTTATCTACTGTGCTTTTTTATTAGTGGTGGATCCCAGTAGTCCTGTCTCGAAGGCTGCGGTAGTGTAGCCCACAGAGTTGGAAACAGGCTTACCACGCTCCAGTCTCTGGAGAAAATGGCCAATTATAGCAGACGCAGGACCGGTTACAGTTGTCAGAAGAATCAGTCAGAAGGGACGGTAACAGCAGGTGTGTGTGTTTGTTAGTGGGTTTTCATGGAATATTTTCTACATTAACTCCACCAAGCTGAGCTGAATGCAGATGAAACACACTGTGAACATTCATTGCTGAGGTTTAAAACTCTAAAACTATGAGTCAGCTCCGGAGAAGTGCTTGAAGCGCTGATGGAGTGTGTTGAGGATCCGGCACATCCGTGAAGTGACACCGTGACGAGCGACGCCGAATCATTACCAGCTGCAGCGTACAGTAATATGCACTTTAAACCTGCACTCTCTCATCTCCCTGTGGGGGCACATGAGGGTGTGCAAAAGGAATTTCATGTGGTTTTATGAAACGGCTGTCGTTGTTTTTTACTGTTTACCTTGACAGTATTTAGAAAATTGAATTAATGAGAAACCATACAGATTATTCTTTGCTATTTTCAGAACTACTGACAGGAAGTGAGTGTGAGTAGATACTACCTTCAGCAAGAGGTGCTTTGCAAAAGCTAATTTGTGCTTTTTATTCAAGGTGTTTTTGTCTGACTCACGACAAAAGCCTCTGGCATTGAAATTGATTTATTACTCCGAATAGGATTTCACTCATTGACTGTTGACTCTTGGATGCATCACACATCTGCTTCACCCAGTGTTACTGTTTTTTAAAACTTGCTTCTCACTGTTTTGCTTGAAGCTTATGAGCCAGTGCATGTAGCTGCATGATAAAAAAGATCAAATATAACCCAGGTAGATTGGTTTGCGTAACAGACCCATCATTTGTGTTTTTGGTGATAACCTTGGCTTCCGGTGTCACACAGTATATGCTGTGAAACACAAATTAATTCTTTCATCTGGAACTATCTAATCATTCTGACGGGTGCAACCATCACCGCTTTGTTAAGCAAATTAAGTGTCTGTGTGAATAGAGCCTGAATGTGACACTTCCAGTCTGAACAAACTATTTTCTGTCAGTGCACACACTGATATGAAGAGACAGTAGTTGGCGACTCATTCAAGTTATCCTACTTTCACACTACACTTAATATATACGATAAACTCCAGCGTGGTTTATGTAGTGACTCTGTTCTTTAAAAACTTTAATAGTATCATAAATGGGACTGAATCAGGATGGAACCACTGATCTTATCTCACCCACCTTTGTGCGGGGCATCAGTACAGTTATGTTATGCACCAACTTTAACGAGGGCCTGAGGGGTCTTGTTGGGCTCCGTTGGATTTCATGAGGTCCTGATTGGATCTGTACCTCACCCCGGTCTGTTGTGCTCTCCCGCCCTCAATATGATCTCTCCTGTCTGCACTCAGCCAATCAAATATGCCGCCACCGCCGGGCTTATGACCCACGCCAGTTGCTATAGCAACGCCAACCTGCCTCCTGGAGAACATGCCATGCATGTTAAGTGGTTCTCAGATGTTCGCTTGTTGTCTGTCTTGCTCTCTCTCTTAAGTAGACACACACAAATACTGATGCGCAGAAAATGAAGTGACTCGGCTGAAACGTGTTCAGCTGAGTCATGTTATGAGGGTTTGTTTTATGCTCATATCTGCACCACCTCACCCCAGTGTGTGTTTTAGTAAAAGCACAAGCAGCTACCGCAAAATATTCTAACACTATATAACTTTAATGTTATAAAGGGCTAAAATTTAGTTTTTTATACTCTTTAACATGCACACATGCTGTAGGTACACATCATTCCTGTATAAAAGTTAATATGTGACCTTTAGCTGTAAATATTTCCCATAAACCATGTGAGGTTTGACTGAGGTTGCCCTTCCCGTTTGAAGTAAGGTCTGAAATGCCAGATAAGCCGTCCTACCAGCTGTCTGCATTCCTATACTCGCATTAAAGTCTGCAGACTGGCTGTGTCTGTACAAGAGGTATTTAGTCAGGGCAATTTGTTCAGCACAGTACATTAGCTCTGTCTAGCACTAATTATTATCAAAAAGAATAATTGATGGGTTTTTATTTAATATCATTTAAGTAAATGGGACCAAAAATAGAAAGGCATTTGTATCTTATCCTACAAAAACTGAAGTACAGTTTAAGAAACTCATTGCAAATTATTCATAGCCTCCTGTTGAAGCAATCTGTGTGGTAGAGAGAGAGAGAGTGCGTGGGTGTGTGTGCGTGTGTGACAGCCAGTGTGTCAAGAACGTGAGGAATCCAATATTCATCGAGAATTGTATAGTTGTGGGTCAATAATGGGTCAGGCTCCCAAGTTTGACTCCCACTCACTTTTGGCGTTCCTCTCTGTGTAACTAAGGACTGATCAACAGGTGGGGCAGCAATGACGTTACATAGACCTTCGTGTTCCTGTCCGTGGCTTTAATTCACTTACCTTTATTGAATCCATGTTAAGTATTAATGTGCAAATGAAAGTCATGTACAAATAATTAGAAAATGATGTGAAATTATAATAAATCATCATCTGGTCATGGTCCTGTCCGTCACAGCCACATTTACTATTCTCGTCTTCACGTTTCTCACATGTTTACACAACATAGTAAACAGTTTAGTTTGTGCTGGGGGGGTGTCCATGTGGTGAAACAGAGGGCTCCTCTGTTCATGCTCTATCCATACAAACACTGTGGAAGACAGCATTTAAATACACACTCTCTTAGCCTGCCCCCTACTGTTGCCCAAACCTACTTTCAAACACACACATGTACACTTGTACACACTCTGGGGAAAATACACCTTAAAAATACTTTATAGGTGAAAAGAACTGGGCTGAAACCGAGTTGTGAGTTAAATGAGGGAGTGTTTTTTTTTCTACGCCTGCTTTCACCAGTTAAAACTCAATTAAGCAGTGTGGAGATGGACTTTGAGCAGAGCACTTTGTGGCTCATACTGCCTCTTGTGGTTAAGGATATTATTGCTTCACTTATGCACTTTGCTTTCATTAGCATATAAACAGGTATGGAATTAATGTTTTAATGAAAATTAATATCTTCTGAATGAGAATTTATGCTGATTGTCAGCTCTAGCTCTAGTATTGTGAGATTATTGACTTTACATCAGTCACAGCCCCTTGGATTTTTCAGTCTTGGAGCATAATTTGCTGGAGATCCTATTGATTCAACTTACAACGACGTACAGTAAAGACTAAACTATTGTCATGGTTTATTACTGAAAACACCACTTTCTCTGCAGTGGTGCATGTCTTTAGTTACTAGTTTCTAGGTTTTAAGACGTGTCAACTTGTTCTTGTCATTTTGCTGCTTCGACTGGCTGTGCTGCGTTTCACTGGGTCTCAGACGTGCTGCTCAAATTGTTTGTCAACAACATCCCTGTGAGGAAATCCTTCCCAGTGAACAGATTGTCCTGTTGTAGTTCTCAGAGCGACCAGTTGGTGTCCTCCTCTCTCCCTTTCCACCGCAAGCCCCTGGTCCCCCAGCGTGAAAGATTGAACTGTCTCTTCTCTGCTTTCAGTGACATTTCACAACTATGATGCTTTGGACACTGAGCCTTCACACATCACATGAACTGTCAAGTGTATGTTAATGTTGTCCAGTATTGACCAGCTGGTTTAGAAATGTTTGTTTTATTCATAATTTTCTCTTATTTGGTTTATTTCTTTTCCAGGAGCTGAAGAGAGTTAACTGCAAGCGAGTTCCTCCTGGAGCCTCCCTTCCCCTCTGAACCAGCCTCCCACCAAGCTGCTCTCTTCTTCCTCCCTCTTTATTCCTAAAACACACTTGGTCCTGAAGAAACCCAAAACACATTCGTGCACCCTGACATCGTCCCACCAAACCATTATGATCACCTCGGAGCTCCCTGTCCTACAGTGAGTGAACAACTGAGATACAGTTACATTGTGAAGGATTGATCCTAGCATAAAGATTTTCACTTTTAAATCAGAGTTTCTGATTCTTTTCTAAGTTTGTGACTGAATTCATCTAAATTGTATGTGCCTTCCTCTCGCAGGGACTCATCCAATGAGTCTGGGGCAACAGATGCAGTGGGTTTAAGTATGAGCATGAGTGAGATAGAAGATCCAGAGGTGAAAGGGAAGAAGAAGAGAGGAAGGCCTGGAAAACAGCTTCCGGTAAGCGCCTGATCCGTGGATCACTGTCTTAAAAGAGGTTCTTATGTATCTCTTATAACTAATTCGTTGTGTGTGGAATTGACACCTTGGTCCACACAGGCATCTAATAAGAAGCCTCGGAAATCACCGACGGACAAGACTGTGGGTGTGACCAGAGGTCGAGGGAAAGCCAACGGTGTGGCCCAACATAATGGAGATGGTGGTGACCCCGTCACTCTGTTTGAAGTGGTCAAACTAGGCAAGAGTGCCATGCAGGTTGGTGAGGTCTACACTCACTCAGTAGATTATTAGTCTTTCTAAATATTCAGACCAGTCGTTTTAAATTCACCGTTGTAAACATTACATCTGTCCATCATTGTGTCTACACCTGTGCTGTTGTCCTTTGTTACTTATTTTTAAGAAACATATTCTAGTGGTGGAAACGGCCTCGCTTTTGTGACTATGTTCTTTTTCCTTTGTGTCTGTCTACAGTCTGTGGTGGACGAGTGGATCGAATCATACAAACAAGACAGAGACTTAGCGCTGCTGGACCTCATCAACTTCTTCATTCAGTGCTCAGGGTGCAAAGGTAGAACTACATAAAGCACTGCAATAAAGTAGACATCATTGTTCTGTGTGCACGCATTTGCTGCCTAGAATAAGAGCAATGAGTCAGATTTAATTTCATTATTGTTCCGTAACCAGGCACAGTGAGGATTGAGATGTTCAGGAACATGCAGAATGCTGAAATCATCCGTAAGATGACTGAAGAGTTCGATGAGGTGAGTGTGAATGTGGTTATGAGAAATATCATTAAAAGAGAAAATGACAAACAAGTTAAATGGTCCTCTGGTTTACATCATTTGTCAGTGTTCACAATGAGCAACTCAAGTCATTTGCTAAAAATATTTCTGTCCACACACGCTCAGATTGGGTTGGACAGAGAAACACATGTTGCTGTGTCACAACAACAAACACAAATTGCATCAGAGTAAACACAGAAATGTCCGTGCTGACCCCTGTCCGCCACCACTGTTGGATCAGCGAGGCCTAAACTCAGATTACCTGCCAGATGTGCAGCAGGACACAAGGCCGCCTCTCTGATGTCACTGTGTGTGTCAACAGGACAGTGGAGATTACCCTCTCACCATGCCGGGGCCTATGTGGAAGAAGTTTCGTTACAACTTCTGCGAGTTCATCAGCGTTTTGATTCGCCAGTGTCAGTACAGCATCATCTACGATGAGTACATGATGGATACGGTGATCTCCCTTCTCACTGGACTGTCTGACTCCCAAGTGCGAGCTTTCAGACACACCTCCACATTAGCTGGTAATAACTGATATAATGGCAGATTTCCCTGTCAGTTCCAGTAAGAAATGTATTTGTACATGGTATGAAACTCTAATTAAAACCAGTGACACAGTACTGATCTTGTAATGGTAGCACTGCTTCTACCTTTCACCCATGTATGTGGTTTTTTTTTTTCTTAGCTATGAAGCTGATGACAGCGTTGGTGAATGTGGCCCTCAATCTGAGCATTCACCAGGACAACACACAGAGACAGTACGAGGCTGAGAGGAACAAGATAGCCGGCAAACGAGCTAATGAGAAGCTGGAACTGCTGCTACAGAAGAGGAAGGAGGTTGGATATTTCATGTTTGATTATTTCTTGCTGGACATTGAAGCAGTAAATCCAATGTTCAAATAATAAAGGTATTATTGGTTGGATATTGGTTCAGGTGTTAAAATTGCTTTTCAGAAAGTCTGTAACTTGTTGTATTTCTTTATGCAGCTTCAGGAAAATCAAGACGAAATAGAGAATATGATGAACTCCATCTTTAAGGGAATCTTTGTGCATCGCTACAGGTACACTGAACTGTTTATGTTCAGCTGGTGCTGAGTCTCATCCTCTGTAAAAACACAATACTACAAATAGACGTGACAGTTACACATCTTGGTAGTGATGATTGTAAACATTTATTTCCCAGGGATGCGATTGCAGAAATCAGAGCCATCTGCATTGAGGAGATCGGCGTGTGGATGAAGATGTACAGTGATGCATTTCTTAATGACAGTTACCTGAAATACGTTGGTTGGACGCTACACGACAGGGTGAGCACACATTCAACGCATTCACCTGGTTGTTTTGTTGATTTCACATTCCTTCGAGACTTCTTTGTTGTTGTTTTTTTAGCTGAATTGATTTTTCAAAATCGCCCAGAATGTGTCTTTCTGTTTTTCAGCAAGGAGAAGTACGTCTAAAGTGCCTGAAGGCTTTACAGAATCTGTACACAAACCGAGAACTGTTTCCCAAGCTAGAGCTTTTCACCAACCGCTTCAAGGTAACGCTTGCAAGACTGAAAATACGGATGAGGGTACTCATCAAAGGCTGACGAATAAGACCACGTAGTGCTCAGATGTTTTCTTATTTCACCTATACAGTGTGTCTGTTTTGACAGGACCGTATAGTGTCAATGACACTGGATAAGGAGTATGATGTGGCGGTGGAGGCCATTCGACTAGTCACACTGATCCTGCAGTGAGTAAACACGAATAAACATCAAAACCCTGCAGTGTTATAATAAGTTTGTTTTGTACAGATTTACTGAAGAACTTAGTTCGTATTGATTATTTATTACAGGGGCAGTGAAGACGCCTTGTCTAATGAGGACTGTGAGAATGTGTATCACCTGGTCTATTCTGCCCACCGACCAGTGGCTGTTGCTGCCGGAGAATTCCTGCACAGGAAGTGAGTTCAACATCAAGTGTTGAGAGTCAGCTTGGATCTTTTCTATCTCTCCCTGCTTTGAATTTAACTCTTTCAACCCATTGCTCTGTCAGATTGTTCAGTCGTCATGACCCGCAGGCAGAAGAAGCGCTGGCTAAGCGCAGAGGAAGGAGCAGTCCTAACGGAAATCTCATCCGCATGCTGGTGCTGTTCTTTTTGGAGAGCGAGGTAATGCTTGTGTTGCTGTTACCATTAAAAATGCACACAGTGCATCATATTTACATATGTGTATGTATTTGTATTTGTCATTTTATTTGACGTATTTGTTTCTGTGCTAGCTCCATGAGCATGCAGCCTACCTTGTGGACTCGCTGTGGGAAAGCTCTCAGGAGCTGCTCAAAGACTGGGAATGTATGACTGAACTCCTGCTGGAGGAGCCTGTTCAAGGAGAAGAACGTAAGACAGACTCTTCTTTTCTTTATACACCATCAAGGACTTAAACTGCTACAAGAACTGATGTAATAAACCCATTTACTTTGAAGCTTTCTTGGTCTCGCTCTCTGACCTTCACTGACTTTACTTCCTTTCTTTCCTTTTTTCATTTGTCTCTTCCTGTTTGTCACCCGCTGCGTCTCTTTTTCCTTTGTGTAATTCTCTTTCGTCTGTCTCTGCAGTGTTGTCAGACAGGCAGGAGAGTGCGCTGATAGAACTGACGGTGTGCACCATTCGACAGGCAGCAGAAGCACACCCACCCGTTGGCAGAGGCACCGGTAAAAGGGTAGGTCAAATAAACACATTTATTTTAGATGTGTGTTGGTTAGCATGCATACAGTATAGATTGTGTGTGTGTGTTAGTAAGTAAACGGTAGTAGGTTAAAGAGGTGTTAAGTTTTGTGTCTTTTCAAGGTGGTAAATGCATGATGAATATTTCTAGAAATTGCATCATATCGACTTTAGAGGTTTTGAGTTTCGTGTTTGTCTGCCCAGGTGCTGACAGCGAAGGAGAGGAAGACCCAGATAGACGATAAGAACAAACTGACGGAGCACTTCATCATGGCTCTGCCGATGCTGTTGTCCAAGGTAAGACTTCGCCTAGGATCCAACCTGGAGCCTGCACATTGCCAGATGCTGGCACAGGTTAATGAGTGGACAGTGGCTGATTGTTGAAGTGACTGACTTCAGTGGACCAGTGAGTCGAGTATCATTGAATGCTTGAATTCAATCAACAATTTCTGTTTCTATACTGCTATAACTGCTCATTTTTAATCAATGCATTGGGTGTTCTCTTTAATCTCTAATTAAAGTGTCTCCACCTTTCTGACCCCAGTACCAGGCAGACTCGGAGAAGGTAGCCAACCTGCTACAGATTCCTCAGTACTTTGACCTGGATGTGTACAGCGCCGGTCGCATGGAGAAGCACTTGGACGCTCTGCTGAAGCAGATCCGGCTAGTGGTGGAGAAGCACATCGAGACGGATGTGCTCGAAGCCTGCAGTAAGACCTACAGCATCCTGTGCTCTGAAGAGTACACCATCATGAACCGCGTGGACATCGCTCGCTCCCAGCTTATCGATGAGATGACGGATCGATTTGCACACTCCGTTGAGGAGCTACTGCAGGAGGTATGATGGGAGTGAGTGTGATTAGTGAATTTTGTGTGTGTGTATTTATCATCCCTATTGAAATTCATGTGATCTAGTGTTTGTGTATTGAATGTGTAGTGTATTTAGCTGTGTACTAACTAGTGTTGCCTGTGTTTCAGGCTGAGGAGGCCGATGATGACGACATATACAACGTGTTATCTACACTCAAAAGACTCACGGCCTTTCACAAGTAAGAGATGTATATTATTTCCAAAAATTAGAGGTGATGTTGTGAAGTTGCTGTAAAGAACATTTTAAAACCATCTTTGTTGATTAGCTGATGAATTTCTTTAGCTCCATATTCAATAGAATATATAAATATATATATATGAGATGAAAGTAAATAATTTGTATATATATTAATGCAGTGTCATGACATTGATAACTTAATTTTAATACATCATTCTGTCCTCCTCTTGTTTCCTGCATCAGTGCCCATGACTTGACGCGCTGGGATTTATTTGGGAACTGTTACCGACTGCTGAAGGCGGGCATCGAGCAGGGCTCCATGCCAGAGCAGATAGCTGTCCAGGCCCTGCAGTGCTCCCACTACTCCATCCTCTGGCAGCTGGTCAAGATCACAGAGGGGTCTCCCAACAAGGTGCTCGAACCAGCTCACTCAAAGAGATGTAACACCATGCATTCAGTTCCCTGCACTGTGAGCATCACAGGAGCTTTTCTGTGTTTCTGCAGAGTAGGGCAGGTTAGGTGTAAAACTCCATCTCACTATGTGAAGGGATGCTTGCTCCCCAGTCTAAATAATTAAGACTTGAACAGTCCAGCACGACTCCAGATCCATATGGTGTCATTTAGTGATGGACATGTAAGACACAATCTGCTGGCAGGGACTGTTCAAGCTCTGCTACGTGGTTCTGATCCACACTATCTTAGAGAGTCTCCTCAGGTTCCTCTTAAATGTCACTTCATTCCTTAATTATTATTTTATGTTATTTATATTCTGTAGACTGTTAGTACTGACAATTACTTTCAGGTAATGTGTTTATTGTTCATACATGCATTTTAATTAGCATGTTTATTCAGTATTATTTATATCCATATGTATAATATTCAGCAATATAAAGTCAGTGTTTTACATTTATTCTCAAAGGTCTAAGACACTTTTTTATTTTACTATACAAGGAACAAGAAGCTGAAGCTGAACAACTTTTTTATGATCTGCTATTTCATAGATGACTAATTTATTAAACGTTGAGCTGTCTATTCATAACAAGATGTGAAAACAAGAATGTGAATTTATTGCCATGATTAAAGTTTGTAGATTTTGTGGGACTCAAAAAAAGAATTAATATTGATGTGTGTTAAGGTGCTTGTTGTAGTTGACCTTTGGCTGATGATGTGTGTTTGCAGGATGACCTTGTGGCTCTCAGGAGAGTGGTGAAGTCTTTCCTGGCTGTTTGCCAGCAGTGCCTTTCCAACGTCAACACACCGGTCAAAGAACAGGTAATACACACTTACCTCAACACAGCAATCATATTTTGAAGAATTTGTTACTGACTGTTTCTGATTCGTCTTGCTCAGGCGTTCATGCTTCTCTGCGACCTGTTGATGATCTTCAGCCACCAGCTGATCTCCGGTGGCCGGGAGGGCCTCCAGCCGCTGGTTTTTAACCCCGACAGCACTCTGCAGAACGAGCTGCTCAACTTCATCCTGGACCACGTCTTCATTGACCAGGATGATGAGAGCCAGAGCATGGGTAAGAGCGTGTAACATATTCAAGAATACAATATGTTGTGGGATTTAGGGGAGATGTTAATGACATATGCTTGAAGGCTTGAAGCTTTCTTTGTGTATTTCTGCCTGTAGAGGGAGACGAGGAAGACGAGGCCAACAAGATTGAGGCTCTTCACAAGAGGAGAAACCTGCTCGCAGCTTTCTGCAAACTTATCATTTACGATATCGTAGACATGCCTGCTGCAGCAGACATTTTCAAACACTACATGAAGGTGTGTGTTCAGTGCTTGGCATAAGTAGCGGAAATCCGAGTGTACGATGTTATAACATACAGAAATGTTTAACAGCTTATTTTTATTCTCTTCCACAGTATTACAATGATTATGGTGACATCATTAAGGAGACTCTCAGTAAAACCAGACAGATGGACAAGATCCTCTGTGCCAAGACGCTCATTCTCAGTCTGCAGCAGGTGAGACGGCTCACACACCGCGTTCTTGGTGTAATAAGTGCTTTTGTGTGCCTTCACAAAGACGCTCACTGTCAGTGTGTGATTCGTGTGTGTCATGCAGCTGTTCAACGAGCTGTTGCAAGATCAGGGGCCCAACTTGGACCGAACATCCTCTCATGTGAGCGGCATTAAGGAGCTGGCTCGCCGCTTCGCTCTCACCTTCGGCCTGGATCAGATCAAGACCAGAGAGGCTGTGGCTACACTGCACAAGTAAGACAGTGAATTCTCTAGGACAACCTAGGGGTCAAAATGAAAATAGGGGACGCTCAAAGCTCAAAAGCCACACACATTGGATAAAACGGATGATAAATCACAACAGGCTTTATTTAGATGAACGGTTGGATGAACTTGTTCATCAGAAGACCCACGTGTTCATTGCTTGGATGTGACACCCACAAAGGCTGTTTTATCTGACCTTTGTGTGTGTGTTTGAGCTTTGAGCTCCCTCTATTTAACAGTGGGGTCGATTTGACCCCTTGAAGGCCCCGTGAGGGTTAATACTGTAGAGTAAACAAGATATTCGATATTTATGTTTTTGTGATGAAGTGATATGAAAATGTTGCTTGGTTGTTTTATTGTTGACTGTTGTGTTGTGCCGTTGTTTTTTTATTCTTTATTGCTATCTCCTGTCTACCAGGGATGGAATAGAGTTTGCATTTAAATACCAAAATCCACGAGGACCAGAATTTCCTCCCGTCAATCTGGCCTTTCTGGAGGTTTTGAGTGAATTCTCTTCTAAACTAATCCGTCAAGACAAAAAGACAGTGTAAGTATCACTCTATTTGCAAACACAAATGTCTCTGAACTATCATGATGTCATTTTAAAATGAGCTATGCTAAAATGATGCATGTCTCCTTAGCCACTCATACCTGGAGAAGTTCATGTCGGAGTCGATGTCGGAGCGTCGGGAGGACGTGTGGCTGCCACTCATCTCTTACAGGAACAGCCTGCTGACCGGAGGAGACGAGGACCACATGTCCGTCACGTCTGGCTCCAGCAGCAAGGCTGGCTCGGTCCGTAGCAAGAAGGGGCGACCGCCACTACACAAGAAACGCATTGAAGGTACGAAGCTGCATGTTTAATCACTGGGATTATCCGAGAAAATGTTAATGCTTAAGTAAGGTTTAATTCTTGCATCTAATTTCAGAGGAGAGTAGTGTGGAGGGCTCGTGGATGCTGCGTAATGACACGCTACAGACACCCGGACCACTGCAGACTCCTCAGCTCACCTCAACAGTCCTCAGAGAGAACAGGCCAGCAGAACACATGCCAGACCCCGATTCAGAACCCGGGTCTGAAAACGACTACGTACACAAGTCAGTGCAGTCATCTTTCATCTGTGTACATAGGCTGTACACCTTTTAAATTACTGTGGCGTGTGTTCACCCCTGTGTTTGCCTGCAGTCCTCAGATGCAGATGTCATGGTTAGGCCAACAGAAGATGGAGGAAGTAAACAGAAAGGACCGAACGGGCATGAACTACATCAAGTCACGCAACAATCAGGGCGTTCGGCAGACTGTGTAAGTTAGTGTGTCTGTCAAACTTTCCAGCCTCAAAGGTAGAGAGAGCTGTTTTCATTAATTAATCAATTAGTTATTACATTTTTCAAACTGTGTTTTTCCTCCCACTCTTTTTGATATTCACCATCAGGCGCGGTTTGATGGAGGATGATGCAGAGCCCATCTTTGAGGATGTGATGATGTCATCACGGGGACAATTGGAGGACATGAACGAGGAGTTTGAAGACACTATGGTTATTGACCTGGTTAGTAGTTCTTTCTCTTGTTACTCGTTCCTCCCTTTACTTTTATCCTTTTATTAAACAGTTTTTAATGTCTGTGTTTCTGTCTCAGCCGCCATCAAGGAACAGACGAGAGAGAGCAGAACTAAGACCGGACTTCTTTGACTCGGCAGCAATGATCGAGGATGAGTCGGTAAGTGATCTCTGGCACAGCCCGTATGTATGTAAGCAGAGGTCCGGGTGTCCGCGTTACGTTACAAATGACAGTTCAAACTTCCCTAGATCCGAGTCTGTGATTTGAAATAATACCTCCACTTCTCATTTAAGCTAAAACCTGTGATATTTAAGCTTTTTTACTTTGCCCTGCAGTGGTAACATCCAAAACAGTCAAACAGCCTCACAGATTTTGACACTGTCTTCTTTCCACCGTTCCAGGGATTCAGCATGCCTATGTTCTGATGTGGAAAGAGACAAAGGCTCCCGAGATCAGGAGACCACACAGAGGGTGGTGGGATGTCTAACCCAGATCGCCTGCCAATCAAACTCTTAAGAAGAAGAAAAAAAACATTGTTGACTTTTTTCTTTCTCTAAGACACAATGCAAAGATGTTTGTCAAGTGAATCCACTGATGGATTCCACTTTGGTCGGACCTCATCTGGAAGCATGAAAAAAGGATCCGCTCAGTTCTTTCAGACAAGCCTGGTGATCTACAATCTAGTCCGGAGTAATCATGAGCTTCGTCGTTCTCCTTCTCTTCCTCTTCAGCCTTTTGGTTTAGCTCTTCTGAGCAGTATCTCTGATGACGCTCTGGCGAAACAATCTTGCAGCCAGCCAACGATTTACCAGTTTTTATGGTTACACAGATGTACAGTTGTTTGGTTTCGCTGTTGATCACAGAGCAGCTTAACACTCTGTACAGCCCCCCCTCGTATTGGTGTTGCACTTCAATCCGTCTGGTTAAACCACAACAGAGAGAGGATCTGAGTACTAAATGTTGTTTGTATTACCTCTAATTAGCACCCAACAGCCTCTCTCTGTTTGCCATCTGCGTTCATGTACATGGTGGTTCTGGTCTGCGACGTGTGTGTAAAGTGTTGCTGGTGGTGATGCTTGCAGAGATCAACAGCTGTAGCTGGACCAGGAGAAAGTGACATACCCGTCTTGTGTGTGTGAGACGTAAAAGTGAAGCGATGATGAAGCCACACCCTCGACCAACCCTGAACAGAAGCCACCTCTTTCCCAAATCTTGGAAACACACACACACACATCCTGAATAACAACTTTTTTGAAGTTTAAAAAAAAAGTTTTAAAAAGACAATAAACATATTTTTAATTCTGTAGCTTTAGTACTAAAGTTTTAAATCCAGTGTGTTTTTGTTTTTGTCTGATGTTTGTACAGCTTTTTCTTGAATATGTATCTTGTTTGTTGCCAAATTGTGGCCTACATACTTATCGTATATTCCAGCCCGTCCCCTACACCTGTAACTCATATCTAACGGTTACCAAGCTCAGATTGTTGCTGTGGGATAGCAGCTTTGAAGCGCTGTATTGTCTGATTGTAATCGTTTTACAGCTAAGTATTACGGCAGATTCTGTTCGGATCGTTCATCTTACAGGTCAGAGCGAGTTACTTACTCTTACACCTGCAAACAGTGTTCACTGATCCAGAGTTGAAGATGTGTTGTTGACTTTGTTCATATCCAGTGCAGTGATGGATCTTTATGTCTGACCGATTTGTTTGAATGTGTCCTGTCATACCTTTATTCACCTTCTGTTGAGTAAGCAATCATTTAAAACCCTTTCCTCATTGACTGGCTCAGCAGTCCTGTATATATCAGAGACAATTGGATCTTTTCTGCAGTGCAGTTGACATCAGTTGCCCTAACATGCTCTCAGTCTGTTTTTTTTTTCTGTGAACCTAAATTCTTTTTAATAAAATAAAATCCGTAATCAATTTGTGGACCACTGCACCGTTTTGTTTTGACCTCATTGCTCTACTGCATCTCTATTAACTACACAGGTCAGTGATTTTTTTTGTAGACTAACTATTTTCTGTTCAACTTTTAGGCCAACTTTCCACAGACTTGGACGCAGCACTGAGAAGCCAGTGACTTACTTGCCCTCCTGCAGGGCGTCAGGTCAGTATTGACTAACTAGACTGATTGGTTTAAGAACATACTTTAAAACTGGATTTTTATTTCACTGGAACAAAACTACCATGAGTTTAGCTCCTTTAAATCACCTCATATAAATGTTACCAGGCACTGATAGAAGTAACACATAAGGCACATAAACTTAAAAAAAAATAAAAATACACGCTGGAAAGTACAAATATTCAGTGTTGTTCAACACCCACTAAAAGCATACTGGGTCTGTTCTTTATTTTACAGATGGCAGGAAGAGGTCTGCCAGAGAAGAAAGGCACATCTCCACGTAGTAATGGTTTTCTTGACCTAACAGAACAATACACAGGGAGTGTGTCTGAGAGAGCAGACTACTGTACATACCAACCTAACTAATACAGTACAACAGGATGTGAAAACGCTGCCGTGTGGTAAGTTTACTGCTTACAGTGGGAGTTGCCTGGGTTTTCAGATATTAACAGCAACATGTAATCTGCTCTTTCAGATACAGTCTGGCCAATATGACCACTGCTGACATGACAATCATTTAAAATGTGACTGAGCCTCATTGAAGTTAAAAGCACTGTTTTAATTCAGGCCACTGCTGAGCATGAACAAAATTAGATGACGTATCCCATGTGCTGCTTCTGGTGGAGTGGTACATGACAGTTTTACTAACCGCAAAGACAACGGGCTACTAACCCCATCGTTGCAGGGTTTCATTCAACTGGAGACACGAGGACGATCCCACAGTAAGTAACTTTAGATAGTGTTAGTGCAGAAGCGCTGGGCTTGTTTCACAGAGGAATGTTGGCATGTTTCTTCCAGGGATTCACTTGCTTCTTGCTGGCCAACACTTCCAGATCTCTGCAGATCCTCTTGCGAGTTGCTGACGGCTCAATTATGTCATCCACAAAACCTAAAACAAACATTTAGCGAGTGAGAGCGAGGAGTAGTGTGCTATAGTGTGCATGGAAGAAAACGACAAATGGACTCTGATGTACCTCTTACTGCAGCTGGGAAGGGGTTGGCAAACTTTTCCACGTACTCAGCCTCTGCTTCTGCTTGATTGTCCTTCCCCCTGAAGATGATCTGAACAGCACCCTGAGGTAAACACAGAGATCCGACACTTAATCAGATGACAGGAAAAAGCAGACGACAGACGAACAGTGTGGGTGTTGGTACCTTGGCTCCCATGACGGCAACCTCCGCTGTGGGCCAGGCATAGTTTACGTCTCCTCTCAGGTGTTTGGAGCTCATCACGTCATAGGCCCCTCCGTAAGCCTGAAACGTATACTGGGCATCAGATCTGTGCAGCGTGTTCACACTATTTCCTCAACCAAAAGACATTTATTTTTATTCCCTAGGCTTTCAATGAGCATCTGCAACACAGTAATATTAATGTCAAAGCAAAGTTGAAAAGAATGCATTTAATTGCATTTTAACAGATTTAATTTGACTTCATTATATCACAGGCATTTTCATTTCATGCACTTTTTCTTTCAGACACACCTTCCTTGTGATGATGGTGATTTTTGGGACGGTGGCCTCAGCAAAAGCGAACAACAGCTTGGCTCCATGTCTGATGATGCCTCCGTACTCCTGAGCAGTTCCTGGAAATGACCATCACAGTAGTTCTTTCTGTATCCATATACTGTTATGTAAAAACTTTATATTCAGTTTCCTTAAGGTGACAATTTTTTATATGACCGATTGTTCCATTTGTGGGTGAGACACCTCATGGTCACCCGTTTCATCTGGGCCATACCTGGCAGGAAGCCCGGCACATCCACAAAGGTGATGATAGGAATGTTGAAAGCATCACAGAAGCGTACGAAGCGAGCTCCCTTCACCGAGGAGTTGATGTCCAAACAACCTGATACCAACACAGAAATCAAGCAGTTTCAAAACCCCATAGTATAGAATTCATCAGGCAATGACCTTATTACAGCTTATGTCCAACAACTTACTGTTTACTCAAAGACAAAAGGTAATACTGAAAGCAAACGAATTCATCTCACTTATTTATGTCTCATGACTTTTCTTTCATCCTCTCTTTACTCACCAGAAGCCACTTTGGGCTGGTTACCCACAATTCCGACGGTGCGGCCGTTCATGCGGGCAAATCCCACCACAATGTTCTTTGCATAGTTGGGCATGATTTCAAAGAAGTCCCTCTCGTCCACTATCTGTGCAAATGCACAATGAAAGAAAATGTTGGCTGCTGGCAGAAATGACAACATGCATTTCACACTCTAGCTTGGCTGTTTTTGCACATACTGCGTGAATGATGTCAAGCATGTCGTAGGCTTTGGTCGACTCAAATGGGACGATGGTGTCCAGTGACGTTACCAGACGATCGCTGCAAAAAAAATTTGACAGACTTAAATACAAACACATTAACCACTTAGGAACAGGTGACTTGTTACTCTGACAACATGGTCATGGTGATCTGTTACCTGGGGTCATGGCACTCCCTGATGGGGGCAGGATCCTGATTGCTTAATGGCAAGAAGTTGAAGAACTCTCGCAGGTTGAGAAGGGCTTCAACGTCGTTCTCAAATGCATGGTGAGCGACACCTGAAGGCACGACAACACACTTTTTACATCATGAGAAGTTTTCATTTTTAATTCTCCAGCAGACTTGTCTCTTCCACAACAATGTTTCCATGCAAACTAACCAGATGTAGAGGTGTGGGTTTTGGCTCCACCAAGCTCCTCTTGAGTCACGTCTTCATTAGTGACAGACTTCACAACATCAGGTCCTGTGATGAATAGGTATGATGTGTCCTACACACACACACACACACACACACACACACACATCAGACACTCGCTTCCTAAAAAAATTCAGCTACTAGGGTTTAGTAAGCAGGTTGGTATCTACACACTCTTGTACCTTAACCATGAATGTGAAATCTGTGAGGGCAGGTGAGTAGACGGCCCCTCCTGCACAGGGACCCATGATGAGGGAGATCTGAGGGACAACTCCTGATGCCATCACATTCCGCTGCAAAACAAAATAAAGGTCAAGTCACATGCATTTAACAACAGTTACACTGGATATTACACAAAATATAAGATACTGGAGGCGCCAGACAGTTTTGAGAATGACTTAGATTTTTCTAGTTCACCTAATGAGCAGTGACATGTAAACAATCAAAAGAAACGCACAAGGAAAATATCTGCATAACCAGCCAGGGATTCCACTCCTTCCTGGATCCGAGCACCTCCCGAGTCATTCAGACCGATGACAGGGGCTCCAACCGTCATGGCCTGGTCCATGATCTGAGCACAGAACATGTCAGGGTGGAAATTTGTAGGCATTACTGGTAATATTCTCAGAGCACACAGGGATGTTATGCACGTGTACAGATTTGACCCCTCACCTTACAGATCTTCTGTGCGTGAGCTCCAGACAAACTGCCACCAAACACTGTGAAGTCCTGAGGAAAACGGAAAAGTACAAAAATGAGAAAGAAATACATGAGCTGGGAAACAGACACTGCTGTGCAAAGACTAAATATTGATGCACGTGTTGTATACCTGGCTGAATACGTAGACCAGTCGACCGTTGATCCTGCCTCGGCCTGTCACCACACTGTCACCTGGGAACTAGGGCAGGGAGATAATGTAAGATGACTTCGTTACTGTAAAGGGCGCCTCATTCATTTTTATGATGATGTCACCTTTCTGACAGTTCCAACTAATAAAAGGAGAACTACTGGCAGACTGAATCAGGCTGCTCAGGTGTACGAAGTGGCCATATCCTACCTTATTTCTGTCCTGCTCCATGCCGAAGTCAGAGCAGCGATGCTCCACAAACATATCGGTCTCCACGAAGGACTCGTGATCCAGCAGCAGCTCCACCCGCTCCCTTGCTGTCAGCTTGCCCTGTGACACACACCATCCCAACCGTTGTTGTGACGTTAGAATATAATAATAAACGGACCAGAGTCCTGTTGCCCAAAAACCTGAGATGACGATTGGTCGTACAGCAAAGAATAGAACCGATTCTGACAGGAAGCTGAATTTAATGCTTATTTAGAGTCACGCCTGGCTCGGTCAGTGTCCGGTCGTATCCACGCAGCAGATCAGATCAGAGCCATTTATTTTGGCCACGCTGTGAGATCTGATGATGAGCTTCCAGCCTTCTACTTGCTGGTGGCAGAACAATAGTGCCTTGCTCAAGTGCATGATTTTGTGGCAAGCTACCAATGTTTTCCTAATAGTTGTTGTTGTGGTGGTGGTGGTGGTGGTGGTGGTGGTGAAGGTCACTCGAGACGAGCGCCTGGCTTAAAGCCTCTGAGCCAGGCATTCGCTCATAAACCACCCCACATAGCCATTTACTTAAGTTAGGCCGAAGACGCTGTAGAGGGAGGAGTGACGTTACCCGTTTGTGCTGTGCATCGATTCTGCTCTGACCTCCGCCGACCAGCGCCGCTTTCCTTTTCTTGTCGATCCTCTCTTTGACAGACAGGTGGCCGACCGAGTACCAGCGGCGGTCCGGTCGCAGGCTCGTCTGCGGCACCGAAGCGGCGACTGCGCCATGTTTGACTTGCGACAAAGTCCTGAAAGATATCCGCAACCCGTTTACCAGCCCGCCGCTGCTGTGAGCTACCCTGTAGGCCGCCATTATTACTGCGCGTATTCTCGGGCGATAGCACCTTCTTCTTCTTCTTTCAGTTTTATGGCGGGTGGCATCCAGTGATAAGGTGCATTACCGCCACCTACTATGCTGGAGTGTGGATCAGGGTTGCACGGGCGATAGCGCATGACGAATGGAGGGCAGAAATGTGAACCAATAGAAAATGGAGGGGTGAGTTCTTCGAGCCAATCAGAAGGAAGGACGTGGAAGGCGGGACCTAGAGAGAATCAGCGTTTCCTGTAGTTCGTCGTCAGAACTGATTTGTTCATAGTTTAATGTTTTAATAAGATTTGCACTGAAATTAAATGTTGATTGATAAGATGCGTTTATTATGACTTAAAAATATATAGTTGATGTTGCACCATCAAGACAGCACTGCAGAAAATACAGAAAGTTTGTTCCTGTATAAGTAATGTGCAGTAGTGCAAAATTGCACTCTTCTGCACATTTCTGCCTTTTTGCACTGCCTATTATCTGTAGCTGCTGTAATAATTGAATTTCTCCAACGTGGGATCAATAAAGGATTGTCTTGTCTTATCTATGCATTCAATAAAATAACCAGAAGACAAAGAAAGACAAGAGATTGAAAGACGGCATGGTGTCATCTGTAGGCCACTGAGTTGCAAAGTAAACATCTATGCCGTGTAAAACATTTTGGAGTAGAAGTATAAAGTGAACCCAACAGGACGATTGAGGTTTTTGCGCCGTTTATGGCAGTAAATAAAGTGCGTGAATAAGAACACGAGGAAGCGCTGTGTACAGAATGTAACCAGGGTAACTACGGGAAATCTCGCGTGATGATCATGACTGTCGAGTGGGGTTGATGCGAGGAAAAAGTGGAAAACCGAATGATTGATGCGTTTGTAAAACGGCTAGTTGGCTATGTTTCGGTCTACGCGTGTCAAGTATTGAATCAGAACATATCGGAATTGCACGCCTTCAATTCGCACTCTGCATTTTGCTCATACGCTTGGGTGTGGGCCGGTCCTGGTGTTACTGATACGGTTGGGTTCTCGCTAGCTAGCAAGCTAACGATAGCTCGTTAGCTTTGTTTACATCAAGTGCGCGCCTGGGCTCTGTTAGCTAATTGCTAGCCAGTCCAATCTGCGAGGTTGGCTGCAGCTCGTTGTCTAGCTACGCATCGCATACGCACACGCAGCGACCGTATAGCTTGTTTACAGGACAGCAAATGGTTTCTATGACTAACATCGACCGTCTCTCCTGTAAAACGTCTGGCTGATGTCGCAACTCAACGCTAGGTACATAATGCTAACCTTTTAATCATGGGTCGTTTGATCAGTCATTTCACTGCAAGCTATTGGGCAGCGTTTGGGATAATGTGAATAATTACAACGTGGGGTCTGTCTGGTCCGAATTATCAGAAGTATAAGCTGCAAATTGAAGAATCCTGACTAATAGCAAAGACTACGAGCCAGTGATGCTAACTTTAGCTAGCCACCTGGCGAGCTAACGTGCGCGCTCAGCGATTACAGCTTTACAATGTTGTCTATTACGGTGTGTATTATTAATTCAAATGACTGCTTTGACGCGCTGGGGTAACTGATAGCTCCGCCGCCGGTTTACATTTCTCTCATCTACCCTGAATATTGAGTGTCTAAGAAAGTGCCTGGACGTTTTCCCGGGCCGTGTTTGCCCGAGGCTCCAGAGGACACCGCTATGAACCCCGTTAATGCTACCGATCTGCACGTGTCCGCCAGCCGGGCCGTGCTGCAGTGTGACCCTCGGCAGCCTCACGCGCTCACGGAGATGTACAAGCGACTACACTTCTTCCGACAGTCCCTCGCATGTCATGTCTGTGGTAAGTGTGCTGGAAATAGATTTCCCTGACTTTCGTGTTTATGCTACCTTGCTATGACGCTGACATCCCTTTAGTACTAGAATTTAGTTTCGATTTAATTAAATGAATGGGCGTTTCACATTCTTGCTCTTCGATTGATTGGTGTCTGTGGGCGTGCGTGCGGTTGACACGATTTATTGTGCTATCCGCCGTGGTCTCCTTAGCAACTGAGGCTGCGCTCCAGTCATCTGTCCCTCTGTCAAGATAGATGACTCCTCCGTGGTGACTGCTGCAGAGCCATGTGTTTCCTCTTCGTGCTTTATTTACTCACTGGGTCTATCCTGTAGAACATTAAAACTGGCACTGCTTGCATTCAGTTGGACAATATTGACAGAGTGATACACAATAATACATCTGATCTCTGCTGATAAGGGTTTTGCTTACTTTGATTATTTGTGCTTTTGTTAAGTATAAACATGCAAGTCACTTGGTGTAGCCAGTAAAAGGACCTAACAATTAAGCACTCTGGAAAAAGAGAAGGTTCAGAAAGTCAAAGGAGCCCCAACATGTATGATATACCTAAAATAAGAGGAGGTAGGGCAGGAATGGGAATGTCTTCATTGTTACTGTACCAAAGTGCAAAGTGTGAGAATATCATTTTCTTTTTTCACAGGGAAACTGCTCCAGGATCCCATTTCCTCAACATACCCAGAGTGTCAGCATTATGTCTGCTTAGGCTGCAAAGGCCAGAAGATGCAGTTTAGGACTTCATGCAGCCGATGCAAAGACTATACCTGTTTCCAGGAGAACAGACAGCTCTCTCTGCTCGTCCAGTCCTACAGGAAGCTCTGTCTTTATGTAATCCATTCATCATTGCTGCAGTCCATCAGCAGCCATGTAGGAGGGTCGCCAGAGGTTATGCGACTGCTAGAGGAGGTGCTAATATCACACGAAGAGGAAGTAGAGACCGATGACTCAAGCATAGCACATGATGATGTGAATCCTTCTGCCCCTGAGTCTCTTACTCCCACAGAAGCGCCACCTGCGCCTGCAGAACTTTCAGCTGTACCCCAAAGCTCCTCTTCAGACCCTCCCTGTTCTAATGGACCACAGGGATGCAACGGAGAAGTACTAGAGGACTTTGATCCTTCTTCTCCTGAGCTGGAAGTATGTGAATTTATAGAGGAGCAGCCACAGGCAGGCCTGTCTGTGTCCAATACAAGTGATCTGGAACTGAGTCTGAACACTGGTCCTTTAGCCTCAAATCCAGGTACCGTGTGCTCACTCAGGGATGAGGAATCTAGCAGCAGAGAGCTGGAGGAGGGGGAGGTGTTGCTTCTCAGTGTGGAGGAAGTGTTACAGACTTTGGATCCCCTTCGGCCTGTTAGAGATTCTTTTCAAACACAACCAGACAGAACGCACACACACCTAGGCACTAACAGAGCACATGGTCAAATGTTCATTCAGCTAGATGCAGCTCACAACTACACACAGCGTCAAACAGACAGGACTAACATACTGGCAAGTCACAGTGCTCACATACACACATCCTCCTTCGATCCTCCCCCAACCTCCAAGCCCCCACCAGTCCGACTTTACCGTAAACGATCTCGTTCAGAGAGTGACAGGGAAAAGGTGAAACCTCTCCCTATTTCATCCATCCTGCAGGGCTCATCCACTCATCCACACACTCCAAACCCCTCTCATACACTGCACACACAGTCATCAGCACCCTCCCTAACTGTACCGACACACACATACTCATCCCTTCACAATGGGGTACCTCCCAAACCCAGCCGCCCTGCACCCAACCACAGTAAAGGTGCCAGGAAGCACGTTGAGCCAGGCCCTAAGAAGCCACATGCCAAGGCCCGCAGTGGTGGAGGATCCAAGACTAAGGACAGAAGCAGAGAACAGCGGTTGTTGCCAGGCTGTGTGGTGCCTACAGCACCTGTCAGGCCTCCATATAAGAAACCAGTGGAGAAGAAGGGCTGCAAGTGTGGCAGAGCCACTCAGAATCCTTCAGTGCTGACCTGCAGGGGGCAACGTTGTCCTTGTTATTCAAACCGCAAGGTTAGAGTCATGTCGTGTTTTGTCTATTTGTTCAGTTATGGTTGTAAAGTGTTAGTATTTGTTGTTAATCTAATATTTCTTTTTTTAAATGATAAATTGTCATGATTCTTTAGCAGTTTGTTGCAGATGCCAATAGAATACTATGAGAAAAGGCAGTGCAAGACGAGCAGACCCTCTAAACAGTGATTCCCATCTGTAATTTAAAGAATATTGAAACTAGATATTGTATTGTCACTGTTGTCTCAAATAAACTACAGAAGGTTATTTAAACTGCATGTTAAAGAAGACAAAGAACTTCAAGTAAAGTAAGCGTCTGTTTTACTCTTCTTTCTCAGGCGTGCTTGGATTGTATCTGTCGTGGTTGCCAAAACTCTTACATGGCCAATGGTGAGAAGAAGCTTGAGGCCTTTGCCGTGCCAGAGAAAGCCTTGGAGCAGACGCGTCTCACGCTTGGCATCAACCTCACCAGCATCACTGCGGCCGCGGCCCTTCGCAACCCAACAACCACCAGCATCCGCACTAACACTCTCCTCAATGTTGCCACAGCAACAGGGACCCCCGTGACCACAGCCTTTCTGTCTCCCAGCCCTCCACAAGAGCCCAACTACGAGGACAGCCTGGAGCTTCTGATTGGATGAGATGCTGGGACTCTAAAAACTGACAGCTCGGTGCTGATTGAATGTGACGGCTGATCGTCGTGTCTGTCAGATCAACCTGTGCCTCCTCCTGAGGGGGGAGGTCATCTGAGGCAGCTATAGATCTGTCCTGTCCTGTAACCTGCTCTTATTCTGTGTCGGAAAATGCTGAGTAGTAAGACTAGCATGGGTGTGCCAAAGCCTTGTGTATTGTGCCTGTGTGCCAGTGTGTATTCTTGCCTGTGTGTAGTTAAACACTTATACTCGGTTCCACAGCTATTCTGTACTTCAGAGGTGCTTTTTGTTTATAGACCACAGACATACTGTAGGAGGCAATAGGAACTCATAACGGAGTTTGTTTTGTTAGCGTGTACGCACAATTATAGATTGAAGTATGTGTGATATTTGTTGCATAACGACAACAAAAACGGCACCATCATATCTCCGTCACTCGTCATAGCGTTTTCTGTGTTTAAGTATTACTCCATGTATGTTTAAGAAGAACGTCCTAATTCGTATCAGGAAGGCTCTTACTAATCTGTAACCCTGTATGTGCTCACACCTTAATCGTGAATGATTGTCGTGACTAATCAGTGGAGACCTTTTGTTTCACACAGGACTGTATGCCTTTTCTATGTTTGTTTTTTAACTCACTCAACCCAAGTACTGTCAGCTGTTAACAAATTTGTCTTAAAGAACTTGACTGATGCAGGGATTGTACAGGCAGCAAGATAATGTCAAAGCACTTGGCTGGATCCCCAGTATCGCTGTGTGTGTGTGTGTGTGAGTGAGAGACAGACAGAGTGCGTGCCTACTGAGATTGACTGTAATGTCAGTGGGGAGGTGGATGGTGGGTTGCAAGCACTTAGTCCTATTGATTGGCGAAGTAAGTCACAACTAAAACCATTTCTTGGTTACCATAGCAATAGGAGCGCCAACAAGGAGCCTCCCAGCTCTCGTGCACACACAGTTGTTTACAGTATTGCATTTACAAACTATAACTGACTGTCTTCTGTAATAATACACCGTTACATTTTGTTTATTGAATTGTACATCACTGTGTGTTTAGATAAACTGAAGCCATAGTTTGTCATTAAGAAGACAAAATATCCACTTTGTGTGCATTTTGTTCCACAGTCCCATTGTCCTGACTGGTTAGAGACCAACTCAGAGACTATTTTTGATACCAAGTGTTCAAGATTTGGTACCATTGTCTTATGTATGTGTGTGTGTGTGTGTGTTTTGGTTGAAGCACCTTGAAGCTCTCCTATAACCCACAAAGTCGTGTATTGTCTCTGTGTTTACTGTCTCAGCTGTAACTACAACGTGTTTCTCAGTCCAGTCATGGCGACCAAAAAGAGACTGAAGGAGAGAGAGGACTCAGGCAGACCAAACAAACCTTGGTTCTCTACTCGTAGACCAGGAAGTAGCAGATGGATTACAGTATGATCAGCAATTATGACCTATCTTCCTCTGTGTGTAGGTTTCAAAATGTTTTGGTTTTTTTGGGCATTACTTGAACCCTGATTAGTTTTTGGTATTGTTTTTTTTTTATGTAAAAGCTCTTGTTTGAGGATTGACTCTTATTATTGCTGAAACATTCACTGCCATAATATGGAAACATCTAATACAACATGAATTAAATGATAGTTTTTTACTTTTTCAGTTTTGTGTCTTTTTGTGCAAGTGGGTTTTTTATACTTGACTGTAGCTCAATCTGCAAATCAAACAGGAACCTTCACCAACTCCAGATTTGTATGTAGTGTAAAAACCAGGTTTAATGCTCACTCATTCTCTTTAAAGCCTCACACATATTCAACATATTGCACAAAGAAGATGTTTGTAAACAAAAGTTTGCTTGTGTAGTTTTAAGGCATTTACTTGACTACACATTTGTAGTTAAAGACCAGTGAATGTCGTGTGTTCAACACCACTGTCATTTCCTGGTGATGAATCAGCTGCTGACTGTTTGACCTGCAGGCGAAACGAGTCACACAGTTTGCGACACGAGACGCACACGTACGACAGCACACGTAATCGGCATCCACTGCTCCCAATGTCTGGCGCCATGTTCTGTCTGTCATACTGTACGTTCTACTTGCACAGTACAGAGTTTTTGTTCTGTGTGAGGTTTCAGCGTAGTCAGTGCTGGAGTAAACACGCGCCACACAGCTTGGCTGCTCTCCACTAAGTCCGCAGGCTGCTGCTGCAGCTTGGTTGGGTTAGAACCCACACAGTTCCCTGATCCTGAAGAAGTCCCTCGCACTCACACGGCAGTGTCCTTCTCCAATCCCATCCAGGTGCTCATATTACCAAGCAAACCCCTGACACATGGGCTAACTCCTGTTGACAAGTCATCCCAGTCCTCTCCAGGTTCCCCTCCTTATCCCACCAGGAAGGCCCCAAAGTAGCTTGCCCTCCCATCCATCTCCATGGTGCTGGCATTGCTAACAGCGACGAAGAGGCGATCGGCGGGCAGGAGAAACGCGGTACCTGCCTGGTGCAAAGAGAACAGGCCCGGCTCCAGACCCCGCGGCCAGCAGACAGTCCTGGATGACTTCATCAGTAGGATGGGCACCGGGTAAGAGCTCATCTGTGGGCCAAACACAGACAAGACCACCATCCTTACTGGCTATTTTCCAAAACACGCTTTGCTTAAACTTTGGTGCACAAAGCTTTACCTTCTTGTAGATATACTGGACAAGCTGTGCTCCTTCCTCCTCCCTTGTTTCCCCCATCTCGCCCTTCGCCTCCCCGTCTGTCTCCCCTGCTGAAGGGAGTCTGAAATAGGTCTGAGCGTAGATGTAGTAGAGGCCTGCTCTGGGCACCAGCAGCTCTCCTCCCTTCAGCTCCATGTTCTGCAGGAACGACAGACCTTTCTGGCCCTCCCATGACCTGACTCGCTCCCCTAAGTAGCCCCTGCTTCTGCGTGAGCCTGCGCCTATGCAAGAAGAAATACACACATACACGTGTGTAATACAACATCACTGTAAATAATAATCCAGGCTGTTTGGGTCATTCATACCCTCAGCTGTCGGAGGGTCTGTGGCCAAGACGACACCCGTCACATGGGCTGCCACTTTAGGAAGCGCGACCCCTCGCACCCCAGTGCTCAGGACAGGCAGCCCTCCAGTCAGTTCATCTGTGAAGACACAGAAACAGCACATTTTAGTGGGAAAAGTCATACTTCAGCCCATTAGTAGTGACTGACGATGAGTGCAGGCATTGTTCTTACTTTTCATAGCAGAGGAGATCTCGTTCTGGAATTTGTCAGCCATGTTCTGAAAGAAAAACACCCACGGAGACAGGAAGAGATGACGCCTGAGTAACTGTTCTTCGCACACATACAGACATGATGTGATTGGTTTATTCAAATAGCATCAACACCTTCTCTATGAGGTAGTGGAGCTGCTGCGTGACCTGCCAACAGGGATCGCGCCTCCTGTCCACCGCTGCTGAAGAGTCCGAGTCTAAGTGCAGATTTGCATTTATCAGGCAGGACACGCTGCTGCCAGAAAAACTCTCCTGCATCTGAAAACAACAATACGCAAGGCCTGCGCGTTTATTCCCAGTTATTTAGAGTTGGAGTTTTTTGATGCGGACATAACAGCAGCAGCTTCTGGTCATTATAATGAGAACGTAACTCGTTATATCAAAACACGATTGTTCTCTGGTTAGGTCACAGACTCGTATGCATTTGATTGTGGAGTTGGGGCAGGTGTTCATGAGGTGGGCGTTAAGCACGACTCTCAGCCAATCAGAGCTCAGGAACAGATTTATAAGGCTTCTAACCAGAACTTTAGCTGTTTGTTATAGGGCCTGCTCCATGGAAGTCTGCAATATGCTTTGGGATGTCCCAACCTCTTAGCTGTAACTACTCTCCCTTCCTGTCATTGTTTTCTGTTATCTACTCGCCCTACTTTCTCCTCTGGTGTTGTCCACAGCCAGGAGAAGAAATTCCTACACCTCAAACACCTCTGAAATATGGAAACCAACACAAGAATTGATCATTCCAGCACAACGATGGGAAGTAAAGACTGCCTTAATACAGCAAGGGCAGAAACTGTGTCCAGCTCATACAGGTTAACCCAAACACAACTTAGTAGGTGCCATGGTTGGATAGTTAAGCATCCACCCCAGGCTCATCCCTTCTCAGTTGGACGAATTACTGGTCAACGTGCGTAAACTTTGAGCCTCCAGGTGGCAGCGCACCGTGAACTTACTAAACTTCATCAAGGCAGGAGGAAGCCATACATTAGTACGTTGCTGAGCTTTCTCTGCCCAAGTTTATGTGAAATCGCCTGAGGAGGATGATTCCACATTTCGCGTCACTTTCTTCGCGTTGAAAAAGACAATCAAGACTAGTCAACGAAAGCGCAAACGCGAGCATCTGGGACGGCATCACCGCCACCTGGCACCACGTATATCCCCACAACATACCGGGAATTTAGAGGCCAATGCACAACGACGTCTTCCTGGAAAGACTGCGTGTGCGTAAGAGGCCTTGGCACAACCCAAGATGCGTCTCCTGGTGATAATGTTTAGCTGATCACGCTACTCGGACCCTAGCGAGCAGTGGGAGTCTTTGCCGTGTTTGACCCGCAGCGCGCATTTAAAAGGAAACGCGGTAAACACAGAGGCGAGTAGCAAACCCAACTACTCCCTTCACTGTTTGTGCAGCACGTCAGCGCGCAGGGACGTCACAAGACCTTTATTCTGCACCGATGACAGCGGGTTTGTCAAGTACTTTCCCCCAAACTACACGCTATCCATGTAAAGATCACCCTTCAGCCTCACTGCCTCCCAGAATGACCAGCAGCTGGATGTAAAGGCCTCCTTGGTTCGTTGGCGCACTCGCTGTTCAGCCGCGATCTTACCGTGTTCAGGACTTTGTTGAAGTACATGAAGCTGACAGCAACCGCGATGGTCTGGACGAGGATCGCTCCGAGTACAACGAGCCCCAGACACTGCAGAGACACAGAAATGGCCATTATCAGCGCGTCCCGGAGCGAGGAGGAGGAAGAGGACAAGTCCGATCAGGCTCTGCTGCATTTCTGCTCCGGAGGGAAACGCAGCAGCCTGGAGGTGGAGCACAGAGGAGGTACGGACGATTGCAGCAGCCTCAAGATGTCACTACTAAAAAAAAAAGGGGGATTTACTGCCGCACAGGCAACTCCAGGACGCCTTCACGTGCACTTCGAAACGTGGGAACATTTTGGGGGATTAATGTATTGAGAACTTGTGTTTTTAAAATGTTTTCTTTTAGTTTTACAAAGGGTTTAACATATTGTAGTGTAATTTTATGATTTATTTAAAACTCTGTTGAAATTGAAATTTAGCACAATCTAACAGGTAAACAACTTTTACGTGCTAAACTGACTTTGTAGTAGAACAGCAATGGAGTCTTTTCATTTTAACCCCCAATTTAATATATAAAATCCTGTGGTTATGTGGAGCAGACGGTGTTTTTTTTTTTTACTCCCGTGTAAGATCAAAGTAGCTTCAATGCCAGTTCCTGACATTAGCCATCGTTTCTTCTTGGTTGTAGTTAGCAGTCAGCACGTTACAGATTGTTTTTAATGACTTTCAGTCTCCACTTTTGCAGCAGCTGTGAATGTCAACTAAATGAATCAGGCAGAGGAAATAATTGGTGGTAAAACAAGTGAAGTGGTTTATTAGAGCGTTTTGCAGCCTGTGCTTCGTAATGAGTAACTGAAAGCAGCAGCGCAGCATGAACGTTTGGGTATCAGCATCTGAAAGTGAGATGAAAAGCTGCTTTTCCCTCTCTTTCCTGCTATTGTGCAGTGGTTTGAGACAGAGCTAGGCCATAGCTGGCAAATCACCCGCCATTGTTAGGCTTTCAGTTTAGTCCCAACTAGTATTTGTCCCAAGGGACTCATTCAATTTGCAGAACCCAACCCTGGGTGATTCCTTATGGTTCCTGTGCTTTCATGCCTGCACCTTTAACCTCTATTCTATTGTCAGCGTGAGGAAGTAGAGACGTTCACAGCTGCTGGACGTGGATAAACCTCCCAGGACTCAAAATCTGGTGGCATCACACATGTAGCCACAGCGTTCACAGATGCACGTCGCCAGATTAATCCGAGAGAACACCAGAGGAAGGTATTTGTTTCATTTCCTTCTCTGATTAAAACTCCTACATGCACAACATGAAGCGATTAGAGGTTCCCAGGCTTGTCAGGCAGGCGCTGAGCGATAACTGAGGGCTGTGTGGCCTCGGGCAGGAAAGGTGACACCCTGAGAGACATACCTGTCTACAGTCCCATGGCACAGCGAGAGAGCGGATGTTTGCTGGAATGCAGTGTCAAGATCAAACCCACCTGCTTAAAATCCAGCCATTTACAAGCACGTTTCCAATCTCCAGCGTCTTCCCTGTGAGGCCACATCAGCCAGTGACCTTTAACCTTTGTTAGACATGTCTATGTGCACTATGCTCTAAACAGGCTCTGACTTGACTATTTGGAAAAGACACTTATTCACTTTGTTGTGCAGAACAGAATGAGAAGCCTGGAAAAAAAATGCAGTTTCCCCTTAAGCGAAGACGTGTTAAAGACAGATCACACTCTTCCACCCTCTCCTGCCCTCTGCTCCTTTTTTCTCCCCCCAACGTTCCTCTCAGTCAAGTCATGGAATCTCCCTAAATTCCCGTCTGATTACATCACCTGCTTATTGGGCAGAAAACCGCTTCAGCAGCACAATGCGCGCAGACATTTTCCAGCGGCTTGGTGGTGTGTGGATGGGTGTTTCCCCGATAGGAAACAACTGGATGAGAATAAGGCGGCAGCGAAACGGAGCCAGCGCACGCAGGCCGTTATTCACGTGTGTCAACAAGCCTTCGTTGGCATCGTCCCTCACTCTGAACGTTGTTTAACTCTGTCATTCAGCCAAAAGAGGAATTACATCATAAAAACAATTCTAAAATAAATGGCTTCGAAGAGGGATTGATGAGATCACTAGAGGGTATCGCTGCTTTAGTGCAGCAGTGTGAAGCAGCGTCACTCTCTGGGTAACGTTGGCTTCCAACTTTTTAAATACTGAAAAAAAACCATGTAACACACATTGTGTCAGAATTTGTTTAATTTATTTATTTGTTATGCATTTTATGACGTCTAGCTTCAATCTAGAACAGCTGAAGGTTGAATATAGTGGTTGGATGATAAAGATTTTACGTGAAGGTATTTTTGTAGTTTATACAAATTTAAAAACAAACGTTAATCAAATATCTGCAGCGTTTGAGGATGTTTTCACCCTCTTAATAAAGTGATTGTTCAAAATTTCAGATATGAGACGTATTTCAACCGTACAACATGATTTATGCTCCCGTGCTTGTGATGATGAATTCATCCTTGGGCGCCTGCACAGCTTGTGAAGAGTCCTGAGCTCAGATCCTTTTATCAGGTCTGTAGATCCCAAAGCAACATACAGTGCATTTGTACTACTAAGACACACACACACGCGCAAATTCACACTCTCACAGGTTTTTCTGCAGCCAGTTGAAGTAACCTCTCAGCGCCCTCCTCCCTACATCAAAATCCAGAGGCCACTTTATGAGGGCCAAGCACCCGTGAAAGCCGTCCTCATAGTGGTCGCTGGTGACCGTGACCCCTGCGTCCTGCAGACGCCGTGCATACATCAGCCCGTCGTCCTTCAACACATCATACTCGCACGTTATGATGTAAGTACGAGGACACTTTGCCAAAACCTCTGGTCCCGCCAGCAGCGGTGCCGCCCGCACGTCCAGCAGACCCGGCACCTCCTTCACAAGCCCCTGTGAACCCTTTTCCACCACCAGAGGCTTGTAGTTCTTCTTGTGTTTTGGGGGGAGGAGGGTGGTCCAGTCTAGTCTTGCCCTCAGCTCTGGCGTGATGAGCGACTGCTCTAAAGAGCTGTGGTTGTTCGCCAGGAAGTGTGGCAACAGAGAGAGGTCAATGCCGAGGTACTGGAGCCACAAACGAACCATGAGAGGCCGGTAGAGGATGGGTATGTCTTTGTTCTGCAAGTACGAGGGCGTGTTGAAGTCCAGGGCCTGGAGCGCTGGGTAGATCAAAGCCTGGACGCTGAACTTTACACCGGCGGCGTCGTCCGTGGAAATCTGCAGAAACATAGTCACACGTGAGGCCGTGTCCCTTCACACTCCCACAGGAGAAGGCTTCTCCATGTACCGTACCTCCTGAGCCACTGCAGCAGCCAGGTTTCCTCCAGCGCTGTCTCCTGACACCGCCACGCGCTCTGGGTCGATTGCATACTTGGCCAGAAGCTCTCGGGACAGAAAGTGTTTGGCAGCAGCAAGGCATTCTAAGAACGGCACCGGGAAACGCACCTTGGGAGACAGACTGTAACTACAAAGACGTACACTCAGTCAGTACGCGGGTCTTCTGAGGAACTTTCTGACACAGATGAGTAGAGACGCACTTACTCAACGGAGACGACCACAGCATTGAGCTCATCAGACACCATGCGGCCGATCATATCATAAAACCCCATCTCTGAGGAAGACAGCGAGAGATGGGGGGTCGGGTAGAAGTCAGATGAGCCCGAGTACAAGACTTGATGTTAAATCATGCCTGTATTTGGAGTTTCGTCTCTAGCTTGGCGCTGTTTTTATGGATACCCTTAAATATTTCTAACAGCAGTGACGTCCATACTTACTCGCGCTGCCATAGGCCCAGCCTCCCCCGTGGAAAAACATCAGCGCTCTCCTCAGGTGGCCCTCCCCTCCAGCCGGGGGCTCGTAAACGCGGACAGGGATGCTGGCGAATGTGACGTCGCTGACTTTCACTCCTGGCATGACCCCTCCGCCAGACTCAGAGCTGAGCAGCCTGGACATCACGCCCATAAGGCCCTCTGCGTACGGTCTGAGGGGGTTGATGTAGTAGTCCAGGCCCAGCCAGTCTGTCAGAGAGGCCTGAAGACAGAGGAGGGAATTAAGGGACAATGCCATGACTCAGGAGGCAACTAAAGGCTTGGTGGGATCTTCAGAGCGAACCCTCTCACCCAGTCACCTCGGTTCGTCTGCAATGCTTCTGTCCTCTCACCCAACACGACTGTTTCACCAGTCGGGCTAGAGACACGGACGCTTGGCACAGCGCGCCCTCACATCCAGGCTTCTGCGCTGACACACGCAGCCCTCGAGTTCCGCAATAACATGACATTCTGTGGCAACACACTCGAATGCAGCAATCGAACGTTCGGTCTCTCAGACGGTTGACTTCTCTCCGTTCAAATCCCTGCACACCGCAGGGCTATTTAACAAACCACTGCTTTAACAGATACACAGCCGTGTTTGCACAGGCGAGGCGTGTTCTGTGTCAAGGGTTGAACGGCGTCTTTAATCCTTACAGCTGTTTGCACAGTAGCAGCAAGGAGAGCACTAAAGAGTCTGCAAATCACGGCTGCATTTGTTTGTTTTTAATGAAGCTAATTTCCTCACACAAGCCACAATGTTGCCACAAAAGCTGCATCACTCTGCAACTAGGAAAGGAAAGTTTGTAAATTTTAAAATCGCTCATCTTGTGTGTTTGCCTTGTATTTGTGCATGTGGCTCAGAGCGTAAGACAGGCAGTGAGTCCATCACCAGCAGCTTTCCCCATTTGTCCCCGCGGTCGGGATGCATTTCTGCTTCATCCGTTAGATGCATTTGTACTTTCTTTATTTGTGTAATATTGTTTACATTGCTATCCCTGCAGCACCACATCCAAATCATCATTTTGGCCTCCACAGCTTCCATATCTTCACAAGTTTCTGCATAAAATGACGCGTGACTTTATGGTCTGTTATTTGCCTCTGGATAATCAGCCAGTGTGGCAATAAGTAACTAATGCATGTCTGCTGCTCACCCAGTTTCTAAAGCGGAACAAAGGTTGGTGTGTGTGTGGTTCCGTTTCCTCGCACCAGTACAAGTCTCTCCCTGGATATTCTGCAAAGTTACAGCACCACATCCACACAATACTCGCAGTGTTCATGTATTAGAAAGTCTGAAACCTGAATCCAAACAAACAGTCAAGGACCTGCAGATTTCACAAATGAAGCCACTTCTTTCCATGCACCGCGTCTTACCACTTGCATTCTTATCCTAAACCCTGCGTCCGCTAGCATCAACTTCCACGGCTCCTGGATGTCTTCAGGCAGCGGGACGTACACGTAGTAGGCGACCCCCGCCGCGAGTAGGACCGTGAGCACCGCTGGCAGCAGCTTCATGCTGGATGTCACACGTCCACTGTGCAGCAGGACTGACGAGCAGGACGGAGAAGCGTGGATTTAAACGCTTCCTTGCAAGGCTTCAAAATAAAACTCTGCGCATGCATTAAAATGAACCTAAGTCCATGAATAGTTTGAGCCCCCAGTTGGGTTAATTATATAGATTATTTTAAAGATGTCTGACGTGTTCAGCGCAAATCCCAATGAATAACTTTACAGAAAATGTGAGAGTTTGCCAAGCTCTTAATTTGAAAGCTCGGAGGCAGCGGCAAATAGACATGTTGGGAAATGTAGTTTTATTTTTTAAAGCGACGTAATATGTTAGCTGTATTGCCTAAATATGGCCACTGGGTGGCGCAACAGAGCAGCAGACTGAAGGCAGGACACACGATGTCTCGCTTCATCTCGCAGCGTCATCACTGAAGTTACGCGAGATTCTCTTTTTGAGCTAAGTTATTTGTTATTTCAGCCCTGTTGTGGTCTTTAAATTAGATTTTTATTTTTATTTTATTTTATTCACTATTTTTGATTCAACTATGATCAAATCGAAATTTGATTTGTTGTATTTTGACAAATGTTGAATTAAGTCAAGTTTTGTTTCAGTAATAATGAAAATCGTGAGGAGGATATTGCTGAAGGTGGGGGCTACAGCCGCATTTATATCCGCGCCCCAGCTGAACTGAACCGCGGAGGCCGCCTTCAGGCCCGTGTTGCTTCTTGGATCCCAGTCAACAGCCTGGTCACCAGCAGTGCAGACAGGCCTCTCAGCGTCACCGTCTCACTATCTCTCTGTGCTATTTATCGCCCCTTTTCCCCCCGTGGTTTGACTTTTAAATGGCCGCTGTCTGTCCCTGGTGTGAGAGTGTAAACAAACATCACAGCTGATGAGGACCTGTGCACTGCAAGCAGACCATGTCAGATTAGCCTGTTGGATTACCAGCGTGCTCATATATGCAGCATTACCACAGACCTGTAGCCGCTTTATGGTACTATTTTCCTTCTGTGTCGTGTGTTTGCTCCAGTCTAACCTGGTAGAGATGCACAACTCATCAGCCAAACAACCGTGTTGCTGAAGTTTCTCTTTTTGTTACAAATATTACAGTTCTGTGCGAACTACTGCCTTTTTGCAGCCATCTTGAAATCCAGAATCCCGAGGGGGTCTCAAAGCAGCTCTTTAAGTCAGACACGGATGCCACACTGCAAAAGTCCCCCTGAACGAAAGCGTCAGCAAAAAGTCTGAATCGTAAACGTTAATGTGATATATGTGCGTGTGTGTTGTAAAGACCTCTTCCTGCCTCCCTCCCTCCTGTGTGTTGGCTTGGTGTCTCCCTCCAGTCTGTGGTATGGAGGGCAGGGAGAGGGCCCCTCTCTTGTGTCGCTGACTGGAATTACATTTAATGGTCATTTAAAATGACTAAATGCATGAGGCAAAAGCAGCCCTGAGTCATTACGGAGCTGCTTTCCCTTAAAAAGCTCCACATGTCACATTTTACAGGAATTATCCAGGACTCGCTGCAGATAGAAGTTGGAAATGAGATAATCTGAGGTAATTAGCACTAGTGAAAAGGAGACGTGCAGGTATTTTTATCGACTGCTTCTGTCGCAAGCGCAGCTACAGTTACTGTAGGTTAACCAGACCAGGATGCTCGTCTCCAAATCCCCGCTCAATCATTTGACCTAACGACTGTGCCCGCAGAGGCGTAAACTCACGTATTTGCTTATCATGGCTTAACATTGTGTTTTCAGAGAATCTGTAATTGATCGTTTTAATGTACGTCCACTTTGCCAGCGGAGCTCAGAACAAGCTCAAAGTGACATTTCCACTCACATCAAACGAACACGGATTCAAGTTGACCACAGCCTCCGTTGTCTGAGGGAAGGAAACTACCAGCTACATTTCAAGCCAACAGGAAGTGAGTGTTTGATACTAAAAAAAGACTGTGGAATGTTTTCCTCTCATGAAGCAGCACTGCAGCGTAATAAAGTAGAAATTGAAGGTATTTTACTCAAACATTTTCTTTTCACGCCTCTGCTTTCAAAGTGAAAAGAAGTTTATTTCTAGTTTTTTGAAACTCTACAAACTGAAAGAGGAGCTTATACAGTGGATGGTGCTTAAATTAAACAATGAAAGTAAAAAGTTAAACAATTAATACAAACCTGATCAATACATTCATAAAAAGTTACTCTCTAAAGATTCATCAGCAAAACAGTAAATGGACACTATTCCAGGTGTAATGAATAACATGCACTAGAAATATCACCAGTCAGATGACAGGGCACAGAACATTTTGCGCACGTTTGTGATATACGTACAGTGGCAGTAATGTTGTTGTGGTATTCAGCAGTGTCACGGCCAGCAGGCCAGCTGCTCGGCTTCAGCACCGACTATTTCTGAAATGAAAAACAACAGCCTGTTGTTATTGTGCCCTCTGCTGAGCGAGGTGTCACACTCCGAAGAATGGGAACAGGAGCAGACTTTGTTGTGCGCTGGGCCGTTTGCTGTGGCTGCTGCGAGACGTTCGAGTGCGCGAGCTGAAGGCTGTTTGCTCTGCCGCTGAAGGCATCGCCTCAGCCTGTCGTCTTCTGCTTTTAATCTTTAGTGCAGCTGTTCCTCGCTGCTCTTACACTTTCATTCTAAGCGTAATGAGACACCGCCCGTTTATTTCAAATCAACATTTAACTGTATGAAGATCAGTGACCTGTAACACTGACAGACTGTTGCAACTGATGCTGTAGAAGTGAGCTTGAGGGACAGAACTGAAAATAATGACATCACTTACTCTAAATTCACACGTTGTGCTCAGCGACTAAGTAATGAGTGACGTGCTTTTTATTCCTCGTAGACAAGATGTGTCACAAAGCAGAAAGATGGCTGACAAACGCGATGATGCTTCCTCTCTGCCTACATGAAGCGGTTACAGAATCTCATAGATTTTAGGGTGTTGGTATCAGTCACTGTCACGTCTGTGGAGCCTGAGAACATTAAAAAAGCCAAGCAAAAAGTCTCTGGTTATTTCAGTTTGTGCTCATCTTTCATTAATCGCCTCCTTTCCACTACCAAGCAAATCTTTCCATCTCTGACTCACGGCCAGTTCACATCTAGTTACTGTCAGATTCAAGTTTTCCGTCGGTCCCCTGCACATCCTGGACTTGTTACAGTTCATCATTCATCGTTCACTGTAACCAACAGCCCACAGTTTGGAAACGGCATCAGGGTGGCAGCCGGCCGGGGCAGAGAGAGGCCAGAGGTCAAGTGACAGATAGGGACTGATGTGGACAGTCGCATGCCTCAGCGCTGACCTTTGACCTTTGGATGCACGAAGACAGGGCTGTACTGTTCTGGTGAGGAGAGATGCAGCTGTTTCGCTGCACATAAAACCTCAGCAGCAACTCTTTGATGGAAACAGTGGCAAATACAAACAACCACATAAAAGACGAGAGAGAAATGCACATGAGGCAGCGCAGCTTAACGCGGCAGCTACGATTAAACACGCATTAGAACACGGGCACACGTGTGACCTTCCGCTTCCTCCCCGGCCGACGCCTCGTCCCGCTCCCATGAGCCTCTTTCTGATCTAAATGGGATCCTGATGTTCTGCTGACCGAGCCGCCCTCCCCCCACGCACTGCGCCCCTGGCCCACGTCCCCTTCGACCACAACCGAGGCTGTTAAACGCGGTTTCACACTCCTCCCCTCGTCCTCAGCTGCTGCCCAGCGACATTGACAAGAGGCAGCTGTTGCGGTGGTGTTAGCGATGCAGCCGAGATAAGCAGCCAGTGGGGCGGGGGTCGCCCCCGGCGTTCGCATTCGGGTTGTAGCTGATAAAACAGCAGCAGCTCACAAGCTTGCGGTTGTAAGTCGACCGGGCGAGAACATCAGGACACAGCAGCAGCACCTTGAGAAGCTGCAACGCATGTGTACACAAACGGGTAAAAAGCTGAGTAAAAAGCAAGCAGGACGCTTTGCTCTGCAACGGGCCTGAGCAGCTGGTAGCATGTGGGGTCTAATAAAACGCTTCCCCTTTTACTAATAGTTCCCCGTGGAGGCACAGCCCTGGATGCAGAGCTCACCAAGCTTCGTGGCGCGTACACACGTACCCTGGCAGACTCACCTCCTGAAAACGCACGTGCGCGGCAGTATTTTATGAACTCGGGCATAGAAACAAGCTCTGTGTGCCAGATTCGGGGCTGGATCGCTGAACGGCGTGACGGCTTGTCTGTGACCTCGCCGTCCTTGTGATGCTGTATTTCTGGCATCTGTTGCTTTCGGGCAGAAGCTCAGCTCCAGGTGCCTCGTCCTTAAGGCGAGCTTGCGTGTACGCTACAGCGTGAGGGAGGTGCTGAGTGACACTCGCTGTTCCATTCTGTCAGCCTCTGTCAACACCCTGCTTTCTTTTTATGCCTCCAGCCTCATCTCCTGCATCTCTTTTTCAGCTGGAGATGGCCTCTTGTCGTCTATTTCAGTTATAATAACAGAACTTCTCGTTTAGCACTAGATTTTAATGTACCTCTCATGTCTCCCTGGTAAAAGCTGCCACTGAACTGCAAAAGAAATGAACCTTACGAGTTTCACACAGTTGCTGTTTTTCACTGGATTGCAGTCATTTGTTATTCTGCCAGTGTTCCCAGGCACGGCAATAAAATTAGATACTCAATTAAATTGTGTTTGGCTCCCTGCTGCCATCAGGAACTTGTTACGTAAGTGGCCTAAAATGTTTAGGCGACTTCTTGTTGTCCCTTTGGCTGGACCTCTTCCTCTAACACCAGACTGGCTCCTCCTGTGACTGAGTGTTTGTATTTATTTTTACCCTGCGGGTAAGAGAAGGTACAGGCCAGCGTGCGCGCAGACACACTCTCTACTAATGTATAGACACACACGCAGACCGTGTGTCATGTGATGCAGCCCTTGTGATCGTTGATGTTGTTCCAGGACACGCTCCTGCTGGATTTTGAGCTGGATCTTAGGTGTTAGTGTGTTTGTTTTTCAGAGTGTGTACGTGTGAAAAGCTGGGGAGGTTTAAATTCACTGCACATCGTCCATCAGCAGGTCTCGCTCTCTCTGATCGCCACGGTAACTTCACACCACTAGCGGCTCAACCACCATATTCCGTCGTAGCTACGTTAAAGCTGCGGTTTCCAGGCTACAATCAAGCGGCGCCAGTGTCCTCTGCACCGATCCAGATGTTGATGGAGGGGACACAGACCATGTGGAGCAAGAAGATCCACATGGGTCCGGTTTCCACACAACACACAGAGGTGCAACAACACGGAGCTTTGAGTTCACCCACCTGTCTAAGTACAGAACAGCTCCTCTTGTCTAAGTTTATCAAGTCACACAGCAGCATGAGTTGCTACCTGGTCTCCATAGAAACAGAGATTTCCAGCGCAGAGCCCTCACAGCATTTCACCAAGTTGAGCGTGTTCTCAAACTCTGTGTATTATATATAATTAACTGATTACTGAAGGAGGTGCAGGGCATCAGACTCACAGTTAAAGCCATTATAACCACTGATCGCCGCTTTATCGTGTGCTCGCACTCGGCAGCTAAACACATGTGAAGGTGGCATTAAATCTGAACTGTACATAATAATATGAGCAAACAAAAACGACACTACTCATAGAGAGCTGCTGGCCTCACCCCCATCCAATGGGCCCGTGTTCCATTAGGGCAGCAGATGATTAAAACAAACGTCACACACACAAGTGAACGTGCGTGTTCACACCTCTGGTTCCGACAGAATCCGCTCGGCTGCTCGGCCTGTCACTCCAGCCGAGCGCCCGCCCCGCTGCTCCGTCAGGGGAACTCCCCCTAAGTTCCCCGGCTCTCCTCTCTGCGCTCATTCCCTCCGTGAGCTGCCTCCCCGGCTCCGTCACACACACACACACACACGCGCGCGCGCGCGCTGTCACACGCACGGAGTCGCCGCGCGTCGTGGCTGCCGTCCGCGCTCTCACCGAACAGCGGCCGCTGGGTTTCGCAGTCTGCGGCGAGCCTCGTCGTGACAGAGTTTGGAAGCGGCTGAAGGAGGAAGGAGGGAAGGAAGGAGGGAAGGAGGGGGGAGAAAAAGGTAGGAGATGGTGACAAACGAGTGCTCTCCCTTCTCTCCGCTCGGAAACTTTGCGCTGCGTCGTGCGCTGGAGGGATATCGCCTGCTCCGCTTGTGTTTGGATAACCAGGGCGTGTTTATTGAATTATTTCTGTTTGCGCGCTTGGATTTTGCGCGTGCGTGTGTGTGTGCATGCGAACGTTGAGGAGGGGGGTCATGTTGTTGTCGCTATTATCATTTTGTCCAGAGTAAAGGTATGTGCTGAAGTATGACAAAGTAGAATTAATCTAATCTCATTTGAATTAGATTTAAATGCAGACTGAATGTAACTTTTGTGCTTAGTTTGAATCCTAAGAGTTTCCAGTGTCGCTTTATGTCACCGGCAAACTCTTAAAAACAGTTTATTTGGTCGGTGCAAGAGTTTATTTCCTAAATGCATTAAAAATACAGCAAATGTGATAAAGCCTGTGTGTGTGTGTGTGTGTGTGTGTGTGTGTGTGTGTGTGTGTGTGTGTGTCCATGGGTGCTCTCCTGTCAGATCCTATGAGGTGGGAATCAGTCACAGGGTCTCCCCTCTGGAATTCTCCTAGAATAGATGTGACACACACGCATGCATAGATACACACTTTGAGTCTTCTGTCGGCTTAGTGTCATTTCTCCAAATAATGACCCCGGTGCTTGGATTTGTTCTGCGTTGCTGGAGCGCGTTGCCCTCAGATAGACGGCCTACGGCAACTGTGACGCTCGCGCTCTCAACTTAGAACGACGGCCGCTTCGTACCCGTGCTCGCCGTTTGATTTCAGTGGCGTCTGTGGAGCTGTAGCACATTCACAGGTGCTTGTCCGGTTTCCCATGCGACCGTTAGTCACCGCTTCACGTCATTTTCTTGTCCCACCAGTTCTTTCCTCTTCTGCTTAAGCTCAGCAGTCATCAAACAGTCGTGGGGCATCACACACGAGGTTGGGACGTCTTACTCGAGGATACTGATACAAACCTGGCACTGGGCACAGCCTGGCTATCGGTTTCTGTTTTCTGAGTGAGAGGGGACGCGTCCGCGGGTGGACAAACCAATGCTCTCTGGTTGCTTCCTGGCTTGTTCAATGGATGTGTCTGTAACATGATGGATGCTTGAATGTGTGTGTTTGCATGGGAAGGAGGGAGAGGATCTTGTCTCCTGTAACTCGAGCTTGGCTGGACACGCTGACTCTTGGAAGGCCACAAAGACTCTGCATGAACTGTGGGGAATGTGGAAGTTTGTGCGCGTGTGTGACAATTAATGACAGACTTGGAACAACTGCCCTGAAAGTACAGTGGGGTGAACAGAGAAAGTATTGGTTTGAAATCAACAAGTGGCTTCGCTTCTCTCTGACATGTAAACTCATTGACGCGTGTTAATTAACTGGGGCATGAATTAAATTCAGCTGAAGTCAGTTGTCCTCGGTTGTTCTGTGACGCGTGTGCGTGCACGGATGCAGAGCAGAGCTTTTCTGCTGTGCAACATGGTAAACTAGCTCTGGGGCCCGGACTTCAACTCCATGCGCAAACAGATCCGTGAGTCTCATTCCACAAGGGAAGACGATTAAATTCGCACTTCAGCAGGGAGCGGGTCCGTGCAGTTTGCATCTTTCCGCTGTCACTGCCAGCTGTAGTTGTGCTTTTCCTCTCATCACGGGATTTCAGCGCTTGTCTGAGCCAGAGCTGTCGTTTTTGATGCCATAATTGTGACAGCAGATCAGCAGCTGCTGCCTTTTCCTATCATTATCCATTTTGAGAGCATCGCTAATATCAATCCTATCCATTTAAATGTCAGCATATTTTAGTGAGTGCACCGTTTGGCTCATTCTTCCTGCCACGGACTGATTTTCCCTTTCCTTGCATTGCAGACGACGTTGTTTTAACTTCCTCACATGTTGCCTGATCAGCTACTCTGTTGCTTTCCAGCTCATGAGCGTTTGTGGGTGTACTGGTGGGCGACGGAGCCTGCGTCTGTTCTGGATGCGTTTTAATGCGAGCCGTGGTTTCTCACAGTCTCTCACAGATGTGCGTCTTTTCACGGGTGTTTGCTGTTCTCAAACCTCGTGCGTGTGCAACTTTATTCCTGTGTGTGTGTGCATGTGGGATATTAATCTGGGTTTGATCCATTTCTCACATAAGTGCAGAAGGGCAGCAAGTGCCTAACAACAGTATCCTATTGGATCTCCCTGGGAGTGTTCTGATGTAATGGAGCTATGACTGTGGTTGCGGTTCAGGGCAGACAGATGTAGGTTGGATCAGTGGGTTGAGTCACAAATCATACTCAGACAATGTCCTGTTCATTACCCGACATGTCATTTCTATTCATATCTGTTTTTGTGTGTTGTTGCTAAAGCAAAGGCAACAAATAGCAGATTATTTTTAGACTTAGCTTCCAGGTGACAATTTTTAGTCTGTCTTCAAGCCGCTGAGCTCGTGTAGCGAGTGGTTTGGAGTAAAGGGAGAAACAAAAAGGCTCCCAGCAAAATGTAAAGAGTAGCCAGACTTAGCCCAAAATTGTAATTAGGTTTCGTTCTCGCACCACTTTCACATGTAATTATGAGTTAGCTCACGCCCACACCCAGCACAACTGTGTGCGTGCTTGTGTCTGGCTGCACGTAAGGGTGTGGTGAGGCATTAAAGTGTGTACCAGGCCACTGGCTTTCTACTCGCTTCAAAGTGGGACTTTGTGGCTCTCAGTGCACATGTGCTTGCCTGTCCTATAGTTGTGCAACACACAAGCACGTGCACACGCACATAAACCAAAGCGGGTTACTCATCAGTGCAGCACAAGGCTGTATTGTAGCGAAGGTCCTCACACACTTTGCAGTGACAGTCATTCACATTTCCCAGCAGCATATGGGCATGAGTGTGTGTGTGGGTGGTCGTCTCGTATTCCATGCAACACGCCCGCTAAAAATGAAGACGTGACAGGGAAACTGTGAGTGTGATGGTGCGAAGTGTGCGCGAGGCACCAGACGCTCAGCTCGGTCGACGCAGCCTCAGCCATCAGGTGCAGAACGTGAAGAGGTGAGATTCCGGAGCTTTAGGTTCCAGCAGTTCATCTGTTGTTTTTACACGTGGTTTGTGGCAAACCATTGAAGTGCGTTAGTGTCACAAGAGAAAGAGGAAGTTGGTTGAAGTGCCCTCAGCAGTTATAGACAATATGTATAAATTATTATTCATCGGAGGCGTGAAACTGGAGAAATAACATTGGTGCTGCGTGTGTTGGTCAAACTTTAAGAGCCAAATAAACAAAGTGTTAGAAGAGTGACCCAGCCCACAATGGTGATTCATACGCGAGTGTGTGGGAGGTGGACTGTGCCCGATGGCCCCTTCTAACCACCTTTAACCGCTGAGAGATGAAGGAGGAAGCGGGAGAGAGGACGAGGAGTAGTGAGGCAGGGGTAAGGAGATGGACACTGCGATTCACAAATCTCCCATCACCCCCTGCTGCTCATTGACTAACCCCATTGTAGCTGCCCTGAAGCCCCGATTGGCCGGTGGAGCCTGAATGTCAACTGCTCCTCGTCCGTGAGCTGCGGAATTTGCGCGTGTTTGTGTGCAGCGAGTTAATAGCGATCCATCGAGGGCCCGATTGTGTTCTGTTGTCCACACTGGCTCCCTTTGTCTGGACCTTGCACACATCTGAAGCAGGCATTGCTCCAGTGGCGCTGGCCAAGACAGAAAGAAAGAGACAGAAAGAAAGAGCTAACAGTACCATTCATAGTCATAGTGCTGTGATTCCTCCTGGCGCTGGGTCCAGACGTGAATGGGTCTGAAGCTAAAAATAATTTATTGCTCCTTTTACTCCTGCTCTTTTCATTAATTCCCCCCTCTGTAGTTTTTTTTTTTTTTTTTGCAATGAGAACACACGAAGCCTGTGTTTAATAGCGTTTCTGTGTTTTAATCATAGTCTGTTGAACTTCTGTGGTTGCAGTTCTTCGATGTGTAAATGTGTGCGAGTAACGAGACGCTGGGTGAGCTGTTGGAAAGCCATCGTCTGAACAACCTGAGCTGTGTTACAGACAGACTAAGTGACAGAGGCAAGAGGCTGCTTCTTATTGGTCGGTGTGGGTAGACCGTGCGTCTCATCGCTCACCACATTCGGAGGGCGGGGGGGAAGATGGATATGGAGGGAGGAGCGAGGAGTCGTGAAGGACAGGCGGCGCTGGCAGACTGACAGTAAGCCAGCGAAACTCACACGGCGAGGGAAGTGGAAAGACAGAGATGCAGAGAAGTATTTGATCCAACTTTGGGAATTTGCTTTACCACGGAAATGCCTCCGGTGCAGCATGGGAAACAGGGGGAGAGACTAGTTCAGGCTTCGCTCCTGTTTGTCATGCCAGCCAGCATCCCGGGGCAGAGAGAGGTTTTGCAGGGCTGTAAGTACATTAACATGTGAGGTCGGAGGAGGAGACAAGGAGGAGGGGGAGCAACGGAGGGCAGCAGTCTCCCCTGGGGGGGTGGAAATGACCCCGTTGCACCAGAGTACCCTCTCTGGGTTTCAGTTTAATCTGAACCCATTCAAGAAGCTTTATTGGCCAGATAAGATCACTGTGACATTGCCAAGGCTTAAGCAGATCCCTCTCCCTCTTTCCCTCCTTTAGACGGAGGAGGAAGTAGGTTGGTGGCGAGAGGAATGACAGCCTTTATCTCGGTCAGTAAACACAAGCCATGGGAGTCCCTGTGTTGTTTATACTGCGTCCGCTGCCGTGTACACACACGGTAGCGGACGTAGGTCAAACCAGCATGGCTACATTGGCGCGCACACGCTGGTGCATGCAAAGTCGCACACACTGTGTGGTTGGACAAAGCAGTGGTGCGTGCTGGGCTGTTGGCCGCCGGTGTACGATGAACCGGTCAGATCCCGTCCCTCCTGCCTGCCAGTCTGACCGCTGAGCACTGTGTGTGTGTCTGCTGCACAGCACACTGAAGCTCAGTGCAGCTCATAAACCCATAGGCCAGAGATAACTCCACCCAGACCCGTCCACACCGAGTGGATCTGCTCTGCCTGGTCCTTGTGTAGTTGCTCGTTGGGTAACGTCTATGGTAGTTGGTGAATATTTTACATGCAAGCTCCTCTGTGTTGGCAGATGCTTCCTTTCTAGGGCCGCTGTTGTTCTTCACTGGGAAAAAGACACGGTTGCCTCTGTTGAAGTTCAGTCTTCGCCACATCTTCTGTCCTTTGCTCCATCACGTCAACATAATCCAAACTATCCATCAGTCTCTGCACAGGCTCGTCACATTTACTGTAAAGTGATTATATTTTCTAGCACTGCAGAGTCGATACTCATGCATCACCCTGCAGCGTTTCTGTAGTGATGTGAGGAGAAGGGAAGAACTTATGTAACACAAGTGCATGCTGTGATTTCTAATTCCAAAGGAGGCTTCAGTGGTTTGTTTGTTTTGTGGCCTGAGGTTTCACGTTGGGAGCGTATAGACGCTGGTGTGTGCTGCTGTTCTGAGAGAGTAAATAGCCATAAAGTAAACAGGTCAAGTTGCCCTTGAGCAACGTGTTGAACTCAAACAACTCTGGCAAAGCTCTGCAAGGACCCAAGCACGCGTTGCTCACCTTCCACAATAAAAGTTTCTTTTTCCAGAATCCCAGCGGAGCCTTGATGACGCCAGCGGTGTGACCGTTCCTTCACTTTGATCATGGAAAGACAGATTTCCATGTGTTAGTGTGTGCATCTGTGTGTGGCATCTTTTAATATCCCATCACTTCCCATGATTGTCAGCGCTACATCCTTGTGGTTTCCATGGTTACAGACAGTGCTGCGAGACAGACGCACGCAGACACCAGACAGATGAGGGTAAGCGCCTGGTAGTTAGAGCCGAGTCGTGCTGAGAGTTGAGACCTTAAGAAATCCTCAAACAAGGATCTTTCTTCCTCTTTGTCTCCTTCTCTGACGTGTTGGACAGACATTACTGACATTTCCCCGTCTGTGAGGCTGCAATTTGCTAAAGTCTTACCAATCAAGCAAAACATTTTCCAACATTTAAGTGGGCTGAATAAAAAATGATATGTTGGTTCGGTTTCATCGTGCGAGAGCCCAGTAATGTCTGGAAATGTTGCCTGATGGACTCCTTACAAACATGTTGCTGTCACATGTGCTATGTCTCTGGCTGCACGTGAATTAATATGTCCATTATATTTTTGCTGATGGGTTAATAAACACTGATTTAAGGCAAAAGGCCCACGTTCCTTCTGGACATTTTTCACATTAAAGTTTGTTTATAGACTTCAGCTGTTGGGAATAAGGCATGTTTTGGTTTTTCCTGGCATTTTTAAGTTTACTCAAAACTCCCCTGACAGTTGGCTGTAAAAATAGCATCTCCCACCACTTCTCTGCACTACGGGGCCTTTCTGGAAGCAGGCTTGACCAAGGCTTAAAGATGCTTAACGGGTATGTTCAGCTGACTTGCGACGTTGTTTTGTTAGCTTCGCCGTCTCTCTTTGCCATCTGTCCTCATCTTCCTTCATCTTTCCTCCCGTATCTTCTTCCTCTGACGTCTCGTCTTCCAGGCACAGGCCCCTCAGGGCGTCAACACCAGAGACGTTAGAGTCATCGCCTTTGATCCAGACTGAATGAGTGACTGAATCTGTGTGTGTGTCTTTGGTGCCATCGTGGTGCTGGTATGAATATCTTGCTGTCGCTGTGACTGTGGTGATTGTGTGCCGTCAGAGATTTGCTGTTTTGTTGCTTTGGAGAGCTGACATGTGATAGTCGAGCGATTCTGCCGTTATAACTGCAGTGAATCTGAGACCGTGTCCTGTATGGCTGCAGCTGACTCTCCGGGATCCTTTTTTACGACCTACACTATGTAGGATTGTAGGATTTGGAAGCTCCTCTCAGGTGGATTTGTCCTTTTGTGTATTATCATCACTCCACAGTTTCTACTCCAGCGTTAGTCTTTGTGTTTCCAACGTTACTGAAACCTTGTTTTGCTTCCTAAAGTCCTCTGGTAACTTGTTTCTGTTTGCATTTTCTCGTCCTATGATGCACGAATATTAACTAGCTTGTCTCTTGTGTTTTTCTGGTTTGGTTTGTTGATGTAATATGACATAGACGCTTGATGCCTGTAGGTGATTTATGTGTTTCTCTCATTCCTCCCAATGAACTGCAACCTCCTGCCACATAGACTTGACAGTAAACGTATTTCATTGAGCCAAAGAACACAGGGAATGAAGACTTAGTCCTGTTTGACTTGTAAGTCTGCTCTGTCATACATAATCACTGAGTAAAAATAGATTGTTAAGATAAGTTACACACAACACGTATAGAATAACTAAAAATGCTTCCAGGTTAAAATAACAATTAAAATAATAATCCAGTGTCTTGCTGTGGAGATCCCAGTGTGCACGTTTGATTGCATCCTGATTAAAGAGTGTGCTTTAAAGCATTCATCTCATAAACCTTGAACTTCATGTTGACGACAGTGATGTGGCCTGTCTGCATAATTACACTGTAATTGTGTCATGGTAACGTTGTGATTACGCAGAGATTTTCTGGTGTATTTGTAGCAACATTGTGTGTTGAGTTTCACAACGGACAGCGACACAACGAGCGGCGGGCCGCTGCGTGGGCCGAGCGCTCATGGGAACCAGGGTGGCTTCGAGCGTTGGGGTCTGCGGGGACGGCTGGGACTGTCACACACACGCCGTGATCGACTGGTGAAAAGTTGGACTCGTCCTCCAAACAGCTGTGTTTTCACTCTTGTTATATTCTCATGACCTCTAAATCAGACATACGCACACAATTATAGAAAACGCACCCAAACACAGCCGAGGCTCAGAGACACAAACAAACTGCGGCTCCTCCTCTTCCTCATCTCTTCGCCATCAGGGAATATTTTGGTACTGTTTGTGTCGCTGACTCCTTGTTTCCTTCATTCCTCTGCTTAGTTCCTTCTTCTCTCTCTCTGGTATTTACTTTGCAAGTCCAGGTTGGTCATCGATATCTCTTTTTCGAGTGATGAAATAATTCCAGTTAGGTATAAGTAACAGAGCCGGTTTGACATTGTGACACGCTCTGGTATAAAGGAGACAAGGAGGTGAGGTTAATGGAGGACAGAGCTGAGTGATAAGACTCCCCTGAGGCGAGGCCGTTAAGAGCGACAGACACGGTGGCAGTGAGGCTGAATTGAAGCTATGCAGGTTACTTTACCCCCAGGCGTCAGGAATTATATATAGTCTGTACATCTCATGATGCCAGCGTCGCCCTTCTCTCGTCCTCTTCGGCACACACAGCATATTAATCACACACTAAAGGGCTGTCAGGATGCGTTCTCCTGTGTAACGCCATACCTTTGAAAGTTTTCTGTCTTTGTTTTTGCCTGTCCAGTAATCTAAAGGATGCCTTTTCGTCATGACAGGAGCTGATGATGGATGTGAAGGCAGAAGCCGGTCTCTAAACAGAGAGGAGGTGAAAAGACGGCCAGTATTTGCTCCTTTCTGTTCTCTCTTAGTTCACATCAGAGCGTCCTTCGTCATCCCTTCTCTCTTTTAAAGCAGGATGCTTTTCCTTAGCTTCACCCTTTTAAGTCAGACCATCACTTCTGCTAAAACCCGGAGCTCTAATCCCAAACAGAGCGGTGTCAGTAGCAAAAAGAGCTGAGATGATGGGAAGCTTTTAAAGACTCGGTCTAATGACTGATGCTTTTGAAATGAGCGAGTATTTCCCAAAAGCCGATGCCGTTTGTGGACTGAACTTGACACAAAGGCCCGCGGCTTTCTTTCAAACAGACCGTTATAGCTAGGAGCTACTTCCTGGACTTTATAATGAGGCTGTTTGGGAAGCCGCTCCTTAGGCTCAGATGAAGGGGTGGAGACGGGACGAGGATCGAAGCCAGTTTCCCAGAGGTTTACTGACTCCTGACTTCAAAGGCCAAAGCAGTCACACTACTGCTGCAGCAGCCAAATACGCAGGGAGCATGTCTGTGTGCATGTCTGAGCCTCGGGAAGTCGCAGCTCAAGAGAGGTGATGTCAAAATGACTTAAAGCAATAAGCCAGTTTCTGACTGGTTCTTTGTTTCCTCGTACAAACTCACATCCTTGACTGCGATGCGTCTTTTCAAGCATTTATCTGTTAAATTTACTATTTATCCATAAATAGTTTTGTAACTCATGGTCTTGAACTTTTTTTGCAGCACATTACTTAAGCTTAGTTGTCAGCGTGCAACTGTGCCTGTGACTGAGTGCATCAGACGTTATTCAATGTGTGTGTGTGTGTGGACTTGGCAGTATACCGACAGGATGACTGTGTGTCTGCCTCCCTTGTCTGCCAGAAGCTCGGTAACAGTCGATTCATGTTATATGGAAACACACACTCACTTGTACATTTCTAGTATTTACTGGCAGGTAGCGGGGAGAAGACACCCACACGCCTCCTACATACAGAGTTCACTGGCGTCTTTGCCTTTAGGAGCCAACGCACATGTGTACGCAAGGTCTGAGATATGAGCCGATGACAAATCTCAAAGCCATGACGTCAGGCGTTAGGGATTTCATAGAAATGAAAAAAATAGATCTTTTGGGGGGAGGTGGGTCTATGTGTGTAGATGTGTGTGTGTCATTATGTGCATATATATTATAAATAGCTTTTAGTTCTTGGTCGTACACGTCGTCTTACTTACGATCCCATAATAAGCTGTAATTGACATCACTTCGGGCAGGCGGCGTGGCTGCGCGTGACTCGCTGGGGTATGGGTCAGCGTGTTAGTGTGACGACGGTGTGAAGGCCCAGGCTGGCAGCCAGTTAAAGCCGTAGCAGCAGCGACTTTGAGCTGCTACTATGCTGCTATAACGAGGGAGTGTTCTCTTCTGAGCTTAGCCCAGGGGAGGTTGTGTGTGTGCGTTGTGTGTGTGGCATGGTGAGTCATCCACGCAGCCATTGTCTTTATCCTCCTGACATGCTGGTCTGTAGTCGCAGGTCTTGTTGTTTCCTTCAGTGAGTGTGTACAGATCTGTCGCCCCAGGGCAGATTATTCTCTGATATACAGGATAGTCTCAGCCAAGCTCGGCGTGTTGGACCTGCAAGACTGAGCTGGTTCTTAAGAAAGTGTGTGTGTGTGTGTGTGTGCGGGTGTGTGTGTGTGTGTGTGGGTGTGTGTGTGTGTATGTGCACGTCTGCGTGCAGTAAAACTGGAGACAGTTATCCTCCCCTCGGCTCTGTGTTGAGTCCTTGGTTGACGTTATTGGACTCTAATAACTCTGACTCAAGTGGTAAATCTATCTCATTGTGCTTCCATATTACAAACAGATGTGTCCACAACCTGCAGCTATATTTAAAAGTCTTCTTATGTTTACTTGAAATGTGTCTTCCACTGTGTGCATTGGTCACTTTCTTCATCAGTGACACCTGGAATTTGACTGATGAACACATTACTTGCATTATTTGCGTTGACACAACTCGCATACACAAGATCCTGCGACTGTGCTGCAACACAGGCCTGCTTCCTATTAGGAAAGTCTAGACCTTAACCCCAAGCTTAGCTGCAGCACCACAACCACAGGCTCAGCTAAACCCACGTCTCAGCCGTAACCCGGATGCGCCTGAGCGCGACTCTGAGGGTTTCTGGGTAAGGAACCGAAAACCCTGTTGATGTCTGAAATAGCTGAATTTAAATAACAAGCACAAAAAAATAAATAAATAAAATGAGGAGAGAATGGAAGAGGGAGTTGTCAAAGTGATATCAAAGCCGGTGTGTGAGGTGAATGGTGCTAAAGAGGTGGTTATTAAGAGATGAAAGATAAAAGAGGAGGAGAGGGGACCTCAGAGAGACGATAAGACGGACACTTCCAGTGAAGCGATGATCTCATCTGGATAAGGTGTCAGAGATGCCGATAGCCATAAACATGGGCACGTACCAAAAAAAAAACGCAGCCGGACATTTGACCGTGAGTCACGTGCACAAACATAACTCTAAGAATAGCCTCACTAAACACTGGGGGAAAAAAGAAATAAGCCAGCAACAGAGTCTGACAGAGCGGGAGGAGAGCGGCACAGACGGGTGCGCTTCCTTTCTGTTAATGCTAACACGCCTTCGTGGATTTAACTCGATTTCTAAACGTAGCCGTGCATTTCCTGTCATCCCCAGCTGCAATGAAGCCCATTAACTGTTTACCATACATACTTTACCATACGCTGTGATTTGTCTCGACTGTTGCTCCCACTAATTTTCCTTCACTTGAGGTTATGTGCAACCACACGTTTGATAGAAGTGAGAGAGCAGAGTTGAGGGAGAGGTGAGTCGAGTAAATATCCTCCTAACGGGTTGTAAGTGACAGCTGGTCCCACAAATGATCAGAACCACTGCTGAAGTCTTTCTCAGGATCAAAACAGTTCGATGACCTCTGCTCAGGCTCTGGTGTTAAAGCAGCTGAAACCCAAAAGCCTTCACAGGCCCCTTCAATGGTCCTTCTGCAACAGAAATACAACCAGAACTCTTAGTCCTGGTCCTGGAGGTAGCTCAAAACCACTAGCAGAAGTATAAATTAACAATTTATATCTAATTTATCATACTGTCAGGCATCATGGAAATCCTGATTAGTGGTTTGGCCAAGGTAGCGAGAGAGCTTTGAAGATTCAGGACTTCGCAGCGGCTACGTTTGTGACGCTACCATACCTGCAGCTTGATGTTTAGTGATAGGATATTAAACGAAGAAACAGAAACCTTCTATAGTTTCAGATTTGCACATTTTGAAGACAGGAGGTGCAGATGCACAGTAGACAGAAGCGTAGACTAGCTGCAGCAACACACCACACGACACAAGAAAGGCAACACTGTGTTTGACCGAACATGTGAACCTGACCGTCACAAAAATAAAACACATCAGCAGCAGGTAATTCGGATCACGTGTCAAACCGACGTGATTGGTCTGGATGTTGTGCGGCAGAAGAGGTAAAAAGCATGTGAGGAGGGCAGCAGCACAAAGTCCTGATTTAGATGGTGGTGTTGTGTGTGTGTGTGTGGGTTTGTGTGCGCGGCGGTGAGATAACGAGGGGTGAGTCAGCGGTGGGCCGGAACACGACGGCTCCTCTTCCCCCGTCTCTCTGACGATGGGTCATGGCGACGGGCGTTTGCGGTTAGAAACCTTAATCTGCTCCTCGTATGACCCTCTGATGGACAGGCACAGCAGTCAGCTTGCTCTCGCACTCGTCTGGCTTCGGCTCTCCAGTCTAAACATGCTCTTATATGGATTTCTGTTCGAATCGGGACATATCTAGTCTTTCCCTCCTCATACACGCAGTCCTGCTCACACATCTAAAGCCCGGTATGCTTGGGCAGCCAGGTGACGTCCTACATGTATTGTATGTCTGCTGAGACACCGCATCTACCGAGCGCCAGAGACGACACGTCTTTAAGATGCTACTTTTGGATAAGACTACATTTCCCTGGAGGCCATAGTGACAGACATACTTATTTTATTACTTCTTTTTGACCTCCGTCTAACTTGTGCCTTATTAGACAGCACAGTGTTAAATTAATACTCTCTAGGTGCATGTAGAGTGGAAGAAATACCAAACTACCCATAATCCCTTGCCTCCGTTCTCTTAGCAGGCTGGTTGCTTGGTTTGCAGCTTTGATCTGAGCCTGTGTCTCTTTCCAACGGGTCAATAACAGTGGGAACATGATAGGAAATAATAAAGCATCAGAGTGTTTTTTGGTGCCTGCTCCATCTCTTCCATCTCTGATGCTGGACTGTGTGCGTGTTTGTGTGTCTGCTGTAGCTGTGTGTGCACTTTCTTTGAATAATGTGTGTTAGTGTAAAAGCACTGTGGTATCTGGGGAATGTCAGAGAAAAGGACTTTCTGTAACGAGTCGCTCAGCTCTGACCAGCGGTGAATCTGAGACTTGGCCTGGTTCTGGCATCGCGTCGTCTCGTTTCTGCTCCTCTTCTGCAAAACTCAGCACCTACAGTATTACTGTTTGTGTTTTTGTGCTGCTCCTTATCTTTTCTATTACTTTTATGATTGTCCAGCCATAGCTGAGGTCAAACAGTCTGAGATATGATGAGATAAAAAGTCCAGCCCATAAATGAACGCTGCTGTTGGCAGAGCCGCATGCTTCTTTTTCTATATATCTTTATTAGTGTTGCCCTGGGTTAACAGAAAACTTCAGTACTGAAGCAGATCAAGGAGTTTCTTCGTTGTGCCCTATAAAAGCGCTGGAACCTGAGCTGTGAACAGCAGCCAGCCGTCAAAACAAAGACGGTTTAGGTGTTTCTCACATGGAATCCCAGCGTCGTAGCTTCACGCTATTCAAACGAATATGCAAACTTTCATAACGTAGCAGAATAATTAGCTTTACGATATCAGTGCAATTAATATAATTTATTTATTTAATAACAAAGGTTCTTTTCTTGTCTTAATGCATTTTTTGCACTGATGTTTACTCGGTGTGTTGAGGCTACACGATGCAGTAAATGTTGCAATAGATGTTGTAATAGATTAAATATATCTTATAATCCTGATGTATTCATGAAGTGCAAGCTGTGCAGCAAGGATCCAGGCCCAAGCAACAGATGCCAGATATACATACGTCTTATCGTTTGCCCAGCAGTGAGAGCTTTTCTCTATCAGTGCACTAGTTTGTTGATTTTTGTCCACGCTGCCCCAAACACAGAACCTTTTCAGACGTCTGGGTTCTTGTTGGCAGCGGTCGGTGTGGACTGGTTGCCTTCGGGTCTGGGTTGTAGGTGGCAGCAGGAATAAAGCACTGTGCGGCTGAATCAAGGTCAGCTGTCTTTGTGCATTACATTAGATGCGTTCGTGTTCATTTTCGGTGCCGGTGTTGTGCAGGCGTGCGCGTGCGTTAGCAGAATGCAGCCAACATGCAGCCAAAAGCATGACATCACCTAAAATGTGCTTTTTAAATTAGCAGCAAGGCAAAGCAGAGGCTGGGTCCCAGTCAGCTCAAAGGCAAGCAGGGATGTGTGTCTGCTCACACAGACTTACACTACCTGCGTGTTTGCGGTGCAGCAGCTAATCTCAGTCATCCAGTATCTGAAGCTGTTGCAGAATGTGCTCTCGTAAAAAGTGTGTCTGCAGGTTTGGCTGTTTTTAAGCTGATGCCAGCTTTCATTATCCTCGTGTCATGTGGTCTGCAGGGTCGCGTATTTACACACGTTTTCCTGCCCTTTGCAGCAGAACAGCAGGATCCGGCTACGAATACGTGTTTTTAAGCAGGAGACCTTTAAGGATAAGAAAATATGTGAGTCACTGATTTCCCTCATCTGCACAGAGACACAAAAACATCCTCTTTGCTGCTCTCAACACCTTCCCTCGGGGCACATATTGTGTTAACATGTGTTTGTGTGTGTCCAGCAGTCCTTGGGGTTACTGCTTTGTTCCTGATGACCTGCTGAGTTATTCACACAGCCTAGTTTCCCTAGAGAATGGTGGTACAGCATAACTACAGTCTCGTGCCATTTTAGCCTGTACAGTAGAATTAGGTGAAGGAAAGAAAGTGACGAAGAGACAAAAGTGAAGAATAGAAGAAGTAAATGTTGAGTTAGTCTCATTTATTATTGATTTATTTCTCATGCAAACATAGTTTTAACAATCGCACAACTTCATTTTTTTAAACTGATCTGAAAATGAGTTTAAAGCTGAATCTGTTGCAGCTTCCTGTTCGTGTAATAATCAGCTGTTGCAGTAAAATCCGCTTCTGCTACGTAAAGAACATTTGAGTCAGTTGTTTGCAATGAAAAAACTGAAAACTCGTTATTCTGCCTCGGTCATGACAGAGATGTGAAACGTTGTTAGAGTGCAAATAGAAATCAATGCTCTCTTTGTCCACTGTTTCCTGTATTGACAGTAGAAATGCTTTCACAGTTCTTATAGGTCTGGACCTGTGTGCATGCGTGTTCGTTCTGCTGAGCCCTGACTGAACGCTAGGACCGGTGCTATTATTCAGGGTGTGCTGCTCTAGCAAGCCTGCACTCATGCTTTCATCATAAACAGCTGTGTGTGTGTGTGTGTGGGTGTGTGTGTGTGTGTGTGTGTGTGTGTGTGTAAAGGAGAGTGATTTGCGCTCTGAGCAGCCTGGGTTTCATCCAGACAATACGTTTGGCAGACATAAGGAGAGAACCCACGAGTCCCTGCCAGACACACACATGCGCGTCACACTGTACACATTCAGTCCGGCAGTTATTATAGCGTCTCTCTATAATACGAGTCACCACCTCCTATAATGAAGGTCAGGTAAGCCGTTTCCTTTACGGCCTTATCCAACCTGACGTAACTATCTCTGTAATTGGGTACGGGATCGCGTCTAATTCTCCTCCTCTGTGTCTTTTGGCTCCTGGACAAACGTCTGGTTTGCAGAGCTGCTCTTCGCTCGACTTTGTGTGAGACCAGCTGTTTTTTTTTTTTTTTTGGAGTCCAGATCCCCAAAACTCCAGCTCTCCTCTTTGAGAAAGACTAATGGCCTTGTGCATCTGGCACTGTCAACTCACAGCACTGCTGCATTTAAATGCTGTGTACTTTGTGGCATTTTTGCTTCATTAGACATTAGAGGGGGATTAAACTAAAAAGTGCTTTGCTGCTTTTTAGCCACAAAGACTTTCTACTACTGAGGACCAAGGGTGTTTGCTTTCTTCACCCGCAACTTCTTATTCTTTGTCCCTGACTTTCTCTCCAGCTGTTGCTGACATTGAAAATGATGATTATTGAAGCGTGGCCCGCGCTTGACAAGGACAGAGCTGTTTACCACAGTTACTGTCTCTGTCTGCACCACCGTCTTCCTGCCAGCGACGGTTGATTGACGCGCAGCTGAAGAAAGCGAGGAGAATATCAATGTGCACTGCGTGAACCGTGCGTCTGCTCTGAAACATGCTCTTAGAAGTCAAAATAAATAATTCATGTGGGGATTACAGAGAGAAGTGGGTCAGTCTGCAGTGAGATCATTGGACATTTGTAAAGAGCAGAGTGTGAGAAAAGGAAAAATGGTGGAAGAGATGAAGGAAAAATATTTGAAGTCAACATTTTGAACAATTAATGACATTGTTTTTTGACTTTGTGTGTATTGTGTGTTTCCATGTGACTGTTTGTGATTCTCAGAGGGGTTTTCTGTAAAGTCCACTAATCCCTCTTCAGTAGCAACTGTTGATTCTCAGCATCGAGAAGTCGATGCCCACAGAGCTGCTGGTCGCTGGCCCTGTGTAGTGTTTAGTGGCAGAACTCTGCGTTCCTCCGCTGTGATCTCGGTAACACTGCAGTAACACAAGCGAGTGGGCTTGTTCCGGCCTGTCCTCTCTCCCTGAGGCGATGTTTGGGGTTCAAGGACTGGCTTCCCTTAGGAGGCCCCTGTGAGCTCTGACTCCGTACCCACCAACACACGAGCTCCGGGTGAAGCAACGCACATATTAATGCTAACAAAGCTGTACAAAACGGTATCCAGAAAACACCAACTCATGGAAAAACACAGTAGAACATGTGCAGTTTCACTAATGGACCATGTCTTTGTCTTATCTGTGTCAGGAAGGCAGTGGCAGAATTCAAGGGAGGCTAATGCGTGTGTGTGTGTGTGTGGAGGTTGTTCAGTGTTATAAACACTGGTGGAGTTTGTTTGCATGCTCAATATCACTCTGGGAAGCTGTCGTTTACTAAGATATACACACAGATGTTAAGTGTGTGTTTAGCAAAGCGGGAGGGTTGTGAGTCAATGTGTGTGTGACTGCCATCCTGCAAAAGTACACTTCTAGCATCCTGCTCGGATTTCAAGTGGATCTTGCCAGAAAGTAGAGTTTTACGCTCAGGGGACTGACTTCGCTGCATCCAGTGGTTGTGCGTGTTTTCATAGAGAGAAAGGACAGAGACGACGCGGACGCCTGTTTTTTCCATTCTGTAACAGTTGTTTTTCCAGGTGCCACAGATCCCCCACACCCACCTTGCCAGTCACTCTCTCCCACCCACTAATCATTCTTCCTCCTCCCCACAGTTGCTGTTTTCCCCACTTTTCAGCAGGAAACTCCGGCTTCGTAATTCCCCTCGATCTCCGTACAGGTCACATATCTAAGTCTAAGTCCCACAGGTAATGCAGCTGAGAACTGATATCACCTATTAGCTCGGTCTCAGGATGTGGACTAACAACAAGACCCCCAATAAACAAGTCTCAGATTTGACTTTGTCCTTAGCTTCTCGTCAGCAGTGCAGCTGATGTGGGTGAGCGTGGCGTCCTGCATTCTTCACGTTTTACACAGCTTTAAATCATCTCCGTGTCCGTTGGAGGTTTACTGCATGGGGTGCTTTGTGTTAGACGCTGTTACTGACTGGTACGTGGCATACTTCTCGTATTTACTCGGCTTTTACAGTACTGATAAAACCTGCTCAGTTAAGTGTTTTATTACAGAAATGTGACGTTTAGTTGCAGGAGTTAGTCTAAAAGTCACATTTTACAGGCCTGTTTGTTTGCCTTGGACTTCCAGCGAAGATCCACTCAACACTGCGTAATTACTGACCTAGTTGCCTGCGCAGTTATGTGAGGTCACACTGTAACTTCTGCTTTACAGCATCTCTATTTGGCTGCGTGGCTCTGGCTTTTATCCTTTATACGGTATGTGTTTGTGCTTGTCTGCTTCATTTGATCAGTTTGTTTTTTTAAGGGACTGAAGGCTGAATAAAACAGACAAACACACCTTTATTATCTTTACAAATGTAACCCAGATTTGGCAGCGGAGCGAGTGAAGTGTAAAAGCAACAGGTGGCTTTTCTCCTGTTTTCACCTGTCCGTCTTTTACCGAGTCGTGATTTCTCTGTGACAACCCTTGAAGCGCTCCCTTCTTCTCTTTTGGTTGCTGGAATGTGTCCATGTGTATTCACATTCACGAGTGTCCTTGATAACTGTCTTACTGACTTTGTTTGTCTTCCTCTGTTTCCCCTTTCCTTCGTCCTCCTCCCCCTCTCTCCCCCTCATCCTCCCCTCTCTGCAGGTGGCGTCCTCCTGTCACAAACGCACGCGACACATGGCCGACACTGCGAACCGGAAGAGGCCACAGAGACTCCGGGAGTGACACAGATCCAGACACTGACTCACAGAGGGAAGGAGGCAGCTGGCCATCTGGGTTTGGTCCCCTGCTATTCCGCAGCTGCGTTGGAACAGTTTTCAGCATCGTCAGGACTTTAGAAACCACAGAGTGAGATAAGGGGTCTCTTCCTATGTCTGATTGCCCAGGGGATGGGCCCAGGCTGGGGCGATGTTAAGGCCTCGCTGGCCTTGGATCAAGCCCTCGGGCTGCTTCTGTGGAGGGATGGGTGATACCCCAGCTGTATCTTCTGCTGTCACCATTCTCCAGGGCTATCATTAGTGGCTAATGAGCTGCTGCTAGAGAGGAAGCGGAAAACGTGCCTGTGGAGAAAGGAGGACCCTTCCAGCTGTTATTAAGAGGCCCAGACTTCTCAGCCAAGGAATTCTTTACTCTTTAAAGCCCTGTGGATGCACGCGAGAAAGGTTATTGATTTTGGACAGCTTTTTTGTTTAATTTTTGCTCCTGCAGCTGAGAGACAGAATTTCTCACAGATAGGATTTAAAATTTGTTTTTGAATCTCAACTGGGAGAACACAAAACAACAACACGTCGTAATTCAATGGGTTTTGTTTTCCGTTCGATGTTGTATTACTTTCCTGTGCCCTGAAACTCACTGGACACCATGGCGGCGGCTTATCGTGTGGTTGTGAGCAGCGTGAGCTGCTACAACAGTGTGGTGGTGGACCGGCGCACCCACTCCCACGCGGTGCACTACTGCTCCGGGCCATGTGGGGCGCTGTCCCAGGGACTAGACTGTACCGTTGCCCACCGCGGCACCTGCTCTGAGCTGTTTGTCACTCCTGTCCCAGCATACACTGACGCCAGCAGTTCACCCATACACTCCTGTAGCACTGTCACTCAGCAGCTTCCTAACCACGCTAAAATGAACATTACTGTGGATACGGCCTATAATGGGGGTCTAGAGAGGGCGGGCAGCAGTGGTAATTTGTCTTTAGGGGAAGACAGTCCCACGTGGCGCGGTAAAAAGACCCCAAGTTGCGGAGGATCGACTGGGAACCTGAGCTCCTCTGGCTCTCTGAAGGACATTACTGAAGAGGCCATTAATCTGGCCAGTGGTAAGCTCAAAGAGTTCTCTTTCGATAAGCTCCGCATCTCCTCTTCCAGCCACGTCACCTTCCGGAAGGGTCGCAAGGTCCGTCCAGACTCTTTCAGCCGCCGTTCCACTGACCTGGAGATTATTTACGGCAACTTCAGCTCCAGCATCACCACTAACGGCGTGACAAGCAGTACAACAAACGGCTTAGCTACGTCTAATGACGAGAACACGCCGCCGTTTGTGCTGGGTAAGGGCACAGGCCTGGAGGAGGCAAAACTAAAGTCCAACTCAAGCAGCTTGTCAACCATCACCAAAGTGGGCACTGGCTCCACAAGCAGCCTTTCAAGTGTTGGGTCATTAGACCAAAGTCTAAACACAGTGGCCTCCTTGTACCGCAGCACCCTGGGAGAGGAGAACCTAATAGCCCGTCTTCTAGAGAAGACGCGGGCTGAGGCCGGCGCTGGGGGTGGGGAGGACATCCGCGCCTGCCTCGACATCCTCCTCAAATGTTCCGAAGACCTTAAAAAATGCACTGACATTATCAAGCAGTGCATCAGACGCAAAGCTGGCGGAGGACCAGAGGACGGGGGAGCAAGTCCCGACAGCATGTACCGGGCTGTGATGTCCCGGCTCAGCTCATATCTGAAGAGACTGCCCCTGGAGCTGGAGGGGATTGGAGGCTTGGGCGGGACTGCAGCTGGAAGTGGGCACAGTGACCTGGCTGAGCTGGTGAACACTCTTCACTCCATCCAGCAGGGACCCTACTCTCCGATATTTGGCAATGAGCAGCCTCCGCGCTACGAGGATGTCGTGCTCTCGCCTCCCATCACAAAGACTGTTCCCACGTCCATCTCAACGTCCTCCTCGTTCACTTTGAATGTAGACTCCACCCAAACCAAACCCGTCCAAAGCTCCACAACCAGTCCTCTTACCAACGGGCTACAGCATCTACACCCTTCTTCAGCTCAGCACACACTTTGTCCCCCTTCTGTTACCTGCTCTTCCCCGACACACTCTTCCTCCCCTCTGCGTACCTCACCCGTCTCACCTTACGCTCAAACTCCTCCAGCGTCTCCCATGGAGGCCCTCTACATAGAGGAGGAGGAAGCAGATGTAAGCAAGATGCCGGATCTGATCTCACAGCAGACACACGCTCACACAAGAGGCGTGAACTCTATTCACAACAAAAACGGCACTGACTTCAGCCACCACGCGCACCCGTCCCAGTCACACGCTCTCCGTAGCTCGTCGAATAGTTTGCCAGTTAGCAGCACGTGGCCCTCGTCTGCCTCACTAACCGTCACAGCACCCAAAGCTGTGTCACACACGAATGACGATATTGACAAGCTGCTGATGGACTTGGAGAATCTTTCTCATAGTATGAGCCACCCCAGAAATACTGAGCCTCCTCTTCCAGCTAAGACCAGGAAGAGAGAAGCGGGTCCGGTGATCAGCTCCAGTGATGCCCTCACTCAACCCAAAGCGACTCAGTTGCAAGTCCAGAAGCCGACCAGCCACTTGGCCATGAACGGCCCCAGCTCCAGGTCTCCCTCAAGTGTCACCCCTCCACCTCATGGAGAGATCAGTGAAGCTGTGGTAGGAGAGGAGGAGGATGGGGCGCTGCTGCTGAGGATCCTGGAGAGCATTGAAAGTTTTGCCCAGGAGCTGGTGGATTCTGGAGCAGGAAGCACGGGGAGCGCTGAAAGGAACAGTGGGAAGGAGAGGGAGGTGATGAGACTCCTGCAAGACACGCTGGCTACTACAGCCAGGGTTGACACCTCCACGGAGACCCCAAACGCACCCGATCCCGCTGCTCCATCCATGCACACAAATGCAGTCCCAGCTATTCCACCAAAACACACCCTGGAAAAAACACAAACGGTTTCACACACACCAGCGCCTGCACCCGCAAAATCCGAAGATGTCTGCAATTCTGCGTCTGACCTCGCACGTCAGCCTGCAGTCGAACCGGCCCCCAAACCTCTGCCTGCACCCGCACCCGAGGGTCCGGCTGAGGCCGCGGATGCCGAAGTTAGAGAAATCCTCTCAGATGACGTCCCCGCTCCAGCTAGCGCGCATTCCTGCTCACAGTCAGTGACTGTCCCAGCTGCAGAAGCCACCGAGGATGCTGCCATCGCTGGGGTTGACCCTGCTGCTGCGAAGGACACCGGTTCAAGCCTCCTCATCCAGCAGACTCCAGAGGTGATCAGAGTAAGTCAAAGACACATCTAGCATTTAATGCAGCATCGTAAGGGAGGATATGCTTTGTCAGTGTATCCATATCTGGAAAATAACTCAAATTATGAACACTACTAAGAGACACTAGAAGCTGTGAAAGCTAACTGAACAGTGAGTCTAGCACCAATAGTGTGGCAGCGTGAGACAGACAGGCTAAATGACAGTGTTACACTGCTAATAGGAAGCGTGAAAGTCAGGCTGTGTTGCTTTCAGCCATTACTGTGACACATCAGGGCCGATGCTGCTGTAATTGATGGGCTGTGATGAGTAGTATTCATTAGCTGTGATGCAGTTTCTCTTTTTGGAGCTTGAATAATCTGAATCACGGAGCAGGACAGCTCGCTGTCGGGAGTGGCTCTTTGTTCTCTGTGCCATGTGGGAGTGTGTGTGTTCAGGCATGTGTGTGTGTTTACTGACCCTCCTTTCCTCCTTGGGGAACATTTAAAAGTAATTTAGGGGTGTGCTCCAGAGGGAGAGAGGGGAGCGGGAGCCCAGAGAGGGCGCTCGCCTCAGCCTGTCTGTGATGTGGGTATTTACCAGCACATTGTGGGTTGAGGTAATTATGCATGACAGACAAAAACACATTAGCAACAAACACCCGGTGTCAAATCGTTGCTGTTCTCAGTTTCTCCTCTCTCTCGTCCTCGCTGCGTTTGATTCGATTTTTTTCGACCAGTTCGCTTATTTTTCAGCTTTCCCTCAATCCCTCCGTCCCTTCACTCCACTCGTCTGCTGCTGTGTGAGCGGTGTGTGTTTATTTACCGAGCCGCGTAACCTTATGCCCTGCTGATATGTAGGGCACCTATTTATGAGGTTACCATGGTAGCTGCCAGCACCCGAACACATCATTACTCATGCCTGTCCTCCATCCTCTTTTTGTTTGTTTTGTTTTTCAGCCTCTTCATAACTCGCAGCTCTTGTCGTTATTGCATCGTTCATTCTTTCTAGTGCATTTTGTTTTTGTTTTTGTTTTTTTTTGGTGCGTCTACCCACGGTCAGGAAACCCGTCTGCGTTGACCATCACTTCGCATCCTGACCTGTGATTGGCTGTTGCGTTATTTTCGGAGCATGGCCGAGCAGTTGTTGCCGTGTGGCCCTGATAGGAGCAGCAGCAGGAAGGGGCCTGCAGGGCGGGCTGGGGTTTTAGTTGGCAAACCAAGTGTTAATGGTACCCCTGGCAGAGCTAAGTGTGAGGGAGACCTAAATCTGTCCGCCCCTCTTGTACTATGGCATCCCGCTAACAGACACACTGTCGCCACAGTGTAAATGAGCCTGCACGTGTGTGTGTGTTGGTGTGTGAGGTGTTCTCGTTTATTTGTGTGCTCGTGGGTGAACGTCGAGGCGTTCTCACATGTCCAGGTGTTCCTGTGCACGCGTGCATTTGCATGTGATCGCGCACACGAGTGCGTTCACGTACAGTATGTGGATAAACATGTGTGACTGTTCGTTGGCCTCGGTGAAAGCTGACCCAGTGCTACTGTGGGTCACAGCTGAGTTTGGGAATAGCTCCCTGACACACAATACCGGCTCTGGCGCTCCGGCGATTATGCTAATATTCCTCAGCGCCAACTCCTCCCCCTGCCACGGGTCCACATTAAACTGCCAGTCAAACTGTAAACAAGGCGAGCCCCCATCACACACAAGTGAGAAACTGTCCCTTGCACTCCAACACACACACTTGGCTCGGATGGGAAGTTCTGCAGAGCCCATTAGGATGACACAGGACTCATCCATATCCGTGTGTGTGTTTATTGTTGTTTCTGCAGCTGATGGACTAATGCAGGGCTTTCTGCACCTGTCAGGGCAGACCCATTCATCTGCACAAATACAGGAAAGCTAATATAAATCATGAGAGAGGCAACAACAGTGAACAACTGAATCTAGTACTTAGATGCAAGGCCTCTCACCAGCGGTCGGTCTCTCCTCACGCTTCATCTCTGGTTTGGTGAAGTACGAGATAATCGTATGCTACGTTGACCAGGATGCTTTAGAGGCGCACACACAGCATCCAGAGCCGCCATTGCGATGGCTCCATAGCTATACTTTACGGTAGCAGAGCAGTGCTGGGAAATTACAGGCTTGAGTGATGGCGTGTCATGGGTTTGCCCTCAGGATGCTGATGATTCACCTTTGTTTTGGCTGGTTCTGAATAATGAAATCTGTTTCTTTTCTATGTCGTATGGCATCTGGGTCGTTAGGGAGGGTTTATAATGCGAATCTTTCCCGGAAACGCAGTTAATTAAAACTAATAAGTAGAGTTTATCGCTGTGGCTGTGTTTCATAGTAACGCACTGACAAAGTCACATCCAAAAATAAAGCAGTTTGCCTCTGCTGACGCAGTCCGGATTCAAGTGCCCTTCAAAACCATTTCAGCATTTTCTGTTTATTGTTGAGACTGTTCCCCTCTTGGACTCGCCACGATCATGTTTTTTTAGCCAGCTGAGAGGCGTGATGTGTTGACCTTAAAAACACAAAGCGGCACAGGAAGTACATGACAAGAAAAACACATGCAGATGGAAAGCAAACGAGACGGAAGACAGGAGAGCTGGATTAATGAACGAGTGCGAGACATCGGGGGATGCAGCTTTTTGTCACCCGAGATCCTGGCTGTGTTCGCAGGGCGGTGGTGTGGAGGGGAGGCTGCAGCGTACAGTTGTTGACTCTAGGTTAGAGGAGGATGACATCATTCCTCTGCTGCTTTCACAGGAAATAAGGTCACAGCAGGAACCTCGTTTCAACCAAGGTGCACGAACACACAGATGAATGCACCCATTTACACACACACACACACACAGACAATACACTCCCACAGGGGGCTGTGTTGCTATGTGTGAGAGGAGTTTTCCAATACACTTCAAACTGTCCGGGGTTAGTGCGGACAATGGGACATTCACACCCAGCACTTTGATACACACAGACACAGGCAGTGGTCTTTGTGTAGCCGTGAGGAGACTGATACGTGACGCATCAACTCATTTTAAGTCAAAATAGACGCAGCCATAAACAGAAATGTGTACACACAGATGGACTTCATTCATCTGGCTGCTTTATTTGGTGCAGACCTATCTGCACACACATTTATCAACAAAGCACTTTTAGGCAAGTGACATCATAAGTCGCCACTCCCAGTGCATGCTGGGACGTCTTCCAGCTTCGCTTTCCGGTGTAGCGTGCTCGTCTTGGAGCATGTACACACTTACACAGCTGCCTGTGTGCGTTTCTGTGGGAGTTTTAGTTGAGTTTATCTGAGAAGCCGGCACTCAGCGGGAGTCACCGCTGAGTAAGTCTTTGGGCCTCCCTCTGTGTCGCCATGGCAACCGGAACAACATGCGTATGAGCGGTAGGTATTTGGTGGGACTACCCTTCCCCTGAATATGATGGGGGCTCCCTTGCAGAATCCAGTGGAGACTAGGTGTTTGTTTCTGTGTTTTGTGTAGGTGTGGCTGACTTTGCTCTGTGTCACCATTGTCCTCGTCCTTCCCACTTCTCCACTGCCTCTTCATTTAAAAGTTACAACTACACCCACGCTGCAAATGCAAATGTTGACCTATATTTGTTTTCTGATTTTTCTAGACGTGCTTTGCTTTTGGTAACAGTTTTTTCTTATAGTTTTTGGAGCAGGAGTCTCCTTCTTGATGCTCTATAGGCATCTGGTTCTCATCACACGACCCACTCAGTCTTTCAGTCGAGGTTTTATGAAGCTTGAAAAACGACAGAGAGCTAAGGCGGCAGAAACAAGCATCTTCAGTCAGGTCCAGGCCTCGTTGCGAGGTGTGAGGGTTGGTAACAGGCGGAGGGTGAGTCCCCTCTAGTGACTCTCAGACCCCAGTGTTCTACCGAGCTCCGTCTGCTGGCAGGCTGCACGATTAAACTGAAGAGGTTCTCTAGCTCCATCTACAGGTCAATCTGTGAACCAACGTGTTCCTGACCTTTCGTAGTAGGTTTTCACATTTTTAAGCTGTCATTCTTAACATTGTCAACGTGTGTCGTAATAATTATTCACTGTGCCTCGACTGATGAAACTGAAAAACGCTTGAGCAAAACTTCTTGTAGTACTTTCTGAATAAACCTGCTTTGAGGTGACCAGGGTATGATTGTGACTTTACATGCTATAGATGCATTTATCACTATTTATTCAACAAACATCAGTGATATCAGGCAGATTTCTAACATTCCTGTCATTGCCTTGCCCCCAAACGGTGGATTCTTGTGAAGGTTCTACCTCTTCCTGGCTATCTTTACTCCTCTGTCTAAATAGAGAGCAGGAACAGGAGCTGCTGTGCTCTGCCATTGGCTGTGGGGGGTCTCTGACAGCTCCAGGCTGAAGCCCATCACTGATGCTGATTAGCTCACTTACTCTAAATCCAAAGATAGTCATGGGAAGGTAATGGAGACCTTTCCCTGATACCCACATGTATAAATGTAACAAGCGTCGCTGGCTGACGGTTGTTATTAAACATTAGTGGACGGGCTGCTGTCCAGGCTCAGGGCAACCGCTCCTGTCAGTACTGAAACACTTTCTTATTGCTTACAAAACTTTTTGTAATTATGAAAAATAAAACTTTCTGGAATGAATGTGCGTGTGGATCCTAGAGGTTCTAGCTTGCAGTGAATTGTTTGCCGGTGCCATGTATCTTGTTGTGTTGCTTCGACTTGTTGATAAGTAACTGATTGTGTGCATCTATGTGCGTGTCCTTGTGTGCGATGCCCGATAGTGCTCCAAGGACGACACTTGGGGAGCAAATAAGTACCTGCTTGTGTCACTGGCGCCATTAACACACATAACATTGGAATTTAGTTCAGAACCTCACTAAGAAGCACTAGCATGGCTGTGAGTACGTATCCAGTCCTGTATTTTAAGGACTAATGATGAAACCACAGAAACAGAGAACAGCGTCTGCTTCCAGTCAGACAGCAACAGCAGCTGTGTTTTTAACTGTTCCCATGTTGGCCAGCAGTGATTCATGTCATCTACCACAGAAGCAGCACTTGAAGCAGGGAGGCTCCCAAGGCAACTGTGTGTGTGTGTGTGTGTGTCTTTCTCAAGAGGAAGTGAGAATGGGAATAACGAGTGGACCAGCGATGTGAACTGCGTTTCCTGTTGTTGGCACGGTAACCTTGGGAGCATTCCACCCGCCATTCAATCCAGGGAAAGGGTTATCGCCATGGAGATGGCATTTGGCAGGCCTGCTCCGAAGTGAGTGTGTATATAATCGCAAAGATGTAGAGGGGGTGTGGCCTTTTTTTCACATATAGCATTAATATAACATTACACAAACATATATACAAAACAACGTCCTCTCACCAATGCAACTCTATTATATTATATAAAGTTTGTGAAATATAAGAATAAAACTTTAAAGTCCAGATAAATTCAAAGGTCAGCAAATTCACTAAACGGTCAGTGTGTGTGTTGTCATGCGTGCATCCATGTTTTACATGTGTGTGAAGTCTGCCCAGTGCCTGACGCAGAACAAACATGGAACAGGTCGCTATATATACGCAGATCGTTTTACACACAGCAGACAGTCAGTGTGACAGAGCAGGTGTGTGTGTGTTTAGGAAGTTGTTATGTTCACACTATTCAAGTTCTCTGAAAGACTGGAAGAAGCAGTTCCTGTTAACCGTACATGACACCCACCAGCGCCCCACACGCATTCACACAAATCTGCTAATGAAGCCCTTTAGGAGGACGTGTGCACGTCCAGTTGTTGTTTTTGGTCAGCTGACCCTTCTGCCTCGGTCCCGCCGGACGTCCCATCGCTGCATTTATTTGATCAGCGCCGTGGCGGCTGCTTGCTCAACTGTTCCAGGAGCAGTGGGACTGGCTTAGGTTCACGTAGTGGGCGTAGGACAGCACTCGTAGACGCAACACTAGAACAGACATACAAACACCTGTTACTCCCTTCATAAGCCATTTTTATGACATTCTTCCTGCTTTTATCTACGTATTATTATAAAAACAATAGTTTATTTCAAACCTTCAAACCGATTAGTTCGTTTTCAAGTTATGAAGTATGTGATAAATTTGTAATGAGTTGTAAAATCCGTGATAAAGCCTGTGAGGTGACAGAACAGAGTGTAGGCCAGATTAGCAGTGAGGGCACTTGCACGGCTGCACAGAATTCACTGGTTCAAATGATGTTGCTTCTTGGGAGGTGTTTCTAAAGATGAGGGACGTTTACGGAAACGAACCTGCAGGTTTTAGCACAGAGCAGAGACACGTTGAAGGCAGGGTTACCGACTGTCAGTCAGGCAGGAAAAGAGCACACAGCTGCCCCCGTGGCATCTCCGGGTCCCCTTTCACAAACGCATTCACACGCACACGTGTCTTTCAGTACAGAAATGTGTGTGAGGGGATGCAGTGGTGCAGAGGAGGTGGGACCGTTTATCAAAGTAACAGAAGCATGTATGACAGAAGAGAGTGGCAAAGGGATTCAGCGTGACGTGAACGGCTGGTGACAGATTGCCATCATTTCATAATAGACATCGGTGACTGTATAGCGTTTCCCTCTGCAACATCGCGGTGAGAAGCGGTCAGGAAGAAAACCACGTGAGTGTGTGGGATCGGAATGTGACCTTGGCGTCAGTTCAGAGTCCGTTTGTTGCAAAGAAGTCTGCGCTGAGAGGAGTTACCCTAAAATCCAAGGTGACTCATTTATTTTTCTGGGAATTTGCTCGCACCCCTCCTACACATCCAGTGTGTAGAAGACCTGTGCATCATTCACCTCTTACCCACTTCAAGCCCTTACCTTCCTTGGTTTTCTTGTGTAGCACTAGAGGGCACTGGACTCTCTCTTTGTCCACTGCAGAATCTGTGCTGACGGCACCAGCGCATTCTCAGGAATCGAAGCACTGATGTGTAAGCGGTTTGGTGTAGTGCTGCTGTGTGCTGAGGTGTCCCCTCCCCTTCCTCCTCCGTTCGCTTTTAAGCAGAGGAAAATCCACGAGCTTCCATCTTGCCAAAGGAAAAGATTCTGATATTCTGCAGTCAATACAAATGTTTTCCTTCATATACATTGAAATGTTAAAACCTAATGTGGAATGCTACTTTAAGTCAGTGAGGTAGGCCAGCGGGACGACTGTATGTCAACACGTATAACAACAGGTGCTTTGCTCGCTGATTCGTCACTTGATCCTAAATTACCTCCACAGAAATACTTTGGGTTTCTTGTCCAACCAACTTGCGCAGACGCACCGGCCCAAGCTGTCAAACGCTTTTAATCGCAGGTACTTTGAGTTGTAACTTCCCACTTTAGTAAACGCAGCAGCTGCTGATACGACGCTACATGCGGGTATGCAACATGGATGAACCCCCCCCCCCTCCTCCTCGCTCCTGCCCCCCATCCTGCAGCTCAGGACAGCCGGTTTGCTGTTTGCGTGTTGCCAGAACCCGGCATGGCTCATGTTTCTCAGTGCAGTTTGTCAGAGCCCAGCTTGGAGCGGCAGGCACCAGTGAGACTACACCAAATACATACATCCAGAGCCGACAGGGTCACACCAGTGGGTTTCTAGCTCAGAGAGAAGCCACCGCTTTGGGCCACAACGCCGCCTGGCACCATGGTTCTGCCTTCTGGCCTTCGGGGAACTTAAGGACTGTCTTTACACAGGGTCGCGCTGGACGCCGCTCTGGGAGTGGAGAGCGATCTGAAAAAGGGAGACTTTGTCAGAGTAATGTTTTTCATAGTGGATATGCCTTTGCACGGCTGAGGTCTTCCGACCACTGAGCTGTTGAGTGGATTCGTTCACCAGTTGTGTCGTACCGGTCCATCTGTAGTCGTCGTGTCTCTAGCCACACCGGTGGCCGTGTCCGGTGGGGGGTTGCGACTCTCGGGGCCCCCCCCTATGATGATCAAGGAGACATCATTACGCCGGGACCCTGACCTGAGGGGGGAGTTGGCCTTTCTGGCCAGGGGGTGTGACTTTGTCCTCCCCTCACGTTTCAAGAAGAGACTCAAGTCTTTCCAGCAGCAACAGGTCAGTGAGTGCAATGCGCACGAAAAACAAAGAGTCCAGCTTTAAAGTCACCTACAAAATACGGGAAAATAATGATAAAATAATTATCCAAGTCACAATTGTAAATGGATCTCGTTGCTCCCACGCACATGCCGGTGGCGATGCACTATTCTAAGCAGATACCAGCAGAGTATTAATAGGGCGGGATGTGTAGGAATAGAGTGATAGAATGAGCGACGTGAGGGAGGGGGGGAGGTTCACAGCTGTCCTGCTCAATACGCGCTTTTCGGGGGCACACCAGGCACCAAGGGCAGATTTTCCATTCACTGTTACACCTGACCAGCAGATTGTCCTTTACGTCTCGTTTTTTTATGAGTGGCTGTGAGTCATGTTTCCACTATAGAGTCCAGCACGTCACGGAGTGAAGCTTCACTTCTGGGAACAGTGGCCTCTTCAGATGATCTAATTCTTTCAGTAAACCATTATACATTTAACCACAGATGAGAAGTCATCATTTGTACAAAACATCTGTAGTTGTAATCCACCAGCTATGAGTGCAGGTGGGCAGTCAGCTTTAAAAGTAAAAGCAGTAACAGCTCTTAAGTGCACCCACAGGCTGGCTCAGTGAATTACAGCAGCTCTGCCATTAAGGTTATAATTTGTCAGTTTTTAACTTGAAGCTGTCAGAAAGGAAATCATTTCATAGATGCATCATATTAAATATTCAAATCAGAACATTAGAACCAATTGAGCACCAGTCTTTAAACTTTTTCATCTCTCTTCTTTCAGGTCCAGTCCAAACCAGACAAGAAACCTGGCACACCTCCACCAGCCCCTGCCCCAACCATAGCCACACCCGCCCCCACACCGCGCTCCCCCAGCCCTCCCCCAGCTCCGGTGATCGTCACCCCTCCTCCCCCTGCCATCAACATTCCCAGGTTCTACTACCCCCGTGGGCTCCCTGCCCCGGGCCCGGCCGGCAGCCACGATGCGGCCATCACGGCCATCGAGGTGGCCTTCGCTGAGTTCGAGGAGGAGAAGGCCGACATTTATGAAATGGGCAAGATTGCAAAGGTACACAGTGGAGAAACACTACAGTGAAGGATGTAGCGGTTCTTCTCGGGAAGCTAATGCCGGTTTTTGTGCTCAGGCGTGTGGTTGTCCGCTTTACTGGAAGTCCCCCATGTTCTACGGAGCAGGCGGTGAGAGGACGGGCTTTGTGTCTGTACACTCCTTCGTTGCAACCTGGAGGAAGTAAGACAGGCTCTGTGTTCATGTAGCTTCAATTATTATGATATCTATACATCTCACACCTGTTTATGATAATCTTTTCCCGTCTCCAACAGGTTGCTGCATAGTTGCCATGACGACGCGTCCAGGTTCATCTCCCTGCTAGCCAAGCCAGGCTGTAACTATCTGGAGCAGGAGGACTTAATTCCTCTCCTGCAGGTTCATGTCTTAGCATCATTATCAACATTTGCACGTTTTCTACAGACCTGCCTAAATAAAGTTTTGTCTGTTCTGTTCTGTTTCCACTTGTCCGATCAGGACATAGTGGATACGCACCCGGGGCTCACCTTTCTGAAGGATGCGCCTGAATTCCATTCCCGCTACATAACAACGGTATCACTAATTATCACTAATTCACAGATTAGATCCCTAGATCATTGTGTTTCTCTGCTATGAACCGACGGATCCCATTTGATTACCATGTGCTGTCGCCCCAGGTGATCCAGCGGATTTTCTATGTGGTGAACCGTTCGTGGACCGGCCGCGTCACCATGATGGAGCTGCGGAGGAGCAACTTCCTACAGACCCTGGCTCTCCTGGAGGAGGAGGACGACATCAACCAGATCACAGACTACTTCTCCTACGAGCATTTCTACGTCATCTACTGCAAGTTTTGGGAGCTGGACACTGACCACGACTTGTACATCGACCCCAAAGACCTGGCGAGATACAACGACCACGGTAGGACCACTTATATGTGAGGATTAGCGATCAGCCCTTGTACATGCACTGTTAACTGTGTTTCATGGCTCGTCCCTGACTTAGTATTTAAGCCAGTGTCTGTACTACAGCACATGTGCAGTATGTATCTGACCAAAATCCCATTGGCTTATTTCCTTATTTCTCCTCTCACAGCCTCCTCAAACCGAATCATTGAGAGACTGTTTTCAGGGGCTGTTACACGGTGAGTGAAACCACCTAAACAAACACAGAGGAGGTGAACACTTTACTGGCAGTATTAGCAACATGCCTCCATCTCTTTTTTTCCAGGGGTAATGCTGTGCAGAGAGAAGGCAGGATGAGCTACGCTGAGTTTGTCTGGTTCCTCATATCTGAGGAAGATAAGAAAAATCCCACCAGGTAAACTGGGGCTTCTGCATGCAGGATATTTTTGCGTGTGTCTCGTAATTTGTAATGAACAACAACCAAGCTGCATGACTTGTGTAAAGCTCTGTGTGAATTTGTCTCCCCAGTGTCGAGTACTGGTTCCGGTGTATGGACGTGGACGGTGACGGCGTCCTGTCCATGTTTGAGCTGGAGTACTTCTATGAAGAGCAGTGTGAGAGGATGGAGAGGATGGGCATCGAACCTCTGCCCTTCCAGGATTTGCTCTGCCAGATGCTGGATCTGGTAAAACCTGAAAGCTCAGGTTAGTGCCGCTGCGAGCACGCTACACTGTGCGTGGTCTTTTTCATCCCTCTCTACTGAAAAGAAACGCTCCATGTTGTTCTCTAGGTAAGATAACCCTGGGCGATCTGAAGCGCTGCCGGATGGCCCACATATTCTTCGACACCTTCTTCAACCTGGAGAAATATCTGGACCATGAACAGAGAGACCCGTTTGCTGTGCAAAAGGTCTGAAAATGCACGTTGTGTGTTTGGAACACGTTCATATCCTTGTTCTCCTGCTTTTACCTGTTGAGGAGAAACTAAAGAGGCGACTGCGTGGAATGTGTTTCACATCCTGCTTTACAAAGCTTAGAGCTGGTTCCCATTTTCACTGTAATCATATCTAGTGAACTACTAAACAAATACATCAGTGTTGAATCACAGAAATGATTTGGAAATGTACTCAACATGAATTTCGTTTGTTTACCTTGTAACAATGGTTCTGTTTTTGTTGTAGCTGCATGTATGACTCTTCCCATCGCTGCCAAATGTTTTGTTTTGATTGATTTTGTGTGTGTATTGTTGCAGGACATTGATAGTGATGGTCCTGAGCCGTCTGACTGGGATAAATATGCCTCAGAAGAGTACGAGATACTGGTGGCGGAGGAGACTGCAAATGAGCAGCTACACGAGGGGTATGACGCACATTATGCTTTATTAGTGCTGTGTAAGGCAAAGTGCGCAGCAACACTAAGCAGTGCGACTGTGTGTGTTTGTCCCCAGGTCGTTTGATGATGACTATGAATCGGAGGAGCTTCAAGTCCCTGGAGAGATTGGGAATAAAATAGACAAGCTAGTAATATCAGACCTGTCAGCGTAAAATTCCTGGGCCTCTCTTTCATGATGTGAAAATAAATGGATTTAAAGACACACAGGGAGAGAAACTTCGGGCTTCTGGCATATTGTGACTGTGGCGTCTTCTCTGAACAGACTCGTCAGCTTCGCGCCTGTCTGACCGCCAGCATCTGGTGCAATAACAATGCGTCTGTGGCCATGCAGATAAATGTTTCCACGTTTTCACCTCCTATGTGCGAACAAAAGCCAACAATGGGGGAAGAGGTGCTCAGTTCAGCCTTTGAAGGAATCCAGAAGGAGATAACCAAGGTTCGTTGTGAAGCAGTTAATGACAATCCTGCCTGAAGACAATCACCCATTTTGTTTGTGGGCTGATGGCAGACAGACAGATTATGACAGCGATAAGCACTGACATTCAAACGCCACAGTCGTAACGCTTCAGTATTCAGACACCTCCTGCCTGCGTCCACGTCCTGTAATTTAGTACAAGTGGTTGTAACAGCGCCTCTCTGTGGCGCGTTTGCGCTACTGCACATGGTGCAATCATGACCAGCCAAGCTTTCCAAGAGGGAGATCAGTTCCCTGCACCGTTTGAGCTGCTCTATTCTTAGTGGTGACATTATCCGGCCTCCACCTCTGGACCCCCGTTGCAAACGCCTCTAAAGCTGACTGCGCGGACTGTAATGCTCCAGCCGGTCACTTCAGCGAGGCCAGAGTGGAAGCCGCTGCGTGGCCTGAGAACAGACATATCAAACTCTCTGGTAGAGTTGACTACACATTTCCATCTGTAACATTTAGAGTAATGTGAGCACGTTGGTGTCAGTCTCATGAAGTTGTCCAGCTCCGCCTTGTTGGTTGTGCCTGGTGATTGCTTTTATACCAAAAACTGTTTTATGCCTAGAGGCCGTTGTCATATATCATCTGCTTTAGAAAAATACAACTCAAACCAAATGCACCGCTAAGGATGCAGAAAACATGCTTTCGCACTCTGGTGGGATCTGGTGTTGTAAAAGTTTGCGTCGTGTTCTGAAGTTTGCCACTAACATCACAATGAAAGTGAACTTTCTATTGAATAACACATTTTTACTTTAAGATTTGTGTATAATCCAGAATAACAGCGCATCTACTGCCAAGAAGTGATTGTGCTGAGATTTTTTATGTGACTTTTTCCATGTCTTGAGTCTCGCAAATCAAATGCGCACCTATAGTACCGATAAAGTATGGAGGCAGTAGCTTAACTAAATTACCAGGATTTCATCTGTTCATTTGTGTGAACTGACCCTTTAAATGCATTATGTGCTATGCTGCGCTCATTTGAACAGGTGTGTGTGTGTGTGTACGCTGTCCTTACTATAACAACTAGAAGCCTCTGTTTGCTTGCGAACCGCTCATAGAGGAGCATGTGATGCGTAGCGCTCGGTCCCAGGCTGTTTACCTGTCTCAGGCGTTGCCATGGGGATGGTGTTGCCGGGGCTCGGTGGGCAGACATACTTGTATAACTGTTTAATGAGAAAGGGGGCAGCTTTTGTCCTTTTCCTTTAAATTCACTGGCATGTACAGCCTGTCCCTCACACACACACACAAACTGCTCTGCTGTTGTTACTGAAAGGGAGTAAGAGCAATGGTGGATGCTGTGAGATCCACTTTCTGCCCGAACGCCTTTGTAACTGTGCCTGACGGCGTAGGAAACGATATTATTACAGTGATAACAATATTAACAAGCCGTCATACAGCAAATATAACGGCTTAGGTGTTGATGTATTTGATGCTTTGTATTGCTGTGCCACTGTGTGGCTTGGGATGGGGGTTAAATTATGTTAGCTCTGTGTATGTTCGTGTTTGACGCATGGTGGCTCTCGTCAGCGGCAAAGGAGGGGAACCCTCTGAAGGACCGATCTAAAGCTCCGTCCACCTGACAATCAGAATCAAATGAGACGCACCCCGAATGGAAACGTGGTTCCACCCAGACAGTATTTTAGCAGAGCTGCCAACAACGACGGGGTGTCTCAGACTCTTGACTTTCCGGCTCTATGCAAAGCGTTGTGGTGCTTGCACATGCAGCATCGAAGGAGAGAAGCCATGCAGGACCTTTAATTTGAATCATATCTCTTCTGTGAGAGGTAAAGAACCTTTATTTTGATGTGCTTCCTCTGTGCATAATAGGCTGGGATGTAATACAAATGAATTGTGATGTTTATGTTACTTTCTTTCTTTCTTGCTTTCTTTCTTTCTTTCTTTCTTTCTTTCTTTCTTTCTCTCTTTCTTGCTTTCTTTCTTTCTTGCTTTCTTTCTTTCTTTCTTTCTTTCTTTCTCTCTTTCTTGCTTTCTTTCTTTCTTTCTTTCTTTCTCTCTTTCTTGCTTTCTTTCTTTCTTGCTTTCTTTCTTTCTTTCTTTCTTTCTTTCTTTCTTTCTTTCTTTCTTTCTTTCTTTCTTTCTCTCTTTCTTGCTTTCTTTCTTTCTTGCTTTCTTTCTTTCTTTCTTTCTTGCTTTCTTTCTTTCTTTCTTTCTTTCTTGCTTGCTTTCTTTCTTGCTTTCTTGCTTTCTTTCTTGCTTTCTTGCTTTCTTTCTTTCTTGCTTTCTTTCTTGCTTTCTTGCTTTCTTTCTTTCTTGCTTTCTTTCTTTCTTTCTTGCTTTCTTTCTTTCTTGCTTTCTTTCTTTCTTTCTTTCTTTCTTTCTTGCTTTCTTTCTTTCTTGCTTTCTTTCTTTCTTTCTTGCTTTTGTATGAAGTTTAAAAGTCTAAATAAAGATGTTTTAAGAGCACTTGTTATTCTTGCTTCTTTGCTTATCTCTATCTCACTGACCTCATGTAACCTCTCACACACACACACACACACACACACACATTCCCTCCTTGTGTACACACACGGTGCATTGTACACTAAGTCTGTTTGTCGTGTCTGGACTTTACTGCTATTGAACCGTTTTGCGTTGCATCGTTTTTTCTTATTTTGTAAATTGTGTTATGTTGTGCTACTTGCTTTTTACCTAAACCCATGTTGTTTAAGCAGCTGAGGTTTATAGAGTCGGTAAGTGCAGGACGCGATTTGATGCCACTTCATTTTGTTGAGGGTTCTCAGACCCACAAGGCTTGGACTGTGGGTCTGAGAAGTTCTACCCAAGCAGGAGCAGGGAGCTACCATCTGGCAGCACTAACCTCTTCGCTGTCACCGTCATCATCTTCCTCTTTCTCTTTTAGTGGTCTTTATTTTTCTGAAATCCTTTGCTGTGACCGTGTGTGGGGCATTTCCTAGCGGGAGGCTTCTGCTGGGGGTTTGTCGAGCTCAATGCAGTGTTTGTCCTGAGCGTGATGTAATGGTTGGCACGTCGTGCACGTTTGCCTCCCAGCGAAGGTCACAGTTTACTGGTCATTGTTTGAAACGGCTCCCTGCTTGTTTTCCCCAAATGTCAGGGGGAAAGCAATTAGCAGACCAGATCGCCGTCCCACCTCCTTGACTCATGGACGTTCCACTGCCGTGATTGCCAACACCCACAGGCCGACGGTGGTGTGACCCAGCCAGCGCTATGTCAAGCGATGTGACGTCATGGCTGGTGTGCTGTAAGTAGGAACACATGACGTGACTGGCAGAGCAAGCGCAGATCCCCCTTAACATGGAGCTGTAGATAAGACTGACCGGTGAAAATAGAGCGGAAACAACTGGAACCAATTCATCTTATCATGCAGGGAAAGAAGGAGACAGAAAGAGGTCTTGAATTAGGCACAGTGTCGTACTTTCTCCAGACCTACCTTGTTCCAGACATACCAGCGATACCAGGAACATGAGCTTTGGATAAAGCTGCCTGGAAAACTCCTGAAAAGAGAGAGCAAGCAACTGGAAACAATTTATCTTATCAAAGAGAGACGGAGATACGCCTGAGCACAGAGGGATTTCAAGTGCTCCATTTGTTCCAGACAGAGATACTAGAAATAGAGAAAAATGCTAAATATCAACATCAAATATTTACAACAACTAGGTGGAGTTTTTTATTTTACAATGCTAGAGACACAGCTACATGGATTTGCATTGTGTATCCATCACTTTGGTCTGGGTTGAAACATAACATGACATGACACCTGTAAATGTTATGTCAACCCTTTCATGTTTTTGCCAAAATATTATTTAATATCTGTCAAATGGATCAAGCCGTAAAAAGTGAGGATTATTTCTAATGGTTAAAAGTCGAGGTGCAAAGTGAAACATCTCCATTACCTCTCACTTCTGATTTAATATTCCTCTCTGTCACATTTCTGGTGTCCATGATGTTTCTGCCTGTCTGTTGCAACAAAAAAACAGAAGGAGCCGTCTCAGTATGACGCAATCATGCATATTGTTCTAATGGAAAGTCACGGGACAAGAGATCGTCCCATTTGTCTTATTTTTCTGTGTCGCTCTGTGTAAGACACACGTAAGCCTCCGTTTGCATGAGATGCTTGGACATGCAAACATACACACACGCACCAGGTGTGAGGTATTTGGTCCCAGCAGCTGCGTCGCAACACAAAAACGGGAGAAGCGAAGGGGGGAGAGAGGCTGACAAAGAGACAAAAAGGGAGCGAGGGAGTCAGAGAGAGGGCAAGCCTGCTCTTGTTGGTGCCTTCAGAGCCTTGAGTTGACTCCTTTGAACTCACGATGAGCCAAATTCCATCCTCACGTCCATAGGAGGAAGCACCTCACACGCTCAAACACACCTAGAGTCCGGGCACGTCCCCGCGGCCAGACACCCGTTATCATCATCTGGTGTCTCACACCAGCGTTTCACCCTGCCCACGTAGACGCAACACAGACACACTCTGCATATGAGAGCAGGGCACGGGGCATAATTAACATCTAGAAAGCCACACTGCAGAGCTGGCAGCCAGCCAACCAAGCCTTTCCCACTTTTCTCTCCTTTACTTTCTTTCGGCTATAAGATTATACAGCACGTACTGTCATACGGCTGAGCGCATTCCTTGCACTTCAAAGAGGGCTGGCGAACCGAGTGTGTGCGTTATTACAGGGCGTGCTTTAAAAACTGTAAGCGGAGAGACAGAAAGGGGGGAGAGAAAGCAGCTGGGGTGGTGGTAAACATCTGGCCTTGACATACAGGGGAAATAGCTGCATCCCTCCAGCCCGTCCTCATCCACGCTGCTGCTCAGACGAATCCACTGTGCCTGTAGGTGTCACACAACGTTGCTCTGCTTAGCAGATTTATTTAAAACCAATAGTGTTTTTCTACCTTTTGCTGCCAGACTGACAAGCCTCCCAGATGCACAGTTTCCACTGTGCAAAACCCTGGGAACATCCTTGTGATACTGAGTTACAGCCCTCGTTGCACAATCCGCTGCTCACTTGTTAAAATGTTTCGAGGCCCCTCCCAAACTCATCTGCTTCTATTTATCTTCATCTAATCCTGATACGTCTTGCACAGAGGAGATCAATAAGGAGCATTAGTGTTAATAAAAGAATGTGCCATTGGTCTATTAATAATGAAGCCAAGAAGGACAGAAAGTCTTTACAGTGTTCAGATTAACTGAACATTTTTAATTACAGTCATTATTTGCGTACACAGAACAAGACTCACTGTAACATGTTGCTACTTAGGGAGAACCCCAGCTGTTAGATGAGGATTTTCATACGCTGTGTGTATGATTTGTGCTGACAGAACAGCTTATGCTCCCATCTCAACTCTCTTTGGATTTCTTCGGTTGGAGTTTTGTTCATTTTCTTAATAAGAGGGAGAACTGGGAGTTGGGCCTCTGCATGCTATAATTAAGCCAGAAGTCAGAAACATGGCCATGCAGGAGAACAAACTGTACGGTTCCTGATCCATGGATGCCTCAGAGACGCATGTTGGACAGTGCACAGCCTTCGTAGCTGTATTATTCCTGTTATTTCCAGTGATTATGGATTTATATCAGATAATAGAAATACACGATTTTTTGGGCAACAAAGCTGGTTTTGTCCCGTCGGACAACAAAACACAACATGTTCAAAACTTCAGTGGCGTTAGGCACAATTTCTGCAGTTGCGTTTCTTTCTGGCGTTGGAGATGGAGATTTCTGCTTGATGTGTCAGTGTCTTCTTGAAGATGGTCAGCGTTCATGGAGTTGAATTGGATTCCTCTCATTGTAGTGTCCATTGTTTTACTGGCTTAGAATTAGTGGCTGTTTTCTCCAGTTGCTGGAATGTGTGTGTGTGTGTGTGTGTGTGTGTGTCAGCAAAGAGAAAAAATCCAGGACTTGGGGGCAATGAGTGTATTTGGCTAAGTCTGCCTGCTTGAAAATACAGCAAGGCAAGAGGTCGCTCACCGTTGGAGACAAACACACCGTCGGGACCCACGCTGTTACTTCAGCAGCTCGTTGTTGTGTTGTTTGCCCTCGTACCTTGAAGCCATGTTAATGTGTAACGCCATCTGATAAAAGCAGCCGCTAACTGGCCCATTGCTGTGTCACGTCTACGGGATTCCTCACATTTTTTCTGCGTGTTACCTAAATGTGAGACCTTCAGCCCTGGAGCCGACGGACGGCGTGGGTGACGAGGAGCTCTGCGTTCTGCTGAGTAGCAGTCGTCTCTCTGTCGTCGAGCAGAGTCCTGACTTCCCTCAACCTGTGACTGAGAGCAAAAAAGTGAAAGCACCTGATCCATGGCGTGGATTCACATTCACAATGCACCAGTTGGCTCCTTCAGCAAAGGGTGACAGAGTTGAAATGACACTGTTCCAATGTGCAGCTGCCGACACACACATAGCAGGTGTACTGCTCTGATGCAGACATGCATTTGAAGGCATTTGTGTCTTAATTTCAAGCACCAACATGCCCTAAATAATCTCCTCTGCAGGTTAAACAGTTAAATACAGACTTGCAACCAGATGTCCTTACAAAACTGCCTTAAATAGTCATATTTATCTGAAACACATATTTCTCAACTTTTCATTTTAATTCAGGCCACAAGGTTTTCTCCATTTCAAGCACTGGTGCCAGACCTGCAACCCTTGGACATCAGCTGACGGATGCTGGGTTTCAATGTCGCCACCAGAGGGACTTTGGTCTGAGTTTCTTTGGAGTCACTTGGAAAGATTTAACCCACCTGATGCACGTTTTCTGCAATGGTGCCATTTATTATTTAATGAAATGATGTTTTTTATCGTTGGCTGGGTTGTTCTCCGGGGCTACGTGACCAGTGTGAGCTGGGTGACACAGTTTGAAGACATGAAGATAGTCTGTGTCACACCAGCCCAAGCTGGACTCAAAGAAGAGTTCAGTCACCTGTCAGGGCTGACACAAATAGACAAAAAACAACACATATCTAATAAAGAAAGGTATTTTTCTTTTTGTTGGATCAACCACAAGATATCAAGGCGGTATTTATCTTAAAATCTAAAATGTGTCAATACTGCTCCAAACCCATCTGGTGTAAGTATTTTCTGTATCAATGCTGCCTTAAATAATCATAAACGCGGTGCCAACCAGGCAGTAGAAGCGTGTCCTGTCCAAAGAGCGGCTTCTCTCTCTGCTTCGCCTGCTCAATGCGCAGTGTTCATTACGGTAAAGAGGCGGGCTCTGGCCTCCATGTGCGTCGCGTTTTGATTGACATGGCGGAGTCTTCCCAGTACGCGTCGCGTCGTTCCAGCGGACAGGCAAGACCCGACCCTGGGAATAAAAAAACTCGCAGCGCCGTCTGTTTGAAGATTATTTTATTGCAGCGAGGTGAGTTGTTTAACGCTTCTCTCGCGGTACGAACCAGCCCGCGCGCGTCGCGAACGGAGGCTGGATGGAGTCGATGTTGAAAAAGTTTTAGAAGTGCGTGTCTGTGTGTGGGTTTGGAGAGCCGAGCGCTGACGCCGGCAGTCTGGGCCACTTGGCCAGCGCAGAGGAAAAATGAAAAGTGGCCGAGGGCTGCGGATGGGGAGTGAATCGAAACTTTCGGGAATATTTTTCACCCTTATCCCTTGAAGTAGCAGCAAACGCAGCGCGGATTCTCGCGCAGTAGCGGATCATCAGCGAACGCGTCGCGCTGTGCGCTTGGAGTCTTTGTGGTCCCGTTTTCGCAGCTTTCCCGTAAAGAATGTGTTTTTGATTCCGGGGACCTGAGTGAGTGCGCAACAGGAGAAACCCGCTTCTCTTGGTGTATTTCTGCATCCATTCGCGCTTGTTGCGTATTGTGGGAATAGTCCGCTGAGCTGTAGCTGCTCAAAATCAGGAAATGAGCACTTTTATAGCTGGAAAATAACTTGGAATGGAAGATGCTGAGGCAGACACATTTGACAGAGCTGTGTGTGTGTGTGTGTGTGTGTGGAGGGGGTGACAGTAAAAGGGGTTATTCTACATTAGATAACTGTTTGGAAGATAAACAAAGAGGCTGCGTCGTAGCTTTCTGTAGACTTTGTTTGCGGTTGCAGAATGCAGGGAAAAGGCATTGGAGAAAAAAATCTCGACTCCAGCATATCCTAGCATTCCTTCCAGCCAGTCTGTCTGCCTCTCTCTCTCTCTCTCCCCCTCTCCCCCTCGCTCTCTCAAACGACGACGTGTCTGTTTGTGCAGAGAGGAATCTCTCTCTCTCAGCCCGTCCGATGCAGACGTGGAAATCAAACATTGGTCTCTTGCGATCGATTATCTGCCTTCCACGTACCCACACGGAGGAGAGGCGGCCCACCCCCCTCCCCAGTTTGACGCGCTAATCAGGAGACGAGGGCGCAGGGGATGTGGCAGAGAGAGGTTGGGAAATTAGACGAGTTGCGCCTCGTTTTTGGTTTAATAACAAGACGCGGTGTTTAATTGTCACGCTGTCACGATCGGCGGCGGAGCTCGGGGGTGCGGGGTGTAACTGAAGCTCATACCCCCTGTGCGTCCTGGATCCAGTGGGCACGTTGGAGAATATAGGCTAGGGGAAAAAATAACACATCACACACACAAACGCACACGCAGGCAGGCTCACTTTTTCGGGGGGGGGGGGAGACATTCGATCCCAAATACATGACGTCAGATGACTTTCCTTTGGTGAAAGGCTGATGTGGCCATGCAACTTCTTTAATCCCCTGTGAAAACCTTTTTAGTTGTGGTAAAGAAGGCAGCTACAAGCTGTAAAGGTGTTTGGGTTTAGATCTTCCTAAATAACATAGAAGAGGTTTTAAATTTGTGAATCTGAAGCTACATCTGTTAGGATTCCCTGCAGTGTGTTTTTTCCTTCAGTTGTTTGTTTGTGTCTTTAGTTTCAGTCACCGTTGTTAATGAAGACTCGTGGCTTTGTGTGACCAACATAAAGTGCCTGTAGTAAAGTAATGGAAATAAAGAGCGAACATGGGTGTAATAAACTGTGATAAATGCACCTGATCGTCAAGCCCTCACCTGGGACTACGCAGGATAACCGTGTATTTCTGCGTGGTTTAAGCACTACGCCCATGTCCTTCTTCACACAAACTGAACAAGGGTGATATCTGTTGTCTGAAAGTTAAAACTTTTTGGCTTGAGAACGCATACACAATAAGAATGTAAACAAAGTTCGCAGGCCAGCGTTCTAGAAGTTATGAACGCCCTCCCGGAGCGTTTGGACCAAACCGGGCTTTTCTGCCTTCTGAAACGACACTCTGCGAGTTTTTATTCGCATTTTTATACTTCGTGTGTGCGTCGTTGGCAGTGGGAGCCAGGAATGCGGTGTAAGAGGATGTACAGCAGCCCACTCAAAATGATGCAATTGCAAGCAAGTGGGCCACTTCAGCTAGTTTTAGTTTCCCGTTTGTAAAGTGCGGGCCTTTAATTTATTACACGTTACCAAGAATGACACATAGTTAAGAACTGAAAAAACACAGACTGTGTTTTAGTGGCAGCTGCGAGGTTTAAGGTTTGCCTTTAATGTTCTCAGGCAGGTTATTCTAAGCGCAAGGGGAAGTTGTCCCTGCGCTTCCTGACCCCTCCACCAGACCTCAGGCGCTATCTGGGTTCTCGTCTTCCTACCTGCACCAGCGTGCGACCAGCACAGCCGTGAGGTGTGCTCGATGGAAATGAGGTCAGCGAGAGGGCAGGTTGATGCTAGCCGCCCTGCGTGTGTGTGTGCGCCCGGTAACCTAGAACATGTTATTCAGAGGGTTGGGTTACTGAGCAGCACTTGTGTGTCAGGAACAAAAGCTGGAGCTGTGGAAGTTCACAGAACAGACAACCCACACCTGGACACGCCAGGAACAAGAGGAGTTTGCTGGCTATGTCTTCCAGGAGGGGAAATGTCCTGATCCCAACTGATAATTTTAGAGAAGACACAACAGAGACGCGCTCATTGCTAGAAACGAGTGATGTGTCGGAAAAGTAGTCCATGCAGAACCAGACCAGCCCTAGCTTTAAAAGGCAGCACTGCTTATTTCAGACCTTCTGCACTTTATTCGTTTCTTATTGGCTTTGATAATATATCCACTCTTTCAGCCTGTATCAATTTTGCTGAAAAACACATAGCATTGGTTTCTGCAAATGCAACAGGTGTGTTTACCAGAACGATGCCTTCAGGTGCCGTGTGAGCGTCTCTCGTTGTGAGGTCAAGAGGGCGACGTTTTGTGTGCTTTTCCCCCTATTGTTTTTAAAGCACGTGGGGTCTCCCTAACGCAGACGGGTGTGTTTGCCTTGAAAACAGCGGCTGCTGTGACGTGTGATGGAGCGAGGGTGTGTGACTGACTGTGTGCTCACTCAGATATTCTGTCAGTCTTTGGCAGTAGCGTGGCCTCTATACAGGTCTGTGTCCTGGTCATTTTTAAGAATGTGACCGTGGGATTTTGTCAGGCAGGGGTTTCGAGTACAAAATGCACCATGCAAACACATGTTGTAAACCGTGAGTAGGTGCAAAGTTCCAAAACAACACTTTAATGTCCAGGCTAAAGAACGTAGCTTCATATCTGCTGCTTGATGCTTTCACTTTCCATTTCCCAGCATTTTCCCTCTCTCTGTCTGTCTCTCTCCGTCTCCCTGTTCCTTGTCCTCTCTCTGCCATATACATGGTGGCTTTTTGTTGAAGTATCCCAGCATCTCATGTTTGCTTGGCACAGAGCTGTAATGTTTACCCTCCTCCTTTCTGCCTCCCCCTCCCTTTCTCACTCTTTCCCTCTTTCTATGCCTCCAGCCTTCTCCGGAGCCTCGTCTCCCTTGATAATTTCCTGTATTGTTGACAGTTGATTTAGAAGAAGATAAAAGAGGCCTTTCAACTTTTGTACTGTGCTGTCCCTCCTTCCCTGCTACTTTTCCCGTTTCCCTCTCCTCCTGAATAAGACATTGACATGACATTTGCAGGATTGGCACCTGAAACTCTGTGAGCACTGGCACAAAAGGTCACCAGAGTTCTCTAAAAATGTTTTTGCGATTGGCTCTTAATGATTCACTCTGATGTTAACGACGCCATGTTTACACAGTAGGTTTGAATATGTCCCTGAATGCCACCTACGTCCCTGTGGACACAAATCAGCTACAGCCTGAGATGACGGAGGGGTCATGTAGTATCGAATATACTAAATGACAATTACAGTACAATTCTGAATGAACAGCACTGCTCAATGCGACATGTGACTTCACTCCAACTCTCACTTCTCCTTGGTGTTTTGAGTCATTGTTTGCCGTGTTGTGTCATTTGAAAGGTCGTTTGAGGAACGAGAGGGGATTATGAAAATGACAGACACAGAATAACTATTAAAAATCAGACTGTGGAGTTTCTCCTCGAGTTCGCATCCGTTTGTCCAGCTTCGTGGCTTTCATGTGCTCAGGGAGGTGAAATGATTCAGATGGGTTGTGTGTTGCTTGTTTGTCCTGCCGCTGCTTGATGTACCATCTATAGAAATAGCTTGTGCGTGTCAGTGGTCAGCTGGCCATAGGGATTAAGCGCGCACCTGTACACACACACACACAGCACCGATTTAACACACGCACACAGTTTTACGTGCCTGCATTAGCATGCCAGGCGTGTCGGTGGTGCTAGTTGGCAGAGCCGTGGAAAGTTCCGCCTGTCGTTAATGGCTGTTTTTATGCCCGACTGCCAGCGTGTTCAGCGCGTCTCTCAAGTGCCTGGAGCTGCTGTGGGCTGGGCTTTTGCATGAGCGTCCGGTGGAGCTGGAAGTGAACTGTACTGTCCATCTGATTGATCGAATGAACTGCACATCTATGTGTCTGTGGAGATTCTCAGTCATCCAAGTGAAGTTGTCTGAAAGTCTGAGTCATGGCAACTGGACTTTTTCTGTTATTATTTCTATTTTGGTCTATGTGTTTGTTATGCTGTCGTCTATGTGTTTGTGACGTGTGTGTTTTGTTACACTGTCACATGTCGGGTATGAGGAACCAGAGCTGATGATTCTGCTGGAGGGGGAAGTAGATGTTTTTTTTTTAATGCAAAGCCACATTTTTGCTCAGCCTCTGCTCTTTCCTCTCCCGTCTCTGTAATTTCTCCCCACAACCTCTTCTCCGCCCGTTGAAGGCATTTAAACGTTAGTTAAAGTAGTTTTGAACAAGACTGGAAATGCATTTTTCAGATTTATCTATCGTGGTGTGGACATGGCCTCAGTCTCCTGTTTTCCTTCACTCCTTCCCTTCTTGCCCTTAAGCTGGACCCCCCACAAATCACTAAACCATCCCAAACACACACGCACGCTCACACAGGCAGGCGCACCACACTCGCACACCCACATCCCTGAACTAGTGTGTGAAATCCTGAGGCTGATTGAGGAGGAGGAATGTGACCTTCTGACCCCAGGCTGTGGGGAGGGGCCTAATAAATGTGTGTGTGTGTGTGTGTGTGTGTGTGTGTTTGATGTTGGAGAGCAAGTGATTGTATGTACACTTTCCATTGGCCAGCTAGTCCCAGAAGTGTCTTCTTTCATTTTTCAGGCCAATTCAGTTTTCTTCTAATGGATTAAACACAGCTGCCTGCTCTCTCTCGCTCGCTCCCTCTCTCGCTCTCTCACACACACACACATGCACATTCATAAACAAAACTATAAGTTAGTCATCGTATTAAGCATGTAAAGGGCCATTCATTCATGAAAGGCTGCGTGTGTGCACATCTTCCAGACTCCGGTTGTCGTCTCGTCTGCGAGGCAGGAGACGGGTTTCTCACATAGGTGTGTTTCTCTCTCAGCACTGACCAAGCTTTTTCATGGCCCCTAAAACTGATGAGCTGAATGTGTCTTGGTGGTTTGTCTGCGTCTACGTGCTCGTCTGTGCAAGAATGCGACTTTGTGCATTCATCTGTGTCTTTGTGTGTGTGTGAGGGGGAAAGGCGGGGGGGGGGTTCACTTCTTGACTTGGCATAGCTGTCTTAATTAAGACTCATGGCATGCAGCCCCGATGGAGCTCGGCATTAGTGGCAGAGGCGGCAGCAGGTCCGCTGGCAGTGAATGTGGGCTTATTGTCTGAACTCTGCAGTTGTCCTCCTTCACTCCTCTTTACTGGCCGCTTGTAATGTGGAGCTGATTATGTTGATTGTAGGTCATCGCAGTGAAATACATGGTAACGCAGACGGCTTGAGGCTAAGGAGACGGCGGTGGATCTACACAGCAGAGGCCTCACAAGTGGCCTTAGAGCACCTTTAGATATAACCTGCGATGTACATTGTGTTGGTTATAAATGTTTAAACACGTTTTAAATTATTTTTCAGCAGCTTTTCCCCTCGTCCTCATTTGATACATAAAAAATCCTACAAAGCCAGATTTAAATCTGCTGCGTATTCATGTGGTGTTTTTGGGCGCCCATACGTTACGGGCTCATCACTAGTCCTGTCGTGTGTAGCTCCGCTCAGCTCTACGTTTACTGTCGAGCCTTGTCTGCTGCTGTCTGGGTGCACAACGTATTGTGTGTTATGTGTGTGCATGCTGTAGGAGTTCAAGCATGCCTGTGTGCCCAATTGGTGTGTTTATACATGTGCCTGTATGTGTGTGTGTCGATGTGGGCAGTGAGGAGGAAGTGGCTGTGTTTGTTTAAACTAAGCACGCTCAGCCATGTGGGACAATTTAGCGGGAATGAAAACCCCCCACCTCCCCTCACTCCTCTCCGAGTCTGCACCTCTCTCCTCCCCCATCCTACTCAAAGACCTTCTGAATGGGCGGCTGTCTTTTGAAGGCTGAGGGGTTGTTTGGGAGCGCCAACAATGTGTGTGTGTTGGGGGGAGGAGGATGAAGGGAGGCTGGGAAGGTTCTGAAACAGGTTAAAGCTGGAAGTGGGATGGAGGAGGTGAGGGAGTGGAGGAAGGCAGAGAAATCCAAGTGGAACTGATTTGTTTGTTGGTGAGTGGTCTTTTCTCGTGAAAAGCATGAAAATATGAAAGTCATACAAAACACGCGCTTGCGGGTGGTTCCGACCGCTTGAAAAGGATGCAGCCCTGTGGGCAAAGAGTCATTTTTATGGTGGGATGAATTACAGCATTACACATTAAAGAGCATTTAATTGTGCGAGTGACTTACAAAACATAAAACTAGAAAGTTTAGTTTTATGGAATGAGTCCCAACAAACGCACTTGGCAACAGTAAAGAGGAAAACTCCAGGGTGGGTGGCCATCTGCCTCCATCAGGTGAAGGGGTGGAGAAGAGAGGAGAGAACCAAATGATGAGAAAGCGGCAACAACAAGCCAAACGCAGGCAGGATGGTTAGGTCCTGCAGGAAGGTGCAGAGAGTGAGGAGGTGGGCAGTGGTAGAATCTGGGTGTCTAGTCTGGCGTGTTAAAGGAATGTCTGCTGCCTGTGTCGAGCCAGAAAGGTTCATCATTTTCTTATATGTGTGTGATGACGAGAGAAAAGAAGACAAAGGACAAGTGTTTGCACCTGGCCTGAGTTCACCCGTCTTCACGTCTCCATGGTGACAAGAGGAAAATGCTTTTTGAAATAATGTTTCTAATGCGACTCCGTCGTTGAGTTGCTTTGTTTTTGCTTCTCGTCTTCTCGTTTGTTGTTAATAACACATCTGGATATCTGTAAATGTTGAATGACGACTAAAGGTTAGCAGGCAGGCGTCAAGCTGAGTGATTCCTGTTAACTCGACTTGTTCCCTGCTGTCTTGCGGAGCCATCCTCCCCGTGTGTGGCCAGCGTGAGCCTTGAATATCCGAGGTGTTAGGCGAAGCGTTTGCAGTGAGCTCTCCTCGGGCGCAGACAGTGAATGCGCCTCAGCCTCTCCGGATCTGAAGGAGAACTGTCTGAACCTTGGTGCGGGGCAGGGGGAGGGAAGGAAGGGAGAGGGGAAAATGACAAAAGGAGAAGAAAAATGTGGGAGAGTGAGTCATATGCATGTGCCTGTGGGAAAATAGCCACTTCCTCTGTATTAAACACGCGCAAACACCAACAAATGTTCCCAAAGGAGGCTGGTATGTTGATGTGGAGCTGAAGGTGACAGCGCTGACTGCTGTGAAGATGGCAGTGAGGCCGAGGGTTAATGCTGATCCGGGCGGCTTCATGTGTTGTTGCTAGTTTGTGGAATCAGGTCTTGAAAACCTGTAAGTCAGAGGAGGATGGAGGAGGAGAGCCAGAGTCTGGCCGACCTGGCTGATGTAATTGGTGGAAACATCAGTGTGTCAGAGGGATAAATGATTTCACAGAGCGTCTTTGTCTTGCTTTGTTTGGCTGTTTGCTTCGTCTCCACTCTTACTCCTGCACAATGACCCACATTATCTAACATTTCATGGTGTCCTTGTCATTTGAGAGAGAGATTTTCTCCTCTCCTCTGGAGATACGTCGCTGCGACGTGGCAAGCGTTGGGCCGTCAGGGCCTCTCCTGTGGGCATGCTGCCTGCTGGCCCCCTGCCCAACCACACGCACACAGCCAGCCCACAACCGTACAGCTGCAGGAGGGAGGGCTCGCTGGCTGATGCACACATCTGCTGGAGCCGACTGCGCTAACGTGAAGCTAGCACAGAACCACCGCTGACTGATGAGTGAGCGGAAGAAAAGTGCAATCAAGATATTTATGGTTTATCATTAGTCATCGATAGCCGTGTTCAAGCCCGAGCACATGGAAGATGGAGTTTAAGTCAATTCACTGGCCTAATAACACACATGCATGCTAATATCCCCTGGTGAACTGACATGTAAAGCAGGAGGAGCCAGGAACCCAGCAGCTGACCCTGGCGTTCGCTCATCCAGGACCTTTATTAACATCTGTAATTGCAGTGAGAACCACTGAGCACTTGTGAGCAGGGTGGGAGGCTCCCTGCTGGGCAGCCCACCAGCAGAGAGCGTGTTTAAACCCTGCTCTCTGTGACTTTCCCCTTTGTTTTCGCTCACACATTGTTCAGTGCCTACTGGTGTCTCTGGAATGGCAGACAGGACTAATGTTTGTTCTGGAGCAATAACACAATTAAGATTCCACACATTTCTGTCTCCACACACACTCCACCGCCAGCCCCGTCCTCATTTTCTCCCTTCTGTCCTCATCTCCTTTCCTGCTGTCTCCATCTCCTCTCACCCTTCTGCGTCCCTGCCCTTCTTGGATTTCAGGTGCACTGCATTCTTGGAACTGTGCTGCAGTCTTGATATGGATGAATCTTTTCTTAGCTGGAAGTCTCCCAGCTTGTGACCTGGGTGTAATTGTCTGCACAAGGAAAACTGATGCCTGTCCTTCCCTTCTTCTCGTCTCCTCTTCTCTTTCCCCTTCCTGCGCCCCCACTACTGTCCCTCCACCTTTCTTTCTGTTTTTCGTGTTTTGTGTGGAGGGGTGTTGTCTGGATGCTGCGGTGTGAGTTTCAGCGTGTGCGTGCACGGTTATGTAACTGTAGTCTCTCCCTGGGAATAGGCCGCTGCTTCTTTGAGCTCTGCTTCCTCCTGCCCGCTGCCCCGACGGCAGCCTATGAAAGGAGCCAGCGAATTCCTGTCAGCCACTGGGAGTCGAGAGCAGTGTTTTGACACGAGAACGGAATGTGGAAGGCGGGATCTTTACAGGAAGTGACTGGCAGTAGAGTCAGATCCTGGACTCTTTGCCTCAGTTACCTATTTGACACTGTACAGGAGACTGAATATAGAAGATTACAATGCTCTTTTCTGGGAACACGAGACAATCGACACGGTTAGGTTCTACTTTAAGTAGGTGCAAAATCTCATTTGAAGTTCTAGATATAGGTATTTAGACAAAGTGATCTAAATCTTTATAGGCCGTAGAAGAAGAGAAGAGCAGAAAGGGAGGGAAGGGCGGAGCGGTGCTGGTTTGAAGTCCCTGGGTCATCGGCTTCTGGCCTGGTTCCTGGAAACCTGAGACTGGATGCATCGGTAGATGGTTGGAAAGAAAAAAAAAAAAAACGTAGCTCAGGGTGCTCATTTAGTGTATGTGGAAGTGAGGGATGGAGGGAAGAGAACCGCTGAGCGTGTCTTTTACCAGGCTGAGTCTTGACTTGTCTGGGCTCTGGCTGCTCGGCGATCAGCAGAGTGCTCGTCATTCGGAGGAAACAGGAACAAGGAGACGGGAAGGAAACGGGGAGGAAATGAAAGAGAAAGAGTAGCACTATGCAAGCAGTCCAGGGAGTCAAGTAATCTGGAGCAATCCAGGAAAGGCATTGATACATAATGCAGCTTTTATGCAAAGACGTTTTGAAAACATTCGATTTAACCTGACACGTCAAGATTACATCAGACGTCGACACCAGTCGCGAGGCCTGCGTTTCTCATGACCGACTTGCACATTGCCAATAGCTCCTCATCTGCCTTGAGTTATGTGCAAGATGCCGGCGACGACCGCAGCGCAACCTTGGAGACTCATTTGCATTCTGTAAAAGTGAAGAAACGCTTGTTCACGCAGGGAATGTGGGACGTGGCATCCACTTCCTAAAACTCCAGCGTCGGATTGCTGAGCATACGCAGCGGAAAGGTGCCGCTAGTCGAGTTCAGCCGGAACCTGTTTGGGCTTCTCAGCTCGGATGGTTGGTCTGGTGATGCTGCAGGCGTCCTGAGCGAGACGGGTCGAGCTGTTCTGTCGGGACGAGACAACGCTTGAGAGGCGGTTTCTCTAAAGAAACCTATTGGATTTTGCAGTACATGTTGCAGTGCTGGTGCAGAACGTCCGGAGAAAGAGGCCTGTTAAAAATAGAGTCAAATAAGCTGCAGCTGGTCGTTTGAGGCTTTCATTCACCATCAGTGGTTTTCTTGAGCTGCTCAATCTCGTCTCCTTGACGAGGACCAAAGATCTGAAGCCTTTAGGGCCAAAGAGCTGAGTGCAGAGGTTGGAGAGGAGCTTGTTCGTACATGGTTCGAGTGGAACGTGTGCATGTGCTCGTATGTGTCCGTCGCATTCCACTCCACCCGTTCTGAGCTCTCCGTCGTGGATGACATGTCATTACGGCAATTACAGGGCGAGAGGAGGGCGCGCACGCACACATGCAGCCAGGCAAACTGAAGAACAGGGTGACTTTTTTTTTTCTTTTTTCCAGATCCTCTCAATTCTCACTCTGTCACTCACTCTCTCTCACACACACATGCCATACCTTTGCATGTGCAGAAAGCTGCACGCCAACAGAGAGGTCCCATCCTTTATAAATCCCCTCTCTGTCTTCTCCAGTGAGCGTGTGTTCGCCCAGCATTCCTCAGCCCTCTCCTCTCATCCCTCCCCCTCTCCCTGTTCTCCACACCACCAACTCTGTATCTCTGTTCGGCGTTTGTGTGTTAGAAAGAGGGCGAGCGAGGGAAAGCGAGAGAGCAGGTCTCTTCTAAGACTGAATACCTTTTGTAAAAGGAGCTGGGCTTGAATGGGAGTGGTGTTGGTGGCAGTTTCCCACCATATTTAGAAGCTCCCCCCTCCACACACACACACACACTCTTCCTCCAGACACACACTCACTTGTGTACATGTGTGTATTAAGTGCCAGCACAGATTAGACTTGTCAGCTGATGAGGTGAGTTTAAAAGCATTTGGATCAATGCCTGTTGGGTTTGGCGCATTCTGTCTGTGTGCAGCTCGGAGCAGCGACACCTGAGAGCATTCCCCCCTGCTGAACGCACCCAGGATTCAGAGGACACCTCTACCAACTTTACCAGCATTTAGATGCACAACACAGACCACGCGTTCATCCAGAGGCTGCCACATTCGTTAGAGATCCACCTTGTCATCACCCAGTTCCAGTTCGCAAACGAGGTTCCAAACCTACGGCTGCCACGCTGCACCGTCACAGGGAATAGCAGCTCGGTTTCAATTCTTCATCTCGCTCTCGTTTCTCGTTTCTCTGTTTTATTGTTATTGAAGTGTCTGATGATGCGGGTTGAGTTATTTAGTCTGGCATCGGTTGAACCTGCCCCTTTAGAATTTGACCATTATTGTGACTCTGGCCCGTGAGAGGTTGATGGGTAGCTTCAGCGCCTTGCGTGATGCTTTTGCCGAACAAGGGGCACAGCAGCAGGAGTTTGGATATCTTCTTACTTCTGTGTTTTCCAATCACATGAGTGCTGGTATTTAAAACAGGCGGTTGTGTAACATTCTTGCTGCTTGTGCACGAGCACTCGGCAAAGTTCATCGCTCTGCCCCAGTCCGGTAAAAAGAAGTATGGCGGTGACTTCTTGTGGTAGAAACAAAGGGGCCCAGATCAAAAGCAGCTCCTTGAAAAGCCGTCATGGCAGATGCATGAACTCTGGGCTCGTCGTGCAGCAGAGCCGTGTTTGTTTTCGCTGAGGTAACTCGCTGACGTAAGATTTCTGTAGGTAGTGTGACAGATTTGTTTGAGCTGCAATTATTGCTGATATTAAAACAGTGCTAGATAAACACACACAGAACCGGATTTACTATTACACCAGCGTGGAAATCTAGATTATTGGGAGTGATGGACGCTGTTCATCCACTGGGACGCGTTCTGCTGTTACTAACTCCAGTGGCTGCTACAGTCCAACCTACTTTCCCTCCGACTTCAGAGTTTTTATGGATTTCCATCGTCTCCACTGCTTTGCCCCCGTTAATGGAGCTCTGGGGAGAAGCAGGATTACATCTGAAATCAATGCTTATCTCTTTCTGTGACACATTCACTTGGACGGACTTGTCCTGTGCGCAGTGGGGATAATCCTTCCGTAATAAAGACAGACCCAAAGCCACACCACGGGCTAATTTTAGCTGCCTGCGTGTCCCACACAGCACAGAATGTTGTAAGAAGTTGTCAATAATTGTGTTGAAGTCAGCAAATGATTCATATTCCCTGTAGACGGTCAGTTATGATCAGTCGCTGTTTTCAGTAGGTCAAGCCTGTTTAGTTGTGGGCATATTGTTCCATTACCACAATATAGTGAAGTTTCCTATATTTAATCAGATCATTATCCTTGTTTGGAGGCGGCACCAATGTGAGTTGGTGTGTGTGTGTGTGTGTGTGTGTGTACTTGGCTGCTGGTGAGAGAGAGGTGTGAAGGAATCTGCTGGAAGTAAGTCAGACAGTCTGTTAAGTGGTTGTGAATATCCATTATGCTTCATCTGGGGGGACAAGCCGAAGTTGTTGTGTGTGTGTGTGTGTGTGAATGATGGATGACTCTATGAGTAAAGAGGTCAGAGCTGCCTCTGAATATCTAGGGCTTCTGTGAGTGTGTGAGGGAGCGAGGGACGCGTCGGTGTGTTTTACTCTTCGTCTTTTATGCTACAGAGGCAGTTTCTATACTTACACAGGACTTTCTGTCCGGTGGCACACGGACACGCACTCACACTCGCTTCTTCACACACATACACAAAATCATTCATATAGTCGGACAAGTGGGTGATTGTTTTCTGAATCCAACATAGAATTTTTCAATTTAACATTTTATCCCTGCTGGGAATCGACACCTTATTCCCCCCACATTCCACTGGGGAACAGAAACCACTGTGTGTGTGTGTGTGTGAGAGACGCATGGTGTTGTATGAAGCTGTCAGCAGCAGCATCCATCTGGTAATGATTCCATTGTGGAACAAGGGTCATTATTCATTCATTGATAAATAAATCTGTCAATACATGGATCCTACAGGAACGGTGTGAACAGCTGCAGCACAAAAATGATATTTCATTTCTATCAGGACCTCAGTTTCTGAGTAACGATCACCTAATGACAGCGTTGCTGTGTTGGGTCGACTGATTGATTTAGACTGTACCTAATAACAGTGTTGTTCTGTTCTCCGTAGGCTGAAGTCAGGTTATCTTACCGGCGTTGTGTAGTGTTGGACAGTCCTCCTTCTCATTCACCAGCTATTTATCCCATAAGCCGATGCTTCGTTTACTTAGCCCGACTCTCTTCCTCCCGTCCTCCTCCCTCCTTTAGTCTCCGTCTAGCTCTTCTCTTTTTTCCTGGCAGAGCTGAGAGTGGTGTTACCATCTGTCTGTGATGTGTCCTGGATGCAACTGCCTGTGGTGTGTGTGTGTCTGTGTGTTCAAGGCAGGATGGCCGGGCTGAGCTGGGAATGGGGCTTGATGGAGGAAGAGACTTTTTGCCAGAGTGTAGAAAATAAGGAATTAAAAGAAGACGAGGATGGAGAGGTAGAGTTAAAAAGGCGAAAAGGGACACAGGGGAGTGTGTGTGTGCGCGTGTGTGTGTGTGTGTGTGTGTGCATGCTTATGCTGCCGCTGTATGAGCCACAGCTGTGTGATCTACTAACCTTTTCAAAGACCTTGACAGTGCGAAAGGACGAGCAGCTGAAGGAAGAGACGCACAATGACCCGCAGCTGTTCTCAGAGACGAACGCTGCGTGTGCTCACACACACGCAAAACGTGTGCGTTTCACTTACAGTGTTTGTGTGTGTGTAGACATTAGTCAGTAGCTCTTTAGCAGCGATTTCACTCAGCAGCGTTGGACTGAAACGCCTTCATCATTCAACAGCCAACGCCAGCAACGAATCAGTGTGTGTCTGTGTTTGTGTGACGTAAGTTCGCTCTCGTCGAACCCTTTAGCTCAGTTCATCAGCTGTGTGTGTGTGTGTGTGTGTGTTATCCTACAGGAGACAGCATCCAGCTGACGGGAGGAGTTTTGTGTTTGTCTACGCGGTTTCTATGCACATACATTTTTTCCTGTTAAAGTTTTGTTAGCAGATTGTTTGAAACCCTGATGAGAACCATGTGCACGCCACTAGATGTGCAGCCAATTAGGTGAAACTATGTTATTTTCGCTCTGAGATGAATGGCTCTGGTTGTTGTCTTTATTTTTTAAAATTTTTTTTTTTATAGTTATGCTTTTTGGTTTTACTGCTATTATTACACAAGAGAAGAAACCGTGTCCAGATTTAGCTCCAGCTTACTCTCCACTACGCCAACACAGCTGACCCCAGAAGACCTCGGGCGACTTCTGCTTCATTTGCATGCTTATGTGGAATAATGCTAATCCACAGTGTGCTGTATTCACAAAGCTGGCAGGTGCAGTTACTAAGTAACTAAGATCTTATTCATACAATATTTCTTTTATTGTTAATCCTCCAAGCAGGATATTTATATAATCCCGCCTTTATTTCACATCACTATTGTTGATGGAGAGCTTTGAATTCGTCTCCCGCTCTCATCTGTGTTTGTCTGCCTCTTTAGTCTTTCTTCTTTCGTACTGTCGTGACGTGACTTGTCGACACGACTGTGCAAAGCCAGTCAAAGAGGAAGCCCCAGTACTGGAAAGGCTGTTTGACGCGCTGTGTTTCTGCCGTTTATCGCCTCGTACCTGTTACTATCTGTGCCTTTGTGTTCCTGCTTATTGCGCTACTTCATTTTCTAGCTCGCTGTGTTCCTCCAGTCAGCGCGTGGCTGACATACACGTTTTTCATCAGAAATGTTTATCTGTGTTTTGATCTTAGCGCTTATTCAAATTGCGAAAGGACCTGCTAGACAACAGTAAACACAATGGAAACAGCCGATTTAATAAAAAGCTCCTCAGCAATGCAAAAATGTTTTCACGCTCACATGAGGTAGAAAATGACTTTGTTGATGAGGTAATTGCTCGATAAACACTGAAGGAAAGGACTCGGTTGGCTCAGACTGCCAATGAGTTGAATTGAGAACCAGTTAAAGGAACAGTTCACTGTACTCATTTGCAAAGGTTGGATCAGTGGACATCAAACAAGTCTTTAGGTTCATCTTGGATGAACCTAAAGACCTGTTGAGTACAGTGAACTGTTCCTTTAACTGGTTCTCAATTCAACTCATTGGCAGTCTGAGCCAACCGAGTCCTTTGGCAAATCATTCAAAGACTTGAATGATTTGTTCCTGATGAATGAAGTTTATTACCAACAGTACTTGATAATAACTTACTCTTCCCTTTTTCCGTCATTGTTGTTTTCGTGTACACATCCTATTTGTTGGCTTTATACTATCACAGGGAAATTACACCTGATCAGCTTTTTTAGTATCACCTTTCTCTGACGTTGCAAGAATGGAAATTTGTTTTAGTCACAGTGTGTCTGTACATCACAGCTGGCTCACTCTCTCTCTCTCTCTCTCTCTCTCTGTACTTTCCCAGGTAGGGCAGTTCAGTGAATTTCTCCATGAATGTACGTCACAATGATGATGACAGACCAGATTCCACTGGATTTGGCCCCGCCCCCTCTCCTGAACGGGGAAGTCCCTCTCATGCCTCACATGGTTAACGGTGATGCGGCGCAGCAGGTAAACGTGCACTCACACAGACACATACATGTTTCGGGCGCTTGCCTTTGTTGTTGTTGCGTCACACAACATACCTCACTGGTGGTTGCCACAGGTGATGAACTGCTGCCAAGCTTTTACAGTAACAGGAAAAGGGAACACGAGTGATCACGGCGATGTGTATGTCTCAACCCCCGGCCCATTCCCTCAGAGCCCCGAGGATGCGTGGTGGGAGGCTTTTGGCTGCAGCGCATAACAGTTAGGGAGGGTTTTGGCTGTAACACGCAGCAGTTAGGGAGCTCTTTTTATTGTAACACCCTGCAGTTTAAACTCGGTTCCCAGTGTGGAATCAGGGATCCAGACCGATGATTATATAGATTTGTCTCTGCGTGCGTTTGGGTGTCCGTATTTGTGTGGATTTGTTTGTTTCTCTCTCTTTCGTACACTGTGTGTGTGTGTGTGTGTGTGTGTGTGTGTGTGTCTGTCTGTCTGTCTCTGTGTGTTTGTGTTGCTTTCTCCCTTCTGGTGTGTGTGGGCACACAAGCGTCTGTGTTGAGTCTGTGAACATACTGCACTTAAGTGTTTGTCCGTTTGCTCATCTAGTTTGTGTCTTGTTGGTCTTGACCTGCCTACAACAATTCAGGAGATCAAAAATATGTGATTGTCACTGGACGTGATTTGGTATCGATGTAACTGATCTTGGGGCATGTGGTTCCTATCCTGAAGAGCAGAAACATCCTCATCATTCCTTCATAAATTGGTCATTTTAAGTAAATGTAAAAGTAGGTTTTTTTTGCCATAGTTGGTTTTCAGTCCCACTTAAAATGAGACTTTTGTGAGTGTGTCCAGCTCTTAGCTCAGCTTTGACAGTCAGTCTGTGTAGCAAACATGCATGATCCGACACAACAGTTTTACTTGGCTTAAACATAACTCCACACACACACCCACATGGTCTGATACAGGGATTTTCCTCAGTCTTTGGTGAACGTGGGTCGCCCTGTACTATGCTGGGGTTCCCATAGCAACAGCAGGCGCTGCAGCAGATAGAGCGAGTGTCTGAGGGAGAGGAGCAGGTTAGTGTGAGAGAGATGGGAGAGCATGCAGACGCTACGGAAGAAACGCAGGATATGAGTGTTTTACGACGGCACACCTGTGGAACATAGACAGGGCCGCGCTCGTGTGTGCACGCATGTGTGTGCAATGGAGGGTCACCTGTTCCACGTCTACAGCCACGTGTACACCCTCAACAATTTGTATGCGGAGAATATGACGGTAAGGTGCATGCATGCAGACTACAGGCGCAGGAATGAAAACTGCTCGCACGCTTTAACTGCGATGTCGTGTGTGAGGATTCTGACAGGCGGCATGAATAAAACAGAAGGGTCTTCCACAAATCAGGGCGTGTTAGATGGCAGCAGAGTCCCACTATCAGCGTATCCAACGCATATGTGTGAACTCTTTGTGTCCTTCGACGGTGTGTTAGTCGCCTCTGCAAGCCTGTGTCTGGCCTGGTTTGTGATTATTGTACGTTATTGTTCAGTGTCATTGTGCTTCGCTTTAACTATGCTGTGTTGATGTGTTGGTACAGGTGATCCTGGTGCAGGTGAACCCGGGGGAGACGTTTACCATCCGGGCAGAGGATGGCTCACTGCAGTGCATCCAGGGTCAGTCCCCTCTAATATTATCATATTACCGTGTGGCCTGTCGGGCCACTCCAGTGTCCGTTATCCATCACTTTAATTATTTGCTAGCTGCACAGGCATTAAATCAAGGCTCTATTATATTATATCTATTGAACATTGTACATTAATATGAGATTATTGCCACTTTTTCTATCAAGGCTAATGTAATGGAACTGTAATGTATTTTTAATGCAGAAACCAATTTATCGTCATTGCTGTTGGTCTCCTGGCTTTAATTTTCCAACATCATAGCCTTGGAAGGGGGTCAAGCCTTTCAGCTGTTTCAGCACACGTCGTTATAAATTTGAAATTGTCCTCACTGTTATTAAGCAAATCTGAACGCTTTCCTCACACACGCTGTGAAGAATGCGTTTGCAATATGCCATTCATTACTGCAACAGTAAGGCTGATGACAGGCAGTGGGGGAACGTCTGCTTCCCAGCGCGTTGAAGGCGCATTCAGTGGCAGATGAACGCTACGCGGCCACGGTCTCTCTGTCCGACTCCATCTGATATCCGTACATGAAAAGCCGGGGATTGTGAGACGCTTCTAAAGATGGAAGGAGGTGGCAGCAATGCGGGAATTCCCCCACTTTTTGCGGCCCTGCGTCTCGCTTTGATGATGTCAGCAGAGTACGCTGCTACTCAGAAACTTTGTAAGAGCGTCTTCGTTTTCGTTGTCGGTCTTTCCCCGTGCGCCTGCCTCTCTCGTCACCTCTCGCTCTTTCTTTGCCCTGGGAGAGAGATGCTCGCTCCACTCCACGTTGTTACTAATTACAGCTAGCCTCCTCTTCTCCGCCTGCCGTGTAATTTAATTTTTCCCTTTTAAATCAGAGCGATGCTCCAGGCGGACCTGCGGGCACAGATAACGCCAGATAGAAACAGGATAAGAAAGACTCTCACGATAAGGAAGACGGATGCATAAATAAAAACGATACGGTTGACACGGAAAGTTATAGATATGGATCAGTGGCTTATAGGAAGATGGATTAAACACAGATGAGGAAGGATCTGGTTCAGGATCCAGTGAGTAGAGTCAAAGACTCACCATTGACGTAGCATAGGCGTGTGCATGCAAAATTTAGCATCGAAGGCACAGTGTGTGTCTGTGCTTTCTTTTACTACAGTCACTGACAGTTAATTGGACGGGGGGCTGGGGCCTGAGGTCATGTTTGAAAGCATATATTATTAATGCAGAGGCCCACACACACTCGCTCTCTCTCCTTCCCTCTGTCTCCAGAGGAGGTCACTGGGTTTAATGAGAGGTGGAGTGTGGCAGTGTGCTTTGAGGGCGAACCGAGTCGCTCCTCAGACGGAGCCTTGGTGTGATTACTGAGAGCTCTGTGTTTGCGTACGCCTGTGTACTTGTGTGCCTGCGAGTGTGTTTGCATTTTGGCGCAAGTGTGTGTGACTGTTTGTGTAACGGAGCGAGATTACAGAGACCTCGGGGCACAAGCAGGAACCAGCTTTTATATAAAGTAACCTCTGTTTAGCTGCTGCGTGCAAACACGCACACGCGGACACAGATGCTCCGCCGAGGCAGGACCAGCCTGGAGACGTCGGCGCTGCAGCCAGAAGAGGTTCCTTCTCCAGCCTCCCTCCTTCGCTGCCCTCCTCTCGCGCTGCTGCCTCTTTCTGCACATCTTGCTTCCTTCTCTTGCAGCGAAGGGGCTGTTGTATTGGTTTGATTGATGTTAAGTGCTGCTCATTATCCACGCTGCCGCTAAATGCTGCTGGCTGAATTATGCTCTTTTATTTGGACTGAAAGTTTACGTTGAATTTTATTGCGCTCATCAAATTCCATAACCTCAGGGCCCATAAAATCCTCTCCTTAGTTGCGATGGTGTCTCCAAGTGTGACATCCTCTGCTCCCCATGTCTCCGTGCGCCGTTTCAACAGACTGACCTCTCGTTGCTCTAACCGTTCCCCATCACACTCCACCTCCGCTCCCCCAGGTCTATCCCACCTTCTCATCCGTTGCTCTCGCTCTTCCCCTCCCCCTCCAGACCCCCTTCCCCCCACCAAGACCGTTCCCCTGAGCTTTCCCACACTCACATCAAAGGATAAGACTCTGGAGGGGTGTGCTAGAGCACCCTGCTCTGGAATGCGAGCGTGTTAATGTGCGTGTGCATGTGTGTCTATGTGTGCTTTACAAGGCCGTGTTGGTTTACTATGCTGTTTGCTCTTTGTTGGACTTTTATGAGGGATGATGAGGCCAGGGGTGAGGAGCAGGGAGCTGTGCCCTGCCAAGAGGATGTGATGCCATTAGGCTTGGGTGGCAGCACAGCAGCCCGACGCCACCTGCGGTGTCCTCACCGTGAGCTGAATTCGGCCATAATCAGCAGTTGATTAGTGGGTTGAGCTCCTCTTCCTCGTCCAGCAGGCTGCTCTAGTAAAAAACGCCCTTATGTGGGAACGAGCTACAGCCAAATACTAGGTTATTATCAATAATAGTTGGACTTTCTGCTGTTCCTGCAGGTTTTCTGGATGGATGCATGGATAGGAGCCTCTGAGTGCTGATGTGTTAGTGCAGACAGGCCGCTCTCTATTACTTACAGACAATGTGTGTTTTCTGGAGAGAGTGTGAATCATCTGACGCCCGTTTTGTGGTTTTCCAGCAGATGTTTGCTGTTTGTTTTCTCTCTCTCTTTGTGTCTCCCTCATTTTGTTACGCCGTCTCCGTGCGGGTGCATCCCCGTTCTGTTATTTCACATTGCCACGCTACCCCTGGCTTTCATCAGGCCTGTGTCTTAGGTGGAAGTCTCTTATCAGACAGACATCCCCAATAAAAATGAGTTAGACATTGCTTATTTTTCCCAGGCAATAAAACTGCTTGCTAGAAAATTATTAACTTAATCTGGAGCATTAACGGTAATGGCTATATAAGTGAAAACGAATTGATGCTAGTAGATTCCCAGATTGAGGGCTTTTCTTCTGTCTCTCTGCCTGCCTCTGTATCTTCATCTCTCTGCCTCAGTGCTTGTCACAGGCGGGTGCGTGATGCTGATATCCCTCTCGCCGCTGCAGAAGCACGTCTCGGCTCTCTTTTACCAGCCTTCTGCTGCAGTGTGCGCTTCCACACTCTGAGCTCTTTGATGTAAATGTAAATAGCTGGTTGAAAGAAATATGGTGGAAAGTCTCGCGGCCTGTGTTTACACCAGGCCAGATGGCTCTAAACAAGCTGGGGGGGAGGCAGAAATGCACAGTTCTTGGAAGGGCTTAATTTAGAGCAATGTTTCAGATGGTCCCGCTGCTGCTTCTACACAGAGGTGGTTCTTTTAGGAACTTTTTTTAAAAGCTGCCTGGAAATCCAATTCCCACCCATATGGGACAGCGGGACAGTCTCGCTGAAATGAAAATTGCTGTGCTGCAGTAACACTGTCGGCTGATGTCTGTATTGCATCTGACCTGTCGCCTGAAAGGATTTACAGCGTGTGCACTGAAATGAAATGTTCTCATCCCTATTTGTGTGAAATTAAATGGGAGCAGATTCATAGCCATCATCTATTTATAGCCGTCATCCAAAATAAAGTCTGGGGTTGGATGCATGTCTTTTCTTGTGTTTGTGTGTCTTTATGGGTGTGACTAGACAAATTAACGAACGTAACAAAACTCATATTCATTACTGATGTTGGGTATTGAGTATTGTTTGGATATGGAGGCGCGTCATCCATCCAAGACTACATCCCCCGGAAACCGCCAACAGATTGATAGTCTCGGAGCTTCTGTCCTTTCTTTGTTCTTTCTGCTTTGTGTTGTGCTACAGTAGGTAAAGACTCGCAGCCATTCACGTAAAAAATCCCCTGCCTGTCTGTAATGTGTGTTTAAGTCATTCTGCCTTGACGGCCAGGCAAATTAGGGCAAACGAGCATTTGCCCACAAGCTTTTATATCCCCAGGCTAACTGTAAAACTGGCGCTGAGCTTAGTGCGGGTGTGTTATGTCCTATTGGATTTGGCGAACTGGTCACCATGGGAATGAGCTCCACTGCAGGTGGCTTGTGGTGGAATGTGGTCCCTCCAGGCATACGTTACGTGCACTTGTGTGCAACGTACCTGCCTTTTTCTTTCTGTGCTGCTTTCCACACCACTGTGCTTTTGGATCAAAAAGGACTCCGCATAAGGTAGCTAGGAGCCTGACTCCAGTGTGTGTCTGAGCAGGAGAGGGAGTTGATTGTTGTTGTACGCCCTGCCCAGCACTCGCTTATAAACCCAATGCCCTCACACAGTAGGGCCTGAGGAGGGGAAGCGGAGGGAGGCTGACGTGGAGTGGAAATAAGATGATATAATGATATAATGAAGCAAGGTAAATAAAAGAAGAGAGGAGCAAAGTAAAAACGAGGGATGGAGTGAAAGTGAGAGAACCAGACGCTGCATGTCTGGTCGCGTCTGCTGCCATGCATTCCGGGCGAGGCCACTTCCTCTCTGCAGTGACCCCGGCCACCTCTGCACTGCCGACTCGCTCTGGCCTGCCAGCTCCAGGGAAGTCTGCATTCGCTGTTAGGGCTGGCCCACTTAGGTCAACATGGCGTTAGCAGGGGGTGCAGAAAACTCTGGAGGCTGCTGTGTCTGTCTTCGAACGTACGACTGTGTGAAAGTAGAGCAACAGCTGTGTAGTGGAGAGCGCTTGCAGAATTTTCCAGAGAGACAGAGCGAGAAAGAAAGAGCTTTTCTAGGGATGAAATTCTTGGCTCCCTTGAAGCTCAGGGTACAGCTGGAGCACTTCTCCCTCCCTCCTTCCCTCCTCCTTTTCCCTCCCTGTCCTACCTCCTTCACTTCCTTCCTCGCTTCCCTGCCTCTGCCTCTTGTAGTGTTTTGTAAAATTAATATCCTGGCCATTTGCAAGATGCAACTTGCATCATAACACTCGTGCTGCTTTTGGGCTTAGATTGATTGCACATAGCTTTATTGATCGCGTGGCGATAGCATTCATCAAAGCGCTGTGTTCTCTAAATGTGTACAAATGTGCCCGAGTCGCCGTGCACAGCTGCACAGGTTACACATGTGAGTGTTTACACCACGTCTGTTTGGATTTCACAGGGAAGCCTCCTTTAGTTTCACTCTTGGATGGACACACATGTGGGTCAGTTAATGGGTGGGCCCCGCCAGGGTGGTTAAGGAATGATCAGAGCCTCTGATGTATAATAATAATAATACAAATATTTGGTGTAGGCTTTGCTCAAAAAGGAATGAATTCAAAGTGGGGCATCGAGGGGAAAGTCCCGGCTAATCTTGGAGCTCCAGTCTCTCCTCCTTTTCTTTCCACTGACACTCACGCTTCTTCTCTTTTCTCTTCTCCTCTCCCAGCATGTCTTCCGCCCTCGCTCTCCTCCATCTATCTATCCCTCTGTCCCCCTGCTAATGCGGGGCATTCCTGGTGTGTGACTCACAGGCTGAACAGCACTGGGTTTGTGTCCAGTGAGGAGGTTTGTGAGGACCACAGAAAGCGTGCGCGGGGGTGATGAGTATGAACGTAGCAGGGTTGGACGAGGGAGGAGAAGTGACTCGTCGCTGTTCCGCCTGGAGGATTCAAATAACAGAATGAATAGGGAGCAAAGAAGGGAGAGCAGGAAATGATTGAGACCCTGGGTCTGTTTACACACAGACAGCTGTTGCACGTCTTCTCGTTCTTTCTCCCTCCTCACTTTCTCTCCCTGCTTCTAGACGTTTATCCTTGATTAGGGAATGGTTATAATGAGTCATCCCTGTCTGGATTTTGTACGATTGCGTGCACGTGCATACTTGCTCACGTATGTCAGGAGTCTCTCCGTGCGCGTCCCACGAGCAGGCGTGAACGCACGAACGGCAACAGTATGTGTATCCACGCATTGTGCGTCGCATGGTTACTAATCTCAAAACATTTATATCAGTGAGCCCAAGAATAGCCTCATGTGATAGTGAAGCAGGGTGTGTGTGCATGTGTGCGTGGGTCCTGAGTTGTTATGTCTGGATTTGCAGCTGCATTGTTGTGTGTGTGTGTGTGTGTGTGTGTGTGTGTGTGCGTCCTATTTTGTTATATGTTGTTTGTGCCAAGGTGACTGTGATTTCTGCCAGTATAAACTGCTCAAATGTCAGCGTGTTCCACCAGTGAAGAGAGCACAAACAAGCGTGTGCTTATTACCATGTCAGTGCGACATTTTAAGACTTTGCGTGCGTGTGCTCAGGTGTTGATCCAGGCATTGTCTGCGCCTTTGAAATGTGTTTGTCTTGGAGTATGAGAGCCATGTGTATTTGCGTCCGTGGGAGTGTGTGGCTGCAAAGGTGCGTAGGTGCGTGTTAAGATCAAAGCACGGGGCCCGGCTGGGCCCGGCTCGGCCCGCTGTCCCTCCAGACGTTACGTTGCTCAGCTCTGGAGCAGACCCAGCTACAGAAGTAGGTCGGCTGACAGCTGCCCTCCTCTCGTTGGGGGAGGACCATAGAGGGAGGTTTGGACTGGGTGGAGGTATGAGCTGGCACCGAGGCTACAGGCTGAACACTGACTAGGCTTGTTCTCAGTAGTTATGGGCAAAGCCATATGCAGATGTTGTAGAACTTAAATACGTTGGGAAGAAAACTCTAGAGGACAGTCCACCCAGAAAATGACATCTCTCCAGAAGACTACAGCATATTCTGTAATTGTGTAATGTGGGTGTAATGCAGCTAGTTTTTAAGCTCCCTAGGGATATTTAGCGTTCGACGCAGCCACGCTGCATAGCAGAGCTGCTGCTTGGCCTGTTCTTGCTTGTCAAAAGGCATATTTCTCCTGACTGGGTCCCACATGGATTCAAACACGACGGCAAACAACCAGAAAGGAATAAATAAAAGTTCTTTTATGCAACGTCAAAATTAGCACAATTTTGTCAACAATTTAAATGCAAGTGGATACTTTGAGGTGGTGACGTCACACAAGCAAGGGTGGACGTCTCATAATTTTTTAGGATTTTAATAGATGGGAGCAAACTGTAGTTACACATCATCCTGTAGCTCAAAGCCGGTGTCTCTTCTTCAGTTAATATATGTATTGGATGTTGGTGAAGTCATTGTGGCGTTAATGGATTCATCATCAGGCCTTGTTGTTTTTTATACCGTTGTTGTGCAGCTGTGAGCTCTGAGGCTGGACGTTGAGGGCTTACTCGTCCTGGGTGTAATGTGCTTATGCATACCTGCAGACGCACACACTCATTATGTAAGTACACTAGCGCCAAGTGTTCAGGTGTAGCAACTTTCCAGCTGACGATTTACATTCCATGCACAGCAAATCAGCAACATTCGCACATTACAGAGCGCGGCGTCAGGATCAGTAGGGCAGGTGTGTTTCTTTGCGCGTTTGTGTGCGTTTGCTCGGCCAGCTGTGTTTGTATGCGTGTGTGTGCTTATTTCAGCATCAATCTGCAGAGTGCCAGTGTGGTTACTGAGGGCATGGCAACACAGGAAGTCCTGACTTCCTCCTCCATCACTGAACCTCACCCTGGCTGTAGCAGAGATGTCAGCTGGACTTGACTCACCGGAGATGGGTCAGAAGGAGTGTGCGTGCGTGCGTGTGTGTGCATGTAGCGTCACATGTTTAACAGCAAGCAGTGATATGTATATTCAGCACATTGTGCTATTTTAAAGTTGTCTCCCACGTTTCCTGCTACAACTCTCTCTCTCGTTTATCCCTCTGTGCTGTTCTCTGGCTCTTTTTCACTACACTTCACATTTTTCATCCAAGACTTCTACTAATTAACTTTAGGGCCCCTGTGTGTGTGCGTTGGCCAGACGGCAGAGGAAACCTTCGTGGGAGTGTGTCCTGCTCTTGGAGCACAGATAACATTACCCTGCTGATGCTTACATAACTTCCAGGCAACGCCACGTCACAAGTGACCCAGACACACACATGCACAGATTTGCTGGCATACATGCAGATAGAGGAGTAAAAGTGATGCACCTAGACCGGCCTCTGTGCGGCCTTGAGAGCTTAAACAAACACTTGTGTTTGTACCGTGTGTGTGTTTTGCTTCCAAAAAAATAAAGCAAACTTTTTAAACGTAAGTCTGTTTTGTAATGTTCTGTGTTTTCTGCGTGTGTGTGTGTGTGTGTGTGTGTTGGGAAATCCATCTGAGTCTTATTGGTTTGTATGTAGGTCAGCTCACAAATGGGCTTTCTTGGTCTGTTACCAACACCCCACACACACAAATGCACACATGCTTTCCCAAGAAGGTCTGTTTCCTTCAATGTGGTGACCACTTGTGCACGGCTGAAGCGAAGGGAAAAAGGGAAAGTGTTGTACTAGGATATAATGTACAAAACACTGACCCACACAAAGATGATTGCACACTGTTGATCAGTAGGTGGATGTACTCATGTGTTGTTACCGACATAAGTAATTGGGGCTGTGTGTGTGATAGGACGCTTTTTGTTTGAGAGTGTGTTGGGGGCCCAGCTGCAGCTGTGTTTGACAGCTGTATCATAAGAAACATCTGATGAAATGTTGCATCATCTCCTCTGTGTGTGTGTGTGTGTGTGTGTGTGTGTGAATGCATGTATAAGCAGCTGGACACAGTCACAAGATTGTGTTTTCTTTTCTTTTCCTTTTTTTATTGGTATAAGTCACGTCTGCATGTGTTTCTGAGGGTCTGTTGGGAAATGTGTCACGCAGTTTGTGTTCACCATGCGTGTGGTATATGTTGCATGTTTTCGTTGACAAAAGCTAAATGTTTAAGGTGAGACTTGTGTGTTTAGATTACTGTAAAGATCGTTGCCCTACGTTTCCTATTTAAACCACTTTTATTTTGCTGTGCTGTGGGAGTTTGTTTTCTGGTTTCAACCGGTTGCTCTTTTTGCCATGACAACCGTGTTTTTGCATTCAACACCTGCCTGTTGCGCCTTCGTCTTTTCCCCTGCGTGTCAGTGTTTGGTACCGTCAGTCAACGGAATGGATGCTTTAAACAGGGACTTTCAAACAAATGTGTGTGTGTCACTGTCTACCAACCGATTGCACATCTGGACACGGACCTCTGATTTATTTCAGACATCCTCATTGCAGGAGGAAATCGTCTTGACTGAATGTGTTGTCCTGCAGGCCCTCGCTTCTGAATCCGAACGGCTCAAGTCACAATGTCAGATGTGTCTTCATCTTAGATTTACTTCAATAGACACAGTTAGGTGCTTGGAATCAATGATGATTAATTATTCAGCTGATGTAATCAATGCATCCGGTGTTTTGATATCAGTGGCACAGGTACAAGCATGCCATCATCCCACATGCAGGATATGACCTCATATCTGACCTCTGACCTCAGCTCTGGAGCAGTCTCAAGCAGATGAAGCAGCAGGTGACACATAAGAAGGGAGGAAAGCAGAGGGAGTGGAGTTTGTTAGCTGGTGTCCGGGATTCCAGTCGGATTAGACAGAGGAAGTCGTGGCTCTATTTGTGGTGCTTGGAGGGAAAAGCTAGAGGCGAGACCAGTGAGTGACGTTACAACCGTGTGGAACGAGGACCTGTATGCGCGCACACACACACACACACACTTAAAACCACTAAATGCACGTGTACAACCGTTGGATCTGAGTTTTCTAAATGGTGATACTCTATGACTTGTAGCAGTGTGTGGAGCGTTGGCAGGACAAAGACTGTCTTGTGTTTTGGAGATGGGTTGGAGGGGTGTAGTTGAGCCTGCTGGGTCCAATCCTGGGGGCCAGGGATGGGAATGTTCACTATGTGCGTCTGTGTGTCCGTGTGTATAGGTGTGTGTATGTGTTAGCAGAGGAATGCCGCTGTTTGCTGAGTGAAGAGCACAGAGGCAGCAGAGACTGTCCAAACACACTTCTGTTTGCCAAGTGTGTGTGTGTGTGTGTGTGTGTGTGTGTGTGTCCGAGAGGGGGTGGCTGGGACACTGAGCGGGGGAGTGTATACGGGACAGTGTGTGAGAAAGCGGGAGCGTTTAGTGTGAGTAGTGATGGAAATGGAAAGAGGTTTAGAGGAGCTCTGAGTGTGTCTGTGTTCTCCTCATGCTGTGACCCTGGACTCAATGAGGACTTTCATATTCCTCCTGGTCTCCATGGTAGGTCAGCAGACAGGACTGAAAGAGGCCTGTCTCCTCGTACCTGTGACCTACGCACACGCCAGGCTGCACTGTAGACTTTACCCAGGTTATGTTTGTCTGTGCGTAGGTGTGTGTTTGTGTTTACTGTACCTTTGGCTGTTTGTTTGGCTGATGGTAGGTCAGAATGGGGGGGGTAGGAAAGTGGGGGTAGGAACAAAGGAAAGACCTAATGATGAATTCAGGAATAAATGGAGGGATAAAGCAAGTGATATCTTACATCAAAGGAGGGTATGGAGGGTGGATTATTGGTGGGGGGGGGGGGAGGGGCAATCCGGCAGAAGGAATCCCTAATATGTCTGGAAGGTTGGACGAAGAGGAGAACAGAGAGAACCGGGATGGAAATGAAAACAGGACCGATTGATAAGGAGCCGAAGTGTGTGGCAGGGCAGCATGGATGGGGATGTGAGACACAAGCACGGACAGAGGAGCTCGGAGACCTGAGGAATTCATGGACAGTGAGAGGCTTGAAGGGAGGGATGATGGAGCGAGAGGGAGCAAGGGAGTGGTGAAAACGGGAGATAACGGGTCACTGATACGGTGCTTTATGAAAACAAAACAGCTGACGTTTGACTGGTGTCAGCACGGACAGAAAATATTAGCGTGGCCTTAACGCTGGTGCCGTTGTAGGTACTGAGCACCTCTTTGTGTGAGCGCGTGTGTGATTTGCCTCCAGCTGTCCCAACGGCGTCCCAATGACTTTACCAGCCGCAGACCTCCACCTCAGAGAGACGGGGGGGAAGAAGGGGACGGAGACGGTGGATGGGGGGAGATATGGATAGTGGAAAAGTCAACATCGCTTTCAATCTGCTAATTCTATTACTTTTTCATGCTTTTACTTCAGAGCACAGATTTTATTTTTTTAGCACCCTCATGTGTTGCACATACCTTCATTTATACAAAAAGAGTGTAAACGTTGATAGTTTACACAGCATTTACATTTGTAGTTGTGTTAAAGTGGGTTCAGACGGAACAATGTTCAGTTGAAGTGAAGGTTGTGACCTTTTGACCTTTCACTCAAACCTTTCAGGCACAGGTTACTTGACTGGAATCAGGGGCACGCAGATGCAAACTGTTACACATCTGTGTCATGCTACGCACATCCCCGACCCTGTGTGTGTGTGTGGTCTTGTTTGCGACTCTGCATGTGCACTGTTGACATGCATCTCATTAACGTCTTGTCTCATTGTCTGTTTCAATAAATAAATCTTCCCCTCCATCCCCAGGTCCTGCTGAGGTTCCCATGATGTCCCCAAATGGCTCAATCCCCCCCATACATGTACCACCAGGATACATCTCACAGGTTTGTCCTTGTGTGTGTGTGTGTGTGTGTGTGTGTGTGTGTGTGTGTGTCTAATTTCAGTGAGTTTATACTCTCTGTGGTCATCATGTGAGCAAGAAATGTCCCTTGATATGTAGCTAATAATTTAAACGATTCTTTCATTGAGTGAAAATGAAGTACTTTGAAGACTCACCACGTTTTACAACATGATTATTAAATTTGAATTTTTTATTAGGTGCTTCGGTTTTGTAGCAGCCTGCCTTCTGGTTTGATTCAACGTTCACCTTGAGAAATGGAAAATTCCTAAAATGCACCAAGGAAAATTAAATCATGTGTATCTCAGCCAGATGTTATAAGATAAGATTATTGGTTTTACCCCCCACACACTGCAGGGATGTTGTGCAACAGGAGATCTTTGATGCAAACGCGAGCTGCCTGTTTCACGTGTGTTTTTACTTTTCCGTGATGCATTCAGGCGATGAGAGTTGTGCACATGAAACCACACAGAGAGGATGGAGCAGACGTTGTGACATTCATGGTTGTAGCTCAGAAGGAGAACTTACCAAAACAGCCTCCTCCGCCAGCTGAGCACTGAGCAGGAATGTTCAGAATTTGTTGCGTGTGTGTTCCCTCCGTTCTCATGTTTGTCCTCAAGGACTCAACCTAGTATATTAATTTGGTTAAAGGTTTGGGTTAATTAGGACTGACATGAGTCGGTGAACGGTTAAAAATAAACCTGGGGTCTGCGCGTGGTGGGATCGTGGAAGTCAGGTCATTGGCTCGCAGTGGTTGTGTGTTGGTGTTTTTATGCGTGTGTTTGCATGGCCTGAGCCAAGTGTGAGCGGGAAACACTGTCACTCTTAAATAAACAGGCCTGAAAGGGGAGACAGACACTGGGTGGGTAGATGTTTTCGGGGGTGAGCGCCAGGGGACGGGAAGGACGGATGGATTGGGAAAGAGCAGTGCGGTGGAGAAAAGCAGCGCGCTGACAGATGGATTTTGCATGTGTGTGTGTGTGTTTGCGTCCTCTGTGGTTTGTGCTAAGTGCTGCATTGTGATCGTGGGTGTTAGTGTGTGCCTTTGCTAGTAAAGGCAGCGTGGGCCGGTCACATCCACATGTACTCCTGCAGGGACTTTGCCCCGGTTTTCCTGTAAACACTCTGCAGCAGAGGAGGGGATGAGGGGCAGATAGGGGGCCATCTCTCCTTCCTCCTCCTCTTCTCCCCCTTCTCTCTGTTTTTCACTCTGGGATTAGCTCACCCTCTACCTCCCCTCCTCACCCTCTTCAATACATGAACCACCCCCAGCCTGTCATATTTTGGCGCGGTCAGTTGCCTCTTAGTGTTTGTGGGGGTTTGGGGGTAGTGGTATTTGCTGTGTGTGTGTGTGGTTGTTGTTGTAGAGACCAGTGGATGACTTCCCCTCGCTGCAGGGGGTGTGTGTTTGCTCCCTCGGCTTGGAATGCAGGCCTGTGAAAGTGTCTGAATAGCTGGAATGTGTGCGCACGTCCCCATGCATGAATGTGAAAGTGAATACATGCATGGGGACGTATGTTAATTTGAGGCAGTTCTTTGGGACTTGTTATTGAAACCTGCAGAGCATCTGATGACAAGATTGAGGCATTTGTTTTCACCACATTAAGGGACAAAGCTCTGTGTTAGCACAATGCACTGCTTGTTAAATGAATCAGGCTGTTCATTCCATTATTAGACGATTTGATGGACAGGACACCTGCTCCTTCAAATTAATGGACAGCAAAATAGCAGCAAGAAAGTGAATAAGCCTATTTCATCCTGAAACCTTGACCTGGAAAAGAAGAGGAACCTGCGTTTCTCATTGTAGAATCTCGCGCCAAATAGCGAGTGAAATAACGAAATACGAGCGCACGCTGTGTCTCCGCTGAACAATGCAGCTCTCACTGTCTGTCTGCGCTCGCATGAGTTGTGGGCACCAGAGTTCATAGGTCTCCCTTCTTGCCAGATGGAGACCTCAGTGTGCAAAATTTCACATCTCCGTGTTTTCCGCAGGTCCTGGAGGATACCACAGGGGTCCGTCGGGTGGTGGTGACCCCCCAGTCTCCAGAGTGCTACCCGCCCTCCTACTCTCCAGCCCTCTCCCCCACACACCACCTCCCCCCCTATCTGGCTCATCCTCACTTCATTCCCAACTCTTTCTACCCCCATGTCAGCCCGGGGGAGCTGCCCCACCAGTACTACCAGCATCACCTTCCCCCCATGTACGGCGACCCAGGTACTGTCCCGCACCAGTACCTTCTGCCACGCAGTCAGGAAACTTATGTGCTGTTAAAAACCCAAATATTAATGAATGCACACATTATTAATTCCCTTTTTCCTTCTTTTGCAGAAATCATTCCAGTTTATGGGATGTCTAACTACATAGGCAGAGAGGACACTTATAGTAAGCCACAGCCCAAAAAGATAAAGGAACAGAGACAACTAGAGCGACAGAACCGACTAAACTCGCCTCCATCCACTCTGTATAAGAGCAGTCTGGGGTTAGCACACAATGGATACAGGTGATCTTACCGCCTCTACTCCCTCTAGAGATTCAAATATAGGAATAAAGCATTTGGGAATAAAATCATTTACACTTATCATTTATTGTACAGATCAGCAACATCTTTGTTTTGTTTGCTCTGCCCCCCTTCATTGTGAACACATTTTCTTTGTGATACAGCAACAAATCACACACCCCATCAGTTGGGTCGGTGGGGTCCGGAGGCGGAGGCAGCAGTCCGGGAGGCAAGAAGCCAGAGAGGCGACTCAGAAGCAGCCCACGAAGCAGTGAACCTGAGACACACGCACAAGGTAGGACAAATGCGGCGTGAAGCAGGAAGTGAGTGGCACACACTCTAGGTAGACGGCGAGGGGTCACAGTGATCGTACACCATCAGGCTACGATATGGGCATTTCTGTAATTAGACTGTTTCATTTCCCAAAGAAATACAGCCCCACATGCAACACGAGCAGCTCCTATCTCCTTGTGGCTGTTCCCCCCCCCCCCCGTGTCTCTATGTGACTCGCTTTGTCCTCTTCAACCTCACTGCCCCCTCTGCATTCATGTGGGCAAGATAAAACACACCTTTCATTCCTCTCTTTCTCTCTCTGTCTTTTTTTTCCTCTCACAGTGAGTCGCTGGGGGAAAAAAATGAATGAATGCAGCTTTACTGAGGTGAAGGGATCCACAGAGGGGCTGTGGGGGTGGGGGCTGGATTATGATGGTGGGACTGAGGTAGTAACGAGGGGAAGGGGTAAGAGGGGTTGTCTGGGTAACCACATAGCTGAACCTGTCCCCGAGCGCTATCGTTTTACCTTTGCTACAATACCGGCCTTGTTGATGAAAGCTGAGCCAAGGGGGATGGCAGAGGGGGGAGGCCGGGGGGGGGGGTCGCATACCTGTAGAGTCCTGCTTGAGATGAAGGAAGCCTTTGAGCTCAGGGATGTAGACACCGTGGCTCAGCCTTATCGCAGCAAAAGCCCGAGACACTAAGACACACTTACTTACTCACTAATGTTAAATTCAGCAGAGGAGCTCGTTTACACGCGCCTCTACTTCGAACTGTGCACATGCATCTGGCGTCTTAAGAGGGTGGTGACAGAAAAACAAAGCGAGGCATAAAATCATCCACTCCCTCATTGTAACTGTCAGACGTCTTCAGATTTACTCACTTCATAAAACTCTGGCTCAGTCCACCACACGGCAGGGTGTCAGATCAGAGGAACGCATGAGTCCAGGTGTGTGAGCCTTTCAAATCCGCGCTGGGAGCTTACGGAAACAAAGTGACCACGTTATGTCATTTTTCTTTGTTGCTGATCAAATTGTTGTATATTTGTGTGATTGCAAAACTGTTGAAAGCCTATAAACATAACTGGTGTAGTTTGGCGGGGTCGGCTGTAAACATTATGCAAGGTTTGTTTGGTTGCTTCACACTAATTACCTCTCGAAAACGTATTTTTCACTTCGCTGCACACGCACCATGGCGGCACGGAGCACGACTGTAGGTTTCACAGATGAATGTGACGTGACGCGTAGTGTTTATGACAGACAAAGACATGTCAGCATGTTGTCTGCGTTGGTCTGCTGGGGTCTCAGTACTGCGCTGGAGATCAGGCTGAGTCAGCTGGATGTACCACACAACGCACACACACACAAACACCCCGTGACTAGGCTTCCTGTAAAACAATCAGAGCACGAGGGTCCGGAGTATTGGCGGGAGGTAGGTGGGGGGAAACGGAGAGAGTAGAGGAATGTGGGGTTTGAAGGTCAGATGAGAGAGGAAGGAGAGGGATGCGAGTTAGCAGAAAGAAGAGAGCTGACCCGCAACTCCGACATCTCAGGGAACGGAGAGATGGAAAGACGGAGACGGAGAGTTAAAGAGTACAAGCATTCCGAAAAGTAGCTGTTTGGTCTGGCGCATCCAAGTACGGTCCAACCCAGAATACCACACACACACACACACACACACACACACACACACACACACACACAGAGCCGCCTACGCTTTGCCCTTGATGCCCTTGGCGTGTGTGCGTGTGTGTTTGCGTGTGTGTGTGTGTGTGGGGCTATCACCCTAGTGCCAGTAAGGCAGCAGGCTGACTTGGCGAGCACAGTGTCCGTTCCCCAGTAAAGCCAGCTCCTCTGAACTGTGTGCTGAGCAGAAACAGATGTGGGCTCCGTCCCCTTTGTTCCTCCGTCCTGGCTCCGCATCATCACCACGGATCCTGTCTCTCACTCGCAGAAACGGGAATTTCAGGAGAAACAGATGGACCGGCTCCCTGAGCTCCTCCATCGCTGCGCTTTGCATCATTGCCAGGTGCTGTGAATTTGGGCAAAACCAAGACGTCCACCACGTGGCTGTGAATGGATATAGGTGTTACAGTGATCTGCTGTTGTAGCACTTACAGTAACCAGGAAACACAGACTTGTCCATGCGCTTATAATAAACTCAAAAGTCTGTAGGTGCCACTTTTAATACGCTGCTGATAGGTGGGTTGTTTTTCCAGCAGGGTCAAAGGTCAGACAGTTACGGCTGTTACGACCTCGCAATATGAGAACGGATTTATAAGACATTAGTAAACAAACATCTGATAAACTGCTTCTACCCAAAACTGCTCCTAGGAATTAAAAGAATGTGCATGTGGCCTTTATTGCCTCAGTGATGACTTCACTGTTTTAGTTGCAATGAAGTGATAATTCTAAAACAATGGCAGCGGCACAATGTCCTGTAATGTGGAAATGTGCGAGCGCTCTCACACCCTTCCTCTACTGGGCTGTTTTGATGAGGGTCGCCATGGTGATAATCTCTGCGCCCCCCTCCCACCTCCCAGCTAACGCCACCCCCTTCCCACCAACCCAAATACGGCCATGTTTGCAGGGCAAGGCAGAGGGTAGTGGGGTGGAAGAGTAACTAGAAGAGGGAATGTCAAAAAAAGGAAAAGAGGAGAGAGAGCGAGGGGACAAGGAGGGAAGGAAGGACGCAAACTAGTGGATGAAAAGGCGGTAACTGGACTTAACGGGAGGAATGTCTCTCCTGCCGATATCGCGTTAAAGGGTCTGGTGGGATTAGAAGGGGAGGTCGTTCTCGCCAGTCAGAACGAGGACGTGACACATTTCCCATCCCGCCGAATTAACCTTGTTTAAAAAAAAAAGCAAATTAACCTTGTGATAAAAGCCGACCCTGCCGTCGGGAGGGTTTCTTGAGCTCAGCTGGGTCAGATAGTGTCGGGGGCCTGTGATCTGTGCCCGTTGCGCCGTTAAGCTCACGTACACAATCGCGCTCGCAGTCATACGTTTCTTGGAAGAGCCGAGAGTTTGTGTGTCACTTGGCAGTTGAGACGCTCGTCTGTCTGTGAGGGCAGCGGCGGACAAGGGCTGTCTGTCTGCGCTCACATGCCCTCACGAAACCTGGTTATTGAGACGAATCAGGTTAAGTCAGGGAACTGGAGAACACAATTATATGTGTTTGTGCTGCCACTTGTTTCAGTTTGATATTGAAATTGGATGGATGGATTTCATTCTTTTGGACACAACAGCAGCAGAATGATGGTATTTGATATTGTGCTGCTCATGGAATAAGATGCTCACTTGGATTAATCTGACTACACATGGCCAGAAAACCAGGTTTCAGAAATCCATCTGCAATAACCAGATTCTGTCTCTGTTACCGTGACTTGCAGCAGGAGGACATTCACCTGGAGGACATTTACTGAATCACGTGTCTGCCAGCACATCGTTCAGATTACAATCTAGTATTTAAGTGTCTTTTGCTTTCCATCAGTTTCTCTTCACCAGCGTCTCTGTCTGGCTCTCTCACTTTAATCCCCTTTATAAACAATTAGGACTCTGGCCATGAGAACCAAACCTTCACCATGGCAACCACAATTTCAGGCATGTCTCAATGACTTCCATACTCTGTGTTTGTGTGTGTGTGTAGCCCAGCTGTTGAACAGATGGAATTCTTACTATGCAGCAGATGACAATACTGTGGAATCCAAGGTCTGGACCCCTCTTTACCTCCGTTTGCCCCTTTTCTCCTCTCCTCCCTCTGTCTGAACTCTGCTCCTACTCTTTCTTCTTTGTCCTCTTTCCCCTCTCATCTCTGGGTCTCCCCTTCTCCTTCTTGCCGAGTGCTCGTCACTTCGCTTTGTTCTCCCTGATTACAGGCTTCTAGAGATGGGTATCACATCTCACTTTGTTCCTTTAGGGCGACACACACACACACACACACACACACACACACACACACACACACACACACTGTGGCCTTGTGTGTGTGTGGAGCGGGGCCGAGTTAGTGGCGGTTGCCACATTTTTCGCATTTTTTTCCAGAACTCAAAGGTCTTTTTCTGTCCCACTGCAGACAGACTGCGTCTACGAAGCGCAGGCCGTCATGCAGGAGGAATGCACCCTCCTGGGTGTCAAAGTGACTCACTTTTACTGTAGCTCTGTTCTGTCCTGTGTGATGCTGTTATTTTAGTGTATAGGTGTACGACATTTAAAAATACATCTGAACACAGCTTAGAATGATGACGTGACCCAGCGTGTTCACAGGCAGAGAAACCAGTGGCTCCTTTCGCTTCGCATCTGTATTACAGCGATTTAAAAAGAGATTTCCTTATTTTGTTTTTGGTGTCTTTTGGAGAAGCCCACCTGGATTTAAAAGCGGTCTCTGTACCATAGCTACAGCTGCACTGGGATCAGCATCTGCTCTGCTCCCCTCTGGTGATGTCACATAAAGTTGTGTAATCCTTGCCTCGCATCTCCCTAAGCTCTCTCCTCCCTTGCTCGTTTCATCCCTGCTTTTCTCCTCCTCTCCGTTGATCCCCGACTCACTCTTTGTCTCTCAATTTCCTCATGTTTTTGTGTTCCTGTGCCCAGACTCATCTGTCCTGTCCTCTCTTCTCCCTGCAGTCTGTCGCTCCGTGTCTCACTTTCTTCCTCCTCATCTCCCTCTCGTCTGGTTTCGGCTCAGCTCCCCGGTTCCTCGTTCCCCGTCTTCACCTACTGCCCGACGCTCCCTCACGCCGTCTGGCCGTCCCCGGTAATCAAACACAGGAGGCCGGACGCAGACAGGATGTGAGGTCAGACGAGGAGAGGAAGTGAGGGTGCGTGGGCAGCACATAAACAGAACGCAGAGAACCGAGGAGTGTATGTTCACTGGGAAGGGGCCGGCTTTCTGTTTCAGCCGTCATCATCAACTCTTTGTGGTTGTTCTCTGTGTTAAACACTTAAACAGCTGGACTCAACAAGCACAGCGAGTCATAACACATTCGGCCGTGAGGCAAAGCAGAGGAGTTTTTCACATTTTATTACCGCTCTCCTGAAATGTTAAGTAAACCTCTTTCCTCCGTCAGGCAGGAGTCTGTGGGTTGGCCACCAGTCTCATTCAGTGCTGTAGCTAGCAGAGAAAAGCAACCGTTGGATTTAACAGATGTTCATTTGCAACGTTTAAACGTCCATCCATTGATTTTCCTACGAGCCATGGACTGTGGAGGAGCCCGTCCATCTGCTGGACTCCCGAAAGACTGCACTGTCACTCTACATTCCTCAGCGCGTTGCTCCTCCCGTCTTGTTGCTGCTTATTCGTCCCCGTTAATGCAAAGCTACCGTCGGCTCTCGCTGACTCTGATCCTGACTTGTTTTCACCATTCAACACAAGAAAACAACACAAAGCATTATGGGTTTTGCCGTCTTCCTGTAAAGATGCTGTCCACCGGCCCCGGCTAATAATTCATTATTAACATCTGTAGTGCTGTAATGGAATTCCACCTCTTCCTTTCCTCAGCTGCCAGACACAGGACCTGCAGCTTTTAGCAGCTCGTATTCTCCCTTTTCACTCGGCTGTGATGAATGTTTGGAATAATCGAGGTCAGCCTGCTGGTGTTCGGTGCCGCGAGCCCACGTGTGCGTTCATTCAACTTCAGTTTGAGTCCAAATAGATGATCAGTGTGTGTATATATAAAGAATGAGCAGCAGTGAGTTGAAGTGCGGTTCACCTGCTGAACTCTACGCCCGCTGTCACATGCACACACACGGTAGCTGAACCCTGCTTCTCCTATCACCCATCCCTAGTCTCCTGTAACCTGATACTGGGAGACAGACACTCACAGCCTCGCTTTTTTTTATTCTAACACACACACACTGTGGGGTCAAGTTCAGGTTGCGCTTCCATGACATCATTGTTGCCATGACTCATAAGTGTACCCCGAGGCGAAGCAAAGCCCTCTCCTCCACAGAGCCTGTCATATGGACTTAGCCACACGCACACACACGTTACACAATCTCTCATTCATCACTTGCGTTTTGCACACAGTGACTTTTTAAATACTGTATGTCCACGAACGTGTGAAATTGTGCGGATGCCTATTTGGTGGTTAATGTGTGTTCCACAGCTCGTCACGTTGCTTACCACACAAACACACACGCATGCACATCCTGTGTGATTTACAGTGGTCAGGCTCGGATGGAGAAAGCAGGCCTCTTCTGGTCGGAAAAAACCTCGACTGCGGCGGCGATAGCGCGAGGGGGGGGGGGGGGATGAGATTTCCATTAGCCGCACACAAACACACACACACACACACACACACACGCTTGCACTCACCTTCATAATAACCCCAAGTGTCCACTAAATCACCTTTAGTTATGTTGTATCCCTGACCAGACCGGAGCATGGGTGTGGGTTTGTGTGCATGTGTGCATGTGTTTGTGCTACCTGTGTGTGTTTGTGTGCATGTGGGCCCAGCAGCAGTCCACCCCATCACACACACAAAGAGAGAGGAAGCCCCTAATGTAGGAGAGAGGAACGAGTAGCCCGGCTCTAACGGCATTAATGCGTCCTGTTTGGGTTTTTTTGACTGAAGTGATTTTTTTTTTACTGTTTAATATTTTTATACTTTGTTTCCAGTTTCTTTATTAATAACGTAAAATATAATGTAAAAAATGTGAAATCTTAAAGAAATAATCATTCGGTACTATATTCAGCCGCACTGCAGGGTTATGACAACACTGCTGACGTCGTTCAACACGGAGCACAATTATTCACAGGTGTAGGAAATTATACTTAATAATGATTAGGAATAATGATTTTTGGGAACTGATGACTCCAACAATAACCAATAGTTACTATGTCCAGAGCAGAATAATCACCGTGCAGCGGGAGTGCTTCTTTTTTCAGTATTCCCCGTGTTATTTACTCTAGGTGAGGAATGTGTGACTAATGCTTTTCTGTGGAAAGCCAGATAATTTAATGTCTTTTCCAAAGGCTGTGATCATGCCTGGATGAGATGAAATAGGCAGAAGAAAACAAGAGTTGCATCACACACGATTAGACAACACATTTTTCATAATTTAGCTCTGTTTTTGTTCCCTTTTTCCACCAATGATTTGGTATGAGTTGGCTGGATTGTTCCTACAGGGCTGATTAGGGAGTCATTTTAGGTCCTACATGCTCTCTATCTAGATGCAAACCTTGGCTGACCTGACTGTGAATAACATGGCTCATGTAAATCAGCAGCTGTGTCTTCAGCGTTGCTTTCAAACTTTTGATAGTGTACTCCCCTACTGTATGTAGGGGATTTCTCAGTCCGACTGTGCACTGATGGCAACAGCAAAAATGGCAGATAGCTGATATTCTTCTCTGCTACTGTCTCCTCAGATCACGATTCAGAGGGGAAGCGTGTTCAAGATATGCTGTCTGCAATCGACAAACCACAGGTCAGTAGCTGCGCGCACACATGGAAAGACGCACCACTTCCATCCCTCGCCTCCTCCTGATGCAGCCACAGCTGGAATGACTTTTACCGCCTGCTCCACTGTTTCATCCTGTCACCGGGATAAACACAAGAACCTGACGCTCACGCTAGATGACGCTCGCATCGCTGTCATTTCCTGGGCGTTCTCGTCCGGCTCGGCTCGCCTCGGCCACACGAGGGCAGCATCTGCTCGTTCACGTCATTCAACCTCCACACGTGCCTCTGTCGGCTAACACACAATGCAGCAGACACCCCCCCCCCCCCCCAACGGGATTGTGCATGAACGAGCTCGAGCACGGTTTGCTTGAGACGCATGGCTCGCTGTCACACAAGTGTGGTCAGCGGGATGTGCAGCTGGACCACCTCTGAGCTTAGATCAGGTTTCACAGGGCTGATGTTTCTGCTGCCATAACCTCAAACGACCTCCACGCTGATAGAGCGAATTTGTGGGATATAATGGAAAAGGGAAGGAAGAGACAACAATTACGGCAATTATGAGGTTTCCTCCTGCTTTTGGTGCGACTCTGACTCTGCAGTACCGTAATATATCAATGCAACAGGCAGTTTGATAGTGGTCAGTATTGACAATGAGGTATTATACTAATAAGATGTCTGTGATGATTGTATATCTCGGACATTCATATTTCCATTTTATGCTGGCAGACTGATTAATAGCTGAAGATGTCTGATCCAGATTTCATTAAAACCAAAAGCCATTTTTCACACTCAGCTCTTGAAGCAGATCTATGGGCATTTGGTCAAATGAATGTAAGCACGGACAGATTAACGGCTGTTATTCTAGCCGCGCGTTCTGTGATTTCTAACCCACCGAACGGTGCAACAGTAGGTCAATGCGCGTCAAGTAATTAATGAGCTGTAGCTTAAACAAATGTTTTTACGAGGATGGTAATGCAGGGCAGACACTTCCTTCTCTCGCACAATAGATCACGTTGAGGGCAACACGTTGTGATGCCATTACCCAGAATGCATTGTGACGCACGTAACGACGGTGGCTTTTCTGAGAGCAGAATGAAGTAATGGCGAGGACATGTTTGGTACATGGCTTTTATGTGTCTTATGGTAAGAGAATCAGACTGTCAGTGAAGAGAGGGACACGATATTCACCCTTCACTACAGGCTGTAGATCTTTTCTGTTGCTTTCCTTCCCTCTCTCTCTCGGTGCATTCACTGCAGTGGAAGAAAGAAGTGAGCTGAACTGAATAAATTCCATCAAACACAGATGTTTTCAGACATGTGGGCGCAGCGATAGTTTCTTATAAAACCTTATCATTATGCTCTACATTCTCAATGAAATGCCGCGTCTGTCTCTCTGCCTTTTCCTGTCTGTCTGTCTCTCTTCCTCATAGACAGTCTGGGCATGGTTGTGGTTTTCGCTGCCCTTAAGGCACTTTTGTCTCCCATTCAGTGGATGTGGCAACTGGAATGGCAGCAGACTGTGCTAAATCACACTAAATTGGCTCTCCCACCATGTGGCGCAGCTAAAACTGCCATAAACATGCAGACACTTGCAGACGTGCACATAGTTTAACACGGCCTCTTTTATTTGTGTGTTCGGTATTTTTAGTTTTCTTGTGCCTTCTTGAAATGGATGAGCATCAGCTGAGTGTTAGCTCCTGTGTTACAGGTGTCCAACGTGCAGGCGCGGACCGCACGGGTGAGCTGGGCCCCCCCAGCGGGGCTGGCGAGCAGGCATAACGGGATGCCCGTAGCCTGCTCCTACGAGGTGTCTCTCTCAGATAAGGGACGAGACGGAAAGTATCGCCTGGTATACAGGTAGGAGACGCACAGTGTCAGCTACAGATGCGCCTCAGGCAGTAAAGGTCTGCTGGGCTGAGTAGATTGGTCTGTGTGTGTGTTCCAGTGGCGAGGAATTGGAGTACCACCTGAAAGATCTAAGGCCAGCGACAGACTACCACGTCCGGTAAGCACTCACCCTGCTGACCTGTCCAGACTACACCAGGTCTGTCTAGCAGTTCCAGTCGTTTCACGTTTGCTTGTGTCTACTTCAGTGTGTCGGCGCTGTACAACTCTGTTCGGGGCTCGTGTTCGGAGGCCGGCTCGTTCACCACACACTGCAGCATCCCCGACGTCCCGTTACCCCCGAAACTGTCCCACCGCTCCAAGAACACCCTAACCCTACAATGGAAGGTACAGGCCCCGGCACATTTCAGCAGGGATTTTAAGATGCATCATAAGTGTTGGTAATCCGTGATAAAAATGAAACGGTACCTGCTGCTTTACCTGCTGAATCTTTAAGCTGGACTTTGTCACAAATAAAGACACATTCTTGCACAGTGTCGTTAAGGTGCGTCCTGAATCCACCAAATATTTTAGTCCACTCACACTGTCGCTGATAAAGAGCATAAGTAACCCAGACATAATATGAGGCCGGCTGTGAAAGCGCAGCAGGTACTTTATCTGTCTCAGCCTTTGATCTTATCTTCTCTCGCTCTCTCTGTTGCCTCGTGTCCTCCTCCCTGTCGTCTGCAGCCTCCGGGCGACAACGGCTCCAAAATCACAAACTACCTGCTCGAGTGGGATGAGGTAAGCCTCACTCCTCTAGTTCATCGTTAGCCGTGCTTATGTTTAGCTTTTTTTAAAGCCGCTTTTCCAGGTTGTTTGGTTGTTTTATTTATTCTTTTGTTATTTCTCCCTGAATCTGCAGGGAAAGAAGAACAGTGTTTTCAGACAATGCTACTTTGGGAGCCAGAGACACTGTAAGCTGAATAGACTGTTTCCCGCCTGTGGCTACACGTTCAGAGTGGCTGCACACAACGACATCGGCACAAGGTACTGTTGTTATTGAACACGCGAGTATGTAGACTCATATGCGAGCAAGCATATCGATGACGGCCACAATACGTGTGTGTCCCTGCTGACATCTGTTGAAACCTGCATGCACCAGCCTGGCTGTGGCTGTTCTTCCGCATGGGGCGTCAATCCTCTGCCGCGTTCTCATTTACTCGTCCCCTCTTCGTCATTATGGCGGAGAGCATCGCCTCTGCAGCCGTTAGGGTGACAGGAAGAGAGGAGGAGGTGATAAAGGGAGGCGATGTGAGCTCTGTGGCTGAACTCAAAGAGGCCTCAATGCATCTTTCAGCTCGAGTCCACATTCAGTCACAGACAAGCTTAGAGTGACTGGCTAGTTCTCTTAAAAACTGTCTACGTCTTCTTTCTTTGCTACAAGTCAGTTAACCTTTCCCAGCCTCTTTCTTCCCCGTCTGGCTTCGCTCGTCGCCTTATTACACACAGCCACGACATTAAGCCAGCAGGTGGTCTTAATGCGGTGGCTGATCGGCGTATTTAGATCAACATTTTAAATGAAAACAACAACGTGCTTGTGTTTTATGCAGCGGCTTCAGCACCGAGGTGGTTTTTTACACCATGGGCACTCTGCCTGCTCTCCCTCTGGCACCGCGGCTGGTCAGGGCAGGCGTGTCCTGGGTGACCCTGGAGTGGGTGCGTCCAGAGGGCAGTCCAAGTGAAGACCAGCTCAAATACACATTAGAGATCCAGGAGGACAACAGTGTGAGTACCACACACGTAGAATTAGAAAACTAGCGCTAGTGTTGCTTTTAGTGGCACAGTGACGTTTATGAGCACGACAGGTCCTGTACATGTCCCTCACATATCAGCATTTATTGCATCTCATGTGGAAATGTTCACCAGTGGTAATATATGTGTCCTGCATCTCCCACAGGGAACAGACTTTCATCCAAAGTACACTGGAGAAAACTTGACCTGTACTGTACAAGGCCTGAAGAGGAGGACACAGTATAAATTCAGGGTGAGCGATGCCTTCGGGTGCCAGGTTTAGTGCTTTTGTGTGTGTACTGCTCCGTGTGATGTTTTGGGTAAACTCGTCTTATTTGAGAGTTAGCAGAGACGATCAATGGCACCTCTGTATAGAGATTATGCTCCAGATTATGCTCAGGTCCTCGGGCTTCGTTGTGTACATTGAATCGTTTCGTAGTTTTTGTACTTGGTCATTTTCCAGTCACTGATGTTCTCTTTCTGTTAAATTGTTTCCAAGGTTACCAACCCATCCTGATGTCTTTTAGTGCTAATATAACATCCATTAATCTAGAAATGAATACAAACCTCCCCCCAGTTAATTGGATGCAATTTAACCAGTATCAAAATAATTCACCAGCCATGTAGCAGAACATCTCCCTGCTCGGCTAAAAGCAGTGATAGCTGTTCATAACATGGGGACTCTGGGAAACACAATGTTCAGACGCTCTGTAATTGTTACAGCTTGTGTGCTAATACAGGCTCCTCGCTGTATGTCTTGCTACGAAAATTGCATTATCGTGTTGCCATTCCTTTTACCCGTCACTCACGTCGTCGGCTTGGATGGAAAATGTTTTACCGGACAAAAATGCTCACACGCCAAAAGGGCTGCGCTGTGTTTTCCGTGATGTTCATGTGGTGTGCATGTCTGGGAACAAGTCACATTCATTCCGCAAAGTACTGGAGGCAGAGGAGCCAGGGCAAAGACTAATGCTGTCAATTAATCAGGGTGGTTATTTGACTTTGTAATAGATTTCTCTGTCTGTTCTTGTTTTCTCCTGCTGCCTGTGTCTCTTCTATGTCTCTCTCCTCTCAGATGCTCTCCCTTTGTTTCTCTTTCTTCAGAGTCTTGCCATCCTCTCATCACCCTTCTCCCCCCGCTTCTCTAATTCCTTTTGTGCAGTTGACCTGTTAATAAACGTCCCTCGCTGTCCGTTTATCTCCCTGCAGCTCATAGCGTCGAACATGGAGGGAAAGAGCAGCCCCAGTGAGGTCTTGGTGTGCACCACCAATCCAGACAAACCGGGCCCTCCATCCACACCCTGTGTCACCACAGTGACGCCCTATGGATTCACAGTCACGTGGGGTAAATGGCCCCAAACGCACAGCAGACACTTATCATAACACAAAAATACACTATACACTTCCTCTGAGATGTCCACCAGCTCATGGTTGTTCTGTTCAATTGTTCCCACAGATCCTCCAAAGGACAACGGCGGCTCAGAGGCTCTTACGTATCTGCTGGAGATCTCAGAGGGATGCTCTGAAGGTACGACTGCCATCCATCCATCCGTGTGTTCATCCGTCAGCATCTCTTAATTCTGAGCCTGTCATCTTATTAAACGAAGTTCAACGTGCACCGTACGACCTCTGTCCTTTGACACAGAGCAAGGAGACATTCACTCTCCTGAGTCACAGCCATAATTCTCTCATTGTTAGCATCGATTTAACTGTTTAAATGTTGTTTGTATTTCAGAAGATGTTTTCTCCACCAAACCAAATCTTCTCTTATCTCTTTCAGTCCCTATAGTTGAACTGAATCTGCATTCAGTCGTCTGTTCAGTGTTGCCCATTACAGAAGAACACGAAGCTCAGTTGTGTAATTGTGTTTTTATAATGTGTGCATGTGTGTGTCCGTGCAGCGAGCCAGTGGAAGGTAGTGTACACCGGCCCGGCGACAGAATGCGTGTGTGAGCGCCTGACGCCTGGAACCTTTTACCACCTGCGTGTGTGTAGCATCACCACCGGAGGACACAGCCCGGTAAGACGCGCGTAACACAGTCATGTCCGGGTTAAAACGTGGGATTAACAGCAATAAAAAAACACAACAACACATAATCGACATTGGAATCAGGTGCAGGATATTATAATTAACGTGCAATTATCAATCACGCTGAGCTGCAATTATTCTTCATTTGCTTTTGTTCTGAATTCCTGCTCTGCAGTGCACCGTCAGTGTTCCGGTTCGTACACTAAGTGTCCCACCGGGCCCATGCCAGCCTCCAAGGATTGTGGGCAAAGCCAAACACAAGGAAGTGCAGTTAGAATGGGGTGAGTGCAGAGACCATCCAGCAAATGTTTGTAGAAGGCCGCTGACTTCAGCTCCACTCAACTCCAGTGACTCAGCCTCTGTTTAATAAGCTTCCCATGCAAGCTCTCGTGTAACCTTAGTAAAGTGTATTTCAGCATAATGAAGCCCTAAAGTAGCCAATTAAATGGCTAAACTGTGGGTCTGTTCCGTTCTGCTGGAAGGCAAAAGTCAACCTGACCCAGCACGAAATTCTTGCATTAACCAGTTTGACACAGTTTGCTGTGGGGTGGTGCTGCAATCACTGGTCTGAGTTGAAGGTCAAGTATCTTCGAAGGGTTTCCCTACTGTCTCCATCGTTTGGTACTTTCCCAAGAATGGCGCCAAAGCAACTAAAACGAAAGCCTAGAAATGCTCACGATGATTTTTCATCGTGTTATGAGACTCGGCTGAGTGTAGTTTTCCTCTTCCTCTGTCCTTGCAGACTCCCCCGCCTCAGAGGGAGTGTGTGAGGAGAGCGTGTTCAGCCTGGAGATGAGTGAAGGGGAGACCAAGCCGGTGGAGGTGTACCACGGCTCAGAGCTGCAGTGCACTGTCGGCAGCCTGCTACCCGGTGCCACGTACAGCTTCCGACTGCGGGCAGTCAACGAGGCTGGGGTGAGAAACTCAATAGCTCAATAGCACACGCAGCAGGAATATAATCAATGGTAATAAAAATGAAATGGACGGTTAATGAACTAGTCATTCAACAGGCAAAGTGCCGTCCCGAAGGATGTTACAGACGAGCACCGGACAATAGTCATTATTGTTTTCTGCTTGACAAGCATGAAAATCAGGGTTTAACGCTCCTAATGCGCATGAAATTTACTTAACGCACGGATGACGCGACTCAGGAACAGCATTCAAATCAAAGCGCACTGATCAATAGGAGCCGGAGCGATTAGGTCAGGCTGTCCCAGACACGAATACCTGGAGTCTTTAACAGACCAGTTGTGTGTGTTTGTGCGTCTCATTCAGTTCGGGCCGTACTCTGAGCCGACGGACGTGCTGACGGCAGCGGGCCCTCCAGGCCAGTGCGGTGCCCCTCTCATCGCTCTGACCAGCAGCACCTCCGTAACGCTTAACTGGGAGGTGAGACGCACGGAGGGCACAGGTGTAAGTGTTCAACGTGCATTATGGTATATTAAACACTTGTGTGCGTTCCAGAGCCCTGAGGGTTCAGGTACTGACATCTCTGAATATCGCTTGGAGTGGGCCAAGGAGGAAGAACCCATGGAGCTCATCTACTGTGGATCTGCCACACAGTGTGAGCTGTCAGACCTGATGCCGGCCACAGGCTACTGCTGCAGGCTACAGGTAACGCAGCCGCACAACAAACAGAAACTTGGGACCCAGACACTTTCAAATTCTGATTGTAGAAATGTCAGACGAGAAGCAGAAAGGGAGACGCACATGTTCTATTGAAAGGCTGATGAAGATTGATTGTGTCTGTGCTCTGACTCTTAACCAATTAATAAATACACTCTGCTTCATGCTGGGACTGACAATCTTGCTTCTTCCCCTTTTTATTTTTGTGCGAGTTGGTAAAGTGGACTTTTACAGTCAAATGTGATTAAGGGGGAAAATTAAGAGAACTGAAATGTTTAAGTAATAAACTGCTACATTCTTCACGTTTTCTTGTTTCTTCCCTCTGTTTTGCTTTGTCTTGCTCTTTGTGTTCCTCTTGCTTGCGTCACTTCATTTCACGTTTTTTATTTTTTGCCAGTGAACTTGAATCTGTCTGTCCTGGTCATCTCCACTCATCCTCACTTTCTTTCATCTCTTAATGGAATCTGTGTCCCTGGGTGTTTCTAGCCTACCCTCATCTCATCGTCTGTCTCACCATGTTCATGTTTTTCTCCCACTCAGGCTGTGAATCAGGCGGGAGCTGGTCCTCACAGCGAGCAGGTCAGTTTCCGGACCCCGGCGATGCATCCGGACCAGATCTCGACGCTCACCCTCCTGGACCTCGGGGCTTCCTCCGAGTCGGGTCTCTCCCCGTCTACCTGCCTGTTTTTGAAATGGGACGAGCCAAACAGTAACGGTGCAGAGATCACCTCCTACATCATCACCCTGGACGACCAGACCATCACCGTGGAATCCGGGACGAGTCACGTCGTCACGGGCCTGGAGCCAGACACCGAATACAGGTGCTCACACAAACGACTGCAATAGATAACCTGGTGTTCTGTGATTAATGTTGGTGATGCTCACGGCTCGTACCATGTGTCTCTTCATTGGTGTCCGATGGAGGAACACATCCATCCCCTCAACCACTCATGGCAGAGCTCCAGTCCACAGCCAGGGTTAGCCTGCGTGTTTACCTGAACAGTCAACACTTACGAGAATCATCAGCTACTGTTATTGTGTTTGTGTGAGCAATTATGCGTCTGCATGTGAGTGTGTGTTATCGTCCAGCGAGTTGTTTGAACTGGGGGCGGACTGCCCCGATGCAGGGGGACTCGTGAAGAGTCAGCGTGACACACCGGTGTTTTCATCGCGAGGTTGTTTTCATCTCCATGTCACTCTGCTTTCTTGCATAACGGCCTCCGCTGAGTCAGAACACTGTGCGTGTGTGCCCGTGGGCGTTATTGACGGTAATTGTGTGGTTGTTATTTACAGCGGTGAATTACTCCAAATTATCCTATTCATATTTTATTGTGTGCAGCTTTGTGAGAGGCCACAGTTAATGCTGCTTGGCCTTTCAGGTGTGGGACTGTTTGTGCTTTAGTGCCGGTTTAAAATGTCTTTATACGGAGGTTGTTTCAATGAACAGCAGGCACAACTCGGGTATTTTCCAGGAGTGCTGTTAGTAACAATACCTGTACATTCAAGAGAGAGAAAAGCTGAAATCGGAATAACAAATCTCCCAAATAGTAATTATGAATATTAAAAGCTTCAGAACCGTCTCGTCTTTATCCAGAACATCTTTACCCTACATGCTGTCGATTCTCAAGCATTTCACTGCCTACTAATAGTGTTCATAGATCTTTAAGTCCTAACTTCACTAAACAGTCATGGATTTCCAAGTTACCACATTTTGTTCATTTCATTTCATATTTTTTACGTTATGGTGAAACACAATGCTGTGGATCTGATTTTTGATATGTAAATACCTTCATAACTAAATGTTATCATCCACCATCAAAGCTAAACTTCAACTCTCTCTCTCTTCAGTCCATCTATCCATCATTTATATCTGTCCTCTTAATACATTTTTCCATTTCTTCACTGTATGAATTATGATGAAAGGTTGCAGAGAATCTTCAATTAAATGTCAGACTGCTGATCCTCTCTAGCTGAGGATCCGTGATCTTAAGCAGGAGAGGGATTCCTGGAAGAAAGGTAGCGGGGAATTAAAAACAAAATTAATGTCTCCAAATTTTCACTGCAATGCTCCAAACTTACTGGAGCTGAGCAGAATAAAAACAACGGGTTTTCTGTTGCTTAGGAAAGTTCTGTTCTTGTTTGAGGGGTCTACAGAGACACGGGTAACACCGGTTGTGTGGCGCATCCATTTTCCAGCTGTTCAGTTGAGTTGTGTGCATGTTGACTTTTCAAACTCACAGTCTCTGCTGCTCTCTGTCTTCACGCCACGCAGTCTGCAGATTCAGGCCGCGAACGCCATCGGCTGCAGTCCCACGAGTCCACCCCTGCTGGCGAGGACGCGTCCTCTGCCTCCGGCCCCGCCCCCTCTGGAATGCTCGGCGGCGGGCCCTCAGAGCCTGAAGCTCAAGTGGGGCGAAAACGCCAGCCATGCACGTGCCCTGCTCGCAGATGACACGGTCTACACGCTACAGATGGAGGACAAGAACCACAGGTGACGCGCACACGCGACCTCCTACCTCAGGCTGCATGTGTGTTATTTCACCACGTGCGCTTTACAACTATTACTGTAGATGTGGGTTTGATGCAGAGCTACGAAAGGGAAGGAATCTGCGGTGTCCTGCTCAGAGGATGTGTATTAAACCTATCACTGCTTCTGTTAGACTTCTTTACCCGCAGTTAGTCAATACAGCCAATCAGCCAGAAAGTCAATACTACACACACCAGGCACACAAAGACAAAAAGTGTGTGTGTGTGTGTGTCCGTGCATTCATACGTAGCCAGGCGTATGTGTGATCCTCGTGTTTTTTTTAGTGCGCGCGCAGTAACCAGATGTACCTGGGAGTTGTCACGTTGAGGGCATCTAAAACCAGCCAGGACTCAGCCTCCAACAATCAACCGGCCATTTAGCCGAACGGTCAGACAGGTGGCACCAAGGCAGAAACAAGGAAGGAGAAAATCAGCAGAACGTAACCGCTGACAGGGAGCTGGAGGCACAATTGGACCCTTTTCATTAAGGGGAGAGGTTAGAGGAGATTCAATACATCAGAGCAGAAGTAGTGAAAGAGTGGAAGGAGTGAATCTCCCGCTTCCATGTGTGCCCTCCTGTCAGGTAGTCCCGCTCCGGGTCGGCTTTCTGCGTTTGAATTAAGCCTCGGCTAGTTGGCAGCAGAGTGCCTTGGCACCCCTGGATGTGGCAGAGTGCAGCAAGCAACAGATGGGCGTCTGTGCGCCAGGCTGTGATCTGTTGACCTCTGCAACACACACACTCACGCACTGCACCAGTATGCAAACAAACACGGAGGCACGCACAAACACACCCCCTGCCAGCTAGATGGAAATAGCTTCACCACTTAGCGTTGTTTTCAGCCTTTTTAATTGGCTCGGTGATTAATATGGAAACACAGTGTGTGTGAATCAAATCAAATCAGACACTAATGGTGCAGTTATTCACATGGAGTTTTTAGTTCCATAAATACAGCATCAACAGGTATTTGAATATAATATATGGCATTAAAATCTACTTGAGAGTCTTAAATGAGTCACTAGCTCATCATTAGTCTGGCCGTGTTTTCTTTAGGCTCTTTCATTTCTCCTCTTCTTGTAGTCCAGACTGTCTCTGACCAGACTTTCTAGACGTGGTTGGATTATGCTTTTCCATATTTATTCTTATTTATTCTTACATCCCTCCCACATGTAAGATCGACAGTCACAGGATTCATACGTTATGCTGCCTGGATGTTTTTTGGCGTCAGGATACAAATTGCAGCACAGCCCAAATACGACGCGGTTTTATTTCCTACTCTTCTTCTCCATCATGTCCTCTTCAAGGAAATAATGACGACGTGATTTCTGAAGGATTCAGCCTAATGGCTTTTGCTTAGGACTCATTACGTGCAGCTACTGATGGTTATGATGGGACGTTTGGGTGAATTAGCTGCTGCGTTGGTGGTCCATCGCTGTGTCTGTGTGCACAGGCCTATCAGCTCGTAAGTGGATTCAGCTGGGTTACAGGATGACTCCTGCCATGCCCCTGCTCTATCCTTTTGCTTTCTCATTAAACTCTATTACAATTAATTACCTGGTTGCCACAGCAACCGGTTGCTTCTCCTTTCTTATCTTATTAACATAAAGGGAGAAACATTTTGAAAAATGAGAAAACAGCAACTCCTAAAAATAGCTTTGTAAACAAATAACGCTAACTGCCACTTTTGCAAATATAATTTTCGGTATTGAGAATAAATCATCTCAACCTAATAGCGTTAAGGCCTTTTAGCTGCCCCAATCATTTAATTGTGTAATGGGTGATTTTACCGTTTAACGATGACCGGATGCTTATTTGTTTATTTTTATATTCACGACTTGTTGCTTGTCCCCTGTGCTTTCTCTCATTTTCTTATTTTTGTCACTTTGTTGTTGCCTTTGAAAATAATACTGAGCTTGTTTGTGATAACTTTCTTCTTATCTCACCCAAAATGCCTTCTGGCAGGGATTTGGGGAGGGAAAGGGGCGCCATGGCAACACAGGCAATGAGATGCATAAAGCCTCCAGCCTCTCGACAGTGGAAAACAGTCACTGGTGGCAAACTTCAGAAACTGGTCGGATCTGATCGAGTTGTAAATGTAAATGTATTAAAAAATTAAAAAGGAGCGACTCACAGGTTGTCCTCTGTGTCCTCATTTGCTCCTTGTTGTGCTTGAGTTGTTTGGCTCTGCACCGCGGATCATCTCATTAACCGTGATCTGGCAGCGTTCGCACGTGTGTCCGTGTCCATTTATTGTCTCTGCTGTGCTGGGTGTTAATTGCTTTGAAAGTCTGCCACTCAGCTCTGTCCAAACGAGGAGAGCTCGTAACTCGTAATTGAAAAGTTGATGCGTTTATTGTATGAACATAGACATTGCTCCTTTTCCCCCCCAGTCACGCGGTTGTTAGCTGAGCGTTAACAGCGAGGAGAGTGGGTTTATGTATGTGAAGGGCAGGAGCCAGCAGCGAGGCACAGGGTTAACAACACCGCGTCACGTCTCCAGTTATAGCCCTCTTCTAAACCACGGCCCGTCTCTTCCTGCTCTCTCTCCCTTTTCTCCTTCATCGTCCACCTCTGTAGACTGGTCCTTTATTTCTCTCTCTCTCTTTCATTCCCCGCTTTGACATAAATCATCCCCTTCCTGCTCAGATCCCTGTTACTCACCGACTCATTTTGCTCCTCTCTCTTTCGGTCCATCAACCTGTCCTTCTGGGAAGCCAGATGCTTTTTTGCTGCACATTTTCATCAGATTTGTGACTGTAGCTTGTCAGTAGTTGTTCTGGGTTCATGAATCAGCGCTTGTCTTCCTTATTTTAAGGTCTCTGCTACTTATTTCTCAAGTCAGTCCAGCCTCCGGTAGCATCTGCTAAATGTAAATCGTGACAAAAACCCTGTTGGTATGACAGGAAGCGACAACTCCAGCAAACAACATGCATGTTGAGTGTCCCAGTCCCTCTACCTCTTATTTTATCTCAGCACATCAACACCTCTTTCCCTTCTCTCACCTTCACGTCACTCTACAACTTCTATTTTTCACATCTTCCTTCAATCCGTGTTTGTCCGCCTCACCTTTCTTCTCATCCCTTCCTCAGCCTTGTTATTGGAGCTCTCTGTGTGGTTATGACTCACTGTCGCTCCCTGACCCTCTTCATTTAATCCTCTGTCCAGGTTTGTGACGATCTACCGCGGCCCCAGCCACACTTACAAGGTCCAGCGATTGACTGAGTCCAGCAGCTACAGTTTTAGAATACAGGCCATCAGCGATGCTGGGGACGGCCCCTTCTCTAACACACACACCTTCAGCACGACCAAGTCTGTGCCCCCGGCCCTCAAAGGTAAACTGGCCCACACGGAATCTACACTGGCGCTCACTTGTAAATACATGCTTAGGAAATAACATTTCATTTTATTAGTTGTATTCATTTGTGATGAGGAACTACAACCTGTTTTACGTGCCGTTATATCCCCAACAGCTCCCAGAGTGCACCAGCTGGAGGGCAACACGTGTGAGGTCACATGGGAGACTATCCCACCAATGAGAGGGGATCCTGTGAGCTATGTGCTCCAGGTGTTGGTGGGACGCGAGTCCGAATACAAACAGGTTGGTCACACACACACACACACACACCCCCACACACACACACACACACACTGTTGAGTGATCGTCTGTCTCTTTAGTCCCAAGCTCCTCTTCAGTTGTTGTGGTTCATTCTCGTTTTGTGGATGTGAACAACTTCTTGGAGGATATTTTGTTATCTCCCTGAGGAGGCGAGTCATTCGGTTTGCACTGACGGGATATTACAGCCGCATGAACGCACCTGTCAGTGCTGGAGCCTGAGCGCCAGCAGTATTTATTGAAAAGTATTATTTTTTTAGAAATAACAACAAAGAAACTGAAACAGGAAAGTGTGGAGCGATAAGAGAACGAGCAGAGATTTGTCTTTAGGGCTGTTTAACTTTCAAGGACGAACTGCAGCTGTTGACCAAGCAGCTTTGTACGTACGTCCACTGGGCATCTCTTAAACTCACAATAGGAACAACCCCGTAATTACAGCTTCGGTTTAATAGCACTTTTAATTCTGGCGAAGATGAGCACACCTTCGATTAAATCTGGAATGAAGTACGCTCCCAGTCTGTCGCTCGACTTTAAATAGAAAGTAAATCGCATGTTAGCTGCTCTCACCTGCCTAAAAACCATCTGACCCTGATCCTGGTGAGGTGAGGACAGCTGTGTTTGTCCCATTGGCCTATGTGACAGCACAGCAGCTTCTGTTCAAAGAAAACATTAGAAGAACTCATTTCACTCATCAGCACATTTCCATTAAAATCAGCTGCCGTTGCGTTAAAATGAATGAGAACCTGACATGCTCCCCCGCTCGCTGATCAGACACCTGGATGCTAAAACTTTCTTTATTCCCCGGGCAGGTTTTCAAGGGAGAGGAGGGCGCGTTCCAGATCTCTGGTCTCCAGGGCCACACAGACTATCGTTTCCGCGTGGGCGCCTGCCGCCGTTGCCAGGACACGTGCCAGGAACTGTGCGGCCCGCTGAGCCCCTCCTCCTTGTTCACGCTCCGCCGCCAGGAGGCGTCGTCGCCGGGAGAGACGAGCGCCTCGGAGAGCAGCAGCGGCGCCGGCCTGATCTCCAGCGACGAGCGGTTCGCCGCGCTGATCGTGTGCGTGTTCGCGGGCTTCTCCATCCTCATCGCCTGCTTGCTACAGTACTTCTTCATGAAGTGAGGGAATTTTAACTCTAGGATAGAAAGAGAAAGCAAATCACAGAGAAACTATAAAAATCGTCTACGAACGAATCTAATGAAATCACAACAAACACTTGAGATGTACTTCTAAGGCTAGTTTTTTTTAGTCCGAATCTCGATTGAGGTGTTCCTCACCTCGTACCTGTCGTCTTCTGCCTTTTCTGCGTTCAGTCTCACTTTCCTCTGTCTCTGCTGTCGTTGTATCATTGTCGGTCTCACGTGTTTTGGATTTGTGTCGAGGGAAGCCTCGTCTTAGCTGCACCTCAGTTGGGAAAGAAAACTGATAATCAAGCCTTAAACTAGCTGTGAGCAAAGCAGTTGCTCCTCAGACTGACCTGCATGTTTTTATTTTGTATCTTTTTAAAACATACCCAGTTAGCAAACGTGTATATTTCTTGACAGTCATTGCCTTACTTTTTTATTTCTTTTTTTAATGTTTGCTTTTCGTTTTTTTGTTTTGTCCGGCAGACTTTATTCTTTCAGCCATATTCCAACGTAGGCCTTAAAAAAGCTTTAGCCGCTCATACCTTGATATTCAGTCTGGTCGACCCCCGCGGACGGCAAGCGCTGACGAAGACACGGCGGAACACACAGATGTGCGGACTTGCTTAGATACGTATACGTGCACACTCGTTACAGTTACACATGGAGAAGGAGTCAATCACGTATCTGCTCTGCTTTTCAACATGGAATCACTCACTCGTTCAGCTGCCAAAGTGATGCAATTCATGTGTGGTGTAAGATGCTGCTACCCTGTGATTTTTTTATTATCTCCAAGACAGAATGGAAACCAGTAATCTAATATATATACACACAATATATACTTTATAACAAATATCTATGATGCTATAGAAGTGATGTAATATAAGCGATGGCAATGCACGTTCAAAGGGGGAGGAGTCGATTCTAGGTGCTCACAACAGCCGCTCTGAGCTCAGTTCTCCAGCTTCAGCGCTGGTCTGGGATCGGCTCATAAGCCTGTTATGATACTGGGCATACTTTAGCGTTCAGGAAGCCAGGGCCGGATCGCGCCTGGCCCTCCAGACTGTTGATCTGTTGCTTCATTCACTCAGAGGTGCTAACAGCCTGCCCGCTAGCCATCGTCCTCGGAGCTGCGTGCGTGCCTGCGTGCGTGCGTGCGTTAGGCGTCAGCTTGAGCTTTACCCTCCTTAGAAGCTGAAATTCTGCCAGCTGCCAGCCAGGGCGGTGCTGAAGCTGTAGTTTCTCCTTCCAGTTAGTCTGTGAATCAATACGTTTGAATACTCTGCTCCCTCTGTTCTCATCGTCTGCCTATAATTATCTGTAAGTACCGTTTCATGTGCCCCGGCTCTGGCTGCTCTTCTCTTGCCTTCGATTCGTCCCATCTTTCTGCCCGTGCACTACTCCCTCTCTCTTTTCTCTCTCCCTCTATTAAAAGGTGCTTTATTGACATGTAATTTGAGCAGTTGCAAGTCTGCGGTCACTCTCTTCAGATGGACGCGTTCTCTGGGGATTTGAACTAATGTTCACTAACCAAACAAGCCTTGGACGGAACACACATTAACAGAACAGGGCATTCTGACACATGTAACACCCACTGACCTCCCCCTGACTCCTGGACCCCACCGTAAAAGCAAAGCCAAGGTACAGACCATTACACACCCTAATAATCCAAAGAAGTCAGCCCGACCTGCGCGACTAACGTCTGACATGTCAACTTTCGCCGTGTGGGGTGAGAGGGAGGAGGGAGTGGGTGGGCTCCGATTGGCAGCCTGTATCGTACCTCAGGGATAAGGCTTTACAGAGGGGGGAGCTAATCCTGTTATAACCCATTGCTGTCATCATCGTCATCATCGTCGTGGTCATGTTAGCCGCTCTTCCTCTGCTTCTTCCTGTCCTCCTTTCCTTTCGTTGATGCTGTATCTCGTCCTCTTGTCTGTGCTGTGCCTTGCTCCTGTACGTGTCAGTAAGCAAAGTGGTTTACTAGCTCAAAATACCTTTGCCAAAGTTGATGGGAAAGTTAAGGTAGAGTTCTTTTCTAGGTTTTATTTATACTATATATTTGCATACAGTACTTTACATGCCAATTACAGTGCAATCTTCATTTATTTATTGTTTAAAGATTAAGAGACAGTGTAGTTATATACTAATTTTTTTCCTTGTAGCATGTTTTTATTTTCATTTTGTAATGGATGTATGTTAGATTGTATGATTAAGGCCAGCATTCCTTATCTCAGTAACCCTTTAAGTATTTCTCTTACAGCTGTTCTGTAGCTCATCATTGCTGTTTCAGACATGTAACCAAATGCCTGCATATTTTTGTGTTTGTTTGTTTTGGTTTTTTTTCATCTCCTGCTCCGTGAACAGCAGAACAGTAACGCTTAGAGAGACATGTAGCAAAGCCAGACCTTAGGCTCGGTTCAGTTCATTTCTATCGGGATAACATTGCTGCCTCTGGCTTTTTTTCTTCTGATTAGTGTTATAATGAAGCTTCTGATATATTTTTACTGTTTTATTGCCAAAGTGCAGGTTTCTGGTGTCCACTAGACGTCGCGATGTACAGACGTGGGTTTCTGTGATGTTCTTCTGTAGCCACACACCATTACAATTATTACTATTATTGTTATTATTCTCTCAAAAGGAAAAAAAAAGTAACTTGATCTGTGATTATGCTTCTTTTCATATTATCTTTCATTATTTTGTTTTGTAAAGCAAAATGTGCCATTTTTGAAATGTTTAGCCCCTTGTGGAGGAGAGTTTATCACACGGCCTGATTTCAGACTGAAAGAAATTAAAAGGCAAAAACAATCATGGATGACGGTAATAATAATGACGACTCCTTGTTCAGGCTAGTGCTGGTGTAGCGGTAGTGACTATTTTGTATCCAGTATTTTGCTAAGAGATGATATACAGAGATATCTATAGAGCTATAGAACGAGGTGGTAAATACATTATGACTAACAGAGTTGAAGCACTTTTTCTTAGTCTTGATGAGGTTTATATGAGTGACAGGAGACACGCAGCCCCGCCCCCGCCCGCCCCTGCTATTTCCCAAACACTACCGCCAACGCAGCTCGTTACGTTCACTGACAGCATTCTGTCGTTGGCATCACTGTGACGTTGGCTTGACCGGAGCTTCTGTGTTTCTCACACGGCGTCCCGCTCCCGGGGCCTTTTCACTTCACAGACGTGCTCTTGGTGCGTCCACCCGGCCTGTCGCATCGTAGCCGACAGGCGGCGAGTGAGGTGTCCTGTCCTTAAAGGTCTAAAGGTGTTGTATTGCCCGCCCACAGTCCTTTAAACCCTCTTCAAACCTTAGTGCCCAGGTGGGAGGTCAGAGGCTCAGGCCAGTGTGGTGGGAACTGAAAGGCTGTGCGTTAGTGGGCAGGGTACCGTCGTGTGCGTTGTTGTTTCTGTGTGGTTTCACAGCCAGCCCACCACCTCTGTCCTTCCCACCCTCCAGCTCCTGCACAATTTGGCAGGCATGTCGAGAGCGAGAGACAGTCTTTTAGCCCACGTCTGTGCCTTCTGATCGGTTTTAGTTGTTTCTCAGATTTTCTTTTCTGTACGTTTCACAGCACGTTGAGGTTTTGACTGAGAGATTGGCGATTTGACACGAACGTACAGAGACTCACAGGTATTTAACTATTTTTTAAGCAAGACAAAAAAAATTATGATCTTTTTACCTCACGATGCAAAAATGAACATTCCAACGTTGTCATGGTCTACGAATTGAAAAAAAGAAATTCATGCATTTCTTGTATTGTAAATGTTAGACAATTTCATATGCATTATATAAAAGAAACTGCCATATCAATTTTAATGTATAGATTTTTGCAAATACCACCCTATGTATGTAAGACGTAACTGTATCTGTAGCGTATATATAATATATTTATGCCCAATAAATGTTTTAATTTTTTTCTGACTTTGATTGCAGCTGTTTGTTTTATTGTATGTCGCGGTTCATCATAATATCAATTGGCCCAAGTTGTAATTAATATTGACAGCTGTTTTAATGTCATGGTGACATCCTCCTTTAAGGTGCGTTACCTTCCAGCGGCCTTTGATCGGCTGTTGTGCCTCGAGGCGGCCACAGGAACGACGCCAGTCCTGTGCACGTGGGGGAGATTGATCTCTTGACCTTTTGCGTCGCTGTAGCACATTTTGTGGCGTGTGCAGGAAGCTGGCGCGGTGGGGCAGCTAATCAAACCGCTTCCTCTATCTCGCTCTTTATCTTTTTTTAATTAAGCGTCAGTACAGCTACAATCTATCAAACCCCATAACGGCACGTGGAATTGCTCTGTAAGCAGTGGCCGCGATGATTCACGGCAGTAAAGCGTCTTGGCGGTGCGGCTCGGTTCAGGGCGCCGCGTGTGAATGCATCGCAGATTTACTTGTCTTTAACGCAATCTCCTCTTCGCCTAACTAACTGTAATGTGTTGTGTTCACTCTCCACTGCACAGGCTGCGGCTCAATGCAACCTGACAAGGTCTGACTGATTAAACCACACTTCTCTCGCCGTTTCTTTTGCTGCCTGCTTTCCTCGCGTCTTTTAATAGAGACGTTTACACAGTTTCTCGTCATGTGATGACAACTCTGCTTTTGTTGGCTTCTCTCTTTCATTATGTTTGGATTTTATTTTACAAGCCTTTCGGGTTCTCAGCAAAGTGAGCAGCGGAGCTCGAGTCCACATGAGCTCTGCTGAGCTCTACCCAGCATTTCGTTATTTGTACGCATAATCTGAGCGTCCTGTTCTCAGGTGATGTCGTAGGTGTGCGGTGCTTTAAACGGGTACATGGGAGTTGTTTTAAACCAGACTAAAAGCTTCTTTCTACCGATTGTGGGAAGAGTATGTGCTGTCTTTAACGTGGTGGAGAAAGACGAACCAAACACCAAAGTCAGCTTTTCTTTCTTTCTTTTTACTTTTACGAGACTTTATCATCACATCAACAGGAGATATTCACAGACGTCTTCAACAAAGGGAACAGGTTTTGCTCTGAATCAGTATACATCTTATATCGTAATAAACGGTGTGTCATGGCATCAGTGTGCACAGTCGGACACGTTCTTCAGAGCCAGGAGGAGATGCTTTGAAATCCAGTGCACAGTAGTGGTGGCAGCTGCGGTGACTTGGATCATAAAGCGTTTTTCACTTAAAGCAAGCGTAACATCATCACACGTTATAGTTAAATCAGGATACACTTTACAAAATGAGCTGTTTTACCATCTGTGACATTGTCTCCGAATCTGAATAACAGCTCTGTTGAAGTCTGTCTTAACTTTCTTAATTTTATTATATTTTGGCACAGTTGCAAAGTTTCTATTTCAGTCAACATTCAAACAGATTCCGCTTGCACCCACGCAGTTTCTTCATTTCTCTTCATTTGCTTATGGCCAAGAAAAACATTATAATTTATACTGTGCATGTCTGTTCATGCTGAACAGATTCGTGAGTGGGAAACATTTCGTGCCAGAAGCAGTGATGTACGGGGCGGGTACAGGGCCTTCGCTGTGACGAAGGTGTGAGGCAGGAAGAAGACTTGTAAATTAGTCAACCAATAAATGATTCTTGATTTGCTTCAAGAAGCATTAGAAGTCTAACAATCAGACAAACGACACCCTTACAACTCTGTTACACAGTTTGGCACATTGTCCACACACAGCAGCCAGAAACAGGCCACCCCCTGGCCTGCGAGCTGGATCCGGGCAACAGACCTCAAATGCATCAGAACACCTGATACACAACATGTACAGTAGGTCATGATGTTACAAAGCCAGCATGTCAGTGGCGCAGTTCATGGCCTTCTGCAAGCAAAACAAAGCGTTTCTCTTTTGACCAATACTTTTTAAATACATGATGAAAATGTGATGCCAGGCCTTTTTTTTTCGTGCCTGAGCAACTCCAGCTTTCTCCTTATTGTCTCTCCAGCTGTAAACGGACTCATTTCATCTTAGAGACTGTCCACCAACCCGTCCGCTTCCCGCTGGCAGCGTGAGCGCAGCATGGACTCGACTTTCCAAGACACAGGGCACTGAGCAAGTCAAATATTAACGACGGTAACAAAGTAAAGTACTTTACATCTTCACACTCTCTCTAGTTACTCACAAGAATCACATCCATCCAGTATAATGACATGCAACACACATTTAGGCTCTCTCAGGCACACACATGCGTACAAACAGGCACTGCCACCCCTCTCTATGGGAGTACAGCAGTGCCACAGGTTCTACAGTGCTTTCCTTGTCATCCAGAATATGATGCAATATAAGGCATTTGTTTATTTTTGTGACATTTACATCAGCTGCCTGGTGTTTGTAATATGGTGGTGGACGTGGCCAATGCGCTGTGACTCGTTAATCACGGCCAAAATAAAAGTCCTCCCATGCTCATCTGTCCACCACAGCATTAAAACCACCAGGTGGAGTTAATATTGTGGCTGTATAAAATATGAGTATAAAAACATGCTTGAACCTGTTCAGTGTTTTTCAGCCTCTGATATTTTTTGTGCCAGTCCAATAAAGCAGGTGCGCAAGGCTCACGTATGCAGCGAAGTTTGTCCTCAGTATAACAGAAATAATGGCTTTTATTGTTTTCAACTTGTTACAATCATGTTTCACAAAACATACTTTGACAGATAAACGTTTAGCAGCTGACTGTAGACTCTGTCCAGCCGTTCGTTCCGTCTCCCTTCACGGTGCTGGCCGTGCGTCCCCGTGACGCTTGGCTGTCTTGTAGACCGAAAAGACGCGCTGCCGCACCCCGGTATTTCCAGGACATGGTATTATACAGGATGGGGTTAATAGCGGCACTCAGGTAGAAGAGAACCACGGACACCAAGCTGCAGTACTCAGACAACACTGACAGCAGAGGGGATGGAGCGTCCAGCGAGCGGAACTGCAAGTAGCGACCAACGTGGAAAGGCAACCAGCAGAGGACAAAAGCCAGCACCACGACCACTGGATGAGAAGGGAAAGAAGGTGATTAAATTCACCTTATGGTAAAAGTTAAAACCCTTATGATTTTACTCACTGGCTTATATCTAACGATCGCCATTTTACAATGACGTCTCAGCACGCCGTGCGTATTTTGCGCGCGTTCCAAACTTACCCAGCATCTTGATGGTCTGCCTGTTGCTTTTGTCCCTGTGAGACACACGAGAGCTGCTGTTTGTTTCTCGGTGTCTCTGCCACAACCGTCGACCGATGAGGCTGTAAAGCACCGTGAGACAGAACACTGGCATGAAAAAGAAAACAGAGCTGAGCCACACCATGGCTCCCATCAGACCTGACTCCACGGCGTAGTGCGTCATCTTGCACTCCCTGGTGTCCCCGGCCTCCAGAACGAACTTGGTCTCGTTCGTTCCAAAGCTAAAATTTGTTGGTCCCACGCTGTCCCGCTCCACCCCAACCATGACAAACACAGGCCCAGCGCTCAACAGAGACACTGTCCACAGAACAAGAATAAGGGCGCGCACCCGCCTTTTGGTAACCAGGGCTTTGGCACGAAGTGGGAAGCAGATTGCCAGATACCGCTCTACTGACAGCGCGGTGATGCTCAGGATAGTGGAGTAGGTGCATGATTCTGACACGAACTGAAAGAGCTTACAAAGCACGTCTCCAAGGCGCCAGGGTCTGTACCTCCACATGCGGTATAGGTCCAGTGGCATACACAGGAAGATAAGAAGGTCGGACACAGCCATGCTACACAAGTACAGGTTGGTAGTGGTGCGCATGTCCCGGTACTTGGTGACCACCAAAATGGTCATAACGTTCCCGGCCACCCCGACCAGAAACAGCAGAGTGCAGGCGATGGTGATGGCCGTAAGCAGAGGGATTGAGTAGTAATTTAGAGGAGGCACGACGGGGTCAGCGTCTGTTGTGGCGTTGTGGTTCTCCTCCCAGCAGCTATGGGAGAGGCACTCCGAATGATTGGGCAAAGAGGGCATACTGTCGCCGCACAGTTATTCACGGGCCCGCGAATGGCCCACTTTGTCAAAGGGACCCCGGGTCTGGGACGGATCGAGCCCCTTGGCTCTGCCCTTTCCTCCCATCGTCACATCATCATCATGAGCCGCGGAGGTACTTCAAAGTGTAGCAGCTGGTAGGCTTGCGTAAATCCAAGATCTCTGTGCGCGACGCAGTCTCGGGCTCTGTAAAGGTGTAAACTGTCCACAGTGAAGGTGGAAAAAGTCTCACAAAGGATGTCTGAGATGCTTCGGGGAACCTAAAGTCCTCCCCACAACCGCACACAAATAACAGAGTGCGTTCGGTAGCTCCACTTCATCCAGTTCACACGAAACGCACATTCTGAAGTGGTTTGTCTGGGGTTCAAAGCGCTCTAAATGAAAGTAGGCGTGATAGTTACAAAGCACATGTAGTTGGATGTTTGTAAGCTACACGTCGTCTGCAGACATCGGTGCGCAGGTGCATTCCAACTAAAACGGATGATGTAGAGTAGCACACGTCTATTTTCTAAACACTAAAGGAAAAAAAGTCCAACTTGAAGTCAAGTTACCTCCGGCATCCTTTCTGCGTGCAACAGTCACCAACAACTGAGCGCTTTGGCACAACCTGAAACGCGATGCTCCTCTAAGGTTTTCCACCGCCAGCAGCGCGCCCCTGCGTTTGCGCGTCAGGCAAAAACAAAAGCAGCGGAGCAGGAAGCGAGTTGCACCGGTCAGCATGTGACAGTGTGAGTCACACGGGGTCGTAATGATGCGATGCGGCAGCCGCCCTGGAACAGACACTGGAGCCAAGGCTCAGCCAAACACAACCGGAGAAACAACAACCACAGTGAAAACTAATACTGTCTGACGGAACGGAGCCAGCTTCATACAAGTCACAAAAATCAGGAAGGAGCGACGCAGTGTCATCATATTGATGTAAATATCACTACAGACGATTTAAGGCAAATGAAGCATTTAAGTACAACACAGACACTCAGCCTCGGCTGCTCTGGTTAGTCTGACTACTACTGTCGACTACTGCGTAAAACGGGGACGGTGGTGTGTGTGTGGGTTCCACAGTCAGTCAGCTCTGCGACGCCACCTATGTGCGGTTAGAGCAGACTGGAGGAACACGATCATGAATAATATGTAAAAGGATCCAACTATGGCAGGTTCATTATTAGTATACATTACAGCCAGTCAGGTGCCAGAGTCTTCGTGGCTTCGTGGCTCCAGACCTCTGCAGTCACAATGTGAGTTGCACTCACTGTTTTAGAAAGTTTTGCAAATGTCATGTGTCACCTGCTGTTGTATTAGCAGAGACATTGTGATACAGCTGCTAGGGAGCGTATTCATATTTCAGATCAAATGAAATGGCCGAGCTCTGTGATGAGGTTAGAGCAGAGCTGCATTAGTAGCCTTCTAAAATTAAACATCTATAATTAGTCTCACACTTAGCTGAGAATAAAGGTGCTGAAGCTGAAAACTGTATAACATACGAATCCGTTAAAGTGTTTCTGACCTGTCACACGACTGACACAACAGGCAATAAAACAAACGTCTCTGGCTAAGGAAAAACATACATCTAGAAGCAAAATGTTCACCATTAGAGATGTAACATTTCCTCTTTTTACTGTACTGCTGTGATTGTCATGCGTCAGATAATGTTATCTCTCTGCCCTTTGTGCCGTGCCTAACAGCGTCTGCCATTATGTTTATGGCCAGCGACGGATCCTCCTGGCTGAGGAGCACAAACAGGACCCTTGTCCGTCACGGCCTCTCTGGAACATTTCATCGTACCTGGTAAGTGGCCGTCTTTGGGTGTGTGACTCGTACAACGTGTCCACTCTGTTTGTGTGTTTTGATTTATTTTCATGAGAGGAAACCTTAACCTGTGACACTCACATTGTGCTCTCCAGCTGCACGCGCTCACAGCAGCTGTGGTAATGACAACAGATGGTTCCTGGGAGAACAGGGGCTAAAAGCAGCAGCACTGAGTTCTTCATTAAATGTCACGGCTGTGTTTTCGTGTGAGCGCTGAGCGTTTTTATGGCCTTGAGTTCTCTGCTACACCGTATAAAGGCTTCGTGACACAACGCGCAACGCCGCTGCCTTTTCTAATGTTGCTTACTTTCATGCTGGGCACATACAGCTTCCCTGCTTGTCTTTCCTACATTCCTCTATTTCCTGTTCATGGGTGTGTTTGGTGAACTACTGACGCGTTGATTGAGGCCTTTGGGTGTCATTTTAGGTGTGGTAGCAAACTACAGGGTAAAGTCCCAGCCATGATGAGGGGCTGTCATTTGGCAGCCACGTGTGAGAGGTTGTTTCCACTGTGAGAGATGCAGCACGTCCATTTAGCCACAAGATGGAGGGAGAGCGCTCTTTTACTTCATACTCGAACGAGGACTCATAAGTTGTTCATACCACAGGTTTGATGTGAGAGGAGCCACATAAGTGGGAAAACACATCACATCATATACGTTTACACAAACCTTTGTGAACGCACAACAAATGCATCATTTGGCTGTTTTCTTTATCATAAGATCTTTTAATTTTACACAATCCAAGAGTCACACTAAGGCACAAGCAGCCATGAATATTTAGTCACCAACGTGAAAGGCAAACACACTTACATAAACTAACATTACAGCATCAAAACAAATTCTGGGGAACAGTGGCTGTGTGAAACGAGATAATGCAGGACCACAGCTATTTTCTCCCAGGAGAACTCCTCCTCCTCTCCAAAATTCCAGCAGGCCTTTCTATCCAATGAGACATGCCCGTGGCGAGCTCTCTTCCTGTGATTGGTGTAGAGTTTCAGAGAGCCCTCCCTCTGTGAGGAGTTGGACAGAGTTCACTGCTAGTTTTTCTCAGCCTTTCTTACTGAGTTGCAGAAGAGAAGGAGCTCAGAGCTGCTGGGGAGTCGTCCCTCTGCTCACCATGTCTTAGCAGCACCAGTCATCACTGAGCGAGGACGGATCAGACTGGAAGCATGTGGGCTGCAGGTCCACAGAAGGAGCAGGTTGGTCGGTTGTCTCTCCGCTGGTCTGTGTGTGCTCTGCTCTATTTGTGGCTGCTGGTGGGGGGAGATGGGAGTCTCCACCACAGGTCTGGGTTTGGGTTGCCAGGGGCGATCGTGTACAAGAATGTCTGACCATACGATTGTCCCGTGTGCAGCTGTGGAGACACGAAGCGTGGTTTTAACGTGTGTGGTACCTGTTGTGTACGAGTGCGCAGGTGGGGGCTGGCTCGCCGGCCTCCCCCTTCTCACGCCCTGTTGTGAAAGTTCAGCAGGAATGTCATGGAAAAAGCGGAGCTGCTTTGCTTCTCTCTCTTCATCTCTGTCTGTATCTGCAACCACACAGGGGCCGTCTGACAAAACAGGAAGCAGCCCTGGCCCCGGCGTGACCCATCAGACTAGATGCAAAGTTTTGTCATGTCGCAATTTGTCTGAAGTTTCATCAACAGTTTCATCTGGTTCTTCTATTAACACATATTTACTACAATACGTAAACAGGTGCAAACATTTCGCTCTGGGATAAATGAACGTTTTTGTTTATTAAGCAATGTTTTATTCCTATAAATGCATCTTGAGCGTCTCCCTAACAGTTTAACTTGTCGCTCTCCAATGTGCCCAGCGGTTTTTTCTGCTGCATCATCTTCTACTGATCACTGTCTCTGCTCTGTGCTGTGTTTACTGCGTTTGTTTGAAGCACCGTGTAGCACAAGTGGGCGGTGTTAACACGACGCAGGTAAAGGCCAGAAAGCGCCGTACATCGCCAGCGACCTTTTCCACACACGCTTGACCTTAGTACTTCTCTGCTGTGGTGCCAGGATACGCCAGCGTTGTGTGTTTGAGTGTATCGACCTGTTCCAAGTGGCGCTATCCTGCTCAGTTTGGTTGGTGGTACGTGCATCAATCATTAATCTGGACAGCGAGAGAACGGCAGCGTTAAAGAAGTCGGTCCACAACCACCTACTCTCCTCCTCACAGTAGACAGAAGTTATATAACTCTTCTTCTTCTTCTTCCTGGGGAGAGTAGAGAGCATCAGAATGTCACGGGGACGTTTGTTTTAGAGGAGCCTCCCTGTTTTCCTCGCTGAATTCCCTGCACTTTCTCTGCAGACGCTGTAATCATGGAGAGTCTGAGTCACTTTCGTGGTCAGGACACAAGCCAGAGGTTCGGTCACCTCACGCTGTGTTTTTCTGGCCGAGTCAAGCTTGACTGAGAGAGAGAGCAGCTCCCTCACTCCTGTAGCACAATGCTGCCTTGTGCTGCTGCCAGCAGAATGCCACTATGGTGATGATGACGAGTGCTCCCTCGCTTTTTCTGGCATCCACTGCATGTCTTGCTTTCTCTGCGTCTCTGACCATCCCTGTCCCCCTATCCATGGTGTGAAGGATTAGATAACAGGCAGCTTTAGTGTGGGCAGAGAGAGAGAGGTGTCACAGACCTCTCTCTCTCTCTCTGTACCATCTGCGCCATGAGGAGCTTGGCACCACCCTATCCATTAATGCCAAGCTATGTTTACATTGTCTTTATTGTGCTGTGTGTACATTAGCGAGTCTGTTACACGGAGATGATGTTTGCACGTATGTACGTATGTGTGGCATCTTGTCAGATTCCCTGTGTTTGCCACGTAAATGTCAAGCTTGTTATCACACATCCAGGAATAGACGACGCATCTGGCAAGATGCATATTCTAGCTAACGCTTGATGGGCAATCAGTGACAGCGCCACGACTGATGTTGACATAGATGTTCAGTACGCCTCCGGTGTTCTCGCCGCTCGTTCGACACCTCGCAAGCGAAGCCTGGTGTGGAGGGACAAGTGGGAGTTTCAGCTGCGGCTCAACAACATAGATGTGCAGGGGTCTGTTCTTCACTGGGCGAAATAACTGCACGTTTTCAATAACTCCTATGAGGACTTTAATGAATTAACACCACAGATATAGACGCTACTGACGTCACTGAAGAAGATGAGGCCTGAGTTGACGAAGAGGTGCCGCTGAAGCTCGACCCGTAAAATAAGATGTGACGACGCGTCGCTTCTAGAAAGTTGAAATGATCAAACCACTGTAGCTGTGATTATTAATATTGTATAATTACATTTCATTGCTGTTGCCAGCATTTCCTTTATTAAAGAGTGGAGTAGCTGGGAGAAAAGCTCAAATCTACTTTATAGAACTGATTAGACTCAAAGATCTTTGCCTGATTTTGTGTAGTTTAGTGAATCCAAGCCTATGGAGGTGCTTTTATAACTGGAAGAGTCTTCACTGCCGGCCCACACGGATCAAAAGCGTTTGGCAGTAAATGTAATATTTTCCTGCAAGACACTCAAGTTCCTGGATAAAATTCATTTTGGCCAATAGCTGGTATGGAAGGAACACAAATCCTTGTAGTCCTACGTACTTTCATCACCAGTTATCTCTTTGGGTGAGAGATGAATTAACTGTATGCACAGTATTGATTTTCGTGATTGATCCTGGAGCAGCCAGTAATTATTAAACGTACACTTCAGTTATTCACAGGTTTCCAGGATGATTTACTGTTTCACAGTTAATGAATCATCTAGTCATGAATGTTTCTGATGACAGCAATCTCTAATCTCTCTTATGATAACATTAAAAAAATCCATATTTAGTGTGGAAAAAAATAATCTTGAATGGCTTTAGGTGCTTTAGAATCTGTGTGCGTCACATCGAGACTCCAAACGGACTCACCTGGTTATGAAACGAAGACAGGTGAACAACAAATACCCTGCATACCCAATGTGACCTGAAGTAGAAAAGCAACACAAACACATGTGGGCTGAGACAGCCTCAGCAGGTTGCCTGGCAACAGAGTCAAACCAAGAAACGGTCCGACATACAGAAGAGCACATTGTCACGTATTTTCACTTTTTGAGCTTCAGAGGGTGGTTTGCATATTTTGTTAGATCAGGATGAAGCCACACCGTCTCCCTGTTTGCAGTTTATTTGTTGAGCTTGGCAATCAGCAAAAACACAAATAATACGTGTGCCGCAAAGTTAATAAGTAACTTTTAAGGCCTTTCCCACTTTTTGACCGTAGCAGCAGCATGAGCACAGAAATGAGCATACGTCCCCTCATGTCAAACGATTTCATGAACCAGGAGCAGCGTGTTAGACGAAGGTGAAAGATTGGCTTCATCTAAGATTAGTTTCTGTTTTAGCAGCTGCTAAACCATTATTACAGGACTTTTAACCATGAATAATTCACATCTTCAAGGGAGCCCATTAGGACACATCACTGTACCACGTTAAAGTTACATATCACACTCCCAGCAATGGATTTATTAGAATTTGTGGCGATCGGCGTCTACATGACAAGCGTACAGCAGCAATATGTTTTCATGGCTCACGTGGAGCAAAGTGAGAGACAAAGTGAGCGAGAGGTTTTCCCACGTGTCACACGTTGAGTCGATTGACAAGTTTCCACTTCTTGCTTCTGAGCCTTTATAATTTTCCTCTGCCAAACTCCACGAGCCTCCGCATTTCATCTCCCACTCAACGTGCTTTCATTCGTGATTTCACTGCGAGTTGATTCCAACTAATTGGCTTTTAAGAGGGATGCTGGTACAGTACGTGGAGGGAGAGGCGGACGCTCTTAGCTGCTTCTGTTATTTATACTTAAGCAGCTTGCTGTTAAAATGGTCGTCAAGGCAACAGGAAGGACGGGAAGCAGGAAGTAGGCAGCGTTCCATCAGAATGGAGTAGAGCGATAACTGGTGTTAACTCTGACTGTGTTACATTGTAGTCTGCTCAGCTTGCCTGTTCACCGCTTGTGCTTTTATGTCCACGTTTCGACAACTCACTCTGAAGTCAACCTCTTCTTAGAAAAGCGAGATAATGAATCTACATTCACACCCACTAAAGTTCAACTGGAGCTAATAAAAGCAACTTGCATGTATCACACATAAAGATATTTAAATATTTAGCTCCCCCTCATTCTAAGAACAAATAACAGAAAACGGATAACAGCTACATGTTCGAGGGCTTTGACCAGATGCTACAGTTCAAATGAGATCTCAGATCACCTTCTTCCTTTTAAGGCGGCTTCAGTAAAAGCAGATTTGAAACACAAATGTGATATTTTATGCAGATTATGAATGAACGTGTCAGTCAGGTGTTTAAAAAGCTTTCAGCCATTGTGTTTGTTAGGATCGCTTACAGTATGTTAAGTTCAGCTGTCCTGCTTTTTATGTGATCACCAATGAGATATGTGTATTATTTAGTATTTATAGAGGTTTTTAATGAGATGCTTAACTTTCTTAATGCTTAACGTGTACATTTTATTATGACTCACTTTTTAGTTAGAGAGTAATTGTATCTCCTTTGACCTTAAACAGTTGACACATTTTAAGGGTTATCACAACTACTCGGTGTTAAATGTACAGTTTTAGCATAACATTTCTGTTCTGTGCTGCAGCTGTGTGATTGGTTCCCTGCTGCACAGTGAGCTCCAATAAGCCAACGCTGACTCAGCAGGGGCCTAATATACTGTGACTGGGTGATAACTATGATTTATGTACACGGGCCACTGCTGTTTACACAACAGTGGCTTACGAAGGGTTTGATCCTTATTTCTCACAGTGATGAAAGTATGTTAAGATCGGTTGAACGTGGTATAAATGTAATACGCTTGCTGTTAATTCTAACATGGCTGTTCTGACTCCATGGATGAATAGAACGGGTGCGGCGGTTGGAAGCAGTCAGACGGGTCCTTGGGGCAGGATGCTAGTGACTGCTGGCGACTCTGACAGCGTGAGCGTGCCGGGTCTTGTTCAGGGTGAGAATGTTGGTGTGTGGCTGGTGTTTTTGGCTTATTGTGAGCACGTTCAGCCGCATAGAGAAGTGGGCCTCGTTTCTTTTTGTTGAATGTGAACGTCATGGCTCTTGACAGCGGCAGGTCTTCACACCTGAATCCTCTGCTTTCACTAACAACCTACTGACCCGTGTTCCTGTGTTTCTCCCTCCCTGACGTGCGTCACAGAAGAGAGGCCTCTATGAATCAGCAGCTCATCTGTTAACACTGCACCGAGAACTGGAGCCGCTGCCATGTGCGCTCACCGTTTTGTGACTGTACAACTCATCACAGGACAGATTGTTGGTTGAATTCCTGTCTTTATTCAGTGAACGGCTGAGTCTGTCTCCCTTTCAGCAGAGTGAGCTGCTCCTTGTTCAAAATAAAAGCTTCTAGACGAGAGTCGAGTTAGAAGGTTGTCCTGGTTTTTCTAGCAGCTCTTCTGCATCTTAGGGAGCCAATGACATCATCATCATTATTGCGTCATAGCTTCATGACAACCCAGTAGGCGTTATCGGTTAAGACACTCCCCGACAAGCTGACATAAACTCTGAGCAATAGTGTGACTGGAAGAGTTGTTGTTGACGGATGAAGCTGCCAGTTAACGAGTTGGGCTCTGTGCAGCTCACAGGCGTAACATGAGCCGCGTGACTGTGTAACAGCTGTGTTTGATGACACGTTCTTAGTCAAGCCGTAAAGATGCAGCAATGCTGGAATTTAGGGCGATCGATTCAAATATAGTCTGAATAATATATGTTCTCTGTTAAAAGGAAGTTCACGTCCTTAGGGAGGGTTTCAGCTGATTGTTTAAATCTCCTCCATTGTATCCGTCATAAACGAGAGCATTCGGGTCATGTGGATAGTTTGTCATTAACTGGGTTTCAGTGGGTCAACTGTTGACCTTTCTTTTAATTAATGATTAATAATAGGAAGTAGGAGATGTCAAACAAATGATTTTTGTGTCACTGTTAGTCATGAATCGTTCTGAATGCTTTAATAGTAGCTGTTTCAGCTGCGTCCACACTGTTTACTGAAAAGCCTGCTCGCGTGTGCTCCTCTTAGAATAGAACACCAGGGTGTCGTGTGGCCAGTGGGTGAAGAGCCTGGTCACTGGAAGGTGAAAGGTCAGGTCACAGCTCGTGTCTGTGGGGGTGTCTGCACACTTCCGGGCTCTCGGGTAACTCTGATCGTGTCTCCTAGGCCTGCCCTGCTCTGGGGCCTGACTGCTGAACATGCTGGGCAGGACTCAGCCAACCACCAGCAACCTCACCTTGGTGAACGCTGAACTTTTTGACTCCACAACAAGCCTGGATTCACATGACGGCATCAAGATGGCCGACCTAGTGGAAAGCTTGGACACCAGAGAGCTGGAGTATGCGGATAGAGAGGAGAACGACGGTGACAGTAACTTCGTAGGTGCGTCTTTTCCCAGGTCCTGCTCGCTCTTATCCAGACCCACTACCACATGCGCAAACAAAAGAAGCACGCTAAGCGCCTGCATCCCTCGCTCTCTCCTAGGGGACAGTCGGATCCCGTTCTCTGCAGTGTATGCCACGGTGGGCTTCAAGGAGGAAGATGCTCAGGTCTACCTCCCCACTGTGTCCATTATTGCTCGGATCCTGGAGGTGGAGAGATTCACCGCTGCTCAGGACCGCTTCAACCTGTCGCACCACAGGAGCGTCAACAAGGTACAGCACAGTCACCGTCAGGACGTAGCACAGTGACTATAACACACTCACTCCCTGCTGCCTTTCTCCTAGTCTCTGCCAGCAGTGTTTAAAATAGAGCTGAGGCACGGCGAGTTTACCTGGCTCATAAAGAGGAAGGAGAAACATTTCTTGGAGCTGCACAGAGAGCTGAGAACGTACAAGACCTTCATGATGATTCCGCTGCCATCGCGCAGGTCGGCCACACGCACACGCACGTTTCTACTCCTATGGGTTTTGTGGCCTTCTACATTTCAAGCAATCTACTGTAAGCTTTCACAGCGCTTAGACTTTAAATGGTTCTTCCTTCATCTGTCTCAGTCACACGGTGAAGAGAAGGACGGTGAGGAAGAGCGAGGTGAGGCAGATGCCGTCGCTGCCGAGGGGAGGGGGGGATGAGCTGGTGCGAGATGAGCAGGTCTCCAGCAGGAGGGTACGTCACCGCCGCAGCGTTCGCCTGCTTTTGTTTCTCTCGTAATATCGTGCATCCTACTTCTTGCATCTGCTCGTCTCCTCTGCGCTTACAGACTTACCAGTACATGCATCTTGTAAAGATCCTCAGGTTTTGTGCATGTTGAGATACTCACAGTGGCCAAAATCTAGTGTATGTGTCTCTACAGAAACAGTTAGAGGACTATTTGAACGCGCTGCTGAAGATGGCCTTTTACCGCAAATATCACCATACTGTGAGTAGCTGGGACGCATTCTCACACTGTCAATGCACAAGTTCATGTTTCCAGGCGTCATTCTATGCGTCCCTCTGCGTGAAGCTACACCGTGAGAGTTTCTTCAGGGCTCTGCCCATATGGGAGTATTGACACAGACCTACCCGTACGGTTCCTTTGTCTACTTCATTTCACTGTCCTAGTTCAAAAGGTCTCATCTAGCGGACTCACCATCAGGGCCATCTTAGATTGAAGCCACATAAGCTGTATGTTCTAGTTATTTTACTAAACCTACCTCTACTTTACTTTTCTTGATGGGAGCATCCTTCAAACAGACCAATGCTTGATTTAGGCGTCACGTTGTGGTCGTTGTGGTCGTTGTGTGCCGACATATTGGTCGTGTTTAATACCACTAATGTCACTGCTGCTGTTTAGTTTGGTTTGTCTTTCTGCTGATAAGTCAGAGTGTGGGACATGTTGTTGTCTCTTCCTATCTATTCTCAGATGGAGTTTATTGATGTCAGCCAGCTGTCGTTCATTCATGACTTAGGACCCAAAGGACTGTGAGTGTACTCTGCTTTCCCTTCCTACAGTGTCTAGTTTCAGTGGGACAAAGACTCCAGCACTGTTCGACCTGCTTAAAGCTCTGAGCGGCTGTAAGTGTTCTCTTTCACCCTTTTTGTCTCTTCCAGGGAGGGAATGATCTACAAGCGCTCAGGAGGACATCGTATCCCTGGCATGAACTGCTGTGGACACACCCAGGCTTGTTACCGCTGGTCCAAACGGTGTGTGGTTACCGCTGCCTTGGTCTCATTCATAACCCTTCAATACGATGCTGTTATCGCGTACAAGAAGCAGGATTTTCATGTATTTGTCTTGTCTTTTCTGGGAAACATGTCAAGAATGTAGGTGTGATAGATGTTATGTACAAAGGAGATGGAACATGCCAGACTGTTTCTGGCAGGAAGCTGTCGGGTGTGGGTGTTGGGAAAAAAGACAAAAACTAAAAACACAAACTCAATGGACTTTCAAATAATTTAGTTAGTGATTAATTTGTCCTTTATTTGTTGTTGTGAAAGCGTTTGTAGCATCTTTAAATAGCTGCTGAGGCACTTGCTTTCCTTTCATCTGTCTCTTATCATACACAGATCTTTACGGTTGTTATTTTTCTGAAGACCACACAATGAATCCCACACGTTTAAAATGTTCAGCCCTTCCACCTACATCCAGTTTCTTCCTACGTTAGCTTTAGAAATGCAAGGGACCATCTGCGGCAAGATGTCGGCAGCACGGATCCCACAGTGTATCGTTGTGATGAAATCTGTGTGTGTTTTGTAGGTGGCTGGTGGTGAAGGACTCGTGCTTGCTGTACATGAAGCCAGACTCGGGGGCCATCTCCTTCGTCTTGCTGGTGGACAAAGAGTTCAGCATCAAGATGGACTCGAAAGACACAGAGACCAAACATGGGGTCCGCATTGATACCCTGTCCAGGTGTGTGGCGTGAGATTTCATGCAGTAAGAAACCTCCCCCCGTGTAACAGACGAACATTTACCACGTGTGTTCGCACCTGTGTAGGACCCTGGTGTTCAAGTGCAGCAGCTACAGACACGCCCGCTGGTGGGGTCAGAGCATTGAGAGCTTTGTGAGGAATCATGGGAAGGCTTTTCTGCGAGATCACCGCTTTGGGTCATTTGCACAGGAACAGGAAAACATACCTGCCAAGTGGTAACTATGCTGGGTTAAAGGGCAGCTGCTGGACCTGTTACATACTGTAAATAACTGCTATACATTTATAGAGTAAAGTAAAGTTTCAGTGGTCTCTCTCTGGGAACTACAGTAGTGGAAAAAGCAAAGAGCCATGATGAGACAGTTTGGCCGTAGACTAAACTTACTTAAACTTGACACTTACTTCATATGTGTGACAGATGCGTCTGCTTTCGCTCGTCTCACTGTAATAATAATGTTTTTCTGCAGGTATGTCAATGGGAAGACTTACATGGAGGATGTGGCCGATGCTTTGGAGGAGGCTAAGGAGGAAATCTTTATCACTGACTGGTGGTGAGTGTCGGCCTGTCTTCTGTGCTCACATGCATCTCTGTTTCAACTGTCAGCGCCCAGGTGTGAAAACAGCCAAGTGAGCGTATCTGTCCTGCTTCAACGTCAAGATTCAGACAAACCTTAATGTTTTTCAGAACAATAATGAAAAGTAGTAAAAAAAAAAACCCCACACACCTCAGGAACCAGCGTCTCTGAGCTAAAGCACCTGAACCAAGACTGGCAAAGCTGGATAACCAGTATTTAGAGGAAAGCTACTGTAATCAACAACTGGCTCCATTAGCAGGTCTGTCATAAATAAACAAATGAATCAAAGAGGTGAAGGCATCCAGCAATGCTGATGGTACAGGACTCGTCCAAGCCAAAGTTCATTCCTGCTTCAAGGTTCGAGCAATAAGCAAGAAAGAGGAGAGATTTCTGCCTCTGTCTGACTGGAAAGACACATGTTAAAAATATCGCTCTGTTTATTCATTTCTGACACATTCCTCGTCTTTGCTGTCAGGTGAAGTGATGCACTGGTGCATTAATGCCGTTTTGGATAGAGTGGAGGCGTTTTATTTGTGAGGTTATTTACGTAAGGTTGCAAGGTTTCGTATTTTCCGTGACACGTGCCTCAGGATAAGCTTGTTGTCATAGCTACGCCATCGTCCTAGAGGGTGACATTTCACGTTACGTTTTACTCTCAAGCATCGTGTGTTGTTTTCAGAGATTCTAGACAATCTATGATGCAAGAAAGCATCATATATATAATTGATCTGATTTACTGCCCATCTCTATTCTCTCTTCATCTGGAGTTTTCTAAGAGGATCGAAACTCAGTATTTGCTTCTACGGACAGTTCTCCTACTCTCGCCATTGCCATTTAAAATGTAATAGTAAATGCTCCTCATGTTACTGTTCGACGCTGCTGAAATCCCTCAGTTCCAAGGCTGTAATCACTGGGCTTATGGTCACATCCAATGAGGTGTCAGCCTGTGTGAAGTGAGCCAATGGCATTGTAGTCGTGTGAGCTGGGGATGCCAATGTGAGTGACTCATGAGCCGTACCATTATGTCATGTCTGTTATACTTAAGCTGCATTAAATGTGCGGGCAACGTTACTTTTGTGCTTTTATGTTTTATTTATGAATTGATAGATTTACTTTATTGCCTGACAGGAATGAAACACGCTGTCATGGTATGTGTGCGTGTTTGTTTTCGTCTTGGTCAGGCTGAGTCCAGAGATCTTCCTGAAGAGACCCGTGGTGGAGGGCAACAGGTGGAGACTCGACTGTATCCTCAAACGCAAAGCCGTACGTGATAATAATTACAGTCTGTGTGTATTACGACATGGAGGTAGGGACGTCTAGGTGTAACTCACCTAGGAAATACAATAAACCACGTTGTTCATGATGACTTTTGTGTCCACAGCAACAGGGAGTGAGAATCTTTGTGATGCTGTATAAGGAAGTGGAGCTTGCGCTGGGCATAAACTCTGGCTACAGCAAGAGGACGCTCATGCATCTTCACCCCAGCATCAAGGCAAGTGAAGGCCAAGCCCATTAGCCTGACACAATGTTAAATCTATGTCGTGATGATCACAAGTTTAATGTGTGTTTTATGTTTGGTATGTCAGGTGATGCGTCATCCAGACCACGTCTCCTCCTCCGTTTATCTGTGGGCACATCACGAGAAGATCGTTGTCGTCGACCAATCGGTGGCGTTTGTGGGGGGCATCGACCTGGCATATGGTCGCTGGGACGACAGAGAGCACCGACTGACCGATGTCGGCAGCGTGACTCGCTCTGTGGCCCTGGAGCAGGTTGGACACACACAGGCTCACAAAGATAATTAAAATGGTTGGATGAAATGAAGAAACACCGTCATTCCCACTCCTAGTTACAGAACGAGGAAATGGACGGGGTCTGCATGTGCTGTACCCTCAGTCATAGCTGGCAGAGCGGCTACTAAACAGGTCTCCTTGAATTCATGAGTACAAGCCCAGGTTCCCAAACTTCTTCTTAGTCTTAATGACTTTACAGTTAATGAGCTAATCTAACAAAGGCAATAATACAACGATGGATGGTTCCAGTTCAGCAGCTCATCTGTCCGTCAAGTAACTGATGCTGAGCAACTCCTGTCAGATTAAAATTTTAATAAGACCTTTAGTGGGCCTCAGTGATGTGTAATGATTGTGCTGACTGATCCTTCTTCTACCACTAGGCTCTAAATTGAAAGTTTTAATAGCCAGTCACTCTGTTGTTTTCATGTTGCATCGTCTTATCACCAGTGCCTCAACAAATGTTAAATGTTGTACATGTCATATCAAAAGATTCAGCGGTTGTTGTCTCGTCCCAGGCTGCCTCCACCAACACTCCATCCGCTAAGGCCGTCTCCCAGAGCAATGGCCGAGGGACGCCGCCCAGCGAGCCGGCGGACCTGCCCAAGCTTAAGGGCATCGGCCGCAACAGGAGGGCTCGCTTCAGTCTGTACATTCACCTGCACAAACACAATCTGCAGCACGCAGACAGCGTCAGCAGTGTGGACAGCACCGGTACGACAAGGGCCACGTGGGTAAAAACAGGCTCATGGCGCTGTACACGGTTCCTTTACCGCTGGATGTTCCTTCTGTGTGTGTGTGTGTGTAGGGAGTGGCTCGGTGCAAAGCCTGAAGACGGGCGTCGGGGAGTTACAGGGCAACACGCGGTTCTGGCACGGAAAAGATTACTGCAACTTTGTCTACAAGGACTGGATCCAGCTGGAGAAACCGTTCGATGGTCTGTCGCACACTGACTCTCTTTCATTTAGCTCCAGAGACAGTAGTGGTAACATTAGTCACGCTGCTTCCTTCTTCTCTGAACCCTCCGACCCTGTTGTTTTCCCCTCGTCATTCCTGCGCTTTTCCCTGTGTTTCTCTCAGACTTCATCGACAGGTACACCACTCCCAGAATGCCCTGGCACGACATCGCCTCAGTGGTTCACGGCAGAGCTGCTCGGGATGTGGCCAGACATTTCATTCAGCGCTGGAACTTCAATAAGGCACTAGAGCAGATTTTTATCTGTACATTTGAACTTATTAGATATTATAGTTAACTATTGTACCATTGGAGCAGGTAAACATTTGTTTAGCTAAAGTCCTGGCTGGTAAAAGTGATCTTGGCTAAAGCTCAGGACGGTTTGGCTGGAACAGTGGAGCAAGCGTATTGAAGCTCTCCATGGCTCTGGCTTTTTCTGAGGCTTTTGCATTTTGCAGTTTTTCCACTCTCTGACTCTGGGTTTCTGACCTTATTTCCTGTAGATCAGGAAACCAAAGTATCGCTCTCTGTCTTATCCATTCCTGCTGCCCAAGTCTCACTCCACTGCTGATGAGCTCAGATACCAAGTCCCCAACTCTGTGAAAACCAAAGTGCAGGTAGGAGAAATGTGTAATAACGACGGACTGAACCAGAGCCGTTGCTACTGTTGTTACTGCTGTGATAGTCTGTGTCTGCATGTGTTAGGTGTTGCGGTCTGCAGCAGACTGGTCGGCAGGTATAAAGTACGATGAAGAGTCTATCCATAATGCCTACATCCAGGTCATCGCCAAGAGCAAACACTACATCTACATAGAGGTAACCAAGCAGTGATGTTTCACAGAATACATTTTTTATCATGGCAGTAATGTACAAAAACCATATCAGTGTCTCTCCGCTCTCGTGCCCCTTCCTCCTCTTCTTTCAGAATCAGTTTTTCATCAGCTGTGCCGACAACAAGATGGTCTACAATAAGATTGGAGACGCCATCATTGAAAGGATCATCAGAGCCCACAAGTACTTTCTTTTATTTGGATCGCGTTACACGGATAACTTGTGAACACAGGAAGGAAGTGTCGAGAGCTTTGCAAGTCTTGTGCTTATCACAGCCTGACACTCAGCGAAGTGTCTGTGCTTCTGTATGTAACTGTGGGGCATTTGTTCGTAGGGAAGGCAAGAAGTTCCGTGTGTATGTGGTCACCCCGTTGCTTCCTGGTTTTGAGGGCGACATCACCACAGGCGGTGGCAACGCCATCCAGGCCGTGATGCACTTCAACTACAGGTGAACCCCGGGATTCTTTAAGCGGAGGGTGGGCGACGACGGGTGATCGTTCACTCTAGTGCAGCCAATATTCAAATGCCGTGTGTTTTTAATCTCCGCCCCCTCAGGACCATGATTCGAGGCGAATACTCCATCATCTCTCAACTGAAAAGGGAGAGTAAGTACATCAATTACCTCTTTTCGGAGAAGGGGACAATACTTCATCTTGTCGTCTCAGTAGCGTTGGGTGATATTTTTTGGCTCCTCTTTGTCAGTGGACGACCACTGGATGAACTACATCTCCTTCGCTGGTCTGCGGACTCACGCTGAGCTGGAGGGACGCCTGGTCACTGAGCTCATCTACGTCCACAGCAAGATGCTAATTGTTGACGACAACACAGTCATCATCGGTTCGTCCGTCTCTCATCATCATCATCATCATCCGCTCGCTCTCACCTTCTGTCTAATCACTCTGCTAAATGTGATGAATCCGTCTGTCTCTATTTCTGTCTTTTGCCATGTGTGCTGCGAAGAAATGTGCAAATGCTGTTTAAATACAGTGAGCTGAATGCTGCATAGCACTATTGTGCCGCCTGCTGGTCAAAAAGGTGCAGCTCACCCTAAAGGAGAGCTTCGGTTGCATCTGTAGAACTGCGTGTTTGTGTTTCAGGTTCCGCTAACATCAACGACAGAAGCATGCTGGGTAAACGTGACAGCGAGGTGGCAGTGATTGTGGAGGACTCTGAGAAGGTGGCGTCTGTGATGGATGGACAGGAGTATGAAGCTGGACTCTACGCGCTCCAGCTGCGACTGGAATGCTTCAAGTGAGTGGTTGTATGTGTTTGAAATGGAGACGTCACTTATACTATGTGTACTTTAATAGGCTGATCTGATCTCTGACCTTACTTAATTCCCTTGTTTGGCTTCTTTCTGTTTGACAGAACTATCCTGGGAGGTCACTCGGACTCCAGCATTGACCTGTCGGACCCCATCAGCGATCGTTTCTATAAGGAGGTGTGGATGACCACCGCTGGCCGCAACGCCACCATTTATGAGAAGGTGGGTTATATGTGAAGCTCGGCTTGGTTGGAGTCTGACCCAGGAAACGTGGCACATCCATAATTTAAAGATAAAGCATCAATCTGTTACTTTCCCCTTTTGTGTTAATGAAGCGTCTTGTTTTGCCGCAGGTGTTTCGGTGCCTTCCTTCATCCCTGGTGAGGAACATGTCTGAACTGGAGCACTTCCAGTCCAAACCGGGCTTGGCGCAGACTGACCCGGCTCGCGCTCACGAGGAGCTGCACAAAATCCGCGGCTTCCTGGTGCAGTTTCCTCTCGACTTCCTGTCTGAGCACAACCTCATGCCCTCGGTTGGGAGCAAGGAGGCCATGGTTCCGACGGAGATCTGGACATAAAGTGAACCCGCAGCCACTTAACTACACATCTGATTGAACTGTTCTTGAGTGAAGTCTCTGGGTTGTGGTGGCCATCACATGGAATGAGAAGCGAGATTTCTTCTTCTCCTTTGACTTGACGTGACTCAAGGGCATTGACAAATCGCTCAAATCTAACTCCACTGAAAACACTAACCAGTAGTTACCTTGAGAAGGTAAGCACTTAGTTTTTGGGATATATGAAGAACACATCTGATGTCACTGGTTATCAATGCTTTGCAACTGCACAAGATCCAACCTGAACGCGTTGGGCAGGATGGGACCAGGGTGACGTGGTGGTTGATAAATATCCACCTCTAGGTTAAAGGCTAAGATGACGATAATGCATGTGAACCACAGAGTTTTTGCTGTACGACACGCTCGTCGGTGCCGTGTCTGCTGTAGATGAGCTCCGTGAACGTTTGTCGGGCCTGCGTGTGTGCTGCTCTAGATGAGCTTTAAAGCTTGACGGCTTCGTGTTGTACAACCAATCCACAGCTCACGCTCCGCTCGCCGCTGACACGCTGTGGGGCAGGATTTACTAACTGTGCCCCACTCATGTGCCAATCCACGCAGCCCCCCCCCCCACCGCTGCTTTTCAGATATATAATATATATAGAAGTAGGTTGAGTAACTTTAAAATGAACAAATCTGTGCCCGTGGCCAGTGGATGAGACAATCGGCCCACGTTTCCTCTTTGCTCAGCAGATGGCGCTAGCTTCAAACAAATAGTCTGCATAGAGAAATATTTGGATCAGCGCTTTAGTGTCAACACCAGAAAGTTTTTTATATCATTATCATTTTCCTTTACAGCATATTTTGGCATACAGCCATTTTGTAAGCGTACATATAATGTTTTCTATTTTTAGTTTGTGACTTCTTCATTGATCACCAGCCTCTCTGCTGAATGTGTAGTTTAAGAACCACTCCTTTTTTAATGTGCTCATGTCAAACACCTTCACTTGACGTTCACAGCGATGAAGACGGACTGTGAAGCTGCTGCGAGTCCTGGAATTCAGCAACGTATATTGCTTCATTTGGCTCAGGCCCCTGTGTTTTTAACAGCGACGTGACAGCTTGTAAATATGTGATACAACCAACAGGTGAATGATTGGTGTTTATTTAAGGAGACAGGACATGTTTTTTCTGGATTGAAAAACCAGGAAATGGACAAATGTTAAATGAAGCGTAGATGTTGTTATTGATTTTGGCAGCATCGTGTAGTTTAACTTTGCTGTACCTCTCAGTGCATTATTTATTAAATATGATCCCACATTTATTTGAACACTTAGTAAACGACATGGTTCTGGATTGATCAAGTCAAACACCTTGTCGTCCCCAACAACTTTGCACCTGCTGACCTCAGTGTTGTTGTTCTCACTTCCAATCTGTTTATGTACAGTTGAATTTCTAACTTCTGTCTCTTTGTTTAACACAATGTAACACATACTTTAAATGGCAAACAAATAAATTTATCTTTGGGATTTTTTTTGTTTTGTTTCTTGAAGGTAAAGTACAGCAGCAGCCATTGTTAATTAGGTATCAATGTCAGACTGACTTATGACTGACAGGTCATGTTGCGAGGCTGTGAAAGTTTTGCATAACAGTGGTTTTATGTTTTGTGCCTGTGGCACCTGATTGCGCCTGATTGTTGCCCTGAACGAAGCTGGAAAAACACTCTGCGGTCCAACCAAAAACACACCTGTTCCTCAGGGCATAGCCCCGGTTTAGCAGCCACTAACCAATGACTCCGAGTGATTACGTTTTGCCTGTGGCTGGGACACTGTGCACACTGGCCCTGGTACTTCAGTGTTGTCTTAGCCTTGTGGAAGCTTTGCCAAAAAGGTACTGGTGGAATCAAAACAGCGGCAACGATGACGTGAAACCTACGAACGGACAACTACTCAGCAATCTGCTGAGTTTCACAACAGGGGAACTTCAGTAAGAAATCTACGTGACTGCATGCAACAAGCCAGTGTCAGATGTTATATAACATCACCCTGAATTCCATAACCCAGGTGATGCTGTAAATTACAGACGGGTGTATAATTATGGCGAAAAGTCAAGGCTGTGGGTGTGATTCACAACACAAGAGCAGTTCCAAGGAAAATTTGCATGAACGAACAAGAAGGCAACCGACGACGGAATTCTCTGGAACACTGTTCTCACCTGAGAGCTGCTTAACTTGAGAGATTAGTTTCTAACTGTCTGCTGACCTGGAGCCAGACGAGCCGAATGTCTTCTTTGGAAATGAGGCTCTATTGTGAGTTTCAATTCGCGCTGCCAAGACTGGGAACGTTCATGGGAGACAGACAAACACCTTTCACAGTCCTCCAGTGCGTTGTTACTGTCCGCCGCAGGTTTCTACTGTTTTATGTTGGAGAGGAAGTTTTACAGGGTGAATAGGAGGCAATCGACGGCTGGGTTGTCTTTGGCACAGAGTTTTACAGTCTAGCAGTAAACACATCACTGAACAAAACTCCAAACGTGGGTGAAAGTGAAATATTATTGACCTAGAAAAGTAGACACTCTCTGCAAAAATGCGCTGAATACATACAAGACACTAATGAGTAAACACGACTCAACATGAAGCTCATGATGCTCATAAATAAAGTTAAAAAAAAACAACAACAATAAAAAAGTAAAAATCTTGTTGCTAAAGTGACTTGACGTGGTAAAAACAGTTCATCCTAATTCACAGTAGTGCATGATCATATTTTCTCTTAAGAATATTGTAGAAGAATACAATTAAAAGTAGTATAACGTAAAAAAAAACACTGAGTGTACATGAAATCGACGGTATAGCGTTCAAATAAATGTTTTATTTCCCATTCAATATTATAGAAATATCCATATACGTTAACCACAAACGACACGCAGGTGCTTTATGACTAATATCAGCGTTGCTGGAAGGAAAACAAAGTTCGGGACTCCCTGCTGCCTCACAGACCCCGCCCAGCACCAGGCGTGGTTTGCTGGGCCAGTAGCAGTGCGTCCCTCTGCCTACCTCGCTCCGTGTATTCACTGGCTGTCACAGCAGCGGCTCCAGCGCCAGCACTAGCAGCAAACCCGTCTCTGCAGCCGGTTCACCTTTCTCCGTCTACATCCCGCAGACATGGACCTGGAGGCAGCGGTGTGCGCGGCGCTCTCGCTTCCCGTCTCCGCGTTTGCGCTCTAGCTCCGCGCCCCCGGACCCAGGCACGTCCCGCTGCTGACCCAACGGGGACTGTTATTATTATTATTGTTTCATCGGTCGCCCAGACATCATCGCCGTGTACGCGAGAGAGACAGAGACAGAGCAGAGGACCACGCAGGCGTGACAGCAAAAGGCCCCTTTCGGCACATCGGGCAGGTGAGAGCGGCTCGTTGTGTCCTTCACCATGGCGAGTGACTCTCCGGCGCGGAGTCTGGACGAAATCGACCTGACGGCTCTGAGGGTAAGAAGATGCTGCACTTCACGCTTTTTTTTCTCCATCTGGAACATGTGTGTATGCGTGTGCACGTGTGCGCGCACGCGTGTCTCCTTCTTCTTGCACCTGACAGCGCTCCCTGAATAGCAACCGGCTGGAGAGCAGGGGAGGCTGCGAGAGGCGGATGCGTGGGAGCAGCCAGGCCACAATGTGTCGGATTATAGAGCAAATTATATATAGACAGTAAATAACATGACAGCTGGCTCGCGTGTCTGGACTCTTGAGTGAGTAACAGGAAGGTGCTGTGGTTCTGCTGACCCGCAGACCAAGCAGCCTCAGTACCAGAATCCTTGTCCGCGTTTGAGCGTCTGAGTGCCAACACACCTGTAAGGACTGTAGCCTCCTCTCATCACAGCGTTAGCCCTGCATCCAGTCAACAGTCTGCTCTTTTGTTCATCCAGAGTACGTGATGCAAACGACAGCACACACGTACTTATATGTGTGTGTGTGTGTGTGTGGATGCCCATGTTTTCGCTTGGCTGGCCGTGGTTTGTGTGTCTCTGTTGTGTGTGGGCGTCTGTCTGACTTCTAGTCAGCAGAACACACATTATGGTTGGTGCACATGACTAAATGGTTTCACTTAAGGCAGATTTGAAGCTCCGATAAGCCAAACCACATCACACACAAACACAGCAGTAGGTGTCTGCTTTCTGCCGGCCTGTTTCTTTTAAAAATCTCCTCACTCCCTCCCCTTCACCTGCCTTTTCTCTGCTTGTTGTTTGTGCTTCATTCGCTCTCGTCCATCCACCTCACGCCGTTCCTCTGGTTTTGTCGCCTGGGTTTGCAGCATCTCTGTCTGTCTGTCTGTCTGACTGACTGCCTGAACGCACCTCCTCGCCTGTCCGCCAGCCGCTCTGCTTCCTAGCGTTAGTCCTCCTTGCCCACCTTCCCTGCCCCGTCTGCATCGAGACTGACATGTCACGAGGAACGTGAACGAAGGCGGCTGCAACAAATGCTGCTTTTAGAGCCTGGCGAGGTTTCACCAGCGCGGAGGGCAAAACTGGAGGAGGTTAAGGATGGGAGGAGATGGATCAGGAGGATGAGACGGACGGATTGGAATGAGGAGCAGTTTGGGCACAGCTCCGAGATAACCGTAGGACTCAAGGTTACTGTCACGAATGACAGCTCAATGAAATTTTAGGAACTTCCTGGATTGCACATAGCGAATCAAATCCCCGTCATTTCCCAAACATGCTTCATGGAAAATGTTTCGTGTTGCGTATGATCTCTACGTAAAGAATAACAAAGAAGACTTGAAGAGGAAAAACAGAATAATCCCTTAACATGTCTGGGCCTGCCCCATGTATACACACACGGTACAGTCAACCACTGGACTGGCTAGACAGGAAGTAGGTCAGCTGGCTCTGGCGAGATGCGGGGGGTGGGTGGGTATTTGTGATACTGACAGTGGCAGTGATGGGGGGATCGAGTGTTTTTGTATATTGGTGGTGGTAGGAGGGGGCTCGCTCTGGCACTCAGCTGTTCCCCCATCGCACACACACACACACACACACACACACACACACACACACACACACACACACACACAGTGATTCATAGGGACAGGCTGCAGCTGATGGGAAGTAGAGTGGAGAGAGAAGTGGCTTTTTGTGTTTGCTGTTTCTGCATTTTCCTCCGTTTCTCTCTCGATCTCCTTCTATTTTCCTCATACCTTGTCAGGAATTTGTGACATTTGCTGGTGTTGCGCATCAACCCCAGCAGCACCTGTACACACGCAGCATGTTTCACTCGAGTGGGAAAGGCCAGAGGAGCAAGAGCAGAGATGCCGCGGTGCTGTTTTTCTATCCTGACGTGACTCACGGTGACAGCCCTAAAGAAGCAGCGGCGGTCAAAGCGCTGCGGTTTTCACGGAGGCAGTGGTTTTTGAGAAAAGCAATACTCAGATGTGAGCACACGCGCGGGTCAGGGGTGTCAGAAGCACGGGTTCGTCCAGTCAGCTGCCGAGAGCAACAGATGGTAAACCAGCAGGAAGCGTAGCCACAGCGCTGCACAGACAAGCACACACACACACGCACACGCTGGCAGCGGATGAATGTGCTGTGCAGGGACTCAGGTGCGAGATCTGTGATGAAATGGGAAGCAGCTGAGGATGAAGATATGGGGACACGGTTGGGGAAAGTCGGGACGCGCAGGATCGATGGATGCAGAGAGAAACGGGATGTGAAGATGAATGCAGCATAGGGAGACTTAGTGGGACAATAAGAGGCAGAGGGAGCAGAAGGAAGTGACAGAGGCTGAGCCTGGGATAAAGGTGGAGATGTGACCAGTGACTAAAGTAGTCCAAGGAAAAAGCCCCGTCTTCAGATGGCCTCGCGTCCTTCAGCCCCGTTCCCCTAGTAAGGCCACATTCCTCAGCCCCTCAGCATGGACGCCATAGTAACGGGGCCACAGCAGCGCCCAGGGCTTACACAGAGCTTATTCATGAATAGTCTATGTACTGTATGGCAGCCTGTCGCTGAGAAATGCCCCTCTCACTCCCACCCTCTTTTCCACTCTGCCTGCTTGCTTCTAGTTGACCTATTTCCCCCCCCAAGTTACTGATGAAGCCACATCAAGTCTTTAATTGTCTGCTTATGAAGATGAGCTTATGAAGTATGTGAAATTCAAAGAGAAGCGCGTCGAGAAGTGCAGAGTGTGAACAGTAGAGATTACACCAAAGCAAAAACACATAGACCCTGGGCTCTTTGACTTAAATTACCAGAGATAATGATTTGACATATTTAAGACATTTAAAGATGCCTTGAAACATAAGTATGCACCAGCCCTGCTCATGAACTCATTTACTCTCCTCACACACACATACACACACACACACACTTGATGTGAAGTGCTTGAAGGAATTGTGTGCATGTAAACAAGTCCATAGTAGGAGCTGAATCGTTGCGTCTGAATCACACGGAAGCAAAGTTGGATTAAAACCACGGGGAGACCAGGCAGATCAGAAGAAAGGGTGGAAAAATGAGGGGGATGGAGGGACCAACGCAGAGATGACAGGAAAGGTGTCAGATGGCAAGTTGGCAGAGATGGGTGCAAGGCGAGACACCGAGGATCTGGAGGCTTCATTAGCATCGCAGAACAAACTGTGTGGTGCATTTGTTTTCAGTGAGCTGTAAATCTGTGATCAGGATAATCTGTGACTCCTGGTAATGAACTGTCCACGTGTGGAGGAAGTGTACCAGGAATTAGGCTCCCACTAAAGCAACTAGTGGTTTTACGAGAGGCAGCCGAAGCCCCGGCACGACGCCCATCATCTTAGGGTCTCTAACTCAATCTGTCTCACTTCTCTGTACTTCACCGTGTATATACACTGAGAGGATGTAAATAAGGCCTGAAGCTCATAAACGAGTAGCCAGGGCAGACCAGGGCAAATACAGTTTATCTCAGGTCTAGGTGTGTTTCATACAGTCTGTGCTGCGCTCATGGTTGACTGGGCGTCAGTGGAGAGGAAACAGCCGACGTGGCCCCAGGCCGGGCGGCCATCTGCCTCGACCGGTCGGCTTTAATTAGTCGGCTAGTGTGCTGGCTGCTGGTCTTAACGCCGGGCTCCGCCAAACGTTTGGAGGCAGTTAGTGATTAATTCATGAATCAGAAGCGGCATCACGACAGCCTGATTGTTTGATCGTGAGAGTATTTGTCACGTGTGAGCCAGTAATAGTGGTGTGTGTGAGAGTAGGTCGGAATAGTTTTCTCCTTTGGGTTGTAGGGTTTTGTTTGGAGCTTGACGCTTATCTTCAGCCATTTGTGCCACGGTGTGCGTTCACAGATTACACTACTGACGCCTGCACTGATTCATGTCTGAGTTTATGTTCCGTGGTATTGGCTGACACCTTTTCCGTGTTTGTCCTGCATTGTATTTCCTTCTAATCCACATGCCACACAGAGGATGTTGTAGTATATGCAGGTTCGTGTTATGTGGACACAAAGGTTTGGCCTTGATCCACCAAGGACACTAGAGTAGTGGAGCTAAATGAATGATAAGGCCTTTGTGTCAGCTTTCCTTGTAACTTCAGAAGTTTTTCTGTGGTTTTCATCGCTGTGTTTGATGAAGGTGAGACCGTTTGACAAAAACAGGTGGATTAGACTCGCACAGAGGCGAAGTCAAGCTGCAGTTTAGATGAGAATCTACTGTAGGTTTGGCTTTGTGTACTCAGCATGTAAGTGTTAGTCCTTCAGTGGAAGCACTCAGGTCTGAAGAGTTATCTGGGAAAATGTAAGAGGGGCGGCACTGGCATCCTCACACACACACAGCGCTAATACGGATAAGTACTTACAATGAATCACAAAGTTGAGTGTCAGCCAGAGACGAGGAAGCACAGCGAACTACACTGGGCCTTCGCAAATACCACACGATCTCGAGTGTTTGCCGAGAGATTAATAATTCACAATAACTGCTCATCTTCCTCGTTACTTTAATGTAGAGTATGTCAACACACTTAACTCAGGAACAAAGACATGTTCTTCATTGAAATAATATGTTGCAATACAAACAGCGGCAGCACTGAATGTCCTTGTTTAAGACCAGGTCTAAGGTTGGGAATGCAAAAGAAAAGATGGAGGCAAGGTGAGGAGTGAAGGAATGAGCGCCGTCGGTACGTGTTGTTGTGGCAGCCCTGCACTCTAAAACCCATTATTTCTAATGGCCTGGCCTGAGTGCAGAGCCCCGCAGATCAAACGCTTCTTTAAAACATATCGCCATAGAAGCTGAAGAAAGGCACGATTATGTGTGGGTTTGGAAAACGCTCAGATGTCTGGTCCGCTGTGAAACAAGCTCGAAAGCAAGAAATGTGCACAGTCATCAGGTTTTAAGTAAACCTCTTTTCAGACATGATAGTCTTTGGAAATAGTGCGTGTGCGGTTTTTTTTTTCAACATCGCATCTTTATTGGTTTATCTTCATTCTTCTTCTCTCAGCACGTTCAGTGTTGTTTTACAAGCTCTAATCTAGTGTTCATGCAGACACGCACACAGTGATTCATCGGCCGCCAGTGGGGTCACGTTGCCGTGGACGTGTGACCCGACGCAGCAGAAACGCTAAACGAGAAAAGGGGAAGAGAGGCAATGCTTGAGTCATAGGGAATTAAGTAACCCGCAGAAACACAGACGTGTGCGCGTGCAGATGCACGGACGAAGCTCGGTGCATGCTGAGAGCTCATTCTGCAAGTGGCTATAAAATATGAATGATATCGTGCTATATTTTTATCAGCGAGCCTGAGGACATGCGTGAACTGGAGCAGTGAAAATGCTCTGTTCCTCCAGCCACCGTCATGCTGTTTTCTGCGTGTGGTAACCCGCTTCACACATGCACCTACAGCACTTCATACGTGTTCCGCCGCTCGTGGGTTCGACGCGGCTGCGCTTCTCCATCACCTGCCTGCATGTGTGTTTCTTTTTTGTATCTGAATGTTTGGGTTTCGTGAAGGCAGAAACACGACGAGAAGCCATTGCCAGATGTCTCTCGGGAGTTTCTGTCAGAACTTCGTCTGCAGCTCAGAGTTAATTCACACAGCTGCCAAAAGCACACGAACACACGGAGGCAGAAGAAGGAAGTGAGTGGAGAGAGGAATCCACCTGCATGAGCTCAAGGCCTGATAGCAAACTACTGCACTACCTGAATGCTGCTGTCTGCGCTGTGAAAGCTGGCGCTGTCCAACCCCCTCGTTTGCACGTACACATGCGTTTAGTTGGAAACACACTCTTCATTTTGTGCCCACTCTTACTCGTTAGAACATTTGAACACTAACCCTTGTGTAGGAGTGTGCTTTTGGCAGTGCATGCGGGTGTGTGCGTGTGGTTATGAAAGTGCGAGAGAGCGAGACAGCGGGAGGATGTACTTGAGACAGAGTGCGAGAGAGAGTTTGTCTGCATCTGCGTGTTTGTATGTGGGGGAAAGTGCATGTGTGTGTCTGCAGAGATAGAGGGGTGGAAAAAAAAACGACAGGAAAGGGAAGGAGAAGGCAAGAAAAGCACAAGGCTCTGTCTTCAGCTGACAGGATGACAGGCCTGCTGAGGCTCACAGAAACAAATATACAAAGGGATGGAGAGAGAGGAGGGGAAATGGGACCAGAAGAAAGCAAAGTGTCAATATGTTAACACCTTCGGCACATAGAATGTGTCATTCTCTAGCTCCCAAAATGCAACACAGCACTGCTTCTCTATTCATTAGTTCCAAATCCTGCGTCAGGTCTGCAAAGTTCAAATGAAAAGAGAACCAGAACGCGGCAAAGGCAGAAAAAGAGGGACTGGGATGGAAATGTGCTTTATTGAGAGTGGATTTGTCTGAAAGAATCATCTCTGGCCCAGCGTAGATCGACAGTGTTGCACAGGTTATTTCTGTGAATCAGGCGCTTTGAATAGAATATTGAAGAATATTATCATGGAAGTAGAACGTGAGTAATGACTTTTAGCATATTCTTAGCTGGAGCTATAGTGGATTGTGTGCACACGGATGACAGAGCTGCCAATGCAAGGTGCAGACCTGATGCACTGGAAGCCGGAGGAGCCGGGGACCGAGCTAAAACCCTGCAAGCAGTTCACAGCGTCGTGAGAAGGAATAAAGATAAGGAGAGTCGACGCTGTAATCAGGAGAGGTGTGGTGCGAATAAAAAAGTTTTAATGGCAGCGGTTTGTAAAAGGGCCTCTGTGTTCCAGGGATCCGCACAAGCTTTAGATGGAGGAATGATGGGAATGATGGGAGAACGAGAGATCGTGAGAGAGGGACATAGATTGACTTCGCCTGCTTGATGAACAGGAGCCAGTGGAGCAGAGAGAGTATGAAAGTGAGAGAGAGAGAAAGCAGGAGAGTGTGAATACCAGCTATTGTTGGAATGTCGTAGCAACACAGAAGAAGGGGGAGGTGTGTGTGTGTGTGTGTGTGTGTGTGTGTGTGTGTGTGTGTGTGTGTCTGCGCGCGAGGTCAGTGGGTTCCATCCTCTGTTTGAGCGGCTCCTTGTCAGAGATGCATTGAGTGTTGGCAACCTAGCAACTATGAGCTTAAATTATTAGCTCGCCTGGACACAAGCCTAAAACAATCCAGCAGGGTTTGGTTTCATACCAATGTATCAACGCAAACAGAGTTAGTCCAGCAAGACCTCGGCTCTGGCAGCTTCAGTTTTTGGTCCGCTGCTGTGCTAGAGATACTGAGACCAGAATCTGGGCACAGCAGCGCTTTAGTAACTCCATGGACAGTGGTAACGTGCTGATGTAAACCAGATGTGGTGGTGTGGCTGCATCCGAAGCTGCTGGGAACACCAGTCAATTTGCACTGGACTCAATCTACTTACAATAACTCATTTCAGCTGATGTTAGATGATGTGATGACAGCTCTCTATACTGATCACCCATGTGTTTCCTTTGCAGGACCCTGCTGGCATCTTTGAATTGGTCGAGCTGGTGGGAAATGGCACCTACGGGCAGGTGTACAAGGTGAGATGCTTCCACAGACAGACTGTGATGCACATTAGTCCTTCAGCCTGATAGTGGGCTCCTCTTATCTTACCCGCTCTGACACTCTCCAAGTAGCCGACACGGAATAAAGAATAGAAATGTGCTCTGAGATGCAGAGAGGCAGGAGATAAAAGCGGCGCTCAAGCTTGAGAGAAATGGAGCAAATGTAAAAGAGTTGATTCAGAGGAGGAGCAGAGTGTGGAGCACATCGCAGCACTTCTAGGATCATTTCTCACTTCTTTTCTTCTGTCACGCACGTTGCCTCTGCTATTGTCATTTGTTTCTGTACCATTTAGCACATTTTGTACATGTTCCCTTTTGAAATGAGTTATTTTAGGGGGAAGTGTTTCGCTGGGACACAGGAAGTTCTTGTTCTTGGTCTGATCTTGGGACATCACTGTGGTTTGAGGTTTTCAGCTGGGCTCAGGTGTTTCCTGGTGTCGTTTAAACACCATCTCTCTCTCCATGTCACGGTCTGAACTTCCCCTTTCCACCATGACGTCATGTCGCTGTCTGCTCCTCTCTTCCTTTCCCCTGTCACTCCTCAGGATGCGGCTCCAGCCTGTGGCGCTTTGGTGAAACACCTCCGGCTGGAATAAACATGTGTTTGTGTAGTATGAGCGCATGCATCTCATCGGTGCGCGTCAAGGTCAGGCTCTCGCAGCCGACTGGGCCAGACGAAAAGTCAGGCAGAGGTCGGACGCGGCTCTAGAAATAACCTGGCGTCCTTTTGCGTGCGTGTACAGTGCAAGGGAGGAAAACCCGGAGCGGCAGAGAACAGCAGAGTTATGTGCATCCGTTTATTGCTGACCGTGCTGCCTTGGTGAAAGTCATGGCTCATTTACTGGCTGACATTCGGCCGGTGTGTCCCTATTCATTACTAAGCCACAGGATGCCCGTGGCAACGGCACCGAGCCCTTGTAGCTGATCCGCGCTGCTTTAAAGGTGGGTGGTGAATGAAACTTGCATTTTCTGTTAATTATATTGTGACAGAAAAGCAAAATACTCTTTGGTTCAAGCTTTATGGTTTGATCTCATTTGTTATGGCATATTCAGGATTCCAGTACAAAAAACAGAGAACATGCTGCTACAAATTCTGGTGTTTACTTTTAAAAAGGGCTTCCAGTGCTGGGAAACAGATGCAGATGCAAAGTGGACAAGATTGGACTCATACATACAGATAAGACGCAGAGTCACTTGAGCAAAAAGGCCTATTTTAAATTCCTAATGCGGCTGCTGCTTAAAAACAAGCTGCCAGGAGAGGATCAGCTCCTTGTTAGCAGGTAAATCTCTGAGTCAGTGAGATGATAAATTGACCTTCAGTCTTGTGGGTATTGGCAAACTGCACCGGAAAAATAGCACCTAACAATACTACAGTGTCTATATACAGTATATGCTGTGTGTGTCTGTGTGTGTATATATGTATATATATATAGATATATATATGCCAATGCACACCTGTAGCATTGGAGCATCCCCAGTCTGGATCAATGAAGTGCTGTTCTGCTCAGATGTTAAGATTGGAGTCAGGCAGGCTGTGAACATGACTTTAGTCTTTGCTACGATGCTAAAAATAAATTCCATTTGCTCGGTGGCCAGGGGCCAGTTGTGCTCTGATGTTTCTACGATCATAGTCTGCAAGTCGTGTCTTGATATTTTTTTCTTTCCGCCCGTGTTTGCTGCAGTGGCAGAAGAAAATCGGGGGGGGGGTTAGAAGCAATGTAGAAGATTTTGTGAAATTATTACTGTAGAATTTGTGCGGATAAAAATATTCAAGTTATGACTCTAATTTCAGACGTTTAAGCTAAAGATTAAATCTTTTTTCATGATTTCACTGCAGGCAACAAAAGAACTAGTCTGGCGTTTAACTGCAGTGGTTTTTAAATTTATAATTTATTTTAAATTTTAAATTTTAAATTTCTATTTAGTGAGTGTGTGGGTTTGCAGCATGTGGACTCATGCGTGCGTCCTGCTGTACTTGTGATCGTTATGGTCATCACAGTGTTTTATGTTATTTGTGCTGTGCTGCTGCAGCCTTGTGTGTCTGGGACTAGGAGATAACAGGTTTATCATCAATTCCATTACAGCATCTAGTTAAATGATACAGATCTGCTCTTTCCTCTCTCTGTGCTTCTCTTTTTTTCCCTCATAAGATTTCATCATAATTAAAAAAAAGAAAACCTTTGAAAAGTTGTTTTCTGTTGTCAGCAAAAACAGTGATACTGTAGACGCGTCCAGACAAAAAGACAATTTTAGCTTTGCTTGTCCCGGTTCTGTTTCCTGGCGTCCCCCATAACTTTTCAAACCTTTGCTTTCTCGTATCCATGTGTAATCAGTCATTGTTTTTGTGTTTTGGGGGAGGGGGTGGAACTCCCCTGGTGAGCTGTACTTAACGGAGCAGCCTGTGCCTACAGTATGGGTATATATAGCTTCTCCTGGCTGCTCTAAAAGGGCCATAAATAAAGAACATGGGTAATGCTGAATAATTAAACATTCCCTCTCTTCACTAACCTCCTTCTCTATCTTCCTCCCGCTTCCTTTGCCGCCTCTAACTGTTGTCACTCTCTTCCTCATCCTCAACCGCCATCGCTTCCTAATCAGTGTTTCCTCCTAACATCTTTCCACGTTTCTCTCCGCTCGTGCCTTGCCAGCCTTCCCGCTGCCAACTCTCTGTTTTATCGCGCTTGCCTCCTCCTTCTCGCTTTCTCTCTGATGCCTGTGAATTTTTGACGCTTATGGGATTTGGAGTTCTCCAAACGGAGGAAGTGCTCCTTGCCTCACAGCGAGCAACGGTGGACGATGGAGTGGGGGCAGACTTATTGATTGGTTAATTGATTGATCACAGATCCTCATCGTACCTGTGTGAAAACTCATTTTTCTTACTGACGGATGTGAAGATAAGTTGAGAGGGCAACAAATCTTATGTTTGTCACAAGAACACAACCACAGCGCAGACACACACACATTCGTACGCAAGCACGTGAACGATGACACATTTCTGTGTGTGTGCGCTGTTTCGCTCTTCCATGCGCTTCCCCTCCATGACTCTGCTGTCTCCATGCAGCAGGAGAAGGGAAAGGCGAGGAGGCGACCAATCTTTTTCTCTCTGATGACAGAACACATCCACTCCGCTCCTCCTCAGGCAAAGTGCTCCACACACACTTTAAATATTCACCAGCCGCTCTGTCGCACACAGATGCGCACGTACAAGCAGAAGGGACGGTGACTCTGCACAAAAGCAGCTCTGCGCTTCAAGCTTCCCCTTTGTGTGATGTGTCTGCGCTAAGCAGTTTAAAGAAACCTTGTTGTGGTGACATGTCTTCAGTGACGTCTAAGCTGTTAAGACCACACACACCAAGACAGAGACTCTATTAAGACCTTACAGCCGCAACAAATGATCTTATTAAGCAATCGCCTCTAAATCTTCCTTCCTGTCCCTCCCTTGTCGTCTTTCTGTTGTCGTTTCTATCATTTTAGGAATGGAAATCTATCCTGTGCTGGATTCCTGGTCTCACACACACACACACACACACCTCAGTCAAGCAGCACAAACAAGTAGTTATCGTGAAATTATATGGCAACTTGACAAATCAGGTTAAATTCATTGGATTGTGGACTTTGTTTGTTTGTTTGTGGTAAGTTGTGTAAGTGGTTAACAGATTCGACTTAAAGGAAACGGGCTTTGTTTGAGGTTCAGAATCCTCAGATTATTTCAATTTGGGTGTTTTTAATCCCCACCTACTACAAACAAGCTGAAAGTCTCCTGTAGTAAACACACAGTCAGTACATATGTAAATGAGTGAAGACTGTACTGTTTGGGAGCATTAGTGCTAATGGGGAGCTGTCAGAACGTCTGCAGGCTGTAGGCCTCCGTTACACTCGGTGTGTATCTGAGTGTGTATCTGAGTGTGTGTGTGTGTTGCCGTACTGTACACCCTGCTGCAGCTGTTTACAGTTTGACACCGCATCACTGCTTTTTGGGGTGTTTGTCTTCGGTCTCTGGGGTATTTATGAATGAACCGTGAGCCGTGGCTGAGGTGGATGCTGCCTCTGCTGATGAATGCCGTCAATGTGGGAACCGCAGATGCGCTCGCACTCAGTCACAGTCACTCACACCTGGCAGCACGTTCATTAGCCTACATCCTCTCTGCGTCTCCCCCAAGGCCACACGCCCCACTTAGCAACCACCCAGAGCAGGGTCATCTAGTCTCGCTCGCCGTCAATAACAATCTGTCTCTTTTTTCCGCGTTTCCTCTCTCTTTGCTTCGTCTTCATTTACTCGACTTAGCAAAGGCTTTTCCCCACAGGGTGAGTTTGTGCTGATCAGTAGTTAAATCAGTAACTCATACCAGCCCCAGTCGTTTTTCACAGCCTTTACGTCCTCTCTCCTTCACGTGAGCATCTTCTATTCATCTCTTCTGTCCTTCTTCCTCCTCTGCGCCCTCACTCAGCTGTTTCTCTCTCGCTCGCCTCCGCTCTGTACAGTAAATCAGCTCGGCTGTTTGTTTGACCTCCAGAGCCGCTGGAGCGTGATGCCGATGTGCTGAACCTGCCGCTTTGCTTCTTCCCTCCTCCTTCTCCTCTGTAGAATTCCCTCGCTTGCACACAATCTCTGATTCAGTTCAAAATACAACCGAATCTCGCTCCAGTTGTGTTTGTGCTTGTTTGGCACATATTGAAGAGGCTGAAGGATGTTTTTGTTCAACTCAGTCATGACTCTGTAGACATTTTAGAGGTTTGAGGTAAAATCAGACATAAGTGGCTGAGTGGGTGTGCACCTCAGTGGATTAGTCTGAGTTAGACTATACGAAGCTATGTAGAAGCATTTGAACTACATTAAATAAAACAATGATGAGTGTTGAATACAGTCATGGTGTGTGAGGTGTTCATGGACACTACAGAGGGTAGAACATAAAATAGACTGATCAAGTTCAGGATTAGTAGAAAACAAGACTTTAAAGTCATTTAAGTCTAATATTTGGGTTTTATGTTTTTGTTTGCCTGTGACATTGTGATGCATTTCTCTTGCTTTTGGGCAGCTACAGCATGAATTCATCCTGCTGGTATTGTCGTCCCCATCACTTTCTCCTAAGCAGTGCAGTGCATCACAGCATCACAGATTCAACCGTACGCCGCGCTAGGGAACCTTTTTTGCAGAACAAGTGGTGCAACAAACTCACATTGAGCTGGCAGCATAAAAGGGGCTTTTGTTTTTAAGCACTTCCACATCTCTACTGGGAGTAAATGGCCAAGTTTGTGCATTTACCCGTCTCTCGTATTCAAAACCACGTTGTGTGGCTGCATTCGTGATTATTTAGCTGCGTCAAATCCTGTCTTGACCCCAGATTATGCTGTTTCTCATACATTTGTGGGTCCATTTGCTTGTTAATTAGCTTGTTTTAGTGTGAGCAGGCAGGTTAATGAGCGGCTACATTTCACACGGCTGCTAGATTATTGTTTCAATAGGCTTTTTAGCCGATAACACCGGTTCGTTCAAAGTCGAATCAACGTTGGATGAGTGTCTGTTGCAAAAAGCGTTTTTTCCTTCCTGCAACCACCACAACGTCAATAAAACCCCCTGGACCCGTCTACAGATCATTGCTCTCATCTTTCTTCCTTTCATCTTGCTCCTTTCTCTCTCTCTCTCTTTCCTCCCCTCCTCTTTCTTTACAACCTTATTCTCCCACAACCTCTCTGCTTGTATATGTTCTCATCTTTGCTGCTCTTGTTATATCGTCTCCCCTTTTAAATCTCCCCTCGGTCTCTCTGCTCTCTTCCCTTCCTCTTCCATGTGTGAGTGTGCGAGCAGCCTCAGGGCGCTTCTATATTTCCTGGGCAGTGCGGTAGTAGATTGGAATGGAGGCCTTTGTCGCTTTTATTTACTGCCTCACTGACTCGGTAACGCTGCGTGTGCGTTGGTGTGTGTGAGCGTGTGAAAATGCAGAGTGATTGCAGGTGTTTGAACTGCAGCAGGGTGTGTCTGGGAGTGTTGCCCCCTCATTTCGCTGGGGTCTTTGGAGCAGATCTACCGTATGTTTGTAACGTTTGTTAGACGAGCGAGCTGGGATTGTCAGAGTTCAGACTTGAACCAGTGGGCGTTGATCCCAGGCTACAGACTGAAATGGCGGTTGACCGAAAAGCTTCAAGCCTAATATGTCAGCAGCGCTCGCTCCCAATGACTTGTAGAGAGTGGCAGCCTGGGGGCACATCACATAACCCACTCTCATGTGAAGCCATCACCAGGCTGGCAGGCTCTGTGCCAGGACGGCATGCTTTGATGACATGCAGTCAATTCTTGCCTGATGTCTGTCTGTGTGTCTGTGAGGATTACCATGACTGCACAGATTAGGATTATGGTGTGACCCATTTCCTTTTCACTTAGAGTTGGCAACACAATCTGGTGATCTATTCACAGCGACCCATTGTGTGTTTGTGCATATGCTTTAGCGTGTACGTTTGCTCCTGTCTTCCTGTAAACTAGTGCAGGTGACAGGACTATTAATTAACATTATGATTAATTGTAATTTGGAATATCCCAGAAGGGAATAGGCTCCATTGTGAGCATGTTAACCAAGGGTCTCTCTGTAAGGTGGGTTTGAAACTTAGAGAAATTAAAGACAATCACTCCTCAGAAAGGAACTAATCAATCTTAATTATGGTTGGCTCTTGAGCGTCGTAATGAGATTTTTGGTTAATGGTCCAAAACTGTGGAAGTAGGGGTTAAAATTTGGTTCATGTAAAGGCTAATAAAAACAACAAATTGAGGAGCTCTTTAAAAGCGGCGCTTTCTCCTGAGCTTGCTGCTCGGCCACGCAGTGAACACACGCCCAAGACAGATGCACTGACATTAAGCTCCCTCAGTGAACTCGTCTTGTGTTCATCCACTTCCTCGCTCCCTCACTCGCTCCCTCGTTTTCCATCCCCACCTCCTTAATAACAATATCAGAGCAATACGTTCTTATTCCCTGTCATCTCTTTGTAGTTGTGTTTAAGTCCACTGTACTCTGCCCTGCCAAGACTGTTGCTAGGCTACGACAGGAAGTGTCCTGCATAGTAAATGTGTCCAGGGGAGGAGGAGGAGGAGGGCGGAGGGGTTGTGTAATTGACTTGGCAAGGGCATGGACGCACAAACAATAAACGAAGTGCACGGACGCTGTAGAAGCTTCTTTCACGCAGAAGCAACGGATGCCATGACATAGAGCGGCGGGTTGGTCTCGTGTAACCGGGAGAGAACGATGAAGAGATGCGTTGCTCTGCAGCCTGCAGCATTTGTGCATCTAAGCATCGGTTTGCCCCACATGCAGCCGAGAAATCGTAAAGGAGAGTCATCGCACATTCCTCTTCTACATCCCAAGACACACACACTACGAGTGCGTTTCTCCTCAGGCTGCCTGCGCTTTACTGTCACTTCACATACGCAATTAATCACCGTTACGTGTTCCTGATGATAATAATGGTGCACTTCGTGTCAGTTTGACACCTTCTTCATGCCGCGGATTGAAAGAGACGCATGAGAGATGAGTTGGCACCAGGCTCAATTTACGGGTCCATCCTCTGAAATGACAGCGGTTGTGTTCTTAAACACATGCTGCGGGATGTGGTACAGATCAAAGCAGTCTCTTGGATTGTTAGCTTAATCAAAGACATACTACGCATTTTGAATTTCGAAACCACTCACCTGCAGGGATGATGTCGAATAATGAATCCTCCGTGATGGAGCCACCTCAAGGCTGATTGGAGATCAGCTACACATCAGTTAGCTGTCTCCGTCACAACAAGACCATCCAAGCGGAACAAACATTTGGCAATTTGGTCTGTTATCACTCAGACACACCTGGTCGTGGTGAGGGTGTGTGTGGATGCAAGGGGGAGGGTGGGGGGGCTGGCACTTTGCTATTTGGCCAAAAACAGTTTATGTAATTTAGAATTTGCTTGTGCCGAACGCTAACAACAACAAAACAGCGCTCGGCTTTCGGTTGTGTTCGTGTAGGACCTGGTTTTCTGTGAGGGAGAAATAATGAAAGGCATAAGGAGCAGACTCTGAGAAGTTAAGAGGTTTAGATAATGAGAGAACGAGTCGGATGGGGGGGCTGCAGATCTAGGTCAGAGCAGCAAAGCAACGGCAAACGAGAGGAGGAATGGAGGAACAGAATGGAAGACATCAGCCTACTAGAAAGAGATCGAGGCGGATGACAAAATAATGTTATTTCAACACTTCGCATGGAACATTAATAGCAATTTGTTTAGTCCATGGGTGGTGTGGTGGTGGGCACCGTCGCCTCACATGCAGTTAGGCTAATTGGAAACCCTAAACTGCCCGTAGGTGTGAGTGTGCGTCTATATGTGTGGCCTTGCGACAGACTGGCAACCTGTCCAGGGTTTACCCCGCCTCTCGCCCACAGACAGCTGGGACAGGCTCCAGCACGCCCGCGACGGGGACAAGCGGTAGGAAATGAATGAATGAATGTTTAGTCCATACATAAGTGGAAATATAGGCTTGTAGTGCTACAGAGAACAGGGACATCCTGGTTGTCAGCAGGTTGCTGGTTTGTGTAGACATTAAGCAGTGGAGAGGAAGAGCTGTGTGGGCGGCCATCTGCCTCGACCGCAGACGGAAGAACACCACAAAAACAACAAGCAGCAAAACAAACAAAACACAGGCTGGAAAGGCCGGTGACTGCATCCTGCAACGCTGCTGGAGAAGCTCAGCTACGGGAGGAAGAAGACTCATCGCAGTGTATAATGTGTCGGACAGAAGTTGTCATGTTTTGTTTGAGCAGCAGTCGAAAACCCAAATGAGTCATCGCATTACGAAGCTGCTCCATTACTTGTCATTGCATCGTGATGCTTTCAAGATGGCTCGTTTTTCATCCTGAGTTGTTGCTATGGGTTTGTTACAGAGTAAGACACATTATACTAGTAAGTGTGTTGGAAATTCTACTTTGGTTGACATTTATTCAACCGAAGCCCATCTATGAATTTGCAAACTACATGAGCAGGGAAAGGACAAAGACAGAGGACAAGATGAGGCCTGGTCATTTAATGAGGCCGGCTGACGTGGTCGTGCCAGGAGGGAAGGAGGGAGGCTGTCAGGTGCCTTGGAGTAATGAATCCTCGTCCAGCTTTGATGATACCCATGTCTAATATCTGTTCGACACATTCTCTTAGTCACTCTCGAACTCCTTCAATCATCTCCTCTCCGTGTCTCTGTGTGTGGGTGTTTGTAAGAGCTCTTCCTTCCTCCGTGTGAGCGCTGGAATTAAACCGTTTTATGTTTTGAATGTCTATGTGTGAGAGAGTTTTATAAGTGGCTGTAATTCCTTTGTTGGCCTCCAACAAAGCCGAGCCTTGTGCTTGTGGAATTGGGGCAGTCTGATCCTAATGAGAAATCCCTGTTCAATCTTTCCAACTCTTTTACTCTCACAGAATGTGGTGTGTGTGTGTGTGTGTGTGTGTGTGTGTGTGTGTGTGTGTGTGTGTGTGTGTGTGTGTGTGTGTGTCTGCGCACGCAGAAAAAGAGACTGATCGCAGTGTTCAACCATCCGGTGGCGCTTACTTTGCATAGTGCAGAGCCGGAGTGAGACACAATGAATTATCATATTAAAACTTAAAACCCAGACTTTCTTTTGTAGCAATAAATCAGCGACTTTTTTAATTCCAGTGGAGCTTTTTTAATGAGAAGTTGAATGTATTACCTTGTCATTCAGGGGCCTGAGCTGATATTTATGATGTTGTGTGTGTGTGGATATCAGAGGTCGTCCTATGTACCAACATTGTTTGAACTAAGTTTCTGAAATGTGAGGGTACAAAAGCGAGTATTGCGCTGATATTATTTTATAGTTATGTGTTGAGAAACTTCCTTCTACTCACAAGCTGTTCATCAAGTAAAGTGAGTTTTGGCTTGATTGATTGATTCGTTAAAACGGTAGTGAAAACAACCAGCGGCGAGGATCTTCATGGTGCAACAAATGCACAACAAAAGCAGCGAAAACATTGCAAAGTTTCTGCAGAATTTACAGTAACATTGCTCGATGAAAGCCCTCAGGAGGCACTTTAGGCACTTTAGGCCCTTAATGGCGTCTGGTTAAAACAGCTTCACCAGGAAAACAAGCGTGTATTTGTTTTTGTGCCGCCGCCGCTAATCTGCTCAGACTGTAACGTGCTAATCATCTGAGTCCAGACAGGTGGAAGTAATCGCCGTCAGAGATTTTAGCATCTCCAGCCCTGTTACAGTAGCTTGATTACCTAATCGCAGCCCCAGATGCTCTGTCGCAAGCGAGACCGCAATGGTTCCTCGCCTCCTCGTGACTTTGGGCATCTGTCTCAGACTTACATAACAGAGTTGGGTTTGTAGACTGTTGTCTTTATCGCTACCTCAGACAATGTGCCTGAACTACACAGTAATTTTTTCATGGATGACTATAAATCATATCATGGTGACATGTCGGTCTGATGCCGTCATGTTGTCACTTTCAATCTTGTCAGGAACAACAATCTTTTGCTTTTGTAATTGAAACCCACAACCCACAGTTCTGACCACATGAACATTGTGTTTTGCTTCTCAAAGAGTTGTCTGAATGTTTACATACCTTTTTCTATATAAACATGTGATAAGACACTGACAAAATCACTGTGAAATATTGATTATCTACTGTGTGTTTTATACCAACTGCAAAAGGTTTCAGTAAATGCATCTCGTGATTTGAATGGAATAATGTAATATTATCGAAACGTGCACATGGATACTGACGTGTTTCTTCTCTATTCTATCCTCTCTGGGTCTGTCCCTCTACGTGACTCCTTCCTCCAGGGTCGCCATGTTAAGACAGGGCAGCTGGCAGCCATCAAGGTCATGGATGTCACCGGGGTAAGAAGCACACACACACACACACACACGGATGGACACTCGCGCGCACATACCAACCCACAGAAAACCATCTGAAGTGATTATACCACCTTCTAGCATGTCATCTAATTATGAGTGATGAGTCAGCGCTGGCGCGCGTGTGCAATCGCATTTGTGCCGGTGATACGAAGGAGAGGAAATGAGGACAGGCCTATTGCCATGGTAATATTAGCTGGAGGTATTAGGGCAGCGGTGTGGTCTCAGGCGTGTCTATAAAGCAGGAGAGAATCTCTGCTATATTTAGAGATCCTCTCACCCTACGCCTCCCTGTCAGCACTCAGCTGCCAGCAAAACAATGAAGGCCTGCAGGAACGACGCAACAAAGGAGCTATGAATGGATGACTGAGGGGGCTGGAGCATGAACGAATGGATGAGGAAATGAACATATGCAGGAGGGAGCTGGAAGATGAATGAATGAGCAAGTCGCCAAAAGAATAGAAGTAATCAAGAATGAATGAACAAGTACACAAAGCTCTGTATGAATGACATAGTCTGTGACAGAATGTGTGAATAGATCAGCTTAAATACAATAAAAATGACTTTATTAATTAAAGATTGGAAATTAAATGAGGGGCAAATGTGTAATTGTTAACTAAATGAGCTGCTACTGTACAAAATCAGCTTACTAACACGAAAGTGTCTTTGTTTTCTTCACCATTGAGCAGTAAATTGAAGTAATCAGAGTATTATGTTCCCAAACTGCAGCGTATAAATAAGAAGGAACACTCTTAAGCAGCCAATAACTGCCACCATAACAATTCCTTTCAAACAACTTATTTTGGCTTTGCGGTGGTAACCTTTTAAAACCAAAGTAATTAAAAAGCAAAGCCATCATTGTGGATGATTTAAAGGCCAGCTGCGTGCTTTCAGAGTTTAAATGGATTCAAAATGCAAATCCATCAACAACTCTGCTCCGTCTCTATCCTGTGAGGTTGTCTGAGGGGGGTCACGAACAGAGATCACGTGTTTTTAATGCCTGTTGATTTTCTCGTTTCACCCGCAACAGGAAGAGGAAGAGGAGATTAAAGCAGAAATCAACATGCTGAAGAAGTACAGTCACCACCGAAACATCGCCACCTACTACGGCGCTTTCATCAAGAAAAACCCTCCTGGCATGGACGACCAACTATGGGTACGGCAGCGCGTTTGTGTGCATGACAGAAGTTTCCATTAATCACTGTTGTTGTGTGTGTGTGTGCATTCAAATATGTATATGTACAGTACATACTCACTGTATATGTGCATGTGGAAAAAGGGTGTTGGGATGGCTGCTGCAATAAATCATGTATTAATGTGATCTAAGGGAGCTCTCACTTCTCTGATGCTGCAGCATTCATCACACAACAATGAGAGGACACACACAGACAAACATATGCATCTACACACGCCTGCATAATTCCCCTCTGAGTCAACAGCTGCTTGTTCATTCCCAGTGTGGATGTGTGTTGGCGGCGCTTGATGTTACTGTGCTTTTACACGTGTCCCGTTCTGCTTATTGCGTTTGTCTTAGCGTGTTTTGATGCACATCGGTAGCCTGCAGTCGATGAGAGGGCTCCGCTGTTGCTTGCCAGCTTCCTCTTTCTCCCTGTAATCCACAGCGATGACGAGGATGAGCTTGAAGCAGGGCCAGAACGGACCAACTGAACTTTTGGCCGCAAATCTCCCTGGATGTAGCGTTGGGAGAGGATGAAAGAGCGAGAGAGGCTAAGGCAGCTCCAGCTAGAGGACAGAAAGGACACATTGTGTTTGGGTCAAGAGATGGACTCTTCGTCCATGTGATCTCCTGACCCTGCTGAGTCAGCTTATGTCAGTAGTTTCTCCAGTTTCTGAGTGGAATGCGTTTGTGACGAGTGACAGAGAAGGAGAGTTTGTTTGTGTGTTTTTATTGTGTGCTTTGCTTTGTTTATAACAATGAACACATTCAAAATGTACACGTTTTTGTTTTGTGTTATTATTATTTTCTTTTCAGATGACGTCATCATAGATCTCATAAAAGTCAGTAATCAGCCCTGTGTGTGTGTGTCTGTGTGTGTGTGTGTAGCTGGTCATGGAGTTCTGTGGCGCTGGCTCAGTGACAGACTTAATCAAGAACACCAAGGGCAACTCTCTGAAAGAGGAGTGGACCGCCTACATCTGCAGAGAGATTCTCAGGGTGAGTATTCGTGCCGATGCCTCGGTTCTAGAACTTCGCTGTCCTACACCTGCTCTGTCAAATCGATGCATAAAAACAGAAAAAGAAACACAAAGTTGCTATTTTTAGTGTCGGACTGCTCAAAAATGAACAGACATAGAGAATGAGGGAGAAATAATATTATCAAATCATTTCAAAGTCCAGGTCAGGGAAGATTAACCCATCAGCAAATAAATTTGACTGAGAACTAAAGTCAGTGGAAAGAAAGAAAAGCCTGAACCAAAGCACCTTTAATGGAAAAAACACTGCAGACAAGATTTGACAAGCGTTTGTTCCACTTTAACTGTCGCTCTGGATTGTTTTCATGCGTTACTTCCTTTTCGTGACAAACGTGCAACACGTTCCAACCTGACTGGAAAACAGCCGCATTCAATAAAAGTCCTCTACAGCATGTCGTGATGCAGCAACATATTCATGTCATCAGCAGCAACCAAGCAACAGGAGAACATGCAAATGAAGCCAGTTGAAGCCTAACAGAACGAGAACGTGGCTTTGAAAGGCCGCGTCATTCTTTCACACACCAGGCCTTTGATAGCGATCGACAGTTGTTGGCATTGGGTGATGTCTGATTTGTTTTAGATTGATGCAAAGTGTGACTCTGTCCCCCACATGCTGCAGTATCGCATCCATCTCTTGTTGTGCGTTTTTGTGTGCTGAGGGCTCCAGCCTCAAACAAAGAGCAGCTGTATCACTGCATCTTGTCACTTAAACGCAGTGCTGCTCTGAGCTCAGGCAACAATGGCTTCCTTTCACGCTCCTTTATTTCTGTCTTCGTCCTCACTCGTCTCTTTCGTCGTTTCGTGCTCTCTGCTTTCTCTCTTCCTGTTGCGATTTAGTCATCGCTCTTTTCTTCCTGTCTGCCTCTGTCCCTTCACATTATCGCTCCCTCGCTTTTCTTTTGTCATAATTTCACTGTTTTTTCTGCTACTTGTACTAAAGTTCCGGTTTCCTCGTCCCTTTGTTACAATCTTACTCTCTTCTTTGCTGAGCTTTTAATTTTATTATAGTGCTTTATTTTGCATTGTTTAAACCAAATATATTTCACATTTATGCTACTTTAATTATACATTAAGCAAGAAGAAAGATCTCCTGCATTTAACTTGCAGGTTAAATCATTGTATTTAAAAGTCATTCTGTCTGTGTGGCATAATGAGCATTTCTTGATAAAATATTCAGACAATGTATAGGAGAAAAAATAAGCAACGATCCTAATCCTTTATCTAAAATGTCAAATAAAGTGAGTGATAGTACGCTTTGCTGGCCAGAGGTCAAGGTCAGCTCGACAGCAGCATCGATGGAGCTGCCAGTCCAGCTCAAGGACGCCTCCTTTTGGAAATGAGCTCTTCATATAATGGCAACAGTCTTGACTTGGTTCATTACTTCCTTCCTTCACGCTGGGTCTCTGTCACTGTGTCCAGGGTCTGACTCATCTCCATCAGCACAAGGTCATCCACAGAGACATCAAGGGCCAGAATGTCCTGCTGACTGAGAACGCAGAGGTCAAACTAGGTCAGTCTGTCATCCAACCCGCTTGACAAAACGCTTTTTGGAGTGGGAGGAGCACAAGGTATAAAGTTGCACATAGCTCAGTTGTGTGTGAGGCTGTTCTGTCTTCTTTTATGCTGCACCAGCTACTGTAGTGTTCATGGTGCAGACTGCTGAAGGAAAAAGACTCTCTACCCCCTCAAACCAGTGGGGAGGGGATTATTAGGTGTGTGTGTTGTTAAAGCAGGCAGGCTTTTGCAGGATGGCTAATTCGTTCCTGTTCAGAGTCCATTATGGAACTCACTAAAGCCCACTGGTGTGCTTAGAGCACCAGCACAGTCAAACAAACAAGCACACACACACGTGCAGTACTCTAAACTGCAGACTGTAACTCAAAACTTTACGCTTGCCCTGTAGTGGACTTTGGTGTTTCCGCCCAGTTGGACAGGACAGTAGGCAGGAGGAACACATTCATTGGGACGCCGTACTGGATGGCACCAGAGGTCATCGCCTGCGACGAGAACCCCGAGGCCACGTACGACTTCAAGGTGCGTCGACATCAATACGTCTCCTGTGCTCGCGTTCGATAATTCGCTGTCTATTAATTAATACGCTGTCTCTTTCGACGCAGAGCGATTTATGGTCACTTGGCATCACAGCCATGGAGATGGCAGAAGGAGCACCACGTACGTATCTAACCCGCAGCACACACATCAGTGTTGGCTTTATCACAAGCGTCATGATTACAGGCTGCAGGGCTTGTTTTCCACATTCATTCTATCTTTAATGGAAAAAAAGCTACTTTTGCGTTAAATGTTGCCCAAACTTCAGCGGGTAATTGTTTTTAGAGTAGTAATCAGAGAGAACATGATTTAATTTAGTCAAGGATGTTGAGGTTATGCTAGAGGTTATTGCAGCGTGTGCCTCACAGGTTTTTAATAATGAAGTTTTAGCAGATTCACCCTAACACAGCTGTGTTTGTCTCCAGCGCTGTGCGACATGCACCCAATGAGAGCCCTCTTCCTCATCCCGCGAAACCCCGCCCCCAGACTCAAGTCTAAGAAATGGTGGGTGCCGCATGCTGTAACTGTTAAGGACCACTGGACAACGTTCGCTGGATTACAGAGGGTCGTCAACGGCTGTCTGTGGTTGTGTGTTTTGTTTCAGGTCAAAGAAATTCCACTCTTTCATAGAGAGCTGTCTGGTAAAGAGCCACAGCCAGAGACCCAGCACGGAGCAGCTGCTCAAACACCCTTTCATCAGAGACCTGCCCAACGAGAGGCAGGTCCGCATCCAGCTGAAGGACCACATCGACCGCACCAAGAAGAAGCGAGGAGAGAGAGGTGAGGCCTGACACGTGCCTGCATAGATCCAGCCCATGGCCGTAGCTGCACATCACACACGGGGGTAGAAGGACGGGATCTACAATAAACTGTGCATGGTTGAACTTGAGAGGTGGCAACAAGATCATGGCGCGATGTGACAGGAGATAAGAGTCACACTCCTTTGCTTTCCCTCCACCGCGTCACACAAACGTGCACCCTGAGCGTGTAAGTGATCGGCTGACACCAAGAAGCACATTACCCGCTTCCAGAAACGCCACACTGCGCGGCGGACGCTGGGATGATGCATAGAAATGCCCTGTCGTCGTAGACGCCGTGGCTTTTTCTGCAGCTGTCACTTTGTCACATTCGCTACTGCACCTTAGCTCTAAGTCCTGTTTGCTTGAAAGGCCCCCGAGCTAATGTTCTCCACGTCGCTACACACAGTAAAATTACAATTTAAGAGAATTCTAAAGGAGTGAGGTTCTTGGAATGTCAAAATCGTGAGCAGTTTAGTAATGACCTAAGGTAGTTCAAGGGAAAAATGCAAATTGTGAAGAGGAATGACTTTGCTCACTCTTGGTTACTTTAACTTCAATTTTTTTTCTTCTTTCCCCACTTCTTCCCCAACAGATGAGACAGAGTATGAGTACAGTGGCAGCGAAGAGGAGGATGAGGAAAGAGATGTGGGTGAACCGAGGTCAGTATTGTAACAAACGCGTGAATGTAAAACCCAAAAAACGATCAGAAACAAAAAGTGTCCTTTGCGTCCTGATCACAGCTCCATCATCAACATCCCTGGGGAGTCGACGCTGAGGCGGGACTTCCTGCGCCTCCAACTGGCCAATAAGGAGCGTTCTGAAGCGCAGCGGCGGCAGCAGCTGGAGCAGCAGCAGAATGAGGAGCACAAGCGTTTACTGTTGGCCGAGAGGCAGAAACGCATCGAGGAACAGAGGGAACAGAGGAGGCGGCTAGAGGAGGTGAGCAGGAAGAAGATGAAGGGGGCGACGCACTGCATGGACGGCTGCGCTCTTAAGACCTACTTGCAAGCTCTGTCCCAGTTCTTGCCGTTCAAATCCCCCATTAGACAGCGGCCGTAGGAGTGAAAGGAAGTGTTACGGGGACACACACATGCACACACACAGCCTTCCCACAGCGCCCCTCTCTTAGCTCCACAGAGCAGGCTTACAGGAGGAAATCCTCAGCCCATAATTTGTGCACTCTCGCACGGTTCCCACCAGGGTTTTCCTCCTGACGCGCGGCTAAGCACCATGACTTGACTCGACTAATACGACCCATCCGCTCAAGGCCAAGTGTGCGTCTTTGAGTTGGGGGATGTGAATGTTACAGCAAATGTCCTGCATTGTTAGAACAATCTAAATCGCAGCACAGAAAAGCTCATGCTGTACAAAGAGACATTACAATAAGGTGACATATCAAAGGCTCAGCGTTTTGTAGGAGAGTCTACTGAGACTTGGTTTCTTTATTTGGGTGGAGGCAGACTCTCGGGCGTGTGCAACGATGCTGAGTCTTCCTGTGCTTCTGTTCTGACAGCAACAGCTACGGGAGCACGAGCTGAGGAAACAGCATGAGAGGGAGCAGAGGAGGCGCTATGACGAAATGGAGCAGCACCGCAGAGAGGAGGAGAGGAGGCAAGCCGAGAGGGAGCAGGTACCCGTACATTCGTTCCCTCTGCCATTCGTCCGGTCAATTCTCACCTCCTGGTTCAGCAACACGACCCTCTCTCATGTCCTCCAAGCGCTCTTTCATTGTAATCAGATCAGATCTCAGCTGCACATGCTACATATTTTATTAGGTGTGACTTCTGTTCTTTCTTTGTCTTTCAGAAATGTTCTGTGTTATTCTGTTTTAAATACGACTGGGTCCTAGTATGATCTTATTATCGTGTCTCTGTGAACCTCAAGCTGGATTCTGTTCCATTTCTGTCTCTGTCTTTGGTTTGGCTTTTGTACGTACAGTAGTTTATTTATTGTTGTGTACGGTTTGCTCTAGATTTTTCTAACCGTTCTGTCTCTTCTCCTCTAACTCAACTCGCTCTTTCATCCCTCTTATCGCTCTCTAGCTTGTCTCCCACGCTGTTCAGATGCTCTGGAAATATATCCTCAAATCTATTTCTTCTCCATCTCATTGTGATTGTTTCTTTGTAGAACACTGTAACTATTGCATCTTCTTCACTTCATCAGGCTTCTGACTCTTATCTTCATTCACAGGATATTATCTTCTCTGTTTCTCCTCTTTTTTTGATGTTCAGATCTCCTGATTTTTCTCTCCATCTATTTCTATCTCCTTGTGCCGACACGCTGCTCAGGAATATATCCGTAGACAGCTGGAGGAGGAACAGAGGCAGTTAGAGATTCTCCAGCAGCAGCTACTACAGGAGCAGGCGCTACTGCTGGTAACCATAGGCCTCCCACGTGCTACTACTGCTCCCCATCTGTGCTGTGTGGCCCCATATCCCCACTGCATCAACCCAAGTGACAGTTGTGCAGGGATGCACAGTCTGACTCACTCTGCCCGTTAGCTACAGAAAACACACACAGCTAAAACACTTTTGTTACCTTTTAAGTCTTATTTTGAAAATATCCCGATCAATGCTTGCATGCAGAGAGCTGTTAGGTTGGCTGGATCTCAAAGGATTCCCCGGAGGGTGCAGAAAGAACTGTTTTGTCAGCCCTAATCATGTTGGCCCACACAAAGTGAACACATCCAAGAGAAAATAGGACATAGTTGTTTTTCATGAAAGGCTTTTATCTTGTGCCCCTGCGTTGTCCAGGGCGGCAGTTTTGTGCTTTATTGGTGCAGGGAATACTAAATAATCTTATCCAGCACTTGAGCCTTTTGAGATCCAACCCATATAAAACTCGGGATGTGTTTCGTTAACTCTCCATCAGCCTCATGGTTTTGGGTATTCTTTGCAGTGTGTGTTTCCTTGTGTTTTCATTTATGTGATCCCACTTGCGCATGATCTGTGAAAAACGTGTTTATCTTGTTTCCCGTTTTGGGAAACAGTTATTTACCAGATTTATCAGAATGAGGTGGAAATCGTGACATTAATTAGTGCTTGTCCTCATTGTCCCCACCCCTCCGCTCCTCTGTACGTTGTAGGAGTACAAGCGTAAGCAGATAGAGGAGCAGCGGCAGGCGGAACGGCTGCAGAGGCAGCTCCAGCAGGAGAGAGCCTACCTGGTGTCGCTACAGCAGCAGCAGCAGGACGGAAGACAAGCAGAGAAGAAACCGCTCTACCACTACAAAGATGTCATCAATCCCAATGACAAGCCTGCCTGGGCTAAAGAGGTAAACCCCAACATGTGTGTCCGGAGTGACACACATTTCACTCACACGATGGCCTTGTTGCGTTGATGCTGTATTTTTTTGACAGGTCAAGAGGCAGTGACTCTGTAAATATGAATTGTTCTTGCTGCAGTTCTCTGATGTCTGCTTTCTGCACCTGTGTTTTGTTGCTCATCCTGCTCTGACTCTGACTCCTAGGTCCAGAAGCAACAGCATGCTCCTGGTAAACCACCTCGCTCCCGCCTACACCACCACCATTCATTCAACCAGTCACCTTCATCTGCGGGCTCTCATGGCCAATCCAGAGCTCAGGTCCCTAAGCGAACCCAATCACAGGGTGGCCCCATCATCTCCCCCCCTCTCCCCCACATCCGCATCTCCCTAGACCCTGGAGAATCCCTTGATCCGGGGCTGAAGCAGGAGATTAGTCAGCAGGTCAGAGAGTTTAGGGCCCAGAAACTCCATCAGAGGGGCCGTAGCCCAGGGGTTGCACTGGAAAACAACCAGGCTCCTGGACAAGGACAGAGTAAGGGATCTTCTAGGCAGCACGGTAAACACTCTAGTCCAGGGCCTGTCAGCCCGCCCAATGCAGTTGCCAAACCCTATCCAGCAGAGCCTAGCAATCCCAAAGAGAAGCCCTGCGACAGGCGTCTCTCTTTCCCCAATCAGGCAGCCATCCAGGATTTGTTCTTTCCAGATCCACAGCATAAGGAGCCGCTTCCTCAGTCCACGCGACAGGTCCAGTGCGGACCTATCCGTGTTTCCACCCCTGCAGACAGACTGCAGGTACACGCTCGTCCTCGTGGCAGGTCGCACTCACCCTGCCGTAGAATAGATGTAGATGTAGAGCCTGAGTATCAGAGTGGGTGGCCGAGAGGGATAAGGCCAGCTGTCAGCAGCGAGTGCCTTATGGACAGGGAGGTCACAGAATGTGACCTAAGCGAACCTTTCTCTGAATTCTTCTCTGAACGCACCCTCCAGTCCGCCCCACACAGACGAAGGAGCTCCTTCACACCTGTTTCTACCATGGGCACTTTTCTTCAAGTGCCTAATAACAATACCTTGTTTTCCCCTCCTTTCAGTAAGAACATGAGTGGGAGGTACATGCAAAACGCAATGAGAGCGAGCTCCTCGGAGTGTGACCTTAGCGCTTCTGCCCCAGCTGAAGTACTCAGGCAGAAATTGTCCGATTGCAATCTCATGAATTGCCGTTCATTTGATCGCTTGGCGACTAGACCTCAGAGAACCCCCGCTGCTTGGTTGGGCCTTTCACCTCGCACCTCTCCATCAACCTCCCCCTCGTACTCCCCATTATCCTCAAGCCCACAGTCCAGCGAAGTGTTTTCCCCTGCATCTCCGTTCTCTCCTGATTACCTTGGGTCAAACATGACTGGTGAATTTTCTCCACCTTCTCAGAGCCGATTCCCCATGCCCGACCAACCCCCCTCCTTTCCCCTTCTAATGCCTCCTGGCTCGTCTGCTCACTGCTCCCCGTATGGCTCTCCCTTTGGATCCCAGGCCCAGATCTGTGTCCAGTCTGTTGAAGGAGAGTGTTAGATTGTCCTCACATCTCTTATGTATATAAATACACACACACACACACCCCAAACTTGTGATTTGTATATTGGATCCCATAAGGCCCACAACAACAATGTGAAATTAATCGTTAATCGTACGACAAAGAGCTACATAAATGTTTAAAGTCATTTAATTTGAAAGCTACTTTAATGATTGAACCAAAAGTTTAGAATAATGAACAGTCAAAAATCTTCTGAATTAAATCCTGTGTCTAAAAGTTAAAACTTACTTCCTAAAGGACAGAAGTACAAACACACACATAGACTCATACAATTGCACACTGTGCAGTAAAGCGCTGTAATATATCTATATATCATATACGCTCAGCGCCTCTATAAATACTGCAGTTATGTTGTATATTTTTTTCATGCTTGCTTTCACTTTCTGTATAGACAGAATTGTTTGTTTTTATATTTCTGCGCCCACAATGAGAGACAGTCTAACCACCTTAGGTAGTAGTTAAAAACCCCTTGCCCCCACCCTGCCAATCCCCTTACCAATTGTATCGACCCACAATGCACCACTGCGAGCCCACTACCACACATACTGGGGGTCTGCCACCGGAGAACGGCCACCCATCAGAACTTCCTTTGTAGGTCAGTCAACCAGTCAGTTCCTGGCTTGGTGATGGGTGCTGGCCAAGTGGTGGAGGGATCCTACTAATAAACCTGGATCCTCGACGGATGACCTCGGTCTCCCATTTGCTTCCTTTCCTCATCTCTCTTTGTTCTTTCTTTGAGTAGATCCTGTCCACTGTTAACCTCCTCAAACAATCTTTCTCTTTAATTTCTGCTTTAGTAGAAAGAGCTTTTGGGTGATAGACTGACTGACACCCAATGTAGGATCCACCCAAACGCTTTTTCTTCCAGTAGCAGCGTCTGTGGATGTTTCTGCTAACCTTCGAACGTGCTCTGCCTCTACAGATCAAAGTCTGCTTCGATCACGGCGCTATTTCTACTTCATCACCAGACTTTTCATTTCCATTGGGTCTTTGTCTTGTCGACAACTCATCAATAAATAATAAAACTCTTTTTGCTTCCATAGACGTCATAGGTGCCTCAATGTAATTGACTTCCTAGCAGGCAGCTAACAAAGATTGGGTAATGGCACAGTATAGCATAGTTGTTCTCACCCAGGTCATAATCATAAATAATCCTACTAGATTATGAGCTCATGTGGAATTACAGAAAGCCTCCAAAGTTTTAGTTTTCATTACACACGCATGTTTACCTGGGGACCATTAACACTATGCCCTGCTGAGCCGTGACTCAACGCTCCACCGACCGTGTAGAGATTTGGAGCTTTTAGAATGGAAAAGTGTGATTTGGGCAGTGGAGATGGTTCCTTGGAACCTTCTCTCACTGCGCATCTGATAATCTGATAATCTGATAATCTGATTACACTGGCAGGAGGACGATTCTGCCCTCCTCACACATGTGTAAGTCAGTCTCCTGTTCACAAAAGAGCCAAATATATGTTTAAATGTGGTGCCTGCTAATGGAGAGTAGGTATAATTGCTGAAGGTCTCTCACAAACACCAGACATTTTTACTCCTGAACATCACGTGGGAAGCACTGCAGGCTCCAGCCTCTCAGGTGGCTCTGAGCTTCAGAGCATGCCTAGACAGGTTACAGCAACAGTCCTGCACTTACGCCAAATCCCTCTGAGGAGTTTTAGTGTGAGTCATAATTAGAGTTGTGCGTGCATCCCACAGAGCTGGGTGTTAAGATTGTCTGGCGGCTTGTAGGGGTTGCATGAGGAATCGATCGGTGGTTGGTTGTTGCTCCGTGCTGGGCTGTGAGTGACGGTGGTGTGTGACCTGTCGCAGGTGGAGGAGCGGTCTAAGCTGAACAGACAGAGCTCCCCAGCGCTGCCGCACAAAGTGTCCAACCGCATCTCTGACCCCTCCCTCCCTCCCCGCTCCGAGTCCTTCAGCAGCGGAGGCATGCAGCCCGCCCGCACCCCACCTGTCCACCGCTCCATCGAACCTCAGGTGTGTGTGGATGAAAAATGGAGCATGTGGTTGTTTGCCAGGTCTCCTTGTGACCGATTTTCTTCAAACAATCACAAACCTCTTTGCTCCTTGTGCCCTTTCTCTAAAGGTTAATTTCTTCATATCAGTCATGTCATCCTCCGTTTTCTCTCTCAGTTTAAATGTGCCTCTTTATGTATTATGTATATTTTTTATCTTTCTTATGCCTTTGACCTTTAAACCTCAGTTGTATATCATTTCTAATCTCCCAAATAACTCCTCTTTTCTCCATCTTCCTTAAACATGTTCTTTTTTTCCTTCCTTCTAAATAAATGCCAGACATGTTTCTTAATGTCTCTCTGTTGCTTTCATCTCGTACCCACAGATGGCTCACTTGGTTCCCGTGAAGACCCACTCCACCTCTATGTCTGGCTCGCAGTCCCTGCAGGATCAGACGGGCTCAGCTCTGAGTGAGAGCGTTAGCGCGGGTTCCCCGAGGCCCGAGATGCCCCGCCAGAACTCGGACCCCACGTCCGACACCCCTGGAGCCCCGCTGCGGGTCAGCAGCAGGGAGGAACGGGATAGAGACAGGGATCGGGACAGGACTGCCTGGCTGAGAGAGGAGGACATTCCACCCAAGGTCAGAGAGTTATACCGAGACAAGAGAAAACTATGATCTATACTTATTGTACAATGTTTGGATATTTGAATTTGTAAAATTGACTGAACCTTTTATTGTTTTGCTGTGGTTAACTTGAAAGATCTCTTAGAATTGACAAGATGTCCCACTATGATGTGAAATGCGTCACTAACCACACCATTAAACTATGATGCCACTGATTGCTGGCGTAACACTACAATACGATTAGCGTTATTGAGTAGGAAAGCATTTAGAGCATCACCATCTGCAATTAAATGTGTGTTATTACTACAACATACTGTACCAATTAAGCAACAGTGTGGTTGTGTAAAATGAAAGCTGTACGCTCAATAGTGGCCTTCTGTCCGTGTGTCCAGATTCCCCAGAGGACCACTTCAATCTCCCCAGCCTTGGTTCGGAAGAATTCCCCGAACGGAGGAGTAGGTCTGGGCCCTCGCACAGGTTCTCAGCTCATACGGGCCAGGTAAAGAGCTCCTGAGCAGAATGTGACATACACACACTATCTACTGAATGACTACACTGTGGGCTCTAATGTTCAAGAACTTAAAGTAAGTTCTCCTTGTTTCAGTAACCCAGACCTGCAACGCTCAGAGCTGTCTCTCGACGCCATGCTGCAAAGAACCTCCTCAAACTCGTCGTCTTCCTCCTCCCCTTCGTCCCAAGCAGGCTCGGCTGAGAGAAGAGGTACAAAACACACCTACAATTGTGTGGCTGCATGCAAACAATTAACGATCTGCGTGTGCGCATGCGTTAGTTGACGTGTGGACGGGGAAACGCATGCACCGACGTCTTTTCAGTGAGTTCAGAGGCTATCAGTCAGTGGCAGTCGCAGTTCTCCTCTGATCAACCTGTCTGATGTGCCCTGTTGCTCTCAGCCTCTGGAGAGATAGAGGAAAGGAAATGAAAGAGAGTGTAGAGGGATGTGTCACAGTGGCCAAAGGAATATCTAAACCATTCATGGATGTACCTGACGACCACATGGCATCTGTCTTATGTTCATATTAAAACGTGTTTGTCTCCGCTGCGCAGGCCAGATGTGTAATTACGTCCTTGTTCTGGCAGGTCAAACGAAGCAGGAGGGATCACCACCACCAGGAGAGAGTCAGGAGGCGAAGCCTAGGCAGCAGGAGGAGGGCCGTGAATCTGCCAGACCCAGCAGACCTGCAGTGAGTCGCTCCACACAGACTCGCAGCGGTTTCCTCTCTGGGAGTCTTCTACATACCTCTTCTCTCTTTTTCTGCTTTTCATCTGGTTCTGTCTTATTTCGCTGTCCCTCTCTCTTTTTCCTTTCAATCTTCAGAGCTATAAGAAAGCCATAGATGAGGTTAGTGACACATGAGTCTCCGTTCTTTGATCCCGGCTTCCCATTTACCTCGGGCCCCTTGTTTTCCCCCGGCATGGGGTTAGTGGGCTTCACAGGAACATGGCATCTGTTTTACCTCTGAAACATCAGGATGTGGTGTTGATGATGCATGTTTGCTTCTCAACACACGGTACCTGAGCGTGTGAATGTGAGCTCGCGTTTGATTGGCTGCATGCGTGAGTGTGTGTGTGTGTGTGTGTGTGTGTGTGTGTGTGTCTATACAGGTATATGCAACATAAAAGCCAAGCACCTGAACGGTCTCTTAACCTCCTTTCTTGTTTCTCTGTTGTCAACGGTTACTGGCCAGGAGGAGCTGGTAAGCCCCCCCCGGGTATGATGGTCCCCACCCCCCCATCTGCATGACTTGGTCTGACCTGGGTTTGAATGGGCAGGGAGGGGGCACAGGCCAGCTGGCATGGGGGGGATTGTTAGAGGAGACATTTTAATGCCGCAGTCTAACGTTAATTCTATTTTCTGGCCTGTGTTTATAACTTTAATATTTGCTTGTGAATGGGGAAAAGTGCTCATATGTAACTATTCGTTATTGTAAATCATCTCAAACGTCTCAGATCAGCACTATAGTTAAGTGTAAGAAGTACTGTTTTCAGGGCTGGTTGTTTATGTGACAGCAAACCAGCTGTCCTCTCGTCATTATGTTCATGGCGTGTCCGACTCATTGCCCCTCTGCTCCTCTTCTCCTCGGATGTGAATTGGTCTGTGAGACAAGTGATTCAGAAGAGCTGAACTGCAGTAAATGACTTAATCCTTCTTTCCACCTCTGTTCCTCTTTACAGGACCTGAGTGCTTTGGCCAAGGAACTCAGAGAACTGAGGGTAGAGGAGGGCAGCAGGCCCCCAGTCAAGGTATGGTGACCACTGAGTACAGGACATAGTCTATATCTGGGTGCAGTGAAGGTTAACCTATTACAGCCTTGTCTTGCAAACACACAGTAACGCTAATTCTTTTATGAGAGATAACTAGAGCCACTCTTAATAAGTATTGATGAGTCAGTCACATTTGTAGGTTTTGAGACAGAGAGGAGCGTTTCGTTTAGGAGGTAATTTTAAGTGACTCTGATGTTCACTTTCGTTTCTACCTCTTTCGCTCGAATTAAGGTGACGGACTACTCGTCCTCTAGCGAAGAATCGGAGAGCAGTGACGAGGACGGCGAGACAGTGGGGCATGACGGGACTGTTGCCGTTAGTGACATCCCCCGCATCATGTAAGTTGTTCCATTCGATTTATTTGTCCCATTCCTGCTGCATGTTTTGCTTTTGTTCTTCCCCAGTTGAATCTGTCAGAGTTTATTTGTGTTGAGATGCGCATGTGTTTGAAATATGCATCGTGCCAGTAGCTTGTCAGTATAGGTTTGGCAGAATTGCTGTGTAAATAATGAGCTGTGGTTGTTTTTTGTGTTTGTGTGTTGTAGGCCAGCAGTGCAGGGCAGTGGTGAGTCATACGGAGGGCTGACGGAGGACTCGCTGGGAGATGCCTATAATAGCTCCAAGGACGGCACTCTGGTGATGAGAGAGGTGACGAGTGTACACACACGCGTAGACGTTTTTTCATTTACTCTTCACTACAGTTCTCAAATTCTCTCTGTCGCTGTCGTCCCAGGCAGAGGAGAGGAGGAGAGGCAGCCACTCGGAGAGCAACGGGTTTGGAAATCACAGCAACCACGGTAACCTCCCTGACCTGGTGCAGCAAAGCAACTCTCCCTCGGCCACACCCACCACAGGCCTGCAGGAACTGGGCGACCTGGCTGAGGTCAGGCGCAGACTCGCACCACAGACGCTAACACGTTGTTGGGTTGTGGTGTGGTAACGTCCGCTGAACCTTTTTCCCGTCTCACAGTTTGGCGTTAGCGGGTCCAAGGCGTCGTTTACTCCGTTTGTTGATCCACGTGTCTATCAAACCTCTCCGAGTGAGGATGACAATGACAACTCGGCAGCAGGTGACAACAACAGGAAGTAGATTTACTACAGGAAACAGCTTAATTCTATCGCCGCTGTTATCTCATGTTTCTTTCTGTCGTCCCCTCAGCCATGTTTGCTAACGAGCTGCTGAGGCAGGAGCAGGCCAGGCTGAACGAAGCCAGGAAGATCTCTGTGGTCAACGTCAACCCAACCAACATCAGACCCCACAGTGACACACCGGAGATCCGCAAATACAAGAAACGCTTCAACTCTGAGATTCTGTGTGCTGCCCTCTGGGGTACGGCAATACGCACAACCCTGGACAAGAAGTCTTCTTTATTTTCGTTGGTACTTTTCACGTTGGTGTGTCTGTGTGCGTAGGCGTGAACCTGCTGGTGGGGACAGAGAACGGTCTGATGCTGCTCGATCGGAGCGGGCAGGGAAAGGTCTATAACCTGATCACGCGGCGGCGCTTCCTACAGATGGATGTGCTGGAGGGGCTCAACGTGCTGGTCACAATATCTGGTACCGCAGTTCTCACACATACACAGTTATAATAAGCATGATTTAACTTGCAGTGAAACTTCATATCCACATCACTACCTGTTTCTGTACACTTCTTATCAAGAAATGTCTTGATGGTCTTCTTGCTCGATCTCTCAGGGAAAAAGAATAAATTGCGCGTCTACTACCTGTCTTGGCTGAGAAACAGAATATTACACAATGACCCGGAAGTGGAGAAGAAGCAGGGGTGGATTACGGTTGGAGAGTTGGAGGGCTGTGTGCATTATAAAGTTGGTAAGCATCACAGGACTTGCTCCGTCATCTTTCAGCGGAGAAAATATACTGTGGTGTTTCTCATGGTAAATCTGTGTCTCTAGTGAAATACGAGAGGATTAAGTTCCTGGTCATTGCTCTTAAGAACTCTGTGGAAATCTACGCCTGGGCTCCCAAACCCTACCACAAGTTCATGGCCTTTAAGGTATGAAAGCACAACATGAACAGATGGACGCGAGGCTGAACCAGCACGTAACGGCCCACGTCTGTTCCCTCACCCCTGTCTTTCAGTCTTTCACTGAGTTGCAGCACCGTCCCCAGCTGGTTGACCTGACAGTGGAGGAAGGCCAGAGGTTAAAGGTCATCTACGGCTCCAGCGTGGGCTTCCATGTGATCGACGTGGACTCAGGCAACCCTTACGACATTTACATCCCCTCACATGTAAGTGCAGGGCTTTCTTCTTGTGTCTCTCGGTGTAAGACGCTCAACCTCAGTGAAGCCTGGGAGGAGTCACAGCAAATTTAAAATAAAATGCATCTATGAGTGATTTAGTGCTTTGTTTTACGGTGGTAAAAAGGATGCACTGTGCAATAGTTCCAGTTACTCAATTCAAATGTAAAATTAGCAGCAGCTGTTTCTAAATATCCTGTTGCAACAACGTCGTAGTGTCAAGACGTTATCACACGCTCTCAGGCGACTGCATCTTTGTCATGGTGCATGCACTCGGATATGACTCCTGACGATGTTGTGTGGTTGAATGCGAGCGAATTAGTTGGTTCAGGCGTAGCTTCATTAATCACAGGCCCTTGCACAAACTCAGATGCAATTCCGCCAACGTCTTTGTGTCTGTAATTATAAACCGCAGAATGCAAATGTCAGGACATGCCGGTTTCAGCCTGCATTCGTTTTGATTACACAGTTCACTAGAGCTGGTGCTATACAGTGGGAGTACCAGAAGAAGTGTTATTAAAGGATTCTCCTGACCACTGTAATAATTTTCTTTCACTTTGTCTTTTCCACCTTTCATCCACGCTTCCTCTTTCTCTCTCTCTCTCTTTCCTTGCCAACTTCTTTTCTTTTCCAGTGTGCCAAACAGACAAAGGTGACATCCTGGAATCCATCCTTAGACTAGATCAATAGATCCGTAGTAAAACCTCGTAGTGGCTACACGTGTGTGTGTGTGTGCAGTACAGTTCATTAGTGTAGACATTAATGGATGACCTAGCTAGAGACTAGTCTGTGTGAATTAATTCATCTTAGCCGCAGGAAGATGCATTTGGTATAAGTGAGGTATTTGGTCACGACGGAGCCACATCAGAAGGCTGCAGAACGATACATGTCACTGATATAAGAATTATTTTATTTTACATTATTATTATGGTGCATATTGTGACACAATAAATGAACCTTAAAGTATCATAGTGAGCAGGACCTCGTGGGCTAAGATGAGTTATTTCACTGCCTTGTCACTTATTTGTTGTACTGATATGATCCTGTGTTGTGCTCCTGAAGTGTATTTTTCAGCCGTACCTCATGACAACACGATGAAACAAGCAGTGGGGTTGGTTTCTGAGCTACATGTAAGATAACAGCTGTGTGTTACTTGTTCCTCCTCCTGTGCTTTTATTTCTGACAGTTTGAGTCAGAAAAGCGATCAAATTTGTCAATGCCCGTTAAGCGGAAGAAGATTTTTTTCGATAACTCTCTCATGAGCTGATGCTCTTGATATTTGGCAGCTTTGCCGACGTCCACAAACTTGCTCTGTGGAGGATTACAGATGGCAGCGCGCTCCAAAAGATGCTAGCCAACTTTGGTGGCATTAAATGCCTTCGATAAAATTGCTGTAATATTTTAATCTAACGTAGATTACGAATAAATGTAGATTTAATCAAAGCCTCTGAAACGTTTGCCTGTGTGTATCTGCATTAGATCCAGAGCCAAGTTACGCCCCATGCCATCGTGGTGCTCCCTAAGACCGATGGAATGGAGATGCTGCTGTGTTATGAGGATGAGGGCGTCTACGTCAACACCTATGGCCGAATCACCAAGGATGTGGTGCTGCAGTGGGGAGAGATGCCTACGTCTGTTGGTGTGTGGATTGATTTTCTGTATCAAAACGGGAATAAATACCACGTTGAAAGATTTATACTACAAATTGCCAAATTAAAATTTTAAGGCTTAAGAGGTTTAAATCGAGTGATAGGCCAGTACAGTAATTTAGTGCCTGTGTGTGTATTTATTGCAACTCATAAAAAGGAGCTTATCGGGGTTCATTTAAAGTTTAATTGCGTTCAGAAATTAGTTTATTACATCTGGTCTTACACAAGGTCTCCAGAGCTGCTTACTGGCCAAGAGAAACAAAAGAAGGAGGAGTTTAATATAATAAAAGTTTGAGAAAGAAAAGAACAATTGATGTAGATGAACAACAATAATAGAAGTAAGCTCCTAAAAACTTCATGAGTTATGAGCTGCTGCTGCAGAGATCAACACTGGTTTCTGGTGTTTTACTGCCCCCTATTGATAGCCAGAGCAATTTTAAAACTACAGCCGCTAACTCCAGTGCTGACTCTTCCAAATTCTGCTGTGGACACTGCTCTAATAAGACACTGAACTGCCCTCGTGGGGAACGAACCTGGGAGGTGACTCGCAACGTTCAAGTGCGATGTCAGCACGCGTTCGCTGTGCTGTTCCACGCGTCCGCTTTGCTGTTGACGTTGACCTTTACCCAACAGACAAATAAAACGTTGCGTAATTGTATGATGATATCGCTAAAGCCTAATTATCATAATAATAATCAATTAATCAACAATCTTTCTGGGAGATTATCTAAATGTAATGGATCTCCTTATTATTACTTATCCATTGCCATTTATGCCACTCTTGGCTTTTTTTCCAGCCTATATCCATTCTAATCAGATTATGGGATGGGGTGAGAAAGCAATAGAGATCCGCTCTGTGGAGACCGGTCATCTGGATGGAGTCTTCATGCACAAGAGAGCCCAGAGACTCAAGTTTCTCTGTGAGCGGAATGACAAGGTACAACACCACATGTGCTTTGATTTGCTGTTATTAATATTTATTGCACAGCACAGATTAGAGTCCAATCATAAATATTTAGAACGACCTGGCAAGTCCGAGCGGAGATTTGTGCTGTCGACACGAATCCCTACAGAAGACGATTAGTCTTAGATAATCTAAAACATCTTTGCCATATGACTTTATTTAAGAACAGTCATAAATAAAGTTTTATTTCCGATTTTTTTTCTTGACTGACAGTTTAAATATTCTCATTCTCTCTAGGTTTTCTTTGCGTCGGTGCGATCAGGAGGCAGCAGCCAGGTTTTCTTCATGACCCTCAACAGGAACTCTATGATGAACTGGTGATGGCTCCTCCCACAGCCCGCTCTGCCTCGCTCTCCCATTGGCCGGCCCGGCGCCCCCACCTCTGCCCATGGCGCACATCACAAATGATCCACATTGATCGAGAGGCCACAAGTGAAGTCTTTTACCACGGGGAGAGGCTCGATGGGGGCAGAAATAAAAAGCGAATCGTAGTGAAGAACAACAAATACCAGTTTCAAATGAAGACGCGTCACCACCGATGCCGGGTCGTGCAGAAGCCATTGTTACTCAGCTGACTGGCCAACTGGTGCCACTGACTTTCCAAATATTCTCCTCTTCCGTCTTTGTCCGTCTGTAGCTGTCTTGCCTTTTTTGTCCGTCTCTTCCCTGCAAACAGACCAGTGAATTCAAGTGTTCAGAACCTTACACGGCCTCCCGCTGCCCCCCTTCATCTGCTGTTTGCTTTCGCCCATTAGGCCCCTCAGCTCGTTCCTGGTAAATCTAGTCATCACTTTTCAGTCCACTGACACCAGTGTCCTCAATTTTTCTTGCTTCCTTTTTGCCATGTGTGTGCTGATTCCCCGAGACTGACAGCTAAACTAAATTGTAGATTATAATATGAATTTAAATCGGTGCTTGGGTATATGGGAGGACACGGGTGGCAGCAGAGGGATGACAAATCTACAGGCACTGCCATTGATTTTCTTTGTCCTCTGTCTCCCCACCTCCTCCTCTCGCCATAATTTTCGGGTTCGGAGTAAACTGAATTGTACATTTCACTGACAGATGCGTCGAGACTCTGCTGTCATGTGAGTATGCAAAGATGATGTCTGTGTTCCCTTTAAAATGCAATCACTGGTCCTCCTCCCCCTCCCGTCATCACTCTGCCTGTTCTCACTCTATAAACTCTGACGGTGCTGCATCAGATATACTGTAACATTAAATGAACAATGAGAGCATCATTCTGTTCATGCTTCCTTTTCTGTGTAACAGTCGGTCAGTCTTCAAAGCTTGATGAAATGTACAGCACATCTGTGTCTCTGAAAACAGGAGTGTGTTTTAATGTGTGTGAGTGTGCGCGCGTGCGTGTTTGACTTGATGTCGAAATGAGTCCCATTCAAAAGAAGTTCAAATCAAAGTGGGACGTTTGAATCAATGTCCTGGAAAACGTTCAGTAATTTTGTCTCTGTGCGTGAACTTTGACCTTAATGCCATCAAAGCAACATTGAGTGTGTTTCCATGCAGACTGATGCTATTGTCTTCTTAGAATGAAGTTTAAGTTGGTGTATGTGAACACCAGGCATTTACAATAGGCAATATTAGTGATTTTTACTTTTGAGTCATTTGTTTCTTCATATTGGTGTCAGATTTTTTTATTCTTAACACAATAATGTCCTGGCTACTCGTGAATACAGCCATGTTGCTGGAGGAGATACAACATTGCATCATAGGGGCTGAACCTTAACCTGAGCACGACCTCAGCAGGATACAAGCTGCTCTCCCTGAATACTGTGCGCATGTGAAAGCACTCGCTGTTGAAAGCTGTGGTGTCCTTTTCTTTGAATCGTGCTCCTCGGGTTGGTTTTGAGTTTGGCTCCTAACTGTTTGTACAGTGCCTAGCATGATGTAAGCAAAATTAAAACGGAGGCCAAAAGATCATCACTCACGTTATGATTAATCAGTTTTATTGCCTCCTTACACTTTTTGTGTTATTATCTAACTTTAACACATCGCTGATGTCATTTGTCTCTTCTAATAGAGATGTATATTAACAGTTAGATTTATTCTTTGAAAGGAGTTTTGAGTATGGAATGATGAAAAGTCCAAATTCATAACACTATGAGGCTGTGCAGTTTAATCTTTTCCTGGTGGATGTTGGGTAGTTTTCGCTTATGGGTTACAAGCTTAAGGGAGCACAAAAATACCCCAGTAATGTAATAATCATTATTTTCTGTTAAATTATTTAAAGTTTTATATTTTCAAGGACTTTTTACACATTTAGCAATAAAGCTGAGTTGAAGAAACACATGTCTTCCCTGTGTGTGCCGCCTCTGCGTGTTAGATTGATGAGCAGGTGTGAATGGGGCATTATAACAGTGTTTGTCCGTGGGGGGACTCGCTTCCCGTTGGAAAGTGCGGCGGTTGATTCACTGAGACCCTCCTTTCAAAGATGAAACCACTGTATTGTTTTTCTCTGTTTATCTCCCGTTGTCTTTATTTTAAAGGAGCATTACTAATGTCCTGTTTTGGGATTTATTTGTTTTGTAAAAGAGATGCTGTATGAGAGAAATAAAAGAAACTAGAGCATTATCGCTCCTCGGTGGCCGTGTGTTATGTTGTACATGTGTTTGTCAGAAAGCCTGTTATTTACCTGTCATCATGCTCAGACTTTGCTCCTAGCAAGTATATCATTAACGTGTTGGTTTGTGAGAGAGAGAGGAGGAATAAAGTGACGGACAACAGTGTCCAGATGTTTAAATCTGAGCAGCAGATTACACTTATTGGTATAATTAATATTTCTATTATTTTCTGCAACATAGAGCCTTTTCCTGTCTTTTCCTGTCATATGTAATTTGATATGCTTTTGATTTTTAATGTACACATATGAACATTATTCAAATCCCCTTCTCTGACTGCACTATTCATTTTCTCGTCATTACCACAGGATCAAGCATGTGTCGGGCATAAGTTAGAGTCCTGTTAGCGTCGTGTGAGTGTTAGGTGTGTGTAGGGGTGTGTGTGTGCGCGTGTATCTGTGTGCATGCTGTGTTTGCCGATTAGTGAGTGAACACTGCGTGATCGTCTAGCTTCATTGATCATTACCAAGCTCCTGGCTGTCACACTGGAACCACCATGGACTCAGGAAAGGTGAGTTATTTTTCCCAGAGAAATGTGTTGGAAGAAAATACATGTAAAATATTGTGTTTAAAAAAAGTGTTACATGTGCTAAATTTTTGCACGGACAGGACTTGTTGACTGTGTTGTCAGTACACGGTTGAGAATTCAGAGGTTTGCACTGACAGAACCACTCGGTGTTGACAAAGGCAGCTGCTTGTTCATCCGTGTTCTCTGTTTGTTTAATCATTTCACTGAGGAGATGGTCACAAATTAACACAGTTTCAGTACAAGCATTTAAATGTTCCCACTGAGGATTTCTACTGTGAGTGTACTAATACACCAAGCATGACTCCAATGAAGGGGAGTCATCTCTTATTGCATTTGTATATGCATAGTACACAGAAAGCTGAATTTGACGTTTTAACGCTCTGTGTGAGTCTCTGAATTGTTTTGCCATAGCTTGTGCTTAAACTGTTTATTTGTTTAGTGTGTAGAGTGTGTGCCCTAATAAACCGAGAACCCTTTGCCCGTTTGCTCCTGCAGCAGCTAACGGGGACTCTGGCCCTCGCCGTGTTCACGGCGGCTCTTGGGTCCCTGCAGTACGGCTACAGTCTTGGAGTCATCAACGCACCTCAGAAGGTAGGCGCCACTGCTGCTCGCTCGTATAATGCATGCGAGCAAACGAGCCTCTCCAAACGCATCACCTACTGTGTGTGGAGATAAACTAGACGCTGCTGCCGTTGGACTCCTACACTGGCCCCCGCGCTTGCCTCAGAGCCCTGCTGCATTCTGCTGAATCAGCAGTTAAACCTGCTCAAACAACTAATGTTGACTGAGTTATTTCAGCTCCTGGTGGAGGTGTTGCATTAAAGTACATCTCCTGAGTTGTTCAGGTGCTGGTGGTGGCGCTTCATGTCTTATCTTCAGTGTTATTATAGACGTAACTACGCTGTCATAATTAAAATAGTCCAGAACTGGCCCCACATTCGACTAAATGTGCAAATCTAGCGTATCTGCTTTGTCATAAATACAGTCTGTATTTTTTGTGCCTGTTTTTTTTCTGTGTGCAGCTGTGATTGATGATGGGTAAACATGTCTGTAGGTTATTGAAAAGCATTACGGCCTCTCTCTGGGGGTGTGGACAGAGAAGATGGCGGAAAACCGCACAGAGGTTCCAGAGGCGGGGCGGCACCCTGCTGTGTTCATGTACTGGTCGTTGTCGGTGGCCATCTTTTCCATAGGTGGCATGCTTTCTTCCTTCCTGGTGGGATTCGTAGGAGACCTGAAAGGCAGGTGAGCAGGAGAGAACGGACACATTTCCATATCCAGCCTGTGTATTGGTCTCACTCTGACACCTTTCCCTCTCGTTGTGTATTTCAGGGTGAAGGGCATGCTAATGATAAATGTTCTGGCTTTACTTGCTGGACTGCTGATGGGTCTTTGCAGGATGTGGAAGCCTCACATCATGGTCATTTTGGGCCGCGCTGTTATGGGCTTTTACTGCGGTAAAGCCAATGTTTATGGGTTATACACCATACTACAAAACCAGTTGTCTTTACTAGCGGATGATTCTGAAGGCTCCTTGTTTCATATTTAAGAGATACTAAAGGTTCACAAGATAAATTTCAGCATATGTGTGTGTTTCAGGGCTGACCTCTGGGCTAGTGCCTATGTACATTGGAGAGATTGCACCCAAGGCGTACCGAGGCGCTCTGGGGACCTTACACCAGCTGGCTATTGTCACCGGCATCCTCATCAGCCAGGTGAGGTGCATGCGAACCCGTGCGCCGCAGCATCTTTGCCTGTTGACAAGCTGCTGAACTGCGTGTTTCTCTGTGGACGTAGGTTATAGGCTTGGACTTTGTGCTTGGTAACGATGATATGTGGCCCCTGTTGCTCGGTCTGTCTGGAGCCCCGGCAATTTTACAGTCCCTCCTGCTGCCTCTGTGCCCTGAGAGTCCGCGCTACCTTTACATTGTACTGCGCAAGGAACAAGAAGCTCGAAACAGTAAGGACGACCCAGCGCAACTCGCTTTCATTTAGTGTTTGCTCTCTTCTATGCAACAATATTTGCTTTGTCAGTCAGAGGCCCAACACATAATACTTCCACATACTGGGAACTACACTACTATCTATTGTAGCTAAAGGGCATAAACAGCTGACAGGGTCTGTCCAAAGGTAATTAAATCTGCTACATCAGCAAATGACAAGTTCACAAATTCACACTTTTTTTTCGTAAAAACTCAAAGTCACGGGTTTATTTACTGACAGATAAGGAAAATGGCCACTGTTTTTCTCTCTCCTGTGTGTGCGCTCTGTCCCAGGCCTGTATCGTCTAAAGGGGGCATACAACGCCACAGCCGACATAGAGGAGATGAGAAGAGAGAAAGAGGAGGCAGACAAGCAAGCGAAGGTCTCCATCCTTTCGCTGGTAGGACTCCACACGATAAGACTGTTCAAACTAATGATCTCATCCGATGCCTTCACCTTAAATACCACCTTAGTTGAATACTGTAAAATGATCTGCAGAGTGTCAACCTGCGCTTTCACTGTTCTCTCCCAGATTTGCTCACCTGTGTACAGACAGCAGCTGGCAGTCGCCCTCATGCTGCACCTCGCCCAGCAGTTTTCAGGCATCAACGCGGTGAGTGGCAGGTTAATTCAGCTCTGCCCTTCTCTGTGTCACATTTCACTTCGCCAGCAATAAACTAGAAATTGTGTCATAATAAGATGCAGCTTATTGTGCTGTACTCTATCTTAGATCTTTTATTACTCCACGTCGATCTTCACTCTGGCTGGTGTCGCTCAGCCAGTCTACGCCACTATAGGGGTTGGAGTCATCAACACAGTCTTCACTCTGGTGTCTGTGAGTGGTCACACTCATGCAACGCTCAAAGACACGCGAACAAATGCTGGCAATGAAGCGCAACAGCGACAACGTGCTGTATATTTTAGGTCGCACTGGTGGACAAGGCCGGCAGACGCACGCTGATTCTGGCTGGTCTAGCAGGGATGTGCTGCTCTGCCATCGCCATGACAGTGGGCCTCAAATTCCAGGTTTGTTCACTCAGCTGTCAGAGCTTCAATCAGGTTTTGAGCACAGCGGGAAACATTTCTCCCTGATTTAACCTTCCCTCAGAATGAATACTCGTGGATGAGCTACGTCAGCATGTCGGCCATATTCCTCTTTGTGAGTTTCTTCGAGATCGGTCCGGGTCCTATTCCGTGGTTCATAGTGGCCGAACTGTTCAGCCAGGGGCCGCGGCCTGCAGCCATGGCGCTCGCTGGCTGCTGCAACTGGACCAGCAACTTCATCATAGCCATGACCTTCCCATATATACAGGTACACTTTGCAAGGCATGCGGTAGCTTGTGACATGATGTGTCGGACTCCGTCCCTCCTGACTCGTCTTTCTACTTTTCTATTTGCAGGTTTTGCTGGATGTGTACGTGTTCGTCCTGTTTGCTGTGCTGCTTCTCTGCTTCACTGTGTTTACTTATCTTCGGGTCCCCGAGACTAAAGGTAAATCTTTTGAGGAAATCGCTGCCGTCTTCCGAAAGGGAAACAAGAATTTGGAAGAGCCCCCCGAAGATGATACTGAACTGGAGCAGCTCAAAACCTTCACTGATGCCTGAAACAACAATTTGTGTGCTTGTGTAGTCATTTTGTGAAGTGGTGTCTTTCTGTCTGTATTTCAAATGTATTTGTGTATATCTAACCTTGTTAGTGTTGTAATGATTACATGATGGATTTTGGACCACTGTTGCGTGGTTGCGCAAGCAAAGATAACAGTTTATCTTGTAAACACAAGTGTTACTCAAAAACAGATACTGCAGCGACATTAAATAATGTGATGTTTATGATATAAATGCAACAGATATCACAATATAACACTTAAGGCAGTATAGTCGCTTAATGGACAAGCCAAGTGTTATTAATATTGTATATGAAAACAGGTGCTTCTGCTTTGACTTACTTAAAGAGCTGAATTAGGAGACGATGAAGAACAAAAACAGAGCTAACAGAAAAGTGAATGTTAAACTTAAATCAGTACCGGGTCAAAAAACAAAACACAACACAAGTGTAAATCTATGTTAGTAGCACCAGTAGTGCGCTGACATAAATCGCACAACTAGTTACAGGTCACCAGTGTGTTCACAGTGTTTTCGTGCTGCCCCCATGAGGCCAAAAACCGAGTTACCTGGTTTGCTAATTATGCATTTGAAAAACTAGGACTGAAAGACAAGGAGCAATGAAATTAACCACTATTTATATTTACACTGTAGATAATAAAATACTCTCCTCCTATATGAATTCAAGTGTTTGTTATTCTTTGGTAGTTTAGCTGTGAGCTGAAGAGTCACGACACACCTGGTAACATGAAACTCACTCCTTGTGCAAGAATCACACGTCAGTTTGTGTTATTGACATCTAGGCTACATATTTTGATCTGCTAAGATAAGTACGGTGACTGACTCAAAGCTAGTGAGGATTCAAATTCAATGCTTGGACTTGTAGAAAGTGATGTTTCTAAATGAGTATATGTCTTCTTGAATGCCGTACTTACATACTCTGATTTGCAGATTATCACAGTTTACGATTCTACGGCTACTTATCTATTTACACACACAATTTTGAAATGTACTCGTCTTCCGGCACTATATTGTACAGCATCCTCTTCTAGCTGCTGCTAACCCTCCTGTCACTCAAGCCCTGCATCCTTCCTCCTGTCACTCAAGCCCTGCATCCTTCCTACTGTCACTCAAGCCCTGCCTCCATCCTCCTGTCACTCAAGCCTCCTGTCACTCACAGCGTACCTGCCCTCTCTGGCCATCCTGCGCGTCTAAACTTCCACGCATGCGCACCTACTTAGCTTTCTCTGGAGTAGCAGACGCGAGGTAAGCGACTGTAAGTTCGTTCTTGTGAGAGCAGCAGAAGGTAAAGTGGTGTTTTGCGGCGCGCGCGCGCCTTAAAGAGACATCGGGGCGCATTCTTCGTCTCTGAAGTCATTGAGTTGGCTAATTAAGAGGAGTTAGCACACTGCTCCAGCTAGCATTAGCATCGGTAACCTCAGTCGGCTAACACTGACAGAAACACGTCTTGAATCTAGCCTGACGCTAACTGTTGTAGATTACCCAGTGCATTCGACATCAATAACAAGTAGCTAGTTAACATATTTCTAACTTCAGTCGTCGTTCAGATGTGTTTGTTAAGCCAACAAAACAACACGGTAGCTAACTCGTTTAGCTAGTTAAAATTGCCCCCAGTCATTGTGTGTCACGTTAAAGGCAAGTTGCTCATTCAACGCGTTAGCGGCTAATGCTAGCGCCAGCTGTTAGCTCCGCGGTTAGCCTGGCGTTAGTCGTGGTCGCAGCGTCGTGGGTAATTGCGCCTTTATGGAGATACGATGCTCGTAGAAATGTGCTGCTGAAGGACGCGTTTGTTTGGAAAGACGCACGTTAACGTCAACCCATGCGGAGCAGAGGACCGGGTCTATCTGGAAGTTGAGTCGTGGCATCTGGACGCATTTCCAGACTCCGTGACTCAACCTCACCTGGTTCCCTGACATGCTTTACTGCTGGCGGTAGGGTGTGTTCCGTAGCAGCCTTTTTCTGACAGAATGTTTACATCACCTTATTCCTCTCTTCATTTGTTGGTGCCACATTCATCCTTCTAAGGAAGTCTAGGATCACTGCCAGGTTACGTTCTTCCTACTGCAACACAGTGGAGCCATTTCTCCATCATGGCAGATGAGGATTTTACTACTGCGGACTCTGGGGCATCTGCAACGTACCCCATGCAGTGCTCTGCCCTGAGGAAGAACGGCTTTGTCATGCTGAAGGGACGTCCCTGTAAAATCGTTGACATGTCTACCTCCAAGACTGGCAAGCATGGGCATGCCAAGGTACAGCCACCTTCATGATTTGCTTAGCTTGGTCTTTCCCAGTAAACCTCATTGCTTCTTTATTCGATAGTCAAAATATTGTATTTTTTGTAGGTTCACCTCGTTGGACTTGACATCTTTACACAGAAGAAGTTTGAAGATATCTGTCCATCTACCCATAACATGGACGTCCCAAATGTAACACGGAAGGACTATCAGGTGAGTTGAAACTTTGTCGTAGAGTCAGACTGATAGTTACTGGATACCATGCGTTGTCTTAGCTGTCTTGAGTAATTTTGTACAAAAAAAAAGAAACATGTTCTCAACTTGCCGAACAGGTTTTTGCTTGCCCAGTGAGCAGTACTGCTCAGGCCTGAGAAGCCTCCTTTATGACTGTAATTCTTTTGTAAAGATCTGAGTGATGACATTTTTGGCCTGATGGTGCTTTTAGGTCATTGATGTGTCTGATGGCTTCTTGTCCCTGATGGATGACAATGGGGACACCAGGGAGGACCTCAGAGTGCCAGAAGGGGACCTGGGCAAAGAAATTGAAAAGAAGTTTAATAATGGAGAGCAATTCATGGTGAGTTTCTATGACCTGAAGTCAATTTGGGGGCTAGAATAATTATATTTTTTAATGTTAGAAGTGGGTAAAATACATTTTAAAGGAACCCTTTTACCTGGTCAACAAGGTAGGTGTAGAATTCAGCCAAATAAAGCAAACGTGTTTGTGGAAAACCCGAGTGGATTGTGATTCTTTGTTCTATTTCAGGTCTCTGTGCTGAAAGCCTTGGATGAAGAGCATGTCATTGGCACCAAGGCCATGACTTCTTAAAAAGTGCACGACCACGCTGGAGACCTCACACTCCTATTTTCGGTTATGGTTTGAAGCTTCACCAAAGCTCCCGACCTTCACGCCACACCTCCACCAGTTGCTCTACTGGTCAGCTGAAGTCTGGAAATGGGAACGGGTCATCTTCTTCAACCCTGTACCCCAGGCTCAGGGCAGATCGACGCTCTCTACACTCAGTGAAGTTATCCATGTAACTTTTCTATGTACTGATACTATTCCAAGAATTCCTGACACCATTCTGGGTTTTTGTTTTGTCTATTACATTCCCATCGCCCTATTCCCTAATGAAATCTCAAGTTTTTGAGTAAAAATCCTTTTTAATTCTAGGCCTGAGGATTTTTGTTATTGTGAGCAAGAGAGACTAAAACATGCTTTATCCTTTAAGGCTTACTGACAAGATGTTTCACCTCGCTTGAATTTTTATCTGAACTGGCTCACTTCAACCTCCAGTTCTTATTAGTTATAACAAATGCATTCTATAATTATTACGTACTCAGAACTTTTACTGGGGATGTTCTGCATCTAACCAGGTGGTAAAGGCAGCGTTGCAACCAGGGACCATGGCTGTCTCAACCCTGCTGCACAGCCTGGATGGGGTGGGTTGCTTGGCATATTTCTTTCTTGTATTCTTTGAAGCTTTTGCTTTTTCTTGAGGCCTTTTGTGAGCAGTGAAATATCAAGACATGGTTTTTATAAGAACAAAAAAACCCTGAAAACTGCTACTGGGTGTGGGTTTCTATCCAAACATATATTGATATGTAACAGAGTAGAATGCTGCAACATGAGGTGGATAGCATAATGAAGAGTGAATTGTGTTGTACAGTGATTCTGACTGGGAAAAGCACATGGTGGAAGAATACCGTTAAACATTTTTTTGCATCAGTTTTACATTTCCACTCGTGCTGTCTCTTCAACCAGTGTTAATTCATATGATTGAAGTATTTCATTAATAATTAGCTAAATCTCTTTCTGTTCCATTTTATTCTAGGCAAATGTGCTTTTTTTTTTTTGCTTGGAAAATGCTCAAAGACAGAAGAGAATCCTTGTGTAGTCTTTTATTATCTTAAAATAGTTTAAACATTTAATTTAACAAACGTTATTCAGATATTTTTGCAGTTATAGCAGTGTAGGTCACTTCTTGAAATACTTCAAACAAGTTTTGTGATGGGAAACATCGATGCTCAAAAATGAAATGGGAGTATGTAAGCAATAATTTGGGGTGAGGGTCAAAGGGCTGTTGGTCGTTCAGTAGAATGTTTAATATCTACAAAGATTGTTGTTTTTGCAAAGCCCCCGTTAAACAGTGGTTATTGTTGATTTACATCAACGCAGCGTCTTTTTGGGAGACTTGTACTGGCAGGAAATCAGCATGTGTTTACTTACTCAGCATTAATCCAGTGGCTGCACAACCTGCATTTACACGCAGGTAGTTGGCTTTGTCCCCTACCTCCTAAACCTAAACAAATAATAAGACGTATTTTAGTAATGGATGTGAAGCACAGCAACCGCCTCCTGTTTGGACTGACGGCCTTTCGACAGAGCATGTTGAGGAATCAGACTTGTTTTAGTCAACCATGAAGCTGGACTCCAAGTTTTAGTTTTCTCCAACTCATGAACTTTACTGCTGTTAAAAGCTTGATTTGTGTTTCTACATTGCGACGAAATCTGATTTCTGCAGCAGAAATGCCTCGGTCTCTTACACAGTGTAAGGAAAGTGTTTACGTGTTGTTTATGACATCAGGGTACTAAACAATAATAACAAGATTATTTGAATTCCTGTAAATGCACATATTGAAACTTTGACATTAGGTAATATTACAGTAATTTGGCTTTCAAATGTGTAAAGTGGAAGCCGGTCTGTTATATTGTTTCAGTAGTACAGCTCAATTATTTGTACTTCTAGACACCAAAGTAATCTGTTGGGTGTTGTGTGTGTGTTTTTTTTTTTCTTGTGTTTCATCACTTTTTTGTTTATTGTGTTTTTATTTTTTGTTTTAATAACTGTGGTCATACCAGTCGCACTTCAGACTTTGGAAATCTGTTGTATTTAGTTTATTAATGGTACATTGAATAATGTAAGCAGGATCAACACAACACAACGTTGCTGCTTTGTGCGTGTTCGGGCAGTTGGGCGGTTTGACATTCTGTGGCAGTTTCCGTGTATTTGGACCCTTCCATGTATGTTTTCGTGCATCTTACAACTTTAGCTTGCAGCTCATCAGCCTGACTTGTATTATTCATGGATTTAATTGGCTCTAAAAACATGACAAAGCAGCCTCTAGTATGCAAACTGCTGGATAAACTTAGGGGGCGAACACACTGCAGAGTTGTGCTGTATGTTGTTTAGGATTGAAATATGCCACTGTGCCTGTCAACATGTGCCTATCAGTTTGTTTCTAATATTCTACATCCTTTATAGATATATTGCATTTCCTCATTTCTCTCTTGTCACTGAGCTTCCCTAGCTGGATATGTAGCGGTAGTAATACTTCAAGTCAACAGTTATGCATAAAGGTGTGTCTTGCATGGAGATGGGTAACAGGACTGACTTGTGATTTCGTTTGAGGAGATGTTTACCCTATACAGTAAATCTCTTGTCTCTTTGTGACCTACCAACACTGAGGTCAGAGTCTGATAGGGATGAATCTGTGACTGATGTCTGTTGTGAGGGCAGATTTCGTCAGGACTCCATACAGAAGCCTTGAAAGCATCAGTGGTGATGAGAATGAGATTATCATGCATTTTTGCTTTGATTCATTTTCCTCAGAAACTTGGCCTGTTGTGTCGGTCAGTGTTAACTGTTTTTTTCCCCCCCCTTTCCATCTTTGGCACTTCTTCACAATCTCTGCTGATCAAATATTCTCATGTAAATGTCTGTGTATGTCTACACCACCTTGTTAAAACAGGGAGTATTGTATACTGTGTTTTGCATGTGTATGTTAGGCGAAGGGGTCCAGGGTGTTTTCCTGTGTTGGCACAGGTCTCTTCTCTGAAATGAGCCATTATAGGCGAAAAGTTGGCTTGATCCTTATCTGCAACACAAAAATGCGCATGCTCCAGTCTTTGCTTGTCTAACAGATATGTTGCTGCTGTCTTTAAAAATCACAAATGTCTGTTTTTATTCTTTAGGCAAAATAAAGTATTTTCTTTTATGGCTGCAGTAAATGTCTCGCAACGTGTTTCATTCTGTCCAGACAGTTTTTACCCCCAGACTAAATAGCTTAAGCACGTTGGAGTCAGTTCTGGCAGTTTGTTCAAGACGTGTCCAGTATTTCTGCTGTTTGATTAAAAACAAGTTTATGCACCTGGTGCGTTCAAATAAAGGTTATCAAATGTAAATATGTAAAAATACTATTGATCCTGATTCTGTTCTTTTATGTACAGCTGCTGTAAACGCTCACATTTCTTATATCATCTTAAAGAACAATACTAATTTGGGCCTTAATGGGAGCATGAAGTGCATTTACTGAAGCAGTAGGTGGCAGCAAAGCTCTAATTTCAAATCTGTGAGCTTTGCCTGTAGTTTGGTTTCTGGAAATTATATTAGTAGCTGTTTTTTTCAGTGTGACAGAGGAATCGTCGTCTAGTTGGATTTTTGTAGCGTTGTTTCATGTGTCATTGTGTCATCAGTGTGTAGAATGTGATCTGTAGACTCATTTTTATTATCGACTTTCTATGTTATTTGAGCAAAAAGCTTTGCCTGCCTACAATGCAGTCCAGAACCCATCCAGGCCTCTCCACGGCAGAGCCAGAGAATCCCCTGGTGCCGCTTTCTTCCACCAGGCTCTGCTGCTCTTTCGAGGCTTGGTGTGCAGATCAAACGCGGGGATTTTGAGGGAGATTGGCAGATGTTTTATAAGCCATTCCACAGTGCTCCAAACCTGTTTATCCAGACGTGGACGCAGCTGGATTCCTGCCTGATGGTTGGCGGAGATGAGCCTGTTTGGAATGACTAGAGATGTGGTTGTGTTTCACGGTGGAGAGCTTCTGTGGCGAGGTTTCGTGTATCGGGGGCAGGGAGAGGTGGGCCGATCTCTGACTGCAGGACTTGTCTTGAAACAGCGAGAGAGAAAGGGAGAGGAGATCAAAGCATCTCTGTGATGTATGTGTGCGTATTTACAGTATAAGAAGCCGTTTTCCAGCCTCCTGTCATGTCAGGTTCACACTGAACTACATAGATTTTACTAGTTATTACTAGTAAAATACTAAAATTAAAAAGAAAATGTTTAAACTCATAATAATAACGTCATCGATTGGTCATCTCAAAGTCTGTCTGAATATCTTTTGGCAGTTGTGAGGTTTCGTGTGTCTGTGCAGGGGGTGTTCGCATTTTTGAAGATCAAGTTATTGGATCCAGATTGTGAAGTGAGGAGAATGGAGAGAAGGAGCACTTCATCCTCTGCCTTGGCCGAGGATTTGCAGGACCGGTGGAAGACAGGAGACGTTTTCTTCTCCTTTCATGCGCTCAATCCCTCAGAGGAGCAGCGAGGTAGATACAGTAGAAGGCCAAGTATTGAAAACAAATCCAGCTGTATGATTCATCGCACGGGGTTCGGTGTTTTGTTTACTTGTTAATTTTTGGTTGAACGCTGAATATACATATTGAAACAGATTTATACGCCAGAAATTGATATCAGTAGCAGCGTCCGTACGGGTAATTAAAGACAATCACAAATGGAAAAGAGGAGGATGTTGTGCACTTCATTCTGTTTGTGTGCAATTCTTTGAGTCTGTGATTAAGGCCATAAGGGCAGGGGAGTGTTCAGTCTTTGGAAACAGTAACGCTCACAGATGTGTCCTTTTAAGAAGGCGGCTCACAGCATGTACTTTCTATTTTAACGGTGCTGTCATCTTCCCTGGAAGAATAGAGCAAACAAGATAGATATAGAGAACATAGATAAGACTCAATTCTTCTAAGCTAAATTCTTCTCCTCCCACTGCACCCTTATGTGAGGTGGGACCTTGTACTGCAGCTTTAAGGACTACTTACATTAATATGGGCACACATTACATATAGTTTGTCTCCAGCATAGCACAGTATAAAGCATCCTATCACTTGCTATGGATTTAAATGTGCTATGTAACTTCTGTTTTTCTGTTCAGTCCATGTAGATGAATGGAGAGCTTCGAGCTGTAGCTTCTACAAGACCTGGTCAAATGCAGCGTGTTATTTCTGACCACCTGCTCCCCTCTGGCACAGCTTTGAACTTCCTTGTGTGTGTATGTTTGTAAGGGCACTTAGTAGACTAGTAGTTGGAATGTTCAAAGGTTGCGTCCAACATCTGGAGGGTGACTTCAGCAGGAGGTGGGGAGATCGTAAAGAAGAGCTGTTGGGAGGTGGGTCCTAATTTGATCCAGATGATGGAGGAATAAAACACACTACTGTTTGTGCTCGGTTTCACGTTACATTATTTCACATGTATTACGAGAAAGTCACTGCTCAGGATTTTAGGACGGATACGATCTTTGGGTCCTGATTTATAATAAATCTATGTTCATTTTAATGATTCTCTAGTATTCGTAGTAGTTGCCAGTGGATCAAAAAGCCACAAAACAACACACAAGAATAGTTTACAGAATATTATTACTATATACACTAATTAGTCTTAGAACCTAAAATGTATAGAAGGTAATGAGGGATTAAATCAGTAGATGTATATCCACGTCCATATATATTATGGTTTGGTTATAATATTGACAAGATGTTTTATAGAAAGCATGAATCAGTCAGTAATTATCTGTGCTTAGAGGCGTCGGGCGCTTTGGAGGAACGCTGTGGCGATGCTAGCATGCGAATAAACCGGTGGAGGTCAGTTTTCCTTTCACTGTTATTGATTTTCACGACATAGAAGATCCACCTGACTGCTGAGTGAAAGCCACTGGTAAACAGTTTTAGTGTGTGCTTGAGGCTGTCGTTCTCCAGCGCTGACAGTTTAAATGTGTTTAATCCTGGTGTGATCCAAAAAGAAATTCTCTATTTGAATATTTGAATAATCTTCATCTCCAGTTTGTGTGCGCATCCACTGTTGAATGGCCTGAAAACAGTCTCAAGGACACTCTTTGAGGCCCACTTTGCCGGTGTGTCATGTGGATCTGTTTTGGATGAAGTCACATTATCTGCCGGCTGTTTGTGAGACAGCTCACCCGTGTTTTGTCTGCTCCCGGAAGAAAACAGCAGTGACTAACGCTGTTGAAGTAGAAGTGATCAGCAGGTTCAGACTGACCTCTTAATGACTGAATTAAGGAAGAACAACAATACACCCTTTATAAGTCATGTGCTGGCCTCTTCCTGCGTGGGGAGGTTTGGATTATTTGTCTGCGTAGACTAGTCGAGACCGCCTGGTAGTAGTATTGATATTTATAGGTATGAAGTAGTGCGCATGCATGAGCGCCTAATGTGGCGCACATGTTCTGCAGTTTACTGTGTTTGTAGACCGAGCACTGGGAGCGGTTACAAAAACAACGCTACCCGGAGTCCAGTTCTCCCGGATCCCAGGGCGCTGCCTCGCGGGGTTGCGGGATAGGCTGGGCCTGCAGGGAGCGGGTGAACCTGACAGCGACTTCAAGGGACTGTGTGCGTGAATAAACGAGCGGAAGAGGACAGTGTTAGATCACAGTGGAGCAAGATAAACAGCTTCAAGCCTGTGTGTGTGTGGTAACGTGTGTATTGCATGTGTGTGCGCCCACAGCCAAGACCACGCTGTATGTAGATCGTGTGGCAGTTGAGTTAGACCATACTGTACATGCAGTCTTGTTCTCTCACACCAGGTGATGCCACAAAGTCTTGGGCATTGGACGCCAGCCAGCATAGACCTGATACCAAACACACTGAGCTGACTGGTCACCTTAATCTCTACTCGCTAATTTATTGATTTATTTTAAATAATTTATTTGTAATCGCATTATGATTAATGCTTCACATAGTTTTTTACAGGAATAGTTCCTTGCTGTCAGTATTTCACCACGTGACCTTTTATCTGACCTGTGCGTCTCATCTTTTCTGTTCTACCTCCAGTCTGCGTTCTCTCTTTCATCTGCTCCATGACGCTCGTAATCCCTTCCTCCTTTATGTCGTTATCTTCCTAAATCCCTCGTTCGCTCGTTGTCTTCCTAATGCGCTTGGTGTCTTTCATGTTCCTGTACTCTGCCGAACCGTCAAGCAGCATTACGGCTCATCACATCTGGGATGTACCTGTCATGTAGGTGAGGTCGTGTTTCCCATGAGTCCCTGGGAAATGAAAACCCCCCACATGTCTAAATATTGACCTGCATGTGTTATGATATGCAGTTTTTTTGCAGCTTGCCTTTGAGCTACGCTTAACAGAAATGAATAATTAATGGCAAACCTGGATGCACCGTGAAGGGGAAACAAAGATGCTGTCTGCAAATTTAAGCTCAACGGGCAGAAACGTTTGTTTGCGTGTTCAGGTAAATAATGTGATTGTGTGTTTGCTATTATCTATGTGATATCCTGGATCATCTTTTGAGCTGCTCTGAATCATTGTTTCCACAGCCCGTTGCCATGACAGCGATAAGACTAAAGCCTCTGACCAAAATACAAGCACATAAATCTCCACTTTAAAGGGAGCTGCCCCTGGATGTGTCTGTGTGTGCTTTACACATCACTGTTGAAATATGACGTCTAGCTGATGGTCTGAGCATTAGCTGTAAGCGTTATTAGTGTGGTTTTTCAATAGATGAAAAGTTTGGGATTAGTATTTAAAAGCAGTTTAAGCAATCCCCTTAGTCTCGTTCTCTCTTGCTTCTATTCAAGCAGACCTGAGGCCATGGTTCTCCAAGACCAGGGAGCTGCTTCAGTGAAAACTGTCTGAGAAGGAGGTCACGTTAATTATTAGGTGTTTGCTTTCAGGTTTTTCTCCAACAATCCCTGGGTTCTTAAGGTCCCAGTGGTTCCAGCTTGTGTGTCCTATAACCTGTATTAAACGTGCTGTGGTTGAAGGGTTTCACAGGCCTTTTAAAGGATCTGTGGACACCTTCTTGGTGCTTTTCAAACATCTGGTATAAGAACTGTATTCATCCTTGGCCTCTGGAAAGACCTCAGTGCTCAGAGCTTATGTGTTTTACTTATGTGATGGCCCTTTTGTTCCGGAGTTAATGTGCGCATCTCGTTTGATTTTGAACAAATCCTGTGGTGTTTGATGGCATTTTCGTCAGATTAAATTCATGCCATCCCACGTTAGTAGTATTTCACATCATCATGTACTACGTGTCGCAAAAAAGTAATGTGTGCACCTGTTCATCATCAGAGTCAGTCTGATCTCATCTGCTGCTGCTATCGTTCTCTCATTCGGTGTAATAAATAAAAACCTTTGGACTTTTTTGATGAGAGCTGTTTCATACACCCTTAGTGAACCCACTTAACGCGCTGCTTCCACCGGCTGTTCAGCTGATAGCTCTGTTGCTCTTCGGAAGATGGGAGTCACACATTGATTGGAATGCTGGACTCTGCCCTCTCTATTGTTGAGCTGCCATTCTGCCTGCATACAGTAATAAACTTCACTCAAAGTGCGTCTCTGTGCAGCCTGTGGGTCACTAAGCAGCCTCTCCTCCTCTGTATTCAACAATAAACATTAGGGACAGAGTAACCAAGACACACACGCCTCTTTGACTTTTTCCCACAGAGCTGGAAAAGTACAGATGTGGGAACTGGGCTGGAATTACTGATTGAATGAGATACATGGACAAACACACACTTGGGCTTCTTAACTATTTGATAATGTATCTGGGTCCTTAGTGTCAGTGATGTTCCAGGGATCATACTGCACAGAATATTATGTGACAGATAAATGTGGTAGTTCTCGTGATGCACGTTTGTGACGGACAGCTGGAAAATGAAGGCGACCGAGAGATGTGAGAGAAAACGGGAGAGCGTCCAGGGGGCTTGACTGGGTGTGGGAAAGTGGTTTTGTCCTGGGCAAAGATCTAAACTTTTAGCTTTGTGTTCGCTGTCAGTGAGACATTATTAACCATCCCCTAAATGCTCAACTAGCTTTTCCACCCGCTATAGAAAACCAGACTGTTTTGCTGCTGGAGCTGAGCGACGTTCTCTGGACTTTATTGGAGGAAAACAGTCTCTTCGTATGTGCGTGTTTGTGGAACAGTGTGTGCGTACAGTCTGTGAGTGTGTGTGCTTATCTCAACATGTTCACTCCAATCCAAAACATGTTTTTCACTACTGTGCACTGGGCCTATACACAGACACACACACACACACCGTGGTTGATGGTTGGCTAATCGAATCCACCGGTGGTCCTGGTTACTTTGGCCCCTGCCTCTCTGTTATTCCTCTCTCCATCCCTCTACTTTGTTATCCGTCTCTCGGTGCATCCTCTGTCTTTTCACAGTGTCTGAACCTCTTTTTATACACGATCAAAGGCTCCTCCCTGCAAGCACACATTTTCAACATCATGCTCACATTTATGCACAACACGGAGCCTCCTTCCTTGGAATTCTTTAGGCCAAAACCAGACTCAGAAACAAACACAGACAGTTCGATGAGTCCCTGGAGAGTTTGAAGACTTCCCACTATCATCGTCTTTAAGTTCTTCTTAAGAAGTTGCTCGAACCAACTTCTGACTCACGCCATGACCTTCAGGATAATCCAGTCCTCTCCATCTGCTCCATCCAAATTGGACATCTCTTACAATTCTTTGTGCTCTCGTCCACTCTCAAAAGAAAGGTTCATAAACCAAAGGCGGCGTGTTTATGGACCATCACTAACATGAAAAACAGTTCTCTTTTGAAGAACCGAGTCAGGGCTTGGAGCGTTGCAATCATTCCACGGGGATGAGGAGCAGAAATTCTTTTAGTTTCGTTTTTACGTTAACACCTTATGTCAGTAGTCATCTCGGAGCCTCAGCCACCCACCGGCCTCCCACTATAAAAACAAATATTTGGCTAGTAAAAACTTCACTTTCACAATTGGATTGAGCAATGTCTGGCAATATTGTTATGGCTGATGAGTGGATTTATTGGCTTGCATTAGTCGCTGCAACAGTATTGCAACAGACAGCTGCACAGAATCATAGAAAACCTCGCCAGCACCAGGAGGGAGTGGAGAGGACAAGGCTCAGGGTGGGCGGCCATCTGCCTCAGCCGGTTGAAGCAGATCGAGTAAAGAACAAGCTTCACGATAGCAGCATTGTTATTACTGTAAATGTAGTCCACATGCATTACTCTCCTTCTCCCCACACAAACGCTGCCTGTCCTTCCCTAGTTTAAATAAACCATCTAGCAGCTAATCAGACTGGCCAATCACAGCCTTGCATCCTCAGCTATGTGCACGTTCAGCACAGCTGCATCACAGAACTATATGTATATGTATATCTATATATATATATATAATATATATACTGTAGACGTCTTTCATTGACCCCATGACTCCAACACATCACCACAGAGTGGCCTCGTTGTGCGGGTTTCTTCTTGGGTGCTGTTTGATGAAAGCAGAAATGAACTCATGAACTCACATGAAGTTTCACAGCAGAGGCAGCAATGAAGCCAACAATTTCAACTTCGTATAATAAATTCTACCATGATCCGGATAAGTAAGCACAAGTTCCAGGGATTTGCTTTGGTATAATAATACGCTTTTGTCCGGCCTCTCTGTGTGTGAGACGAGAATCTAGTGCTCAGCAATGGTGATAACATCTGAACCTGGCCTTTACCGTACATCTGCCCTCAGTAATGATATGTATACGTCTCCTTGTGTATTTGTGAGTGTCAGACAGACCATGTAGTGTAAATAAGGTTTCATAGAGGCATATGTTTGGATCTTAGTGTTTTTTTGGTCTGTGTGTGCTTTGTGTTTTCATTGTACGTGTAGAGGTTGGTGTGGTTTTGTTGGCAGGGTGCGTGTTTTGCTAGCCTGGTTGTACGATGTATATCAGGTAGCTGCTTGGTCCAGAAGATCAGAAATAGAGCTGTTATTCCAGCAAAGTGGTAACTGTGACATACGGTTCCACACACGCGCGTGCTGTGCATATACAAATGCTCATAGAGAGACGCACACACACCGGTTACTGCACACACTGGTGTTTGCTTCCAGATCTCCCTCTCTGTCTCTGTACATTCCTCAGTCTCACCCTATCTGATCTAGGAGGTCGGGGAACATCTCAGGGGGAGGTTTCCTTACATTGTCAAGCGAACGGCAGCGTTTGGCTTGAATTCAGTTTCATGCGTTTCATGGAAAGGTTTTTATTGCTCAGAAGTCTCTCCTTGATATTTTAGCTGTATTTCCAGCCTCGGGCTCTCTGAAGGAGACATGTAAACGCATGCATGAGTGCACACATAAATATTTTATAAGTTATGACCGAGTTCATCATTTCTTTTTTCATTTCTTTGATGTCAATCATTAAAAAAATTTTCTTCAACCCTAAGGAAAGAGATCAACAGATACTGTATGGTTTTAATCCAAAAACAGCAACAATTACATGCACAGAGTGTAGAGAGAGACACGCACTGAACGGCATGTTTCAGTGTAAGGTGAGTCTCGTCATCTGGTTTTGGTTTGGCTTGAGTCCATTTCAAGACCCTTTGGTGTTTTTATTCTTCCAAGGCCCATATCACTCAGTGACTGCTTTGGTAGCTGTACATAACACACACACACACACACACACACCGGCAGTGAGAGGAAAAGAGACATTTCCTGCTCAATTTGGTCACTTGACCTGAAATCCCAGTGTGTTAATCATTTCCTGCTGTATAATCCAATGAAGTGGTTGAATCCATCGCATTATTAGATTAACCACTGGTGTCTAAGGAGCTGAACTGGATCTGGACTCAAATCAGGAGAAGCCAGCCTCTATTACAAAGCTTCACCCCTTTACTTGTCTCTTTTGTTGTCGCTTGTGGGCCTAGTTTTCTTTAGACATAGTAACAAGAAGGACAACGTTTCTGAATGGCTGAAAAGGTTTGTGCTGGTGATTTGCTTGTGGTGGAGGAACCGGGCTGAGTATAGAACAGTAACAATGAGCCGACTCGGCTGGGATGGACAATGCACTCGGCTCCCACTCTGTCCACAGTAAATTCTCCACATCTCCTTCTCCGTGTTCTCTCTGAGTCATGGTCTTTCCCTTCTGGTCCTCCCCAGCTCCTGCATAGCATCATTTATTCATGGTCCGTTTGCAGCACCGACATCTCACTGGACACTTGTCCCTTTAAGGGGCAGGTAGTAGCTCCATCAGGTCTCGGTGTACAGTGTTCATTGTCCTTTGCTGTGTTGTGTGTGTTAGTGTGTTTCTTTGTGTGAGAAAAGAGCTTGTGGAGGAGGACATAAAGCAGAAGTTGACATGTAACCAGTGGAGGAACCTGGGTGGGTTGTAACATAAATAGAGAAAATGGCTGTTTGCTGCCTGCCTGTTGTTTGTAATGAGACCCTGACGAGGTTGTGTTTGCCCCCCTGCACCCGCCTGGGGGCTGGACGTGGCCCCGTGAGGCAGATTGAGCCTTCGTATAGTTGGGAGTATGTGTGGTCCTTGTGTAATTGTGCATTTGTAACACGAATGAGTATCAGGCCTTAGCTGCACATCGTGTGTCTGAATGATCTAATACCATCAACCTGACCAGATTAACAACTCCTGCGACACGTAGCATCATCATTTACTGTGGAAATCCTTTTCATCGCACATGTCCTATTACTCTTTAAATAAAGATTAAACCCACACAATATGCTCCACTCAAACAGAGAGAGGTTCAGTTGCCCTGTTTAGAGAATAATTACGACAGGAGGAGGAGTTTTCTAAAAATGGATAAATAACCTGTCAGAAATGATTTGCAAGCTACCAGAGACAAATTCACAAGCGCAGACGTTATGTGGGATTTGGATAACGCTCGACTCTGCATCCCATTAAAGCGTGATGTCATTATTTTGTGAAATCTCACCAGAGCCACCTCTGAGCACTTTAGATCGTGATCAGGGTGCACGCTAACAAGCGTTAATTCCTCCCTGACGGCCAGTAAAAAGCAGCACGATGTAGGAAGGAGGATTAACAGGGTGACGCCTCCCTCTTCAAATTCACTAGATTTATCTTGACGCTGTCGTTGTGAGCTGTACACACACACCCTTCCTCTTGCTGACATTGTTTTGCACTACTGTATTTGTAACTGTTTTGGGGAGTCTCCCTCTGCAGTGATGGATTAAATAATGAATGCATCCACCAAGGCCAACAATACCTTACCAAACAATGAGAGCATGACTTATGTGTGTGTGAGAGGCGGACAAGGAAGAGAAGGGAGACTCATTGTGATTGATTTTATTTGTGATGCCAGCGAGAGCAATGAGACAAGTAAAGGGTAAAGTAATTAAAGAGACGGCAACAGGAAGGTTTTGCAGGTTTTTTAATCCAAACTCTGAGTTCTGTCAAATTCCGCTTTACACTACACTTTTTTTTTCGGAGGTTGACCTCACGGGAATAAAAGTGCACATGAATGCAAAAGCAGCGGTTACCGTATGTTCCCTACAGGATATGAGACGGGAACACACAGCACATACTGTAGTGTTTGCCTGGACGCACACGCGATCTGCAACAGCATGTCAAGCAGGATATGAAAGCAGCTGATATAAACTGACTAAGCAGATAAGGTGGCACTAACCCGCTGAGGGAGACATTTAAGGGCCGTTCCTGGACTTATAAATATTCCTTCTTTTGTCTGTTTTGGTGTTTGCTAATAAGTTGACCTTTGCCTTCTCACGGTTCTGGGATGTAGTCGGTTAGAGCCGCGGCTGACTAGAACCAAATCTGCCTGGATTGTTGGGTGGATTCCTGATTCTTCTTGGCCACATGTTGAAGTGTCCTTGGACAAGACACCGAAATACTGCAGGAGCTCTGCCCAACAGCATAAACAAAGCTTAAGATGCCAAAACCCCAGAGGTGATGCAAAGATGACGCATCACCACGAGCAAGATCTTTAAGGTCACATGCTGTGCTTAAAGGCGAGACCATTGCCTGACACTAAAAGGAGACAAACTCACTGTCATCAGGAAAGCTTCTGTATGGGTTTGTGTGTGCAGACAGGATCTGAAGGATGCTGGCGTCACCCAGGGTGAACGCTGAATGAGTCACAGCTGGCCTTGGGTGAATTTCATTAGCGCATGAACTGCGTCTATCTTTGCAGTCTGAAAATGAGATCAAGAGACAGACACATGTAAAGAGTCCGGTAACACTGGATACGACAACGTGGCAGGTTAAACTTGAACGAGGATGTTAGAGTGAGACAGGTGGACAGACGGCAGGAAGGAGGCTGACGTGTTTATGTTCCCTTTCTCAGCGGAAACAAGCAGCGAAAATGAAGGGAAACATTAAGGGCAGGAAATAAATAGTGCGTGAAAGCCAAATGGGCAATTTCTCCAAAGGTAGAGGTGGGAGATGTTTCCCTACACTGACAAAGCATTTTGACTGTAGATTATAACGACTGCTGTGAATACACACACATCTCAGACACCCTGTGCTTTGGTTTAATTACAGTTCCACCAAACGCTTCACAACGATATTAAAACGCACCCACTCTTCATTTCCAGCTCGTTCTCTCTGTATCTTGGTCACATGAGCAAAGTGTCTCCTCCAGATCAATAGCAGGCAAATTAATTTCACTGTTCTGAGCTGCGATCTGGCCTCTATGGGATTAAATGCTTGAGAGAACAATGATAAAGCTGTCACAACATGCTTGGTGGTGTTCCTTTCTAAAAGTTGCTGCTTTGAACAGTTCTTCACTCATTTGTTTTGGCCCGTATCTGGGACAACGGAGGGTCTGTGGCACTTGAACAGGTTAAATATAGATATTTTTGCACAGACGTGTGACATATTCAGTGTAACAAAGTCTGCAGTGGACTTTAATGTGTCTGTGATTATATGTGCACACGATAGCTTACATATTGCACATGAATAATGATGATATGGATAACTGTAGTATGTTACACCTACCTGTATGCATACACAGTTGCCACGGTTACTGACTCCGTGCGCTGTAGATAGTGATGGTTTCGCAGATGATCTACATTTCAGAAAATTGCAGGCAATTAGAGCGAACCTGACCCCACGCAGGCATCTTTCGAATCACTTTAATGACTCCCTTGCCCAGTAGAAGAAGGCGCGGTGTTGAAACTGACGACCACAGCAGTGTCTGACAGTGAGGTCAGTCCTCTCACCTCTCCGCCGAAATCCTGCAGCTGTGAACTACTTTTAAAAATACACACATACTTGATCTTAGTCGACGATGCATTTGAAGCTAGAATGGATCTGAAGCATCTTCATCTAGTAAATACGTGGGGCCGTGTGTGAAATGTAGATTTGTTTATGCACAGCCATACTCAGACACTGAGACTCAGAGCTGTACATCTTAAACATGCCATCAGGATGGTTTGGGTCCAGCTGTACAGAGCTGTTTGTCTGGTCTTGCTGTGCTGCAGAAGCTGTTTATGGGCTTGTGTGTATGTGTGCAAACAACTGAGCCAGAGCAGCAAGGCCGACACTAATTACGCCATCCGAGGAGCGAACACCTGCGGGGAACAGTCAGCCCCAAAAGAGCTGCAGAGGATCATGGGACAGGATCCGCCATGCCTCAAAGAGACGAGCCGCGGCTCTGCCAATTAGTGGTGTGAGCCTTTCCTGGTCACTTGGTCAAACTGGATTTGCAGTTTGTCTTTAATCACATTTTGGCAGAACGTTTTTGGTGTGTGTGTCTGAAATCTTGCATAATCTTTACGTCTCCATGTAAAAGCTGCAGCTGTGTGTCATAGAAACAGATTTGATCAAGGTTAGATCAAGATACGTTCTCTTCCCATTCAAATAAATGAGACCCAGGGACACGTTACAGTCCTTTGCGTGTGTCTGCTCATCCAGTCAAGATAAGGCAGCTGTATGTTTTTACAACAAACCTAATCATATAATAATAAAACCTTTTGGCTTATCCATCTTTCCGTTCTTGTCTCTTCCTCGCGGTTCTCCACGTCTAGAGATTGTGTTGAATAATACATGGCTGTTATAGCAGAGCAGCAGAGGATGACGTGGATGGAGGAGAGACTATTAAGCCCCATATAGAGTTTTGATACCATGTGAATACAGAGAATTTATTATGATGAAATATGACCTGGCAAGTTAGCTTCAGAGGGGAAATACGAAAGTCAATAGATAGATTACATTTACAAATGTGCTCTCAGACTAACCCGTGGACGTCTTATCAGCCTTGGCATCGCGTTAATGGTCAGACCTAATTTTGATGTACGGGCTACAGGTATTGACCCAGCTCTCGTCTCGTCAAGGAAGCAGTTGTGGACGTGTTGTGTGGATTCCTGCGGGTTTAAATGGGACACGTATGAAGGGCCACTCCTGCCCTGTAGCCTATTGACCTCATCAGACAGTGCTGAATTATGGGTAGTGGCACTCAGGTCGCACAGCTGTCTCTCGTTGCTGGATAGTGAGTCATCTCTCTCAGTCTCCCTCCCAGAAACTCCCACGCTCACACTGCAGCTGGACCGCAGGGTAGCTGACATTTAGCAGCGGAGGGGAAGAAAGCAGCGAGTGTGGGCAGCAAAACAACAACTGAGCTGCAGCCATGATGGCACGAAGCGGATCCGTGCAGCGCGGAGTGAGGAGCGAGCTCCACGGGCCAGTTTGTGGCGGCTTCGGTTTAACATGACAGCTTAGGTCGTGCACACGTTACCTGCCAAAATTGCAGTTTACTGTGATAATTCAGCAGATGCTAGATAACAGACAGATCTAAGTGCTTTTGCATTAGCAGCTGGTGTGATAGTTGTGAGAGGTGTGATAGCAATCGGTGACTGGATTAAAGCAATATTTACTGCCTTGTGTGTTTCTAAAATATTGTATGTTGCTCTGCCTTGGCTTTTCAAACCACCAAATGTGTTGTATGACATTCAGCTCAAGGGGAAAATGTCTGATTCTGCTTCCTAGTTCTGAATATTGCCTCATGTTAGACTGCACACAATAAAATATAAATACGGGAATAGAGTGAATGCTGTGTGGGTAAAACCTGAGGCTGTAGCTCTGCGAGGCGAGCTCCACACTCTGGTAATGTTGATTAATGTTGGACACGCAGACACATCCTCTCTCTGCTTGTCTGTGTCTCTTCGGGTCACACAAAGCAGCTGATATAAATAGGCTATCTATGACAAATAACACGGCCATCTGCTGAATATTTGATCAGAGACGGCACAGGCTTAATAATTTAACAAAAGGCCTTTACAGGACTGCTCCTGTCTTTGGAAATGGATGATGAATGTTAGGAATCAATTCCAGTTTGCTGCACATGCGGGTGTCGTTACGCTCAGAAACAAATGGTAAATGCTCTGCAGTTGTGTATTGCTTTTCTGCCTATCGGTACTCAACGCGCTTTGACACTGCGTCTCATTCACACAAGACAATGTCGATTTAAATCAGATATTATTATGTTTAACTCGCATCTTAGTGACTTTTGCTGCCACGGATGCTGAAGCTGTGTGACACTTTAACGACTTATTGATCTCTCGCATCACTATTTAAGCGATTAGCAGGTGATGGCGACATTTTCAGTGTTGGGGAGCAAACAGTGATAATCCAGAATACCTTCAACACATTATGTGCAGGATTTTAACTGATGTTTAAGTCAAAGAAATGAAAGACCAATATTGAAAATATAGGAATCGTTATATTCTGCTGAAGTCTCTCAGATTCACAATTGGCACTTACTGTACAAAGCAACTTGAATTTTACAACAAGATAAACGTTTAGTGGTTTTGTAGTAGTAGCAGTATTAAATTGGCATGAAGTTACATTAAAGTGCAAAAACGTTTTCAGAACTATATAGATAAGCATGAATAGTCCTGCAGGGACACCGTGGACGACAGGACCAGGATTGGGTCAGTGGAAATGAAGGGGGTGGGCAGGAAAAGCGCCACCCGGACGTCGAGCTCCATAAGGAAACAACCCGGATGAATACTGCACCGTGTCGGCGGTCACATGTCGTGCAGCGGGCTCGTGAATGATTTAAAGCTTTTTACATCATCGGCCTCACCCACCCTCGTCCCCTCCCGCCCTCCCTCCCCCCGCCGATGCACCGCGCAGCCCTGAGATGCGGCTGCTGATGCTGGTGACCGACTGCAGCATCCGACATGGGCATCCTTTAATCCGGCCGTGGCACAGTGAGTGTTTTTCCACCACTTTTCTTTTTTTCCTCTCATCCTTTCGTTATCTGCGACGATCACGTTCACTCCTCTCCCACAGCAACTCACTCCTCACCCTCCTCCTACTCGCTTTTTGTTGTCTTCCTTTGTGCATATTTTTTTTCATGAGCGATGGCGCATAACCGTGCGCTCTCGTAGACGAGGGTTTGTGAGTCCGCCGGGAGGACGGAAATGTCGTGAATTGGTCCCTTCCTGTGCGCCTCACCTCAACGGCGCGTGTCTTTGCGTGAGAAAGGGAGGCGAGAGACTTTAGGGCGGGTGTCGCTTCTCCCACCGGACTATAGCTGCAGCAGACTACATTTGTCTGGTCGAGGAGAGTAAGAAGAGACAGAGCGGCTGGGACCCGACTCAAAGCAGGGTGGGACGTGTAATTAAGTGTTGTTGCAGGTGAGAGCGTTTGGTTAATGATGAAACGGGTTTGTTAAGGTGGAACTGAGGCGAATAGAGATGTCACAGTTTGACTTATTGTCTTTAAACTCAGCAAAGGAGAGAAAACAGAGCCTTGGCCATGTTGTAGCGTGGGAATAATAAGTTTCTACGTTGTTGTCTATCTATCTATCTATCTATCTATATCTATATCTATATCTATATCTATCTATCTATCTATCTATCTATATCTATATCTATATCTATCTATCTATCTATCTATCTATCTATCTATCTATCTATCTATCTATCTATCTATCTATCTATCTATCTATATCTATATCTATCTATCTATCTATCTATCTATCTACAGTATCTATCTATCTATCTATCTATCTATCTATCTATCTATCTATCTATCTATCTATCTATCTATATCTATATCTATATCTATCTATCTATCTATCTATCTATCTATCTATCTATCTATCTATCTATCTATCTATCTATCTATCTATCTATCTATCTATCTATCTATCTATCTGTCTATCTATCTATCTATCTATTTACAGTATCTATCTATCTATCTATCTATCTATCTATCTATCTATCTATCTATCTGTCTATCTATCTATCTATCTATTTACAGTATCTATCTATCTATCTATCTATCTATCTATCTATCTATCTATCTATCTATCTATCTATCTATCTATCTATCTATCTATCTATCTATCTATCTATTTACAGTATCTATCTATCTATCTACAGTATATAAACAGGGAGGCAGTGTTCGGTGCTGCTGGATGCATGAATTCTATGTGAGGACAAGAGCACTCAGACACTGAAAGCCTCAAGCTGTGGAACTGGGCTAATCCCTAATGACATGTCCATGACATGTCTCTCTCTCTCTTTCTCTCTCTCTCTCTCTCTCTCATTCTCTCTGTTTCTGCCATGACTTCTTGTCTCACTTTCGTCCCCTCCTTAATTTATTTTTCTCACCACTCTTGCTCAGTTGTGATGACGTGCTGTCCGTGGTGCTGAAAACAGTCATCAGCAGATCGCTGGCTAATATGGTGAAGCTTGACGGCCTTGTCAGCGCTCAACAGGTGCCTATTACTCACTAGAAAACAGCTGCACGAAAATCATCTTAATTTAAACTTTGCTGTCTTTTAGACTTCGCATATTAAAATGGATGCAGGGTACTGATAGAACAAAATCACTAAATGGTTAAACTCAAGCCTCCTCCCATTATAATACCAGACATCATCACAAATTCACTGAGTTTCTAACGAAGGGACAAGCAGTTCAGCTTTAACAATAGATTCCAAGTTGTGTAAGACGAACACAATGCCGATGACAATGACGAGAGTGAAAACAAGAATGAGAAGTAAAACCAGACAATTACATAACCGACCAAATTAGCAACTGCAGTTTGTCTTCCTGCATCTCCCTCACAAACACCACAGACACAGCCCCAAGAAAGCCAATCACAGGATTCAGATTCACACGGACCCCACCCTCCAGCAGCTCGCGGTGCATTGACTTAAACAGAGTTGACCTGTTACTATTTTTTAGAAATAGTTTCAAAGCGTTTTCTGTGTTTATTACATGCTAATACGGGACAGATGGCAGGAAGTGGGTAATACTGACTGTATGGTAAAAATGGAATTTGTGTTTAATTTGCCTCTTGGTAGGAATGATGTCAGACTCCGAGTCTTTAAATTCTGTGATACAAACTGTTAAACTTGTAACACACAAGTGTGCGTCATGCAGCACACTGTTACATGGAACCTTTGTATGTATGAGCGTCTGACTGGCCCCCACCTTTTCTCCATCAGATGCTGCTCAGCACTGACGTCAGTGAACCTGCCTGCGCATAAAGGCTAATATAATCAGAAAGTCACACACACAGACACACACATTGCCTCCTTTTTGTTACTGTCAGCAGCACAAACACACACACCTTTGGTTATTGGTTTAACAGCCACTAAGGAGAGAAAGGGAGCGAGCGGAGGGCCAGTGTGTGGGAGGTGGGTGGCCTTGATGGTTATCGCTACCACATAATCTCATCCCTGCTGTCGTCTCCTTCCCTATAGATGTATAATGTTGCATATAAACCCACTGGTCCAAGCTAATTTTCCTGTTTATATAATTAAGGTACAACACGTGTTTTACGTGCTTTAATCAGAAGTCGTGGCTTCATGTACCCAGCAGCCCAACAAATATTACACTGCTGAAAAACTCTCTCACACATTAATTAAACTGCAGATAATGACAAATGCTTGGCAAATGGCCTCACAGCTACACAGCTCAGAAGAGAACAAAGCGCAGTCTCTCAGCGTTGGTGATTCACGCTCAGAGCCCAAAGTTGGTTATTGTTACACCAAACAAGTCGTGGATGGACAAACACCGTAGTTCAAGGACTTTATCCATTTGGTTGCCATGGAAAAACGCAATGAGGTCGACCTCTGGGCAGAGATTGAGGAAAAACAAAGCCAATCACTAAAACGAGTGAAGGGGAAGAAATGCACTCGGGAATCTAAAACAGATTAACAGGTGTAGGTGGAATCGATGAAATACAAAGAGGCCTTCGCCGTCAGCGGATCGTTTGAACATAGTGAGCAGTGAAGCCCACAGATGTTACATTCATTGCTGGGCAATAGCACAAGCTGGCAAACAACTACCTCCACTCAGGGGAGAGAGTTGTTTGAGGGCTCAGAGTACAGAGACGGTGGCAATGACAGAGAGTGTTTCCTGTCTCCAAGTTCCTTGAGGAGCAGGATCTGTCTGTCTCTCATGAGCCAGAGCCAATGAGCCAGTCAAGTTCAGGAGGTTTAAACTCGGGCATCGACTTAGTCTGTAAGCAGGGTTCATCTCCGTGTGAAATGATCCTGTTGTTTCTCAGAGCTCAGGGCCACACAGAAAGGGATGTCATCCATACGGCTGGTTTGTCAGGGAGCCAGAGGGGGTGATGTTGTTGTTTTTATTTATCTTGCAGTCTGGAGCCAGATCTAGTGGGCTGGAGGCTTCAGGCTCCCACTGTGCTGCATTAGCGTAAGATGGATGGGGAGGGTATGGCAGGACAGATTGCGAGTGAAGCAAACTGCCTGAAAGGTCAGTGATGCTCTGGAGTTAGCGTGTACCCTGGTTCCACGGCCAACGGTTTTCATCTCTGGAACTTTTGACACAGAGTGATGGTGCAGTGTACAGACACGCGCACTGTGGCTTTTTTGGCTTATTAGTCAAACCTGGAAGTGAATCAGACCCATCATCCAGCCAAACACTGAGCAGTCCTTCAGTAAATGAATAAAACGAGCAGCCAACCAGCTAATTAAACCGGAGGGACGTCCCTGCGTGTGGTTAGATTTATCAGCTATGAGTTCCAGCAGTGTCAGCCAGTGAATGGATTATATTTGCTTACTCTTTTCTACATTGTAGAGAATAAAATGTAACAAGCACAGATAAAACAACATAACACTAGGAATACAACTACAACTACAGACTAGCTATTACACTGGTCACGTCCATGGACGGACACAGAACCTCTTAGTAAATTTTTGAACACGATGGAAGCACTTCAGATGGACGGACAGTGTGATTGACGAGTCAGCCTGGCAGGTGACCGTTAGGCTCGTCTGCGACCCGTAGACCAACGAAGCGCTGACTCAGACAGACAGTTAGCAAAGTCGGCCGAGCAGACGAAATTGAATTAAGAATCTTACATCCGTGCTTTATTAGCAGCCAATTACTGCAGATATCTGAAAGATCGGGTCACTTCAGGAGAAAAGACATTGAAAGGTGATGGTTCATCTTGGTTTTGATCTAGAAGAAAGGTTTTATATTTAATAAGCGACTGCATTTAATCCTTGCAGTGATTAAAAGAGTGAGTGTATTAGTTATGTCTTAAAGAGATTGGGCTGTAAATTGCAGTGCTCTAATGTATAATAGTCCACTAGGACTGGACTCATAAATTACTAAGACACTCTGAGGTTTGCATATGCGCATGAATTATGCACAGATTTTGCTTTGCCATTCAATCCAGGAGTTGTTATTGGGATATTTCAGGCTCGGAGGAAAAACAGAAACGCAATAGTTTTGTGGACACACTTTCATGACTCAGCTAATTTAACAAACGATGATGAGTCGGCTGCTTCCTGTTGCGTCTGTGTGCTATGAGAATGGGGCCGAGGCCGCTTGCCAGGTTTTTATAGCGAGCCGAGGCCGTGCGGTGCAGGCTGCTTTGGTTGCCAGGTTGGTGCTGAGTAATTTAGGAGGAGCTCTCTGCTTTATTGAGCTTCTTACTGTAAAGGCAACAAGAGCTCAATTAGGTTATTCATCCAGCGATTCAGAGACAGGCAAGGGCGGATGCAGAGACAGGCTTAGTCACGGCTGATTAGACACAAGGATGGATATTCTGACAGCTCGCTCGCGTGAGGAGGAAACACACTAATACTAAGATGCTAGAGGCGGTTTTGATGATTATAATGACAGGGATTCAACTATTGATCTTTAAACAGCAGCACTCTGCTTGAATGGGTGTTTGCAAAGTGCTATAATATTCAAAATGTCCTGTCAAATGTCAAACACAACAGCAACGTACAGTAATACTCCCACACTGGGAGACGACATCAGTTATTTCTTTTATCCACAGCTGTGCTCTCATCTATTTTTTGTTTCATACAGTATATACATATAAATACTGAAACAAAAACTGTGTATCCTGCTGGTAATGCGCTGCTAATAGTTGTGGTTTATGTATATGAACCTACAGTAATGTCATCACTTACTCTACTGTAAAGGCTGATGTTGGAGCAGCAAACTGAAGTGACGCTTCCAGGACTGAGCAGGTCGAACACCTGCTGCAGTGCTTTGTGCAGCCTCGGTTCAGTCACACCTGTTTAAACAGCGCACGCTCATCACCGGGCAGGTTGTGGTCGCCGTCCGTGAAGCTGAGCAAGTCGGCAGATACTAAACCCTGATAAATTAGCAAAACCGTGATTTGATGGCTGCGTCGCTGAGATCCAACACAACAACAACCGGGTGTTTGCTTTGTACTGAAGTTGGATTGGATTCGTGCTAAGGTAGCGTATCCTTTAATTTCTAGCTACCCCACCTCCTGCATGCTCTAACACACACACATAAAACAGTGTAGCCAACAAGAGCATCAAAGCTTAGAGCTCCAATGAAAAACAGATTTGCTTGTTTTTCAGTCTGCTCATCCACCTCAGATGTTCCTCCTAATCTGTTCATCATTTCCTGTCCACATACACTCAACACACAGTTTTGTCCTTATCTTACAAAACAAAAAAATTACAACACTGAAAAATGAGTATTAGGAGAGAGAATTGGGGCTCCAGCACCCGAGACCCTCAGGGCACCAGCAGTCAGAACGACGGATGGATTTCTGGGTTGTTAAACAAGTATTGAACATTACAATCTTTGATCACTATTAAATGTATGTATGTTTTTATGACCACGTTTCCGCTGTGTCTTAGTGTAGAGCTGTGCCACTGATTGTTTGTTTTTAATATCGCACATATTTTTCCACATGCAAATTGTTCAATGGGATTTTATTAAAGCATAATCGCAGCGCATGCGAGCTGGCCTCGGTAAGAGCCGCCGCCCCACCCAACGCTCACAATCAGCTGGTAATTGAATCACCTTTTGTGCTCTTTCTACAGTGTAGCGCTGCAGCCACGCTAAGCGCAGCAACAATAGCAGCCCCGGCGCACTCTGCTTAAGCAGCTGGGTAATTGCAGTCATTATTGGAGAGGCTCATATTATAGCTGAGAGCCAGTGTGGGAGTCCTGGATGTGAGTGTGTGCTTTTCAATAAGTTGTGCTTGTTTAAAGTGGGTGAATGGTGAGTGTTGGTTCATAGCTGTTAAGAGAGAAGGAGGGAGAGGCCGACTGGGCTACAATTGATTATAATAGCGCTCACGCACTCATGACATCTGAGACATCGTTGAAAAGCTGTTTCAACATAGTACAATATGTGATTTTCATAATTATTCCATTCTGAGATTTCTATTCTTTAGTTAATTGTTGTTGCAACGCACATTTGTGACATTAACCTGAGCTATAAGGCAGTTTCACTTTGCAGGGTACAAACTGTGGCATTGACGTTAATGTCCTGTTCAGTCTTCTGCTCTGTTCCGGTCCCAAAGAATCAGTAGTGGTGGTGTTCAGTAGGATTTTATACGTACACGAGCTTTTCTGTGTACATCATAAAATTGATTTAGCGTCCATCGTCATCACTAATGAGCTTCGCTACCATAGCAACAGGACTACAGGGAGAGGACTGTTAATTAGCTGCTTCCTCATTCAGGTATGATTTGTTTGTGGACGAACGTGTGATTCATCACCGCTGCTGGGCTCCTGCGTCTTGACGGCAGAACACCGAATTATAAATGTGCTGTGCAATGCTTCACAATAACTCGGCCCATGTTTGTGTTTCAGATCGCTCTCTCTCACCATGTGGGGAAAACCTGACATGGCATTCTGCTAAACCAGGACACGAGGAAGCATTCACCGAAAACTGAGGGATTATCTGGATTCAGAACAACTTTCCCTCACTGCGCTACACAAAACCGTGAAAGAGGAAGTCAAATAATAGGACCATCAGTATCTTCCTGCTGCTGTTTTTGATTTTCCTCCCTTTCATCTGACCCGTGAACTTTAGCCCTCAGTATGAGCGGCCTGATGGCAAAGCTGGACCCTCGTAGGATACAGTGGGGCTCAACATGGAACACCTTCACGTCCCGCGTCCTGAGGACCAAGCCTGTGGAGTCCATGTTGGATTCAGCCATGTCGAGCACAGGCTCCCATGGGACCAGACTGGCCCGGGTCTTATCTACCGTAGATCTCGTGTCGCTGGGTGTGGGAAGCTGTGTCGGGACAGGGATGTATGTCGTCTCTGGGCTGGTTGCCAAGGAGATGGCTGGTCCGGGGGTCATTGTGTCCTTCATCATCGCTGCTGTGGCCTCCATACTGTCAGGTGAGACTGGATCCTCATTCTCACACACCAGACTAATTATTTCATACCAGACCAGCATAAAATGTACTGTCAGCTGTATAAGGATATGATGAAACTAGTTAAATGCTCCTATGAATAACGTCACACCTGCATGTGGTCTGTGTTGGTCTCTGCACCTCAGGAGTGTGTTATGCAGAGTTTGGCGTGCGTGTGCCTAAGACTACAGGCTCGGCCTACACATACAGCTACGTGACTGTGGGCGAGTGCGTGGCGTTTTTCATCGGCTGGAACTTAATCCTGGAGTATTTGATCGGCACGGCGGCGGGGGCGTCGGCTCTCAGCAGCATGGCGGACTCGCTGGCCAATCACAGCATCAGCAACTTCATGACTTCACACATCGGGACGCTCAATGGCTTGGGTGAGTGGAACAAAGATGTGTGTGTGGTGTAATAATAGATGTGGCAGCTCTGTTCCTATCTGGGCGACACCACCCTCTCGCTCTCTTCCTGTCGGCACTGAAAGAGCAGTAGTGGCCACGTGACAAGCAGAAAGGCCAGATGTTCCAAACTGCAACGGAAAGTTCATGTTTTCGCCCACACCCCTGATGGAATTTAGCTGGAAATATCTTATTAGTTGTCTCGTTAGTTTCCAAATTTGTGCGTTACTGCCTGTAGTGTATGAAATATGTGATCCAGACATTTCCCCGGTGTGGGATTAATAAAGTTCTATCTATCGATGTGACTGTGGTTTCTAGGTAAAGGCGAGCAGTCGTACCCAGACCTGCTGGCGCTGCTCATAGCACTGCTGGTGACTGTGATAGTGGCTTTGGGAGTGAAGAACTCAGTGGGTTTCAACAACGTGCTGAACGTCATTAACCTCATAGTCTGGGTGTTCATGATGATCGCTGGGCTCTTCTTCGTCAACGGGGAGAACTGGGACGAGGGGAGGTTCCTGCCCTTTGGATGGTCTGGGGTACGGAAACACCGTAGCGTCCGGTTTTACTTGGAGCTGCCTGTGTCCACGTTCTTACTGTACATTCAGCCTTTGCCTCCTGTTCGTTCCAGGTGATGCAGGGTGCAGCCACATGTTTCTATGCCTTTATAGGGTTTGACATCATTGCTACAACAGGAGAGGAGGCCAAGAGTCCCAACACCTCCATTCCCTACGCCATCACTGCCTCACTCATCACCTGCCTCACTGCCTACGTGTCTGTGAGTTACTTTACGCACCACAAACACGTCACACGCTTCAGATTGTGTTGAAAACTAAACAGGAACTATAGTCAGTTGTGAGAAGTGCTGGACACAAACACGATGATGGACTCCATCTCTTCTCTAATCTGTGTTCGTATTAGTTATTCAGCTCATGCAGCCTACCTCAGTTCTTCCTTTGACACATTTGTGGTGGATGGTTGTTGCTATGGGTACTGTATAACAGCAGCCTATCAGAAAGGAGAGTTTGGGGGATCGCCTAGGGCGTAGATTACATCAGCATCAAACATGAATACTTAAACTTTGAAAATCTTTCTTTCTTTATTTATTTCTCAGTCTCCCGATATCAGTTGACTTGTGGTCCAAAATCTATTTCCATAGTTTCTATTAATCTCTATCTTTGCTTTCGTATACGCTGTAGGCATCTCTGAACTGCTTCCATCCGAGCCCTGTTGTTAAGTTACAGTTTAGTTATTAAATCACTGCTGGTCACATCTTTTGGTTTTGTTACCACTGGTTTGATAATTAGCTGGAATAACATAATACATTTTTTAGGGTTGCTCTTTTGTGATCCCTCTCTCTTTCAATCATCTGGACCAGTCCCTCTCTTCAGAACAGTATCTGGGACAGATGGGCTGCAAGATCTCACACGTCAGAGCTGAGGATCAAAAACACAGTGCGAAAGGAGCATGACTAATGAATACTTTCCATGTGTAGTGTGCTGAACGCGCCAGCTGTGAGAAGCTAGGCTGCGAGAATGTACTTGAACACAGAAGGTTATAGCTTTTATTTAATGCTATTGAATTTTATTCTCAGACTTGACGACTAAAAATCATCACTGAGGTGCGTTTACCTCTGGTAACCAATGGACAGCATGTTTCTAAACTGACTCCTGGACTGAATACACAAAAACCCGTGTCCGACTATTTAATTCTCTTCCGTGCAGGTTTCTGTAATTCTAACCCTGATGGTGCCGTACAACGAGATCGATGCAGATGCCCCACTGATGGAGATGTTTGCCATGCATGGCTGCATGTATGCAAAGTACATCGTGGCAGTGGGATCTATAGCTGGACTCACCGTCTCCCTCCTTGGCTCTCTGTTCCCCATGCCCCGGGTCATCTACGCCATGGCAGGGGACGGCCTGCTCTTCAAGTCAGTCCACAGAGCTGCTGTATGCTGCTGTATCAGTCTTTGTGACTTGTGTCTCACTAGTCATGTTTGCCTTCAGGTTCTTGGCCCATGTGTCATCCTACACAGAGACGCCTGCTGTTGCCTGCGTAGTGTCAGGCTTTCTAGCTGCTTTGCTGTCCCTCCTGGTCAGCCTCAGAGACCTAATAGAGATGATGTCCATAGGAACCCTGCTGGCTTATACTCTAGTGAGTGCTGGATAAAGATGGTGGACACTCGCCGTTAAAGTCCTCATGCTTCTAAACTAAACCATGTGTCGTTTGGTCTCCAGGTGAGTCTGTGTGTGCTGCTGTTACGCTACCAACCTGAGGGTGACATCCACGGCTTTGTGAACTTCCTTTCTGAAGAGCAGAGCAAAAAGAAGAAGGAAGGCGTTCTGGCTGAGTGCGAGAAAGACGCCTGCTCGCCCACCAGCGAGGCCGATGAGTACGGAGGCCCAGCTACAAACACATGTGGAGCCAAAAACCTGCCGTCGCTCGGCGACAACGAGATGCTGATCGGGAAACCGGATAAAAATGCCTACACTGCCAGCCACCCAAACTATGGCACGGTAGATATGACCACGGGCATCGAGGCGGAGGAGTCGGAGGGTGGGCTGTCCCGGCGGTTGAAGAAGCTGATCGGACCACGCTACTACACCCTGAGGATCCGACTGGGCCTTCCAGGAAAAATGGACAGACCAACTGCAGCTACGGGGAAAACCGTCACTGTGTGTGTGCTGCTCCTCTTCATCTTCCTCTTCGCCTTTTGCTCCTTCATCATTTTTGGTGCGAATCCTTTAACACAATTGAAAGCAGACGTTACTGTGTAGTATAATTATAAATTAACACGTTCGTCCTTTATGCCTAATCCAGGTGCGAGCAGTATTGGGGACGGTCAGTGGTGGGCTTTGCTGTTGTTAATCTTCTTCATTATCGTCATCGCCCTGCTCGTCGTCATTATCCTCCAGCAGCCTGAGAACCCCAAGCGGCTGCCCTACATGGCACCCTGTGTGCCCTTTGTACCCGCTTCAGCCATGCTGGTCAACATCTACCTCATGCTCAAATTGTCTGCCATCACCTGGATACGATTTTCAATCTGGTGCCTCGTGGGTGAGTGGCTCTCATCACTCGACGGCTCCTTTAAAGTGAATCTGTGCTGTGTTGATACGCGTCTGTGTGCTTCCAGGTGTGCTCATCTACTTCGGCTACGGCATGTGGAACAGTACCCTCGAGATCACAGCCAGAGAGAACGAAGTGCACGCCTCCACCTACCAGCGCTACGACCAAGGTGTGGACGAAGGCTTCTGCGGCTTTGACGATGATTTCTATCCTCCCACCACCGATGCCTGGGGTGCGCCAGAGGGGGGATCGGGGCTTACGCCTCCCCCCGAGGCAAAACCCAAACGCGATGGGACACCGGTGAAAAGTGGAGGCAGGACCATTTCCAATCACGGCCTTGCTGAAGAGGATCCCATGGATTTCTGAAGGGGTTGACTCTGTGTTGCCCTGAATGTACTGCCTTGTCTGCTGCCTGGGGGAAGGGAGGGGTACAGTAGTGTGATTGCATGAATGAATGTGTGGGTGTTTGTGTGCATGTACGCATGTGTGTTTGTGTGTCTAACCCTTGGGCTAGATAGTTTTTGGCAGCGTAACGGCTTCTCTTTCACCGTACTCCACCACGCTTGGCTTCCCGGCTTGTACAGCGTACAATTGTGGACGTCAAGGTCACGGGCGTCGTGTCGCAGTCACTTGTTATTCACTTACCAGAGTCTGCACTTGAAGAAAGGCCAGACAGGAAAGTGCAGACGCAGCAAGAGCGCACCACGCAACATAACGTACTGAGGAATGATTTAACTGCTAACGTATACAGTAGGAACTCGTGGGCTAGAAAGGAGGAGGAGGTGATGAGCAGGGGGACAGTTGAATCAGCACCACCTTTCCCTGTTTCAACACAGACAGGCAGGAAAGTTAGACGAGGGCATGCCAAGCCCGAGCCGCTTCCTCTGTCCAGGCTGGACTCGCAGCTTGTTTTATTTTCAGCAGACAGGAAGTGGCCTCACATGCTGCCAAACACATGCAACGCTTTCTCAAAACTCAAATCCCACCGACCTGGGAGTCTTTAAATATTCCCCTCACCCCTAGCATCTAGCCCAAGGGACCCGGGAGCGGACTGGGTGAAGGTTGTGTTTTCTGTCACAAATTGTGGACTTTGCTTGCAATAGTGCCTTCATCTACTGTGTGTGAGTTTCTGATTCTGTCTGTTTTGTACTTTAGTTCTGCCCGCGTGTGTGTGAGGGTCTATGTGCGTCGAACTGCCCCTTTCGCAGTGATTCTCATATGTTTGTGTTTGTACAAATCAGGCTGTTCTGCTGTGTGTGTAGGTGTTTGTTTTGTTTTGTTCTTCCCACTTGTCCAGCATGAAGCTCTGAATCAATCCCCCGGCGCAGTTTAACACATGCTTGTCAACTCATCTAAAACGAGAAGACAAGTCAGAGAACGAGCTGATTCTACCCTAACTGACAACCAGGACGCTTTATTGGGATGAGTGTCACACTTTTCCTGGGTTTTCCGTGTGTGTCTCTCTCAGTCGATACAGGTTTTATTCCATTTGCCAGGGTGGAAAAGAAATTTTCTTTCACTTCATTCAATTAATTTTTTTTTCAAGAAAACCAAATTAGGAAAGGAAGGTCAGAAACAAGGATTGATTTTCTTTTTGTTGAGGACCGTCTCATGACAAATAACCAGAATGATGTAAAGACGACTGATTTTAATTTTAGATTTATTTTTACGCATATTTAAAACACTCAAATGAGGATTTAAATACTTTCCAATATGTAGATGAGGATTATGGGTAAATTAACGATAAATTAATTTTGTTGTAATAATATTGCTGAGGACATTATTTCTTTTTAACCAACAACAACAACACAACACAACAATCATTTTCATACGGTCCCTTACTGAACAGGGAGGGTGAATAAATGTATTCTTGTTGAAATCCCCCCTCCGCTGCTCTCTCCCACTGCTTTTTATTCTTTTGCCACTTTTTAGTCTACATTTTATTCCTCGGTTTCAAGCCCAGCTCTTTCATCTACTTGCCACCTCGCTCTTCGCCAGATATCGGGCTGTGTCAGCAGGGAGGTGCAGCTCTTAAGTGATAAAGCTGTTGTGGGTTTTCAGTCAGGATTTGAAACCGAAATCTGTCGCGGCCTGTCGTCCATTAGCTCCTGTTCCACCTCAGGGTGTCCACTGTTTCTCCTCTGATCAGACATCGGACCTTTTAATTCCTTTCCCACAACGATCTGACTGAAGCTCACTGTTACGAGTCCCATGCTGCATGTTAACAGGCTCCGTCGCTCTGCCCCAAAGAGGTATTGTAAAAATCAATCGAATCAGAGCATGGTCCTGTGCGGCCCGTTTCGCAGGACGTGTGAACTAATGCTGCCGAGGCCACGAGTTTGATTCCACGTTAAGAATGTAAACACTCTGCAAAGGATTCTGGGACGTTGTAAATACGGTAGTTACGTAATCAAATGTGGCACTTTCCTGGCCCGATTGTTATCCATGTTATCATTTTTCCTTGTGCCCCTGTTGCTGCATCGATCCCTTTCAGGGAAGCCTTATTTGTCTAATGCACTAATTCTAAGGATGCCACGCTGACACCCCCACCCTACAAGACCTCACTTCCCTCATAGTCATCCACCTGCACATGCTATTTGTTGTAGGAAGGAGTCTGCCTTGTGTCATCCGCTGATGCATCCTGAATAACGCTCATATTGGATGATTCTGCAGCTTCACAGTGCACCAATGATGGAAGATTCCATAAGGTGCCTGTTTGATCATTTGGTTTGAGGTCTGTATTCCAACAAAAGTACTGTAGATAAACAATAAATTCAGTTTTCCCGACCAGAACTGCACCCCTGAAGGTGTGGAGAATACTTTAGAAAACATTTGGACCTTTGGGAAATTAAAGCAGTGACTTTCCATTTCATATCTGATCAAATTATTCAAAGACGAGTAGGTTTGCACTGTGAAGACTTAAACTCATGACCTCAACGCTTCTAAAATTCCAACTTCCTTAGAGCAGCGATTCAAGTTGCCTTTTTATCTTAAGTATCTTCTTTCAAACAACTCTGCTGGTGCCACGTTTTATTTGCTATACAGTAACAGTGCTCTTTCTCTAGGCTCAGCCAGATGGTGCTGGAATGCATAGGTGCTGCCTGTAGTGAATATGTGACGTGGCCACCACTTGAAATCTGACATTTTGCAGAATCTTCCAATATCAGCGTTCTATCTGGCAGCAGGGTCGGAAAACGCAGCACATGCATATCTCATGCATATATTCCACTGTTCCGCCGATCGCTCCCCCGTCCAGATCACCTCCCAGCTCAGCCAAAAGAACCCAGCCGTTTGCTTTCATTGCTCAGCCGACACAGGAAGGCAAATCCAGGTGGTGCCTGAGTATTTTCTATGTTGTCTGCTCTGTGGGTGTGTGCATGCGCTGTATGTGTGTGATGTGAGTTTGTGGGCTGCGTCGCGCTTCGCTGTGAACGTCTGGTGAACGTGCAGCATGCTTTCATGCACGAGGCCGACTGTAAATGCTGTACCTGCATGCTGTGATTATTTTCAGTGAGAAATCATAGAACACTAAATCAAATGCGGGCTCAGTTCTCATACCTGGTAATGTTTTGAGTGCACTTAACAGCTTTATTGCATCTCAACCGGCTTCAATAGACACGAATGTTCAGAAACGAAACCACATAAGCCAACTAAAGATGTGTTCCTCGCACATTGCTTCTATTTCTTCTCAAATTCCAACTAAAGCCTTTTTCCTTCTTTACAGCTCAGTAGTAAATTAATTAAATGGGAAATTAATTCTGTGAACAAAATCCGGATTCAGTGCAAATCTCACTCAGAGTCTTTATCCAGGTGTGGGAACCAAGCCCCTGTTTGAACAAGGAGTAGAACATGTAGCAAACCCGCGGGTGTAGGGCCAAACATCTCTCTAACTTCTTGTGCATCCCTCCTCTCAGCCACAACCTCCACAAGCCAAAGTCCACATTGTTTGTTTACTGTTCACATATAGGAGACTGTAGTTTCTTCAGCGAGAGCACCCACGGTACAACAGAGCCAACAGCGCTAATAAGCTACTGATGTGCGTTTATCAGTTGCATCTGTCAGTTGGAGTATTTTAATAGAGTAGTAGAACTCCCACGTTCATCCAGCACTGGAACGACACAGCGAAAGAGTGCAACACTAAGAGAAGAGAACCAAAAGTATTTTTCTACAGCTGTTTCCTGTCCGTGGCCGTCCTTGGGTAGGTCCGCATAAAAGAGCTGGACAAGACTCATCAGCTTTTGTTTTCTTTTTGTCGAATCGCACGGAGGCCTCGGATAAATAGCTAAAAATATATTTTTAACAACCGTGATCTCTCTAGAGAGATGAAGCTCATTTATAAATCTTAGTCCTTTACTTTGAAGGGGTTACTAATGGCTGCTCTACACATCATTGGGACTGTAGAAGGGTTTAGGAGGACGACTACAGAAACTATTTTAATATGATTCTATAAACGGTGAAACAACAGGAATAATCAAATATTGTCACTATTGCTTTTGAAGTCAGCCGTTTGTTTATTTCGTCTTGGAGAAGGTGCCATGTTTTCCCTGTGCTTTGTGGTCACTGTGGCCAAGTGTCCAGTCGGTGTGTGTTGGATTGTTGAGGTTGGCTTTTCTTGCAACAACTAGATATTCCTTTTCTCTTCTGTATATTTTAGCGCTACGCTGTACGATGTAGTTGTTCTTTATGTTTGTTTGCGATGGTTCCTCCATATGTGTGCTTCTTTTGATCCTGGGTGCACTGTTTTTGCTGAGTTGTTACTATTGCTTCCATGCAACAATGAAAGTTATTTGTTGCAAATACCAAACGGAGACTTGCTCATTTGTTGTCACACATGCATTCATGTAGAGTTACACAATGGGATCAAGCACATTCTGCTTATTGGTGGAGGTTGAGCTAATCTCAGTTGAGTCTGACGTGAGAAGATAATTATTATTTACCTTTAGCAGTCAAACTGTTTTTTGGTACTTTGACCAGGTAAAAATAACAACAGGTGTTTCATATTTGCCAAAGCATCAATTTGAAATTTCATATTTGCTCACCGTGCATCTGTGAGACAGCGAACCTCACTTTCATTCCCCTTTCACAGGTTCAATCACTGCTCTGACATTACCACCATGCATTTTTTTCCCTCTTCCTAAACACAGACGTGCAGAGGAAAGGGAAAAGTTCATGGATGTTTTCCTCCTGTGTTGTCAGATTTTCTGGGCAGCAATAATAGACAAGCCAGGTGGATGAGCAGCGGACACGTGAGCATAAAAATCAAATATCTAATCACCAAGTAACTGCTTGAAGAGGTTAGATGCTGCAGCGTAATGAAGCTGGTCTATGAGACTATTTTTAACTTCAGGTATCATGTAGCATTTCACATTAGTGTTTCTCAGCGATGCAGCAAAACATGTTTGCCCACAATCCTCCCACTGGCCTCCTATGTAGTGGATGGCTGAACGCCTGGAACAGCATGGTTTTCAGGAAGCACACACACACTGATAAGATCACACATTTGCAGGTGTGCCGGGAAACCTACAGACACATACTGTCAAGCGACACACTGTCATGTTGATGTACTGTAACTGAGAGTTTGGGTGCGTGTCTTTGATGATAAACCGAGGGTAACGAGAGAGCGCGTATTGTTTCCAGTGTATCGTATTGTATCTGTGGTACCGTATGAGTCAGCGACCTTGATGTGTACAGAGGAACAGAGTGGGCCACAGGCTGGACACCGTTATCTCTCCTCGCTCTGCTGCGTGTTGTCACCGTGTGGGTCTTAGAGCAGGCTCCTGTGTCGACTGAACTCAAGGTCACTGAGTCACATTTCAGATATGATACACTCATTGTCTTCAGCTTATAATCAGACAAACACAGACACTAATACTGTTCCCACAGAAGACACAGTTATCAATGTTGCAGTTCTGTTTAAAAAACACAGCAGCTCCTCCAGTGCTGGGAAACACACACACACACACACACACCACTCGCCTTTTGTCTGCTGCGTTTCTATTATTCTAACTTACTACACAGATGTGTGGCGGTGACTCGGGCGGTGACATACACCAGTCGAAGGCAATTTTCATTCTTGTCTTTATTATAGAAAATCAAACAATAGCACAACAGTGAAGCAATAAATAACAAGGTAATGCTGCTTCCATATAGATCTGAGATGGAAATATCCGGTTCCATTAGCTTGGGAATATCAGGTTCCATGCTTGAAACAATAAACATTTCAGTCATCACATGCTCTCTCCACAGAAGCTACTTTACGCAACACTGATTGGTTTTTTTGTGCACACTAGTAAAGTGTTTCACTGAAGATGTTTAATGAAATGTTATATTTAAACAAGCGGCTTTTTTCCCACCTTAAAGCCAAAAATAGGAGCATGTTAGTCAAAGAAATGTGTGTATGATAGCTTTAGATTATGAAATACAAAAATCTGATTGCAGATCCAAAGAGTTAATTCTATTAAAAATCACTGCGACACCAATTCAGACTGTCACGCTGCTGGATGATGCCTTATTTTCTCATCGCTCCACAGTCACACTGCAGTGGCAGAAGTACTGTGGACTTTAACTAAGTCTATCACTCAAGAGGCAAATTAACTCATACACTACATGTAACACATGTAATGTTTTCTCTGTATTTAACATCAAGAATAACACAATCAAACCCTGCTTTCATCAAAACAAGTTATAAGATTTAAAAAAACATTTATCAGCAAACACACAAAATTTCAGAGATACAACTTCATCTCGATCTGAAAACAAAGGTAACATGGGAATCAGTATTTCAGTCCACAGGAGCTCCCTCCAGTGATTAAGATGTCAGGCAGGTGTGCAGCCATTACCCACAAGCCTGCACAGCTGTGTAACGAACTGGGAGAGTCCACACCACACCCGGTGTGAGGAGGCTGGGAGATGAGCTCTGCAGGACAAACGCAGTCCACTGGTAAAAAAAGAGCCCCAACAAATCTTCTTTGTGTGTTTAAATGTGCAAGTGTCTCCTTCCTGTTCGTTCGAATGTGTTTATGTGTCACCTCTCCCAGTATTGGCTCGTATGGAAATGTGATGGTTATGATTGTGAATGCGTGTATTTGTGGGCTCCTATGTAAAAGTCTCTATATACAAACTCGGTACAGTCCTCTGCACATCCACGTGAGATTTGGAATCTCTGATATTTCAGACGTGGGCGCTCTTGGCATGATTGACGGCGGAGGCGGCTGGCTGGTTGCCACCACCCTGCTTGGAGTAGTAGAAGCGGTTGCTGTCCTGATAGGAGTGGGAGGAGGACAACTCTGAGGAGCAACAGGTAAGGATGGAGCCACCCAGCAGGGAAAAGATGGTGCCCACCCAGCCCGTGTACAAGGAGAAGCCAAAAGACATGAGGCCGTGCTCCTGGTGCGCCCCAACAGGGAACCACACCGTAGATACCATTCCACACAAAGCTGAAGAGAAAGAAAACGATTCAAGAGGTGTAAAACGGTACAAAATATGGCTTAATACAAAGATAAAGAAGATAAAATGTAGGATTTATATGTATAAAACTACAGCAAAAATATTTCCACTGATCAGAAATAGTTGTGAAACAGAGAAGAACCAAACGGTTTTATCTTTCTTTATCGTGCCAGACACAACGGGAATTGTAGAAAGTATGAATACAATAATATTAGCTGTGCTTCGCCTTGAACTACAAACGTGAGGCCTATGTGAAACCTGTACAAATACTGAATTCCCTTTATAGCCGACGGGGTCACAGTAGTAGTAGTGTGTTGGATAGTATGTGTTGGATTCTTTCCAACATGCACAAAAGCAACCAGATGAAATGGTTCTAGCTCCAATATGTTGTCAACATGCTGTGAATGGACAAGAGGTTATGTGACGTCATTTCATGTACGGTAAAAAAAAAAGAATTAAAGCTGTAGCAGGTTGGGTCAGTTTTGCTACAAATAGTACAGGGGTCAAAAATGGTGTTAGTTAGTTAGAAGAACAGTAAACCGGATAATTTCAGGAAGCTAGTTTCCATGTGGTTGTGGACTAAGGCTGGGTGTGGAGGAGAGTAGGTGGAGGAATGCGATGGGTTCTGGGGGGAAGGATCAATGGCCACATATGTGCACTCCAGAGAGGGAGACAGACACACTCCACATCCTCTGCTCTCAGCAGCCTGTAAGCATTTGCGCTGGGGTTAAACAGGGTCGTTGTCTGGGAGGATCGACTCCCTGCATACGCCGGCCAAAACAATCTGCCACTGACCTCTCTTGTCCAGGAAACCGAGTGAATCAAATCAAATGGACTCTTACCAACTATGACGATGAGCACTCCTCCCAGGATGGTGCGTTTGTTCCTGGCGCTCTGAGGTTCGCTGCCAAGGCTGATGCAGGGCATGGACATGAGGAGCATTCCCACCGCTGGGAGACCCAGGATTGATGCTGTGATCATCAGGGCACGAGTGGTCTGTATATAGGCTGCAGAGAAATGAAGTAATAATACAGTAGTTAGTGCATGAATCGGAGGTTAGTGTCTGCAATAAGATGAAGTGGAAGACATACTGAAACTAAGGTCTTAACAACAAGCCACAGAACAGGAGAACAGGACCCACCTGGCAGGTCCAAGATCTGCGTCAGAGAGACGCAGTGGTAGAGCCCCGTTGAGATGACGCAGTCCGCCCAAGGCCCCTTGGCTCCCAGCTCATCCATCTTCTTGCAGGTGTTCAAACCATATTTGCACATGTTCACCCAGTCGTTAGTGGCTGTGGCGATCACGATGCCCAGCCAGCCGAGGCAGCTGAGGAGAAAGCCGCTCAGCTGGAGACACGAGTTGGCCATGGCGCACACGTTGCGTAAAGACCCGAGGATGCGTGAAAAGCCTGGAAAGCGGGTCGTTCACAAAATGACGAAGACGCAGCGGTTGATCTAAGTTTTAAATTGTTATTCCACCGTAAGAATAAATCCAGCGTCAAAGTTAAATTCCAACCAATCGATCCTCTGCTGCGCAACTCACAAGTCGTTCACTTTCATATAAACATGGCTTTTATAGGGGGAACCTCGGGAAGAGGGGTGGAGAGTACTGGAAAACTTTAAACCAATCAAGATCTCATCTTGGCTGGAACACGCGTGGAAAGAAACACACCCCACACTTGGATGGCCCGTTACTTCCATCAGACGAGTCTGCATGTGCCAGCTGGGGATGGAACCAGACATCTGCTGCCATCTGCAGGCCCACGGAGACTTTGCTTACACATAGTGACTTTGTTTACCTGCTTCCAGCTCCCATCCACGTGTTGTAAATATGCCACACTCTGTCTGTTGACTGTTCAGTTAAATTCCCTTTTTAAACTGAAGCCCTAGTTAAAGCAGTATTTGCAGTCAGGCAGGGATTTAATTGTTTAGCACAGTTGTCCTCATGGCACAGCTCAGACTCTGGACAGGGACACTGGAGCTCCCTGCATTGAGGAAGCAGAGGTCTTTGCTCTAATAGTCCAACAGAGGGAGACACAGCTTCAGCGTTGGCCCACGGTTAATATTCAGGTGTTGTAGGAACCGGAGTTTCCTTCCTCCTGTCCTTGCTGGCTGGAGTGTTCCATCACTCATATCAGTCCTGTGACGTGCTCGTGGCATAGCAATCAGCTGAGAGGACGACAAAGACGGAGTGGGACGCTTCGGATAGTTGCACAAGGGCACCGACCGTGACGTGGTCGCTGGTTCTTGCCTCGTTTCTCCCACTGTCGTAGCATCATCGTCTTTGTTTGGTCATGGGCTTAGGCGTCAGGCTTTGCTTTCGCTCCCTGACAGAGATGTCTGAACACCTGACGCTATGTAACGTATCACAAACATGCAGGCTGCTTGTAAAATCTAAAGTGGGCTGCTGGATTTTTATCCTTATTTCAGAAGTAAGTAATAAAAGAGAGTCTTTGACTACAGGCAGAATAAAAACTAAATTTGCCAAAAGCAGTGTTGCTTTAACTGTACTGTCTCTTATTACCTCAGTGTTTCCTGCGGCTGCGTCTAAGTGACAATGTTCCACTAAAGATGATCAGTTATGGCCTCTTGCTGTGGATCCACTACATTTGTGTTGCGTAGCTACTCATTCAGTGCAGCTTCGTTATGTTATGAAGACACACTCCAACTTGTTCTAAATCAATATTTATGCTTTTTTTTTTTCGCTGCTTTTTTGGCAGCAGATGAGTTTGTTGCTTAGATGTAGAGGCACTCGCTGGAATTTAGGCAATTACAAATCTCCAACACCCAATTTTACGAGCCGCCGACACCGCTGCGGCCCGGCCTCCAGCAGATCCACTGAGCCCAGCCAACACTCGAGCTCGGACGATTATTATCCGTCTCTTTGTGGTCACTGTGGGCGTCAATTAGGCTGAAGGTCTGGCTTCGCTCTGAAATCGGGTGCAGGACATGAACACATGAATAATGCATCAATATTTAACATGGGAGCAAAGTAGGAAAAAGTAAAAGTTTAAGCTGAAAAGTTGTGCGTGTTACATCTAGGAAAACAGTGATAAGATACACAATAGATCACTGGGGTAGATGTTTTGGGCCAGTCAGCCATGTAAAGCGATCGTGTTCCACTTCATCTCTCCCTCCATTAGTCTGCAGCAGATTCATAGATCTCTCTGTTTCCTTGTGACCTTGCTCCTTTAATAAAGACATCTGGTTAGACGCGCACACATCATCAGACAGCGGCTGTGAGTGCAAGCGGGGCATGCCCCCACTGATTCCCAAAATAGTTTGTCTGGTACATCAGGAGCGAGGCAGCGAGGGAATGGGAATATTATGCAAATGGAGAAGGATTGCAACAGCGATGCCGACACAGAGGCATGATGGGATTTTAACTCTCCTGGGGAGGCAACAAGGGGGCAGCAGTGCATGTAGACTGTCAGTGTGTGTGCATGGCCATTCATACACAGAGCAGAGATGAAAACTCAGGAGGAAGCATGACAGAGCGACTCCTCTCATACCCTTCATGCTGTCACAGCTGTCAGTCAGCTTCTTGGAAAGGATGACGAGCAATGACACACTCTTTGTCTCAGCAAAGCAAAACCAGTGGTTCGGTTCGGTTCTGGGAGGGGGCGGGGTTGCAGAGAGTGAGTTACGGGTCAGGAGGTGAGGGAGAGCAGTGATGTAGTGATTGAAGGAGGGACTGGAGGAGCCTTTTTAGGCCGTGGCAGCCATGGTGGATGAGTCATCCTGGCCTAGGGGAAGGATGGTACTTCTTCAAATACGTGTCAAGTCTCATTCTGTGATTAACAGGAGGCAGAAGCTGAGGACGGGAGGATCCATTTGTGTTACAGTTACGTGACGGATTAGGTTTCTGTCAAAAAGCTACCAAGCCAGATCTGTTGGGGGAATAGTCATCATTTAATTCTGAAGCACACTGACACACATCAGCAAAAACCGAGTTTCAGGTGGCTTTGGCTTCCTTCAACACCAGAACTTAGTGGTTCTCCTAATCTGAAGTTTCTCTTGGATGTTTCAAATCCGTTTTCAGCAAGTTACATTGAAGCTGTAACTAACTGGTGTTTAATCGTCTCTAGATCTGAAAGTAAGACCTCGTCACGTTGGAGCTTCCACCAAACTGCTTCTGCGTTTTACTGGTGAAAATAATCTTGATGGATTCCGTTCGACATGTTGTTCTCGGGTGACCTGCAGATGCATTGTTGGCGTCACATGCTGTCAAAGTGTTGCTTCACGATGCATTTAAATTCTTTTGTACGTGAACATTTGCACCACTCGCTTCCTTTTTGACACAGGGAAACTTGTTTACTGTGCTCTAACCTTAAACGGCACCGAGCCTGTGCACAACGGTTAGCTCTGCAGAATGCAAGCCGTCATCAAACTGGCGTCTCGGATGTAGAGAGCTCTCCAGTAAAGTACATCTAGCCAGTGGCCAAAGTGCTGCTTTATGGTGCCGTACGCTTCTCTTTTGTTTCAGGCTGCATTAAAGATGACAGAGCAGACGGAGCGTGTTTCTGCAGCGGGAGCAGAGTCGCTTGATTTGTGTCTAATCCTCCAGTGTGTCTGCGGCGTAGCAGCCATCACTCACGGCTAACTGTGTTAGCCATTAGTATCAATTCATCTCAACAAACCCTGTCGGCCATCACGCTCAATACATCACCTCAGGCTCTTACTAACTACGCGCCTCACGTGGACGTAACAGTGCAACGTCGCCCTGTTGCTTTGTGGGAGAGCATGAGAGATGCGTGTGTCGTTCCCCGTGTGGCTAAGTGGGAGAGAAAGAGAGTTACACCTAGAACGGTGAAGGAGGCCGAGGCAGGCGCAGATGAGTGGAAGAGAAGGTGATGGACGGCGCAGTCTGGCCCGTGGGGACTGAGGAGCGCAGCCTCTGTCAACACCGTAAATATACTCCCGGTATTTGTCATAATAGTTCATTAGTGCTGGGAGGAGATTTACGTAGGTAGCAGAGGTGGAGAGAGTGGATTAGCTGGAGCGTTTTGTTTTCCAGAATACATGCTCTGAGACTCCTCCATCGAAACGTTCTTAAAGCTCCTCGACAGATGGCTCCTTACCACTTAGACTTATTTTCATTAAGCCATAACTCCCTCCTTCCCTCCCTCTTTCTCCCTCTCCTGCGGAAATTAGCCACCTCATCATTCTGCTCTTTATAATCCTCCCCCCTTCCCCCTCACTCTCCTCTGTTGTCACCAGGAATAGAATAATCTATTGCTCTTTACATGGTGGGCTGTGCATTATCTAATATAGGAGATGGGAATGTGTTGGGCAGCCAGACAGAGAGAAAGAGAGAGTGATGGAGAGGGAGATCTGTCATGGCTCGTATATTATTTTGATGGGAGGCTCTGCAGTCCTGGGCTGAGGTGAAGTCAGGCCATACGGTATGTGGATCATAGCAAGGCATCACACTACTTAAAGAAATTGCTCAGCATTTTGGGAAATGCATTTATTCAGTAGTTTTTCCAGGTGCTGCCTTTCCCTCAGGGGCCGGTGGAGCCAGGGCTGAGAAGAGAATGAACGTTTAACCTAAACCTAGATCCAGATAAATACCAGCATATTTTTGGTAACGGCTTTATCTTAATTTTTAAGGATGTCAGGACAGTCTGTGCTGCACAGAAGAGCATTAGAATATTGTAAAATAGGATATGTTTTTATTCTGCCTTCTTTTCCCTTTCATGTGACCAGAAGTCAAAGAAAAATCAATGAAGACGCACGTGACTGCTGACACACAGACGCAGACGGTCTGTCATACTGTCGGATTCCTTGGTCGGTCAGACTTGTAGCAGCTGCGGTTTGTCCGTGGGAATCAGTCTTCTGATGCCTTTTAAGGAGGCAGCAAGTGACACCTTTAAGTGAGAGCACCGAGACATCGCATTGAGTGCAGGATTGTCCGATAGGTGGATTTTAGTATTATTTTTCGATTAGATGAAGTATAATGGATGGGGGTCGGCGACCCAAAACGATCATTACTTATCCTCGACTGGGGCACTGGCCTGCACTTGCTGTTCCTCAATTACCAGCTGACAGACAAGCACATGGAAACGGGGTCGTGCAAAAGCCTCAGCCTCCCCATGTACATTGGTCCAAACCTCCTTCCTCTCACCCCTGGCCCTCCGTGGGACTCTCCAGGGGACGCAGAGGAGATTGAGTGCTTCATTGTTTCTGCTAATGTGGTTAAGCTGCCTGTCAAAGAGGCAGCTGGGAACTGCTCCCATCTCAACCACCAGCTTGTCTCTGTTGTTTGGCCGTACGTGTGCCACTCAGGATTGTTTTCTGTTATTCGTATAACGCACATTTATTCGTTTCTCTCGGACTTCACCCCCCAAATGCTTAACTAATGCATGTAAATGTATCTTCCCCGTATCTTCCCTCACCCTCTGACTGCCAACCCTGCTTTCCTCCTCTTAAATAAACCAATTTAATCCTGGCAGCTTCTCTGCCCTTGTGCGTTTCTGAGCCTGTGTTGCTTGCTTGTGCTTAGAAGTGACTGTGTGAGCCATGGAGATCCCCACTGGCTTGTCTGTTTGTGTGCTACTGCAGCAAGCTTGCACATGCATCCTCCTCTTGCCCTGTCACTGCTGGGCTCAGCGATGGCCAGCATGCTCATCCAGAGTTGCGTGACAGCTGGGCAGTCGGCCATGATGGGGCGTCTAGTGCACCTGTTTGCTCTGTGTGTTATGAGCATGTGTGGACGAGTCTTCCTCCTACTTCCTGTCTAACTTGTGTGGCGTCAACTGTAACAAGCAAAGAAGACCCCATTTTGTCCCACAAGATCAGATGATTAGCATCTGATTGGGCCTTTAATCCTAATGACTTTTTCCACCACACGCTTTAAGATCAGACTGGCTTTGTCACCCAGCTCCATCCAATAAGACGAGCTCCCTTCAGGCCTGTTCTGTAGTGACTGACTGCGTAATGTCACATTTGAATTTGGAAAGTTGCCACCGCGAGACAGAGTGGGAATATTCAGGCAGCAGAGCCGAAACGGAAAAGTTCTCCTTTCCCACAGCAGCTACTATCAAAATGTCCCGAAGCATTTATCAGGTACTTATTCTATATTTGTTTCATTAAAACTGTTCAGCAGCTGACACTTTATAACTGTAATTGTTCTTGAAACTGCCTGGAGGTGAATGTTTTTAACTAGCTATATAAATGTGAATCAGAGTGTTGCTGCAAAAAGAGCTGAGCAAACCTTCCCTGGATAAATGGAGATTAGAAACACACACACACACACACACACACACACACACACACACACACACACAGCTGCCAGCCAGGTCTTCTGTGAGATAGACCGGGCTCAAGGCGAATACCAAGCAGTGCAGCGAGGAACCGTGATACGGTAATTTCAGGACAGGCCTGAGTAATTCTGCCGAAGGAAACCCTGATCATGCATCTCATCAATCATTTCTGTAGGAACGGCAGCACCTGCGTGCGTTTTGTTCTCATTCTGTTCAGTTCGGTAAACTTCCTGTCTCCTGTGGGGGGACGTTGAGCTTAATTCATTTCTCCAAAGAAGCAATCTGGCTGTGGGCCTTTCAGTGGAAAACCCAGAACAGCATCTCCATCATCCTAATATTAAAATGGCCCGCATCCCTCCCACTGCCCTCGTCTGCTGCGGCTGGCACGCCTTTGGGTCGTTTGTCACACAAACAGCATCGCATACGAGAGCGGGCTTGACATCGGTCCACCAGGAAAGATGGACGACACATTTGACTACACCTTTGTACAATTGCAGGAGCTTTTACCTCAAACTACTGCAGACAAGAGGAATGAGGGGAAACCCAGCTGGGCCAAGGCAGAAATGAAATGACTGTTGGTTCTGATTCTTCATTTCTTTTGTTCTTTACTCAGCTGCCACCTTCCTTCCTCTATTCACTTCTGTCTCAGTAATGGCTCGTGCAGACCCAGCGCAACCACTTCATTGCTGGCTCAAAAGCCATTACATGCAGAGACCGGGTGTGGTGTTGGATTAGACATCAGGGGTTTGTGTTCCATCATTTTCTGTCTTGGAAAATGCCGTGAAATTCTCTTGAAAACGCAGTGAAAGCTAGCCGCTGGGCTAACTGACCACCAACGACGCCTGTCATTCTGGAGGCTTTGTGGCTTAATTACTCGCCTCTTTCAATGCTCATCCTTGGGGGATTTTATAAATCTGAATTCTAAGATGTGCATGTGGTTGTTAATTCAGGTCGTGTAGCGCAATTGTATAAAAGACACCAAATATCCAAAATGGTGATGAGGAAGCCAAAATGTGCATTAGTGTCTTGATCTGCAGTTAAATGGTTGATCGGACCATGTTTTATTTTGTTGAAAGTCTCTTACTTACATTCTTTACTTATTTCCCACATGGAGACAACTGCCGGGGGTGATTTAGTATTAGAAGGTCTGTCAAGGAGGAAGAAAGGGACAGAAGGGGGGGGTCCTCTACAGGCAAGTAATAGATGGACGGGCAGGGATCACCAGCGAATGCAGGAGGGCTGTCAGGAGAGCTGACACAGAATTGTCTTAATCAAGGTCTCTCAAGGACTTTTTTAATTTGCAGTTTGATCTTGGCCTGGGGATCATGGGGAGACGGATGGAGGGATGGTGGAAGGGAGCGGAAGAAGGGCTGCAGCGGTATAAAAGGAAAGGAGGAGTGTTGGCCGAATACATTTGGGGAACAAGCAGGTATGGTATGAAAGGGAGATGTATAGGTCTCTGATACCATGCAATACGATGACAAATGCCCTGCTGCTCAGGTAAAACCTGATGCTTTGCTATTACAAAAGTATTCAGAGCAGTGGCGAGTGCTGACACCTTCTAAAACTGTGAGGGGGTGTGAAACGCAGGAGATTTATGTTGGATATTCACGCCAGCAGCAGATGAAGCCGAGCTTCAGTGTTTAAACCGGGCAGATCCCTGACTGACAGCGGACTAAACCGCTACCGGGTGCAGCAGTTGGCTACGAAAGCGCTTCAATAAGCGGCACAGTGACAACAAGTGACCGATCATCATGCTAATTCAATGGTGTTCTCAGTTTTTTAACTGTGCTGCAGCAACTTTATTGATTGTGGAACAACAAAGCGCTAATTGTGTCTTCAATTTGCAGTGTGTTTAAGTCTTGAGAGGATCGCGTCCTTATCAGCGCCGAGCCAGGCACCAGGAAGTGGCTCCGGAGTCTCACACAAAAGCCTGCACGCTCTCACAAGTGCATACCTATAGCACAGCACGTACACACATGCTATAGACACACAAGGAATCCCTGTAAATACACACTACACAGGCCTATACCTGCTGGTGGACTAACTAAGGGCGTTGCTTTGGTCCAGTCATGTCTGTGCGTGTGTGAATAGCACAAAGGCTGGAGCCGTAGCCCAGCATTGCACCGCTCACTCTGCAGCCTTAAGCCGCCGGAGCAGAAAAAAAGGGATTTGTAAATTCACCACCGACTGCTGAAATGACTGCGATGCTTTGGCGAGTTCTGCTCGTGTGGGATTTAAGTGGCAGAGAAATTTGAACACAGTTCTTACTCCTTTGATTCAATCCACTGACTGATCTGTCTCTGGCAAATTTAATACACGAAGGCACGATTTAAAACCTCAGGGGAGAAAGAAGCTCTTGACTTCTATGTTTGCAGCTGTTTGTCATTGTGAAATTGTGACAGACTAACCTAAGCAGACCTGTGGGTGCACTTTACAATATATTTAGACGTCTTAAACCAGCCAGTCCACGACCACACGCCGCAAACGCATTCACCACACTGTGAAAAGCAAAGTCAATCATTTAGGGTTGCAAAATTCCACCATACAGTTTATTGCTAAATCTTTCCAAAGTGTCAGTTCCAATGGTTTCCTTATGCTTCTCCTTAAGCCACGACCGGCTTAGAACGATAAGAGCAGCTGGCCTGTGCAGGCCCTTACCGCATGTGTGTCCACTTGTAGACGTGCGCATCTGTGCATTTCAATTACCCGAGTGTTTGATTGTGTGCATGTGCATGTATGAGCGCTGATATTCATTGTCTGCCAGCTTACACGCTTGCATTGTGTGCTTTGTCAGCAGTGCTGATGTGGACCACTGACATATATGCAGAGGCTGGAGCTTGGCTTTATCTCAGCTCTGTTGAGAATTAACTCCCTGACTACGTTTAGCTGTCAGTGCCGTTCCTGCACCTGCGCTCGTGCGGTCAAACGGATAAATAATTGCACAGCTGTTTCCGTACGCTGAAATATACTTGTGTGCATTTCCTCATACTACTGCTTTTGGTTTTACGCAGTATCGCACCAGTTCTTCCGTGTTCTACGTCTAATGGATGAATTCTAATGCTCTTTGTTTTACCACGGTGACACCATTTGTGCAGGCCAACCTTCACGTATTGCAACTTGGTTTATAATTTATTAGCATGTGAAGCTACGCTAAATGTTACTTGGTGTTGTTCTGGGGGTTCTGGAGAAAGTTACGCCCAGAGATGCAGTTAGAAAAGGGCAGAGACACAGCTGGTGGTCTTGATTCATCACCACTTACATCATGTGGGGAGGAACTTATTTGTATCAGACATTGAGGACATTGAAGTACAAATACCCATTAGTGCTGTTTGCAGCTATGAAGTACACTGTTCTACTTCATAAATCAAACTACATTACAGCTCCAATGTGTCAGCCCCCCCTTTGTTTTCATAATAGCTGTATTTGTCATGTAATACGTAGTTAAATATGATAATGATTAAGCATATGTTTTCCTACATTTATATTCTATGCCTTGTGCCTTGGAGATGATTAATAGAGAAAAGCAGCCTGAACAACAGAATTAAAAGGAGCAGATGTGAGATGTTGACCAACGAGCTTTACAGGCTACGATGCTGCTGTCAGGACGGTTATTGTTTCTTCAGAGTGTCAGGACACAAAGCTGTGCTCTGGTCTGTGAACCACGCTCCAGTCCTCTTGGCTCTGCTGCGCCATGTGTTGTCTAACACCGTCTGATCTGTGCCAGGAAAACAAAATGGTAACATCAGGGTTTTTTTTCCAGTTTTAACATTGCTTAAAATGGTCATAATCAGAATAATTAGGTATGCACGGCACTTTTTTCCTCCCCTGCATCTTTTAATGTTGGGAAGTTTAATATCGTTTTAGTCTTGGTGGTGGTGCAAAGAAAGTTACAATAAATGCCTTAATATTGTCTTCGGGACAAATCGTTGCCTTTTTTCCATTTTATCTCAAGCCACCAGTGGGAACCTGGATTTTTTTGTTTCCTTCTGCGTCTTGGTTGAACAGTTTCATGCTACTGTTCTGTTTTTGTTTTTTTTAATGCTGGTCTTGCCTCGGTTGTTTTATGACCACTGCATTAGCTTACAGTAGAGAATTCAGCAGAGCTTTAATAGTTTAATCTCACTCAGAAAATGAAAAAAGCTAATCTTGGTGAAGGATTGTCACAGCGCAGACGAGGTGGGGCCCAAATCCACATGCAGTGAACCAAGTTTAATAGAAGAAACAGTGCTAACAGGTAGTAAAACACGTCTACTTCTGCAGAAGGCCAGTGATTATAAACCGCAGCAACAGACCCACACTGAGACATGTTCATACTCTATAATGTTGTAGGAGGGTATGAACTCTGCACCGATGGGGAAACTGGGAGCCGGTGGGGTCAGGACTGGAGGAAAAGTATGAGGAGACCTGGTGACCGGATCAACGATGGGAAATCAGCAAAATTACAAGAATTCAGAGCACAGAAGGTGAGATGGAGGCTGCTGGGGGGCAGGCCGAGCAGAATCAATAGGACCGGGGCAACTTCCAGAACACTGCAGGAGATTCCCCTGTGTGCTGCGAGGAGAAGTCTTCATAATGTAATGGTGAGGCTGCAGGAGAAAGGGAGGCAGCCATGGCTGTAAGAAAATTATATGGCTTTTAGAAGATTTCGACTTTGCGTTTTAATGGCATTTCTTGATCTTGGGTAAAAGTTGTTTACAATGAAATTGTAAATCCTGCTGCTTGTATTCTCGGAGGACTCATTTTTCAGGTTGCACTATTATCCAAGGTTTTAGAAGGTCTGAGCCAACTTCAGCGTTGGCCGAGCACATTCAAAATGCAGTGTATGCTGCACCGGACCTAAATAATATCGACAGCAGCTTATCTGAGCACATCACACTGGAAGATTAGGCAACACCCAGCTGTATGGAGCGAGCATTGTCAGATATCTAGGTTTAATGTTAGCAGCCTTACTAATCCAGTCTCGAAATGACTATAACTACATCAGAAATGCAGAAATTAATTGGACTGCTGCAAAGAGTTAAAGTCCATGTGAGCCATCTATTCTATATTCGTTAAGTCGGAGAAATGTCTCTTTGATGTCAGAATTTTGATGATGGGATTATTGATTCCCTTTAACTCCAGCTGTGAATTGGGTCCAGCATGAAGAAAGACTCGCGAAAGAAATGCTAAGAACTTTAGAATCCGTCCAACTCGATCTCCCGTTCAGCTGCGTTAAACTCATCTCCACGTGTTTATTTCTCAATCCTGTTTAGGTGACAATCAATGTTTTCCAACGCTGGGTAAGAATCCCAAATTAAATTTACCTCAGTGGGACCACGTTTCTCATTAGATGCTACTTTTATCCAGTGGGATGAGTATTTTTTCCTGTCAGTCTGACAGAGTGAGTTCACATCAGTGGATCAATAAACGCCTCCGTTGACTATGTGAAACAAACACACCCAGCAAGCCATTATTCTGTCTCCGAGTGTGATGGCGAAAATAAATCATAACCATCTTCCAGCTGCTCGATCCGTGGAAATCAATTACACCTTTATGGATACCAGCCATAGCGTGTTAATGATACGAGCGTATTAGAGCGTGGGTTAGATCCCAGTTAAAGGGAGTCGTGCTACCGATCTCAAAGAGGTGTGATGTTATTTGTTGCTCGTGTGCAGCAGAGAAGTGTTTCTCTCCTGTAAGATCAATATTCATTAGGTGTCAGTTTAGAGGTTAATTATGAATGGTTATAATTAACGCTCTGCTGGGATGATGAATGGTTATCATTGTCCTGGGTGGCGCCTTGCACGGGCAGCGACAGCGCTTTACAATATCATTCCCCCCTAGAGCCCTTGGCGAGTTCATACCCTGTGACCCTGCGCTGCCCGTGCATTTTTCTGCCTCTGCCGACGGACCGCTAATCAATAAGCTAAATTGTCTTGTACGTTAGGAATGATGCAGCACTGGCTGTAGGTGATGCATCACAAATGGAGCTCTGTCACTGGAAACTGATGCGTCTTTTCTTCATAATTGTTCAACTTTATTTTCGGGAGTGAATCGCGTGCGTCGGCGTAGTCGGCTTCCAGGCTAAGGGTCAGTTGGCTAAAGCTTTAACCGCTGTGGTGCAGTGTGTGACGTCGTCTCCGTAGCGATGGAGGCTGGTTGCACAGCGAGCGATGTGTACAGAACAGCTGCAAATCCAAGACATGCTATGTTTTGACACAGGCGCTTACAGAAGGGTTCACCTGAACCGGCAGCTCATCCTGCTGCAGCTCGTTTCATTACAACGAAGCAGAGTAGAGGAAGCAACGGCTGCTTGGGGTCGTGTTTCAGGAGCCTCTGGACCTTTCCTGGTTGTAAATGTGAGAGAGGTGAACAAATTAATGGGATGACATAGAACCAGCCCCCAGGGGTGTTTACAGTCTTTTAAAATTAATTTGTACTTTTATCTAGTCGTTTGAATCCACATGTACGTCTCAGAGAATCTCAAAGGCTTGATGCGCGCGTTCCGACAGGGAGCTTGATTTAGGATTGAATGTAAACACTGGTTTTCATTTGAACGCTGACAGTTTGGTTGATTTTTCTGCCTCTGTGAGTTATCGGCCACCACGAGCTGCCCCTAGAGCACCAAGTGAGTCGAAAGGTCTTATCGGATCTATGTGTGTGTGTGTGTGTGTTGACACCAGCGAAAGGACAGAAATACCCTGAGGTTAAAAGATGATGAAGCATTCTTTGATTTATTTTCATCTCTACTTCATAGAAGTATACAGGCCTCGTCATTGTTTGTAAACCCACCGCAGCAAAGACGCACGTGCACAACGCTCACTGAAACGCAACGGTTAAAAGTGACTGTGACAAATTAAATGTGTGTGTCATTAGTGTGAGAGCGGAGGAGATATGTTGGCAGTGCTGAGCAGAGAGAAGGTTCAAAGCTGTAGATTTTTTATTTTTTTATTTTCCCCAGTTTCCCTGCTTCAGCATGTGTACCAGCAGTGACCTCAATTAGCTCAGCGCCTGATAGACACACACACAGCATCCTTAGATCACACGCACATAAATACTGGCATATAACATAAAGCAAGAGGGGACAGTACAGATGGAGATTAGTGGAGGACGGCTGTGTTTCAACGTGCTGCTGTAACATGTTGTTGTGCATGTCTCCGTTTCATCACTGGAGATGGCCTGAACCTAGACGTCCTCTGGTCTCGCTGCTTGTTAGCCAGAAAGAGAGCGTGAGACAAACAGTGAGACAATCACAAACCGTACGAACAATGAGAGCGATAAGACAAAGAGAAGTTTAGTGTGGATCAAGGCTATGAAGAAAGAAGAGAGGGCGGAGTTGACGGAAGAAAAGGAAAGCAAGCAAAGGGACTTTCAGTTCAGAGAATCCTAAAAGGGAGGGAAGATGAATGGATGAGTTAAAGGAAAACAAATGAGAAGCGCACAGAAACGGAGATGATGGAGGAAGACAGAGATGGAGGAGGAACAGGGAGAAGTGAACTGTGCACAGATGTAGATGGTGGAAGCAGGGATCTGTCACACGGTGGCCATACTGAGAAACTGTGCTCTGACCTTCATGGGACAAGCTGCTACCACTGACAAGAATTTATGCATGCTCTCACTTTGTATTACTGGCTCAGTACAGTGTGTGTGTGTGGGAGTCTAGCAGCCACGTTGTGAGTAAGGTAAAGACTGAGGGGGTTCCCTTCATCTCTTCTCCTTTGCTTTCGCTCTTTCTCTCTCTCCAGGCGCTCTGCAGAAACTCCATTAGACCTTGCACCATGTTATCTTATCCTGGAAAAATGGCCAAAGCACCTGCGGTTCAAAGCAATTATTGTACACTGAGTCTCAGGAGGTGTTACAAATTAAACCTGATTTGGGTCATGCCTGTTTAGCTTTAAGCAACATCATACAAGTCAACGCTCAGCTGTAGCTTCCTTCTCTGACGTGTAGCGACGAGCATCTAATCCCTACGGTTGCGCGTCTGACTTGACTTTTTCAATCAAATCAGTCATTGAAAAGGATGTTGGCGGCACCTCGGGCGTCAATTCTAAGAAAAGGTCACTTTTTAATGTTACACAAACCTGACATTCATCAATCGCGAACAAAGGATATTGTTAAATACGAGTGAGTGGTTAGAACACGAGGCATCGGCGCCTTTGGGGAAAACGCTAGCGAGTGAATAATACTCTGCAGGCAGTGGAAAAATGATTTCTATGGACAATGTCTCTCTGATAGATAAGTAGCTGAATTAATTATGATGTAGTAGCTGCCTTATTTGCTTTCTCAGCTGTAACCAGCGAGGCAGCATCTCATAGGGGCCGTGACTTTTTAGCCCCTAGGGGATAAAAATCAATAGAAAAACATGGTCTGAGCTCACTGCATCTCTTACATTGTGTTTCCTGGTAAAATCTAGATTTAAAAGATTGCTTGTTGTAAACGCTTACAGATTTTAAGGAGAGTGGAACCTCACAAGAAATTTGCCGAACTACCCAACGTGCACAATTGCTCTTGATCCGTGCAGTCATTTTTATTTTGCGCTGTTAATTTGTAGGGGGTAATGATGACACTCGTTCTGGCTCATTCAGCTGTTTACAGCTCAACATTACATAAGTGAATTAAACACAGCCCATAGGCGACAAACGCAGGCGAACAGGGGAAGACACATTCTTAGGAGCTTTCTGCACCGCTGCTATGCTCACCGGGAAAAGTGTAACCAAAACAAATTGCTTCCTTGTAGCTATCCTGCAGTACTAATGCGGGATAGCTGCACGCAAGGCAGAATTTCTACAATAGCCACCACTGCAGGTTGGTTTTCAGCAAATTGAATAAATATCTGCTGCACAGCTCAAAATGTCAGGGGGGCTTTAAAAAGTACACCCAGGGAGTAATAAGCCCATTTGCAGACTCTGCTTTTTTATTGTTTATTCCTTCTCTCGTATCTCCTGATCTGCATGAGCGCAATATTCTGGATGTGTATCTGTGTGCGCGCCTGCTGATTTAGGGTGTGTTGTCCTGATTGCAGGAAGCTTGTGCTCACAATCTGGCTACTTGAGAAGCATCTGCATCTACTGTATGACGACAGCCGTCCACCTGTTATTCGGGCCAACGGTACAGAAGGCTTTCCAAGCGCTTGGAGAGAGGAGGGAAATTATCACAAACACAGACTGATGGCTTCTGATGTCAGGCCATGAAGCCAGTTGGAGATTTGTGGCCACACCCCGACGTGAGATTAGAAAGGCTTGAGAAAAAGTTTGAGCTTTTAGCTTTTCTGATTCGTGCTCACACACACACACCCTCACACCTGCTGGCTTCAAACAAACACAGCGATACCAGCGGACACCCAGCGTGGCTTCAAACCTGCGCTAGCATCGAAACAGGCCAGAGGGGCTTTTCTGGCACGTGATTAGCGATGACTCCTAAAAGTTAAACTGGCCCCTGTTTGTGCGCACATATGAACACACACACGTTGTACACGCTCGAGTAAGTTGAAAAGGTTTTCTGCCCTGTGGTTGTCCTTGGGCAATATCATCACAGAGAGAATCAATAGAGCCATCGCTCACAGAGAATGGAAAGAGGGAGAGAGACGGTGAGAAATATATAGGGGTGTACGAGAAGAGTAATAGATGTGATGGAGGGATGAAGAGCTGCGGCGATTTAAGAGTTAACAGAGAGGATTGTAGTAAAGAGTGTCTCATTAGAATCACAGGAATAAGTGGAGGAAAGGAGCAGAGAGCTGGCAAGAGCATTTGAGGCGAGGAAGCTGGAGACTGTGTGACAAGGATGGATGAAGGAAGCGAGTGAGGGATGGGGAGAGAGGTGCTGGGAGATAAAGGCTGAGTGAGTGACCAGGTGTGAGTGAGCAAAAGGGAGAGAAAAGGCAGGAAGGACAAAAGTGTCATAAATTTATATGGCTCAGTAAAGCAGAGGGAAAGGAAGGAGATGGGGGATCAAGTTTGAAGTGAGGGAATGAGGATGGACGGAAAGTTGAGAGTGGGTGGAGGGAAGATAGAAGCAGGTGATTAGATGCTTGAGTGAGCTGGTGATTAAGTGAGACAAAGAGTGACCCTGCAATCAAGATCTGTCAGCTTTATGGTGTAACACGCATGAATGAACGAGGATCACGTCGTGATGTAATTACTCAACATACAGTACGGCAGTAACGCGTTTCAGAATCCGTTCCATTAGTCAAGTATACAAGGAGTTGCAGAATGTAAATGCCATGTACCAGGAGATGTTCCTAATGTTTTAGTTTTACTGCGATATTACGCTTTTCACTTCAAGTCTCTCTTCTCATGAGCGGTTCCCAATTTCGTCGCTTTATAACTGTCCAGCATTACATAACAAAGTTTACGCCTCGTTCCTTTGAGAGTCGACTGGAACAGATCTAAAAGGAGACTCGTCTTTTCATCAGGCGAACGTAAAAACTGCCCTCGCTCTCTTTAATTCTCACGATCTCTGCTGGCTGCCGCACCGACGTGCTAAATATCTGAAGTAGCCAGAGGGGCTGCATTCAGACCCGAGGGCAAGGTTTGAGGGAGAAATTCCACCTTTGCTCTGTTTGGTCTGACTGGGCCCCGTTCAGACATGGTCAAACCACATCAGGACGCACGTCACACTCAAGATAGAGCTGCTTTATTTCTGCATGTGAGCAGCTTAAAGCATTTGACTATGACGGAGTCTGGACGTGTGTTTGAATTGAAAGACTTTAGCGCAAGTGTAATCAATCAGATGCAGCCTGTCCATCATCCACTTCATTAGCAGGTCCTGCGTTAATACACTGACTAATGGCCTGAGCAGGAAGGGGGCTGATTGGAATGGGATAGATCATAGAAGAGGCAGATTAGCTGATATTAGCCTCATGCAGGACCTCTCGTTATTCCCCAGCCGGCCTGTGCTGCTCTCGGCCCGCCTCCTCCTCCCGACCACTCCACGCATTGCAAAGTGCTCTGAACACTTTGGTAGAGGCGTAGTGGCTTATTAATGTAATCCCTGCACCCAGCCCTGCCAGCTCAGCACAGTGCAGCCTCCCTTACGACAATGGGAAGTAATGGCCATGGCTCTTACCTATTATCAGAGCTCACTGTTAGCCAGGAGGACATTAACCTGTGGAACTCAACATTTACATCTTCCTCGCCGTGATTGTCTGCTGCAGTCTAATTCTTCCCCAGCACAGCATGAAGAAAGCGATCCAGGAATGTTTAATGCTACAGCCGCTGCATCTACGCCGCTGCTCTAATGGTTTTTGCAATTTGGACACAGAGTATTGGGCACATTCATCTGCCACAAAGGTCCAGTAGGGCTAATCTCCTCTCCCCGCAGCAACACAAATGTAATTAACCCCCGTCCCTCGGGCGTGAAACAAACGCACGCTTACAGTAGCTCACACGCATCAGGTTGATCAAAAACATTATGTTGTATTTGTTTAGATCTTAATAAATTCTCTACTGAATCTGAACTATTAGTAGATCAAAAGGCTGGGTGTGATGATGAAATGAAGAGCGTGGGGATGAAATTAAGGTTCTTAAAACGCAAGGACTCAGTCAAACTTTTTTTTTTTTAAAGCTTGAATTTTTGACCTAGTGAGCAAAATGACTGCAGCGTCTTAAGCTATAGGCGGGAGTTTGATAAAAGACTACGTCCCGTATATTTTACAGTCTGCGCAAGGAACTAAGCAACTAAGCAACTAATGTTACTCATCGTAAATCATTGTCGAGTTAATTCTGGAAACCCCCGCTGTAATTACCTCACCCGTATGAAACCGTGGGTGAGAGGACCGGTCGCCTCCATCTCACGCTGGTCGTCTTGTTACTGTAAATAGTAAACCTCATTACGCGAAGCAGTAACGTGGCAACAGATTTTACTTAAGAGGATAAATGTGTAGAAAGCGATTTTGTTTTTCATTCATTCGCTCATTCGTCATCGGCTTCAGCCTCTTTTACTTATGTGCTGGAAAATTATCTTTCACAGTTGGATCCATTTTCTTCCATGTGGTCTTTATTTTTATGATGAATTAAATTTCTAAAATTGCTGACTGAAATGCTAATTGTTTTTCAGTCTAACCTAGTCTTGTTTGTTAAATGTTTGCCGGTTGCCAACTTGTCCTTGATCTTTGGTGCCAGGTGTGTGCTGAACAGTCGACGTACAGCAGCAGCTGGCTGCTGCAGCTGGACGTTAACAAGAGCAGCGAGACTGAATCAAAGGTTGCAGCATTAAGAAACAGAAATAATAAACCTCCGGTGGCTGGCGATCAGCTCTGCCGTGTTGGCAGGAGAGTCTCGTTAGTCGTACCACAACCCTCAGCTCCTGCAGGACTTTAAACCTCCTCTTCTGTTAGTTCAATGGGGCCTGTGTCCTGCACATTTTTCTTCTTCAGTCTTGGATCAACTTTCACTGTGGATCTAAGACTGTGACTGGATGACTGTGTAAACGGTGCAATTCACTTCGGTCAAGTGAGCGTGATTGAATCTGCCTCCATCGTTATGTGTCTATGGGGATTCAGGAAATACGTCAAGAGTTTGTGTGAGTGTTGTCAAAGGGCTTCTCAGATTCAGAAATCGTTGCCACGTATTGATTTTTTTTTGGTTTACCGGCTCTGTGACTTCTGTGCAAGGTGATGGAGGCACAAGCTGAGGCTACAGGTCCGTGACGCTGTCAATTCGGCTCTTTCGATGTTTTGGAAAGACTCCAGGGGCATCGTAAGGGTCAGGCACGTTTGAACTGTGGTGTTTTGGAGCATAGCACTGAGTGTATTTGGAATTAAAGGGCACGAGAGACACAAGCCAATGAAAAAACAGAAGTGGTCACGACTTTGTACTCGCTGCTTGTTGGCGCGTTAGTGTTTGACCGCTTACGTTCATTTAAACAATTCTCAGCATAAAACTATTTGTTACTGCAGCTTCAAGTCCTCTTCACCTGATCTGTCTAGATCAAACACACAAACCGTTTCAAATCACCCTTGTCACAGCCACGTTTGTCTTTGTAATTGTTACATTTGCATGTGAGTGAATAATTTACTGGCTGTCGTACAGTCCCCGCCAGCCATGCCATGATTAAATAAAACGCTTCATTTTAAGTGAAATGCTCCCTGCATAATGCAGCAGCATTGTCTGGATTCATCTTCAGGTTTTTCAGTAGCCAATAAAATCGAGTTTGTGACAAAGCAGGAAGGAATACAATAAACGTCAACAGCCTTGATGCCAGCTTTGTGCTCAATCTGTTTGACAAGACGCAAAACAGAGCAGTTATATAATTATTTAGTCAGATTCTTTTATCTCTGGTTTATAATATTTCAGCAATTTTTTTTTTATTCATGAGTTTTCCTCCCCCCCTCTGAAAATGACAAAACGGACCACAACAAGCTGCTCGAGTGTTGATCCAGCACAAAACGGCATCTGTCAGTTCTGTCTGGCTGTGTGTGCAAACAGCAACAGGTCTGGCTCTACTGTGTGCGCACATTAGCAGAGATGCCGGGAATCTGCAGGTGTCCGTTGAAAACACTGAGTCATGGGTGAAGGAGCGTTGAGAGGACGAGCGCCAGGAAAGTTGAGACGATACAGCCCACTGTATAACCCCGTCCTGCTGCTCACTATGCAACACGTCCTACTATTGTACCTCATCATTTTCTGTAATTGCTCCCATTGGCTGTGCTCCTTTCTGGCCTATTTTGTCCCATTCTGCTGAGAAATTAAGGCATTTCTCCAGCGACCCTGACCTGTCCCAGGCCCCGTCATTTGACTGACAGCCCATTAGCCAGCCATTGATTGGTTGAGTCTTGGAATGTGCGAGCCAACCTAATTAGGGCCGAGTCCATCCTCTCTGAATGTCAATTGAGACCCTTGGTAGAAACAAAAGTGCACGTAAATTAGGCCCCTCTAATCCTCTGGAAGGAGACTGGATGAGATCAGCGTCATTTATAGAACAAAGTCGCAAAATCCACAAGTGTTTAACACACATCTTGTGCAGTACAATAAAATATGCACATACTCATTGATATTATCCAAGCAAATAAATACATGAACACCTCACAACAGTCTCGTGCACAAACCCAACGTCTCCTAGGGAGGTGATCGGGCGGATGCATGCATCTTTATGCAAACGCTCGCAAAAGCCTTCCTGCCTTCTTTGGCTAAGTTTAGATGTGCGCAAGCGTGTTTTGCAGCGTTAACACGCTAAGACACGGACGTGGCTCTGTCCCCCGAGATCTGAAGCGCGGGCCTGCGTCTCTTCGTGGAGATGCCTACAGCGTGTTTGGTATAAACGGTGCTGATGGTCTTGGAGTAAATCCATTACTACCCTGCTTTAGCCTTTTTTTGCCTCGTAGTCTGTCGATGCAACGGCGACGCATTCCTCTGAAAACGCACCTTAACACTTACGATTTTAATGAGGCTGTGAGTCCCGTCGTGAAAACAGAGCCATTTGTGCAGTCAGAGTCCTCAGGGTGGCTTTTTACTGCAGGCAGGATGTTAATGAAACATGTTGATGGTGCTTTTGTTATGAAAAATTGGTGTCATTGTAGATCTGATAGTTTCTTATACTGGCTTGGGATTAGTGGCCTTTTCGTAGCCATAGTGATCTATTTCCTGTACACATTACACCGATGACATTTCTTTGTGTACAGAGATGGTTTTTTGTGTCTGATTTTTTTCTTTTCTTAAAAGACACCCACACTTTCTCCAGAAAGCCAAAAGAAAAAGCAGAAGCACATTGACCAGAGCACAGTATGAGTATAATAAAATCCTCATGTAAATTATTCACACCCAACTAAATGCATAATAAAAACACAACAATGCAACACTGAACAAGTCTACACAGCTATGTTTGAATATTTCATCCTCATGTTCAACTTCTAAAAGCCTTCTGTGTCAAATTATTTAACATTTCAATGAAAGTATTGTTTTTTGTCAGTTAATGGTTTTATAAAAATCAAATCAAAATCTTGATTTTTCTGCATTTAGCCAGTTGATGTTTCAATATGCTGTTAGTTCAGCTCCAATGAAAAGCTAAAGTGGCGATGACACGTCCGGCTGTGCTTCCAGAAGAAGGAAGCCTCACTGAAAACGCTTCTGACATTTTGTAGTTACACTAAATAAAACACAGCATCATTTTTTAACTGCATTTTTTTTTTTGTTTTAGCCGCTTTAACTTTTTTTTAGCAGTTTTCCCAGAAGCTCTAATTGTTTGGCTGCTACATGCCGTGGCTTGACAGCAAAGGAGAAACAAAGAAATACTGGCAAAAAATGTAGCTCACGTGACCAAAGGCACATGAAGTGTGTGCATGCTGTGGCACACATGCAGACGGAGCAGCGTGCTGCTGTGGCTTCCAGATAAGTCTGTCTCCATAGACCAGCGTCTCGGTACGTCAGGAGGAGCAGAGAGGGATGAACTCGTGTCGCTAATTTGTTACAACTCTGCATCTTCCCTGAACGCGTCCACTTTTCCACACTTGTATACCTTCTCCTGCTCTTTACAAGCCCTTCCAGCTTTGCCACAATTGATTCTTTGTCTTCCTTTCTTTTCTTTCTGTCTTTCTGTATTGCGCCTTGTTAGTGAGCGTTGTGCTAAAAGGCGATATTAGCTGTGCCAGGCACACGAACCCACGGCTCCCTGGCATTTCAACAGCCTCTGTCCTACCTGGGTCTGTGCTGCCAGATTACTTAGGATTACGCTTAAACACACACACAAGGAGATGAACACATGCACAGACTATTCCCCCTCGCTGCAGAGCGCTCACCCTTACTCAAATTGGCAGTTGTTGTTGGCTCACCCCTCAGCCGAGCCACTGTGTTTTCCAGCAGTCTTTTAGCTGTGTAATTGCAGTTTCACTTCAGGAATGAATCATTGATGTGGTTTAAAGGCATGGGTTGAAAATTTAGGAGGGGAAATAGTGCATTTGTTGTCTCCTGTACATTAAAGGGACAGTAAGTTTGAGGGGAAGAGCACACGAACACGGGGCGAAGTTAAAGGCAGGAGGAAAGATGAGCAGTGCACTGAAGAGACAGTGTGCATGTTTTAAAATGCAGAGACAGGTTTGATACAAACGAAGGGCAGGAGGTGATGAGTGAGCAGGAAAAGAGATCTCACACAGTGAAAGCGACCCAGCCCCTGCTAGAAAAGATGAAGGGCCACTTTAATTGGTTTTCTGATGCCTGCTTAATCCCATTCACAATAATAATCCCTCAGAATGTAGATAGTCAACACGTATGGGAGACGTTGTCAGTGGGAAACAGTACTACATGGGTTCATGTGGGACACCTGCACGCAAGCTTGGGGACAAACTAAGGGCGCGCCCCAGTCATCGCTCTCCCTGTGCAGTGACAGTGTCCCAACTGCGGCAGTGAAATCAAAGATGAAACCCTTAATAAGGCCCATCTGGCTGGACTGCATCGCCCCTAAAATATAATGGATGCGTCAGTCTATTTTTGAACATAGCTTTTTATTCATACAAAAGAATGGAAACAAGTCACCTTGTCCACGTACGGATTTCTTTTTCCTCAGCTGCGTTTATGCCTACGGCTGAAAAACATTATTCCCAGTACTCCCAGTATGACACCTCAGCATAGTGAAGTTATACTACAGTCATATATACTGAATGTTCTTTTCATTCCTAGGGTGGATTTGTTTTGGTATAATTCTCACTTTCTCTGCTGCTCTGTTTAAAATGTTTTAGACTGTGTATTTTAAAAGAAAATTTGTGAAAATGGCCTTAAAGAACCTAAAGTTGACAGAAAAAGTGAGCGATCTAAACTTAATCTACTTTCATGCAAAGATTCTCTTACCATATGCTAATCGTTATTTAAGTGGACACCCAAGAAGATGCAAAAGGCATAAATGATTCATTAATGCTGGTAATGACTCTACAGTATGTAAATCTTAGTTCTTGCCTACAGTACGTGGAGCTTAGTGGCGCCACAGAGGAAGCCACAGCACCAAGCTACTGATGAACCCCAGGCTGAACTAAACAGGAAGGGCACACAACATGAAAACAAAATCCCAGTGGTGAAGTGCGATGGAGGGAACATTGTGATTTAGGAGGCTGCTCACTGCCTCTAGCCGTAGAAAGCTCATCATCATCGAAGGTGATGTCAGATAATGGAGATTATGTCAGAGTGGCTTTGTGCCAGCTCAAGCTCAGTAGAAGATGGGTGATGCAGCAGGACAATGACCCTGAATATTGAAGTAAATCTACTACAGAAAGACTTCAAACAGAGAAAATGTCCCTTTTGGTGAGTCCAGAGCTGAACTCAAATAGAGATGCTGTGAAATTATCTCATGCCAGACATTTTAGGAACGTGGAAATGAGATCTGTAAGAAATAATGGTCCACATTTTCTCCTGAGCGCTGTGCGAGGCTGATTTGCAGCCACCAGAAACATTTGTTGCAGGATATTGCATGATTACACAGTTGCTATGTACAGTTTGGTGATGCATAAACTAACCCGGCAATGTGTTCCATTCCACAAAACTAAGATTAGATGTAAAGTATATCTGTACCCCCTGCAGCAGTTTTAATTCCAGGCATCTGCAACTCTGATATTTCACATGATTCATAGAGCGTAATTAAGAACATTGCTTTCATTACTTTAAATAGGCTCCATTCGTGGTGTGTAGTGTTGAAGGATTAGGTTTGAAACAATACCACATTGCAGTACTGGTGTAAAACAGCCTGGTGCCTTCAGACACTTGACTAAACTTGACTTGGCTCAATTATAATCAAATTTCACATATAAACATAAAGAAGCACATCTGGAAACACTTAGTTTGAAGTCATCTCTGCTCACCTTCAACAGGTACCTGAGGGAGGGTGTGCGAAGAGCCATGCAACTTTAATGCTGCTGGTTTCTGCAGCAGAACAAAGCCCACAGTGTTGGATTTCATCTTTTTCTATATCGAGCAATTGGAGCATGAGGAGAGGAAGGAAAAGTAAGAAAACACCTTTTGCCCAACTGTCTCAGGTTTGTCAGTAACCTGCACAGGTATCGCACCAGGTCACCCAGCAGGCTGTGAAATGACTTGTTGATCCCAGAGACGGAAAGAGGCAGTGCTCACGTCATCTCCAGGTTCGCTAGAGAATCCGTTTCATGTCAGACCTTCCGCTGAAATGCTCCTGCAGCGTAACCCCATGCCAGAACCACAAAGACGTAGAGCTGAGGAAAAGCACAACAACAGAAATGAGGAGAGAGGCGTCGGTGGTAGCACTATCAGAAGGAGACAATGGGTGGAACCAAAGAAGAACACACCGCCAGCCAGATTTCACTCGGTGGACATGGAGGGATTTGCTGAATGTTCTGAAAGGAAAATTAGATCTGTGGCAAGGCAAGTGTGTGCAGCATGAAAGGAGGGAGGACTGAGTGCTGTCCCTTACGTGGAGCCAAATTAGCCTGCGCAGCAAGAGCTGTTTTATGGCGCTGGCGCTGTCCGTGGTGCTGAAAAGATGCGCTTACACAATGGATAATGTTCCACTTGGATGACGGGGAAGAAATGAGAATAAATCTCTGAGGGAAATTCAGCAAGCTGTTAGCTTTATGTTGGCCAACCTGGCAGGGACTGATGGTGCAAGGGTGGCTTCTTACCTCCCAGAACCAATGACCATCATAAGTTAGATCCCAGCTTTGGTAGCAGTTTAGTATTTGTCCGGTTTTTATGCCCCAAGGTTTTATGCTTAGGATCAAACCTCCATTAGACTTATAACATAACTGATCTGAAAGGAGACTAATTTCTTTAATGTACTATTTTAATGGAGAAATCACCATAATTACAAGCCAACGTGTTCTGCTGTGTGGAGTTTTTATTGCTGAGTTAAAGCAATCAGGGTAATTTTTATCAGGGACACCGAGAAGCGGAAGGAAATGTTACCCGACGAATTTCCATTAAAATTCAACAAGAGGCAGGATCCGTGAGAGGTTAGATTATTGGCGGGCAGCAGGCGCGTGGACACACGCACACAACGAGACACACGCACATACACACTTCACAGCTGGTGTGTCTTCCCCCAGCAGAGACTGACAGAAGCGGGGCGACCGCTCTAAGCTGTGCGCGCTCATCTCTCCTCTCCTCCACCGGCGCGTCTTTTACTGTTGACATAAAAACTTTGAAGAGGTGAGAGGCGAAACATCAAAACGCCGAAAAATCACTGTCGAGAGCGCGCATCAAGCAAGAAAGGAGGGAAGAAAAACAACCATCAAGTCCGAGAAAAGCGGTGGAGCCGGGAGAAAGAGGGAGCTATGCCATCTCCCGCCGAGCGGTGCCCAGTCCTCCTCTGTTGTGTGTCGGAGCTGCAGCATGGTGTCTCTCTCTGGACTCTGGACCTACTGCCTCGCCCCCGGGAGACCTCATCTCCTCTTCCTCTCTGCCAGACCGCTCCTGCTGCTTCTCCTATTAACCGTCTTCTGCTCCCCCGAGTCCTGCTTCCCTCACCCGCAGCCTTGCCACATCCTCGCCCGGATAGGACACACCGTGCGCCTCGGTGCGCTCTTGCCTACCCGCCAGCCGGCACGGATACAAAACGCGCTCAACCGCGCCCTGGCTAGCCTCCGGCACCAGAGCGGAGCAGCGGACTCCACTACGACTACCTCCCAAACGCCTTTTCTGCTGCCCTACAACCTGACGCTGGAGATGGTGGCACGATCACCCGCGGGAGGGGACCCGGAGTCGTTGTCCCGTAGCGCCTGCCAGGATCTGGTGGTCAGGGGGGTGTCCGCAGTGCTGGCGTTTCCCCGCTCCAAAGAGGAGCTGATCCAGGTGGAGTTCCTCTCCTCTTTTCTGGAGATCCCTTTCATCTCTATCCTGGAGGACACTGAACCTCTTGTGACCAAGGTATGGATGTGTACGCTGCTCCAGTTTAGTTTAGTCATTTTTGACGGATTATTTCGATTTGAAAGCAGGAAACGATATGTTAAGACACTTTCCTGTAGCCTTTTATGGGAGCGTTGGCATTTTAGTATGAACCCGTAGCTGACCCATTAGCCTGCAGCTAGGATTTAGAAGTCTGAGCTGTGCCAAACTGTTATCACCATCCTGACATTTTATGGCTGAAGGCAAAGGAATAGTATTTAACAGGGATAATACGATGCATCTTTCTAAAACTGTCTTTCCAATAATTGCATTAATAATAGGAATAGTAAAAAACGGACCATTGAACTGGTAGATTAAAAAGTCATTTAGTGTCTGAGATTTAATTGCATCACTAAATGTCTTCTTCCAGCAATGTCTGTCGGATTGATCTCAGATGGGTTTTGCTGTTGAACTGCAGGCCCTTTGCATTCATATTTAATATCTGCCTGCTCTGCCTTGGTATCCGACTGAACCTCTGAGCTCTTCAGCAGCAGTTTAAAGTGCAGTGCTTAATTTTTTCTTCTTCTTCTTCAAGCTCTCTTCCTCTGCACCTCTGTGTGCTTCAATGTGAGCGCGTGCATGTGTGACTGAAGAGCGGCATCGTTCTGGCACCTTTCAGATGAAATCATTCATTCAACAGTTGAGTTCTTGATAGATGTGCACTGTGGAGAGGTGTGGCGCCTGGAGCTCGCGCTATTTGTTTATCACTGTGTGTGTGCGCGCTACTGTGTGTGTGTCATGTTAGTATTCCCAGCGGCAATCAAGCTGCTTGCCAGTCAATCCAGCTCCAGTCATTTCCGCTTCTGTCCAACTGAGCAGCCAACTGCAACCACACACAGAAGGGCACGTGTACATAAAGAGGACTTTCAACTTTTGCCCAGGTTTAACCGGGAAACTCACTCGCACACATTTCAAGCTTGGGCAGCAGAATTAGGGAGACGTGGAGTAATGAAGGCAGAGGGGGCAAAGAGCCAGAGCCCAAATCTGAAATCTCTGTCTTGTCGGGTCTCTCGGTCAACAATATGCTCGCTTATTCGATTTCAGTAAAGCTCGTCTGAAAGAGAAGTTGCACCGTTTGACAAATTCGTTGGCAATCCAAGGAGATAAGCAAGATGCAGCAGGAGAAAAGAGGAGGAAGAGAAGAAGGGGTGGGCTGAGGAGGAGAGGGCTTTGTGGAGCTGTGGGAGGCCTTTCAGTGGCTTTCTGTGCCAAACAGTCACTGGGCTAAAGAAAAGCAGCCATCACCCTCCATTTAGTATTTTTAGCTGTAATGTCAGGCAGCGTTGTCATGTCACTAGGTGCCTGTTCTATGTCAGCTGTTGGGTTTATGCTACACAATATTGGTTGTTGCTTTATATTAAATTCATGAACAGTTTCTTTTTCTTACTACACTGTCAGCCTCGTTGAAGCTGGTGTCTTCTAGGTATGTGGCAGCAACATCTGTGTTTGGTTGCAGTAGAGCAACAGAGACTGAACACGTGACTGGGGGCAAAAAATAAAAAGCAAGAGGCTTTTTTTTTATTTGCAGTTTAATATTTCACAAATGTAAAACATGAGCGATTCTTCACAAAACATAACTGATAACAGACATTACTCTTTAGTTGCGACATTAAACTATAGATATAAGATATAAAAGATTCCAGTGCATTGACATTTTCAAACACCCCGGGGTGCACCTCCTAAAAAATGGAGCAGTGTGAGAAATAAAATCAGGGGCCACAAGGAGGTGGGACAGGTTCTTTAACGCACATAGAGGGGGCAGTGATGAGTGGTTTCTATGTCAACAGGGAGGCAAATTGTTACGCGGCACAAACAGGGAATCCTACAACGGTTTTTCTGCTGATAGCGAAATACACAAATAGAAGATATAATTCCAATTAAAAATGCTATTTACATTTGAGCGTCTGGGGGGAGGAGGGCTCCTGAGGAGAGTAAGGAGGAGACAAAACAAATGCCTCTGCCAAATGTTTTTTGCCTTCTGCACAGATTGATTTAAAAAAAGAGAGCTTTTTTTATTTGTTTGTGGAAGAAGAGTCTTTTCCCCAGAGTTTTTGAAAATGTGGAGAGCTTCCCTGAGGGTATCGGGAACCGAGCCCATGTTTTCCCGGTGAACAGATTCTCTCCCTGGACATCAGAGGGAGGTAAATAGATGGCGACACATGCATATGCAGGAAGGAACACTTGCTGCATTTCCAACTAGCACATTTTGCGCAAATCTTTAAAATAGTATGAGAAATAAAAGGTGACCTGCTGAGTTGTGCTTACATCACAGGATGAAAAGACTTTCTCAAGGTCAAAGACCATGTCTGTGAGGAAAAAGAACACTTTCAGGAATGAGTTACTGTGCAGCAGTGTCATTTGTCTTTGCTGTCAGCTAATTTTGCCATATTTCACATATTACCTCAAGGAAAATAACAAATAAATGCACTTGGCACAGGCTCATGCAGCATGTGTGACATTTCTTGGAGGTTGTGATGATATTTTCCAGACTAGCTTTCACTAAACCCGAAGCCCTGAAGGTTTGTCACCATTAATTAGCGAATGACTACATTTCTTTCTATTTCTAAATTACTACCTAAGTTCTTGGCCTAAATGTTCCTGTGTCTGGGAAAATACTCAGACGTCTGACAGGGAGAGGGACAGACGGAGCCAGAGGTCGAGTTGTCCGGCTGCATCCTCCTCCCTGTGTCTGCTTAGTCACACACAGCTGTGGGACCTGGTGATGCGTCTCAGCAGGAAGCGCTTATTTCGCCCAACCTACTTAAGCTAATTAGAACCACTGTGTGACCCCTAACTGTAAATCTCTCCTGTCCATCTGTGGCAGGCAGAGCGCTAGGAGAGGTTAGCAAGAAAGGAAGAGTGGACACAAAGGGAGGAAGAGAAAGCAAAAGGAAATGGGCTCCTAATTCCCAGCAGGGCTACTACAGGCATTTAAGCAGGTGATTTGTTAATCGGTTGCTACTGGATGGAATTAGGATAAGAAATGTAATTGAGAATATTTGATTCTTAAGTAAAGGATCTAAAAATAACCTTAATTAACCTAAAATGAACTCTACAGTTGGTATTTTCCTAGTATGTTAATGTGTGTTAGAAATAGCAGGATAGTAATTATAGACTTAAATCATTTTGTAGCACAGTCGCTAAAAGGTTTAATTGAAAATAACGTCTCTGTTCAGCGTGAATGCGGCCAGGCCTCGCCAAACAAATCCAGATTTCCTGATAATATCAAAGAAATGATTTTGTGGATCATGGTTTCTCTTCGGAAACTGTATTAAGCAGAGAGGGCTGAAGGAAATGGTTTTGCTGATTTCGGAATGTGATTAGGTGAGAGCAGCGCTATGGTGGGAATTCATTATTTGTCATCCTTCACAGTGGAAGCAGTGTTTCTGCGGCTCACTTTACTCACTGCTCCACTTAAAATTACTGAACTACACCCTGAAATACTTCTATCAAGCATAAAGACGCACAGAACTACATTTCACAGTCTAACGGTGAATGTCACTCCTCCTTTTTCCTCTTTGTAGTTCAGTTACCTCCATTATTTCCACAGTAATATTATATTATTCCCTTTTAATGCAGCAAAGCACTTTATTCATATTTGTGCTTTGTTTTTAACTAGACCTTGATCGTACAGTATGAATGAGTATTAGTGCAGGAGCATATTTCCTTAGATCCTGTTGCTTCAAGCATTTGGACGATGGCTTGTTGGTAATTCTGATCATTTCAGTCGCTTGTAATTAATCTTGTTTTGCAGCCTTGGTGCACAGTCCCTTTGAATCGCAGCATGAGTTGGATGCAACATGATCTCACCGTCATTATCTTTAAACCATCAGTGCAATGCACGCTCAAATACAGCTGTGTGGTGTATTATTCATGAGCTTTTCTGCTCTTAACACTTTGAATTAACCTTTTTAGTTCTGGTGGGGGAACTACTGGCCGCGCTGCAATCCATCTATCCTGCATTCTTTCATTAAGTCTCTTCTTTTTAATGACGTACCTCATTCTGCTTAGTAAAATGAAGATTAGTACAGTAAAAAACCCAATTTGCGACTTTGAATGAAATTACATTTTAATCCTGGGACCCTGCTGAATAAGACGCATTGTGGCTCTGAGCTAGCCCCGTTCTCAGAGGACGCACACGTGTACGCGCACGTCCGTGCACTTCAACACACGGAGCCAACACCAATGTATATGTGCATATATAAGATTCACACACACGCAGACCGTGTTTACTCTTTGCTCACCAAAGGTTATTAAGCCTAATGAGGCTTTACAACACTGTGGTGACTTTAGTGTTTTGTTTAAGATGGTGAGGGGATTTGTGCTGCGACCGCAGTGGAATAAAAACGAGTGGGACCAATCTTGTGTCGAGCCAAAGCCGCAGGCGAACTGACAGTTTGAGACAAGCAGGCCACTTAGTGCAAACAGCTCAAAGGTTTTTCTTTATTAGTGTTATGATGACAGTTCAGCATGGTCTTGTCTGAGCCAGATTAATTGAGCGGCGCACAAACGGCGCAGTACGTGTTGCCAGAAGGACCGTGCGTCCGTGTGAGCCTCTCAGCGCAGCGTATGAGTTAATGTCGGGTTTGTCTTGTGGTTTGGTTTTTTTTGCCTTTTAGTGGAAACAAATGTTGCCAGTAACTCCAGAGTAGTTTGATATTTCTCTGTAGAGCCAAAAAAAAAAGCTAACGACACAGATGAGTAATGGATAGAGTCCAAATGGAATTTCAAGGACTGCATGTATAATAGAGAAGGATCAATGGTAAAAATTAAAGAGGGGTAATAGCGTAATGGAGGCTGGTATCATGGCTGGGATTAGGGAAGGACAAATCAAGGTGAGAAGTAGGAACGGATGGTAGAGATCAGTTCGCACAAAGAGATTTTGCAGATTGGGAGAAGGGGGGTTAAAGGAGCAAAAGGACCGCTCAACAGGAAATGAGGTGTCAGGTAATGCCTGAAACAAACAGGTTAGAAAGGAAAGAGTAACCTTAAAGAAACAAAGAGATCAGGCTGCATGAAACATGAGGAGGGTTTAATGCAAGTAGTGGCACAAAAAAGAGAGAGAATGAAGGAAGAACCAGGTGGAGTACATGCAGAGAAAAAGAAGAACGAAAGGACTGAGGTCAATGAATTGACAATAAAAAGGGAAGTATTGGGTGGAGCGTGGGACAGGAGTCAAGCTATGGAATTGATGAAGCGGGAGCTATTGGGGAGAGAAAGAAGCGGCAATGAGTCAACAATAGATCAGGGAGCAAAGAGGACAGAGAAATCGGGAAACAAATACAAATAATTGGTAAACGAGACAGAGATGCAGCAGGGAATGAGGATCCTTGAAGAGGGATCAATAAAGAGAAGGTGATATGAGGACAAGGGGGGAGGAGATGATGATGGAACCAGTGGATGAAGGTGGGAAGGAGCGATCAACAGGAGACGTGAGGAAGAAGGGGGATGGAGAAATGCAGGGAAGGATCACAGGAGGCCTGAGCTTTTCAGTTCTCCTCAGCCGAGGAGTTTGATGTAGGTGGTTTTATCTCAACTGTGCCAGTTCATTAGAGGATTAATGACTGATAACTTCCAGCTATCTGTGATTGAAGAACACCCTCACACCAACATGTGCACAACCCCACAAATACGGCAAGTGAAGACACACACACAGTTCACGGAGATACGAGATGAAAGGTCCACTTCTGACACACGCTTTCAAACTTTCCACATCCTCTGGAAGTTACTTCCAACTTGTGCTGCTGTTGTCGATTATCCGGCAGTTGTTTGTGTGTCGGTGCCAACTGAGGCAGAACCACAGAAATTTGGGCCAGGTGAGGTTGAGTGATAAGGATAGACAGGTCGGACAGAAGCTCCCATAGGTCACAGGTGAAAGACGAGCAGAAGGGAGAGGCAGACAGGTGAGAAAGACATGTGCTGATGTGAGATTAAACAGATGCTGACAGATGGCTGCGGGACACGGCTGAGCGGGTGCCAGGGCGACAGGTTAGCCAAACGCCCAGGGGCGAGACAGAGAAAGTGGGGTAAACGTCCGTAAAAGGCACCAGAAAGCATTCAGGCAACAAAGGGAAGAAAGTGAAAGAGATACAGAATCTACGTGAGTCAGACAGGTCGGGGCTGGGGGAAGATTAAAAAGTGAGACAGACGGCACAAGTAAAGTGAGCAAGTACGTACGAGATAAAAGGAGGGAAAAAAGGGACGACCGGGAGGTGACAGAAATGTGACGGAGCGAAAAGCTGTCGGAGATGAAGTTGTTGGAGAGGAGGGCAAGGTGTAGACGGGGGGATTGGAAGATGCCAGACCCCAAGGTAGCTCCTGTTCCTCCCGGGATAGTTATGTTGGGAGCTGGCACCAAAACAGGCATGATTTAGATCCCATCTGCACGGCCTTTAACGCCACCTGCCCGCAGAGGAGGCGCTGTCTGGAAGGAGACGTGCAGGCGCATCACGGCCGCGTTTACATTAGTCGCATGTGGTGAAATGCAGAGGTTGCCCCGTCTGGCTCCAGTCCAGGTGACTGGGTCTGATAAGGAATCACTGCCAGATTAAGGCAACGATCCTACACGTGCAGTGAATGAAAGCGTTTTGGTGGCGTACGACTTAGTCAACATGTGTTTTCCAGGAGCATGGGACGGTAGTAGGACTCCTCCCTCGCCCCCGCTAACGGATGCAGGCCGCTAGCGTAACGTAAAGTTCTCCTGAAGGTGTTTCACAGCAGCGAATGAAACTGTGCCTCCCAGATGTAACCCTATGTCACTGGCAAACGCTCCAGTAACGCACCTGTAATCTCTTGTACCCGGCATATGCTACAGAGACGTACGGCTGGAGATGCAATCGCACACACGCAGACCTGCACATAAAACACTGAATTGCACACGCCTCCGCAGGCGTGACTGTCGCTGCTCTGCCCCACACATGCAGGCAGACGCTCGCTCAGCCAGAATCCATCACACACGCCAGCAGCTGTCATTTTTCCGGTTCCGTGTGTGTCTCTCTCTCGCTCCCTGTGTTGACCTCTGTGTTCGCGCGGCCTCTATAAAGCAGAGCCGAGCAGAACGACTGATAAATCCTGAATGATATCCCGGCCTGACTGGTGGAGCCAGGGAAACATCAAGACGATCTGATATTCATATGCACAACATCTTACGCATAAACACTATTTATGGGCTGCAAGGAGACATGCAGACGTGGCAGAAAGGAGAGGGAGTCCTAGAAGACACAGACCAGCAGGGGAAATGGATGCGAAGGCAGTGGGTGTAGGAGACGGTAAATGAGATGTTAAGGGTGGAGTGACACAAAAAGAAAAACAAATGTTAAAAGACGTGTGATGTGATGCGTTTTCTCTTCTCATTGCCCTTCACAACAAAGGACAGACTGTCCTCCAGATAGATGGAGCTAAAGCAGCCTCCCCGTCGCACTTATCTCACGCCAAGTGACACTAGAGAGTCGAGCGATATTTCACTCTAATTCAGGTATGAAGCCTGCATACATCTTGCATCTATCCTCCATTCACACATTTTTTACTGCCAAAGTTAAAGAGCAACATAAAACTGTACTTATAATACTTTTAGAGGCTTATTCCGTGACAAACACCCGGGGAGGAAAGTGGAAAACGTGTCTGGAGCAAACAACACAACGGCATGAACCGAAACAAGCACTCGAACCTTATGACTCAAGCAAGTTGCACCGGTGTAGGTTGAGAGTTGGGTTATTAATGGGATATGGGGTGAGAAACGCAAATGCCGCGTTTCCAGAATTAAAGAGCCTTTTGCAGCAGGAAACGGGCCGAGTCAATAATTTCTGGACTACCTCAGGCAAGGAAAGCGGAGCGGAGACGTTTCTTTTTCTTAACAGAGGGAACGTAGATTTATTTTTCAAGCAGAGAGACCGTGTTTGTCTTTTAAGAGTCAACTAACAGAGGTTTACAAGTTTGACTTTCCACTAGACTTTATTCCCCTTGATGTCACAACGGTGAGTCTGCACTGAGCCATTCAGGTGAAATGGTTCGCTAGAAAGCTTCTTTTCACAGGACAGAGCAAAGTGCTTGGATAGAGTTTTTATTTTTAGGAAGCTTACTGTTCAAGGAGGTTTGTCGAGTACAAAATTGAACCTGGGAAAAGATTTTTGCTGAGATGCTATTGGGCAGTGGATTGGATGCTTTCAAACGAGGCAGGAAAAACTCACTTTCAGGTGTGTTCCCACATCACTCACCTTTAAAACAACCTAGTGGCATCGAATTTGACACCAAACATGAGTTTTATCACAGCTTTGAATTAGTTTGGTCGCCATTGCTCCAACGTAGAGTTTACGTGCGAGTCAGCTGAGGGACGTGGGACTTCCTCTCATCCGGCCCCTGGCGAGCACCGTTATCCAGTTATGCTGTGTCTCTGCTTTGTTGTGCTTGTTGGCAGATGAAACAAAGCAAAGCTTGTGATTTATGACTCGCTAACACCATTGTTGTACCAGACGTTCCAGCCTCTTCCAGACTTTGTGTCCCGCTGCGGTATACTTGCCGTATTCACCGACAGCCTTGGTTCAGCTTTAAGGAGGCTTCATCGACCTGAGACGTCTCCAGCGCTGGACGGCGGGTCGGCTGCCAGAGCTTTTCCATCAGTGCTGCGAAGGTGCCAGCGTGTTGTCTGCATGTGCGTCGTTTGTCCCAGTGCTGGACAGAAGACGTGCTTTGGGCATGTGTGGTACTTGCTCTTACTCTGTCTTGGTACGCCAGTCATGGCTGCCATCTGTTGTGCAAACGGTTGGTTTGGATCTGAACTGTGTCTGGTAAAACATTTGTCTTTGTCCACTTTGTGTGTCTGCTGTCGGTGAATCGTGTAATAGTCGCACAATGGAAGGGATTCACTTTATTTACGAACGGTTGACAGTCGAACCATATTTTGAGATTTCAAAGTTTAATAATGAAGTTGATTTAGGTCAGATCCTTCTGGATCTGGTCCCACTGTGCATTAACAAACAGCATCCGTACACATGTGAGTGTAGTAGTTGTAATTCCTCGCTGGCACTTAAAGGATGAGATATTGATCAGAGGACGCGCAGCTTATTTCCCTGCTTTACGTAAATCACTCGGTGATTGACAGGACCTGGACCTCTGGAGCTGTCCATCACATCGACTGCTGACTTCATCTGCATTCCTCTGCTCGCAGCCTGTTAGTCCTGCTAACGTATCAGCATCAGCCGCGTCTCTAAGAGTATTTATGAACAGTGGATATTTTCTAAAACCTAATCATATTGCTGGGTTTCTCTTGATAGTGTGCCTGAAATTGCACAAGGCTAAGTGATTAGTTTCATGGTATCGCAAATTGCTCTGAGGTAGTTTGTCGTGGCGAATGCAGTAGCTCCTCCAGTGGAAAGCACTCGGTCCTCCAGCTATTTAATTATGAGGGCGGCAGACCCGTGGGTGCGTGGCTCCGTTCCCCCACAACAGTGGCTCGCTAACAAACTCTGTTGAGTGCCTTTTGATTGATCTGGAGCCGTTTGAAGTGGCCGTGAAAAGACAAAAGCCAGTGACAGAGGAAAGGAGAGGAGGACAGGGAGGCTGAGAGGAGTGGAGAAAGATGGAGGCGTGCAGGGAGAAGGAAGGAGGGATGAAGAAGAGGCGAGCGTGGATAGATGGGCACAGGGAGGCGCGGCGGTTTGTTTCTTTCCTGGCACAGCACTTTCCACACAGCTCCATCCAGACCCAGGAGATGCACTCACACACGTAGACACACTTTGTTGAACTGCTGTATGGGCTTGCACTGCATCATGGGAGCATGGATGTATTTGCATAAGTGGGTATTATACGCTGAGCCAGTGGACACTAGCGATGGCTATAGAAGATAAGATAAAGCTTTGGTTCTCGCCTTCCAACCGGTTGCCACACACACACTCTCCTTTTATTGGTTCCTCTTTATCACTCAGGACAGAAACCTTCTCTCTCCCTGCAAACGCTCACAGACCCAACGCGTTCATCCCGTCTATTTGTTGTGAACATTTCTTGCCCGTTCTTCCAGCTTCTCCCCTTATCTGCGTTACTTAACTCCCAGCGTGAGAACTTTTTCAATTATCCCTGCCTTTACCTCTGAGGGTTAGGGACGAAAAGCAATGTTTTGGCAGGAGAAAGTGTCCGCAGCACAGAGGAGCAGAGAGGAAAACCGGAGGGATGGAGGCGAGAAGGGAGGGAGAGATTCCGCAGTGACTCCGTTCCAACGAGATATCTTTCATTTTTATGACTTCAATCAAATGTCCTTGAAGCCTAAATACACTTAGATCACAAACTCTCATCCTGGCTGGAAAACTGGGCTACTTTTAAGTAGAATACCTGCTCTGCCCCATTGTGTGAGCTGATTTTAATGTCCGTCACCGTAATGCTGTTATTTATTAGCAGAGCGTGTCTCTGTCTCGGCTCCGCTTTGGCACAACTACAAAAAGCCTCACATTTCCTTTCTTTTCCTCCTCTTGGCTATCGTTTGCTGGTGTTTGTCTCTCTCTTTCATCCACTTCCCACACTTTCAGTCTCCATCGCTCTCTTTCATCCACCCATACGCGTCTTCCCTTGGCAGGAGACCACTGCAGTGTGTCACACGTTGAGTGATTCCAGACTGACCATATTGCTCTTTCTCGGCCCTGTTTTCTCTCGTGCGTGTGAGAGAGAGGGAGCCGGCGGCGAAGGTGTGGGGTGTGTAAACCTGCTGAGGAGGTAGCCTTGCCCAGAGAAACCTCAACTGTCACCTTTGTGTGTGTTCCAGGACAGTTACTGGCTTATGAGACTGTGTAATTCCATCTGTCGGAGTCGACCTCGCGTCCCGGCCGCTCAGCGGGGCGGCCTCCTGTTACTTTCTCCTTTTCCTTTCTTCCTCCTTCTTCCTTGTTTCCTCCTGTTCGCCTCTATTTCCTCGCGCCTTCGTTCTCGCTCGGCGCTTTTTGTTTCTCCTCTCACCCGCTGTCTCCCTCTTATCACTTTCATTCTCCCTCTTTTCCTCCTACTCATTTCCCACCTGTATGGGATTGCTGTTTAGAGCCACCGAGCCCAGAGCTTGTAATACCCTGCCCAGAGTTATTTAGCCGCGCTTTGACAGGCAGGGAAATGAAATCAACACTTGGCCGTGTGTATGTGTTTTTCTTTTCGCTCCCCCCTTTACTGTTTCTCCTTCCCATTTACGAGGCCCTGCTGCAGGGCTATTTTTAGCCGCCTGCCACCTTCTCGCTGGCTTGTAAAACCGGACAGCCAGACGTTCACTTAGGCAGAAATTCTCTATTATGATTGCAGAAATGATGAATTATGTTGTTATCTGCAGTGGTGTTTGGGCATGAATAAAAAACAAAGGGCCCTCTGTCTCCAACACTGTCAGTTTTTAGAACTGCTGTGTAGTAGGACTCAAAATAAAAGTGTTGTGTCTTTAACAGAAATGTTCCTTCTGTCACTCATTCAGTTTATCACCGCTGCTGCCCAGTTCTTTTCCCTGTTTGTAACATTGTCTTTTCACAAGGCAGGTGTCAATTTTAAATAAGACGTTTCTTACCAGCAGCGCTACCAGCTACAATGTACTGTAACAGCCACACTTGTTAGATGAGAATGAATTACTAAACTGCACCCAGGCCTCGTGGGGTTAGAGGCCCCTAATGCGTCCAGTTAACAAAGCCGTGATCCAACAAGTCTCGACACACATTTGTTAAATCTGCGGTAGCACAAAAATGCATCTCTGCCCTCGACGCTGGACACGTTGTGCAAAGCGATTTGGTTGCATGTGGGTACGAATATGTGGAATACGATAAGTGTTAGTAAAAAATCCCAGTGATGTGTGAATGAATCGTTTCTGTTTCTCACATGCTGCCAAATGCTGCACGAATGACACAAATTACAACCAGCGTAACAGTTCAACACCTTGGGTTTAGATCTGTGACGGGTAGAGCTTGGCTGAAATTCAAGCGGAATAACTGCCAGGAAAAGATTATTAAGTACCGAACAACACGTTTGGATCATATTCACAAAATACTAGAACTAAAAGGATGCGACTGGTAGCGATCCAGTTGTGCGTCATACTCCTGCTGAAAATGGTGGATTGTCCCTGTGCTTCCATGGTTTGAGCCCAAACAGAAAAGGAGCCAGAGATGCTGATTCCAGAGCTCCCATATTTTATTCAAAACATTTCACACCCTGTCAAAGGATCCCATACCGCTCCGCGTGCCATAAAACTTGTATGTGGATCGATTTGCTCATGCTTTTGTAAAGGGGTAGGTGTAGCCTAGAGGTCAGAGAAAGGTTTAGATGGTTGCCACTAAATGTGAGGAGAGTAGGTAGTTCAAGGAAAGTTGTAGAAGATTGAAGAGGACTGGTGTGAAACTGCCAAACCCTGAGTGTGCAGCTCCTGAGGTGAATATGACAAAGCTCATGCATGGTCGGTTGGTTGATTCTTTTTGGGGAAAATTTCTGGTTTGGAGAAAAAAAGAAACTTTTCTGAAAAGACATTTTGCTTCTCTGTGCGTCAGAAAATCTGTTATGAAGTAGAACCGTTTTTTCTTCAGAGCGCACGGTTTCCATCTGCATGTTTTCCTCCAAGCTCGCAGGCCCAGCGGAGGTGACAGATCGGTCCCAGGGAAAGGACGGGCTGCCTGGCGTTCGAGAGCGGCAGACGCGTGAAGTCCTGATCCGTAAATGTCATTTTATCTCTTGGCTATCTTTCAAAAAAAATCCTTGTCTCGATCTCTCTTAAGGGTGTAGCAGGAACACACACTGTTCCTGCCTCCCTCCTTCATCTGTCTGAGGCTTAATCTGATATTAAACGAACTCCCAAATGCTACGCTACCCTCCTGAGCTCCCATTTACCGCGGAGACACATGCCTACCTGCCAATGACACCCCCACCTCTCTCTTCCGTGCGCTCCGTCTCGCTTAAATATGGGGAAGCTCTGCCAATGACATTACTCTTTCCCCACCTTCCTCATCACACCTCCGCCTGCCACAAAGCACCTTTTCCCTTTGAGCGCTCGCCCTACAAATGTCAGGTGAGCTATTCAGGGGTGAAGGAAGAGGAGACGGCGGATGTCGCGGGAGGACGTGGGATTGAGCGAGAGATGCACACATCAGACATGAGGGGGATTTCACTTCTGCGTGAAATCACGTTATCAGACTGGCGCAGGGTTTGCCAGCTGGGAGAAGGAAGCAGGGGGAGGAGGGGCTGAGCGCAGTTGTTCTAGTCGCTGTAGGCTCCACATCCTAGCTACCAAATTTAATATATCGAAAAGCAGCGATTTTTATGTTAATGAACCGTTACTAGAAGGTCTCACGTTCTGCACCCACAAAGTGGTTCTTTTGGATGTAGATGTGCTCTGGCCGAAGGGACTGTGTGTAAATTTCATGCTCGCTTTGTCCTGTACACCAACCTAAGCTTCAAAGAAATGTCTGAGATAGACAGACGAGCGTATAATCGCCGACAATATGCGCTCAGACATGCTGGTGCAAGCCACGCACAGTGACGGCATAATCTGCTCTGGCACGCGGGTACGCACCCAGAAGTGTTCTATTATACACATGCAACGCATTAGACACAGCTCTCCGTACGCGCAGCGCTATCAACAGCATATCAGGGACATACGGTGTGCACGCATGGCAAACCTCGCGCCTTCTCCTTCAATATGTGCTATTTATTTTTTTGTTATTCTTCATTTTGTTTGGGTAATGTTAATTATTCATTGCTTCTGGCAGCACACAAATATCATTCCAGGAGATTAATATGAAATGTATCCGTCCCACTTCCCCGCCAGCGTGCTCGCCCGGGCCCGTGGTGCACCTGACGCTGGGCTAGAAGCCTATTTGCTATGCAGGGGGAACCTCTGACAAGCCCAAGACCTAAAGTTGAGTTAATTAAACATTAAGCATTAATCAAAATGAGATCGTTAATCTCGACACGATTATCTGTGATATTTTGTAAATTATGTGTTCCTCCTCAGGCATACTGAGTAGAGGGGGACGCACACAAGCTGACGGATATACACACGGCGAAGTCATTTACATAGCCTCTGTGTTTGTGTGTGTGTGCTTGTGCGCTAGCTGTGTGTGTGGGCTGACAAACCATCTCTCATTGCTCTTTGATGCCCTTTACAAGTTTCAATCAACATCAATCAACGCTTGGGATGCAGTTATTTATATTAATTGAGATTGAAAAATGCAGCTGCAGAGAGAGAGAGAGAGAGGGGAAGACAATCGTAGATCAGAGAATATTGCTTTCCATCCAGTTTGAACCTAATAGGGTCAAACACCACTGAGACCACAGTAACTTTGCTGACCGGTGCGCACACACACACACACACACACACACACACACACACACACACACACACACAGATCATAAAGTCTCACAGCTGCTGTCTCTAATTGAAAGATCAAATATTCTGAAGGTGTTTGCCGACTAAGGAAATTAAGTTGGGTCCTAAACATCTCAGTACTTAGGCAGCTCTGACGCACACAATCTTTTTTATGAATCTAAATTGGAGGTGACTTTGCGGAGTGTTAAACTCTTGTTTTCTCTTTCCTTGCTCTCTGCTGCTCAGCTTTGAGGAGCAGAGCCGTGGTTATCGCTTGGTTTTCTCAAGAGACAGACTGGTTCTGGCTCCAGGGCGAGCCTGGGTCTTATCACCGGCTTGACTTTGTTTCTCGATAAGTCTGTCGCTTGGAGTACGCAGTGGAAGAACAGCAGGTTTTGTTGTACATGCATGGGCAGTCTGGCACATACAGTAGCTTCACACGCAGCCCTACACGCTTCACATTCGCCTCCAGAGTTGCCATCAAACCCTTTCATTTTTCTCTTCTCGGCTCTAAGTGGGCCACCTCTGCACCATTGTTGTTGAGAACACAAAGTTATTTTCCACAACTGTGAACTGCTCCAATTATGCCCCCTGGCTCGACGCTCTAATGGCAGATAAATTGATAGGACGTAGTGAAGAGATTTGGTTCATTTATTTGACAAAGAACTAAGACTAAAACCAAACTAACGGAGAAAGATTAGTGTGTTAATTTCCTTTTAACCTGTAGAAAGAAAACGGTACAAGTGGAGCCTGTGAGACCTGTTGAGTCCAATGTATCGTGCATTCAGTGCGTTCCCAAATCTGCATCTAAGGCAATTCAGCGTCTCAAAACTTCTCCCTGAATTCAGACTGGATTCTCCTGCCACATGATCAGAATGAGAAAAGTTTGAGACGGGCAATAAATACGTATTAGAACTAATGAATAAAGAACATTTTCTCTGTGGTCAAGGCTGGAACCCAAAAAGTCGGGTAGTTCAGCTTCGTTTATTTATCACAGTGACTGTCGCTGCATCTCTGGCTGTTTCTTTAAATTATTCCTGGTGGGTGTCTGCGTTCCTCAATTCCTCAGTCGCTTTGAATACATAAATGTCAAGCCCAGTGTAGGTGAATGTCTTGAAGCGTCTCGTCGAGTCTCGATGCCCGTTTTTGTTGCATGGTTTTACCCAACGCGTCTCATTCATGCAAACTGAGACGTGTGATGGTCTGACACAACCTTGCTGATGCCACACAAACGCTAAACGGCGCCGCTTTCTTTTCGCTTGTCTCCACAGTGGCAGACGTGGTGAATGAGTATTGACATGCAAGCTGATGTTTCCTGGCATTTCTCCTTCTATTCAAGGAGAATTACAGCAGTGGAAATAAAGTTTGTCGATGCGCCTTCCCCAATTTATTAGAGCGAAACCTAAACGTAAAACTTGCGTGGGCATATTTCTGTCCCGATACGCCCTCCTACGTGTCTGCCCAACATCCATACGCGTATTTGTTGTAACACTTATTCTCCCCGTAAAATGTCAAACGCTTGACAAACAAGCAAACTGGTTGGGATTATGCACAAAGGCTGGATTAGGCTGAGGCGCTAAATAAACGTCGTTATAAGCAGTGAATATGTCGAGTGTTTGCATAAGGCTTTTGCTTAAGAAAAGGTGTTCATCACATGACTGGTTGCATCAACAGCAACAGATTGCGGTTTCATACTGGACTTGCTCTCTGGTCTCCGGAGTAAAGCAGCAAAACTCCTGCTCTGTTCCAGTTGTGCTCTGATAAACCGTCACCATGCCGAAGTCTTGCTGCTGGTACATTTGCTGGCAAACGACTTGCCTTTTCTTTCCAGGACAATCTCTGTCGTGGACTTTGTACATGTTGATCAAAACGGTCCAGCAGGTCCCGTTGACCCTCTTAAACTAATTAACCCCGTGCATGAGGAGCTTTAATAAAATGGTTTGATTTAGGGCTGGACAGAACTGAAGAGGCAGTATCAGTTATTCCTGCAGAGCTTTGTCTTCAGGGAGCCGAGCGTCCACGTGTTCCGTGCTGTGATGTGAATAGTAATGTCGCAGTGTGTTTGTCTTGTAAATAAATTCATACACGTGCATATTTAAGGTTGCGTAAAGGTCACATCTGAAGGGAGAGGTTGCTGCAAACAATTGGACCTTTGAGCAGGATGACTCATTACATCCTTGTAAATGTGCCATTAGTCACATTTACAAGGTAAAAGGGCTCTGAGGGTATGTTAAGTGCAAAGTTCTTATAATATTACTTGCAATCTTTTCAGTCTGCACCGTCCCCCTGGAGTATAATGAGCATGGCCTTAAGCCCTTAGAAAACGTGTTGATTTAACGGACACCTTTAGTGACAGCTCATTATCTAGATCAGTTACATTCGCCTTTTATCTACGTATATCAATTACAAATCTGGTGGAAAACGTTGCTTCTCTGTTTGGGGATTATACGAACCTGAAACCTTTGATGTCTAACCCTCGGAGCATTTAGCCACCTTTTCGTAATAAGGCCTAGATCTCATTATACTGATGTTTGACCCTGACACCAATGTGCACCCCTCCCTCTGTTTGCATGACTGCCCAAAGCAAACTGTTTACTATCACCAAGACAACACAAAATGTGTCTTCCTCCTTTGCTGCAGTCTGGACCGAACAGCTGCACCACTGTTCATGTCTTGTAGTTTAGGCTCTGATGAAAAACACAGTGTGAGTGATGCGTAATCATATTTTAGCCGCGTGGAGGGCAAACATCTGGCGGACGAGGTCGTAGTTTGAAACCCGCGACACGCTAAGCGGGTGTAGAATGTAAATGCTCTCCCTTTCCACGCGCTGGTGTTTGTGCTATGACCTGAAGGGATAAATGGACACATCGCAATAGTAGTTATCGTGAATAAATGAGTCTGTGGAGTTCGCTGCAAATAATCCTCTCTTGAAACTTATTCAATAGAACAACATTAGCTCAGTTTATTCACCGTTTATTGGCAGCCTGAGCTAATCACGGGCTCGCATGCATAAATTATGTGGGCATATGCCTTATGCTTGCCCATGTGTCTGGATGCTGCGGTAGATCACACCGTTCTGGTTTAATATAACCTCAGACAATCAAACAGTGACAAGCAAGCTACAAAAAGAAGCCCACACTTTTAATTTTCCCCCTAAGCTTCCTGCTGTGGCCTTCACAGTATCCATGTCCTTTCCCAGGTTTTCTACTGAGCTCATGTTTTTTTTAAATTACTTTCTCTGAGCTATTTTCTCTGGTCTTTTGCAGAAAACCAAAGTTGACATTGAAAACGAAACGTAAATTTCAAAGTGAGGGAAGGTGCACGGGACACAGCGGCAGCACACTGGAAGGACATTTAGCTACTGGACTTCATTTCCTGCTAAAGGCTACGCAGTCAAGGAGTAAACAGATCAGTTTGCCATCAGTCACGTTTATATTAATGCTGTTTTAAAATTCATAAATTGTTTCTCAGAGAAAGGTTTTTGGATCCTGCTGTGGCTTCAGCTTAGCATGTTGCATATTTGATCATCAGACGTAGTCCCAGACTAAACCTTATGCTCCTCTGTCCGCCCTAGATCAACTGGCCTCAAATGGCCCCTCAATCGACTACAACTCAGTCACTTTAGAGATCCACTTCTGGGTCGGTGCCGTTTGTCATCTGTATTACCCCAGATCCACACTGGAGCCTAATCGCCTTTTTGTTCACTTCTTCTGTCTCTGTCGCTCTTGCTCCCAAATTTTCCCCTCTTTGCTAATTAGCTCCTTTATGGTCCCTCACGCACTTGAAATCGTTCCCTCTCTTCTGAGCATATTCATCTCCAAAGTCTCTCTCCCGCTGCCTCTCCATCTCTCCGTCATCTCTCTTATAGAGATGGATGAAAGGGGATATGGAGGAGTCTGGGTGGAGAGCTCAGCTGATAGGCTGAATCAAGTCAGGTCATTTATTCACTGCAAACTCATCCATCCTGGACCTACAGCCCAATCCACACACACACACACACACACACCTCGACTCGACACATTCTCGCACACCCTGGCCCTAAATGACTTCCATCACTCTCGTTGCATTATGTCACTCCTGGGAAGTGCGGTCTGAGTATCAGTATTCAAAGCAAAGGGATCTTTTCCAATAGTAGCTTGTCCGGTCACACATCCACACTCGACACAACAAACGCACAAAGCTTCACACACTCGAAGACTAAGAAATATCGCACGTACTCTGAGACGTAGCTGGTGCCCAAAGCTCTAGACACCTCATTACTGACACGGCGTGTTTTCAGTGCCAGGGTGTTGTGAATAAATAAGTCCCCGGTGAAGTTTTTGCTGTTTGCTGCTCTGCTCCCTGTGGACCAGCTGTTAATGACATCACACTACTTTGCATCTGTACTTGCTATCATTCTCCTGCTAAATATATAACACCTGCTTTCTCATCGGTCCAGCTGTCTGCTGGTTGAATTACAATTGAGCAAGAGGCTGTTTTCTACCCGGACGCCCAAAGCTGCTCATTTAACCCCGAACGTGACGACGTGATCACCGCAACTGCTTGACGCCACGTCCAGCAGGTTGGAGAGCCAGCTAGGGAGGAAGATCAAGGTGTGCGCCTGCAAGGAAGTGAGAGGTATGATGTAGAAAATCCACGGTGTCCAGAAGGAGCAGACGTGCCAGCCCTGCTTATTGACAGATGTGTGGTGTAATCAGGACACAGCGCGTATTTGCTACTGTAGAGCGAATGGATGAGTCAGGGAGGAAAACGCGATTATTGAGGCGATGATGATTCAGATTAGCCTTCCTCTGTACCTCTCTACTGTTCAACACCGGAATCAATCACCATCACATTCACGATGCCGCCGCACATCACACACAGGGCTGCACCAAAACGACAAATATTATTCTCCCCGGCAAAGAAAACATTGTCTACAGCGCAAGGACAACAATCGCTCTCTTTAATAAATAACATCAGCTATTATGATCATAAATAGTGAGGGGGCCAGAGGCTGTTTGTAAGGGAGGGGGGGGTGATACACGAATCCATTCAGCATATTTCTGCTGGGGCTTGTATCTCTGCAGCTGAGGGGATCAAAGGAGCTCCTGACAAAAGAGGCGCCGATGCAGCGTGCTGAGACGACAGCCCTCACCGGTGCTAGCGGTGCACTCAGCACTCGCGTCGGCCGACTCCAGGCCCGACTAACCAGCGCAGAGCAGCACATTCAGTCCCCCTGCTGTTTCCTCCTATCTGATTATTATTGATGACATCAGGGCATTCGCAGACCCTCGGAGACTCGTTAAATCAAAAGTCCACCGATGATAAGAGTCAACATTTCTTCATTTACCCAACACTAGCAGAGCAGCTTTTCCACACCTTCGTGTGGACGTTCGTTCGGTGACCCCTGCAGGCTCCATTTGACTTCAAATGAAGTGGTAAAACTAGTTTCGCGTGAACAAAGCTCAGCACAATTGTTTGCTTTGAGTATGTGATCAGTGTTTGCGTGTCCTAATGTGCTTTTGAGAGGCAGTCATCTGGTTGTCTCCGTTCCACGAAGCTTGCAGTGCTCCGGGGGGGGAAGCGTTGATGTGCTCTGTGTCTTGATCACTGAATTTAATTTGGAGCCAAGCTGAGAACAATATTCCATCAAACAGTTTGTGAATCGCAGGCATTCACATTTGCAATCACACACACTTTGTGCACTCATGTAGCTCACACAGCTACAGAAACGCATCCACCTGGCTGCGGCCGCTTGGAAGCCAGCGCACAAAATGAGCAAATCCTATTTTCTTTCAGCCTATTTTCCTAATTCAGAATGATCCCCATAAAGTCAGAGCCTTGAGGAAACGAGGAGACGTGGCCCTTCAACAGTTCTATAGCTTTTCCCCACAATCGCTCAGGCGCACAATGGCGTGTTTTACGATTTTACTGTATAGGCCCCCGCCCCTTCCCGACCTACAACTCCACCAAGGTCCTTCTGTTTAATGCGCTCAACGTACTCAGACTCCCAACAGGAGCCAAATTGTCACGGCTATGAGCAGAATAAGCGATGAGCAACCATTTCTCCTCTAATCAAAACTAATTCCTTGCGTGCTTTACACTTTCCGCCTGCTGTTTCGCTCTTCCCCCCCAACGGGCCGCAATCTCCCGCGCGCTACAGCGCTCGATCGCTGCATGGGAGGCGGTGGGCGGAATTGGATCGTGTCGAGGTATTTGCATATGTAATTTAGTGGTGACAATCAGACAGACATGGCACCATCTCCATCAGCTGCTAACTGTAAAACAAGATTTAGCCCCTTTTTCAATCTGTGGCCAGTCCTGTGGTGGCGCCTAATAGTGTGTATCTCGCTGCTTATCACCCTGTTTCTCTGAGCCAACAGGCTGTTATGCTTAGATAACCGTAGTCATTTGCTGTGTTAAGTGGCTGATTGCTTCACAGTTGTGTTTTGCGTGCACATAACCGTCGTTTTCTATCCCCTGCCTGCGTGCGCGCGCTTCCCGTACGCATGCCAGCAGTGGAGATGTGAGTAACGTCGCCAGCTTAGCTCCAGTTCTCCGCAGTATGGCTGACTCAGATTAAAGCCGCCCATATTACACTTACTGCCAGGAGACATAACGACATTAGGAGGAAATTCAACAGTGCTGTTTGCATATGGTTACACAGCGTCGCCGTAACGTGCTCGGTTCGCCACTGTCTGCTCAGCTACAGCGCTGGCGCTTCACTGACTACGCAAACGACTCTGACTGCTGTTACTGAATCATGGCAGAAACTTTATTTGGAAGAAAATGTATTGACGGCAACTGAAGCGGAGCCCAGAGAACTTGGTGTTTCTGTGCAGCATTGATGTATGGCTTCCTCTGATTGTTTCAAATTGCCTTTTTTTATACCCAATCATGACGCCCGTTAGCCAATAACCTGCAGATTTTTGGTGCTTTTAACTTCTAATTCTGATTTTGCCTCTGTCGCGAACTAGGAAGTCGGATTTTTCTGAGACAGAAAATCAGCTCTGCTTTACAAATTATAGAAAAATAGTTTAGATTGGATTTAAATTGCTTCGTGCACTGGCAATTTAGTCTGCTGCTGCGCTCCGTTTCTATCGCAGGTGCCTGAATATGAGACGTGCATCCTGCTGGGGCGCCCTGTCTTTTCCTGATGACACGGCCACACTAGCCTCACTGTTTCTGGCTCCTTTCTGCAACATGCATTCACATGCAAACCATCACCCTTTAGCTCCTTCACAAATACGGATATTAAAGCACATATCGCTTTCTGTCCCATCTTTCATCTCAGACCTTTATTCACATCCACACTCCAATCTTTCCCCTTCTCCCTGTCTGTTGATTCCGCCCTTCATCCTTCTTACATCCAAGCGCCTCACCTGGTGACAATGCTGGTGAAATATTAATGTGTTCAGTGAGGTGTTGTTTGGATTGCTGCCCTGACCACGAGCTTTGTTTCTGGTCAGAAGAGGAAGCTAAGGAGCCAGCGTTCCACACAGCGAGATGTAACGGGGCCTCGCTTGATGCAGACAATCTGAGACTGCGATGTTAAGTCCAACTCGTTCTGCACAGAGGAGCTGCAGCAAGTTAAACCGAGGTCTTGCCTGAAGCTGTGGGGGGGAAGGACAAACAACTTTTCAGAGCTTTAGCCACTGCAAACCAAATGCGCAGCAAATGCACAGACCCACTCGCTCAAGTCCCTCCTCCTTGTTCCTGGTCCAGCTTGCTTTTAATAAGCTCTGAAACCGCAGGTGCTGCTGTTTCTTCTTTGCCAACCCCCCTTAATCCTCTTTTTTTTGTATGGGGAAATCTCTTTGTACCCGATGCTGGCATTGTACATTCTGCTGCACACCTTCCAAGTGTTGATGGTTATCTTATAGAGGCTTAAATAAGGAATGAGCTGAGTAACTGGGAGCTGCTCCCACCTGTTTGGATTTAAACCGCGTTCCTGTCTGTTTGCTTACTCCACGTTGCCCAAAGATCTCTCTGGATTTATGCTCCAGTATTCACACCATGGCATGTTTGTACTGTATCTGTGTGTACTTGTGTTCCTGTATTTGTTTTACCTTCTGCGTGTGTCTTCTGTCTCTGTGTGTGTAGGGATGCCTGTGAATACTGTAATATTTCTGCTCATGCACTTTATTTTTTTTTAATACCTGAAAAGCTTCGGGCCAGCTCATCAAACGGTATTCAAACTGAACTCCTTCAGCAGAGGAAGAGGGCCAGTTAAAGACTTCTAATTTGCAGATGCATGAGAAGGGTATGGATTATGTATTTTCTGGTGGAGTAATGCTGACATTCCTTTTAGCAGCGCTTATCTTGCATTCTGGAGCTTTTACCTGAGAATAGAAAGCAGATAAGAGCATAAACACACACATGCATACTAAAGAGCCTTACAGCTAGAAATGGTGTCGAGAAAACACTATTATATTTACAGAGCCTGAGCTGTGACCTGTGCACTTCAGTAAAAGATCAACTGGAATCTAGACCGACCTGAACGTGGGAGCTGGAGCGGTTCGAGCCTGTTTGTACCTAGATGGCCTCTTCACGTTGAAGGACAAAGCCCAAAAAATAAAAAGTAAAAAGAGAGAGAAAAGCGGGGCCGTCTCTGTGTTTCAAAGGAACCTGCCACTTCCCAGTTCCAGACAGGACAGCCACCTTTTATCTTGTCTAGACTGTGACATCATAAAAATATACTGCCTGCATCTCTCTATAGATCAAAACTTGACTTGGGTTCCCTCAGGTCTGCTTGAAAAAAAGAAAAGAAAATGACGTTTAAATTTAAGTGTCCTATAGCGGCTGCAACAAAATTGGCCTTGACCCGAGGTATGTCAAAAACCAGCGCTAATTCATGCAGACAGACTCTCAGAAGCATCCGCACATGCGTTTAATGTGTGTGGATAAACTCGGATGCTGGCAGCTTGTTGAAGACACAACACATTAAGCTGCAGCGGTGACTGACTGTTCTGTTCTGTACAGTACGCGTAGATACGGCCCCGACGATTTTGACTTAAGAGCATTTAAGTGAACAGCTTTTCATTAGTGCCCTAAAGAATTTAGTGTGAATGCGTTTGCTCTAACATATTGATGAGCTGCTGCTGTTTAGTGTTAACGGTACGTTGCATTCGCGCCAACGTGCAAAGCGCAGAATGATTTCTAGCATTTCTTGCTTTGACGTGTCTCTGGATTCTTCTTTTGTCCTCCAGTCAAATCAGCTGAGCGCGTCCGTCCCCATCGTCCGGGCTGGAGCACGTGTCGATGAGAAGGCTCATATCGCTGCATCCCATCTGCCTCCTCCGTTCACTTTCATTTGCGTTGTTTCCTCACAGCAGCAGCTACGAGTAGAACTTCTATCAGGCTTGTTTGCTCTTATTATGACTCTCACGTCCTCGCTCTTGGAGTAATTCTACTGTTGTGCTCATTGTGAGTCACTCTGGATAAGAGCGCTGGTTAGCCGCCTCCAATGTAAATGAAAGTGAAACTGAATTTATTTAAAAGTCAAGTGCATCGGCTATAATTGTTAATGTAAAAGACATGCAAGCAAAAGTACGGCTGATGAAAAACGGCTGACACAGATGATGATACTTAGCAAAATGATCTGTGTATCTATTTTCTAACAAGCTGTGTCTGAGAATGAACAGCTATTTGTAGATGATGCTGCTCATTTCCGCGCATCAACATGTTGCCATCATTTCTTATTTAAAGGCGTACATTAGATCCGTCTGTGACAATAATAACACCTGAGGTACTGTAGGTACCTGCCTCCTATATGATTTCCACCACCCACCCATCCCCGTGTTCACCCGTCCCCTCACACACACGCCTGGTTTCTACCAGCAGCAGAGGTGCATACGCTGCATGACGTCCTCCATATCTCAGCTCACTTACTCACAGTCAGTCGGTTGTTTGTTTTTTTTCTACCTTAAGGGACTCGGTGACTTTCAGTAGAGGGTCTGTATTCCCAGCGGGTTGCAGTGAGGTTTAGATGCATTACCTCATCCCTCAGGCATGCAGACATGCCAATCACAGTTTATTCCACAGGTTGGGTTTGCATACTGTATGCACTGTACACGTACGCACAAAGATGCATATGCATGTGGGTGATTCTCCACTAGCTATCATCTCGGCTCAAAGAGGTAGCGCCATAAGGCAAATCCTAAGTCATGTTAAGCTAAACTTTGGGTTCTCCATATAAAAGCCCCCTGAAGTCTCTCCCTCAACCTTGCCTGCAGCACTGACTGGATGAAAAATGGATAGAAGCCCCAAAGGAAGGAGGAGGGAGGTCCATCTGTGAGCTGCGTTCAAGGACAACAGTGTTATCCATTTTGGAACAGTATGAAACAAGCCAGTGTTTTCAGTGGGGTTTTGGAAATGCAGGCTTCTGGATGAACTGTGGATGCTGCTGTTGTCTTGCCAAGCCAACTGTGATGCTGCAGATTAGACGCGAATCATTGACTCCTTGTTTGTATCAGCGCGGATCTTCTCCTTCAGAACGAGAGATAATGAACAAATGTGACTGATTGTTTCTGATCAGCGTTGAGGCGAATGACTGCAGCGGGGTTTGTTCAGCAGCACTCTGCTGCTCGTACAAGCTGCGTTTAATGTGACTTTATGTTATTTAGCCCCGAGGTGTTGGGGTTTAGCTTTATCTATTAAGCTCTGCTGAGCTCGTTATCTCTTTCTCCTAATTTTGTCCTTTGTTATTTCGCTTGTGTTCTTCACGTCAGCGCTCACACGTTATTTCTTACAACTTGTTTGTTGTTTTTTTATTCTCCCTGACAGAACCGATTCCACCTACAGATGTCGGCCCGTGTGCCTCCATCAACTCTAGGCAGCCTGCTGCTGGCGGTCCTGCAGGGAGGACAAGCTGACCGGGAGAGAGGAAGCCGAGGGGAAACCGGCTGGGGAGGAGCAGCTGTGGTCTGCCCCGGGTGGGAGGAAGGAGGCGACGGGTTGCTTTCTCACCTGCAGAGGCACAGTGGCTCTACCTGGCGTTTGTGGGACATCATCAACCTGACCCGCATCACCGGCGTTGGGGATAGAAGATCGGAGGCCAGCGAAGAGAGGAGGGAGGATCAGATGGAAGAGGAGGCCTTAAAGATCCTCTCCACTCGTTTCCTGCGCTCCCCGTCTCCCATCACCTCTGTTCTTCTCTTGGGCTCTGATCCAGAGTGTCTCTCCTCCGTCTTGCGGGCCGCACAGCGCCTTGCTCCGTCGCTACCAGCGCTGCAGTGGATAATGGGATACCCCTTGTCTCCGGACTCGCTACATACTTTAGGAGGTCCCCTCGGACTGTTGGCCTACGGGGAGGTTGGACGCAAGCCAATCAGCTTCTACATCCGAGATGCTTTGCAGCTGATTGGCCGAGCCGTCACTGCAGCAACCATGGTGAGGCCGGATTTGGCGCTGATTCAGAATATGGTGAACTGTTACGACAAGCCAAACCGGCATGAGCTGCCCTCTTCGGGACAATATCTGGCCAGGTAAACGCTCCATACAATGCAGTGCACACGGTACTTAAATCACACCCATAGAAGTAAATTAATCTAAGCAAGGAATTTAAAACTTCTTTATGCTTCTGCAGCGTGAGCTCCTCACATTAATGAGCTGCAGCAGGCGTAATTCTGGTGCAGTATCTTCTGTTTAAGATGATTCCCTGACAGAAACAGTCGGTCCGTCTCTGCGTTACTCCACTGCTTTGTCATTTCCCGTTATCCCATCTGAAAAAAGAGGCAGCTGAGCTAATGGTAATGACAAATGCAACCTTGAGTGTTCGCAGGCCCGACGTCAGCAGCTATGGAAACACTGTAAACAGTCTACAGGGACGTGTTAGTGCAGCGCGGGTTATAAGCCTCTGAGGCTAAGACGCTAACTAGAGGTGTTTTACGTTCGTGAGGCAAAGTTCTTCATTGCGGTGGTTACAGCACATTTCGAGTACTTTTCCATTTGGCGAGAGGCTGTACGCGTCGGCCTGCCGTCGCCTTGGAGGCTTCAGCGTCCACCTCAATACAGTGAACCACGTGTGACTGTGCCTGCAGCGTCGAAAAATTGACATTTAAAAATTTCTAAAGCAAAAGCAAACGTCTCCTTCCCGCCTCAGTCTCGCTGCCACCGGAAGAATTGTGAAAGACTTCAATATCACCTTTTTTTATGGGGACTATTTCCTTGGTAGAAAGTAGTTTTTTAAATCGTGTCTGTTAGTCTGGATTCGTTCGTGACCCCAGGAGGCGAGTCGCTTCCAGACACCCTGCAGCTGGCAGAGATTTGTCCAGGAGAGAAAAACACATAAGCAGAGTGGATGATGGAGAAACTTCTTCCAAAAATTATATGTATTGCTTCAGGCAACACAGTATTAGTGGTGATTTATTCTGGGCTTTAAATAATCTCTAAATGCCCTGCAGCAACTAGTTCAACCTGTTTCTTTTTTAAAATGACCTCTGGAAGCGTATAAATTAGACGAGGCCCACGAAAGCGTATACGTTCAAATTCCCTCTTCACCAATGGAAGACGCTGACTAATTTAACACCATTAAACACCGTTTGAACACCTCTGCTGGCGTGGTGAGGAGCTGTGGCCACCCGGGTGGCTGCCCTTGCCTGTCCTCTGCACCGTGGGGGGCCAACCTCAGAACAACACTGTGGTACTGAGGTTTTTGTGGCATACAGATGCACAGACTCACACCAGAGAGTTTTGTCTGTTTCTCTTTGCTGTTGCTGGTCTTTCAATCCCTGCTGCTTCTTTTAAAAAAAGGCCTCTGACAGCCTTCGCGGGCTGTGTCAAGGTGCGGTCTGTGATAAAAACCTGCGCACAAGCCGGGAAATGCTCGAGCTAAACCACGAAAGAAAGCTTCAAGCTCAAAATATATATATGTTCTTTAAAAAAACACACGGATTTTACCTCCACTCGGGGAGCTGGGTGATGCATTGAAGCCTCCTGCTCATCTGTTCACTTCTGCCAGTTGACACTGCTGTTTTTCCAGACAGCCCAACGGTTAAAACAGCGTGTATCCGAGTTCTGCGAGGAGGATTTGTGGTATAAGATGGACCCACGGCAAATACTGAACACACACGGAGCCTGCCAGCTGAGAGTGATCATCAGCAACACCCACATAATCACAAGCTGGATTCTCCAAGTATTCCCTCCTCCTGCAGTTTAGCCCAGCGCTGTTGCATTTTTTCTCTGGAAGGCCAGTAAGTAATAAGCCTGTACTATCAGAACGCACTACTTATAATAGAGTCCCCTACAATTTGGAGACAGTGACCTTTGTTCCTGGCCTGTGAGAGGCTGATAAAAGAGGTCGCTGTATTCCAACCCGCCCCATTTAGACTCCTTGGCCGTCTGCGTACTCCTTGATTCTTATCCCTCCCCTGCAACGGCCAGACATGCCAGTGCTCCAGAGAGTACTAACAAAGCAAAAGGAAGTGAGAGACTTCCACATGGAAAAGGCAATTAACAGCTCAATACCCGAGGGACAGCGCGAGGACGGCAGGCAGGGAGGGAGAGGGGATGTCTGGAGATACGAGCCAAGGAGGAAGGCGTGAGGGAGCAGAAGAACAAAAACAATACAACTGTTTCTGATTCAAAGCAGCGGCGCAAAGGCAGAGAAAAATATGAGAAACTAGCGACGTTTGATGTCGTTCTTTCGAATGTCCAGAATCAAAAAACTCCCTCTGTGCCCAAAATACATTACAGGGGAGGAAGAAAGTAATCCAGAAACAAACGGATAAAAGTCAGGGGAAGTAGGAACTGGCTGGAGGAAAAGGGAGAATCAGAAATAAAGGAAGGACAAAGTTGTGTGTAGAAGAAGGTGAGGCAGGAGAAAAAGGGAAAAAGGGGAGAACATAGGGAAATAGAGCTTTGTTGTTATCGGAGTGAGATCTGCCAGTCAGTGCCATCTCACTCGACACAGCTGCCACGCCGATTCCATCTCCCCTGAAGAGATTAAAACCACTGAAACAAGTAAGCCCCCTATCATCCCCACCAGACAGAGAGACAAAGACGGAGGGAGCAAACTCTCCTCCAAACTGAAGGAGATGGATAGATAAGAGAGCGAGGCGCATTCCCGCGACTTGTTTATAGAGCCATCATTTATCGGCCACTCAGCTGACATTTACTCCGAGTGTGTAAGCTGAGCCCAGGTGCAGGTCGGAGGAAGCCATCCCTCTCTGACACCGCTGGCTGACTTATCAACCTGCCCCGACGTCCATGATGTCCCGCTGTCCCTGTAACCTATAACTAAAGACGCGAGCACTTGAAGGCGCGCTGTAACTTTCATACGCTTGCTCCTTTTTTCGTTATTATCTCATACTACTATCTCGCGCTCTTATCTCTGGGCTTGAATCCAGAAGTGTCACAAACTGTGAATGGGGCTTTGCGCTTCTCTGTTCAGATAACAGATGTGAAGCGAAGCCTACGGTTAATTTTTTGTGGCCAGCCGCAGTCACTACAGTGTAGTATATGAGTCTACAGTGGGTTGCTTGATGAATCTGCTGTCTATGGGATATGATGATTCAGCCGCACTATTACCATGAGTGATTTCAGCTCAAGGCAAGGCTAGCACTTCCGCTTTATAGTCCTAGACACCGAGGGAGCTGCTGATGAGGAAACATAAGTTAGCGTGCAACGGGACGGCGATGACTTTCAAATCAGAGGCATTTTAATCGGGTTTTTGAGACTTATGACTCAAAGAGCAGGTTTATAAATTGATACTGTGCTGCTGAAGTGAGTCACCGTGTGAGGACTGGAGGCAAAGAACAGGCAGAAAACACGAAAGCATGTGTCTTAGCCTGTGAGGTGCAGACGGGCCTCAGTCCAGGCAAAGCTTGGAGGTGAGCTTAATGACCCTCGTAGTGAATATCATCCTTTCATCAAGGGAGAAAACTCTCTGGCAGCCATTAGACTTATTACTCATCAATTCATAGAGCACGTACAGCTTCTATATGAGAGCAGGAGGGAAGACTGAGCAGTTATTTTTCTGCTCTGACAAAGGGCTGAAGCTTGACCAACCTTTTCCATTAACAGGAAGGAAAACTTGCCATTTCTAGCCCTGTCCCAAGACGTAATTATCAGTCCCTGCACGGTTCAGCTCCCATACCAAATTCAGTGATCCCTGCATTCTTTAACATTTCAACAAGCACCCTCACGATTTACAATGACCTCCTGACAATCCCTTACTAATCAAGACATGATCAAATAGTGCCTGTAAGCCTTTACACTGAGATATTGCCTGACGACACCAACTAACAATCCCGGAGTGGTTCAAAAGGCCGGAGCAGACTCATCTGTGGACGGGCACAGCTTCTCCTAATGCATTCTGTCCTAAAGACCAAGCCACCGGGCAAGTGAGACGAATAGCAATCACTGTCTGTATGGACTGGCAGATAGGCGGGGCCCTCGCTGCACTGCATTAACTTTTCATTATGACTTTCTGCGAGATGCAATTTCCCCTCGGAGACTGGACTTGCACAACCAGACCGTGTCCATCTGCACCAGCATTTGTAACTTCTTCCAGTTTTTTTTTCCCGCTGGTCTGTGTGTTAATTGCAGAACAAATTCACTGAGGTGTTTGTTTTGTCTCTTTGTCTCTTTGAGGTTTCTCTCCAACACTTCCTTCACTGGGGCCACAGGCCTAATCCAAGTGGATGCTGGCCTCTCTCGGGTCCTTTCCTCCCAGCTGTTTCACGTATGGAGTCTGAAGAGGGGTGCTCTGGGCCAGCCGGCCTGGGTTACCGTAGGCCAGTGGACGCGAGGTCGGCTGGAGTTAGAGGGAGGGGTGCTGGGGCTGGTGGGAGCGTTTGGGAGCAACCAAGGACAAGGTCTTGGGGCTGGGGTGAGGGGAGGTGAAGGCCAGGGGGACAGTAACAGCGGAGGGCGCTGGAGGCCAGGCCTTTCTGTCGAGAGTCACCGCTTGAGGGTGGTGACACTAGTGGAACATCCATTTGTCTTCACGCGGGAGGTGGATGAGGATGGGCAGTGTCCAGCTGGTCAGCTGTGTCTGGACCCCAGAACCAACCGGACAGACATAATCAACAGCCTGTTCAACCGGCTGCACAACCCAAACGCTACAACTACAGACTGGGATGGCATTGGTGAGTTGGACTGATATTTCATGGAACACCTGTAACCCTGTTAGAACTCTACTACTGGCGACTCGTCTGAAATGGATTTAAAGCGATTACAGACATTCAGTTAAATTCAAAAATGCACCAGGTGCAAGGTCAAGGACTCTACGCGTATCATTTCTGTAATGACGAGGATTAAAGGCAATAAATAATAAATGAATACAAAAGGAGACTGCAATGTCACAGATGTCACGTGTTCTACATCTGAATAAGGAGACTGTAGCCTGCTGGACGTCCAGCCTTCGGTTTATCAGTACAGGCACAGTAACGTCCTGTAGTATCCATAGTAATATCCTTCGATATGCAACGCAGTGTGTTTATGAAATATTTGATTACTTTTGATTAAGTTCGTATGCCGTTGCTTACTACAGCAAACATTTGTGCCAACTTTCAAGAGCAACTGATGGATTTTGATTAACTGAGCTTGCAAAAAATGTTCGCCAGAAAAATCAAAATGGGGAAAATGGCAGAAAGTGTAAAAATTGATTTTATAATGTCTCTGTCTTGCTGACGCCGCTTTAATTTAAAGTTTGTTACATTTAGTCCAGATTTTAATGGTGTGGAAATGATTTAATGTCGTTCTGTCCTGTACTCTGGGCTCATTAAAAGCACAAAATCTGAACTGCCCCGCGAGTTGAGCTCAGCTGCCCTTCACTTCCAAAGCACGTCCACCGAGAACGAAATTTCACATCAGTTATTTCCTCCCAGATCTGCCAGAGGACCTCAGGAAGTGCTGCTACGGGTACTGCATCGACTTGCTGGAAAAACTGGCAGAAGACATGGGCTTCACCTTTGACCTCTATATTGTGGGAGATGGGAAGTACGGGGCGTTGAGTGGGAGCGGGCGCTGGACGGGGCTGGTCGGGGACCTGCTGAGTGGAACCGCTGATATGGCCGTCACCTCCTTCTCCATCAACTCTGCTCGGAGCAGAGTCATTGATTTCACCTCGCCCTTCTACTCCACCAGCCTGGGCATCCTGGTAAAGTTGCTTTTCCTTTTGTGAGTCAGTGGCAGCATTGCAGCTTTCAGTACTACTTTGATTTGTCAGTTTGCAGCTACTTAATTTTGCCCTTATGCCCCAGTCGCTCTGTCCTGTGGTGAGGGATAGGACATCATTAGCTGGACAATAATTAGAGGTTTCAGTGGGCGAATTAATTATGGAAGTTCAAAATGAGATACACTTTAAGAATGTATAATCAGTCTGAGAGACATCTAAGGGAGGCTTAGCTGGACCCTCAAACATGATGCAGCTCTGACAAACCGCAGAGCATAATGTGACCTGACAACACGGTTCCATTGGAAAATGAGAAGTCCATCATTTGAAAAGCGAGTTCTTGTTTATAATTCTCTTTTACTGATGCTGCAGCCTGGGCGCATTCGCTAAATACGACGTCTATCATATCAAGCCAACCTCTTGCACTGTGGTTTGTTCGTGACCCACCAGGTTCGTAGCCGAGACACCGCAGCTCCCATCGGAGCCTTTATGTGGCCCCTGCACTGGTCCATGTGGGTGGGCATCTTCGTCACGCTGCATCTCACCGCGCTCTTCCTCACCTTGTACGAGTGGAACAGCCCTTTCGGCATGACACCCCACGGCAGGAACAGAATGCGAGTGTTCTCCTACTCCTCCGCCCTCAATCTCTGCTACGCTATACTGTTTGGACGCACCGTCGCCACCAAGGTAAAGTAGCTCTGCCGTTTGATAAATAGTCTTCTATGCGCAGTGGGGCAGGGAATTAAAATAGCAGGCGAAGCGAGTAGGGGTTGTGCATTATGCAAACAATAAGAGGAAATCAAAAGATTAGTTAGAGGAAAAAGACTTGAAGAAGCATGATCGAAATGGGCTCATAGGGAAATAGATGGATCGGGGAGAGGTTGAGAAGGTAGGCAGTGATGAAGTAGAGCAGTACAGAAGGTAATGCTCATACAGAGAGCGAGAGGGGAAAGGGTAAGTGGGCCGACAGAGATTGAAGGAGTTATGGCGACCGTGATGGTGATGGATAAGGGTGAAAAAGGAGGGAGTGAATAGAGGTTAACTCCCTAAAGTCGTCAGACACCAAGCAGAAAACAAGAGGATACGGGGAAGAGAGCCAACGGGGGGGATCGCGAGGTGAGAGTGCAGAGCAGGAAATGGGCTTCAAAAACGAAGGCAACGGGAAAGCTGACAGAAAGATGGTGAGATGGGGTTGAGAGGCTAAGTGGATGAGCTGAGATGAGAAAAGCAGCAGAATGAGGGCGACACGGAGGTGGGCAGACGGAGGATGATTTAAAGGGGAGAGGGCGAGCAAAGTTGTGACAACGGTTGGTGTCAGCGAGAAATATGACGGCAGAAGACGAACGCGAGTCAAATCCTCATATTTAGGCAAATAAAGGTGCGTCTCTTTGGCTTCAAAGACAAAAGGTCCTTTTATGTTCACAGCATTTGTTTGGAAGAAAAGCATAAAGCTAATGAATGAACATTTGCAACATTTCTCAAATCCGACTGATGCCACACTGCTGTAGCACAATGTAGATTAAAGACTTTCCTCTGCATTCAGATTTTAATGGCAGCACACTGCTAGAATCCATCATTATAACTTATGGCTGCTCCTCAAATTGTCATGCAACACATTCAGATTAATATCTGTAACATCATTTGCTTAAATTATCCCTGCCTGTCCAACTGTGCCACTTAGTGAGTCTGCATCCCATCATAATTTGTCTGTAAACGCATAATCACATTTTGTCCCTAAAGGAAGCAACTCAAATGACTTGGGCTTCGTGGAGGCCAAGTGATTAGACAGACCTTCCCGTTATTGAAAGGTCACAGGTTTGATTCTTGCAACTGGCAATGTGTCGATTAACAGGTCGTGTTCATTAGCAGCCCTGTGACCTGTTAAATGTCCTTGAGCACCGTTCTGAACTCCGTTGTGCCGGGTCAGAGCCAAACATTTGCGTTTATTTAAACCACTGGGAAGACATTAAGCTGGTTAAACATGTGCTGTAGAGTTCAGTGTTAATGAGATTTAAAAGTCCTGACCAATATACTGAATGGGAAAATGCAGTTTTTGTGCTTTTTAGCCTTCAAAAACTGAAAACACAAAAGCAGAAGAATCGATCGATTCATTGGGTTTTAGCATTTCCTCCAACACCAGGCTTCCACTGTCTGTTAGTATGGATCGACAGCCTCCTGCATTTTGCTCGTATTCCTATTCATACCTTTATTTAACCGAGTCATATCTTATTGCGGTTATAGAGCAGCAGCGTAAGAATGTTGACAAAGGAAAACCACGAACCCATGAAAATGCATGAAGGAATAGATAAAAAAGGTAAGGAAGGCTGAAGCCAGCTACAAACTGAGACAGCCTTGAATGCTGCCTCTGTAAACCCGTCTATGAGGCTGAAGCAGAAAACATGAAAGCTTTCTTTCCCGCATCTGTCAGCTTGCTAAAGATCAGACTGCAGATGCAGCAGGGCCTGTGTCTTGTGATGTAAAACGTAGACCGTGTGTAGTTTACAAAAATCTTCTTCATCATAATATATGTATAAATAATGAATCTAAATAATCATAAATCGCACTGACTCTGACACAAAACTGTTTTCACCCAAATCCTGGGGCTAATAAAAATGATAAACCTCCGTTCTGTATCTTCACCAGTTCACAGCAGAACAAACAATACAGCCGTACAGAGCGGCTCATGGTGGGCGGCCATCTGCCTCGAGCGGCTGGGTTGGTTTAACACGCAGGACTAAGACGACTTCATCCTAATCCTGAAGTTCTGCCGCATGTTACTGCTTAGTGCATTTGTGAACCTCATCCCTCTTTCGTTCTCTAGTCTCCAAATAATCACGCCAAGAGTTCAACAACACTTCTGAAAGAACGGGTTAAAACCCTGTTTGTCTAATTAATGCCTCATTAATCGCAGGTCTTTAAAGCTCGCGAAATTCGTCTCTTTTCTTCTGCTAAGTGGATTTTAATCGGTGGAATAAATAAATGATCACAGTGTTCAGGTGGAGTCATTCCCAGAGGCAGGCAATTTCATGGGAAGATGTTTCTGATTTCTGATTCACAAACAGTCACAGTTTGTTGGGCTCTGTCTCCTGCAGTAGCTCTTCCTCTGGTCTGTTTTAATTGGGACAGTGAGGGACACACGGGCAGGTTGAGAGCCCGGTGGGGGTCCTACATTAATGTCAACACCTGAAAGCACCATTTCACACGTTTGTGTTTTTAATTAGTTTAACCCCTGCCCTCGCTCTAATGAAGACATTTTGGTTATCTGTGTTGTTATTTGTCTCGACGTGACATTACTCTGTGTAGTTTGATATTTTTAGATTCCCTCATCAACACAATCCACTTCTTCTCTATTTGTTTGGTTTATTTTTACATGCTAATAACAGAAATCTCTCTCTCTCTCTCTCCAGACTCCTAAATGCTGGACAGGCCGCTTCCTGATGAACCTGTGGGCCATCTTCTGCTTGCTGGTTCTGTCCAGCTACACCGCTAACCTAGCCGCAGTCATGGTGGGGGAGAAGACCTTTGAGCAGGTCTCAGGAATCCATGACGACAAGGTTAGACACCAAGGACACGAACTTGCAGTTTTACGCATGTCAGCGCTCCACACACATGTACACACAAACTAATCTCACACAAGGACAAGCTAATGAGTAAAGAATCATTTGTGAAGGATTATCGTCGTATCCCTAAACCCTGCAGGGAGTTCAGGGCTACAGTGAATTTGAAATGAGCCCCATCATATCATATCTACTCCTCCTCTTTCTCTTTATCTTCCGTGCCTCCATCTCCTCCCCCCCTCTTCTTTTTTCCTGCTCGTGGCTTCCTGTGTCACTCCCCCAGCTGCAGCATCCCTCCCTGGGCTTTCGCTTTGGGACGGTGAGGGAGAGCAGTGCCGAGGATTACATGAAGAAGAGTTTCCCAGAGATGCACAACTACATGAGACGCTTCAACCAGCCGACCACCCCGGAGGGCGTGCATATGTTAAAGTAAGACACAAACACATCAACGCGCGTCATTTACACCTGTCACTCAAAACGTCAGTCACGTTTGTTGTGATTGGCTGGATTCTGTGGGCTGTGCATGACAATTCTTCTGTCAACCAGCACAAACGTGGCAGAGTTTCAGTCGTCAGAGGCCATTTTAATCCAAACAGCAGGAGAAGGAATAGAATAAATACATAAAATGAGAAATACATATGTAAAATGTCTTTTCCTGATTAACTTTGGGTGTTTTTTAGGTGGTTAGCTAATACGTGTCATGCAGAGGCGAATCCTGAAGCTGTTCCAAGGACACTGAGTAAGAGCTCCTTGCTTATGTGCACAGCTTCTAAATAACCAGCTACGCAGGCTACATTCAGAGCTGGACGTAGCGTCTCGCTCGTCTTTGGCTCCTAAATCCAACATGTATCACCTGAGCTCATCGCGCAGGTTCTGATTTTCCATCTTAAAGAGGCTGTTGTTTACGTTCTTTGCTGTGACTTTCCAAACCCGAACCACAAGGACGTGTAGTTTAATTTAAGTTCTGCTTCAGGGTAGATTTCTGCTTAGATTTTTTTGTTCGGCCATCGGCGGATGTTTTCTATTATAGCAAACATGTTTGCTTTTGCACCTGACAGAGATACAATCAGATTCTCATCACTTTGAGACCTGCATATGTTTACATCGTGCATTACAATGAGCTTTCCTCCATCCAGAGACACTTCACTTTAACACAGGGAACAGGGGAGGCGAATATGAATTACATGAGAGTCATAAACAAAGTCCTCACCGTTTATGAGGGAGTTTTTTAGAATGAGGTGTTGAAAGTAGATATTAATGGGGGTCAGGGACAGACTGACGTAACAGGGGCTGATGACGTTTGCTGAATTGTCTGTTGAATGGCGATAGTGGGTAGATGAGAGGCCAGGCAGGTTTATTTCAACACGCTGAATTCATAAACGAATCTGAAAGTGCTTTACATAACGCACAAAAAAGGAGATACAGAGATAGAGACTAAAAACATATTTGAAGGAATTTAGCGTCTTTAAAGTAATGACTGTAATGAAAACCATTCTTGAATGTCACGATGATCTTTGTGCTGTGTCTTTGAGTTGGAGGGAACCAGTTCACCTGCGTGTTTACAGTACACAGTAGCACACGCGTGTCTCTGTTTGATGTTCGGCTTGTCCTGGTTTTCATCAAACTGCAGACATGTTTACTTGGAACATGTAGCCGTCAACTCCCTGTATGCTTCATTATAACATCATTCAGGTGAACACATGTTCTCTACTCCACATTTAGCAAACCTGCCTGTTACATCAGGAGCTGACAAACTGGCAGAGTAAACATCCTGCAGTTGCTTCGGTGTTTGCCTTACTGGTGTTATAATGTTATATATTATTGGATCATTTAATTGTAATGAGAATAATATTTTACAGATGGTTGAAATGGTGCAAGCTTTGACAGTTTTATAGACTTTCTACGTAGTTATAATATATATTTTATGAAAAGCATAAATTGCAAAGTAATTAAATCTGTCACATTACTATAGTGAAACCTAGAATATATTTCCTTCTAACATGTGGTATGAGTATAAAGTTTCGCAGAAAGAAAATACTGCTGTAATTTGTTTGAGTTAATGCAAGAGTTCAAAAAACTGTGAAAGCTCCGCCAGTGGAATCCAGGTCGGCCGCGTGAATGACAAACGGTGCTTACGAGGCTGAGCTGGGCCACACACAGCAAACAGCCTCCCAGCTGAAACCGCATCCGCATCTCAGGCGACAGCAGCACCAGCGGAGATGCCGAGATGCCGAGATGCTGCGTGTGCTGACTTTGTGATACAAGTGGGAAGACGCGAAGCGCGGGTTCAGAGAAAGAGGATGAGAACAGAGGAGATGAAGGCGCTGTTTGCTCGCGAGCGAGGCGTAGCAGAAATGAAGTCACAGCAGTGCAGAGAACCAGGCAGAGGCAGTAAAACACTGTGTTGGCAGAACTACTGACCCCAATACTGCACTCACATCGTAGAGGGGAAGAAAATCTCATGAGCCTCCCTCTGGACCGAGAGAGAGAGTACCTGCATGTGAATATTCATGCCGCACGGCTGCACGTTGGCCAACTCAGTCAGAGCCACGCGCTTTCACGCTCGGCGTCTCAGACAGAGGATCGGCATCGGATAACTTCTGACCCGCTTTAGTCCCGCGATCCCCTTTCTTCTCCCTGCGCTTTGCGTGTGACAGGTGAAGACGCAGAAAAAACAGACTTTCCCGCTTTGCCAGCACAGCAAAGACTTTGTAAAGTCAACCTTTTTTTTTTTAAAAGAATAAACGTCCTGAATAATAAGACGTCCAAGTAATTTGATCAGTCTGGTCTAGTTTTCCCATTAGACTGACTGTGTGCGTGCGTGTTTTCCAATAGATGCATTTATGCGCATTTATCTGTCTTATGTGTGTTTGTGTGCGCAAATATGAGTGTGTAATGCGTTTGCCTGTCATTTCGGATTTCTGGGCACGTGCCTAGTGTCTCTCTGCTTCCTTCTGAGAGTGTTTGTGTGTCGTTTTATCCAGTGCGCTGTGCTGTGTATCCTGAAACTCGCCTCCTGGCTGCCGTGGTCAGTAGCAGAGGCTGCTCACAGAGGAACGGGCTGTAATTAGGGGTCAATTAGGGTCAATTGGATCGATATCGCCCCAGTAGGAAAGTCTTGAGCGCTGTGTATAATGCCTTATCAGTGTAGCACAGAGGCTGTTGGTTTAGGTAATGATGTATGTGTTTACACAGTGTATTAGAAAGAAGGTAATCTCATCCCCGCTATAAATGACAAAGTGGGATGACAGTCCTAAATAGAGGTTTACTGCACGGGTGTGGAGAGCCGGTGGAAGTTTGAGAGTAAATCTGATTTGCAGAAATAAACTGTCTTCAATTAATGCTTCTCTGCCATGTCTGTGTGTGTGTGCGTGTGTGTGTGCGTGTGTGTGTGTGTGCGTGTGTGTTGGTGGTGAAGGACAGATCCTCCTACACTGGATGCATTCATCATGGACAAAGCCCTGTTGGACTTTGAGGTCTCTATTGATGCTGACTGCAAACTGCTCACTGTGGGGAAGCCTTTCGCCATTGAAGGTACACACACACACACACACACACACACACACACACACACACACTCTAGATACTAGTTTTTGTCACTTGTGTGGATTTACAGTCGTAGCTATTTTTTTAAAGCATCCTAAGATTCATTTGGGTCTTGCTGCACTCGGGAGCAGTCGTGATCATTGTTGTTTTTATGGTTTGTTTTTATTTCACCGCTCTTCCTTACCTCGGTAAACAGGGACTCGTGTTCTCTAAAATTTGAAGCCCAGTCATAACGTCTTAAATACGATGACCAACTGGGGCCATTTTTGAGAGAAAATGCATAAAACCTCACCTGCTGGAGTCGGCACATGCCCACACACACATTTAGCAGAGGAGAGCAAGTTGTGCAGCCAGACTGACAGAAAGGCAGCGATTCACGGCATAAACTTAGAACGCTGCAGGGTAAAAATACTCAATCATCTATTATTAACAACAATGCCCAGTCCGAACACTTTGGACTTGACAGACACTGATCACACACACTGCAACACAGTCATAAAGCAAATAGTCCAATCCAGCGAAGAAGCGGCTAACGAGCCACACGGGGGGTTCTGGTATCCTAGTTCAGCTCCACTACATGGAGTTCTGCTGCTATTCTTGAAGGGCTGGTCCTGGTTTCTTTTTTAGACTTTGAGAGGGAGGACGTGTTTCAAAAGTAAGGTCTGCGCTTGTTGTTCTGCCTGAATGTCGCCATAAAAACAGTGACGAGTCAAGAAAAAGCTTGTAATAAACATTTGAGGGTGGTGGCATGCTTTTATTTTGACGCAGCTTCCCATATTTGATTATTATTATATACAGACGTGCAGACAGTTAGAATTACCACAGCATTGCTTTTGTTTATTGACAAGATGACTGATGTGTATGTTCAGAAGTTATATAAGCGTCCGCTGCCTTTCGTCGAGCTAAATAAAGCTTCCAGACTCCAGTTATATTCCAGTCACAGGCGACCTGCACATATGCTTTTCCGAAGGTGACTTTGAAGTGAAATTTCCACCGGCAGAACACATTTATTGGATGTATCAAGCGTTTAATCTCTAACCTAAACTCGGCTTAGTGCCTAGCAGCTTTTGCACACATATAATTAGTGTGTGCTCATGTCCGTCCAGTCGTACATTTACATATGTGCATAAATAGACGCGCGCATGCTTGGCGTTCTTCCTCGTGTCATCCCTCTTCTCCCTCCATCCCTGAGACACAAACAGAATAAGAGACAGTAAATAGATACTAGTAAGGCCGCCGCATGGGACCCAACACTAACTTTAATACTATTTGCCTGTCAATCAAAGCATCGCCTCTGAAAGACCTCTCTCCCACGGTCCCTGCTCGCTGTTGTTTGCTGGAGATGATATAGTGCCTGCACTGCATAAGCGAAAATGTGTCGAGAGACTTCCCTGTGGCATTACTCATGATTATGAGGATGAGAAAGCAAATCTCATTGGTATGTGGCGTTGGGCAGTTTGATGACGGCTTGATTCACTGTCTGCGTGAAGAAGCATCCGAGGAAGTCGCGCTGTCTTTGGTGGCACCTTTATCTAGCACATTCTCGCAGCCTGTGTGAGGATGCATGGGATGTAAGTGAATAACTCAATAAACCTGAATGGCAGAGGAAGAACGAGCAGGAAATGGCCCAGACAGGAAATGTGAGCGAGGAGGAACACCGGGGGGAGGAGATTGGAGATTGTGTAGGGGGTGAAACAGAAAGAGGCCGAGTCGGAGATGAAATAAGTAAATAGGAGAAAGAACAATAAAGGTGAAGAAAGGGAGGGCCACTGACGGGGTGAGCGAGGTGGGAGTGGAGCACGAGAAGGAGATAGAGGGCTTTCATTTGCCCACTGCCAGTGTGCGCCTTTCTGCACAGCAAGTGATAAAAGAGCCAGCCAACAGAGTCCCCTAATCAAGACAAACCTTCACCCCAAGCAGAAGGAGGGAGGGAGGGGGGCAGTCAGAGTGTGTGTGTGATATTTGGTCCGTATGAGGATGCAGGCAGGATTTATATAATGGTTTGTGGTCAGGAGATACAGAGGGATGGAGAAATTGGGAACGTGGAGTAGCTGCAGGCAAGGTGCACTGCTGAAGTCTTCAGGCTGCTTAGGAGAGAGAGGCGAGGGTGTCGCTGCGTCTGCTTCCGCTGAGTGCTGTTTGGAGATGTTTACGACAGCCAAGACACACCCCATTAAAAACACCGCCACTGAACGCGCTGCTCATTTCTACCTGCGTGTGTGTTCGTCGCTCTGTGCGTAAGTGCTCTGCTGAAGCTCAGTCGAGCGCGTCTGAAGATCAAAATTAGGCTGGCGGGAGACGTGAGAACAGGGAGGAGACCTCACCTCTGCTTACCCACACGCGTGTGTGTGCCAACGTTCGCTCCAGCAACATGCAAACACATTATGAGGCAGAGAGCTGTGTAGCTGTCAGTTGCTTGGAGTAAATTGGATTTTATGAGCGCTTCACTATTTAAAGTCATTTTTCCGGCCCTGCGTTCACAGACGCTCCCTAATCACAGCTTATCAATGAGGATTTTCCGTGATGGTTAACTGCGTGTCTTGGGAATCAGACTGCCTGTAGAAATCATAAGGGATTTTTATTCGGCTATTTTACTCAGACTAATTATTCAAGAAAATAATCAGTTTAATTAGTTAGTGTAATTGATAATGAAAGTAATTATCAGTTTTCATAAATTTGTGGACTTATCTATAAATAGACATCAGCTCCACCAAAGCTGGACATTTTTAATAAATTCATCAAGCTATGAAGTTGTTTACCTAATTAATTTACTATCTCTGATGGATATTTACTGTACAAACAACAGTTCTAACAACATGTAACAGAAGTTCCGACGATCAGCTGCACAATCCTGTTCTGCATTTAATTAAACTTAGAACAAACATCTTTGCTTGAAATCTCAATGTTGCTATTGCATTGTAAGTAAATCTCCTGATCTGAGGGCGACGGGTTGGTGTAGTGGTGCGTTAGTCTCCTCGCAGCTAGAACGACCTGGGTTCACCGGCTTCCTTTCGGTGGGTGGAGGTTGCATGTTGTCTGTGCGAGTTCCTTCCTGCTACGGTCCACACACATGCAGTCAGGTTCAGCGGAGGCTCGCTTGACATGGATGTTGTTCCCTCTTACATGTTGTAGTCCTGTCGATAGTTGCGTTTGCTGTATATAGCTAAGACATTGTGAAAAGTTCATTTCTATATTAAAGCAGCGGCAAGAAGTGCAGCAAACGCGTCAAGACTGGAGTTGACTTTAATTTTAAGCTTATGAAAGATTAGAAGCTCCTATTTTCCAAAACAAATCCAGCCTTGATCTGTGCTTTCATTATAATGTAATACATTTTTTACAAACCTCTATACTGCAAAGAACTTTGGAAGTAAACTCAATGTGCCCGGGCGTCTCTGTGAGTGAGTTGGTGTGTGGGGGATTTGAGTGACAGCTTTGGGACTGAGGCGTGTGATGGAAAATGCGGATGTCTGCAGGGGAAAGAATCAAAACAAATGACAAGTGGCTGCCCACTTGTATTTCACTGTTTGACTGAGTGCTGTAAAAAATGAGGATGGAGATATAGAAGGCTGATGACAAAAAAAATAAATGCTGTCTGACTGCTGGAAAGGGAAAAAAAGTATAGGGAGCGTACTGAGACAGAGGAGAGGAGCCAAAGAGATAAAGTGAAGAATGGAGTGAAGCAGAAATTGAACAAACGTGAAGGGATGACAAAGATAAGCTGCAAGCTAACTGAGGGAGACACTACCGGCTGCGGTGGGAGAGAGATGACCTCGGACAAGGGAAGAGTCTGGATGAGAGGTGGGAAGCAGGGCAGGGACCGGAGGAAGAAAAAGAGGAGAAGGGGAGGGAGGCTTAAGCAGCCTTTGTCAGCCAGGAAGCAGAGTGTGACAGTTACGTGAACCTTCGCTATTGTGTTCTCTCCTCAAACCCCGACAAGTGTCACGCAAACACCTGCCAGGTCTCAGACAATCACACATTCAGAAATGCTGTTGGCACAACCGTATCTGAAATGAAACAAAACCCCAGGAGGTCTCGTAGCGCAATAAACCTCCACGAGCATCTTTTGACTCCAAGCTCGGGGACAGATTTGTTTTATTCAGTGGCTGCAGGTATGTGACTTGTAAAACGATGTAAAGCTAAACGGGCTCTGTGACATTTCTGCAGATGTACAGTAGGAATTTGCCATTGTGCTAATTAAAGCGATTAACAATGATGGGAGAAGAAAACCCTCCCCAGTAGTTGTATAATTTTATTGCAGTAACTACAGGATGCTTTACTGCTGTGTCTGGTTTCATCACTACTCATTCTGCAGTTTTTAAAAACCTTTACAAGAGGGAAATAAGGAACTCGATACCAATCGAGTTACGATGAAACAGTTTCTACAAATGGAGCACAGATGAATACTTAATTACTGGAATAACGATCTGCATTACTGCCTGTTCAATGAAAATGTGTGCAACCGTTAAATCCATCTGTGGCACCTGGAAATGAACTTTAATTGTGCTTTTTTTTATTATGCAGCTAAACCATCACAAAGTGACCAATGACTGCAGCTGTCGGTTTCATGCGGTGGAGCTGACTTAGCTTGTGCCCAAGAAAAGTAACAATTCCACAGCCATTCTTGCTATTTGCATATGTTTAATACTCTAAACTGGTAAAATACAATAAATAATAAAGGCCTCAGAACAATATTCACAGAAGAACTGTAATGTCAACATGTGCAAATTTAGTGTAACTGACTGTCATCAAAACTGGATTTTGTGTCTGTAACCGGAGGGAATGAGTGTGAATTGAGCGGAGCGTCACACAAAAACCCTGATGGGTTTCGTAATGAGGTCAGAGGTAGGATGTCCAATTATTCTCGATACTGCCAGGCTGATTCTTTTTTTATGAAACCGGCCGCGTGGTGACAACAGCTGGGGAAAGGATGGGTTTTGTCTCTTAACACGTTCAGATTTTTTGAAAAAAAAAGTGTCATAAAAGTGTCGGTGAAAATACAATAAAACATATTAGAAGCTGATGGCTGAACTCGTGATCTGTCATGTACGTTTTAATATTCTTCAGACAAGCTCCAGGGGACCTTACTGACGGAAATGAAGTTAAGTCTAGAAGAATTAAAATAATAAAGCACACTGGTAACACTCATCGAGGGTGACGGTGGAAGGGAATATGATGAGAACTGAGTAATAAAAGCCCACTCTGTCAAAGGCTATGCCACATAAAAAACACGACTTTGACATTTCTACACCTAAATCTTCACTTGCTCTTCAAAAGTTCCACAGGGTTGTGTTGCTCCAAATGCTCCCGTCTCGTATTTTGATTTATGTATAACACACTAATAAATCATCACAAGCTGAGCAAAGTCGTGAGGCGGCAACAAAAAGAAATGCACCTGCCCACGAGCAGCTCAGGCAGGTAAAGGATGACTTTATTTGCATCCCAACCACTGAAGCGAGTCTAGAGAGCAGAGCCAGACTTGATCCCTCTCCAACATACGGAATAAGCTGGGATCAAGCGATTTGATATTAGCCTGGAAATGGCCTGATCTGACAGCAGGGGGGGTGGAATGAGAACGAGTATCAGGTGGAACGTTTTACTTCCCACAAGCCTCATGTCGTACCAACAAAAAGGTTCATCATACAATGGATACAATAAGGCCCAGCTAATGTTCCAGCCTCTCTGGCCCCATTATGTTGACATGTCCTATCCCTAAACCGTCTGCTTTAATATTTCTAATACGTTGGCAACAGACAATAATACAGAGGGACAGATTACGCTATACCAGAGTTTAATCCAATGCAAAATGTGAACTCGATCACAATGCGCATCCCCCAGCTTTAGTGCTTTTGTTTCCCTGTGCAGGCGGACAACCAGAAAAAGCCTCCAACTGTTTATTTGCACTGCACTTGGCAGAAAACACGATGACTCTGATTCCATCTGAAGTCTGTAACGCCATAAATCTTTTTCTTTCCCCACAGGGCAACTGGTTTGTAGGTGAACTGCAACGGAATAAGTGTGATTTCCCCCCAAAAAGACTAACTAGTTACTCGGTTTTGTTACCATTTGTGTGTGTGTGTGTGTGTGTGTGTGTGTGTGTGTGTGTGTGTGTGTGTGTGTCTGTGTGTGTGTGCGTGTGCTTTCAGGCTACGGTATAGGCCTGCCCCAGGGCTCTCCGCTAACCCGCAACATGTCCGAGTTCGTCAGTCGCTACAAGTCTGACGGCTTCATGGACATGCTACATGACAAATGGTATAAGGTCGTGCCCTGTGGGAAGCGAGTCTTTGCAGTCACTGAGGTAAGTCATGGGTGCAGCAGTGTGTCTGCCGTGTGTGTGGAGTGAAGCCTCCAGTGCTGGACTCTTCTAAATGATTCTCCCCTGGGACAAGGACAGAGATGCCTCTAAGCACACATACGCTGACAGTCACACACACACACACACACAGTGTCGGGCCTGTTTACCGACCTCACCACGCTTACAGGCACGTAGCGTCTGGGTGTCGATACTGTTTTTGTGTCTCGTGTGTCCTACTGAGCACTTTCAGTTCTCGCCCTCCTTTTTCATTTCGCTCCTTTCAAAGACGTGGGAATCTCCAGGCGGCGCACAGCGTCTCCATCTCTACAGTAGCTCGTTTGTGAACCGGAAATCTACTCAGTTCTCTTTGTCCGTCTTGTTTTAAATCGCACTTCAAAGTTGAGTCATGTTACAGAAACACGAAATGACCACAGAGGAAACGAAATCTTTAATTTCACCCTGCTTCAGGAAGTCATTACTATTCTTCCTTCTGACGCCTGGAGAGAGGGCTACTGTCTGACTGTGGGCAAGCTTGGCCTCTGGATTGGGAGCAGGAGGAGGTCAGCGTTATCACTGATGAATTTGCTGAGTCAGCGTGGGGCTAATTGCCATCAGAGGCAATGCCAAAATGAGTTGGGTGGGGAGAAGATGATTAGGGAGCTTTGGAAAGCTCACCTCTGCCTCCCCTACTTCCTCCAGGCCTTCGAAGGCCTCAGAGGGGCATGAAGTCAGAGGATATGAGTGAATCACATGGGAACAAACTGCTCTTGAGTTTTTTTTTTTTTCTGTGTCCTTTTACTCTGTTTTGCTTCTACTGTCTTTTCTTTCTTCCGTTTCTCCGCAATCTTGTCTTTTACGCTGTTGGACTCCCCTTTAATTCTGCTCTTCATTCAGTTCTTCAATCACTTGCTATACAACAGCAGAATATCAGCTGCATTTATACAGAAAGGGACCTAAGTAGTAATTATGTAAATATGAATCACCACCTTCTTTCCTCGTCTGCGTCACTTCCCCGTCAGACGCTACAGATGGGCATCCAGCATTTCTCCGGCCTCTTCGTGCTGCTGTGCATGGGGGTGGGCGGAGCCTTGCTGACCTTGGCAGGTGAACACACCTTCTATCACCTGGTCCTTCCTCGCCTGCGACGCGCCAACACGCTGCAGTACTGGCTGCACACCAGCCAGGTGAGCAGACCCACACATGCACAACATGCTGCTGCTAGTGACACAGTACACCCGCACCACTTTATTGTGTTTCATGGCTTGCCTGCGCCCTCTACTGTTAGAAAGTCATAACGCTCAAGAATGAGGCGCATTTTGCTTCAAATAGAACGATATGATATAATGAGGTATGTTTTAATTATTGTTTAACTTCAGCGTGTGTTAAATGTGTTAATTATTGCCTCTGAAGTACTTTGTTAATTAACATCCATGTTTTAATTGTGCTTTGTAAATTAACCTTTAAATTAATTAGTTAATTTAGTAAAAAGTTTCCCACTGACGGTGCTTTAATACTGAAACTATAATATTACAAAAAGGCTGCAAAGCAAAGCAATAAAGCTCCGCAGCTTATTGTGCAATTAGGTCGTCGGAGAATTAGTGTTTGGTGAATGTTGCTTGTGACGACATGCGCCAAAGCTGCCACAAATGGAGGTTTTAAAGGTCACGTTGTGTTTTTGTGTTTTACAAATATCTGCCCATTACCAAATTAGGTGCCACTGGCTATAGTTCTGAATGAATAATAGAAGAAGCAGTGTGAATATCAATGCGGCTCGCATTTGTTTGCTGCGTGGCTCTAAAAGGGCAACCACTCCCAGGCAGCCTCCAGCATTCATCACACAGTGTGGACGGCATCTGCGCGGCCCCCACAGGATCAGCCCCATCACCACTGAAACTTGTTGTTTTTGTTTATGTTCTAGTCCGAACAGAGCACATGTTCGCTGGAAAAAAAACTAACATTATAACCAGAAAAGTTGCTTCTCGTGTCAATAAATTATTCAAATGAGCGCCACAGTATGATGAGAAACGCTCACAGATGTTCTGCACAACTGGGTGGAATAATCTAAATGAAACTCACATTCGCCGTCTCCCGTTGAGCTGATTACATGGGAACAAATGTCACGTCACTAATCAGCAGCTCTTCTGTGCTTGCAGAAGATTCACCGAGCCCTGCACACCACGTACGAGGACGTAGGGAAGGAGATGACCGGCCTCGACCAAAAGTAAAGTCTGAAACGGCCACAATAAGCCAGATGATGTGCACCCATGTGATGAGTGATCACATTTAGATGAGCCAACACGCTGAGTTTTAATTAAATACCGCTCATTTCAATGTCTCCTTCTGGTTACTAGTGTAGAAAAATCTGCCTCCCGTCAGGAAACCGCCTCTATTTAATTAACGCTCTTTGGGCGATGGTTTGACGAGATGTAGCGTGCTAATTAGATGTGCTGGCAGCAAGATTTTGTTACCTTTGGACAGAGTCGGTCCAATTTCCCCTCATTTCCAGTTAAGTGCTAAGCTACCAGCTGCTGGCATTAGCTTCATATTTACTGTAGAGTGTGATTCAATGTTTTTATGAGGACAAAGCAATTGTTATTAGCATGATTTAAGTCATAGTACTGTTTAGTCTGCACTTCCTAATCCCTTTAGTCAAGACTTTAAATGTAATTATGCCATTTCTGTGCCACGTTGTTTACTCTTGCCTTTCTCTCTTCTACCAGCCCCTCCTCTTGCATCTCAGAGAACTGCACCCTGCACAGAAAGCAGCATCAGTTTCCTCCCCCATCTCCACCCACATCCCTTCCTGCATCCACCACAGCTGGAGACACCAGCAACTCCTCACCTTCCCACGAGCCCAAGGAGAAGCGGGTGCACTTTGACCTTGAGACCCTCCACAGCTACCGCCTGCGCACACACACCGCCTCAGTGCGCGGCCGGCCGGGGATGGTGGGTCGCCCCGGGCTCGGACTAGGAGGCCTGGGGCTGGGTGGCCTGGGGAGTTTCGCCTCCCCGCCACAGATTAGTCTCCATGCCAACGGCGGCCCGGTCTCGGCGCTGGCCTCCGCAGGCTTGGTGCTCTCTCCCATCGGGGACCGGGCTGCACAGACCAGCCTCTGGGAGGGTGAGCTCCAGGAGCTGCAGGGGAAGATCGAGACCTTCCGCACCCAGCTGAGAGAGGCTCTGGCCAGGAGAGCAGAAATCCAGACCAGCCTGGAGCGAGAGAGGAGCAGACTTGTACGCAGGGATACCAGTCTGGAGAAGGAAAGGGACAGACAGAGCATCCAGACTATTAACACAGACCGAAGCAGCTCCGCTCAGTCCAAACTGCCCGAGAGAGACAGGACGAGCCAACTGCAAACCCTGAACAATGAACAAACAGGGAGGCCGAACGCACCGGGTCCTGGAACCATCAGTCAGCTGAACACCTTTAACAGTTTGGACAGAGGGAGAGCCAACCAAATCCGATCTGTTAATCCCGGGACCGAGGAGAGAACTGTCGCATCGCGCACATCCACCAGTCTGGAGCGAAGTCGAGTCAACCAGCCAGGTGCTGGAAACATTACTGTCCAATCACGAAACACTTCCAGCCTGGACAGACAGAAGGCTAACTTATCACGCACTCTGAACACTTTGGAGAGGACAAAAGCCAACCCGTCGACTTGATTATGAGAACTAACCCTTAGGATTCGGAGGGAACGGCAAGGGACACTTGCATAGCTGCAGGAAGACGGCCTCGTCTGTGGGATGCTTGCTGGAAAACAATACGTTACCACAATCATTTTCTCATCCACATTTATTTCCCCGCTCGCTAAAATTGTCACTAATAACCTTCAACTGCAGCTTCATGTTAAAAATGTTTGCATCACCTGTGAAATCCTGCACAGGCAGCGTTTCAATGCAACCAGTCATTTCTGTGGCCTCTCAGAGTAAACTAACGCCACACAAATTGGAACGGCGCCTTAGAAATCACTGCTTATCGTGATCGAGGAAGCAGTAACGACAGCTGCCTTGCGCACAAACAAAGCCAACGTCCAACGTCATGGACGAGAGATAAACTAAACTATATGGACTAAAATACAAAAGATATAATAGTAACTTATCAACTTTGAGATGGTCATTTTCCTCTGGAGTTGTTTTAAATTATGATTATATGTAGAGGACACGTTACCTGCAGTGTTTACTTAGCGAGACTCATTTCCTCATTGTTACCTCATTGTGTGTCAGTTCTATTATTTAGAGACATTTTAGTTAAAAATGCATTTTCATATATTTTTTAAATGGCTTGTCCACCAGCGTTATGCACGTCTACGGGTCTGCAGTCACACTGGTGCTGTGAGGGCCGGAGAGGACCCAGCCTAAAATATGCTGTCAGGAAATGTATTCTGGCATCTGCTGCCACATTTTCAACTTGTTTTATGATCTGTCCCAGCTTTATGGAAGTACAACGCTGAATTACTGCAATACTCCCTAAATTAAAGTCCTGGCTCTTTGCTGTACAGGGTGATTTCAGGGCACCTTCATAAAATTACTTGTATTATTCATATTTAATGTGTGTCGAGCAGCCGCGTGGGTCATAGTTGTGTACTTCGGGTGTCGGTGTTTGAAACTGCTGCCATGCTTCTGACTGCCGCATTTCTACTGCACCGGATCAGTAAAAGTACATCTCAAACTTCGATGTGATGATCAAATAGTTCACCTTAAAACAGACAGTTGTGCATCTGCTCGGAATGTGGTGAACAAGCGTCATGAATTTTTATCAAATCTATTCACCACACGCCCAATATTACATCTGGCAATGATTTAAACTCCGTGGTTGAGCATGAATTCACCCAGTGAGAAGCTAAAAATGTCCGTTTCTTTCCAGTATATCCCCTCAGTTTGTTCTGTACCAAAATGGGATCATTTAATGCTGCTTGTCTATTATTTGGGTCGGTGAAGACGCACTTGTTTAGATGCTGGTTGCGCCGGGACTCTTTAAACCACCAGAGGGCGCTGCATCCCTGCTTCCTGTGGCTATGGCGGCTATGGAGGAAAGTTTGTGGATTGATGTTCCATTAAAACTAAACTAATTAAAACAATCGTGAAGAAACTGCGACGACAACCTGAAGCTGCCTTTTGTCCTGTTCTTTTTTTTTTTATCGTAAAGCTTCAGAGGATCTGAGGGAATAAGGTCTTTATGAGATCAGCCTGGCTTTACGGTGTCAGCTAAGTGTGTTGTGAGTCTCGTCACACTTGGTGTTGGAGAACACACCGGCCCACAGGTCTCACAGAAAACTTAATGATGGTACTGATGTACATTTAAACATTTCACGTGCCATAGTGTCTGGAAAATATTTTAAAAGTTTATTGAGGAAGAGCTTGTGGTTGTTGATATTTAAAGAAATACTTTTAAATTTACCCCTTATAAAATGTATCAGCATATTATTGAATTTTATCATTAGTTATGTTTTGAAATAAACATTTATATACATATTGACTTGCATTTTCTCTCCTATTTGACGGCAGAATGACCATGTGAAATAGGATTTAATGCTAAGGGTTAAGTGTGACCAGAGGGGGAGAAGCTGACGTTTTAAGACTGGTCTGCGGTGTTTGGGTGTCATGCTTTGTGCAGGAGGGGCCTCATTTGTGTTGGTGGTGATTGGCAAACACTGCGGCAAAGTGCAACTCGTGGTGCAAGCTGAGATTCTTAAAAAGCTGATATTCGTGTTGAATGAAAATCCTGCAGGCAGGAGTGGGTGGCATGTGGAAGAAAAGCCAGGCTTTTCAAGGAGTTTCAAGGACTCCTGGTCCTGACGAGAGGTCATGTAATGACAGCTTTCTGCCACACAGCGGCACTTGAACCAGCACCTGAGCTGATGAATACAGAGTGGGTTGGTGATACCTGCAGAGAGTGTCTTCACATGATGGACGTTTTACATGGAGGGTGATATCAATGTGCATTGATTTCCAATAACAGCATCTAAGAAGACGCCGGGCGTGTTAGTAAATGCAGCCTCTGTGCACATCTGTTGGTGGCCTGGAAAACGTGGCAGAACAATCTGTATTGATTGAGTTTCATTTTACGGGGCACTGCTTTCTTAACCACGTTGTCGTAGTAACATTAATGCTCCTTCAACAAACCATTTACTATGTAACACGGAAAACTGACAACTGGCTTATATGAAACCTGACACTTGTGGGGTGGGATTGAAATTGATACTACAACATACTATTGTCGAGTACAGAGGAGAGCTAACAGCACGTGGGATGTTTGAGGAGGAGACACAGAGATGAGAGTAGCAAGCTGATGATTTAGCGCCTGTGCATTGACCAGACTGTATAAAGTGAACATAATCACACAGTGATAGAGCCAATCAATCAAACGTCTGCACTCGCACACGGCTGGATTCTCCTTGTTGTGTGGAAATAAACAATGGGCTCTTTGTCAGGTGCCGTGGCGGCACTGTGGTTGTAAAAGGAATCAATCAGAATCCAATCACTGCACCGTGCAGGCTGCATAGATGGATGTGTCTGCGCGCCGCGATATAAAGAACCAGGATGATTCCATGCAACATATGTGACGCGTGGGCCTGTTCACTGTGTCAGCCTGGAAATCTGCGTATGCGCGTGTGTGCGTTTCAGCCATGAGGCTGCTGCCGTGGGTCGTGTGTCTGCGTGTAGGTGTGTCTGAATGGAGACTGTGGCATTTCGCTCAGATCTGGGTCACATGTGAACAGCAGTCATGAAGAATTTTAATCAAATATAAGAATCCCCCAACGTACAACCCCCCGGCAGTCAATTATCGTTCAACTGGGCCTAATGCTAAAGACTGATAACACACTGTAATACAGAAAATGCAGCTCTGTTGCTCACAGATGCTGCTCTGTGTTAATCTGCATGTTGAGAGTGTGAGTAGTCTGTGGGAAGCAGGAACGAGCGTCCAACCACCTCCACCTCCTCCTCTCTGTAAGGCTTTGTCTAGTAGGTAAATAGGAGCCGGGCTGTGAGTGATGAGTTTATTAGCTCCTGCCAGCTGTGACCGACCCTTGGGTCTTATTGTGGGGTGGCTATGTCGGTGTGTGAATGATGGGGGGGGGGGGGTCTGTGCAGGGCAGGGAGAACGAGAAGGGGGATAGTCTGAGGCGAGGGAGCACCGCATGAGAACCGGGAGAAACTCCCTGGCAACTGGAGACAGGATCGTCACTAAATGGGGCGCCTCCATTCATCTTGCACCAAGTAGACTCAGAGCCAAACGCCAGCAGGAGGCCGCGATGTGGGCACATGTGCAGATATGTGAATGAGTGTGGAGCCGCCGGCTCCGGGCAGCAGGCTTCCGGTTTACAACCGATATTCTGACGATGTGTCGCAGAGGTGAAACATGTGGGCGCTTTGTGTGGTTATGCTCGTGATTAATGACCATTAGAGCAGAATCATTTGCTTAAATGTTAAGACGGAGAACAGATTTGATAACCGCAAACGTGTATACGTGCAGCCGAGGTTTTTTTTTATGTTAATTGCCGCATTGACATTCATGATGAGTCAGTGAATCGCAGAAACGTCTGTTGGGTTATTATACGGTGAGTGCGCGCGTGTCCACGAGCCCCGCGCCGGACTCTCCGGGGGGGATGCGACTGCACCACGGTGGTGAGACACCTGCCACACCCTTCCAGAGTAAACAAAGGAGGAGGGGACCTGCGAGCGAATGAAGAAGTTCGGGCTCGGACCAACGAATCCGGAGAGGTTTCCAAAAGTGCGAGGCGCGTCACGCGGCGGCTCTGATGTTGGAACGACGGCGGATCTGGCTGTGGAGACGTTATCTCCTCGCTTTTACGCACACATGCGCACGTCGCGTTGGCTTCGCTTACACGCATTCCAGCATCTCGCCCCTTTTGTCTCAGCCTCCCGGCGGTAGCCCCAAACCGATTCAGCAGGGGACGGGGAAGGAGATTTGTGTATATGTGGACCAGACTGTCTCCTCCCCCCACGCCAGGCGCACAAGCCACACACTCTCCTCCCCCTGTCCCCCCTCCTCCACCCCCGCGCCCCCTGCCTTTGTGTGTGTATGTGTGCGCCGTGGAGCTGACGGCGAACCCGAAAACGCAGCGGATGCATTGCATAGAAAATAAGCCTTTCTGGAATTTTTGCTAAATGGAATTCGTGCTCAGTGGAAACTGTGAGGGGATCTGGGAAATCTGCAGGCGCAGATGAAGAGCAGGAACCGGGTGGACGCACGTGAACCTCACTTTCTCAAAGCCAGGAAATAGAAAGGAGGGGAGCGCGTTACCAGCAAGTGCTGCGCATTGGACTTTCCACCATCAGCAGCCCTCCTCTGTCTCTCCATCCCCGTTTCTCCCGTAGGTCTCCCCACGAACACTCCTCCATTCAGCCTCATTCTGCCAGTGTCCTTCAGTGCTCCCAGAATAGCCTCACACGAATTAACGGGGGTTTGGGGATTCTTCTGGGCGATTTGGGAACAAGGAGAGGAGATGGATTAAAAAGGGGACAGTGTACCGCAAAACTGGAGCAGCACGCAAGACCACGTCGGGGGGGAAGGGGGCGGCGGGACTCGGTGAATTCGCGGAGCCCCCGGGACAGAGGTGAGTGCGCAGGCTGTCCGGCAGCGTCGTGGCTCGCCCCTGTGACGCAGCGAGCCCACTCCTCTCCTCCTGGCACGAGCTGGGAGGCAGGGGAGGAAAAACCAGCACATGGCTTTCACGTTTTCATAATTAATGATCTCATACGCAATCTGCGGATTTCTACTTGGAGTAGCAGTAGTGGTAAACTCACTCTACACTGGCAGCTTTGGCAATAAGTTTAAGTTCGCCATTATTTATTTGCCTTCCTGAATGTTGCTATATCTAAATAAAACGAGTGTTTACCCTCCTCCACACGAGGTGGCCCTTATATGACTTTAGATTCTGTTTCCATTTTAAGCTCATGTTCATGAACCAGGGTCCTGAAGTGAGCAGCGTGTTCTGACTTTATAGTTTAGTCAATGCTGGGAGTATAGTGTACTATCCAGAATGCTTCCCTTATTCCTAGTGACTGGGTGTGACTGTGCTGTGGTGGAATCAACAGAAGCATTTGTGGATAATGAATGAAATTAGCTACAGTTTTATTTAAATAAAAGAACTGAGCGAGGTGAAGTGCTGTGAAACGAGCCAGTAATTGATTAGTTTAATTAATAATTTAATAAAAGAGCCTGGTAAATTACAATGGAGAAGTGTGTTGTCTAGGATTTTATATGAATTGTTGCTAAAATAAGCAGATGATCCAGTAACTGATGCAATTGTTACGCAAGGCTTTAGAAAACCCCCAACATGAGACGAAGAACAGTGGAGACTCACTGACCACTTTAGCAGGTACCCCTGTTTAATTCAATCCATCCAGGGGAGGTTTAATCCAGAGTGACTCCAGCAGCCACCGTGACCTCAGTAATAAACATACAGTAGAATCATCACCTTTCTCACAGCTTCAACTGAAACACTGAGACGTTGCTGTGTGAACGTAGAAGTAACGGTGTACAAATGTTTAACTTGTGTCCCAACTCAGCTGAAGTGCTGGACATTTGCAGGTCAGACTATGCTGATGCTCTGAGACCCGTGGTGGCCCCAGGCTCTTTACATTTGAGGCTTTCCTTTCATTTGACACCGGTAGATTCGAGTAAACGTCTAAAGTATTCATGCACTGTCTCTGTGTCTAACTCTCCCGCCTCCATCGCTGGGTCTGTGGCCACTGAGTCCTGTATTTCCTTCACTGCCTGACAAACTGTTTTGGTCCACCTCAGGCTGTACAATCGCCTCATTCACACAGATGCGACGTTCAAAGACTCGCATGATGTTTGTGAGCACCAGCCGCTCAGACTCCAAGCTCTTCAGGGGACACATTCTGGTGTGACAGATAAACAATCCCCTTTTTGCAGCGAAGAAGCTCTTTCTTTGTGTGTGTCCTGTGTGAGTTGGGCTGAGGTTTAAGTGCCGACTGGAGTAGGTCACAGAGACCAAGTGGCCCGGGACCCTGCATCTTCCTAAGCTGCTTTTCACTGGAATCCATCCACCCTAATATCCTCTCTGTCTCTGAACCTCACCACCCCCAGCAGATATAAATATAAACACAAAATTAAGCTGCAACCTTTTTTTCATTCATCATTTTTTCCTTTTTTATCATTCTTCTTTATGTCTTTGATCCCTTGTTATCTTGTCCCCAGTCCTCTCTTATTTTTCTCTCTTCCCATCTCCTTTCCCCTTCAATACATTTCTAGCGGTCATGGAAATTAGACTGAGGAGGTCTTTGATTTTCTCTGCCTCACACCGCCTCTGGGTCAGGCCCTTATCTCAGAGGGAAAGGGAGACAGAAACAGTCAGAAAAGAGGGTGGGGAAATAAAATAAATAGGGGAAGAGGTAGAGAACCGAGTTTTTTAGATGGATGCTCTACAAAATGACACAAGCAAACCTAAACAAAGACGTACAGAAAGGCAGAAGATGACTTGACAGCTTTCAGCAAGCGGGAGTTTCTTGAACGATGGTATTTTGGGACCGAAGCCTCAGATCAGTTTTTTTGTTATATATGCTCATATGCAAGCTGCTTTAAATGTGACCAGTTTGTGTGTGAAGAAAGGGAAAATAGCTGCTAGTAAATGGTATTTACTAAATCCGAGGCGAGACTAAATGCTTCACTGAAACCCTACAGTATGAATCATTTTACTTTGGTAGGCACGTCTGTGACAGAAGGTGGAGCAGGTGTTTTAGAGAAGGATGCCCCGAGGCTTTGAGCAAAGTAATATTCTCTATTCACTAGATCAATCAGGATTTATTATTCAAAGTCGATAGTGATATTCTACAATCCTTGACAGGAAAAGGTTGAAAGATGGAGAAACCAGGAAGTGCAGCTAAAACGGTTCAGATTTACCAGGAAGAGGGCGGCGTACAGACGATGCAAGGAGAGCGATATGTAAACTAGGGCAGGAGTCGAGCGAGGGTGTCTGAGAGGATACAGAGACAGGGGCACTTAGAGATGGGGAGCTGTGAATATTTAACTGTGTTTAGTTTTCCATCTGAACCCTTGGCTCTCGGTTCTGAGGCCTTCCCTGCTGCCTGCATGTTACTGAGGGCGTCTCACTGGGAGACGGATTCATTTCAGGGTAAAACACTAAAGCTGCGTTTTTTTATATGAATGAATTCTTTGTGTATTTTAACCCGGCCTTCACTTTTTTCTCATAGCTTCTTAATAACCTTGTGTGTAGTTCTCTGAGGGCAAATATTAGCAACTCACTGACTATGATTATTAACGTTGCAGATGCAGATTCATAGGCCAAATAACTGTAGTTGCCTCCGTATATGGGAACACAGAAGCTAATACTGCACGTGTTGCCGGACATTTGAATGTGTGCAGCGCGAGGTCTTCAGCCGTAACCAGCCTTTGTTTCATTCATCAGGTGGATCCAGACCTGGTCACTGTGATGCTTTCAGAAAAGTACTCAGAACTCCTCCCTGACATCTCGCAATTTGTTCTCCCGACAGGCTGTGACTGGTCCCACCCCAAGATGACGTCCCCCAAAAACAAAGCGAAGAAGAAACCGCCCAAAGACAGCATTACGCTGCTGCCGTGCTTTTATTTTGTAGAGGTACGTGTGGATTGGCTGTATTGATGAATCACCGTTTTGTATATATAACACTCCTTAAGCATGACTCTGGTTGAATCACTCACCTGCTGCAGATCTATCATGAGTGATCTGACCTGTGCATTGGCTTTCTCTGTGATGAGAACTGTGATGAAACATTTGATGAATCACCCCTTTCCAAGCAAATATTAGATGCTAGTGTCTCTGCATCGCCCTTGACCGTGATGTGCGCCTTCGTGTGTGCAGCTCCCCATCGTCCTGTCCTCCTTGGTTTCCCTGTACTTCCTGGAGCTGACAGATGTGCTCTCCCCGGCCACGGTGGGCTTCCGTTGTCATGATCGCGACCTCTCCATGCCCTACGTGGAGACGGGCGATGAGCTCATCCCACTGCTGATGCTGCTGAGTTTGGCCTTCGCTGGTCCCGCAGCTTCTGTAAGTCACATCGCACACATGTCGTTGCCATTGACGTCCCCTTAAATATTTGTTTCAGATAGTTATTTGTCAGTAAAAAGCGCTACCACAGCTGGAAACCAAACTAATGAGAGCAGGCCACGATAGAGGACTACATGTAGCTGCAGAGTTAAATGATTCATCTGTGTCGTTTTGTCACGGAGCAACACTTGTTACTTGCAGTCGTTTATTGCAATGTTCATGTAAAATATTTACTAGAAAAGCTTTTTAAGAGCCCAAATCTATCCATTATTTAAGTTACTGGGATCAAATGTAATCAGAGGATCAGTAACCTAATGTGTTTTCAGTTCTACGCATCTAAAACTCACACAGCACTGTTTACAGACGAACGTATAGATCAGGCAAATATGCAAACGCACAGCTTCGCAAACACTCACAAAGCAAAATCAGTGTTGTCCAACAAAAGCTGAATCAATAGACACTTATAAATACACACACCTGGCGTTCCGATACCCAAGCAAACACACCAGAGCGATCAATACGCACACACACACACACGCTGCTAATCCATCTGCGGCACGTAAACGAGCAGAGCTCGCCAACACATCTATCACTCGGATTGGAAGTGATCACTATTCGATGGCACTTTGCCCTCATTGTCTGCGCTCGCCAGCGACCGTGCACACGATTAGCAGGGAGGTACAGTAGCTGATGTTGCCATAGCAGCCGTTACGCGTGGACTATATGAGACAAACACAACCTCCCTAAATGTTTGGTGCCTGCTTTTCTCTCTCTGTGTGCAGATCATGATGGGAGAGGGCCTCATGTACTGTATGCAGTCCAAGCTGAGGACCTGTCCCAAGTCGGAGAGCAGCATCAACGCAGGAGGCTGCAGCTTCAACTCCTTCCTACGCAGAACTGTGCGCTTTGTTGGTACGAAGTTTTGAATGTAGCGGTGGTGTCACGTGCAACTCGCCTCATGATCAGACACCAGAATGACTCCTGTTGCAGTCAATTTAATGCTCACTGTGCTTTTTCATTTCATGCTTATTAATAGTTAGGAATAAATTACTGTTGTTTTTACCATAGAAACCAGGCCTTTGCTCAGACAAATTATTCTGCTAACTTACTGAGCCGGCAACTTCATTCTGCTTTTTAGAGCAGGGAAATAAGCTAATTGCACGCATTAAATGAAGGGTGACGTAAAGGAAAACAGGCGTGAGATAATGCGCGTATTATATCTCGAGGCGCACTTTAAGCTTTGAAGTGAAAATAGTAATTAATTCACCTTTCCAGACTTCACCGTCTGCGGAAAAACATCTAGAGTAAAGTTGTGAGATGTCGCTGCAGGTTGTTGGAGGAATTTAACAGCTTAGCGCGACACAACCACAAGGCTCCATCAGTGCTGTTCCTACCTCTCCCTCAGGTGTTCATGTGTTCGGTCTCCTGGCAACAGCCCTGGTGACAGATGTCATCCAGTTAGCTACTGGTTACCACGCGCCTTTCTTCCTCACTGTCTGCCAGCCCAATTACACGGCTCCGGGGGTGTCATGTGACAACAACGCCTACGTCACTCAAGACATCTGCATGGGAAAAGACCAGTACGCCATCCTGTCAGCCAGGTGAGACGCGGAGATTACACAGTAATCACAGAGGCTGCGCAGTCAGCTTTGCATTGTTACTCATCAGTCTTACATCAGTAAAGGCGAGCTGCAGGGTGAGGAGGCACTGGAATGTTTTGCGTTTGACAAGGATTACAGGTGATTAAAATAATCTTTTGTTACAGCTGGACTTCTTTATTAAAGACACGAAGCTCAGTATGTTGAGTGTGTCACTAAAGAGGTGAGCGTGGCTTTAGAAGAGACAGAGATCAGCGTGTAACAGACATCATAAGGGCATTAGACAGGCATAATACGTCCATACACACAGCGAAGATTACAGCTAAACGCTGCAGAGTTGAGGATAATCCCGGTGAAGAAATGCTCGTTTGTTGTGACACTGGTGAGGATCCTCCCTGACACAGTGCCCCAGTCCCTAACACGTGCTGCAATCATGAACATGAACTTGACGTTTTGGATTAATTAATTTATAGGGGGGAGTTGAGCAAATCATAAATTTAATCTGAAATAACAATCCCAACGTCCCAAATACCAAGTTTGTTCTTGAGGCAGTAACCCCGCTGAATTCAAGCAACGCCATCGTCACGGCAACGTGAATGAGTTTCTGCCTTTGCCGTCACTCTCTCATACCTAACTCTGCCCCTTTCTTCCCTCAGGAAAACCTTTCCATCCCAGCATGCAACACTCTCTGGCTTCGCCGCTGTCTATATCTCCGTAAGCACTTCTTGTTTTTCAGCTGTTTGCGTTTGCGTACCTGACGTTTTCATGTTGCTCATTTCTTTCAGTGTGTAGTCGGTTGATTCTATCTCACACAGTTTGTCTTAATATGTTTTTTTGTTTGTTTGTTTTAATCCCGACGTTTCTTCTTTTCTAATTATTTATTTGGTGGAATTTGTGTTGATGGTCTTTTCTTTATTTGTTAAGCACTTTGTGTTATTGATAACGATCCAGCTGATGTTTTAACAAACATCACTGGTGGCAGAATGAAATTAGCTTAATGTTAGCTATAACAAGCTCCTGGCCATATCAAAGCAGCCTCACTGAGCCCAGTGTTCATGCAGTGTCGCATCATGCTGTCCACTGCATTTACACGTTTATTTATTACAGCCTTTGTTGGGAATGATAGAATTCCACTCGTCTTCCCATCTTTTATTTTGGTGGTTTGCTAAAATGGGGCAGATAAGCCACTTCATTCAATAAGTGTTGAGGGGAAATTGAATTGCGTCGAAAGTAACTAAAACATCACAGTGCTGACAGGTTTTATTCCCCTCTTGCTTCAGGACAAGCAGGATTTGTATAGTCAGTGCTGGATGGACAAGCTTGTTAAAATGGATATTTTTGCAAAGCCTGCTTCTCTGTCACTCAGCTGTCTTCCACTTTATGTAAGTGCGATATGGAGAGAATGCCAATGGCAGATAAAACCTCTTCCTTCCCGGTTTGTTCTCCAGCATGCCTCCGTCCAAAAGTAGCAAAATCCACCAGAACAAATAAACTGAAATCACATCACCGTGATGTCCAATCCAGCACAGTCCTGCCTCCTTATATAGATAGTCCTGTCTTAAATGTAAATAATGCCATTTGTATTATATTTCCTTTGTATTTTGTTATTTCTGTCTGTTCGTGGCTTAGCCTTTGCTTATTTATATATATATACACGTGTCTCCGCAGATGTATTTTAACGTGAGCATCAACAGCACGACAAAGCTGCTAAAGCCGCTGCTGGTGTTCGGCTTCTGCATGGCGGCGGGCCTGGCCGGGCTGACGCAGATAACCCAGCACCGCAGCCACCCCATAGACGTCTACGTGGGATACGTCATAGGAGCTGGCATCGGAGTCTACCTGGTCGGTCAAACTCAAGGGCATGCAGGGACTCGTCTTGTCCCGGGGGAGCAGTTAACAACCGGCATGTGCGAAAGTAGTTGTAGTGTCTAATGAAGAGGTCTTGGTTTGCTGTGACCGCTCTGTGGCTACCTCTCCTCTCCTGTCTGTGAGGCTCCCTACTACTCTCTCCCATCAGTTCTTTGGCAGGATATAAATAGCCTTTTCTATTACGGAGGGAAGAGATAGAGAATGAATAATCCACTAAGAATTCCTTGGAACAATTTCACACTCGATTTTAAGAAAACTTGTCGTTGCCGTTTTGCACGCTTCCCTCCTCGCGTTTCTTCTTTCCTGTCATTAAAGGATGAATTCTGGGGGAGGGGGATGAGAGTGATTCATGCGGACCTCAGATTAAATAAGAGAAGGAGAGCTGCATATTCATGCACTTAATCCCAACAAAGATTAGAGGAAACATTTTCACCCTTCACTCTGTATCAAACTCACTTGGTGCTTCTGTCCCTTTGTTATGTCTCTTTCTCACCTCCCTCCTTGTGTCCCTCTGTCTCTCAGGCTGTGTATGCAGTGGGAAACTTCAAGGCATCAGAGGAAGATGCTTCCTCTTCACAGAGATTGGCCCCAGCTCATCAGAAGGACAGCCTGAGGGCGCTGAGTCAGCGCAGTCATGACTCCCTGTACAGGAAGACTCCCAGGGTGTCCGAGAGCAGAGAGGAGCTGGGCGCGGGGCTTGGATCTGGGGCCCGTAGTAAGGTGAGGAGGGAGAAGGCGTCCCTTGCTTCTCTCAAGCGAGCAAGTGCTGATGTGGAACTCCTGGCAACCCGGGGTCCCATGGGCAAGGAAACGATGGTAACCTTCAGCAACACCCTGCCCAGAGTTGCAAACGGCAACAGCCCCATCTCCCCGTCAGAAGAGCCGGTTGCCACGCAGCGTCACATGACCTTCCACGTGCCCTTTGACCCCCAGAGGTCTCGACAGCTGGTGTCGGAGTGGAAGCAGCGCTCGCTGGACGTTCGCAGCCAGAGCTCAAGAGAAGACGAGGAAGGAACAGACACAAAGGATGGAGAAGATGAAGGGGAAGTGGCAGACCAAACAATGCCTTCCTCTCTTTATCCCACGGTGCAAGCCAACAAGGGCACCGCCACACCGACCGGACCCAGGGTGGTGTTGGCTCCCCCACTGGTTCACATCCCTGAGGAGGCCTCTCGGCCGCCGCCCGTCTCCCCAAAAAGTGCCAAAACCCGTGCCAAGTGGCTTTCGCTCACCGAGGGAGGGGGCGTGAAAGAACCGGGCACCGGGCCCATTGCCGTGTCCACCCCCCGTGTGCCCAACACGCAGCCCAGCCAGCAAAGGGTCACCCAGGTGAGGCGCAAATTAGAGAATCAATGCTTTCAAATCATAACTCCCTTGTTTTAAGCAGTAATATTTCATACTTCAGTTTGAAGTGGCACGCAGCCAGAAGCACGGCTGGTAAATCTCTACACCTCTGATTTGTTTTGTGGGTAAAGTCACAACATGGACAAAGGCAATTTTATTGATTAGACTGAAATATAAAACACTCACAACATTCATTATAGTTTGACTTGAATCGTATTATATTTACCCCCACGGACAGTGATTGTGCTGCTGTTCTGCCCCAAGACCCTCTCTAGCACTAATTACAGGTTTTCCTCTGGCCTACAGGTGATAGCTATGTCGAAGCAGCACGGGCCCATCGGCTCGTCCACTAAGACGTCAGAGGGTGGCTCCTCCTCAGGCGGCGGGTCCAACTGCTCTGAGTCTCCCTATTACCGGATCCCGTCCGATCGAGACAGCTGCACGGGGAGCAACCCGGGGAGCGTCACCGGAAGCGGGAGCATCGTCACCATCGACGCCCACGCCCCTCACCACCCGGTGGTGCGTGTTTCGGCCGCTAACGGCAAGCCGTGGGAGTGGAGGAACACCATCAGCGGCAACATGATGAGCGCTGACGCCGCGGGGGACAAGCACCGCGCAGCCCTGCAGCGACAGGATAACATCAGTCACTACCGGGATTACCGGACGCTCCCTGGGAAGACGGAATCGCTGTGCTCCTCCTCGGCCGAAGCAGGAGCGGAGCTGCCTCCCCCACCTCTCCCCACTTCATCCTCGCCTCTTCCTCCCCCACCTCTCCCCACCTCATCCTCTCCTCTGCCTCCCCCACCTCTCCCCACCTCATCCTCTCCTCTGCCTCCCCCACCTCTCCCCACCTCATCCTCGCCTCTGCCTCCACCACCTCAGCTGTCGTCATCCCCTCTTCCACCTCCTCCAGCTCACTCATCTTCTTCCCCTTTGCCTCCCCCTCCGCTCCCAAGCTCCTCACCTATACCTCCACCTCTCCCTCACTCTCACATGCCACCACTCCATCATCCATCCTCTCAAATGCCTCCACCTCCTCCCCACTCTTTTTCTCAAATGCCCCCACCTCCTCACCCATCTGCTTCCCACATGCCCCCACCTCCTCACCCATCTGCTTCCCACATGCCCCCACCTCCTCATCCATCCTCTTCCCCATTGCCACCCCCTCCTCACCCATCCTGTTCCAACATTCTCTACCCTCAGCCACACCCCGACTTACCGATGGACGGCCACAGCCACATACTGTCGCGCTCCTCCACCCTGCCCCGTCAGCCTTCCGTCTCTGCCCGCAGCCATGCTGAGCAGGAGCACTACTACAAGGTCCTGCAGAATGAGAGGATGCTATAATAAATTATTGCGATATCAATGATTGTACTTTAAGTACTTAATTGAAATTGGTGGTTGTGGCAGGAGAAGAGAGATGTGACTTGAACAGTAACAATGAGGTTTAGGAGGAGATTCAGAGAGGTGGAGAGGAAGAGGCAGCATGTGTGGAGGTCTGGCAGCTCACACAGTCAGCAGGGGGTCTGGTTTTTCCCTTCCCATTACCTGGCTCTACAGACCGAACTGGGGAGTCAAGGAGAGCAGAACGAAGAATTAAAATCCCAGCTGACCTCTAGTTTCAACACGCACATCCTCTGTGTGTCTACAAGACGTGTTCAAAGGAGTAGCGGAAGAAGCTGCAGCTAAGAGAGAGATATCACAATGAACGGCCGGGGATTTGGTAAATCGTGTTTCCCTTGAGAAGGGGGATGAGACGGAGAAAACAAAACAACCACAGGCAAAGCTAGCTCTTCTCAAACTAGCGCAGCTGTTTGAGGATGCCAACCGTTACACACAGAGAATTTGCTCTTGTAACTAGCTGGAAAAAAAATATCATTCTTCAAAGAACCCGAAAGCTATGAATTAATGGAACGAGTGCAGTAATGTCAACTACAGGTTCACAAGAAACGAACCACAAAACCACGAGTCCTTTTATCCATCTGAATATAAAAATCTTGTTTTGGTGGCAAACAAATCAGTATCCACCAGAGAGAGACGGCTTAGGAAGTGTGACGAAGAGGAGGAGGGGTGGGTATGAGGAGGCTCGTGCACAGTTGGACACCCCTATACAGACATCATTGAAAAGATTACTGTTGTAAACACGAGAGGCGGTGGCGTGGAAAGAGTATTGTTCGTACAGGGATGAGCCAGACACTGTCTGTTGTTGCCATGTGCGAAACCTGCCGCAGATCGTGAAGCAACGTTAAGGAGATTACCGTTTGTTTAGCAAGCTCTTTCCTCCATCGCCCTTGCTCGACCCACTGGCAAATCACAATGGTGGCGGTGATGCTAATGGAAAGCTGCCCTGCCATTAGTGTAGCCGCCATCACCACCAACTCACACCGTGGGCTTGACTGTCTCGGTTTCGATCTGGTGCCACTTCTAACTTTGCACCATTTATAAATGGTCTGTAACTTCTTACTCTATGATTAATAATGGATTTCAGTTTTAATAGTGTAGATTTGGCTTTAACAGGTAGAACCTCGTGGGGCACAATTGAGACTACAAGGCAACCGTTTGTTTAAAATCCATTTTTAGAAAGTAATACCAAGACTTTAGTTCTTAAGCTTTGACATGAAACAAATATTTCCTCTGATCAGCATAACCAGCCAAACAACACCGTGACAGGAAATAACAATAGTTCCAGGCATAAAATACTGTAGCTGTAATAATCTGCTGGTGTTTTCCGGTCACTTCCTCCTCATGTGTATATTCATACCATGTTGTTTAAAGGTTTTATCTGGTAATTGTCATTTTACACATACACAGTTGTTTGATCCAAATATATTCAGTTTGATGAAGTTGCGTCGTTTTCGCTCGTACGCTGATCAGATTTTCAAACGTACAGAATCAACAGAATCTGGTTCCCGTCCACGTACCACAAACCGATGGATGCTGTAAGTGAAACACCGAAGGAGGAGGCTGCCGTAAATGGAACAAGCTGTAATTTTAAAACTTTTCAGATGAGGAGATAAAGTTGCTCGTCCGTTTGTGCTGCATGTGTGTACGAGCGTGTTTTTTATAACGTCTGTGCTTCAGGTATGCACCGTTACCTTTGACAGACATGCTGCATTTTTTCAGTGCTGGTGATTATTGTACTACTTTCCCCATTTTGACTGTAAATACTTGATATTACCTAATATTATTAATACTGTTATTACTTTGCAGTGCTTTTTTATGAGCTAATGTTTTCTATCTGTGGTGATGTGTAACAATAATAATGTTATTGAATAAAAAAACGAAGAATTCTTAACTGAGCAACTTGTGTTACTGAGTGTAAATGGCACAGCTCAAAATAGAGGCAGGGTCAATAACAGATGAGCTTTTACCACCACTCTAATGAAAAGGATCTTCTCTATTGATTGCTGGGTTATGAGTACGTCCGCGCTCGCTCGGGCCAAACTGGCACAGCTCACGCACAGTTGCAGTGCAGCATTTGGTCCTTTTCCTGTGGGCTGGTGTCATGTTTCCATAATGAAGTCTGGTACAATTCTGGTCACTTCCAAATGTCTTGCAGGGATGCAGCAAAGCTCTGGCTGTGACTGATGCATGTGAGCAAGAAGTGGGGGAAATTGGGTCCCCCCCGTATGAGTAGATGCCTTTTTGTTGGAGCGTGATTTCTGTGCATTATAATTGTGTGGATAGTTATTCCTGTTTTGTGCTGTTTTGCATGTGCTAGTGCTTGTTTCTGATTGTATGCATATGTAAGTGCTGCAGATCATTGAGCTGTGTGATGAGACCAAAGAGGCAGTGGGGGTGCAGATGGTGTACTGAGGCCTGAGGACAGTCCGCCTGCCCATGACTCACACTCGAGCCAGAAGCTCTCTCTCGCTCTCCTTTCTCTCCTCGGTGGCACAGAAAGCACAACACAACAAGCACGTTTGTGTGTGTGCGGCTGCAGGAGGCAAAACAAAATGCACTGAGCTGTCTGCATGCATGTGTCTATTTTTACGACTGTGTGCTTGCGTACTCGTCTGTCTGTGTGCGCGCGTCTGTCCAGGGGCAGCTGCTGATGTACCGCTGCAGCATCATTTTGTCTGCTGACATCACTCCCACCTCCCTGTGGTCCTAGAAGAAAGGGACTGTATGCTTTGGGTTCTTTATATTACTGACTAAGCGGTTTGTAGTCAAAAGTGTCATAAAGATCATTTTACCTGCAGATGGATTAATATAGCAAGTAATATTTTCTATAAATACAATACTGATCCTTTTAACCTGACAAGCTTGTCTGGTCTAAACTATCTTGTCTAGAGACTAAGTGACTGCACGGGTAATACGCCCAGTCGTTAAAGAGTTCATGATGTATCAGGGTTAACGCTAAAGGTGAAAGGCTTTAGAAATCTCTATAACGTGATGGTTCTATTTCTGGAGCCACAGTAAATTAGGCTGAATGTCACAAAGGCTTATTAAACCATGTTAGAAATCCTGTCGACCCACCAGACACGGACCTGGTAGCGAGTTCCCAAACCGTAACCAATGTTAATGTGCCAGTCAGCTGTCCCACAGCTAAGGGCTAAGACTGACATTTCTAGGAGACTGGCAACTCTGAGTCAGGCTGCATTTCCAGAGCGTGTTTCTATTTTGAGGCTGGCAACAGGAGGTTATTCCTTTATATAAATATGTATCTCTAACAGCAGGGGTATGGACTGGTATCAAAGGTGATAAATACACCAGTTGCACTGTTACAGCTCAGCTGGGAGTCTTGACATATTTATTAGAAGGTTGTCCTCACCTCCCAAGGCAACCGTTGCTTTTCAATCTTAAACGTACTGATTTCATTCTTATGAGTTGGAGCCAGTTTTGTTTTCTAACTGAGCCAGATTCCAGTCCACAGTCGATCTGTGAGCATGTACACAAACAGCAGCGCTTTGCTGTCAGCTTGTTAATGTGACATGTGGAAACATGCAACAATTAGGCAGGTACCGCACTTTGACTGTAGGACATTTCGTTGCATCCAAGGAACCAGTTGTAGCAACTAAGCACAGAAACATTTAAATGCCTGGCTGACAATCTGTAAATAAGGCTGTTTCTAAAAATTCTTCAAAAGTTGGCTTTGCAGAGAAGCAAGACTTTCATGTGACGTGTGAAAACTCCGCTGGTAAGCAGAGGATGTATGCGAGTCCCGTTCTCCCACCCCCTCCCTGCTTCTGCAGTTAGACTGAGGTGTCTGCTTGGCTTCCTCTTCATGCCTCCCTGTGTGGACCTGAGGAGATAGCGAAGATGGGAGAACTCACAGTTATGTATGTCCATGAACATACAGAAGTGTCAAAGCTCATGTCTAGAATTAAAACAGAGGTCCTTCCACAGATACTCAGCCCCTCATACACACTCAGGCCTCATGTTGCAGAGACAGAGGCAGGGGAACAGTGCAGCGTATTAGAGCATGAGTAGGCTGATCTGTCTGTGGACTACATGCATGAGTAAGACTGTACTGTACATGGCTTCAGCGCCCTGCGGCTGATGGGTCGTAACACACTGGCACAGTTATTAGACCAGACCAGTGTGTGTGTGGGAGAGGGAAAAAGACCGTTTGACAAATAGTAAATTCCTGGTCTTTATTTTGCTCTTTACGCAATAATTTTAATATTCATAAATTTATGTTGCGTAAGAATTTATGAGAGTGTATGTTGAGGGCGTCTGGGTTCTTCATGCAGCTACAACATATTGACCACAACCCGTATCTGTCTAGATTTACCTTGACTAACGTGTTTTCTTCTTTCATAAATATTTCTCCTGCCAGCAAAATTGTCAGACGTGTGAGTCTTGCGTGGCAGCTCCTGGCAGAGGATCATGGACCCTTACAACCATCTGACCCAGTTTCAGTCCTCGCATCCCCACAGTTAAGATACTGAGGGACATCGTGCATTACACACACACACACACACACACTTTGCAGATACACAATGCCCATGTAGCTAACACAAGCATTTCTCCAAAACAGCCAATAATCCAGCATGAAAAAAGATAATTAATCCAGTGTCGGTCTGGGAGCATTGATTTAATGAGTAAATGTGAAAACTGGAACTACAGTCTTATGTGCTCATGCCTGTGATTAGTAACAAACAGAAAAATCTTTGTAACTGGCTTTAAATTTGTATTTTCTAGTCTGGTCGTCATCCTTCAGTTATGCATCATGTCAGGGCAGTAAGTGATGATCAGTTGTCAAAGAGAAGGGAGGGCAGGAATCAAGGAAGGATTAGGAAAGAGAACGACACGGAGATAAGGGATGAGACACTATGAGACACTGAGGCCTAGAAATAAAGACAAGAAATGAACGAAGATTTAAAGGGGAATTAAAATAAATGGGAACAAAGTGGAAGCAAGGCAGTGACGGATGGATGGACCAAACTGAAAACAATGTAGTAGACAAAGAGGGACGTGCATAAGCAATTAAGGTGGGAAAGCTAACAAAGATAAACTGAAATGTTTTGTTTTGAGTGAGAAATGTTTCCCACGTGACTTTATAAGTGAGAGACGGGAATAAAAGAGCCGTCGCTGCAGAGGGGCTGCATTGCATCAGCTGCTGACCTGCATCACAGCCACCGATTAACACATTGTCACATCTGATGCCAACTTGATCCAGTACCAGAGTGAGGGAAATCCTAATGATGGCACGGATGAGAGAGAGCAGGAACACAGCTGTGGGCCTGTTTGTGCAGCGAGGGACAGTGACAGTAGGTGTGCAGCTAATGAAGCCGTCTTCTACGGACACATTCGTTAGCGCGCGCACATTTCACACTGCGTGACCCTCGTTATTCCCCTGTGGATTTACAGCCACGGGCTCATGTGCATTTGTGTGCATATTTAAAAGCACAGTCAAATTGGCAGAGCGGATTCAGACGGCGGCTAAACACTGGCTTTCATTATTCATGTCTGGCTTAGTGAGAGTAGTTACAGCCACGGAGAGAAGTGTAAAGAAAAGAAGAAGTGAATTAAAGAGACAGGAAGGAGAGAATTAGATAGAAATGTGGCCATTTAGTGAAACGGCTCATTACAAACCAGAACGACAAAAAAACTACAAAAGATCCTCCAGCTCCCACACACACCCACATACGCAGGGAGGGGAAAACAAACAACACACAGCAGCCCACAGAGGCTGGTCCGTACGAAGGCACACGGCAACAGACAGTGGAGAGAAGGGAAGCATTTTGGCATTTTTCTGGCCCAGTGCACCGACGGTATTCCAGGATGGAAGACACGCTTTATATTCTTCTCCCCCAGGCCTCAATCTGCCTTTCAGCTCCCTCCCTCGGCACTTGGTGTCTCCTTCTCTCTCCCTCTCTTATCCATTCACGTTCTCGTCAGCCCTCCCTCCCTCCTGCCTCCTCGCTGTGGATTTACACCCGCCGCCTCCAAATTCCACTCAGTTATTTTCACTTTGGGTAATTTTTATTCCTGCGATGTTTATTCATGAGGTTCTGAGAGAGAGATAAGAAGCCAAGTGCTGAGCAGGCCCGGAGGGCTGCAGGGCTCTGAGTTAATAAACACACCCGCAGTTTACGTGCACCTGGAAAAAGCCACTACTGTATGTTCACATTCCAACGTGGCTGCTAAATATTTTATTTAAATCTATCAGGGGGAAATTTATCAAGGAGAAATCCTTTTTTAAAGAGACATCATTCCCACAACATGTCTGACCCTCATCTGTCATCAGTGTTTATCATGATGTCATGCCACACACACGGCGAGGGAGGTGGGGAGGTTGTGTTTCTTTTCCAGAACCACTACCCACGCATCATTTTTTTGCATGTTGTCTTCCGAGTGGCTGCTGAGTGCGTAAAATAGCTGGAGGGAGCGGCAAACAAGAGACGTGATGTACATGATGTCAGAATGAGGCACAGAGAAAACTTCCATATTTGCTTGTTGCGATTGTTTCTTGTTGAGCAATTGCTTTGTTTTTGTCTCTACTCTTTCCACAGATGTGATTCAAGCTTAACTGGAAACAACTGATGTCACATACATGCATTTACTCAAGGTCCGGTGAGTTTAAAAGTGTAACGCTTAAATCACGAGTGCAATTAAAAGAAAACATTTATTAAAGCCATCTTACAATATTCCTTAGTGCAATAAATTATTACCATTGCAATAATATTTAAGAAGCGATCTAATTTATTAGTGCATTATACATTTAAAATAAATATCCATATGAACCTAGAAGTTGTTACGTTTTACAGGCCACACGTGTGTGACTCGAGCGCCACCTGCTGGATGTTTACTGGAGGTGCTAGATGATTTGTGGATGCAGATGTGCGATTAAAAAAACAGGTCAGACAGAAAATGTAACTTTGATTGCAAAACCGATGCAAATATAGATATAATAACATAGTTTATCGCATTTTAACGTGTTTCCAGCTAAATAACCAATAAATGTCAGAACTATAATGAAGCTGCGCTGTAAATGATTGTTAGAAGCTGTGAAGACGTTCAGCCTCATTACTTATGTAACTAAACGCCGCTGAACGCAATAACAGCCCGGGCAGCCCTGCCAGTACCTCCTTCCACCACTAGATGGACACGTGGAGCAGCAGAACTGGAAGAAGGGTCCTTTCTCCTCCCGCATGAGATCTGTCTACACCTCTGCCCTGAAGACGAGGGCCTGGTTCCGTGGACGGAGCCTGGAGGAGAGCCAGCAGGGCCCCCGTTTGGAGAGGAGGGCCTACATTTCAGCCAACTCGGGAAGTCAGGGCCCCCTTTATCTCCACAAGGCGCAGGAGGCGTATCCCTTTTCCCCTCTGCACTCCCCTTCACATACCACTCTGACTCTCATTCTCTCTCTCCCTCGCCCCTACACTAACGAGACTACAACCTGCTTCAGACGACGCCCCACAGCCCGCGAGATTTACGCCAAGAGCGGAGCCAAGGTCTTCGTGCGTAATAGTGCTGTTTTTCTCTCCTGAGAGGAAACTATTGGGCTTTTTATTATAGTCAGGCTGCTCGCGGCATCACCTCAGCAATTAGAGAAGGGGTGCCAGCCAGAAGACGAAGGGGAGAAGGAGGAGGAGGAGGAGAGGAAGGGGTGTTGGAGTATCCAGAACTGAGGCTCAGAAATAAACAAGAGGGCACCCTGTTTGGAAGACGTCTGCGGCGGGGAGCGACAGAGATCATCAACTGAGTAAGTCGTGATACACGGCGCGGTGGTTGTGCTCGTGTTTTCGTGGCTGACCCGCTTTGTTATTTTTGCAATATTTAAGCTTCCCACCTTCTCGGCAGCATCCTAGAGGGATGCCAGAGCCGGACACGGGGAGACGGGGATGCATTTACAAATGCGCGCACCGAACGCGTCTAGTGAGATCCATTAAACGCTGATGCAGAAATACGAGGTTACAACTGGTTATTGCGAATTCATCGTTCGAGGGATGCACAGTCATAATAACAAGTGGCCGCAGAAACGGGGGGAAACGAGCTGCGTTTTATGTGATGTCAACATCCTCCCGCATGCCCAGAGGGCCGCTTACTATACTTCCAAGGCTACCGCCAGGCCGACAGGTGTAACAGGACGACATGTTTACGCGGATGCCTTTGAGCATCCATCATGTCGTATCGATCTGTGTGTGAGAGAGAGCGTTTCAGGATGTCTCTCTCTCTCTCTCTGTCTTTTTTTTTGCATCGGCGGTGATTTTCCAGCGGCGCCAGCCGCGCATCGCCGTCGCTGCACGGGAGCGAGATGCTGACTGGCTCCAGCCTGCGGTGGAGGAGAAGAGAGGAGAGTAACGGGGTATTCTGTGATGTGAGCAGTCTGCTCCAACATGGCGCGCATGAGCTGATAAAACCTTGGCCATTACATACTCGTGTCTGGAATTTACACTGTGTGAGACAGCGCATCTCAAAGTGAACTGAGGTTCAGATATCTCATCCTACGTTGCCATTGGTGACAGAGTTTGGCGTCTCCATCCTCTAGGCATGTGTTTACATTATGGTTCTGTTTCTATTTCAGCCTCTGAATAGAACAGTGTCACCTGGACCAACTCTATTAATTTGACTGGGATTTCTGTAGTTATGTTTGATCACAGCAGGTAGAAGAACCAGACAAAGAGTGTTTGTTTGGTCTTGTGTTCATTGTTTCTGTCCCAGGTGTCTGCTCTGTGATGTGACCCGGCTGTTGTGGTCAACATCTTTGTGGACCATCAAGTGCAATAGAGCACAGAATCCATGAACAGACAGCAACACAGCTGCTGGGCCAGTGTTTCTGAGGGGGTTCACCACAGGACACCAGCTCTTTGTTTTACCGGGCTAAATAGCTCGAGTGAGACCGGTGTGATTCCTGGAAAGCGTGAGAAAATATGCAAAGTGAAAGAGACTGGATGGTCTGTAAGTGCAAAGACTTCCAGCATGTACTGGCCTCCGGTTGGGCTCTCTGTGCTGCTGTACTAACATTTCTAGATCCAGCATAAAAGCACAACATAGAGCTGTGTCTCATCAAGGGGCACAGAAGAAAGAATTATGACCCCGAGCTAGAAAATAAAGACAAGAATCACAGTGCTGTGGGTTTCTGAAGATCCTCTCGCCTTTCACCCAGGTGACGTTATCTGGAAGCGGAGTCAAGGCAGCTTTGGTCTGAGGAGTTGTGTGGAATGCTGACATGTTTTAAACCAACAAGAAATGCGTCGGTAAACGTAAAGATACTGTCGCTTAGCCACATATATTCACTTATTGCATCACTAGACTGTGTTTTGTTCGGGTACAAATGCTAAAAGAAATGGAAGGAAGGTTTACGGCATTAGCTCCACTGCGTTCTCATTGAATTGCGTTAGCGAGTCATGTTAAATCCACCACAGGCCTCCGCGTGTTCGTGCTGGAGCTGTGCAGCTATATTCGGCCGCTGCTCTGTGTTGTGTCAGCAACTCACAGCAGAGCTGACAGCATTTGTGTTGTCCCAGTCGTCATTCTGCATCGTGGCGCTGGACGGCCACATTTGTCTGTGTGTGTCTCCAGTCTGGCAGGCTGGGCCCTGGGATGTATCTGCTTTCACTGATTTAGACAGAGGAAATGGGATGGGATCCGGAAAGCTGTTTATTCATAAGCATGGCCTGTGAAAAATACGGTGACATTCTCAGTTGCTTCCACTGTGTCGCCGAAATAATTAGTCGTGGTGGTTTGTGCGCGCTGCATCACACCAGTGGGAGACATTTGTACTATATACCAGTGATGCCTTTACATATTGTTGCCCCTGAGTCCAAAAATGTGTTAATGCGGGTTTAATATTTACATTAGTAGCAGGACTGAGGTTTTTTAGCATCTTTACAAGAGGTTAACAGGGATGTCACAGGTTCACATCCTGCCCAGAGGGAGCAGCCCTAGAGGAGTGGATATTGCTAATTACCCTCGCTGACCTCGCTGCCATTAAGAAAGCAGCCATGCAGTGGTTATAAAATTAGATCAGGAGACTGATCTTGGAAAATGAATGACATGCGTTAGGCCTGTACCGCTACGCTGGCGCGCTGAGCGCTTTGTGGCGTACGGTGAACGACGAGGTGGACGTGAAAGCTGGCTCAGCGAGCACGCAGAGCGATAGGGAGGAACATCTGGGCACCTAATATGATGTGATATATCATGATTCAATCCACCGTCCACGTCTGTGCCTCTTGGAAAGTCACTTTCTCTCCTCACTGCTTTGTCATGACAGATAAGGGAAAAGAGGATTTGTTTTTTACACTCACTTCCTAAGAGATAGTCTGTCTTCTGATAAACTGTCATTTTTAGCCACTAAGCCGTTTTAATCCAGAGAGAATTGTACTTAGCAGTGAGCATCGTGTGTGTGGCCTTTTCACCCCACCCAACCTTAAACGCCCACACACTCATATGACCGTCATAAGCAAACAAGAAATCAAAAGCGCTATTGATAAGCTCCGTACTCGGGTCATCCAGACACATTTTCACAAATGAACGTCTGGTTAAGGAGAATGAATATTAGGTTTTGTCATGATACTACAGGTTGTAGAGATCAAATACACATAAAGGATTCCTGAGTCTCCTGGGAGCCTTGGGCTGGAATCGGGCCCCTGTCGTAAGGGGAGGTGCCTCTTCGGCCTAATGGTTCCTGTGTTGACGCTGAAAGGCCAGTCCAGAGGCTTCCTCTGCCCGGATATGAACGTAGTGTGCTGACTGAGCAGACAGGCAGAGAGTACAAAGGAGAAAGTCGGCTATGGAAATTGACTTTGTGTGAACATTAAAGGCCTGGAGGCAGGTTGATGCTAATGCTGTTAAAATGCTTTCACAACAAGTTGCTGACTAAGGTCAGAGACACACTGACATGCCTGGTCTTCAGTGTCTTGACCAAATTGCGCCTGGTTTGTTGCTAAACAGCCGCATCTTGTCACATTTTCATGTTGTCTTTGTTGAAACTCTTTCCTTTTTTACGTCAAAGCCAACTTGTGCATCGCTGTTTGCCAGAGGTTGTCTCGTATTATTGGAAATGTCAGACGTCTCCCTGATCCATTCTCATTCTCACAGTCTCCAAGCTGAAGCGCTGTGTTTGGGCCTCTGTGCAGCAGTGGCGATTAAAACCCAGGGATCAATAAAGTGTCAGGAAGTCTCAACCTACATGTCCTCCACATTTAAAAAGTGACAAATACAATTTAACAAACTCACTGCCGTGGAAAGTTAAGTCGAAATTGGTCAAGTGATGAAACATGTCTCAGGTCAGTGTGTTTGAACCGGTTTACAAGGGACGCAACGAGAACAGGTTGCTGTTGTGGGCAGTTCGATGTGAGATGAAAACTGATGAGAAGGTGGGAGTGAAGGCAGAAAAATACTCCCAGGTCAAATCTGGATGAAGTTGCGCATGACGTGTATGCGTCACACCAAGCGAGTGGTCAAACGGCATCTAAAACTCACTCCGCCTCCACACAGTTCTCATGTGAGGATTAGTGGGAGTTGGGTTTGCTACCAGCTGCCTTTGTAGAGTGCAGCACTGTGAAGACGTGTGCTACGCTGGGTTTCAGTTATACGTCTGCTGAAGGTTTGACTGGTCTGTTGCTTCTTGTTGATAATAGAGAAATATTTTGGGGGTTTTCCCAGGTCGTTACCTTCTTGTGGGACGAGTGTGTTGTCCGTACTGTCATCTCATCCACATCGCAGCCTGTGTGCGCTTCATTTTTCACATTGCGCAGTTTTTCGCTCTGCTGCTATTTATCAGCGACCTCGTGGGGAAAGGCTCTTTACCCTCTGCCCCCTGGAATACTAACATGTGACCTCCGCTGACTTCCTCTAGCTTTTTTTGGCTCGTACTGTTAGAGATAGGAGGAGGGAGCACGGCATGTGTGGTGGTGGAGGAGTCCTGGTGTTTGTGTGTGTGTCCAGGGCAGAAAGGCAGCGAGGAGCATTGTTGTCCCTGTGCTCTTGGCCTGAGGGAAGGAAGACGTGGAAGAGAAAGAAGTGGCACTAGGACACAGCGAGTGTGAAGGGGATTTGAGATTAGGTTTGTCTTCCACAGTCTCTGAGTTTTCCTACGTGGGGCTTGGGTCATTAAGCTCAAGAGTCGTTTTCACATCATCATTCTCTCTGAAGTGGAGGCTTTTTCTGTTCTAGACACAGTACTGTGTCTTTCCAGCCCTGAGATAAACTATTACGCACTCATACGTCCGTGTCCACATTTAAAAATAGAAAAAATCAACTTTCGTTTTCCTAATATGTAAACAGCAGTTTGTTGTGTGTGAACTGATGACTTCACAATATCCACTAAAAAGTAGCACCTGGGTTATTGGAAAATGCAGCTTCCACAGACCTTTTGCTTGATCTCACGTTCGGTGATGGATTCGTGTGTTTCTGAATAAATGAAAACGTCACTAATCGGTTAACGAGCCTGCAACTAGTTTTTACTGAAAGTCATTGAAATGCTCACGTGTATTGTGATTTTGTTTTCCATTGTTACTGTCTGCCTTTATGTCACACATGACCATGACCAGCCACTAGTACCAACAGATAGAGGCCGTAGCTGTCCCAGAGTCAGTCGTGCAGCATGAATATTAATGCTTTTGTTTGAACATTGAACTGTGGGACACCACAACCAAAATATACTGTCACCTCTCACCAGAACCATTAATGTGGTAAAAACTGCATCTAATTTGGGTTTAATGTGTTTTGCCTGGTTGGTGGAAGGAAAACTAATTTCTGTCTCGCATTAAAAGCTATTTTAATCCTAGGTGATTCAACACTCGATCCCTAAAGAAAGGCGCGCGATGGGACTGTTATTCCTACAGCCCCACAGACATAGAGGTAATCACTTTTGCTGCATTTAGAGCCGGTACTGTAAAGTGACCACCAGCGGACCATGAGCACAATGCAATTAGAAGAGGATGTTGGTGTTGCTCCACGGAGGCAGTTAATGTGTTCCTGGAAATGCAGCATCAGTGCACTCAACAGGGACTACAGCTGTTCAGAGTCCCTGACTTCTTCTGCCATGCGCCTCACACACACCCAAAGGTTGTTGTCGGTGACCACGTCCTCTGACTAGTGCTTCCAGTCTATTATATTCATCTCTATTTCTGCTGGCCTCTCTGAAAGCAGCTGGTGTCCTTGGATGTTTTCCTTTCTCGGACATGAATTGAATTAGTCTTCTAACTAAGCTGCAGAGATAAATGTCTGTGTGTCTGCTTCGCTTTCTCCTTGTCTATATTTTATGAGCGAGGAATGAGTTTGAAGGCTCACAGTGCTTGAGCCTGGGGGGCAGCTGTAGCTCACGTCTTTGGGCGGTCGTCCAAAAACCTCAGACTTGGTGGAGGAACTCGTGGCTCCTCCGGGCCACGTGTCAAAGGTCGTGAGCAAAGATAGTTTGTTTGGAGACTACAGGTGCCCTGCGTTAGGCAAGTGACATTGATGAGTAATGTGAGAACCTGTTGAGTCCACGCAGTTTCAGCGCTGCGTCGACCCCACTCGTGTTCCTGACCCTTCCCAGTTCAGGGGGACAGGAACCAGTGCGTGCAGGCCTCCTTCATACCACCATGAACTGATCCAGATGAGTTCCCAGATGCTCCGTTGGCTACTGGGACTGCCCGTCTGCCACCGTAACCCGAGGGCTGGGAAGGGAAGGAGCTTTAGAGTGACAATGTAGAAAGCAAAAGCAACATTAACATTTGCAGCTATATTTCATTACTGGCATTTGTCGGGTTGTGTTTTATAAAGAAATGTGTCTAGACAAAGTGCGTGTGTATGTGTTTGCTGGGTGGGTTGATCAGATGATTGTGGTTTAACTTGTCCTCTGAATGGGCACCATGTGATGGCTTTGTGCTCGACCCGAGAGCCAAGATTCCCGCTGCCCATCCATATGACAGCCCTGAGGTTCTGGTACTGACTGAACACTGAGCTAACAAGCGTGGCCCGGTTTGGTTAATAGATGCCTTTGTGTGTGGGACATTTTCAATAAGGTTGCAGTTAGACCACGTCTGAAGCGAAGGGAGATTTTACATCATTGTAACATTATAACAACACGTAGTCGGGAGATGATGCACTGTCCCTGGTCTCTCACCGAGAGTGGAAAGTCAAACCCCGGTGCTGCTGGACAGTGGCGGTGATGCAGACATTGTGGCGCTGATAACTGCAGGGAAAGGATGAGGCTGAAGTTAAAATAGCACATTCGGCCTGTTACAGGGGGTTGATGTTGTGAGCTTTGTCCCAATTCACAGTGTTTTCCTTCTGGCTCAGCTCTGCCTCTGTCCATGCTCCATCCTGGAGCTCTGGTCTGGAACCTATTAAAGCAGGAATCTCCAGCAGCGCCCTTCCAGCACATTTGCATGCCTTCACTGACTCTCCTTGACAAGAAGGACACACTGGTTCAGGGCAAACACACAGACATATAAGCTCAGCCACTGGGAGGCCATTGGCAGGTAATGACAGGTGAACGAAGGCTGCAGTCAGGAAAAGCTGTTTGTCGCTTTGTGCGACGTGTGGCGCTGTGTGCGTTTGTAACGCTGTCCCTCTCCCCGTCTCTCTCCATCAGGATGTCGGAGGTGTCACAAGAGGAGAGACTCCAAGCCATCGCCGTAAGTTGTTTGTAGACAGACACCACACATGCTCTGTCTGTTCTTCTGTCTCACACACACACATAGGGTGCAAGTCAGGCCACGCTGATAGCTGAAGGGAACAACAGAGCGTTGCTGCTTTTCTGGATGTGTCCGGTCGTCTTAACGACTCAGCCTTTTAGACCCAGTCTCCTTCACCCATTAGTGGACATCGAAGCTAATGCAGAAGCAACAGCTGCCTTTTCTGTCTCTCCTCAGTCTCTCTTGCCTTCACAAGGGTCTTTGAGGCTCTGAGTCTGTTTTGTCTGTTTATGTCTTGCCTGCCACTGTTTCTGTCTAATGTAATTGTAATATATTGTATTGTACTAGTCTTAATCAATACAGTTTTCAAGTAAGTAATTTAGAATTCATGAGCATGGACATGGGAGTGATCTTAATGTTTTTGTGCTGATGCAGGAGAAAAGGAAGAAGCAGACAGAGATTGAAAACAAGAGGAGGCAGCTGGATGACGATCGACGGCAGCTCCAGCATCTTAAGGTACTGCACCAGTCGTGATTGGGCCACACCCCCGAAAAGAACACGCAAATGTAACGTCCACAAACATTCTCATCCAGAGATGCAGCCAGAGAATCTCCAGCCAAATGTTTGCACAGACTTGTTCCTGCTTTGCAAAACCACCAACGCCTTCGCTTGCCTAACACTTTAATGGGCTTAGTTGTGGCTGCTGGACACATGTTTCCAGTTACATGAATCCGTTCCAGAGGAGACATCCATCCTTGAATCGCTGAATCAGGTTTTTGAACGATGAAGGAAATGTTCATGTCAAGACTGTACGGCTTCAGTTTCATGCCAACACCAACAACCAACATCACAAAGGGCATGTAAATTGTCTCAAGCTGAAATAAGCTGATTTAGGATTCAGATTTGTGTTGTATGACTCAGAATCATTACACTGATAAGATTAATGTATTAACCAACTTTTGCACCTAAACTCCAACTCGTGGTCAGACCCGTGCTCTCCCACACAGCAACGTTAAACTCAGCAGTCCCTTTTAAAAATATCAGTTGCACACAGTGAGATACTCCCGAACCGCTGCTGTCACGGAATGTTCAGAATGGACAGCAGATAACACCAGCAGCTCCCCCGCGCGCTGTTTGTGCACACGTTGAAATCTGCATGCGTGTGGACACTCATTATATCAGCGGCCAGGCTTTTGTCAGCGTATGTGTCAGCGCTATCAAAGCTATTTCAGCCCGGGACAATTCAGCAGGTCACAGATAACAGCAGAGGTTGCGCGGTACAGTAAAGTGCCCGTGACCTCTGCGATTGGCCCTTGCGTGCTCCCACTTTTTCTATTTACGGACCAAATTTTTGTTAAGTGTGTATCTGCATGTGCGTACGTTTTTGTGTGCGCTGCTTCATAAAATAACATTGAAGCTCCAGACAATGCAGAGGGCCTTAGCAGAGGAAACAGATTTTTGTCCCACTCCCACCAACAGGAAACCCCTCTTACACCCACCGCACCCCGCATTTGTCTCACACACACACACACACACACACACACAGAGGGGAAATGTAATCACGCTGTACAGGAGCATTAGAAGGTTCTTTGTGCAAACCACAGCAAGTGTTCCTTTTCTGGAGTTCTCGTGTGGACAGCCCAATAAAGTCCCAGTGTACACAGCACATCTTATAACAGTGTACCTGTTTCACCATTAGGTCACTTCAGTGCAGGATCGCACACACACACATGCGCTCACGGTGTTGACAGCATGGCGAGATGAGGTAATGATGTTAACACAGAAAGCATTAATAGGAGCTCTGTTTTTAATTAGCTTGGCAGGCACGATGGCGCAGCCAGCAGGGCCTTTAATTGGGATCTGAATGTCAACAATCGGCGTCGTCTGAAAATGCAAAACGCGCGTATGAAGTGTAATGTCAGGAAAAGTAAACACCTGCGATTAGTTTTGACGCACTTAACTATTTACTTACAGTTGAAGCCATTTAAGGAACAGCTTGATTTGTGAACATGTGCTTGTTTGCCTTTGTGATGAGAGACATTGTGATGTAAATTGGAGTCAGATGAACTTAGCTCAGCTTTGCACAAAGGCTGGAAACAGCTAGTCAACATTATTCTTAAAGTTAACAAAATATTTAGATTGATGTGCAAGTGAGTTTTACTAACCCTTTACTGTCTAGAGGGAGAGATGCTAAATGGATACCGGCAGCTGGTCAGTGCATTTGGATGGACGTGTGTGTGTGTGTGTGTGTGTGTGTCACAGTTCCGCCCTTTGTCTGCTACGTTAGCAGCTTTTACCCCAAAGAACAATAGCGAGAGACATAACTTCAGCGTTTCAGCTTCACGACTGTCTGTGTGTGTGTCCACGCGTTTGCGCACACATGAGTGATGTCAGGCTTTGGGGCACTAGGGTGTGGTGAGAAAACGAGCAAGAGCGAGAGAGTCGAAGGAGAGAGAGGGAAGGATTACATTCAGTACCCAAGAGACCGTGCAGGGCTGGGGTTTGAGCAGTGTTGAATTACACCGTGTGAGTGTGGGCTGCAAAGCTCTGTACAGCTCTGGGGCTGAATTACTCAATGAAGAAAGTTGGAACAGAACAGACGCTGTCACAGATAACAGCAGATGAGCACGAGTAAAACAGAGCCACATGATGACATTTACAGGCGTTTTTGAGTTCGTGAACTTTATAAGGGCTTGACAAAACAAAAACAAGAGCAATGGGTGGGGGTCGAGTCAAAAGAGAAAGAAAACGTGGAGAGAGACGTTTTTTCTGTAGAATTTCTTGTTGCATCACTAGAGAGGAATTCACGCACCGGCCCAGATTTTTAGCCCAACTTGTGAAAACGGGAACTTTTTCTCGCACTTTTCCATATGGCAGGGGCGTCTTTCACTGCTCGGTTTAACAGCTGCGAATAAGGCGCACTGTTATATTTACTTCAAAGCATGCCAAGTATTGGCTTTGATATGAGTTTATCTGCAGGAGGGAATGTAGATCTGAAGTCAGGAAAGGAAGCATGCGTCTTAGAACAAAACGTTATGTTCCTGTGTTGTTGCTTTTTAATTAATATGTAACAATTTCATTCAAATATCCTTTCCTGGAATTAACTTTATCTTCAATAATTACATGGTTTGTTTTAGATATTGATCTAATCTTTGTCAAACTCCAGGAAATGTTTGATGTGGTTTACGATTAGGGCTGCTTTATCTTTATCTTTCTATGATTTATGTCAACCTGTGCTCAGCTGAGTTTAACAGGAGAATTACAGCTTAGTTTTCCTTTTGCAATTCAGTGCCAGAAGCCTTGATGCTCTGGCTGGGAGCCATAGTCCACTTGGCAATAACAAATTGGCAGCAATTTGTGACAGACTCACTGTGAGTGGCAGCAGAGAAGCGCTGGACAGGCTCCCTGGAAGATTCTTGTGCAGATCAGCTGAAGAGTTTGTCTGAGAAAAATGAATGAAGGTGTCACGTAATTACATGCAATATTTTGAAAGATTGGAAAAGCTGCTTGTCAATTAACCATCTGCTGCACTAATAAAAGAAATATGATCAGTAGTGTTAATGCTCAGCAGCATCATGTCCAACAAATCTGTTTGTCATGCTGACTTGCAGTCAAAGGCACTGAGGGAGCGCTGGTTGTTAGATGGAGCTCCAGCAGAGGAGGAGACTCAGAAGCGCCTGCACGAGGACGAGGTGAAGACCAAACTCCTGGAGCAGGTCATCATCAGGTCAGCATCTTAAAACCTCACAGCAGTAGACTTTTAGTAGAGGTTGATGTCTTGCACCCAGGTTTTAAGATATGTTGGTGATGTTTTGGTTTGTGGTGCGTTATATGGATGTATTACGCTTTGATCTGCATGGTGTAAGGATAAATGTGTGTGTTCCCGGCACAGGCTGGAACAGGAGATTGAAGAGTTAGAGACGGGCATACCAGCCAATAAGGGTGTGGCCAAGGAAAATGGAGGTAAGCTCAGTCCCCATGGCAACATATGATCACACAGGAAACCATGGCAACGCAGCCTGAGCACCTGTGTAAAGAGAAAGTGAGCTAATTGCGGTGTCTTCATTAAATGTCTCCTCTCTGCCAGATGTCATTAAAACAATATCTCCTTGTGTGTCTGACTTATTCTGACCACCCTCTTTCCTTTGCCCCCTCCCCACCTGTCTATGATACTCTGGTGCTCCCTGTAGGTGAAAATGGAGTAGTGCAGACCTCTGGTCAGACCCCTAAGAGAGAGGTGACAGGGATTGAAGCTAAACTGCTGGGTCCCAGTCCTGACCAAGCTAGTGCAGACAACCCAGTTACACTCGTGTTCATGGGCTATAAGACCGTGGAAGAGGAGCAGGAGACCCGCACCGCCCTGGGGATGGAAGGCGTGGATGGCAACGTTAAAGCGGAGTTCGTCGTCATCGAGGATGGGGAGGGCAAAGCGGGAGGAGGCGCAGCGACAGAAGAGCAGGCTCCACCCAACGGCAGCATGGTGGAGAAGGAAAAGGCTAACGGAGGCGGAGAGGACGGGGAGAAGGAGAAGAAACAGACCTGCAAGTGCTGCACAGTCATGTGAGCTGTGTGTGTGTGGGTGAGTACACACCTGTGTCCGTGCAGGCATGCGTGCCATTGCATGTGTCTGTTGCAGATGTGTGTAACTGTATCTGAGAGGGGGAGTGTGTGTGTGTGTGTGTGTGTGTGTGTGCGCGCGCGCGCGTGGGGGTGTGTGTGTGCGCGCGCGTGTGATTGTCAGGACTGAAAAAAAACAAAAAGCTGAAGTATAGTTACACAGCCAACACACCAACAATGAGAGCTAATTCAAGCTCCAGCTACAACAACAAGAACCACAAAGACTCATAAGTACATTTTACTCTGTATACTTTCACTGATACGTATTTGACTTTTGATTTCTATTGATATTTTTCTATTTTTCTGTCTTGACATTTATATTGTATTCAGTAAGTATATCTTTATTATGGGACTGTGTACTGTAAGTTCGTTGTTATTATGGTTGAAAAAAAAGAAAATGTATTCGCCCTCTGGATTGTACTGCTACCCACTGGGAAAGATCTGGAAACTTTAAATCATTTAAGTCAAAACATGCAAATTATGAGGGACACAGATACCTAAATCTATATATATAGCTCTGTGTAGGCCTACCAACTATTTATCTGTCAATTTCATATTGCAATATTGTCTAAGATATTATTTTAAATAGTATTTTAATATATTGATATGAAATTATGTTTTATACAATGTATTTATTGTTTTGGTTCTCTCCATCATCTTCAACCATTTACTGCATGTACGCTTGTAAGCACTACATTTGCATTACAATCATGACAAGTGTCTCTGCTTTGTTAGGCTCATATGTGTTCCTATCTTTATTCACACAAGTCTTTCTTAGTAACCGTAACCATAATTGGCAGTGTTAGAGATATGCATTAGGTTGTAAAGCAGATCTACAGCACGGAGCAGAGACAACTTAGAGCACTGACCATGTTGCAAACCATGTTAGCTTGCCATAGATACTGTGTGTGACACATGGACATGACGTTCACAGCTTTAGCATCTTTTAAATAAGGTGGTTAGACTTAATTTGTGAGCAGCAAATTAAGAGTCACAGCAAATCACAGCGCAATGATTAGAAATGTTTAAGTAATTATGTCTTTCAACAGTGAAATCAATGTAAATCTTATGAGGTAGCACTGCATGACGCCTTGCAACTTTTATCACTGTCTTGTCACGTGTCGGTCGTTTATTATGCCTATCTCATGTTCACATGAATGTAGATCCAGGGGTTAAATTGGGATTCATTCCAACAAAGTGAGAGGAGACAGGCTTGCTGAGATCATCGTTACAAACACTTTGTTTCCTTATGAACCAAATAAAGACTAATGATACTGTAATTTCCCTGTGTGTTGGTCGACTGCTGGTTTCTGTCCTGCTCGCACCCAGTTTAACCCCTGACGGTTGGTCTGTAGACCTGGGCCCAGCTGTATTTGAATGCCTGCAGAAATCAGAAAGGTTTGGGACATTTGAAACTACTTTCGCATAAAGAAGCAGTTGCTCTCGGATACCCAAGCTTTTAGGAGTTACTGTAGTTGATATGAGTCGTATTGTATAAGAAGAACTGCAGGTTGGCAACACTTGGTAATTTAGGGTCCTAAAGGCCTATTGAAATGCATTTCGGCCCTAGTCTCCAGGCAAATGGAGACTATGGACAGTCTGGCTCACTGAACTGTATGTGGCAATGCTTCTGCTCCCCCCAGGCTCATCCATGTCCCTTACTCACCTACATATAATTACATAATTTCATTACCACATTGTTTCATTGTCGTCATCGAGCACATGTAGCCCCACCTTCTACGCTTGGAGACACGGTTCAAAAACAACCTCTGAAGCTGGTGCTAACCCTGAGTTTTGTCTACCGCTCTCCATTCACCAACTAACGCTCGGCACATCACTGGTGAGGGGGTAGTCTCCGGCCTCCTGCATACACTTGACGAATGACACGAGTTTTTGCAACCCTCAGTGCCAGATGCATTCTCTCAAATCCTGCCTGCATTCAGCACCAGAGAAACGATCCCTTCTAACATTCCAAGGGGAGGTCATGAAATATAATCTATGCTTTCCACATATATTTTCACTAGTTGTACAACTTGCAACTTGGTTTCTTATATCAACTCATGTTTTCTTTCCTATGGCCTTTTTGCAAGGCAGTATATTGTATTTGACGTGTGCATTTTTTTTAAATATCGATGACTACATCTGTGTATTGTTGGTGCCTTTGTCAGGTTCAGTTGGTTGGACTTGTCTGTGTGCCACCATTCTTTCAGCCCAGGGTTTTTCTTGCTCTGCTCCTGGTCACGAAGACCCACTGGAAACACTGCCTTCTCCCCTGGAGGGTCGCTCCACATTTTTAAACAGTAACTACAAAGAAATGCAGCTTAGTTGGGTCACATGCAGACTGTTGTAGTTGTGATTTGTATCTCTTAGTATAGAATTTTAAAGCTGATGACTCTTTTTTATTCCACAAATGCAAGAAGGTCTTCTCAAATGTGTACCATGCAATTTTTTTTTCAAATGTTTATGCATATTTACAGAAATGTGCATACATACATATGTACACATATGATAATGTACATTTCAGCTAAAGCTTTGCTTGATACTGGGTCTCTGGGGAAGCAGCAGAAAAAGCAACCTTGTGGTAAACCAATGCCTGTTCATCTATTCTGTGGTTGTCTAAATGTTTAATCTTGAATAAAAAAGAATGTTTGTTTACAGCTTGTCAGATAATTGCGAACGTAAATAAACCTCTGTTGTATATATGCTACAAACAGAACAGTTCACAAGTAAAGTACAATGAAAATGATGTACATTTGTATAAAATGAATAAAGTAAATGTTAGGGTAAGAGGCCAGGTTTGAAAGAGAACAACTTGCGTGATGAGTAGTAGAGAACGTGTCAACACTGGTAGGATTTGGTAGAGTGCACTTCCAGTACAATGCCAGTAGAGAGCATCCGTCCACTGTTTTCAAATTATACTGTTACATGATTTTCAAATATCCTGTAAGGCTGTGTGAGAAAGAGACAAGAGACAAGAGACGAAGAGAAGAATTGGAAGATGAACTGAAACAGGGCAATAATCAGAGAGAAGCCTGATATGGCCCATAAAACACAGAAGATATTTCTATACTCCCTTTGATAAATTGCAATAAAAAAAATCGATGGATGGTTTATGAATGGGTTACATTGCATCCATATTAATGAAACAGATGTTGGCCTTTAATAGAAGTAGCAGAACTGTTTGCATCAGAGGGCGGATAATATAAGGTGAGTGGCTTTTAAGCCCCTGACAATGCAAATGGGAAAAAATATTATATTTTTATTTCAATTTCAAATGCAATAAAAGAAACAAATACATTTCTGACATAAGAAGTCCAAACATTTGAATCAAAGGATGGCATAAATCATTCCAATCAGCCCCACGAAGGACATGCAAAAACAAATTGCTGCTATGGCAACAGTGTGTCTAATTACCTTCCCTCCGTGATTAGTTTATTTGACGTAATAGGATGAGCACACAAATTATATAATGAAACAATTAAAGTGAATTTTCATTCAAATCAAACCTCATTTACTCCAGCAGAACTTGGAGATGCTAAAATCTTATATTAGTACCAGTCTTTTCATAAAATAATTATGGTAACATAGTGTTGCATGTATTTAGAGTATTATATACTTGTGTATAAAAAGAGTCCAAGCAATTATCCATACGTTTACCATACACCATGTAAAAATAATGTAAATAATGTAAATAAATCAAGCTGTTCATCTTAAACATTGTAAATTCTTCTACCGCCTTCAAAATACTAAATAACTCAGCTTAGAATAAATACTTCAAGTCGAGAAGTGAGCTTGAGAAAAAACTTGGATAAGATATTAGGTTGAACAACTATCAACCACATGGACATTTCGCAGTCAAAGCCTGACTTAATTGTTAATGATTTGTCATGGATTATTTTGTGTTTATTCTCGAAGTAACTGTATTAAGTTGTAACTGTGAGGGGTAGAGGGAAGTACTGCACTGTTGCTTTCTGTTCACACTGTGAATGTGCAGACGCTCTGGGTGTGTGATGGCCGCGTCTCCTGGCTCTCTGGCCCTTTGTCTTTCCCTGTGAGCTGACTCAAACTTCTCTTTCCATCACACCAAACTCTCCACAGCCCACATGATGCGACGTGCTGGAAATTTGCCGCGGCCTCCTTTTTTCCATAAAGTGATGTCGGTCTTGTCCAATCGCGGCTGCAGCTGGGGCTTGCCCCGCCCACTCTTGGCTCTTGGAAGTGCCTGGACTAATCAGCGCTCGCCTCCGCGTGTTCAGCCATTTTGTAAGAAAATCAAGCAAGTGTGCCGCCCTACCTTCGCTTCAGACCTGCAGTTTTTTTCTTGTGCAATGGACGGGTAAGTAAAAAAGATCCGGACTTAAGATTTATGTTTTTATGGACAAACCGACTGTTGAGCGACTCCTTTTAATGTATCTGCTGCTCGTTGAAACAGTCTGATTTCTATGCTCCTTTTCCCGCGTGTTAAACGTGGAAAGTTTACTTGTAACCGCTTTTTTTCACCAAAACATGCAACAGTTAGCTGGCGCGCTAGCTAACTAGCAGCCGCTAGCCATCGCTAGCTAACAAACGTTAGTTGCGTGAATCCTTTGAAGGGACTTGTTTCATTTTTTCATATTAACACGGACGCCAAGTAAACACAACTTAATGGGAGTTCAGAAGTAAACCATTTTATTGAAGTTTTAGGAGCATACTGGAAACAACCGTGTGCTGACATAGATATTAATGAACACAGGCTAACTGTGCCATGGTAACTTGGTTTCACGGGAACTCGAGCTCTAGCTAAAGCAACGTGTCTCATTTCCGCATTCATTTGTCTGCGGACTGCCAGGGCCGTGTTGAAGATGTCAGGCCCGAACATTCGATGTTGATTGACTCAGAAACTTAAACACCGGACTATCTTATCTGTGTAGGACTAACCGTAGAGCATTGATTCAATCAAGCCTATTGTACTTTCTTGACGACCAGCTAAGTCTCCCAGCACTTCGACAAAGCGTGACTGCAGACTTGATTTCGTCCAGGAATGCTCTCAGCGCAATCTTGTCGTTAGATATCCGTTTTATTTGTGCTCAGTAGCTGCTCTAAACTAAGCTTTTTTGTTTTGTTTTTCCCAACGCTTTGTAGCCGCCTAGACACTGACTTGTACCCTCTGGGATCCGGCTACGTCCCTGAAATTGAGTAAGTATTTTGTTCGTTTTAACACACACACCTTTAGTTCGGTTTTTTCAGCTTTGTGTTGTGTTTTTTTGTCACAAGCTCTTTAAATGTACCCGTTTCTGAATGAGGAAGTTTGTTTTGATGTGGTTCTGCACCGCTGTTCTTTCACTTTGTGTGAATGTGTTTTTACAGTGTAACACGCCGCTGAAAGCGACTCCAGCGGTGGATAATAGATGTAGTGTTCTTTTCTAATAAGAACGTTTTTTCTCTATTACAGCAGTGTCCATGATATATCAGTTGGCACAAAGGTGGGTTCATTTTTATTTCTTTACATTGTGTTATTTGATTAGAGGTTTTAATGATGTTAAAGTCTTCTTTGCTGCTTACACTGTGCAGATGACAATCATTGTGCTGCAAATTGAGTTTCTTGTTAATTTCCTTTTTTCTCTTATGGAGGTAGGGATTTCTCCACGTGTTGCATTTTGCTAAATAACTTTAGGGAAACCAGATAACTAAGAAGGTTTTCACAAATCAGCGGACACGCGGAAAGCACAGCGTTGTTGTGCATTTAGGACAGTCAGTTTGCAAGGCTTCCTGTATAATTACAGAGCTATTTACAAAGCCATTTCTCATGTGCGAGGAGTTTCAGGCTGTCTTCCCCCTCTGAAGATTTATGAAATACAGCGGAATGATCAGCACATAGAGTTCACAGCAACTCTTCAGATTTATGAACGTACAACATTATTTTCATTAGAATAGATTTTCTGGCTTGTGTTTTACTGTCCTATCTGTTTTAGGCTGCATGGCTTTAGCAAAGTGGAACTTAATGCCTTAATGGTCGGTTTGCCTTACTGGAATGTTAAGGAAGCCGTTCTGCATTTGATTATTTTGTTTTGCTTTCGACTTCTATTTAAGCTGCTTTAGGAAACGGTTCTCATTTTATGAATCTACATCTGCAGGGAATGGGAGATCTGTTGTATGCATAAGTGACTATTAAAGTCAGTAATAAATAAAACAGTAATAGTGTGCATACGTTTTGAGGACCACACTGTTTTGACTGACTACTTGTTAATAACATGCCTGGAAAAACTGCCCGTTGGTGTCGTCTTAACATGGCAGCCTGGCCTTGGGGCAGCTCTTTGTAGGTAGAGTAATTTGACTCACCTTAAAACTGAACCCAACCGCCCACAACCTGGCTCATCCTACAGGCCAAAGGTCTTCGCACTGTTTAAACAAGCACTCTGATATACACACCAGTAACAGGAGCACAGTCCTCCCCCTCTATTTATTTCAGTTAGTTCGGTTGGCTCTGTTGTTTTTAAACTTGATTTACAATGCACCATTTATTAGATGCAAGTTTATACTCAAGTTTTCCCCATTGTGAAGTATTCTTCTGAAACATGTCTTGGTTTCTGCCTGGTGGACTGTGGTAATAATTTGGTGGTACTGGCTTATGGAGTGGTGCCTTGCTGGAATCTGTAATTATTTCGTCTGGGTAGAGCGTCTGGCATTCCGCGGTCACATTCCAATCTCCCCCTCCAGCCCCCTGGTGAGGCACAGCTCCCTGCCCCCTGTAATGGGAATGGCTGATCTGAAAGAACAAACATGTTTGTACCTGTGCTCTTCTCTTTTGTTCATGTTTTGAGCGGCTACCACACACCACTGCCCCTCAGCAAAGTTTGTAATACAGTTACTTGACCACACAAGTGCAAATAAATCCTCTAATATTCGGTCTTTGTTGTACGGCCTTCTGTTCCATGTGGCCTTTGGAAAGTAAATGTGAGGCGCTGCCATTGTTAGTGAGAGGAAACTGCTGAACAGTTTCGGTATGTGGGCCAACAGTGTGTCACCATATCCTGAAGGCTACTATTATACTGTCAGCACCTAAGCAAACACAAAATGTGAACAAGTCGAAACACACTTAGTGAGTTGGTGTAAAATGACATTGTTGTTTACTGACTAATCATTTATCATTTTCTTTTATTGGCTTCACGAGAAGGTTTTCTTTTGTTGCTCTGCACTTGATCCAAAAGCTTCGGTTAAGTTCTGTAGTACGTTGTGCACTACAGCCCAGTTTTGTATGATGGTCCAGTATTGCACTGTAGGCTGTTGTAGCTGTATGGTTATTATCAGAATGAGGAAGTTAGAGCGGTGAGAGAAGCAGTAACCATAGGTCCCCAGGAGGAAGTTTAATAAAACCCTGGAAACAGGCCTGGTCTTGCCACTCTTCCTGTTTATAGTTCGTCTGCTGACTGATAATGTGACCCTGTCCGCCCACAGCCACTAAGTCAGGCTGGAGCCACTTCCTTCATTTCTCATAGCTTCAATGTGCCCATGGGTCACTTTATAGAGCAAAAATTACATTTTTATGTTTTCCTACCACCAAATAGGAGACACCACTCTTTTCCATGTAATATAGCTGTAAACTTTCTGGTTTTTGTCAAGTCATATTTATACTGACACACCAGAAATGTGCTGATTTAATGTTGCTGTTGCACTGCTAAAGCTTTGCTTATGTCTTCTGTCCTCCTGTAAGTTTAATCAACCCCCACCACCGCCTTACACATTCAAAGGGCGAGATTCACAAGGTGGAGAAGAATGCTAGCAAACCTGCATAACCGGTTGTTGTTAAAACAGTGTGGGGGCTCTTCAACTCTGAGTGTCCTCAGGGCTCCATATGTGTGCTGCTGTGTAACAATGCCCCTAGTCTCAGCTAGAACAGGACCTTCATTGTATAGTGTTGTAGAGCTTAGGCTGCTGAGCCACTTCTTGTGACTGCAATACTCTATTTTGCACAACCACAAACAGACACAGCCATGAGAACAGCCCGGAAACAGCACTTTATATCTACTACAGAGAGAGAGAGGGAGGTGGGGCCAGGCTGTTTCAGCAGCGAGTGTGCGCTAGTGTGTGCTCGTAGAGTACCATCATATCAATCCAGAGGACTTCGGCGTGTGATTTTCTGAAACTGAAGTGGGATTAGATGGGTTGTGGTGAGTGACAGATCTGCTGTTATGGCAGAATTTTGTGCTTCAGGCTGAATAATTTCTTGTTCTTCAGTGTGAGTGATGTTAAACCAGTTTGGCATATTGCCCCTAGTAAGGACTAATGGCTCTGACGGACTTCTGTGTGTTAACTGTATTGCTGCAAAGTGTAGATCTGTGCTGACAAGCAAGGACGCTGCATTCTTCCTTGTGAGGTGGAATCGTTCTCAAGCATATTTACACGATCCTCTTCTAGTTATCAGATTACTTTCTACTTTATCACACAATGGCCTTGTAATATGAGAGCTGTGCTCTCCACCTGCTATGCTGCATCCTCATTGGTGAGTGCACTGAAGTGAACCATTGTTTTCTCTCCTTCATCTGCAGAGGGGATCCGACGAACTGTTTTCTTCCTGCATATCCAACGGGCCTTATATCATGAACTCAGGTAGGGGGGTTGCCATGGAGGAGTGAATCCTTTTTTTATTGAAGTACTTGTCGTGTCTGTGTTTTGTGTTGCCATGACGATCAATCCATTATTCAAGAAGAAGCAGAGCCTTCTGTTCCCTCCCTGATCGTATCTGCCTGTGTTCTCTCTCTCGCAGCCAATGGCAACGATAGCAAAAAATTCAAAGGTGACGTACGCAGCCCTGGTGTTCCGTCACGTGTGGTCCATGTACGCAAACTGCCCAACGACATAAATGAGGCTGAGGTTATTGGTCTGGGACTGCCTTTTGGGAAGGTCACTAATCTGCTGATGCTGAAAGGGAAAAACCAGGTAAGGACATGAATACAGGTCTCACCAGACCAGTACAGCTCGCACTCCTGGGTGAAATTTATCTGTAGCCTTGGGACAAAGGATCCTGTTTCTAGCCCTTTGTCCTTTCTTGACTATGATGGTAATGCCCCTTCCCTTTTTGTGACACTTCATTGTTAAGCAGCCATGGAGAAACTAAGATTTTCTGCAGAGTGAGTCCCTCATAAATTTCATCATCTCCTGTTGCACCAGTAGTGCCATGTCAAATCCAATAAAGAAACAGTGATAGGCTCTGGGTATAGGTGCACATTGATGCTGCTAGAAAGGATCAAAATGCTTTTAATAATTTATTAGTAATGCTTCAAAAACAGTTCTTCAGAGTAGCACCTGCGAACTGCATACATGTTTGTTTTCCTGTAGGCGTTCCTGGAACTGAACAGTGAGGAGTGTGCACAGACAATGGTGAGTTACTACTCGTCTGTCACCCCTGTCATCAGAAACCACCCCATTTACATGCAATACTCAACCCATAAAGAACTCAAGACTGACAACTCTCCAAACCAAGTGGTAAGGGATTGTGCTTTTTATTTTTTTCCACCCATATTGGGTGTTCGTTAATTATTTTGTACATCCTCAGCGTTTTTTTGGGAATTGTCTTTTCTTTTTAGCGTGCTCAAGCAGCTCTGCAGGCTGTCAATGCTCTACATGGAGGAGGGATGGCTAGCATGCCCATTACAGCAGATGCAGCTAGCATAGGTGGAGCAGGGACTCAAAGCCCTGTACTCAGAGTCATAGTGGAAAACCTATTCTACCCCGTCACACTGGATGTTCTGCACCAGGTACAGACAACTCTAGGCTGTTTTACCACAAGTTTTGACATGTCGAAATGAAAGAGCTTAAGAATGTGCTGCACCATCCACCCACCTTGAATAAGTGCGTTTTAACATGTCATTGTTCTTGGTGTTTGCGCCTTCCGCTTTTGTTATTAAAAAGATACTTGGCATCTAGGCTGCAATATTAAAATATGTTTGAGATATTACGGCTGTTTTGTGCTCAAGCATAGCTTTAATGAAAAATGTTATCGTTATTACAGACCCTAATCATATTGTTTACACTCCCCAGATATTCTCCAAGTTTGGCACTGTGCTGAAGATTATCACTTTCACCAAGAACAACCAGTTTCAGGCTCTGATCCAGTATGCAGATGGCATGACAGCACAACATGCTAAACTGGTAAGACTGGTACTCAAAGTGGGAGGTTAACTACTGCTGCTTTGTCGTAATCGTTATGGTTAACATTGCCTTGACATAATGTAAAGCAATCAATCTAAATTAAACTGTATTTAAAATACAATATAAAGCCTAATGCCCTCGCACCTGTTTTAGTCTCTGGATGGACAAAACATCTACAATGCCTGCTGCACTCTGAGAATCAGCTTCTCTAAGCTCACCAGCCTCAATGTGAAGTACAACAACGACAAGAGCAGGGACTACACCCGACCAGATCTCCCCACTGCAGATTCACATCCCTCCATTGACCACCAGAGCATGGCAGCTGCATTTGGTAAAACTAGGACATGATTTGAAGAAGCTTTTCTTTTTTTATTGCGTTCATGCATTTAAAGATTCTGCATTCATTAGGCCTAGGCATTATTTTAATAGCGTTTCCCATTCTGCTCCTCAGTTATAGGTTCCTTGTTTTGATGTAGCTTGTAACGTTAGCTGTACAGTCAATGTGTTTTGGGTTACCAGGTTTATGATTAAACGTTTAATTTGATTTGGGGTTTTAGTCAAATTTTCCTTTTGCTCCAGCTGCACCGGGTATAATCTCAGCCTCTCCATATGGTGGAGCTCATGCCTTCCCCCCAACCTTTGCCATCCAGCAGGCAGCAGGTTAGTGCACGTCATGTCGCAGTCATGCTCTAATGTTTAGAATAACATTCCTGAAGCATTCAGCTGAATTTTTTTTTGTTTCTTTTGTTTTTATAACATATAAGCGCATGGGTGCCATTTCATTAATACACCTAATATGTTTTGTGTGCTTTGTTCCTTACAGGTCTCTCCGTACCTGGTATTCCCGGTGCCCTGGCATCCCTTGGTATGGGCCACGGTGGCATGGCTGCTGCTGCTGCAGCCGCCAGCCGACTTGGCCTATCAGGGCTTGCTACAGCTGGCGGGCATAACGTGTTGTTGGTCAGCAACCTGAACCCTGAGGTCAGTGGACTAGCTAGTATTAAACAGCTGTATATCTCATTAGTACAGTAAAGCAACAGTAACATCGTATGGTGCTTTTTGTTCACACTGTGGAAGATGGAGATTGAGTCAGTTGTTTGGCACAATCCTGTGATCTTTTTTTTTATTTTTTTATTTTTTTGCCCCATCTTCTACAAGCTCCATGTGGTCACATTAGCTGAAGTACTCTTACCAGTGTGTTTTGGGTTTTTTTTTTTTAAATGGGGGGGGGGGTCATCAAGTCAAAACCTCCTTCTCTTAGGACCTCTCTGTGTTTGACCAAACCTGCTGCATTTCTGATCTGCAACTTTGCTCACTGTGAATTTTAAGTTTATTCGAAACACTAACTTCTTTTTTATTGTTTTTTTAAACTTACCATTTCATATCTTCATTTTTGTCCATTAGTTGAAATCATTCTTGAGTTGTTGGAGAGACAATATTACTTGAGACACATTAGCCCATTATTAAGGTGTCATTTATAAATGGTACAGTGTAGAGGTAGTCTGGCACATTGATTAGCGTATATGTCCTCATTGTCTAGTCACTTCATATGGGTAATTTAAGGATTAGCTTTAGGATGATTTATGATTAATGAAAACTTTTTTTTTTTTTTTAATTAATTTTAAATAATCTACACAAACATAGCCTGTAATTTAAAAGTACATATTGTCTCTGCCTTTTTCTGTATTTCATTGTTAATCTTTTTTTCTCTTCTTTCTTCTAGTGTTCCCATAGTGACAGTGTATTTTAATTTAGCCAGTTCTACTGTCTGAAGCACTACATTTCTTTGTGTATACTGACCTTGTTTTTTTTACTTTCTTTTTCTCTCCTATTTCTGTCCCTCTCCCTCTTTTTTTATTTTGAAATCCCCCCTCACCTCAACTCTTGCCAACTGACTGCACACCCCATTACCAATTGTTTTTTCTGTCCTCTGCAACTCTTTGAATACTACAACCACCCCCTCATACAACACTCTCACCCCCCTGTTTATTGTCCCTAATTTGGACAAAACCTCTAAATTAATACATAAAAACACAACATTGGCATCTCTCTGTTGCCCTTGATTTTTTTTTTTTTCTCCCCCATTATCTTTATACCTGTCCTATCCCATCTTCTTCTTTGCCCTCCCTTCCTCCTCTGTCACACTGTTTGAATTCCCCCCTATTCTCCTTGTCCTTTCTTCATCCCTCATGCCTCTCCTTCCTCCATGGTACTGTGGCCTTCCTGTGGACCTCGCTGCCTGTGGCCTGCGGACATGTCCCGACTCCACTCCACTGTCCTCCACTCCGCTCCGTCTTTTTCCCTGTCCCTTGTTCCCTCTACCCCTTTGGCCCCCTGCCCCGCTGCTCCCCCTGCTGTCTCTAAAGATCGTTACGCCACACTGCCTCTTTATTCTTTTCGGTACGTTATCATCCTTTCATCTCCTTTTTTTATAACTACTGTTACCTGGCAAGGTGGGCATGTCTTGTCTCATGATGTTGGCATTGTTTTAACCACTGATGGCTTGTCATCAGGCTACAAGGCTATGAAGGGTGGGGGTGTCTGTTTGTATGACCTGTTTTGGTTGTCGTGGGTGTGTGTAGGGAAACTAAGGTGAGAACACTACACAAAGCTGCAGCATTTCATTTAACTTTGAACAGCCTTCGTTTACTGGTCGTGGACAAAGACATTTCCGGTTTTTCACCTTTAAAGAGCACAACCCTTAAATATTGAAACATTGCTAAACTAAAATTAAACGCGGGGATCATTTTATTCAGGAATAAGGTGTGAAACGGATCTAAATATTAAAGCATCACCCCTTGGAGAGCATTTAAGCCAACACATTTATTTGGTTCTGCATGGTCCAATTGGAAGCCATGGATTTCTAACAAATTTTATTGAGTTTTCCTTGAGTCACTGTACAACAGGGGACTGAACAATGAAATGCTGCTACTTTTGTAGTGCCTGCGTTGACATATCCCTCAGATAATGTCACCCAGGTATTGTGCAGTCTGTCTGTTATTCCTATGTAGGTATGTGCATGTTTAGTTTACTCCTGCATGTCTGTCAGGCCCTCAAGTTGGTCAAGTAATCAATTTTTCCCTCACTGTAGGACAATCCAATTGATCACTCATTTTACTACTTTGATTTTTGCCTTCAAATCACTACTTCTTGCTTCTCAAGCATAACCATTTTAGATGTTGGCATCTTATCTAAGAGGGCCTATGTAGGATTAGTACTAGTCACATGGAATTGGACACAAACCTTGTAGAATAGCTTGGAAGGTATTTAATCAGTGTTTTAGTAGCATTATGAAGACGTCTGATGTGATTAAATTGTTTTTGTTGCTGTGATTGGCTGTGTGGCTCCTGTTAAGGCTATGTGGGTCTTTGTTGTGCTTGTATTGTGACGTCTTCTTCTTCTCCCTAGGCGTTTATGGCGATGTCATGAGAGTGAAGATCCTGTTCAATAAAAAGGAGAATGCTCTGATCCAGATGTCTGACGGCACACAGGCTCAGCTAGGTAGCCGCACTCAGACCTGCAACACACGTTGGCTTTCTTTGATGTAGCACTCTTTTGATTCTCGCAGCATTTCTTACTGTACGTTATTTCGAGCCTTTACTTAGCCGACCTCCAACATGTAGGTCTTTCTTTGAGTCGTTTGCCTACTGATGGATTACTCAGTGGTTCAGAATTGGTGAACCAATATTGTCATATTGAAACAAATGTTAAATTAATTGAACACTTCCCAAACTGACATAAAAAAAATATGTGAAATAGGTCAAATGTCAGCTGTGTGTATAAAGGAGTTGTGCAGTTGATTCTTGAAATATTGACTTTCTGCGTTTCTCAGCTATGAGCCACCTGAATGGCCAGCGACTTCACGGCAGGGCCATGCGTGTGACGCTGTCAAAACACACCACAGTGCAGCTGCCCAGAGAAGGTCATGAGGACCAGGGTCTCACAAAGGACTACAGCAACTCGCCCCTGCACCGTTTCAAGAAGCCTGGCTCCAAAAACTACTCAAACATCTTCCCACCCTCTGCAACGCTCCACCTCTCCAACATACCGTGAGTTATGCCGCACGAGGCTAATTCTCATCCCTGTTTTCTCGCCAGCAGCCTTTGTACTTTTTATTTGTTTTTCTTTGTGGTCATGACTAATTTTTCTATTTTTAGTGCTTGGGATTAACTAGCTGTGACATCTTTATTTTATATTTTAAACCCTCTGCTCTAGAGGTGCAATCTTGGAATTAATCATGTCTCTCGTGCCTTGTTTCACTCCAGCATATAAACAAAGATGCTAATAAGTAAAGGGAGTGTAAACCCACTTAACTGATTCTTGTATTTTGTTTTGCTTTTAGGCCGTCTGTCGTAGAGGATGACCTCAGGAGGCTGTTTGCAAGCTCTGGAGCTACAGTCAAAGCCTTTAAATTCTTTCAGTACGTCTCTTAATCAGTTGCCTCACATTATGTCTTTAAGTTTGTTTTTTTTTTTAACAACTTTTCTGTGTTGAGAAAATATGATAATAGTTGCTACTTTTTGTTGTTGTTTCGCATGTTGAGACTTTGACTCCCTTCGTTTTCTGCATTTAACAGAAAAGACCGCAAGATGGCCCTGATCCAGATGGGCTCAGTTGAGGAAGCGATTGAGTCCCTCATTGAGTTCCACAACCACGATCTGGGAGAGAACCATCATCTCAGAGTGTCCTTCTCCAAGTCCACCATCTAAGTGCCTTTCCTTCCTCCATCCAGGCCTTTTGCCATCTGAATACTATAGAGGTAGTTCAGTGGCCAATATTACACGTTTGTGGCTGTTTCTTTGTAGAATGTTGCTCCTTCATCATCCCATTGTTGATGGTTTTTGCATAAGTTCATCATAGTGGTTCTGGTTTCAGTTCCTGGGTCAAATGTTTTTCATAGGAAACCAAGATAAAACACATTTATATTTGATTTGTGGCATCAATATATGATTTAGCATAAAATACAAGTATTTTAAATAGTAGGAACATTTTTTTTTCTGACATCAGTACATTGATTGATCTTTTAGTGATTATTGTTGAGCTAGACATGCTCATATTAGCTGAATCTGAGATATTGAGTACAAAACGCAGTATTTGTATGCAGTTACACAACATTATTCTTTTGTAGAATTTGGCAATGGGGGAAAAACGCACCCATAATATAAACCTAATTCACAGTTTGGATGGAAAATGCAAACCAGCTGGTTCGAACTCGGCTCAGGGCTCTAAGTCGTGTTTTTGCTCAATCCTGTAGCTTTTATTGAAATAAAGACAGGTTCATGATGCCCAAAACCTAATTGATTTGTTCCCTTGTAAACCTTCCTGTGGGTCTGAGCTCAGGGGCAACATTCTGCATTGAAACAAAATGGAGGTTAAGTAGGGGCAGCTGAAGAACTGTCACTTTAGACCAAATCGCATATTTAAAAAAAGAAGAAAAAAAAAGGTTCACCACAGATGTATGCTTAGCTGGATGAATAATATCCATGCCAGACACACTTCAGCATTCCTTTTGTTATTGTAGCGTGTGAATATGTGCCCTTTTTTTGAAACGCCACTTTAAACCTGTTTGGCCAGTCAAAAACGGTTCGAGACGAGGGATTTGTTTTGGCTCAGAGACCACCGAAGAGCTTCTATGAGTTTTTAATCTCTTGTAACTACCCGACAGTTTTCGTTGGGGTATCCATACCACTATCTGATTGAATTTGGACGCATCTTTCTTTCACTGTGTTGATCTACAGTCTTGTGCCTTACTGTGCCCCAGCCAGATTGCCTTAAACATTGCTGTTGTTTCATTTAGAAACACCTCTTTCATGCCTTCTGGTATGTACCAGCATTGTCAAACTGGGGTTAGTGGCTCTTTCAGTTGTCTATTACCTAAAGGATTTGTATTCATGTACCCCCATTATATGTATGTAGAATCTATGATTGTAAGTACATTAGATGCCTAATATCTGTGCTAGGTGTTGTAGCTCTGTTAGGTGTTTTGTGGCGGGAGTACAGCTGTATTTAGCCTTCCTGTCTTACAGCCCTCACTCACCTCCGTTAGTTCTCTCTGCATAGAAGCAAATGTTTGGGGGCTCATTTAACCATATGTTCATCTGTATGTGGACACCTATATAATCATTTATCTTTTTTTTGTTGTTGTTAGCATTTACATGTGTATCACTTCTTAGCTTTGATATTGGTATGTAGAAGCTGGGTTTCAACATTATGACAGTGCCTTGACTTAAGTTTGTGATCTGAGACTGAAACACTTTTGGGGCCTAGTCAACTGACTTGTTTACCGCTTCAGGTGTTTTATTTAACCTGTCTGCAAAGATGCCTTTATCGTTCCATTCAGGTAAGCCTACCTGTGATAGGCAGCTGGGAGGTGTTTGTCAGTCGGTGGTACCACCAGTCTTGGACTGCGTCTTTGAAAAAGGAAAAACCCAGGATATTTTTTCTTAAATTCAGGATACATGATTACAGGGTGGGATAGCTCTCACCCACTTCCTGTCTGTGTCCACTCGCACAACAGTCAGGTTCTTTAGTGCACTTTTCCTCATATGTCCAAGCTCCATCACTCTGAAGTCTTAATTGTTCACATTCCTGTGTGCCTCGTGCACCAGTTTCCACAGCCTCAACCACTGTAGTCTTGGACCAGATACAGATGCGCTCTGTCTCTATTTTTGTAAAAGATTATTATGCATGGTTTAATGAAGCTTCATGTAGCTGCACACAGTTGCTGTTAAGGACCAAAGTGTATTCTACCCCTGCTGTTTTGTAGTCTTGTGATTTCTTAAAGGTTTCTTCACATTCCCTCTGATCCACAAAAGCTCATGGCTTCAATTACCTTATTTGCTGTGTCTTCAAGGCCTTGGTCAACATTCACATGAAGTCGGATATGTTTTGGGTAGCAACGTATACTGTATATTGTACCCCTTTGTTTGATGGACTTGACAAGAGTCCTCTGTGGTAGAGATGGCTTTAGAATGGATACTTAATCAAGCCACAGTGCTAGCTGTGACGTCGACAGTGTAGAAGATTATATGCCTTTCAATTTTGTTAAAAGCTTTTATTTTCTTTTCTTTTTTTAAATATATATATGGGGCGGGGTGGAGTTATTGTATGAAGCGGGGTTGATGGCTGTATATATTCATGTTTTTTTTACCACAATCATTTGGATGATATCACTTTACGTTCAAAACATGTATATTTTGATAAAACAGTACAGACCTATTGAGCTCTCTGAAGCTGTAAAAACAAAAAAAACTTTTTGTAACACAAAGACATTAAACCTATCTGAACACGCACGTGTCTCTGTATGTGCCCGCTCCCCCGCCCTTGCCATTCTGCTCTTGTCTCTTGCATCTTCTGCTGCCTTCAATAAATCTTCAGTTTGTTCCTTCTTCCATCTGGCCTCATTTGGTTTTTCTCCTTCTCGCTGTCTTACAGACTTGCTGCTCTGTATCGGTTAACATCCTGAAACATTTTCCACATTTCCCGTCCTGTTTACTCCTGGTGTTTTTGTTAATCTGTGACCGCATTTCCCACTTTGTACTCATCCCATCTGAAACTTGACCGACCGCTCGCCTGACCTCAGTTCTGTTACAACCCCTAGATGGTGACGGCAGGCTGATGCCATACGCAGCACTTGATGCTTGCTGTTCTCAATAACTGAATAATCCTCGATCTTCCTGTGCTTGACTGACTTTGTAAAGTTTAGCAGGTCTGTCTCCATCTTTGGGAAGGAGTTGCTGTGGAAACCGTGTCACCATGATTAAACGCAGGCTGAGACACTGAGCATGTCGCCATAGAAGTTTATCACAGAATTTCTCGAGTGTGAGCTGAACAAAATCTCCAAACCGTTAGAAACTGATAATTCCCCCCTGATCCACTAGGGGGAGTTCTTGCTCTCCGCTGCTAATCAGGGCTGTGGAGCAGGGGTGACTTTACCTGCCACTCACACAATGTCAATAGTTAGTGGCTTAATCTGAAGTGCCTCTCTGGGATTTCTGGCATTACCCTTTCTCCCCCCTTTGACATCCCCACCGAGTGATGGAGAGGATTATGCCCAGATCTCCCCCACTTTTCAGACCGGGACAAGAGAAAAGCCGAGTTGAGTCCAGTGCTGTGCATTTGTGGCTAAGAGGAGCTGGGGTTTTTACTTCCTGGTATAATCGCAGCAGCTTAGAGAGCGTGGCGTTTAACTGTGAGCTCCAAAGTCGTGTCAAGGCTTCTTTCCCTTATTACCTTGCTTAGAGCACATTTGAAGGTCAGTCGAATAATCAGGCAGTGGCAGAGTGACATGCACACATCTGCCTCTTGTTCTTTGGGCACTTAGACGCCATGATGGCTCATGTTCAGGTGTCTTTTCAAAGCATATTTGTACAGTTCAGTCTATCCCTGCCAGGCAGGAAACTCCATGGCAACAGCTTGATGCTTTGATGCTGCTGTGATGTTTCTCAGACTCTTGTTTATATGTCGCCTCTTAGTATTTCACTCTGCACCAAAAGTCGTTTAAGTAAAGAGCAGTCTGGACTGAATTCTCCTTCGGCTACAGATTGCCTAATTGTGTGCAAAGTTAACTCAAAGCAAAATGGCCCAAACATAGCTTTGTGATGCGTTTACGTTATCAAATTTAGTTTATACTTAATATGATTTGACACCAAGGAAAAGGAGCCACACTGTACACACGTCACGCTCGGCTGCAACATGAAAACTGTCAAATCAAAACGGCATTTGTGCTTTAACTCGTTCAGTGTGTCATTTGCGTAACCTCATGCCACGGCTCCATTTGTTTGGCAAGTCCAGACCCGTGGGATGTTACCGCCTTCATCGAGTGCATTAAATGGAACCATGTGGGGCCGTGATCCCGCCACATCTGGCAGCGTTTATTTGCATTAGTATCAGGGTCCCTAATCAAGCAAATACCGGCGAACACTGAGGCCACACAAATGCAAATGTGGTGGTGACTGAATGACGACGCAGCGGACGAGTAATTTGTCCTGTGTGTGTGTGTATAATTTGTGACATGTTCGATACAAGTCATGAAGTGTTTGATGCTGAGAGTTTCAATGATTGCAAAATGTGAATGAATGGCTGCTTTGTGAGTCAACAGCTTGAAAAGACATTCATCTGTTTTGTGTTTTAGGCTCTGGAGCTGGGAAATGATTCATATGTGTATAATTTATATCCCCCATGCGCAGAGTTAAACTCGGAAGCAATCACAGACTTAACTAGCTATAAATGTCTGGTAAATTTCATGTATCATAGCTTGGCTGTCTGACCCACATTAACTTAGGCTTAGCATCACTTAGCCGGCCTTCGTATCTGAGTCCACGCAGTGCTGTTTAGTCTGCAGCTTACATGAGATTTACACCCAGTGACACGGGAGAAGCCTGGAGCTGAGGTGAAGGACGCCTTTAGTCTATAGTGGCTCCCCTTAAAAAAGCCATCAGGAGCCCATCCACCTGTTTACATATGCACGCTTTAGACAGACGTTGAATAATTCATCCACAGAGGCGGACAACACGCAGCTGTATTTGGGTTATGGGGGTGCATGGGTTCTTTCCCTGCCTGCATTCACGCAGCCCAAATTACAGACATTACAGAGCAGGGCAAAGCAAAAACTAGGACACTTTGCATAAAGGATCCAACTGAGAGGCACAATAAGACTTGAAACTGCAGAAAGGTTCAGTTTAAGCTGTACAACGCAGGCCTCTGTTCTGATCAGGAACATTGGAGTGAACATTTGATTTGTGGGAAACTTTATTTTGCAGAGGCCTGAGTGGAAAAAAAACCTGTCACTCGCTTTTCTGTTGAGTCTGTAAATTGTATTTTCCCAAAGCTCGTTCTGCAGACGTGGTTTTCTCCTTTTAAAGAATGCGAATGGACTCCTTGCAAATAATTTTCTTGAATCAATTCTCATCTTGTCGGGAGTGGATTGATCCTCACTGGAGCTCATTGTGCTCAACTTATCGACACGTGTTAGAAAAGCTCATGGAGCACTTTGTGGAAACGATGGTTACTAGATCCTCTGCTGGCGCGGAGACTAAATGCCTGAGATGAATATGGTTGTGCAGTGCAGTCTACGCACGCAGGACGGGAGCATCCAGGGTGGCAGCTCTCTGTCAGGCATCTATCTGGAGGTTTATGGCTCACAGGTTTTAGACTCGATGCTGCCTCCGCTTGCCCTTTGGGCCTAATGGACACTGATGGAAAATGACTCCGCTGTTGCAGTGATCCATCAGATGCCCTCTTTCGCTCTTTTTGAGGCAATCCATCAGGCACCGAGCGTTCAAACTGATTATGAACTTCATGGGAGCGTCATGAAGTCACGCAGGCCCAGATGTGATGCAAATGAGCGCCTTCGGTTAAACAGATGGTTGCAGCTGAAGATAAGTAAACAATCACCAAGGCAACTTCAGCTACGGCCTCCCTCTGGGCATAACAGTATCTTATCTTGTGTTGGTACAGGTTTACACTTTGTCATGTACTGAAATGCTAAGTGGACTTTGTTCACCACGAATGTGCTGAGGCTCTCCTCCGTGCGTTCCCGTTCGTGAATCGCCAGGGCGCAGTGAGTCAGCCTGCTCCGAGTCTCCAGAGGGAGAGCGCGGCGCGGCTACACACCCCGCCCGCGCAGAGACAGAGCTGGGGAGGGGGGTGTGGAGCGCAGGGTGTGGGAGGGGGTCTACTTACACAGAATCAGAGTGCCGGTGAGTGTTGTTGCCGCCATAGGTGGAGGTTGCACGGGAGCATGTTCGGATTAAAGCCGTGATCATCAGACGCTCCCTTGGATGCGCGTATCAGCGTGACGCACAGAAAAGTGAAAGGCGCACCGCGGCTGGAGTCGCATCGGATACGAAGCCAATGACAGCGGAAGGATCGCCAAGTTGAGATGCTGTTAGAGCCTGTGAGAGGAGGAGGATGCTAAGGTCCCGCGCTCCCTGTGGTGCGATAACTTTGGACTGAAAACAAACCCAGAAGATGCGTCTTCGTCTGTGGATGTATTTCCCTCAGACGCAATAAGAGGAAAGGTCAAGTGGACGTAGATTATACGGACATCTGAGAGCAAACGCGTGCTCCAGACTCGAAGCAAATCTGGGCGAACAAATATGACGGGAGATTTTGACGTTGTCTCGTGTCTGCTGATGGGCAACAATTTCGCTGCTAGAAATACGAACCTCGGATGAATTCTGGAGTGTGATTAGTTGTTCTTTGTGGAGAGAACGGAGACCCGAACCTCGTTGCGCATCCGTCTCCTGGGTTCCGCGTAATGGGAGAAAAGTTTCGAACCTCGCAGAGGAGACGCACGCGTGAGTAACATGTGAATCCCGTTCTCGTGTTCGCGGCCGATCAAGTTTGAAAGTGAACTGCAGCCGTTCAGCATGACTTGAAACACCGCGGAGGTCACCGCAACTCGCATCAAGCCAGTTAACGATCCATTTGGCCAAAGACGCGCAGACGGACATTAATGATCTAGAGAGGATTTCTGCAGCAGCGATCAAAGCAGCGCAGCGTAGAGCCTGATCCCAGTTAAAGAGAGACAGACCCCCCCCCTCTGGATGTCTACGATGCTGTGCCAGCTCGGGCAAAGGTGTGCGATGGAGGTGGTGGTGCTGACCCTCCTGTCCTGGGTGTCCGTGTGGGCAGAGGAGAAGATCATATTCGACAGACACGCTGTCTACTGGAACAGCTCCAATCCCAAGTGAGTTTCAGCAGGAGTTAGGCTCGAAGTGTGTGTGGTTTTCTGCATCTCAGAATAATTACAGTTATAATTAAAAAAAAAAACAGCATCACATCTTTCTCAATATGACCCGTTGTTCCTGTTAAGATGTGTTTTGAATGAATATTTGATGTTTTCTGAGAACGAGCTCCAGAGGAAGTGTGTGTGGATGTGCATGCACACTGGATATTTTGTTCTGTGGCACAGGGAGCTCCTTTTGTCTCAGACAATGAGGGCATCCTGCCTCGTCTCCTCATCAATGTCTAGAGAGTCTCTGTCTCTCTCACTTTTTCTTTGTATCTCTCTCTCTCTCACGCACTCATCCCTCACCTTTCTCGCAACTATGTGCGGCTGCTTGTGCCAATAAACAAAAGTGCACATTATTTTTTTGGCACTTGTGCAAAATCCACATCCATGCATAAACAAAAACACACAGTTGTCTGGCTGTGCCTCTCTCATTGACATGGGGCAGAGCACACTGGGTCCGTCTGTCTAATGGTTTGTGACAACCTGGCCAACCTCTTTGGCTCTCTCTCCTTCGTCTTGCTCTCGCTCCCCCTTTTCCCTTTTTATGCCCCCTCTCTCCCAGGTAGATAAATAAACAGTGAAAGTGCTCCCTCCCGCACGCTCGCAGCTGAATTAGTCCAAACTAACGGGTCTGTCTCAGCCTGCATCAACCGTACACACTCGGCTAACAGGCCCGTCTCTGACTGCATCACTTCTCCACAGAAGGCTTCTCAAATATTTAACAGGCAAGGGGGAACATTTTCTCCCTTTCTCGCTCTCTGTCTCTCTCTTTCTCTTTTCATCTTTCTCTACACTTTCTTTCTCCCCACATGCACACAAACACCTACACGTCGCACACGTCACAGGGTAGATGGAAGCAGTGTGGACGGTTGCTGGGGGCGCTGTTATTCCGTCAGGGTGGGACGGAGAAGTGGAAGCAGAAAGGGGACACATCAAAAATGCATTGCTAGAGCAATGATTCTAGACTCTGGAGCCCCGGCGAGGTCGGTTCTCCCCGTTAGACCCTGGCGCCGTCATCGCTCATGCTGCGTCTGTACACACACACACACACACACTCAACCCTTTCAATGACATCACTTACCCCTTAGCTCTAATCTACAGTGTGACTACAGACACCAAAGTCGCTCTGACTCACGTGAAATTCACAGCATTACATTACACACTGTGATCTGCGAATCCTGCAAGACTGAACAAGAAACGTACAGATCATGCAAACACACTCCAGGCTTAACAAGCGAAGACGACACAACTCTCATAGGTCATCTAATAGCAAATCTAGAGTAACTATGCTGATGTCCTTTGATAGTTTCATAAACGTTACTTTCTACTGGTGCACATTTCTGCATGAGTTTACATTGTTTAGTTTAGTTAGTGTTGAATGAGAACTGTCCCAATAATGTGAATCGGAGTGTGGGGTTAGTAAGTGACTGCTAAGCCAGGAAAACAGCTTTTCTCAGTGCTTCTGTCCATGAAAATGCAAATGCTCTTATTTCCTCCTGTTAATACACCGTAGTTTAGTTGTCAAAGACCAGATCCAGAATAATGCATCACGTCCAAAGAGGCAGCGAAGCCACACAAACAGCTGCAGATGAACAGCTGTGCGTCTTAATTGAACGCGCCACAGCAGGCAGGCAGCCTGCGTTGACGATCCGGATGCGCTCGCTCCTCGTGTGTTCGTCGAAAGCTTGAGAAGGTCGCTGGCCACAAGGTCGACGCGGCAGACTTAAGAAACCCACAGAACACAACCAGGCTGCGAGCTCTGCTGCGTTTTAGCATCTTTCGGCTTGTTTGTTTTGAAACGGCTTTGCTCCAGTTGTTCGTGCCGTGCACTGAAAGTTTTAGATCTTGTGCTATGACCTTGTCCTGATCTATGGCTTTATCACAAAATGTTATTCGTACGAGTCCAGATATTTCCTTGAGGTGTGTGGTCTCGTGTTTGTCCAGGTCTGTTGCTTTCTGATGTGTGTTTTTGCCACAGTTTGGCTCATCTCATGAAAAATGAAAGCAAACTTAACACATCAGTATGTTTTCATCTTATTTCAGTGGGGTTTTGCGTGGAGACTGGTGAGTTTTCTCCCATTTAAAATAAATTAGCAATGCGGAAAAATGAAGGGGTGTGAAAAGTTTTCAGAGCGACTGAAAGTTTTTCTGAAATTACAGAAGTAAAATGTTTTTTTTTTCTGCTGGGCCCTGGTTTGGTTGTATGTGTTCAGTGCCGTTTGGTTTGTCGTGGAGCTGGAATATCATTTTAAATCTCAATTAGAATGAGGGTGAATTAAATTTAGCGTGTGGTACTTAGAGAAGAGAAAATGACATTTAGAAATTTCTGCCTTCCCCGAGACGACGTCCCAGTTAGTCTGAAAAACCTACAGCCTGTCATTAGAAATACATTTAACAAAGCGGTCCCAAAGAAAGTAGCATTAAATTTTAAATGTTTGGAGCATCGCCACACAAACCCTTCGATCCCAAAATGTGCTTTTCTGGGATTCATCATCATTCGTGCTGACACGTTCCACTAGTTCTTAGCTGCTACTTGATTCTCCCAGGTTGGCCACAGTCTGCGTCTTTGCGGCAGCGCTAGCCTGAATGAGTCCACATAAATAAAATGTGCTAAATAAATGTTCCTCCTTGTGAGGGGAGGCATGCGACAAATTGGTGAAACCCTTTATATCAAGGTCTCTGGCTCTCAGCGGGCCTCTCTATCACGTTCAAGGTCTCGCTGGATAATACAAAATGTATGAGATAATCCAATTCAAACAGCTCCGACCACTTTTGGTCACGGCGGGCACCAGCGCTCGAAGTGTCGTCCGTTCTCTCCGTGGTGGGATATGTGGCACCGCACAGTAATGAAGTACTGTAGTACACGTAATCGCAACAGTTCTGCAACCGGAACAGGGTCTGGGAATCCTCCAGACCCGCATAAAGAGATTTATGCCACATGCAGGAAGGAGCGAAGCCAACGCACCAGTGGCAGCTGGATGTAGGTCACAAGCTCACACACATGCATACAAGCACAACGAGTGTCCGCTGAATACAAGGCAGCCTCCATGTTTTTCTACTGAGTGAGTGGAAGCTAAATACGACACACACACACACACACACACACTGAGCCCCCTTCAGGCTCCCAGGCCCACGTTATAAAGCGAGCAGGTGAGGGGGCTTTGTTCACCCCAAGCAGCTAATGTGCTCAGAGCAATGGGCTCTTCTCTACACACACACACACACACACACACACACACACACACACACACACACACACACACACACACACCCTGGCTCAATGGTCCAGGAGGAGCACCTTATCTAATCCCACGGTTTATCCTTCAAAAGCCTCTCTTTCTCCTTTCCTCCTTTGTTCCTCCTCCCTCCTCTCTCTTCATCTCTGTCTTTGAGGAACTCCATGTCAGTGAGAAGCGCTGATGGTTGACGACACCCTCATTCTATGGGACAGGGTCTGTCTCCTTGGAGACACACACACACACACACACATTCTCCCACACAGCCTTTGAGGAAGAAGCGTCTTATGCACCGAGCACCCACACACTCGTACATATACTGCAAACAGAAAGTTTCATATGCACGCACACGTACATGCACGCACATAATAAGCGGCGTCTACACACGCACGTCCTTGCGCATAAACCCACACGCGCCGCCTTTCTGCCGCGTCCCCTGTGGCGGCCAGTGATATGTTACTAGCACTTCCTCAGCCCTACCGCACACACAGACACACACGCAAAGATTTGCATCCAATTTGCATGTAGACTCATAGTCACCCCCGCTCAGTTACTGACAGTTTGTCAGACTCCAACCTGCCCCTGGGTTAAATCCATCTTCCTCGCCACCACTACCACCCACTGCACCCTCCCACTTTTCTTCCTCTCTGTTTTTGCATCTCTCATCTTCCTCTCTCTCTCAGCTCCCTTTTTTCATATCATGACGTCTCTCTCATCCTGATGCGATGTGGTTAGCGTGTTTTTCTTGTCCAGGACCCGGCATTGTCCACGCTGCCTCAGGCGACTTCTCTCTGCTCGCGTACTGTAAAGCTGCACTACATCACGCTGCATGTTCTTGGCATGACCTACATGACTGGGTTGTGTACTATGTGTGTTTTTCATGTCAGGGCCGCGCTGGCTGACGTTGAGACAAACCACAGAGCTAAAGATGATACGTAGTGTAATTAAAGCCAGGGCTCCTGCTTCGCAAAGTATTTCTCCCAGCTCAGCAGGAGAGTCGGTTACATAACCACATCCAGTGTAGCTGATCTTAGTCATCAGCACATTCAGTATTGTGATTGGCAGGAGGAGGTCGTCTACATATTCATCGGCATCAGAGTGGGAACGGTTGGTTTGTTTGCTGATGTTAAATGCTTGGCCAATTGCTTTAGTTACAGTCCGAAAACGCCACAGAGGAACAGAACCTGACCACAGTGGCCCGGTTTTGATTCTGCATTCGATCGCTTCAGAGAGAGCAGATCTGCGTCGGGACCACCTGCATGTGTGATGAAATACTGCGCAGAGGTTGTACATACATGCACCTCACAGACGCATATGATTAAATGGAATAGATTTCATGTCGTAGCAGTCCAACGATATTATCAGACCAAAGCTGTTCACCGGTCACAGCGTCGTAAACACAACAACTTCACTTCCTTGTGTTTTAGCAGCCACTCGGGCTTTTCAGACACAGCTGTAGCTGATGGAACCACAATGGCTGCGATCCACCCGGGTGTCGTGCAGGGAAGTTCACAGCCCCGTTAACGGGATTGATCCCACCTGGGAGATTCCTGCCGGGATAAGCGAACTGTTTGGTGGTGGTTCTGTCTGGTTCTCGGTAAGAGTGATCATCTCTCTTTATTATTATTGTTGATTAGGACTTGAATCCTGCTCGTTGCCAACCATCCTAAAAGAAATGGGAGCAGATGAGGGTTTGGAAGTTGTGTGACTTTCATGTTGAGCATATTCAGTTACTTTTCCTCGCTGTCAGTCAGCTGATGCTCACAGGAAGAAACTTTATTCTGCTGGAACATATATATTTTACAAGCTTTTGGAACATGCATTGAATTTATATTTTAAATTTGCACCCAAGCCAAAGAGTTTTAAACGCAGAAAACCCTGCTGGGAGCTAATTAACCCAAAGCTAATATTCAGTTACCTGTTTCCTGCTGTGTATGCCACTGGATGTTCAGCGCCCACAACAAGATGAGGTTTAACTTACAGTCAGGTGTCATAGACTCTATTATGAGAACATGCAACTGACTAGACGTGAAAATCTGAGTCAGATTGAGAAATATCTCCAGACCCATGATTTTGTTTCTCCGCTGCAGCAGAATCTTGCCTTCGCTTTAGGATTAAGGATTTTCTTCTTTCTGTTATTAAGGTAGAGGTTTAGAATCGTAATCCTTGTCTTAGAAGTGATTTCTTTCTAAAGTAGGTTTCCCCAAAAATATATTTCCTCCCAGAGAAAATGAAACCAGACTAGTTCTGTGCGTTTTTCTGTCCGTGTGTCTGTGCGTGTTGGGGGGAAAAAATGTCACCACTTGCTCTGCACATAGGAGACGGTTCGATATGTCAGCAGCTCGGTGATGCAATATGAAATGTTTGCTTAACTTTCACCCGGCATTCGATTGTTCATGCGGAGGAGCAGGTCGCAAGAATGAGAAAGGATATTCCGCGGCACCGCTGCTGATTCTGTTGCCGCCGTCTGCTAATGAGGTTTAGCTGATGATAATGACTCTAGCAGCGATGGTGATGATGATGATGTAAGCGCTCCGAAACAACCTGGGGAGATCCCAGGAGTTGTTGTTTTAATGAAGAGATCGAGCGAGAGGCGCTTCGAGCCAGGGAATGCAGAGAGCCAGTGAGCCGGGGGTTTTATGAAGAGACGGAGAGGCCAGCAGTCGAGATGAAAGAGTGAAAGTGTGAATAAGAGAGGACAAAATGAAAGATGCCAGGCTGCACTCAATACACGGCAAACAATGACCATTGTTATTCCTGCTCCATCCTTGTTTCTGCGCCCCTCTAATACTTTTCCTCAGGTCCCGGCTGGGTGTGCTGATTGTGTTAGCAAAGAGAAAGAATAGGACTGTTTCAGTTCTGCCGTCCCGATGCTCTGATGGGACCCCAGCTGCTCAGTGTTCATGTGGACCAGCTGGAGACTGATAATAACACACGCGGTACTGTCTGGCTAGGCCTCAGCCCAGAGAGACTGAAAAGAGCAACGTTTAAAAAGGGGAAATAAAAAGATCTGCTGGAAGGATTAGGGACACTCAGACATGGATATGAAGGACAAAACACAAAGACAAGGCCACTCTCGTTTTTTTCCTCCTTTACAAAGAAGAAGCAAGAAGGAAAGAGGATTAAAGCCAAGGAAGCGAGATGCAGAGGAAGGAAATTAGGTGGAAAAAGAGAGGGAAAGTGGTGGAAGCTGGCAGCGTTGAGGAAAAACCGAAGCGAAGAACGATTACTTCTGGAAGTGTGAGTCAAGGAAACGCGCAGCGGCGTAGTTGGAGAGAAAGTAGCTATCGCTGCATGGTTGGATGGTCCCAGCAGGTGAGTGTCGAGGGGCTGGTATTACAGGCAGACGCCGGCCTTTAGCATGAAGCCTCGCTCGGTGTTAAAGATGCCCCGTGGCACACGCAGCTTTCAGAATGAGAAGGTTGGCATTTAAATAGAGATACGAGGGATGGAGGCGACTTTCACGCTGCATCTGTGTAGGTGAGGCTAGACACAATGCTGAGCTGACCCCAGTAACTTTCACGCTCACAATCGACTAAGTGCTTTTTTTATACGACAGCTTGGCAACCGAGCTCATCCTAAAAATGTTTGAGCCGCATATTTATGAACAACGGGTTATTTTTTTTTCTCTCCGTCAAACTACACAGCATCACGAATCTCTTGGCTCGTGCACAAATGCAGTATGTGCACATACTACGTGCATGTGCTGGTGCAATAATGAAAACCAGTTTTTCATCTCGATCCAAAAAAAAAAAAGAGAAACAAAAAAAATCCCCAGTAGATTTTCAAACAGTAGGAGTGGAAAGTCAAACAAAAGAAGGAGCGAGCGAATCATTTGCATCGTAATCCATCAGACAAGGCAGACAGAGACTCATCCAGTTTCCAGCCAGCAGTGGACGCCCCGCCACCTCGGTTTGATCCAGAACGGGCCACCGCACACAAACGCCTCATTTTACTCCATGCTAATAGAGATAATAAGGCCAAACCAACAGATGTGCAGCGCTCTCTTGATTTTGTTGCTACTCGTCTACGGTTCTCGGCGGTGTCCGTGTGCACGGCGCCTGCGTGCACGTTTGCCCGATCGGCAATTATCCCCCTGATTCTGAGCGGGACCGAGGGTTTTGTGTTAGCTGTCTGGTCTGACGTGGCCCCAGATGCAGAGCACGAGAGCCGACGTTGGTGGGGATGATATTGATGAAGGTGACACTGATGCCACTTCTGATAATGGACATATGGATCATGATGACAGGAGAGGTCTTAATGATGGCGCTGATAATAGAATCTCTCCTCACTGGCCAATCCAGGCTGGAAATTCATCTTTAGTCTCAGCACAGACCCAGTACACACATAAATTAAAGCTCTACACCTATATTAAAACAATATATTACCCCCTCCAGACAGGTACATTCACTTAGTACAATGCGATTGTAATAGTTCATCAAGAATCCTGACAGGATACGGGATAAAAGACCTTTTCCAAAGGTTGGGAAGGAGCTTGAACCCGAGCAGGGACAGCTGATACACGCCTCGACTGAGCTCTGTTGTTTTATCGGGTTCGGTTGTAAAGCAGCTGTTTTACCCAGCAGGCAGGTGCGTCGCTCTAGAAGAGCTCGGAAATGTCAGCACCGTTGCTCAAAGTAGAACTCTGGCATTTCTTCAGACGTAAAATTGACATTCAACGTGACGACGATGTTAATTATGTTTATGGAATAATGAAAACAGTGGCAGTCATAGCTGCTGAAGATGATGACAGCCATGGTAACGCTGTGGTGGGATGTTAATTATATTAATGTTAACGATGAGGATCCTGAGGGGAATAGAGATCAGGACGATGAGATGTCGAGAAGACGCCGTGAACGCCACAGTGTGTTTAACAGGTCTAATCCAAACGCTTCATAAATGAGAATCTAAAATGATGACGACTACAACGCTCTGATGGTGGTGGTGGCTGTGTTGGATTAACGGCAATGACACTAGTGCTAATAGTGATTATGCTGATGAGCACAGTGAGCTCTGGTGCACACTGCTCTGATATGATGAAGGATAATGATAAAATGACTGATTGTGTGATAGTGACTGTTCAACTAGAACATAATGAGGATCATAATGGGATGATGGTGAAATCAGTCACCTTGTTGACATGGATTATGCTGTTGATTATATTTATACTAATATTAATATCAACATAAGGACGATTATATATCCATGATTATAAGGAGGACGAGAACGGATTTGTCTGAATTTGTCATCAAGGTTTGTGATGATGATGCTGATGGTGGCTTTTATTTTAAAGATAAAAAAAACGAACCAACTCAGCACAATGATGCCGGAGATTTAAAACCTTGAGAGAGATTTTCGTGGGATGATGGTGAAGGCAGTGTGATTAGTGATGGTTTGAAGATGAAAGAAGCGTAACCACGCTGCTTGTCTCACCCTTCTCCCGCCTGCCCACCCTTCATCTTGGAGGACTCTCCCCCCATAATGTCTCCACTCCTTCTCCTAAAACATTCCCCTTCTCTCCCGTCAGTGGCTGCCGTGTGGAAAAGCGACAACTGGAGAGAGACGTGACGACGTTTATTAGTTTCTTTGGCACTTCTGTCTTTGCTTCGACGGGAAATAGAGAAATGAGGAGATCCAGCGCTGATGAGATTGCTTGACTCTTTGAGGCGTCACCTCCTAACTCACTCGCTCAGCCAGAGAGATGTTATGTCACAAATGAGAGCGAGATTGTTCATTTCTTCTTTTGTATCCAGCTCTTTTTTTTGGGGGGGGGGGCAGTCTGCCACATGTGCATGTACTGTCTGCCTTTTATAGTCCATTGCCCATTTTGTGTGTGTTTCAGGAGAGTGTGTTGGCTTCAGTAGGAAAAAAAGATCCTTACACCGGTTTGAAGAGCCTAATCAAAGGCTGGCAAATTTTCCTCGCCTCTTGTGTAGTTCTGAGGAGACTGCTGGGCTCCTCTCGGCTCCCCCTTTTCCTTTCCTCTTTTTTTTTTTTACTCCCTCCTTTCCCAACTCCTCTCATCCCTGATTACTGAAGGGGCTGCAGGAGGGCTCTGTTCTTCACCAGGCTTTGTGTTGATGTCCCTCGTAGCCGTTCCACTAGAAGAGTGTGCGTCTTTGTAGGTGGTATAAGGCTCTCAACAAACAGAGTTTCAGCTGAAATCTGCGAATGTCTGCATTTATTTCTCGCTATGGATGCGTGGACACAAGTGGCTGACATGAAGCTGCTGTGGCACCAATCATCCAAAGCCTGAGGTGTAGCCAGAGACAGGAAGGGAAGGAAGGAAGGAAGAGATAGTAATGGATATATTTATAGTTCATGCACAGTGGTGAATTATACAGTATTTGCCTAACACGGAATATGACTCTGAGGACTCTCTTTTTTTATTTTTTTGAGATAAGGATATTATGAAAGAGGCGGAGGAGAAAAGAACTGGTCCAAATGAAATAAAGTTTTTTTTTTAAAAAGCTGTCAGCCATGTATCCTAATGAGATTAGTGTCAAAAGCAATTACTATGTGATTTGTTAAGGCGATGAACACAGTTCAAAATGGGCGAAAAAGGGGGACGAGATCGGCACAAAGCTGTAGGGAGCGATCGTGGAAAAGTGGGAGAGACGGAGAGAAGGGGAGAAAATTGACAGGAGGCGTGTATGGCTGGATGCGGCGCAGTGAGGAGTATAGGCTGTGGCATCCGCTAGTGGTGCTGCATACCCCGTGTTTGATCAAACGCACTTCAAACGCCCTCGCTGACTTCCTCTCGCTGAGTCGGGCGCGTGTTCTCTGTGTGCGCGGGCCGCGTGTGTTTGCTGAGGAAGGCGTTATTGATGTTTTGTTTATGTAAAATGGGTCAACTCTAAACAAAACCAGAACAGTGTCTACAGCGGCTGCCACGATCGCTGCAGCTTTCTCCCGGCTCCCCAATCGGTAAATACCGCTGATGAATGACCCGTCGGTGTGTGACAGAAGCTCTGAGTTTATCTGGGCACTGCTTCTGGTATTATCACTCCCCCGCCACTCTTTTCGCCTCTATTAAGTCATCCGCCATTAATTGCTCCCTGCGTCTACATCGCTTCACGTCTCCTTTTGCCCCCAATGTGGCTCTCCGCTGCATTTCGACGTCTGAAAGAGCAGCGACTCCTGAGAGCTCATTAAATCCATTAGTAGCGAGGAGTCACAGAAGAGTTAGGCCTTCTCTGCGCTGTCTGCTCTCGCATCTCCAGCCGCTCTGCACAGAAACCCCAACCCTGGACTCGTCCAGTTCTGTCTGCTTGTCCTCCACCTCCTCTATAGGTTGTTGCCTTGTGTGCTTTTTTTCTGCAGCTCGCCGCGACTTTTTAAATTTCCCTTGATTAGGAATCGGTCTCCCACAGTCGTATGAAAGTTCGATCGTTATTGGAGATGAGATTGATGAGTTATTGAACAGCAAGGTGGGAAGTCTGACAGAAGTAGATTAGACGCAGGCCAAGTGTATTTGTGTGTGGTTGTCTCACGAGCGTCGCAGCAAATGATGACCGAGCATAAAGCTGAGGATTAGACAGTCGTGAGTCTGCATTAATAGATTTAGTTTGACCTTAATGTTGACACACACGGAGCCTGGTCACCGCAGAGGGTCGTCGTCGTGCTTGTCGGTTCCTCCGTCAACCCCGGAAAGCAAGTGCATCCACTTTTACTCTTTTAATAGGACTCTGATCCTTCCACTCTTCCTTAAAGAGGCAGACTTTCAGCAGTTGGTGGCCAGAATGATCAATACTACACTCTTTAAAATGACGGATGCTGAAGCCGTAAAACCTGCCGCTAAGCTCACTCCTGTAAGCAGGGAACAAATAGCCACTGACTCTCACTTACTGCTCTTTTATTCAGATGCTCCCTTTGTCACACTTACCAAAAGCATCTGGGAGCGACTTAGCAAACAACTCCGAGCTGGTAATGAGGAAGGTGGTTTCGCTCTCAGCGGAGCGGCTCCCCTGTCCTCAAACCCAGCCTCCTGTTTGTTGACGGCCTCGCCGCGTCTTGCCACCGTCTGCATCCAAATGATTTGCTCATAGCGTTTAGGGAGGATCCAGTTCCACCGCTCTGGACAGCTACTGCAGGTCAAGGTTCCCAGGTAGGGCCTGCTTGCTGGGCGTGCACCCTGGGGCCACGCTGGCGGGCGAGTTTTAAGCTGCGTTCAGATGACGGATGCAATGAGAGGAGGGAGCATGTGACTGGAAAGTTGTTGTTTGTCGCTGCATATTACTGAGAAGAGCCAGGTGTGGAGGAGGCATTGTTTTCCTATTCCTGATTAGGTGCAAATTGGCTCATTTATATGTGTACGGTATGCTTGTCGGTTTCAGTCAGGCCCCTTCCTTCAGGTCTAATGCGCTTCCCAAATATTCCTGTTTATGCTTTACTTCCTGTGCGCTGGGACTTTGGCAGGTGATGAGGATCATTTTACCGTTAACTCACCTTCTCAGAAATGCTTCGTCCTGATGCTGCACAAATCTGCGTCTGCTTGTGCAGAGCATCCATCTGGTCAAAATCCTGATTTATAAACTCAGCGAAGTTTGCTCTTTGCCGCTCAACTGCAACAACATTGAGGCATTTCTGCATAAGCGCAATCAAGTTGATTACACTCGTTTGAGAAGGTTTGATGTCCTTAGACCCCGGCTAGAAGATTCGCAAAAGACTTCAATTAACAGAAAACAAACAAATGTTTTCATTTGTTCATGCGTTTTGATTTTATTAATTCCTTAACTTTTTTCCCACAAATCCCAGGAAACCTGTTCAAGCTGTCTGTCGTCTAATCCCAGCAGTGAAAACAGGATTAAAATCAAACAAGAGACGGCAGAAATGCGTGATTCAAGATTAACTCTGTGATGATTCATGACTGCGCTGCAGCTTCACTTAACCCCACATGGAGGAAAGTGTAACATGAAGACAGAATAGGACAAAAGGTCGTTTTGTGGTTTTATTTGATTGTTCTGCCAAACAAAAACTAATCCGAAAGACGAAACAGGAATTCAAACGGTAAAATCCCGCCAGCATCATTGCAGATGGCGGCCAGCTCTCGATCCTAAAATATGTGAGTTTCTATGTTTATTCCCTTGAAGCTGAGTCTTCAGAGGGGAATTTCACCTGACAGCAGTGACAGGCTGGAAATCCTCCCCACATTTTCACCACACTCAATTTGGCTGGTGTCTCAGGCCAAAGTGGCTTCTGGAGCTTGAAATCGTCGCCGTTTTGTGTTTTTCACCAAAATGGGCAATGAAAATGGTTTGGTGCTTCTTTTTTTTAAGCTGTGCTTCAATCAGTGGAATCGCTGTGTGAGCGTGTGCATTTTTCACCTGCATCCCCCATCTGCAGAGGAAGGAGCTCTTTGAACTGTGAACCAATGAGCATCACAGCAGCACAGAGATGTTGCTAGGAGCAGTTCCTACATCCAGCTGTGGACCTGTGCGCTCACAAAACAAACACATGGGCCTGTCTTAAGGCCATGCTGTCAAGGTGATAGACAGTTTATAGACGCGCCCCTGCTTTGCTCTTCCTCTTTCTCCTCTTCAACACAAGGTAACATGTCTCATATCAGGGACACATTATCTGCTTCTACACTGCTGCCATTTCTTTCTTTTCTGTTCCTCCACCTCTCTCTCCTTTTTTCTGTCTAATGCATAGAGACAGGGTGGATGTATAATTCATTTCCCCTCTGCTGGTCGTGCTCCTTCTAGTGTGTGTGTGTGTGTGTGTGTGTGTGTGTGTGTGTGTGTGTGCTGCCATCATTGCTCGTCAGGCTGCACAGTCAGACCTCACCAAGAGAAGCAAAGTGGAAAGAACAAGTCATCTGGGCATGTGTGTGTTTACCTCCGCGTGTCTTTACATTGGTATAAATCATGTATGGGCGTGGGAACGCCTGCTCGCCGACTTCTTTGTGAGCCATTACTGTACGAGGCTCAGGGTTAAAGGAAGCGAACGTGGGCGCAGCGTCTGACGTGCGTTCGTCTTTGGTGTATTTATTGGTTGGGGGATTCGTATTTATCTCTGCGCGGCGCACGTTGCCGCACTGCTTATGAAACTGTAAAAGCAGGCCAGCGTCGCTCTCTGAAGGCAGACATGCTTCTCTGAGCTCGAGTTTCTCTGAAATAGAATTTGGGAGGGCAAGACCCACCTCTCTTCTCCACTCAACCATACACTTACTCATTCCCTCTGGGGAGCAGAGAGGGAGAGAGAACAAGGTACAGGAGTGGGAGGAAGAGAGGGAGAGAGAAGGGATGAAAGGGGGGCGTGAAGTGCAAAGGAGGGGAGACGAGAAAACAAGGAAATGGCAGAAGATGGAACAGCGCGAGTTGAAGGGGTGACACGTTTAGGCTATTTAAGTAATTACACCTGAATGTGTCTTTACTGCATTTCAGACATTAACATCCATCTTTTAGATTTATGACATGTCTCACTAAAACAACCGACCTTTATTTACTTTATTGAACTGTCAGACTCATCAGTGAGTCGCAGTAGCACCAGGTGACGCAATCCTCCACGACAACGAGCATGAGACCCGCAATTCAAACGCGTAGACAGTTAATACACAATAGACACATTTTTAATTTAAATTTGGCTTGTATGAAAATTCACTGGACTATGGGACTGTCGTATCTATAGACATGGCTGGAGACTCACTGACGCAGTTTTGATTTTGAGCTGTGCATGAAAATGTGTCGATGTAGATGATTATTATTATTATTATTATTATATAGATTTACATCCATTATGATTATTCGAGTCAGTGCCACCTTATCCAGCTACAGCTGCCAAACTGAACTGCACCTTTTACTTTAGATTCCTTTTCCTGTTTCGCTGGTAATCTGTGTGTATGTACAGTAAAAGTTTTGGCACAGCTTTAACTTTTAAGTAAAGTTTTAAATTGTTGTACTTTCTCCAAAAGTAAATGATCGAAGTACTTCTTCCATCAGTGCATATGCAGATACAAAAAGGAAAAGAAGACGTGGAGAGCTATAGGTGCAGAGAGCAAAGTAATGGAGAGGACATGTAGAGCAACAAGAAAAAGAACGGAGATGGGAAAGAGGAGCGATATAAGCCACCGAAAACATGCAGAGGAGACAAGATAAGAGCATGAGAGACTGAGGCAGAGAGCACAGGAATACATGTACTGAGGGAGGGAAGCAAAGAAAGAGGAAGCCAAGAGGAGAGAACATGTAGACAAAAAGAGAAACGAGCGGTGAGGGAGACTCAACCATTTTCCCTCTGATGGGTGAGTGAGCATTGGGAACAGTCAGCTGAGTTCATGTCAAGAGGAAAAGAACCTAAACGAGAGCCGAGCTTTACGTGCACAGTTTACCCCGCCGCCACGCGGCTGCAGACAGCTGGCACACTAATGGACAGCGAGCAGAGCGGCCAGGATGGATGGAGGAGGCTCCGAAGGAGAAGCGGGGAGACGGTTCAATCGGAAAAGTGCCTTCCTGGTCCTTACTGTACGTCTTAGTGTAGCTGGATCCGGTGATGGAGCTGGCTGGCTCACTATCTGACAAATTGCAAACAGAGCAGGCAGGAAAAATACACATGGGAGATGCTTTGATTAAAAAAAGTCTCAAAACTCATTTAGGGTAACTTACTGCTGCCGCTGTAGCGCTGTTTAATAGATGGCAGGCAGGGAGGAGAGGAGAGCGAAGCTCACATCAAAGTGCTGCTGGTGATAGAAATGCATTAGATATAAGCACTGCCCTGATGTTTGGAATTTCAAAGCTCCAGCATTTTCTGCTCCCTATCCTGGGATCTTGGTGTTTATTACTTTGAGGGCTGAGTCGACTCCATAAAGCAAATGACACATGCTCGACGAGCGCCTTGTTTCCCCACGTAATGGACAGCAAAGCAAGAAGAGACGGAGAAAAGTGTCTCCGAGCTGATTGGCTGTTTTCTCCGGCTGCTGCTGGTTAGCGCTCGCTGGACAGGAGGCAGGCGAGGGATGGAGAAATCATCACAGAGGGAGGTTTTAGAGCCAGCACCTACACAACAACTCTATTACCAGCAGGTCTGTCAGTGCGGTTACATCATTTTCACGAGAGCCTACAGTTAACCTGGAATATTTAGTAGTTTATTTTGTAATCCAGCTGTAAAAAAACTAACTTTACTGTAAAATACAACAAATGAGTTGAAAGAACCTTAAAGTGGACATGACATCAGGTCAGTATTGCATCTCTGTCCTCACTCCCACTCTACTCTTCCAGCCAGTGGAGAAAGGTTCAAGACCACATTTCCACAGCTCAGTGCATCCAAAAGTCAAACAGGAAGAACTGCATCACATGTGGAGAAAAAGTTTCCCCTGCCAGTTTAGAGTTTCCTCGTGAATGTAACTGAATAGCTCTCTATTTAATGGACAGCAAACGGGGGAGAGGGAGGAAAGAGATACATCAAAATATGGCTGGATATTGAAAAATGATACCTTGTACTGCGCCGCTCGCACTACAGTAGCTCTCTATTGAGAAGCATGCCCACAGTGGAGGCTTTAAAAGGTGTCTCCAAGTCAGTTTAGCGTCCCCATGCCACTGTAACTAAATAGCTCTCTATTCTATTGACAAAGTGCAGGAGAGGAGCACACGGTGCGAGAGTGATGAGGCGAATGAAAAACGAGTCGCTGGAGACGCAGGAATCCTCTCAAGCTCGTTTGTGAGCCGTGGTATTTACTGCTGCTATCAGATGTGGATTAGAGGCAGATCACAGAGGCAACTCGTTTTATCGGTTTCGCTCGCTGAGTGTTATTAAATCACCGCCGTCCTGCACAAAGCTTCGGTCTCTGACATTGTCCGATGGCGAATTGGGCTGTTTTAGGCGACACGTCAGGTCCAAAATGTCTCCTTGTCTGGTTTGGAAAAACATCAGTGTAAATATGTTTTTGCACATGTTAATTGTTTTTTTCAGCTTAATTTAATAACAGTATTGTTATTAAATTTAGTTTGTTTACAACGCACCAAATACGACTGATGTCACAGTTCAGGACTCGCATGCGTCAAACAGGTCCCACCAGGAGACAGTGGAGAGGGACAAACTAACAGTAAGACACCTCCAGCAGATCCTGGCTCAGGGTGGGCGGCCATCTGCCTCGACCGGATTTATTGACCTTTAGTGAAAGCTAAGCGTATTTAAGTTGCATTAATATTATCTTTACTGGTGGCAATTCAGGGCGTTTCATATCACCATAAAAGCAAACTGATCGATATTATAATATCATATGAAATCCAACATATAGCATATCAAATACCATCTCATGTGCTTTACCTCAGCGGGCATCAGTCTGCCGCACACGATAACGTCTGTCCTTAGAACCTTAGACACGGAGGAAACTCCCCCTACATGTGCGACCTTTTCCGAAGCTCCAGGGGATGTTGACGCCAACACAATTAACAAGCTGCTGATAACAAACTCCCGCATGACGCGATGTTGCCATCAGCAGTCGCACGCTGGCAGCATAGCTGATGTGGATGATGTGAACTTTATGGGAGGAACGAGGACGTATTTACCCAAGAATGGGATCAATAAAGCCAAACAAACATATCTGTGATTATGCCACATTACAAACCACTAGAGCACATCTGCAGTGCAGCAAAGACTGCAGGAAGGAGCTGTGGCCGTGGGCACCAGGTTCAAAGCAGCCTGTTACCGTCAGCCTTCGCTTCCCTTTAACCAGGAGAAATTAGTCAATGAAAAGTCTCCCAGGAGAACGCAAGTCGTTGGGCAGGGAGCAGTGTGGCGTGAGATAAATGGAGGAGGTGTGAAGGAAGACGGGGACGCAGGGCGGTGGAGCAAAGGGATGACAACAGAGGCAGAAGAAGGGATCGTTGCATCGCTCCACTGGGGTCACAGCCACAGCTCCAGCCGTTCCTGTGGACTTTTAAGTCGGAGCTGTCTACCACTTTAGAGGAACGCTGCGGTTCACACACACACACACACACACACACACTCACACACCACTCCTGTCTCTCAACAACCAGAACAGCTGTCAGCTACCTCTGAACCGCTCTTCAGGGAGAGTGTGTGTGTCTGTGTGTGTGTGTGTGTGTGTGGGAGTGCTGTAGCTACATGTCATGCGTCTGCAGAGCGTGCGCCTCTGCCTGAGCGTTGCTCAGTCGTACGTATGCAGGCGCCTCTGAAGTTTCATTAAATGAGCGCTCGTTATATTTGGTATTCTTGGTAATATTTATTCCAAATCCGAGTTAGTTCCACGTACTAAAACCCGACAGAAAATAACATTCAAAATAAAACAATAAAAACGAAATCAGGTGGAAATTGGATTTTAAAAATACCTTTTGCAGCAGCTCATTTGCAAACTCGTCTCTTCACTCGGTGACGTTACCTTGGCTGCGGCTGTCAGAAGAAGAAACTACGACTTCTGGAGTAGAGACAGCAAATCCGAGGCAAACTTACAAAAGCTAATTAATACTTTTTAAAAGTCTGTGTTTTTGGAAACAGAAAAATAAATGCAAAGTTTTGAGCCTGAGGCTATTTAGCGTAAATCATGGTGCTTCTTTATACTGTATTGTATTTCCAGTCAAGTTGCACAGCTGCTGTGTGTGTGTGTGTGTGTGTGTGTGTGTACATGTCATATAAAGAGGCTGGTTAACAAGGCATTACTGGTCTTACTGAGCTTTCTGTCACTTTGACTCTTGTTAGAGGCTGTTTTAGCTCTGCTACATGGACTCAGTACACAACAGCAATTTCCTTACACACACACACACACACACACACTGAGGCTGTAGGAAAAACCGCTCAGTCAGCAACAATGTCCAATCAGGAGCTGTTTAAGAAGATAGAGCTGTGTGTGTATGTGTTGCTGTGTAGAACAAGGCACTTAAAGAGGTTTGGTTCAGTTAACAATGGCGCATAATGTTGTATCAAGCGTCGTTAAGGCTCAGTCACAGGTGACTCTAACGTGCAGCGTCCGTCTGTGGTAATTAGGGACAGACTATGTGCAGAGAGCTCAGACGTTTCCCAGGTAGTTTACATGAGACGCCAGTGATGAGGGCAATTAAAAATTCATAATGTATTTATGGAGCTGGAATTTCAGTGCTATGCGAGGGCAGGCTGCTGCTGTGTAACCTGTGTGTGGGTGTGTGGGTCCACACATGTGTGCAATGAGCATTTGACTGCTAAAGACCTGAAAGCCATGAATCAATATTGCTAATGAGAGTCTTAGAGTCGGGGAGAGGAGGGATAGAAAACCCTCTCGCCCTGTTCTTTCAATTTGTCTTTCCCTCCTCCTTCGCCACCTCCTCCCTCCTCCTCTGCCTCCCTCTGTCGCTCATCTCACTGTTTCTCTCTCAGTCCGTTCGTTTCTTTGCTCTCGCTCCACCTCCAGTTTGTCTGTAAGGTCTGTCTTGCAGTTTGTGACTCTGAACTAAATAATATAAAATTCCAGCCAACACAATGATTTTGTTAGAGACTATTGAGTAGTAATTAATATTCAAATGAAGCTTTGCTTACGAAACAATGTACAAAACAGTGCAAAACAGTTTTTGAGACTAAAAATGGTCAATTTAGTACGTTTATTATTTTTATATCATGTGAAATATTTATCTGCAAATAGAAGCTATATACAGCTGCATGGCTTGAGAACTGTTGTTTGCTAGTAAACGCTGAAATGCCCTGTAAGAAGAAAAGCCATGAAAGTGAAGGCGTTGCTGATTAACACAGTCAGGGATAGCGGGAGGTGGTGAAGTGATAGTTTAGAGACCGAGCCGCACAGAGGTGAGGAGCGTTTGATAAATGGCTGACTGGGCGCAGCATCGTTTAGAGTTATTAATAAAGCACAGACGCTGTATCGATCCGTGACACAGGCGGGGCTCTGTGCCGGCAGATATTCTCCCTCTGATATAGATTTACATATGGCCCCTGTTCCCCCGTATGGATTTAGTGGCAAAGCTCAGAGTGTTTCCAAAGCTTTGACTGATTAAGGCTGTCCAAGCCGCTGAAGGTAGGAATGAGCGAGTAAGGATGCGAGTGTGAGGTATTTATTGAATATGAGGGGAGGGTGTGAGGGAGATGCCGTGGTCCCAGATCAACTCGCTAGTCTGGGAGCGCTAAGCAGACCAGACAGGTGTCAGCACTCGGTGAGGTTCGCCTCCCGGTGAAGCTATCGGGGGTTGAGCCGTTGACGTTGAGTTAAAAACTCCTAATCATTTCATCTGATCCCCACAACTTATGCGTAATCCGTCGGCGCCACTCATCATCTCAGAAAACTCTTCATTTGCTGTGATTGTGACACTGTTTGCATTTAAATTGTGGAGTAGCAACTGGAGCCGTAATTTGGAGGGAGGAGAAACTTTTTTCCGCTTTGTGTGAGGACACAGGAAAAGAACGGTGGGATCCCACGGCTTAAGTCTCACACATACACACAAACCAGCACAAGCGCTTCGCCTCTTTCCCGGTGAAGGCACGTGCAGGGGTCCAGGGATCACCCAGAATGCTTTGCCCTGCATTGTTGAACTGGTCCTTTCAGTGCATTTGAGGGGTGAGAGGCTCTTCTTTAGCCAGAAGATGGGTCGGGCCCTTTCCCTGCCAGCATCCTTCTTTCACCCAGGCCTCTGTCTCCCAGGGCAACTCTCTTTCTTGTCCCCTGCGTGTGTGTGTTTATCTCTGAATGTGTATGAGACTCTGTGTGTGTGTGAAGAAGAGAGCAACTGAACAAGGAACATGAAGGGGAAAATCGGGCTCAATGACTTGGTGCCAAACCTTCTCCAATTTCCTCTCCACGGCTAATCTGATTGGCTCCTCCAATGCTCCATCGGTGAAAGGCGATCAGGATTGGAGGATGCCGACAGCAGTTGAGCAGGCAGCGGGCCGGACTTGGCTGTGTTTGGGATGAGGCAGGAATTTGGTTAAATGATCCTTCATAGAAATCTGTAAGGTAATAATAGTGTGCGAGTTCATGCATCTGTGCCTCGTGTATTTTTTAAAGCGTCCTCTTTTGATCTGTGCGCATTTGCAATTTTGCACGAGCATCGTGACGGTTTCAAGTGGAGAAGATTCGATTTGGAGGAAATAAGACAGAGGCCAAGGGAGGAAATGAAAAAAAAAAACCTCTATCTCCATTCACCCGATTTAGGATTAACCAAAAAAAGAAGGGGGGGGCGACGCAAAGAGTAGGGGGTGAAGGGTGACCGAGAGAGAAAGAAACGCTGTGAATTTCAGCAACAGAGAGAAACAGTGGAGCCAGCATGAATGAGACGGAGCAAACCGAATCATGAGGGGATGCTGGGAATCTGAATCAGGTTAATCGGCAGCATAACCAGAATTCGATAAGAATATTCAAGCCGTATCATAGAGTCACAGCTCAGAAAAGCTAACGGTTACATCCGCTTGTCATTGCTGAACGTCTCACCCGAAAATCCTCAGCATTGTTGTGCTGCTCAAACCTCCTGCGCTCCTCTGGGAAGTCTGCGCACAAGATTTTAGAAGCTGCCTACAAGAGCATTAGTGAAGGTGGAGAATAAGGCCCAGCTCTGTGTTGGCATTCAGGTAAATCCCGTCGGTGCTTGGTGGGACAGAGGTGCAGCTCGGAAGTAATTCTACACCGAGCAGTAACTGCGCGCTCGGAATTGAACTTACTGTGGATACTTGCAGCCAAGCAAATAATCATTAACTCTGACACTAAGCACCAACAAGAAAGCAACAAGACGCTTCACGCGGCAAACGGTCCAGATCCAAACAGCAGCGCGACGCAAGACACGGATAAACCGACGGAGATGGAGAGAGACAAAGGAGACAGAGAATAAAAGTGAAGGAGGAGACGAGGAGCAAATGAGTAAATGAGAGACACGCTCATCAGTTCGGCGGAAGAAGGGAACGAGGATTAGGAGGTGTACAGAAGGGGGAGAGAATGAGATGGGGGGGGGTGAGGAAACAAAGACCTCACAGTGCTGGGAGTGCTGCTGGGCTTCCTCAGAGGAAAACAGAGCAGACTCCTTTGTAGTTGGGAAGGAGGCTCCAGGTCTTCATGGATGTGTGCATTAGCTGGTCCTTGAATTAGTGTCTCCCTAAGGTCCCCCCTCTCTCTCTGTACCCTGGGTCTATCGCTTGCTCCATCTTTCCGGCTCTCTGAGGTCGTCTATTTCCATCCGTTTATCTCGGTGGCTTTTCACCTTTCTCTGTATCTGTATTTCTCCACCTACTTCGCTGTGTCTTTCAATTTCTATTTCTCACTCTCCCACACACACTTTATCTCTAACGCACACTGCAGAAATGCAAAAATAGAAACAACTGCGCAGACACACACACAGAAATGGACAAGTTACACAACGCGTGTGCACACTTGTGCGTGCGCGCTCGTAGAAACGGCGCCGTGTTCTACTCTCGCAGGCTTTCTCCAGCACTCAAACAGGCTTTCCAAACATGGCTCCCTCAGCAGGTCCCCAGGTGCAGAACTCTGGATCAAAAACAGACTCTCTCCTCTTCTGCTACTTCTATTTTTTTCCACTTTTCTTTGTGTGGAAGAAGCTAAACCCCCCAAAAAATCCCCCAAAAAACTGACAAATGACTCTCAGCATGCTGTACTCATTCTTTACTTTCTTTACCATCGTCTCCTCTCTTTCAGTTCTGCTTCCTTCCTCTTCTTCTCTCATCACCAGGCTCATTTTGTGACTTATCTTCTTTTTCTCCTTCTGTCTTTATTTGCTAGCGATGGAACTTCAATGGCGCGTGCAAAGCAAACTTTCCCTTATTAAAGAATATCTTCTGGGTGATTCATCGGAGTGTTTTCAGGCTTCTTTTCAGAAAGTATGTACGACCCACTTTTAATCATGTTTTGTTTTTCTCTGATGTAGTTGATAACTTTCAAGATTTTATTCTCAATCTGTGCAGTGACCTGGTAGTGAGGTTTTGCTTTTTATATATATGATGGCAGACTGACTTTTGCAGCCGACATCATGAATAGCAACCTGACTGAGCGACTGCCGTGTGTCTGGAGGAGAGACTATGCAAGAAACTTCTCTTTCTAGCTGTCGTCTTTCATTTTTCACGCAGCGTCTTTCATGTGTACAGCAGTGTGTAACTCTGTGAATACCTACGAGCAAAGGCCGTCCGCGAGTCTCCTCCATTATTTCCATCTGAACAGCTGGCCATTCATGTTAGCGGAACGGATAAAACCCTTCGGCCTTCGAGACGGGATCGGACAATGTCGCGGACGAAGCGGCTGGTTTGAAAGAAAATTACATCCTTGTTAAGTCTTGTCTGTCTGTATGAAGACTTGTGTGAGGAGGCGATTCAGTTCACACACTAGGTTTCTAAAATCCTTAAAAATCTAAATTCATTAGCTTTAACTTATGTCTCAAAAGTGCAAAGAGATGATGTTAAATATAAATGTCACTGGTGCAACCTGGATGGCTATAGATGATGTCAATCAGCCAGTTCAAAAATAATAAGTCTCAACACAAGACAGCAAAGATTCTCTCCATCTACAGTGAATAATATTCTGAACAGAGTCAGGGACTCCAGAGAAATCTCACAGTGCATCGAGGCCAAGGGCAAAGAAATGTGGCTGAATGTATGTGGCCTTCAAGCCGCCAGGCAGCTCTGCGTCATTCTACTCTGATGAATACAGTCCCGTGTGTTTACCGTCGGTCAAATCTGCACCTTGAAGCTTGTTTTAGAGAAGACGGACATGGGGGCGGGGGGGGGTCTAGGTCTGGACCCCTTGTCCGCCACTCAGCGCTGTGTGTATTTTTCTCAGCTAGCACATTGAATGGATCCCTCTCGACCCTCGCACGCCTCCTCCTGCTCCCTTTTCGCTCCTTTGGCTGCACCCTTCACCGCCTACCATTCAACAGAGTTGGCACGGAGACGAGGAGAGAGAAGACAGTGGGGCGAGGGGAGTTGGAAAGACGGGGGGGGAAGAAAGCGTATTGGTCGCACCTAGAGAGAGAGAGAGAGAGAGAGAGACAGCGCCGTGGGGCAGTGGGCAGGAATCAGGCCTTTCAGTGAGGGGTTACAGTTAAAAAGTGTGCAGGAGCCACTGAGCTGGAACAGTAGATGATACGAGCATGCTCGCTGTGATGAAGAGCTCCCCGTGGGGTTATTGTTCTGTGAGGGTGTCTGACGTGCTCGAACGTCGTATCTACCTCCGTATAGATGCAGCGTATAGACCCAACGGTGGCTCAGGTGTGTGTGTGTGTGTGTGTGTTCTGCTGCTGTGCTTCTCGAGCATCTCGGTGCGTGTCTGTCAAAAGCCTCCGTGCGTGCGAGCGTGTGGCCTCCTCCACATCTGTTTATCTCATTGTATCCGTCCCAGCAGTGAGGGCATGTCTTCAGCGGGTCCCAGTCTGCCCATATGTCTGCTGTGATCCGTGAACAATTCTGCCTGCCAGTCTCAGACAGGCCGGCCCTCTGCTCCTCGACGCTCTGCTCTCTGACACACGCGCCCGGATGCTAATGCGTAGCCGCTCTTATGTATGCGCGCAGGTAACCGCGCGTCCTCTGGTGCATGCAATCATGCACCCACACGAGTATAGACGCAGACATGTGCAGGCACAAATTCTGCTCAGGCAGATAATTGAGGCGGGAACACGAGCGTACGCTCACACACAAACTACACACACTCACAAAAAAATCCAATCACTCACAGATGGGTAATTGATGTGCGAACACAGGCAAATATACACATAAAAGCCTCACAGACGCTGACACGTGGCAGCACCTTCAGCATCGCGCTCATTTCCTCCAGGTTAGAGGACACGGAGGTTTTTGACATTGAACGCGGCAGAGGGACGACATGTAAAGGCTTTGATAAAGCCAGATAATAAGGGCTCAGGTAAATAAGGGGAAGGTTAATAAGCTCTGCATGAGGAGCTGTGTTAGAACACAAAGCTGAAAAAGCGAACAGACCCAGGTTCAGCTAGATCAAAGCTTACATCAAGATTACTCCTCTTGGAAAATAAACCACAACAAATTGGCGGCAGCCGAGGACTTCTCTCTGATTCTGACTATGATAGCGTCAATTAGCACTTCAAAGTGGCAAAAGGGTTTTCTCCAGCTATCTTTAGATGCCAGTAGGCGTCTTTATGCCTTTCTGTCAATAACACTTAAAGTTGCAGTGGAGGGAGAAGAAGAGCAGAGGAGGAGTTTGCCGGAGAATTAGCAGAGAGCTGTTTGCAGACGTCTCCTGAAGTCCTCAGGGGTCAGTATCACCTTCGCAGTTGGCATCATCAAAAACGTGAGCAGACGAAAGACTGGAAAGAAAAGTTGGCAGGATAACTTTGTGCTGATATGAGTTTTTTTTTTTCATGCGTGGGACTGTGTTGTGTTTTTGTTGCATATTCTGAACGACAGGCTTTTCCCAGCGTCGCTGTCAGGGGGAACTTCTGATGATGTGCGTGAAATCATCAAGGATTTAAACCCTTCCCACAGCCTCACGCTTTAATATGCAGCATTCTGGAGTTTCCGAATCAGAAAATCACCCTAATCTTCATCAAACAGCACATGAATTATCTCACTCGTCAGTGTGGTTACGTTTGGAGGCTGTGCACTCAGGATCGCTACGGAGCGGCGTGACCCTAATATTTGGGCCTAGATGGTCTGATTGGCGCTGATTGAGATGAGATTGCAATGAAGCAGCCCTCGCTATAGAAGCCTTATGATTTCCTCCTGCGCTTCCTCAGCTGTACAGATTGAGCTGCTGTTCATTATCATGGAGAGGCTGTCGACTGTTCGGGGAATCCAGGGGGAAGCAGGAGGGAGGAGACAAGGAGAGGGAAGCGGTAGAGGGGGGGGGGGGGGGGGGGGCGTAAATCAAAGCAAAGTTTGGTAAACTTTCCTGAAGGTCGTCCGAGAGCGTGGCTGGGATAGACCCGGGGGAGGCCCAATCAAAAGACAGCTTTGTCAACCAATCAAACGGCAGGCAGCATATCATCTTCAGTCGACAAAATGCGCCTTCAGAATAAAGGGAATCAAGCACCGGCGAGCGGGCTTCGCTCTCTCAGAAGGTGGCTATAGAGAGATCCTAACCCTGGTCTGTGTATTTACCAGTGATTTGAGCAGCTTTGACCTAAACAGCCATATCTGACACACACACACACACACGCGTGATGCAACACACATACAAATGCACTCAGTGCCTGGCTTTGTTTTTCTCTTCAAAAGCGCACATAGTAGGAAATTCAACGGTCCTGCGCACACACATGTACACACACACACACACACTGCTCGGTGCTATGGGGCTGTTTACATAAGGCCTTGCCCTGGGAAAGCACTGTCATGCTGCCAATGCTGCCAGCAGCGAAAGAGCGAGTGAAAGAGATGGAGTGTGGAGGGGAGGGAGATGGTGGGTGATGGAAGATAGAGCTTTGCCAGTCTGATGTGCTCACAGCCTCAGGGAGCAGCGGTCACTCAGAATGAGGGATGAGGATGGTCAGAACGGAGGGATGCAGAAAAGGAATGCGAGATGAAAGGAGAAGTGTAGTTGGAGAAAATCTAAGCAGGAGAAGGATGGATTCGGATGGATGAGGAGATCCGGGAGGGGGGAGGGCGAGAGATGGATTTAAGAGGAGTGAAGCAGGCCAACTAAGCAGGGCAGAAGAATGGTCCGACAAGCGGAGAACAAAGGAGGTTAGGGAGAGATTGTCAGGGTGGAGAAACGAAAAGATGGAGATGGGGATGGAGAGTGTGAGGAGGAAGGTTCCCTCGGTCTGATGCCATCTCTCTTAACAGACTCATCATCTACACAAACAAACGCATCAGCAAACGTGGTTTGATCGTCGATCAACAAAGTTTATGGTGGTGGAGGTGATTGTTCTGTGTGTGTGTGGGGGGGGGGGGTACCCAAGGTCAAACCCACTTAAAGTGTGTCCCTCTTTCTTCTTACATAACCTCAGTCTCTTTTTCTTTTTGTATGTGAGCTGCATGCTAACGCACACGCACGCCGTGGCATACTAAAGCAGGCGGGAGTGTATCGATTTAGCATGGTGTGCAGATTCCCAGCGCTGCCCCTATACGCTGATTAAAGGGTGAGGAACACACACACACACGTTATCCCTCCCTCACACACACCTGCACACACTCTCAGCAAGGCGGCGTTTGCTCTCCAAGCTTTTTCCTTTATCAGCTCGAGCGGGGCATCGTCATTATGCATATTCATTTTACGCATATTTATAATTACTTCCCAGGCGTCAAACGGTTGTGACGGAATTTTCTAAACATGCTTTTTTAATGCAACTGTACAGGACTGTGTGTGTGTGTGTGTGTGTGTGTGTGTGTGTGTGTGTGTGTTTGTGACGCCCGCCCCCTGTGCTGCAGCTTCTTGGGTCTCTCGCCGTGCCAGATGTTATCCCCCTGCCGAGGGGCCGCACACACACCTACGCACTCACATGTCACACCCTCGGTGTGTCAGCATCATCAGGCGGCGACGCTTCACCGTCCTCCTCGGAGTGATGTGTGGTGACAGAATGCGATCTCTGCGCTCGCGCCGTTCGCTCCCCTTTGATGCCTCCATGTTCCCAAGCTGCGCCATTAGTGGCCCACTGGACCCCCAGAAATACATCTGCAAACCCAAAAGGAGCTTTTAGTGCCGCGCACCGAAGGGATCCAAGCATTTAACGGATTTTTATGAGGCTGGCAGCTATTTTTTCTCTTAACCCAGGTGCTGCAGTTAGTCTGGGTATTCAACAGCACTGAAGAGACAAAATAGCACAAAGAGCAATGCAAGATAAATTAGATTTGACTCATTTTGGACTTGGCTTGGCTTCGTTTGTTTATTCACTTGGTTTGGCTTCACTCACAATCTGTAAAGCAACAATAACAGTAATTGTAATGAAACAGTTTCAGACCTGAGCCACTTCAGGTAGTTGTCAACCCTCTGCGAGTTGTTTTACATATTGTGCAAAAATGATTGGCAGCTTTTTATGAAAGTACAAAAAAGAGCTTTTATACATGCAACATTTTTGACGTTGACTGTGAGCAGACAGAAATCACACAAGACAGCGAGAGAGAGAGAGAGAGGGAGGCAGCTGTGCCCTTTGACAGACAAACGCCCACAAAGGTAGATTCTTCATCTGTGTTGAACAAATCATCTGTTTGTACACAACAGCAGTTTGACTACTTAATAATGCTGCAGCTGCTATTGAACAGTTTCAGTGGGTATGTTGCATGCGTCAGGCTCAGGAGCCTTTGTGTGGGCACAGCCGAGTGGTTTGGCTTACAACAGCAACGACAAGTGTGTTTTGAAGGTTTAAATTAAAACAGGAAGCATCTGTCGCTGTCTTTGTTTAAACTGCTCCGAATTTCAGAAAACATTTTCGTGTAAACGTCCCCATGCTCCCTGTTATTTACCAGGCGGCAGCTAACCTTGGCAGCCGAGTCTACGGCCACCTGTACCTGCTTCTCAATTAAAATATCCAAGTGTTTTGTTATTGAAAAGCCTTTGATGTGAAAGCAGCAGCGGAAAGTGTCCAGATCCTAACGCAGCTGCGCTCCCTGTTAAATGAGAGGAAACACAACAGCGCAGGAGAAACGAGATGAAAACGTTCTAGAAACATTTGCTGTTTTGATGAGACGGTTAATATTTAATCAAACCAACACGGGGGTGCTGAGGAAGTTTCCCTGTCGGCTTCGGCGGATCGCTAATGGTGATGCAGGACTGAGAGCAGGACTCGGGCGAAGCCTCCGGTGACTGCTTGTCATTTTGTCAGGTTAACAAACAGCGGCAGTCGTGGCTCTTTTAACGAAGGTAGAATGAGGCTGGACGGAGCGAGTGGATTGTTAGCGCTGGCAGAAACAATGGGAGCTCAGTATTAACTTGATACATACACTCTCAGCAATGGTGCAGCTGCACTTTATGCTAGGAATAGGTGCTGCTTAGTATTCTGTCCTAGTTTGTCTCTCCCCTTTGTACTTCTCTGTGTACTTAGGCATGGAGAAAATATATAATTTAACCTTATGTAACTGTGCCTGTTTAAAGTGTTTGCGTTTCAATACTTCCAAACATCACAGTGAGGACGACCCGTTGCAATAATGCTCATTAATGCACTTCGGACGGGTCCAGGTGATGCAGTTAAAACTACTGTTGGAGCCAGTGTTTGGTGTTTGCTGCTTGTTAAAGATGCTGCAGGGAAGATTCAGTTCACTTACTTTGCTTTTGTCCCTGCACCCTTGAGACAATTACTGGCCATGATAAATGAGACCTTTACTGTGAGACCTTTACGTTTTGGCGAATTCAAAAAGCAGAGATAAAGGATAGGATAGCTCGTTTTCTTTTCTTTTTTTCCTCCGTCTCCATCTCCTTATTATAGCACTAAGCTGTGTGTAACAAAGATACTGATGGATTCAGGGAGACTCACACCATCATGCTAAGATCAATATAACATGACAGGCTGCTTTTTGGCCAGGTATTTATAGACTGCAGCATTATGGGCTCCCGCTCGTTCTGTCTCGCAGAGACACTTCATTAACAGGAGCAAATCAAATTGCTCTTAGTGTGAGTGAGTGTGTGTGTGTGTTCAGGGATGTAGAGGATCCAGTCAAGGAAAGTGGAAAAGAATGTCAGCGTCTCTCACTTGCTTTTTCTGGCTGTCCCATGTCAGCTGGCTGTCTGAATATTTTTTACTCTAAATTTTTCACTACTACTAAAAAGTCTTTGCACCAAACTGCTCTAATAAATCTCTTCTTTTTCCACTTAACGGACTCTTAACTTGAATTTGCTCTTTTTCTGCCGCCATGTTACTGCTGTTAAGTGTCATTTAAGGAAGAGTAGACAAGTAAGAAATCCAGCCAGCAAAACCCTATTTATAAACCTGAGGGTTCTGATTGGACGCTGCACAGTTTCTCTTGTATTCATTGGTTAAAAACACATGAAAGACTGGAGCATCCACGCTGGTGCACGCGCACACATTTGAACGCGCACCAGTACGCGCACGCATGCTAGAACAGATACCAGCAGCAGCTAAGACACACATGTCTTCTAATTAACATCCAAGCCTCGAGCTGCAACATACAGAACAGACTGGAACAATGGATCCATCTCTCACACACCTATGCTAATGCTGCGATGTGTTTGCTGAGAGGCATTCCCCTTCTCTGCTTGCCTGGTTCCTCTCTCCATCTGCACACACACACACACACACACACACACGACTCAAACTGCCTTAAAAGAAAGATTTTTAAGGCTTACGGATCTTAACACTTTTTTTGGAGGGGGGGGGGGGGGGGGGGCTTAGGGGTGCTAAAGTTTGTGTGCATCACTCCAAATGTGTGTGTTACAGAGCTTGTTTGTGCAAGTGTGGATTCCTGTGTGTGTGTGAATATGTTTAAGGGTGCATGGGGAGGAGGGGGGGTTGTTGAGGCTTAGGGTTTAGAGGGATGGAGGCGAGGGAGAAAGGAGCTGCAGTGTGTGTGCGTGCATGGCGGCGGAGAAACAGCAGCGCTAGCACTGCTTAATTAATCAACATCAAAAGGCAGCATTAAAAATGAATGGAACCCGAAGCAACAGTTTGGCTAAAGTGAATTATTCAGGCGTGGAGCTTACCCCGCTGCCCAACATTCTATTAAGAACTAAAATCTTGATTTTTTTTTTTTTTTTATTTTTTTTTCTCCTCGTGCCCCCATTTAGTCTCTGTTTGTAGCAAGCCTGCTAAGTTTGCTGCTGAGGATCAATGCATACTTTGCCAAGGGAATTTAAGGCAAACAACTCTCCGTCCACTCTTCAGGCTGCTCTGTTTGAGCAGAATGCCATTAGTCTCACTGCTGACCACAGTTACGGGCCCTTAGTTCCAAATTAAGGCTCTATTCCTTTTTCAATTAATTGTATTCGAGGAAGTGGTTTTTCAATTAAATGAAAAAAAAGTCGCTGAATTCTGAGATGAGATCTTTAACCTGAGTGAAAATCCATTCTCTTTTCCCATTATTTAACAGTAATTTGAATATCTGCCTGATCACAGGGAATTAAAACTGAGATAATGCACATTTAAATCATCTATTAGGTGCTGTGTACTGTCCATCATGAGCTGTGTGAGCTGGGGAAGACTGGCATCAGGCATCTAACCAGCTGCTCTATTCATGTCTACCTAATGAATAAAGCATCCGGTTCTTAATATTTAAGTGTCATAAAGTCGAGCTTGGCAGCTGAAACTCTGCTGCCAGATTTGCATTATTCCCCCAGACGGCTAAAAACGGGAACATTTAAACCTTACTGACCCCTCCTCACGAGGGTCAGAACAGATGTATGAACCGAAGGCAGTGACAAGCTGAGACCTCGGTGCAGCCAGCACTTCCCCACGTGCAGCTGTTCGTATACCTACATCCAGCGAGTCACACGGGAGCCGTAAACTCCATCAACCAGCCAGAGGAAGTCTGTCGCTTCCGGCTGCGCCAGCCTGCGGCGCAGCCCGTGTGCTCACGTCTGCGTCGAGGGGATAGGAAAGGAGAGGAGAGGACAAGATGGAGGAGTCGGGGAGGAGGTTTGGGAAAATGAAGGACACTGGGAGCGAAAGCAGCAGCTTCAGAAAGAGCGTGTTTCTCGTCAAATCCGGCTTGTTGCATGAGTCATGGTCTTTGTAGAGCGGACGCGCTGCCGGTAGATGAAGTAGTGTTGGTGCACTTTGCTTTGATTTCTAACTTCAATATCAAAACATCTTTACTATGCAGATATTTTACTTGTTTCCAAGCAGCTGCAGGAGTGAGGCTACATTAAACTGAGCTGGACTCCATTGGTTCTTCACAGCAGTTTTAATCTATAAGCATCTGATTTGTTTTGATTTCAACACATTCTTGTTTTAAAGTCGTAGATATCACACACGCTGTAAGACGCACAACGGGGAAGGCGCAGACCTGACAGCAAGGCGTACAATCACATGGACCCACAAGGCCAATAATTCCTTTCTGAAACCTTTGCCCCCACTCATCTCCGGGGACACACTGGTTAAAAAAAGAAAAAGAGACATCTGGAACAAGAGTCTGGGTCTGTGTCTACAGGCTCTGTGTGTGTTTCTGTTTATGTGTCTACTTGTGTGTGCACTTTAGTGCGTTTTACTCAGTGGTCGACAACGTGAGTTCACTTTGTCCCTAGAGTGAAAAAGTGGAAAACCATGCTGGTGCACTTGTGTGCGAGTCTGTCTGCGTGTGTGTCTGTGCACTATAGGCAGTGGGAAGTGTGTGTGTGTGGTGAAATGAAAAGGCTGGAGGCTCTCTGTGTTGTGTGTGTGTGTTGTGTGTGAGAGAGAGAGTGTGTTTCTTTTTTCTTCTCCCTTAGCGAATGCCTATTTCTAGATCAGTTTGAGGGTCAAGGTTTGGCCACCGGTGGAGAAAAGCTGTGTTCCCATTTAAAAGGGGGAGAAAAAAGGAAAAAAAAGCTCTCGCTCTCACTTCACAATGAAAAGAAGACCGAACACACATCATCCTCTTAAAGCCTTAACCCTTGCTCTACCGCATAGTCCCTCGCGGCAAAGATCCTGCATGACCAATGTGCTGCAACACTAACGGATAAAGGAGATGGAATCGCAGGGATTGCACCATTCTGATATTACTGACCAGTCGAACCGTTGGAGAAAAATCAATTCAAACGCTTCTTTGTTTGCACAGGCCAGAGGCGACTGAACAAATAGAGCTGGGGTAGCTGTGATTTTTGTCAGAGATAAAACTTCTTATCCATCAGAAAACCAGACCAGACCCAAAACCCAGCAGCTCACGGGTTCTCTTTTTCGTCTTTATTCTTCATTTCAATGAGTTTGCAAACTTGGTTGCTGGAAGAAGACGTGAGCTCATGTTTAGAAAATGACACCATCAAAAGCAGCCACGATGCAGCATGAAGGACAATGGAGCTAAAACATTTAAAGGATGACCTTTCAGAGCCGCGTTCAAGAGGTCACGTGACTAATCACGCAGATCTGAGCGTGAGCGGGCATTTGAGATTTAATATGTCTTTTAATCAAATGTGTGAGTGACGAACACGAGCTCCGGTGTCTGGTCGCTTGTCGTCTGTTTGTCGTAGGATTAAACCAATCTGGGAATGTGGGTGATGATTGGAGTAATGGAGCGTGACAGATTGAGAAACTTATCAATTTAAATTCTGCAAGTCTAAGCCAAGACGCCATCACAGCATCTTTGTGAACAAACATCAGTTTGCTTTGGCTTCATCTGTCACCGTGCCTCCCAGTTGAGAGTATGAGCATTAATTCCAGACAGCGCAAGAAAACCAGAGGAAATGTGCACTTTCCTTTTTATTTCAGGGAGAAATCCATGACAAGACGTCTGACTTTAAAGCAGATCTGTCGGTTTTCATTTCTCATGATTTCAATAGCCAAGCATAGACTTTGGAGTAAGAAATGGCTGCTTCCATGCTAAGCAGATCATCAGGGGAGGAGGACTGTGATGCTCAGCTTATAAGGCTTGAGTGTACAAAGTAATTGCCCCCATCACCTGGCAGATGTTTCCAGGAAATAACTGTGCATGGCATGTTGAAGCAAGTCTAACACCGTGAAAAAGTAAAAGCCAAGCTTCTCCCAAAACTCATTGTGTTGCACAGAGGGTCGGTACTATGACAGCAGTATGCAACATAGTGGCAGGTCCCATCTAATGGACTAATGAATATGCACTAATAGAAACATAAATACATGGAATTTACAAACCAATCTTCACTAGAACAAATATATTAAGCAGCAGTGAAGCAGTGTTTTCATGCCAGTGATTTAAAATGTCAATGTACTCATCAAAAAGCTGATGAAATGTTTTTTAATGGCTGCGGCTGAGCCTGCTACCGAAGAAAGAGCACAGCGGCGCTTCATTTGTTAACGTAAATGTTTTAAGTTAGCGATTTGCATTGACTCTGGGGTGATGGATGGGCCGGGACGACTCTATGACAAACATTACTGCGGGACATCTTTGCACAATTTGTCCCCCCAGTAGTTTGAGCGAACTCTGTGAAAATCACTTCTCTGCACACAACAGTAAGTTTTGAGATGGATGAAAGACTTCTGCCATCACAACCAGAGTAGCTTCAGGCCAGGTTGAAATCATAACCAAGACTGACTAATGTTTATGGATTTCTGTGTGTGTGTGTGTAGTGGATGGAGGCTATCTGTGACTATTTGAGAAAAAAATGGAGCCAGACTGAGGAGGAGCGACTCAGAGAGAGAAGCAGCGAGTCTCTGTGGAGTTGTTTTGGTCATGGTGCTTGAGCACTCTGATTAATGCTCATAGAGAGACACCAGATGGAAAGGAAGAGAAAGAGAGCGAGAATGAAAGGGTAGAGAGGGAAATTTGGGGGGAACAGCACCGTGGAAGAAGATGATCAGTGGGAGGGAGAGCGGGTGAGAGAGTAAAGGCCGATAGAGGCAGGCGGTGGGGAGAGAGAAGATTAGACTCGCACATGAAGACGATGAGGACGGCGAGAGAAAGAAAATGAAACTGAAACTACACACAAAGAGCATTCTTCTCACCACCGGCCCTTTGAAAGCCTAAATTTAGAGATTTCCCCAATGACAGATTTTTACAGGAGATTTCTTCGAAAGAAAACAAAGTGTTTAGGATAAAAATGCTCTCAGGCTTTGATCCCGAGGGCCACGGCATGCAGGAGTTGATTGACAGCTGAGTCAGTGTCAGTGTGGGTCATTACAAACCTGTTTACTGTGAACGTGTGTAATTATGCAGCAGGTCACTGATCAGATTTCTCCCACGTCTCATATGTGGAAACCAGCTTTTCTTGGGGACGCCGATACTGGACAGATGTCATTTCACCCAGTTTCATCCATCGGTGTCTTTTGCAGAGTGGATTTCCAGGCTACAGCAGGAGACGAGGAAGCTAATTTCATTTGGGATGTTAAACACAAAAAAAGGTGCTTTAACAGTCTAGTCCAGACAGTTGAGGATGCTCTGAAGTTCCCCTGCAAAATATTTGAGCAAGATTCTACAAAGAGCATCTGAGACAGCGTTCATTAGCTCACCAAGATGAGGTACAAGCTAAAAGAATCATTTTTAACAAAATGTCCCTTTTTTGCTGAACAGGGTAGTTGTACGTGTTGCATGAGTTGCAGAGGAGAGAATTTAGGAGACGACGAAAAGAGTTTGGGTGGAATTTTGGGAGATCAGTAGCAGGGACAAAGATGAGAAGAGAGGGTTTGCGTTGCCCTGGGATTACTCCAAGATGTGGTGAGTGGGAGACAGGAGCGCAGAAGACGGGGAGGCAGTCGCGTTTCTTTTTGATTTAGTCAAATTTAAGAAGCGGGAGACTTTCTGGCGTTTGATGTGTAGCAAATTAGGAGACATTTCCTCAAATGATGAATGTGAACAAACATGTTGCTCGTCTATTTTTTAACACGTTCATTTAAATGATTGATAGATGGAGTTCATGTCACCTTGTCATCCACTGTGTTGCATTTGTTAAGCAGCTTGTTTATCACCACCCCACGAAACCGTCGCAAATGGAACGATGCTCAAAACAGAAACGTGTTTGGCAGATTTCTATAAAAGGTGAGATTTTACCTGGTTAAAAGAAGAAAGAGGAAATGATGGTTCCTTCCTAAGAAGCAGAGTCTGTGTCATGTCACCGAACAGCACGTCACCCCCTCCAACCTCACCTTTCCAGGAAGGTGTGGGTGTACTGTGCCAACATCAGAAATAAAAACCCGACAGTAAATCAACCTGCCCCGTTCACTCAGTAGAAGGGATTTGACTTTTTTCCTCTGTTTTCAATCTTCAAACAACTACGTCCCTTTTCATAATCAAACGAGCTTAATACCGTCCATTTTTTCAAGCAGAAACGTTCCCCTCTTGTCTTATTATTGGCTGTTAGGCCCAGGTTTGAATGTCAGCTTTCGAAAGGGCTGCAAACATTTAGGACTCAGGTGAGTGACGGGGGAGAGGAAGAGCTGAAGTCGGAGAGAGAGAACGAGGCGGATGGGAGGCAGATACGCGGAGGGAGGGAGGGAGATTCCCACTATTAGACCCAGGCAGCACTGACCTTCACTTCGCTCACAACCGTGTACAACATTAAGCGCATATGGCTCCACTTAGTGTGGCGAGACATCAATAAGTGTGTGTGTGCATTTCTATTTCTGATTTACTCACAGGGGGGTGAGTATTAGTATGAGCGTGCATGCTTCCCCGCGTGTGTCTTTGATTTTGTTTACATGCTGATGTTTACTTGTGCATTGCCACAAGGACGCGTGCGTGCGTGCGTGCGTGGATGGCTGTGTGTGTCCGCGGCTGCAAACACAGTGTGTATCTTAATTGGACTCCATTCAAGTGTTTAATTACTCATTAGAGATGCTGCAAAGCAATCTATACAGCAGCTTTCCCCCGTTCGCTCCCTCCGCCCGCTGTGACTTCCAACCCGCAGAGACTGGAACGCTTTGACCCACACTACACGGATTAGTTCACCTCGTCAATCTGGATCAACCCATCCATATTAGATGAAGATCCAAAAGCTACAGGGTGATGCCGGAGAAAGATAGACGGTTAATAAGTCAGTCAGTCAGTTTGACACGTTTATGTGGAAGTCTGTTAGTCAGTGGCTGGAGTTTCTCGCTTCTTGCTCACTATCCAGGTAGTTAATTAAAGCTACAGTGTGCTAACGTACGGCACCATCCACTGTCTGTCTCAGCTAATGCATGAATCAGGAGCTTGCAACCATAGCAACATCTTCCGGGATCTGAAACTCCTGCAGCTCGAAGCCTTCGCGAAGAGAGGAGCGGTTGGCCAGAAGTGGTTTCTCATATTAACTGACAGCCATGAGCTCCCACACCTGACTTCAGCCCCCGAGGATTGGTTAAAAGGGTGCTCAGAAATTTTGGAAGGGAATATTTCGGCACCTCTGCCGAGCTGTTCAATGAGCCTGAGTGCCAGAAGCTGTTGACAGCACCTCCAAAGAAACAAGAGAAAATTCGAGTGGAGTAATTTTTTTTATAAGTTTAAGTTGGGTGAGTGAGTGAAAACAACAAAAGCAAAATCCTTTTGTCCTGAGCCTGGAAACTTTTACAGCATTTGGTTGCCAGACCTGAGGTGTCTTGGTGCAGAATGTGGACTTGAAGGATGTTAAATATTTAACAAAGCCAAACCGAGGCTTCTCTGTTTTTGCAACTCTGCCGTGACAGGACAACATTTCTGGATAAGCAGCTGGATTTTTAGTGTGAATAATATGAATAATAGTATAAAATGAAAGAAGTGTGGTGATTGACAGCTAAATGCATCTCTCAATCTTAAAAAGAACTCATTAAAACTGCAAAAACTGGCGAGTGCACGGGTATCGATGGAATAAAATATGGATAAGCTGGTTCTCCTTTCTTTAAACATTGACTCTGTGGATACGTGACATTTCTCTAGGGCACTGACAAAAATCCTTTCTTGTCTTCGCCCTCCCTTTGTATTGAGAGATTCCTCTTGGTGCGCTTGGACACCAGCCATCAGCTGCTTCTCACTGAATCGGGCCAGCCTTGTCGATACCAATACAGCCTCACTGCTGTTTATGTTGTTGACAGTGCCAAAGTCGGTGCAGCATCACGGCGAATGCCCCTCAGAAAAAAAGAAAGGAGACTGATACGGGCCTATCACACTCTCTGGCTGTCAGCTTGTCAGATGCACTGCATGTGCCCAAGCTCTCATCCCGTCTGTCTGACTAACTTCTCCTGCTTGTCCATCCATCCGTGGCGTTGTCACTCTATCTGTCTGGCTTTGGGTCTGTTCTGTCTCGTGTTTTTGTGTGTGTATTTTAGCTGCTACATCACCGGGGTGACAATTAACCTTCCAGGGGGTGTTGAGGGGTTGTTTTTCTGACAAGGTTTGTTATGTTAATTCAGTCTGGTGGCGTTAGGTTGTATGTGTATGTGCGTGAGCATGAGCATGGCGAAGTTTGTGCTACAGTATGTAAGTGTTTGCCAGGGATTGGCATCGGCGCCGCTTAATCCATTGGGGGCCCGTGTTGCAACGTCTTGAAGAAATACATAATAACCCCTCAGATGTGCTGAATGTCACCACAGTGATCTATGGGCTACATTATTCAGAGTGACAGATGTGGAACTTGTCAAAACAACCAGTTGAGCTGGGGAATCTTTGGCGGCGTGTTTTCCATGCGTGCCCGCGTACGTACAGTACCGTGCAACGCTCGTGTGTTATGTTGTCTAGTCCTCGTTGTCGTTTACATCTGCATCAGCTTATGCAGACAGGAGGATCACAAGCTAGTTTACGTGATTAAACATGCTTTGTGTTTGAGTCCCAGTGTTTCCCTGTGTGCTGATGTGCCGGTACTGTACCAGTTACTATTTATTGTTTTTTGGCTTATTTGCTGTACGTACTCACTCTGTGCTGTATGCACAGCGTAGTGTATGCTTGTGTCCTTTGTGTGTCCTTTGTGTGTTTGTGTAGGGGAAGATGGCGTACTTACCTTGTTCCATATACCTCAGCAGCAATGCAGTGGGAATCGCAAGGCTGAGAAAACAGCACAGTGAAGGAACAGCTCATGCTGAGAGAAAAGAAGCTAAAGAGTCTTAGCAGGAGGATGTGTGTGTGTGTGTGGGTGGGGGGTGGGGGGGGGGTTAAAGATTCAGAGAGAATAAGCAGAAAGGGAGGGGGAATAAAAATCCATTTACAGGCAAAGTTAAGACAGAGAAGAGAACAAGGAAACAAAAACAGAAAGGGAATCAAGAGTTGACATGACTGAAAAGAGGAGACGGTAACAATGTGGGAAGATGCTGCTGTGTTTCTGAAGGGAAGGTATGGAACCAAGCAAGACGGAAGGAAAAAAGACGTGTGAGTCGAGATGAAGGCCGAGAAGAAAAGGAGCGAAGTGACAGCGAAGATGGCGGCAGAGGAAGACGGAGAGCTAGAAACGGAGAGTCGTGTGGAGTTAATTGGAGACAGCGGTAGTGACCGTAGCTCACCAGACTGAAACTACTTACTCACATGCACACGTCGTGAAACAGGCAGTTTATTCTTGCCAAAAAGCCAAATGAGGTGAAATTGTACCCATTTCGCATGATGAATATGAAATGTTGCATGTAAAAGCCTCCATATTTCAATTTGGCCAACAGAGCTTGGAACTGACTGCGGTTGGGCAACGATAACGGTTAAACGTCTTTGTGGCAGCATCGAGCAAACCGGATGTTCATTACTGTCAATAAGAGAATAAGAATAAACGGTGGCAAAAAAGAATCGATTGCTGCTCCTGGAGATAGACGTCGGCGCCAAAAGTTGAAGTTTTCCAACTCTTTAGGTTTAATAGTTGTTAAAAAGTGCAGATGGAGTCAGTGACATTCACCTGATCTTCGTCTGATGCAAATGGTGGCTGACAAAAGCGTCATGGCTGCGTTGTCCTACGGTCCATAAATACAGAGCTCTGGAGCCCTAAGCAGACCTTGTGGGTCAAAATGTTGCATTATTAAATGATGTCGTTTTGAGCGTGCAGATAGCAGCTTGAAAGCTTCTGCATCGACTGACACCCCACACCCGCAGCAGTGTTTTCCACACCACTACCAGCGAGTGACAGAGGGAGATCAAATGGAAAAAGGCAAAGTTGAGGATGAAGAGGGGGACGACGCAGCCAAAGAACGAGGACGCGTGCTTTGATGTTTGTTGGCGGATCCGGCCTGCTGTTAGGGACGCAGGCAGGTACAGTAAACATCTGAGGCTCCTCCAACCAGGAGCTTTGATCACGGCCAAGCGGAAAGATGATGTTGATGACTCAGAGGTGCCAGAATACTAAAGAGTGGCCACTGCACACGGAGTCTTATTACTGTATGTGCCCATATTTGCATTTATGGGACATAAATGCCCTCCCACACACAGACGATTTTAATGCCATGCCTCTTCTTTCACCCTTTTTTTTATTTGAACATTTAATACCCCCAATTTTGGTTTTCTTTTCATCCTAATGTATCTACGCAGCACCATAAAAAACCCTTTACACACAATTGTCTCTACTGATTGTGGCCCAAGCTTCAGAAAGAGCCTTTTACATCCCAGATGAGAGCCAGCAGCCAAAAGCCGAGTCCTTCAGCCGCAGCCTGCTAACTTCACCAGACAATTCAATCGCACAGAAAGAGTGAGGAGAATCCGTGAGACATCAGGGGATTAGGAACGAAGCAAACCATCATGTCATGTTGCACAGGTTTTCACACAGACCATATGAAAAGGAAATGGCTTCAAGCAATGGAACGAAACGCTGAAAAGACCGTGTACCCAGCAACAGACATTCCACCAACAAGCGTATTCACTGACATCTCATACGATTCGACATTAAAGCGCAGTAAAAACATGTAAAAACATGGCGGTGATCCGTCTTCCCTTCCCTCCTGAACCTAATTATCAAGTGTCTTTCGTTTGGAAGTTCGCCGTGTGAAAATTATATTGACTGTCAATAAGCCAGAAATACAAAAAGCTGTCTGTCTCTGGAAATGAAATATAATCAGGTTTTATCACCCGGAAAATAAGAAGGGTATGTACCATTCCTCATCCCGGTGATAAGAGTTTACACAGAATGTGTGAAAGGATTAGTGGAACCTTATAATTTTGCACTGTACTTTGCTGTAATCTTTCTTAAAGCTGTACTGTACTGTCTGCGTGGAATTTCATATCACTGTATTATAGCATCTGTCACATTATTATCACGGAGGAAGTTTGGTGGAAGTTTGGGGGATTGGAGATGATCCTTTTAAAAATTCATGCTTTTTCAGTGTTACTTTATTAGGCTTGTGGTGAATCCGTGACACACTGGACGCATTTGACCGTGTGTTTTTATTGGAAACAGTCTTGAAAGAGTATCTACTCAAACCTTGCCGGATGCCTTCCATATATTCAGTATTGCTAAGATGTTTGTACTGCAGGTACACGCACAAAGGGGCGAATGCTAAGAGATGCAGGCACACACTCACAGAGCCGTGCCAGGAGTGGGAGTGCATTCCCATGTCTTTCTGGCCAGTGCAGTGCGTGTATTTAATGCCAAATGACACCCAGCCTGAAAGGAGGTGATGCGGGGACAGCAAACGCTCTCACCCACACACGGCTACACAGCAGCATGAACTGCTCAGAGCGCGGAGGCACACACCGGTTTACTCTCGCCCGGTTATTAGAAATGCAGACAGTGTCACAGGAGCAGGGCGCTGAGTAGCTTAATACAAGCTAATGTATCCTGGCACATTAGCCCTTTCTCGGCTTGAGCGTCCTCACTCATCCAAACCCTCATTTCGCCAACCGCTCGCACACACACACAGGGTCACGGCACAAGCAGGCTCTGCGTTTACGCCGAGTCAACGCTCAGATTGTACTAATTCATCCGTACATGTGTACATGCACGATCAATAGGCAAAGCACATTTATGAGATGAAGAACGGAGACAAACTCCTGCTCCTGTGTTCTCCTTCTTCCCTGCTTCATCCCTCCCTGCCCTTTATCGTCTCTCTCATTCTCTGTTCTGTCTTTTTAAGTCCTTTTATTCTCATTCTGTGCATCTCCTCCTCGGTTTCTCACTCTGCTTTCCCCCGTTAGTTTTTAATTGGAGTTGATTGCAAGCAGAGAGAGCCGAGAGGAGCTCCCCAGTGGATCAATGCCTCTAAATGATCTGTTCAAGGATCCCTTTAGAACCTGCAAAACTTGCTCTGATAGGGCACCGAAGCATGAAGACGCTCATTTCGCATCTACCTTACTTCCTGATTTGCCCTCTGGGAGAGAGATGGGACTGCCGTTAAAGGGATAATTTGTCCCAAAGCTAAATATCCCTCTAACCAAAAGTGCTTAGACCAAAATGTCTTTATTCCAGGCAATCAATTACTGCCAAGGTGAGGGGAAAATGATGAATTCGGTTAAAAAGCTGTGAGTGTACTCCAGCCGAGACAACGACATTACCTGACAACGCGTTGAGTTTATGCTCGTTTGATTGAAGTCATCTTCCTCTGTCTCAAATTTAGAGAAACAGGATTTCATAAAGTTATTGAAATGAAACTGATTGTAGCCATGGCGAGCGGGGATGTTAATAACACACAAAGAGATGTGATACTACACCAGGACGCCGCGTTTGAAACGTTAGATGGCACTAAAGAATCTTTCACAGTGAAACTTAAATCTGGAACTTCTGCATGTCAGCGATAGACAAAAGAGATTATCAAGCGATACCTTTGGGACATTTAATTTATTGAGGAGTGAATATGAATAAAATATCTATGTATCACATAAAAAACTCTGTTTTCTTCCACAGTGGGGCTCACATGAAAACACAATTACACATGAAACAAAGTTGTTGTGCGGTTTCGTACTCGAGGTTGAAGAGAGGTTTTTGAAGATTGATTCATTGCTAGATGTGAAACGTTGTGTGAACTGTTTTCAGGAGTTTAGCGGATATTCAGCGAATCCACCTACGGCGGCACCGTCGTGCCTCAAACCTTCATCGTTGTGGAGAAACACGAAACCAAAAGCAAGTCGTGTGTAATGGCTGAGGAGAGTTGAATATTCAATAAAAGCTACAATGGTATTTGTTGACAATAACAGAAATATAGAATATCACCAGGCTTATCCTTTTAAAGAGACGTTTCACTCCAGTGACTTTGAAACTGTAAACAGAAGGTCAGTTTGCATTTAAGCAACGCTGGCACCAAAACATAAATAACTAAAACCCCTTTAATATGTTTGTAGAAACGCAACCATATGCTTCTAATGATTACAAGAGGCCGTTGATGATGAAAGGACGGTGGGACGCGCCAACTGTAAACCTTATGTATTGCCATATGCTGCCTACACAGGATTTTGAACATGATGCCAGAGGGAATATACGGCAAACGTACTGTTTTTACTAATCATCTTCTTCTTCATTACCGTGTGACCTACTTGTGTTCGTCGTGCCAACCCCTGCGATCTGCACAGAACCGAGTCGATTTCCACCACAGCCACCTCTACGCACCGCTGGAGGGGCTGGGATATTAATGCGCTCTCCACCATTACGTGACCCACTTCTCATGAGTATCATGAGAAGATTCACTCAGTCACCGTGACTGGTGGGAAAAGACGTGCTAATAATTTCCATGAAGCCTGGCTCTCTGAGATTTAATAAAACAGGCTTTTGCTCTAACTGGAGGGATTATTATTGATTTTTATTTTCTGGTTTTCTCTCTGCGTGTTTTTCTGATGGTGGTTTAAGGCCCCGCCATCAAGAGCTGTTTAAGAGTCTAAGTGTCCTTAAGCAACACTGAATGTGACCTTCCTGTTAAAAAACACAAGAATTTCCCAACATACAATTAGACATAATTACAGAACCCAGGACGGCTGCATCAAGTGGACACTCACTGCAGTTTCCTTTATGCTGTGTAATCACACAAAACCCAATATAGCTTGTAAATATTCATAATTTTGTATGGTTGTGTAGGTTCTTCCCTCATGCCCACCGCTTTGATGTATTGCTGAGCATGTTTGTAATTATTTTTATTCATGAAGAGAATATTGAAATATTGTTTCTGCTGCGTTTTGCAGGTTCTGGCACGGAGAATACAGGGTGGCGGTGAACATCAACGACTATCTGGACATCTACTGTCCCTACTACGAGGGTCCTCCGTCCCACGGGCGCATGGAGCGCTACATCCTCTTCATGGTCAACCACGAGGGCTACACCTCGTGCCAGCACAGGATGCGCGGCTTCAAGCGCTGGGAGTGTAACCGTCCCAGCGGTTCCGACGGGCCGCTGCGCTTCTCTGAGAAGTTTCAGCTCTTCACTCCCTTCTCCCTGGGCTTCGAGTTCAGGCCTGGACACGAGTACTACTACATCTGTAGGTCCCCAGCTGGTGCCGCGTGCCTGTGTGTGTGTGTGCTGTGAGACTGTTTGCATATTGTGCCCTCCTCTCCTCCATATGCATTTATAAACGTTATGTAAATACGCAATCAGGAGAAGTTGATTGAGAGAGTTATCAAACGCAGCCCACCACGTCTCCCACACAGCCACGGGCGAGCATGAACGCACCTTGCATCTGTCATTTGCTCCCCCTTCTTCCCTCACTCTCCTTATTTCATGATGTATCTCTCTGCTTGTCGAGATCATAAGTAGTGTGCTCAGCAAAGTGGTGAAAATGTCACCAGGCATAGTTTGTAATCATTTTTATATTAACTGTATTGATGTTTCTCCTCACTTCAACAAGTGATGCATTGGTATCAGAGACGCTGCCCCCCGAGACTGTTTTCCTGAGCACAGTTAAAGAGCTATCATTCCCCCAGCAGGTATGGGACAAATAGCAGCTTCAAATTACTCTTAAACATTGTTTTCAGCCGCTCTGTGTGCCAGATCAGTGGGATAGATTTACCGCATCCGGACTGTTTAGTGCAAGATCAGTTGGTAATCACAGTAAAGCGTGGTAAATTGACTTTCAAAAGCTTTGCTGTCAATGGCCAAACTTTGTGGCGCCGCACAAAGAAGCTTGTTTTGTTGGCAGGTGCAGACGTGAGGAGCGATGTTTGATGCCTGCTTGAATTGTGCTGTTGTACGTCTGCTACTTCCTTTTTAGACCTTGCTTGTCATTGGTCTGTTGTTGACATTATTCCGCTGAAAGTTGATGATGTTTGACCCACTTCACAGTTCGGCACAAGTCTCCTAGTTTCTCCATGTGTTGTCGCACCTGCCTGCTTAAAACTGACCTTAACCTTTTTAGTAGGAGACGATGGATTCTCGCCGTGACCGTTAATGTGATGAGAGTCTTCTGCTACCAGTTCCAGATCAGCATGCGAGTGCGACAGCTTCCTTTGATGAATGTTTTGCCCTTGGTCAGTGACTCTGACCTCACAGTGATGTACTCTGCAGTCAAACAGCAGCAGGACCCTTCAGCCGAGGCAAAATAAAATTATTTCACCGATACTGAGCCAGTTTTAATGCAGTCGGTTCATTACTGTTCAGATTCCACTTGCAGTTGCTAAAAACAACTAAATGTGTTGCGCGACACATAGTTCCTGTAAAATAATGAAATAAAAGCAACAATGATGAATTGATAAAGTTGCTTCTGAAATAACTCTATTTGCAATTATTTCTTTGCCCCAGTGTGATGTCTGTGCTGTCACAAAGACACGGCAGGCGACAGTCAGAGAACTAAAGAGGCAAAGATAACAGGCACCCGATGTCCTACTGCACTTTTCCCAGTCTCACACACACACTCGCTCCTTTGTTTCAGCCTCATGTACGGATGGACAGGGCCCCTCCAGAGTTGGATAGTAGCTGACTTTAGTATTGTGTTTCTGGGACCCCTGAGGATAGTGTGTGTGTGGGGGGGGGGCTGGTTGTGGGGTCAGTTGTCAAGCAATTGTGAGTTCATGAAAGGCCACGTCCATCATCTTGACTGACAACCACACACACATTTTTGTCTTGTGCTGTCTCTCACACGCGGAGACCAACGCACGTGCACAGCCCGGCACTGACGTGGAACGACTGCGTGCTTCAACATTCAGGCCACTCTGCCTTTTGGATCGTGACCGGCTGTGTCCGCAGATTCTCCTCAGAGGGAAACCCCTTCGATCTGCGATTGGGATTTTGTGGGCTAACCTGTGTGAGCGCCTGACCATATGTGCATGTTAGTGCGTGTTTTTGTCAAGTGTTTGACACGTTGACAGGTCTGCGCCGCCCCTTACCTCTCCCAGCTGTCATGTGATGAGCTTGAGTGATCTTCAATGGGTTTTCAGGTCGCTGGATTGTGGATGTGGTGAAACAAAGGCCCTGTAAGAGCTGATAAGTCTTTTTTTTAAATCACAAGAGTAAAAAAGGTCTGGGAGGATACAAGAAAACAAAAAGGGGAGTAAAAAGCGGAGGGGGTGTCTATCCACCGTTAGCCTGTTGCCAGCTAGTCCAGCTGTTTTTCTGTGAAAGTGTGAAAGCTCTGAACCAGGCAGCGCTTCACGGGCACAACAGTAGGTTTTCTCCAGACACTGGTGGATGATTTGAAGAAATGTACAGCAAAGGGAGAGAGCGGTGGGGAAGGCGTAAAAGGGTGAAGGAGGTGAAGGGCGAGGAGAAGGATGGAAGGCGGAGTTGGGGGCAGAAGCAGAGGGAGGAGAGGGCGGCGGAAGGGTCATATTTATTTCCTGTGCGATGTGGATCTTGATGATGGTCGCCTCTGGGGTCACTGGGAGCTCTGACTATGCAGACTTCCTCGGGGGAGAAGGCCAAAAGGTCTCCACGCACGCTGCCGGGTGCGAGCGTGAGCAGCCACAGAGCCGGCCGCCATCTCTTTAAGGTCCACAGCTCTATTTCACTTCAGAACGAGATGGAACGCGAACGCAGATTCAATTTCATTTACTCGACTTTGAAGTTTGAATCACAGTAACTTTTTAACATTTTTCTCATTTTTTTTGGCATTCAGCCGGAGCAGCGTGGTTAGCACTGTCACCTCACGGCAAGAAAGACCTGCATCTGTGGGAATTTGCATGGATTTCCTTCTCTATTGCATCCACATTCAAGTCAGGTGGAAGTGAGAGTCAGTTATTTCCCTTAGGTGTGAATGTGAGTGTGACTGAATTCCAATGTGCAGGCTAATCCCTCATAGACTTGTTTACATCGCCTGGAGTCCTAGTACTTTTAGGAGTTCACAAGCTTGGGAGCATGGGTTTAAGAGAACTTAAAAGAACATAATATATAAAACTCTCCAACTGCTCGCAGCAATAAATGTCATCAAGAAAGTAAAAGGCAGCATTAATGAGTACATGAAAGTCCAATTAGAATAAATGACTGTAAAATTGTCTTTTCTTGCTTTATTCTCGTTATTTAACACCTGTGACACACGTTTATCAAGCTGATTAGGTTTGTGCAGATGTGTTGTGCAACAGAGTTTCTGGCAAATTACCATTTTGCAGCACATGGAATACAATTAATTAATGATTCATTTTAATTCAGTTTCTCTCAATGCACATGACATCGTCAGGTTTAAAGTTTGCAAAGCGGGTAGTCTGAAATATTTTAAATAATTATACGCTAAACTGAAGTAGTTGGGTCCTGGACACAGTTGTTTTTCACAGTTGGCTTTTTTTGAGAAATTCTTCAAAAGAAAAGCTCTGAAATGTAATTTATTCATAACGCACACTTACTAGTTTATGTGGGACTTTAAACACAGAAACACCACATTCATCTTAATGAAGGACGACAATAGAGGTAGAAACATATTAGGCTTTGGTGAAATGGAAACACTTAACTTTAAATATATTGTTGTTTGTTTGGGTCGTTTTATGAAATATATAGACAGCAAGAAAATCTACAACATCACTTGTGTATTTTAATATTGAGAGCCCATGTGCTATGTCAGACCTGTTTTATAGGTTGAATATTCTGAGGCAGCAGGATAAATAAGGCTCAGAGAGGAGACAGAGGTGGTAGGAGCTGCTGTTTGTTTATTCTGGAAGGCCACAAGCAGGTTGATCCAGCCATGGTCACAGCAATCTAGACCAGCTGACCCCCTGATAATAAGCCCTGCAGCTGCGAGTGAAGGAACAATATAAGACTTTATTAAATGTCCTTAAACGCTTCATGAGTGCAATCAGCAGCTCAAATCACTTTAGCTCTCAACTAATCTCCCCTTCTCATCTGTTTTGCTTTTTACAGCATCTCCTCATCCAAACCACGTGGGGCGGGCATGTCTAAAGCTGAAGGTGTATGTCAGACCTCCAGGTGAGTCACGCTCTACCTACACACACACACACACACACACACAGGTCCAGATTGGCTATCAAAGGAAAATTAGGGGAAAAGAGGCCTGATAGAAAGCCCTGACAACACTCTCTGCTCTGATTCACAGAGCAGCCAGGCAAGACTTTAACACCTTTACACGCTGAACACACACACAACCACGCATACGCATGCACACGAGCACAAAGTGGCGTACACACTTCACATCGAACTCGCGTCCCATCACGCCGGGTGTGAGGGGGGACCTTCTGTCCTTGTAGAAAGAGAGCAGAGCAAACTCAGAGCGCTCGCGTTTCACCAGGCCTCAACGTCACTCTACCAGCTAAATGTACTCATAAGAAGCAGGAGAGCAATCTAATAATAAACCCATTCCGTGCAGTCAAGATCCAATCTAATAGCAGACACTTCATGTTTTTTAATGAAATTCTCCGTATGTAGCTGTGCAGTGGTAAAAGATGGAGTATGACATTCTGGCCGCACAATCCTCCTTTTTTCCCCAAACAGCATGCGGCATGGTAGGAGAAGGCTCCGAGAGTCGTGCTGACACTGCCTGTGATGGTGCAGTTTAAAAATAGCCCGTCAGAATGTGGTAGACATGTGGATCTGGCTGCGGCAGGTATTACGCTCCAGTTGCGTTAGTTGAAAATCTACCTGTACATCGTTTCACAGGCGGATTTTGCCTCGTGAGTTTTCAGCCTAAGCCTGACTAAAGAATCAAACCTGAGTAGTAGCGCATCTCCCTAGATAATGACGTGCCTTTGAAGATGTCTGTAAGGATGAGAGCCAGCCTGCGCAGCTTTCCAGGCTCAGATCATTCCATCTTTTGCTAAGGGAAAAGGAAATTCTCTCCTCCTCCATAATTACTGAAACAACATCCACGCTTTAATTCCGTCATTGCTGCGGCTGCTCTTTGAGATTCTGCTTCTTTTTTTTTTCTTTTCTTTTTTTTTGGCGCTGTTAAAGTAATCTGTCTGACATGGCAACTTCCATCTCGTCTATGAAATGTTGTCAGTAGACTGAGCTGGGAGCGGTTGCACATGTGTGTGTGTGCGTGCGTCAGCTGCTCCAGATTCCAAGTCTCTGTGATTAAACTGTAATTAGGTTGGTTAAACCCCCTGCAGAGCTGCGTTGCTGTCGTCCTCTCCTCCTTCCTCCTTCCTCCACTCATCCGTTCCTGTGGTCTTCCCCCTTTCTTACCACTTGAAGGGGTGAGACTTGTGCGGTTTGTTGCTCATTGTCTCTAAATCCATTCCCTCATTCATTCTCTTTGTCTGAGGTTGTCCAGACGTGGTGTCTGTGTGTGTATGTGCCTTTCAGATGTTTTGTCTGTTCTTTTCTCTTGTCTTTCTGTTTCAGATGGGTCGGGATATGATTCTCCGGAGCCCTTCCTGACTGACGGGGGTCCAAGCTGGAGGCCGGGATGCATGACCCTGTTATCTGTTGTGGCCCCTCTTCTCGTGGGACTCTTCACCTGGCTGTGATCCCCTCGCCCCTTCTTCCTGGAGCTCCCAACCCGGGTTGCTGGGCTGGGCTGGCTGTCCCTCTTAAACCACCACCCCTCAGGGAAGCCCTCTCTCTCTCCGTCCCACCGTGTCCCACCTCCACCCCTGTGTGACCACCAAACACGTCCACTGCCAGCCCCCTTCATGGCCCAGCCGCGGACCCTCTTCCCAGACTGGAGAGTCGAGCTGTGTGGGAAGCTGTCCTTCATCTCTCATCCCCAAGTTCTGGGTGGAACAGCACCTTTCAGCTGACAAACACAAGGGACCAGTCTCTGCACTCATATCAAGGGGTCCTTTTGATTTGACTATTGACTTTTGGCCACTGATGGGGTAGATGTAGCCATGGCTATGATTAAACTTGTCGTTCCAGTGCAGTTCCTATCATCCAATCACGGCAGGATGCATTAAGCGATAGGCCTGGATGCACAAAAATTGGATTTTGCTCACATTGCTATCCAATCCTCTAACCAAGAATTGGAAGTGGCCAAGCTTGCATTGGAGTCCTATACTATCTGGATGAGAGCTGCACAGTGAATAAGAGTGAATGTATGGAGGTGGCGAGGAGAAGCGCGGCGTGGTCTTTATGGAAAAGAAGAGGGAACGATGTGTGCTCAGATTGAAGCAACGCAGCCATATGGGAACTGTCATATGTGTGTTTTCAGACCTAGTGTAGATTCACAGCAGAAATTCAATTTGTTTTTTTTATAAAAAGCTCAAATATCACATTTTAATGACAAGTGTAACCATAGCCTGTTCCTGTGGGGTGCTTGGGTGTGTGGGGTGTCCTGGGTGGGTTTGGTGAGGTGTATATTTTCTGGTGGGATGTGTTTTGTCATATCTATGTTTCTAAACAAAGCATTTATCACGTCCTGGCCAGCACAGGCGTCTCCAGCACTGTCTAATATCAAATGGGCTGGGTGACTTTTGGAACCATGACTTTCTCGTGTATGAATGTACCACTGGTCACCCACCTCGTTGTCTTTCTGTATTATTACGACTGTGGTCACTTACGGTACCTTCTCTTGGACTGGCAGGGTGAACGGGGGGGTTGCAGAGGGGCGGCGTGTGGGTGGGAAGGGGGTGAAGTAAGAAAGAATGGAGGACAGGTGGGAAAAGGAGGCGACACTCAAGTTGCATGACCACTGTGAAATCTTCAGATCTATCTTGTTTGTAATGATGATATATTTTTTCATGGGGAAAATACCCTGCTACCACTTCCTTGCTGTCCCTGGGACTTTTTCAGACATCAAAAGGAAACTTTAACCTTCTCTCCTCACACAGTTTCTCCTGTCTTGCTTTCCATCACTGATGGATTAGCATGGGCCGCGAGATAAATGGACCCACAGGGTGAATCTGACTGGAGATCAGCCCTTGGAGCCCAGACCAGATCACAATGGACATGAACACTGACTGAAGCTGGTCCTGGGTCTGAGGGTTAAACCAATAAGGGAACTGCATAGACTGTGGCAAATGAGCAGAGGTGTGTGTGAGCCGAGGTGCGTGCGTGTGTGTCATAGCGTCACAAAACATATACATGCACGCACACGCACACACACATATACACGTACACAATACTGAGGCTGGCGGTGGGAACATTCATGGACATGACTATAAAAGGAAGAGCACAAAGACCGAGCGAGCAGGGAGGAGGAGGGCGAGTGAGTGTGTGTGTGTGTGTGTGTGTGTGTGAGAGAGAGAGGGGGTGCGTGTGTGTATGTGTGTGTCTGAGAGCGTACGTGTGTGTGTGTGTGTGTGTGTGCATGGGCGCATCATGGGACTGAGACTTCTTTAATGCTGAGAAGTGAACATCATGAGTAAGCACTGTGAAAACATACATGACGACACATGTACAGCTGCAGACACACACAGACATTTGTAGGACAGCACATGCAGACCTAGACATGCAAATACACAGCATGCACGCACACACACAAACAAGGGGAAGCACTGACTTCCCTGTTTCATCTTATTTTTGTAGCATTTAAAATCACTGTTAATTACTCCTGTGTGGGATGCAGTGATGGGATATAGCCTGTGGAAGATTTTTAAAAAATGTGTCTTCTCTTCTTCTATTCCACTGATGCTGTCCTTCTATCGTTCTTCTTCTTCTACTTCTTCTTCTTCTTCTTCTCTGGTTTGTGATCCATGGTTGGTAGCGGTAGGATGCCTCCAGGTCTGAGCGTCATGTATGAGTTTGTCTCCTTTTCTGTTTGTGGTGTTTTTGTGAAAGCTGACCTGAGTCATTAAAGTCAGTTAGTCAAACGTAAACACAGAAGTCAGAGCAAGGAGAGAAACACACAAATAAAGATTGTCTTTTTGTCTACTCAAAAAAAAGTGAGTGGAATTTCTTCTGTTTTTCGATCTTAGGGCAACTGATTGGAGGTTCTTTGTGTATTAATTTCCACCCGGGTCATTAGTTTGCGCAGTTTATCTTCCTCCATCCTCCGTCAGAGCCTTAGGATGGTGAGCACTGAGCTCTGCCAGTCAAAGCATGAAATTATTCAGATGAAATCATCCTCTCCTGTCTTCAGCTGTTTTTCCCTCAGCGATATGACAGTTAATCTGAACTGCTGACAACACGGAGACTGAATAACTTGATGGCCTTTCCTCTCGTATTTCCAGAAGGAGTGTGTGTGTATTGAAATGTGAGGTGCTTTACTCGAGTACTTTCATGGTCTCTTGCTGTACTTTATACTTTTTCCACATTTCAGCAGAGAATAATACGATTTAACCTCACTATATTTATTTTGTAGCTGTAATAAACACAAATGATTGATCTATAAATCAGCTGCGTTTTCTAGGTATATATTTTTCCCTCATTTTTTGCTATATATGTATATATATATGGTTTGTGTTGTATTTTTTGTATGTTTATTTCAGGTCTCCTACTTGTGATTGTGGAGCTCATACTCCACCACTGTTGTCCACTGCTTAGAGAGATTATTGACTCAAAAGTCAGGTTTTATCACTGGCACAGCTGATATGTCCATCAAAACGTGGTGTCCTTGAACAAGACGTGGCCATGGACTATGATGCCTAACGGCTTAATGCCTAAAGAGCTAAATATGAAACGTTTCCTCTCCTCTCTGAGCCCAGTAGGTTTTCACCTATTCAGACATGAATAGACTGATAGACAATAGACCCTTTCCCCCACTGGGGATTGTAAGGGCCAGTGCTTGGTTAAAACATTTATCAACCCTGTCTTAAAATTGTTATTTGAAACTACTGGCGTGTCCCTTTTGGCAGCGTGATGCAAAAAGCATATCAGAAACATTGTTTTTAGAGAAAACTGAGGTGCATGAATAATAGATAAGCTTTGGTTTGCCGTGTTTGGCGCTCCTGTGCAAAGCACTCTAATGGCTATCGACGTCTCCAGTTTCCATCAAATTGCTTCGTATGAGAGCTCAATTCAAAAGGAGGAAAAGTAGATTCCAGGGAAACGTAGACGAGGGAATGAAATTACCTCTGAATATTGAGATGCACGCTTGGTCAGCCAATTCTTCGTCCTAACAAGTAGCAGGTACCTGGGGAATTAGCCTAACGTAAAATTAAGCCTGATCAAGCAAGGCACCAAATTCTTCCCATGTTTCAATCCTTGTGAGAGGAAAGATGGATGTGTGATACAACTGGAACGGCGCCAGAAGTGAACAGATGTGCTCCTTGAAACCATGTGAAACCAATGATCTGGGCTGTGTCACTGACACCACATGCACACACTGTACACACACAATTATATCCACATGTATTCTCTTCCAAATCTAATTAATCACTTGATTATTTTAGCTCTTTTCATTGGATGGCGTACACGTGGGACAGTAATTGGCAGAGAATAAATTTGGCCTAAATGATGTTTATTTTGGCAACAACCGAAAAGCCAAGCCAGGAAATACAGATGGCGACCCCTCTCTGTTCTCTTCCTCTTTTCTTAATCTTCATCTGTTCTTCTGTTGCTATCTCACTCTCAAAGACGCTTTGTGCAGCTACAGGCTAATCTATTCTCCTCTCTCCCAGCCACTTTTGTCTCCTAGTATTCAACTAACTGGCATGATTTAGGATTTATGGAATTAGGGCAGTGCTCCCATCTCTATTAATGAGGAACGGCATGATGAAAGAGCTTGATCCTGAATGTGCCATCTGTAGTCACTACTACACGTTCATTTAATCTGTCTCTGTTTCTCTCGCTACTCTCTACTCCTCTTTTTTCTTTCTTTTTCACACACACGCTCTGTGAAGCACACACACACACACACATTATAGGCTACCTTAGCTGTAATTAGAGAGGAAATACTAATTCTCTGCTCTTCGAGCGCTGTTGGATGTGGCATGAAATGGCATGGCAGGAAAGTTAACGGTGGACCGGGCATCCATACATAGACACACACACACACACACACACACACGCTCAGAGGAGTCCAGATGGATTGTGTGTTATTGCTGAATAATACATGCTGTGTAGACTATAAAAGATACATGAGCAAAGAGAGATGGGCACCATTCACACACCGTGGATGGTTTGGTGAAGGCAGCTGTGGGTGCACATTTGGAGCTGTTAGGAAAAGGTTCTTCTTGTGGGTATTTTTCTGTAGGTGACCCAGCAGGGAAAACATTTAGCTGCAGTCAAAGAAGACAAAAACACTTTCTTTTCAGATGCTGCCAGTTGATATGTTGGCTGGCGCTCTGCCCGGTGTCTTTGCAGTCACCTTGAACAGGCTTTTGTGGTGTAAACCATAAAACGTGGGGAATTACACAGCAGATTCAATGCTACAGGCTCAGATTACAGAGCATCTCTCAGAAAGGCTATGAAAAACATCCAGCAGTCTGTCTTCATGTAAAATACGAGGAAGCGGGGAGGGGGGAGGTCTGGGTGAAGGGTAAATGCTGCACTCATGTGGGGAGAATAAGCAGCGCCTCTTTTTTTTTACTCTGGAGTCATATGACAGGGCATGCGCAACATCATGTGTTGCGTTTAAGTGCTTTTCCTTAACTCACACGCCGTACTGCAACAGTCGGAAATGCAACTGCCAAACGAAATGGCCCAAGCAGTAAAAAGTGATGGTATACAGTCATTTGTCAGAGTAATCGAATAGCAAACGCCCAATATGAACACATAACTACAGCTGGTCACCGTTTTTATTCTAGTAAATGACTTGAACGTCTTCCGCCAACGTTTTTTCTAGCGCTGCCCTCTATTTTCGTGATATTTCCGACAGTCCTTGAAGGCACCTTGGACATCCCGGCTGCGGATGCACTGAAGGAATTCAGAAAGTTGTCTTCGCCAAGTTCACATTCCGCAAAGAAGGAGGAGTTGGAGTCACTCTTTTAAAAACAAGGAGGGTTAACTGTAAGTACCAACTCCCCACATGAACGTCTCTCCCACTTTGCCTCACTGCCGTGTCGTTAGTTGGTTAAGTTGCGTTATTAGGTAGCGAGGAAAGCGGAACTAGCCAAGCCGCTAGCTACTAGCACTTTAGCTAGTTAAACGAGTTGCGCTCCGGGGGTTTGCCCCTTTTTAGGAACACTGAACACAACAGCAGCTTTACTAACAATGTAAGACCACTTTAATATTCTCTGCCAGACGCAACTTTCCAACTTTTACATTTAGTTTGGGGGACTTTATTGTGGGCTGCACGGCGTACGTGTGTTGGGTGTGTTAGTGCTATTTAAGCTAACGTCAGCTGTGTGTCAAGTGACCTACGTCTGCTAGTTGCTCAGCATTTAACGTTGTTGTCTTGCTGTAACGTCACATTATCACATGGCGTCAGTAGAAATGTAAAGATGGAAATAACCATCATGGTGCTGGGTGTTCTCCGGGGTCAGCGGTAGAGTTGGTCTTTTGTGTTTGTACAGCACTAACTTATGTCACATGCCCCCATGTGTACTTTTGTTCACATTGCATGAAGATACAGCAGTAAAACACATTTCACCTTTTTTATGGGTGGCAACCTATTTGTTTCAGTGTAGACCAAGACAAATAACGCAGTTGTGAAAACAGTATGATGGGGATAAGCTTGCAGGCCACAGTGAGATGTGGAGGAACAGGTTTGGGTAGAATAACAAGAAATGTTTCCCTGTAGGAGCTATTGTGTTAGCAATTCTCTTCCTGCACTGTGAGGAGTCTTCAGCATGAGTCGGTAGGTCGTTCTAGGCTTGTTCTATTAACCTTGCGGCTGTTGGTGCATGTAGTAGGGTGTCAGTTTGGTGGTGTGACTGCATGGGGCTCACTGAAACAAGGCTCAGTTGCACAGGGGACAAAATGTGTTGTCTTTACCCATGTGTGCCTTTGGTGTCTCATCACTAAATCATGAGGATGAATCGATATGCAGCTATTCTGAGATGTACTGCACTGATTGGTGTTTTAGTGTAGACATGTTTATCTGCTCTTGTTGTTGCTCAGAGTCCCCCTTTAGTGTTGTATTTGTAAACTTGGTGTCAGTGTCTTGCCAAGTGCAATAATCTGTGACAAAAAGCAGCCAAGCTTCTCTCAGCCCAGTGGCCTTCTGTCCATAAAAATACAAAAACTGCAACAGTCAACATTAACTTCTATGAAGTGTTTGCCAAGCAGACATTCATTTCCCAGTTTTTTTTCCTAGGGATTTTTCCTTGCTGAAGGTTTTAAAGGTGGCCCTGAAGTTCATGGGTTATTTGCAAAACAGGGAAATGTCACTTGAAAAGGAAACCGGCAGAACTGAGCATTGTTTCCTGATTTGTCTGTTGGCGTTTAAAAATGTCTTGAATTAGAATGAATGAGGAGGTGATTATGGTGAAGTGGCTGTGTCCTTGACAGTCCAGTGTTTGTTCACCACATGAAACAATCTTAATTCCATCTTCAGCTGTTACTGCTTAGGGATGCCGGTCATTTAACGATGCCCTTTGATTCTGCACTTCACGCGAGTCAGGGCACAAATCAGATGTTGTTTCGGCTTGCATTTCCCTGTGCTATACTACTCCAACCTAGCTGATGTTGTAGTTACAATAGACCTCAATGCTTGCAGTACATTACGTGTCTCCAAATGGATTTAGGAAGAAAACACAAAACCACACCTATGACTCATGTTCTGTCTTCACAATGCCTCACAGCATACCTGTAATCCTGCATTGAGAAACAATTAATCTTTTACGTCATGCACAGCAGTATTTGTCTCAGAAAGTACCACAGGGGGTTCTGTTTCCTTTCATTTATATCAGCCACTTTTTGACCTTTTAATAAATGTTGTTGTTTATGTTCAAAAGAGAGGGGTACAGTAACAGTTCAGTTTTACAGTTTGTGGCTTTGTGACTGAATATAATTAACATTTCGTGTTGACTGTGCACAGTAACGATACTCAAACACTTTATTGCCTAATGACCGTCCTGCTGCTGAAAATATTTTTGCAAGAGCATGAAATTTTAATGTTGATCTGAGCACAGAGCCTGCACTGAGATCTTGAATGTGTCTTGATGTGATTAGCGTTTTCACTCTGGAGATATCACATGAGATCAGTGTGTGTGCCTTTGCTCTTGAGCTGTAATTTTTATTTTATTTTTTGTAGTGGTTGAGTAACTGACACACTCTGAGTTTTTAATGTTTAACTTTCATGCCTAGTGTCTGCAGTGACACTTTCTTTAGTTACCAACAGTGCATATTTAAAATGCCAGCAGTTTTATACTGTAAATGTGCTGTAGTACCACAGTACCTGAATTCAGTCAGTGAGCGCATTTCACACATTTACATATCAAATCATGTGTCATGTTTTTTGGTACACATACAAACTAAAGGTAAATGTTGAACGTGGGTCTTTTCACTGTCTTTAAACCAACAGAAAACTACAACGTTTATTCACAACATGACATTGATTGTAACTGCTTGTAAAAAGCAGCCTTTCAACACAGCTCTTACTTAAGATCTCCTCAGGTTTCATTTTCGTAACTTGTGTAATTTATTGTCCTCCTGACTCCTGATTTCTACTTAATTTTTGGTATTGATTTGAATCTGAGCAAAGTTTTGTGTATATACAGTAGTTGAGGATTTCCCCATGAGTAGCTCTTGGTTCCCTCATGGTTTGTTTGACCGGCCGCACTTCAGCCCTAGTTTCACACCAATAAGGAACTGCTGCACATTCACATGATACAGGTTTTACGTCACCCTTGTTGTAACTGTTTCTTTCATTACCTAATGTACATTTTGCCTCCAACACTAAATCGTGCTCAGAAAAAAGCGTAATTTGTTTAGGTTTTGCATGTTTTTTCCTTTTTGTGGGAGTGACATGAACTTGTTTTTGTTCTTGGTCTGATCAATGGTTCATCCTTTAACTTTAAGGGTACAACCGATATTATTTATTTACTTATTTTGACATTAGATCTGAAGCGTGAACTTTGAATCAGTGCTGCATATGTTGGTGTCTGTTTTTTTTGTAAACATTTAAAGTTTCCTTACAAATACTTTTGATTTGGAAAGAAATGTTTAATATCATGAAGGTTATTATGTAAATTACTGCTTTAGTTGGTATAAAATCAGCATCAGCAGAATTTAATAATTTAATTTATTACAATATTAATTATACAAAAGGTCCTGCAAATACGGTTCTAATTTAGTTTGCACCACAGAGCTTTATAACTGATGCCTTCTGTTTTGATGCTCCCGAGTGACCTTTGAACTCTACCCCACTTCTAGGCCGCAGAATATCGAACTTGGTGCCAAAGGAGGAGCCTCCAAACAAGACGCTATCAAGATGGAAGACATGACTGTGGAACAGATGACCGCAAGGGCCAACCAAGTGACTGACGAGGTACTGAGTCACACACACGATCTCTCTAACCTGCAGCTTTCTTTCTAAACAAGGATGAATTGCCAGTGATTTTATTTTTTTTTACCAGTATCAAATAATCCAATCACTATGAAGTGTTGAAAATGAAAGCTGTAGTGAGTGTGTGGGTCCTACGGTGTAGACACGTAGTTTAGCTTATCAGTGGCACAATATACAGTTGGATAAGATGGAAACAAATGCAGCCAGACTGGAGTGTACCGGAGTTTTAGATCACCTCTAAAGCTTGTTTATTTCCCTGTTTAGTCTAAAAATGAAACTACTCAAAACAAAGCAAAGTTGTCTGCTTATGATAATTGTTTCTCAAAAAATGTCAAACTGTCTTTAATGCACTGACACTTTACACAAGGTAAAACATACACATGTAACTATGCAGATAATTAAATATATCCCCGGTTAATGTGTATTTAACCCTCTGTACTATTGAATTATTTAATTTTTACCATGCCTAGAATAAGCAAGATGCGTAATCACCATGATCAAATAATCATTTTAACCGTAACCGAGTTAAAGAAAGCAAATTTTGGCTTAGCTGCAAATCTGTATGAAATAAAAGAACACACACGCCGCAATATAGCAATGAATGAGCATGGAGAGGGTAATTAGATTCATTGCAATCGCAGTTTATTATTAAGCCAGGCATTAATAAGAAGCAAGTGAGCCTTTCTGCCTAATTTAGCCTGATGGCTCCCCCATCCCTCTGTGGTTTTGACAGTTTGAATGTTGTCAGCTATATCCCAGCGTTTTATCAAGGAGGTAATTGCTTAATCAGTACTCCAGGGTCTCTCATGATCAGCCATCTGATTCAAATGGAGGCAAATTAACTTAGTCTTGCTGAGCTTGTAGCTGTGTACTTTACCTTCCTGTAATTTTGACTGTACTAATTGTCTTTGCCTCTTTTTTTAATGACTTAACCTGAGTTTTTCTTTGTCTTTTCTTCCTTCTGCTGTTTCCTCCTTGACGTAGGAAAATGTAGAAAGGACAGGGCATGGGAGTCCTGCTGCTAATGCTACTTACCAATCTGGTTTGGGGTAAACACTTGTACGGGAACACTCGGAGCATGACTGGCATTGTATGAGACTAACATCAGAAAAACACCTTTAGAAATTCTGATTCAATAGTCCACTCTCTTCTGTGTTGTGTTGTTATTTAAAGTCAGTGTTTCTGTGTGGCCTTATCATCCTGGAACACTGCAGTCAAATAATATTTTTGTGGCAGTGTAACATTTGAATTTTATGAAAAAAGAGGCTTCCTTGCATCCTGCCTAACTGTGCTTTCATTTGAGACACTGCAAACGAACGGATAAAAATGCCACAACTTTGTCTGTATCCCAAAGACGTGTCACTGCACTGCAATCTGGAGAATTTGGCTAAGACCGTGATTTCTGGCTTAATTAGCCAAGTTTTCGGATTTCAGGAGGCATAATGTAATGTTTATCCACCCAAGCGAAGTTCTGGCTACACCAACAGAAACCTGGCGGAGCTCAACACATCCCTTTCGCCAATTTCCATGTTTGTCTGTTTCTCAACTCGCTGATTAATGTATTCAGAGCAAACACAACACAGAGAGAATGAGAAATCAGGTCCCAGCTCTCGCTTGTTAACAATTCATTAGTGATGGTAACAATAGAGCCATGCCCTAAGTTGCTTCCTTGCTTCACTCCTTTGGATGCTCAGCTCTCTGTACAGCAACGGCTATTAATAGAGACTCAGAGGCGTAACTTCCCTGGACTGACTACATTCCATTATGTTGCCTGTACTTCCGTCTGTGTACGTGCATGTGTTGTTGTTTTGTCTTGTTGCAGATTAACATTTGTCTGTATTCATGTCACCTCATCAAGTAGATCTAAGAAACGTGATGAGAGCAAAAACATTGTCCATGATATGTAATGAAGTCGACTCAAAGCAGCAATTTCTCACACTTCATCCTGATGAAGTATAAATAATTAGAGATGAGTTGATTAGAGAGAGTTGTAAACAGAAACTTGAATTATTGTCAAGATGTTCAATCTGTGATCCTATCTTTTGCAGCTAAATGTATTGGTAAAATTGATGGCAAAGTTAAACAAATGTTTTCATTCTGAAATTATCTTAAACTGTCTAATTGTTAAAGTGGCCAAGTCACAGTTTAGAAAACTGTTATTACTATTTTTTTTTATTTAGTTTTTGATGATTAAAATATTCATTAGTTTTTAATATCAGACCTGAAGGACAATCTGAATTCTGACTTGTAGTTATTTAAATATATAATGTCAGATGATCTATAGTCTGCTGTCAGTGTAGACCTGGTTTTGAATATGTGTTGAGGTTTACTTTCATCTTGATGAATATTTATACTGTTGCTTCCAGTGTGTTGTCTTATCACATTCATCCATTTTCCGTCACCCCCTTTTGCTTCTTGTTGTCTCTCTTTTTTTTATTATTATTATTTACCACATGCACACCAATCAACTGGTTTATTCGTCTTTCCAACCAGTTTGAACAGACTTTGGGGGTTCCGTTGTTCAATGTGCAGGTCATCTGCTTCAGCCTAAACGATGAGGACGTTTTGTAAAAAAATAATACCTTATCATGGAATAAAGGTTATCAAAATGTTACTACATAATTAGAAAGAATTCCCCTGACCAAGGATACTGAGGTGTGAGTGCGTTCAAAATCTGTTGTTTGTGCAGCGTAACGAAACATCATGGCTAACTCTGTTCTTCTTCATTCAGTCACTGGAAAGCACACGGAGGATGCTGCAGATGGCTGAGGAGGTGAGACTTCCTTACTGTTATTCTTTTACTGACACAATGAACAATAAGTGTAGCGAGTGTAGCCCTGTTAATTGCCAGATAATGTCCATGTTGGGACAATGAGACAAAATGACTTTTAATAAATGTTTCCTTTCTTAAATTTGTTAAATGTGTGTTTTCAGAGCAGACAGACAGGTGTCAACACGATGGTGATGTTGGACCAACAAGGAGGTATTTAACTGAATGACCCATGCTCATTTTGGCTTCAGATTTTCTAAAATGCTTGCCAAAAAACGCAAGCAACAGTATGTCACCCGAAAAACGCCATAGTATAGTATGTCGCCCAAAAAACGCCATAGTATAGTATTTCGCCCAAAAAACGCCATAGTATAGTATGTCGCCCGAAAAACGCCATAGTATAGTATGTGGTCAGAAAAAACGCCATAGTATAGTATGTCGTCAGAAAAAACGCCATAGTATAGTATGTCGCCCGAAAAACGCCATAGTATAGTATGTCGCCCGAAAAACGCCATAGTATAGTATGTCGCCCGAAAAACGCCATAGTATAGTATGTCGCCCGAAAAACGCCATAGTATAGTATGTCGCCAGAAAAACGCCATAGTATAGTATGTCGCCAGAAAAACGCCATAGTATAGTATGTCGCCAGAAAAACGCCATAGTATAGTATGTCGCCAGAAAAACGCCATAGTATAGTATGTCGCCAGAAAAACGCCATAGTATAGTATGTCGCCAGAAAAACGCCATAGTATAGTATGTCGTCAGAAAAACGCCATAGTATAGTATGTCGTCAGAAAAACGCCATAGTATAGTATGTCGCCAGAAAAACGCCATAGTAGTATGTCGCCAGAAAAACGCCATAGTATAGTATGTCGCCAGAAAAACGCCATAGTATAGTATGTCGCCAGAAAAACGCCATAGTATGTCGTCAGAAAAACGCCATAGTATAGTATGTCGTCAGAAAAACGCCATAGTATAGTATGTCGCCAGAAAAACGCCATAGTATAGTATGTCGCCAGAAAAACGCCATAGTATAGTATGATGTCAGAAAAACGCCATAGTATAGTATGTCGCCAGAAAAACGCCATAGTATAGTATGTCGTCAGAAAAACGCCATAGTATAGTATGTCGTCAGAAAAACGCCATAGTATAGTATGATGTCAGAAAAACGCCATAGTATAGTATGTCGCCAGAAAAACGCCATAGTATAGTATGTCGTCAGAAAAACGCCATAGTATAGTATGTCGCCAGAAAAACGCCATAGTATAGTATGTCGTCAGAAAAACGCCATAGTATAGTATGTCGCCAGAAAAACGCCATAGTATAGTATGTCGCCAGAAAAACGCCATAGTATAGTATGTCGCCAGAAAAACGCCATAGTATAGTATGTCGCCAGAAAAACGCCATAGTATAGTATGTCGCCAGAAAAACGCCATAGTATAGTATGTCGCCAGAAAAACGCCATAGTATAGTATGTCGCCAGAAAAACGCCATAGTATAGTATGTCGCCAGAAAAACGCCATAGTATAGTATGTCGTCAGAAAAACGCCATAGTATAGTATGTCGTCAGAAAAACGCCATAGTATAGTATGTCGCCAGAAAAACGCCATAGTATAGTATGTCGTCAGAAAAAACGCCATAGTATAGTATGTCGCCAGAAAAATGCCATAGTATAGTATGTCGTCAGAAAAACGCCATAGTATAGTATGATGTCAGAAAAACGCCATAGTATAGTATGTCGCCAGAAAAACGCCATAGTATAGTATGTCGTCAGAAAAAACGCCATAGTAGTATGATGTCAGAAAAACGCCATAGTATAGTATGTCGCCAGAAAAACGCCATAGTATAGTATGTCGTCAGAAAAACGCCATAGTATAGTATGTCGCCAGAAAAACGCCATAGTATAGTATGTCGTCAGAAAAACGCCATAGTATAGTATGTCGCCAGAAAAACGCCATAGTATAGTATGTCGCCAGAAAAACGCCATAGTATAGTATGTCGCCAGAAAAACGCCATAGTATAGTATGTCGCCAGAAAAACGCCATAGTATAGTATGTCGCCAGAAAAACGCCATAGTATAGTATGTCGTCAGAAAAACGCCATAGTATAGTATGTCGCCAGAAAAACGCCATAGTATAGTATGTCGTCAGAAAAACGCCATAGTATAGTATGTCGTCAGAAAAACGCCATAGTATAGTATGTCGCCAGAAAAACGCCATAGTATAGTATGTCGTCAGAAAAAACGCCATAGTATAGTATGTCGCCAGAAAAATGCCATAGTATAGTATGTCGTCAGAAAAACGCCATAGTATATGATGTCAGAAAAACGCCATAGTATAGTATGTCGCCAGAAAAACGCCATAGTATAGTATGTCGTCAGAAAAAACGCCATAGTATAGTATGTCGCCAGAAAAACGCCATAGTATAGTATGTCGTCAGAAAAAACGCCATAGTATAGTATGATGTCAGAAAAACGCCATAGTATAGTATGATGTCAGAAAAACGCCATAGTATAGTATGTCGCCAGAAAAACGCCATAGTATAGTATGTCGTCAGAAAAACGCCATAGTATAGTATGTCGCCAGAAAAACGCCATAGTATAGTATGTCGCCAGAAAAACGCCATAGTATAGTATGTCGCCAGAAAAACGCCATAGTATAGTATGTCGCCAGAAAAACGCCATAGTATAGTATGTCGCCAGAAAAACGCCATAGTATAGTATGTCGCCAGAAAAACGCCATAGTATAGTATGTCGCCAGAAAAACGCCATAGTATAGTATGTCGTCAGAAAAACGCCATAGTATAGTATGTCGCCAGAAAAACGCCATAGTATAGTATGTCGCCAGAAAAACGCCATAGTATAGTATGTCGTCAGAAAAACGCCATAGTATAGTATGTCGCCAGAAAAACGCCATAGTATAGTATGTCGCCAGAAAAACGCCATAGTATAGTATGTCGCCAGAAAAACGCCATAGTATAGTATGTCGTCAGAAAAACGCCATAGTATAGTATGTCGCCAGAAAAACGCCATAGTATAGTATGTCGCCAGAAAAACGCCATAGTATAGTATGTCGTCAGAAAAACGCCATAGTATAGTATGTCGCCAGAAAAACGCCATAGTATAGTATGTCGCCAGAAAAACGCCATAGTATAGTATGTCGTCAGAAAAACGCCATAGTATAGTATGTCGCCAGAAAAACGCCATAGTATAGTATGATGTCAGAAAAACGCCATAGTATAGTATGTCGCCAGAAAAACGCCATAGTATAGTATGTCGTCAGAAAAAACGCCATAGTATAGTATGTCGCCAGAAAAATGCCATAGTATAGTATGTCGTCAGAAAAACGCCATAGTATAGTATGTCGTCAGAAAAACGCCATAGTATATGATGTCAGAAAAACGCCATAGTATAGTATGTCGTCAGAAAAACGCCATAGTATAGTATGTCGTCAGAAAAACGCCATAGTATAGTATGTCGTCAGAAAAACGCCATAGTATATGATGTCAGAAAAACGCCATAGTATAGTATGTCGTCAGAAAAACGCCATAGTATAGTATGTCGCCAGAAAAACGCCATAGTATAGTATGTCGTCAGAAAAACGCCATAGTATAGTATGTCGTCAGAAAAACGCCATAGTATAGTATGTCGTCAGAAAAACGCCATAGTATAGTATGTCGTCAGAAAAACGCCATAGTATAGTATGTCGCCAGAAAAACGCCATAGTATAGTATGTCGTCAGAAAAACGCCATAGTATAGTATGTCGTCAGAAAAACGCCATAGTATAGTATGTCGCCAGAAAAACGCCATAGTATAGTATGTCGTCAGAAAAACGCCATAGTATAGTATGTCGCCAGAAAAACGCCATAGTATAGTATGTCGCCAGAAAAACGCCATAGTATAGTATGTCGCCAGAAAAACGCCATAGTATAGTATGTCGCCAGAAAAACGCCATAGTATAGTATGTCGCCAGAAAAAACGCCATAGTATAGTATGTCGCCAGAAAAATGCCATAGTATAGTATGTCGTCAGAAAAACGCCATAGTATATGATGTCAGAAAAACGCCATAGTATAGTATGTCGTCAGAAAAAACGCCATAGTATAGTATGATGTCAGAAAAACGCCATAGTATAGTATGATGTCAGAAAAACGCCATAGTATAGTATGTCGCCAGAAAAACGCCATAGTATAGTATGTCGCCAGAAAAACGCCATAGTATAGTATGTCGTCAGAAAAACGCCATAGTATAGTATGTCGTCAGAAAAACGCCATAGTATAGTATGTCGCCCGAAATAAAGAACACAGCGTCTGTGGATTCAAAAGTGGGACGTGTAACATGTGGTGCATCTGTGTCTTCAGAGCAGCTGCAGCGTGTGGAGCAGGGCATGGACCAGATCAACCAGGACATGAAACAGGCTGAGAAACACCTCACCGACCTCCAAAAGTGCTGCGGCCTCTGTACCTGCCCCTGTGACAGGTACGGTGTGAAGTCTGACTAAAGCAGATGCTGCGAGCTAGTAGTGTTTGTAGCAGGTCAGTATAACGAGTGGGCAGGACACTGGATCAGTCTTCAAAGTGTCACACCAGGCTGTGAGTGTGTGAGTGTGTGTGTGTGTGTGTGTGTTGTAAAGGCATATCTGGTTTTAAATTCAATGTCCCCTAAATGCTTTCACTGTGGAGAGGAGGATTCTTTGATGATTACCACAAGATGAGGTAGGGAATCGTTTCGCTTTAACTGAATGAAAACGTGTGATCAAGACAATCATCTCGAAGATGCTTTCATTTGTTAAGCCACGTGTTTGTTTTAACAGCATGTTAACATCTCCTGTTATACTTTTCTTTTTAATCTAGGGTGACATCTATTGAGAATGACTCGCGATACAAGCGTACCTGGGGAACCGGAGAAAGCGAAGGCGATGGTCAACATGGCTCCAAAGTGGTTTCAAGACAGCCCTCAGCTGTTCGCAACGGCCAGGCTGGTCCGTCAAACACCTCCGCTGCTCCTTCAGGCCCATACATCAAGAGGTGCACGTTTGGCTTCGCTGAGAATCCTACACTATGTTTTATGTTGCATTAGATGTCATTTGGATGTTGTGGCAGATGGTTATGGCCTCTGCTTTAAACATATCTTATCTTGGTGGTTCAGGGTAACCAATGATGCACGTGAGGATGAGATGGAGGAAAACCTGGATGCTGTCGGCAGCATTATTGGTAATCTGAAGAACTTGGCCATGGACATGGGCAGTGAGATTGACAAGCAGAACAAACAGATTGATCGCATTACTGACAAGGTAAGTCGCGTCGCCCTGTTATGAAGCACGTTAGCTGTTTTAGATGTAGTGAGAGGACATTAACAAAGGCCGTTGTTAAAAGGACAGAAAAATAACTGTGAAATACATGCAGATAGGTGGCGACAGCTCTGAGGGAACAAGCTCATTTTTAGGTGTTTAAATCGGTTTTAGTTTAGATCCAGGAGCCACTCTGTTTAACACACTGTTTAACAAATGGACTCTTTAAAAGTAAGATGACCAATAACTTATCTTTTTTCTTCCAGGCGGACATTAATAAGTCTCGCATTGAGGAAGCGAACCAGAGAGCCAACAAGCTCATCAAATAAACAAGGAAACCTGCTTACGTCACTTTTATCAACCCTGAGCCTCTGTTTCCACACATTTACACAACCTTACACTTATGCACATGCTCAAACTCGCAGCCTTTATCGACGTAAAGAAGTTGGGATTGTTTTTGCAAACAGTTTGTCTGCCTTTATTCCACCGTGAAGTGCTCTTATACACAATATACGTTAGAAACAGCACGTACCCTTAAACACTGGTAGTGGATGCTTGGAGAAGCAGTGTGAGCATCGATGCTTAGCAGATATGCCCCAGGCCTGTTATATCGCTGCTTACAAAGGAAGCCAAGTAGCAGGTCAGCTGCTGATCTTTATAGTTCTTTATTAACAAACGGAGAAATAAACTTTCTGTCGGTGAACTATCACAGATTTAATTTCTAGGTCAGCCTGTGTTGGTCATGTCCTGACACGTCACCCTTTTACCCAGTTTTTAATTGTTCTATCAGGCGGAAATGACTTGTGAATAAAGTTCTCATTTTATCACTTTGCTCCCATTTCATTTTTGCAGTTTCGTACGTAAAACCAAATTTAAAAGTCCAGAGCAGCATCAGTGCAAGTAACTTCATGCTTTCTGATTGATGCTTAGTCAAGGTTGTTGGAAGTATTTGCTGAAATATTGTAGACGCTGCCTGAGAAATCTAATATATACCGTAGTTAGGAGTTTTTCTTCAACCGGGTTAGTCTGCATCATAAGAATGTTCACCTTTACCTCCGACAATCCCCTTATTTTTTTTATTTTTTTTGAATAACAGTAGGTTTGTCATGAGAAAATCAATTGCTGTACTTCATATTTAGTCTTGTGACGTTTTCTCCCATATTGCAGTGTTGATGTAAATACAGAAACTTACTTTAGCTGGTGATTCCCTAAATCCTCCTCATTCTGAAACCAATTGCATTGTTTTGTTTCTTTACCTCCTGGTTAAAAAGGATTTACCGTAGAGCAAATTGACAGCTAATGCATGACCTCTACGCAGTTATGTGAAAAGTTGATAAAAATCCAGTTTGTCTTAAGAGTCTTTACGATGTGCGTTGTTGAAAACACAGATTTCTTGTACCTCAGAAAAATAATTTAAAGGAAAAAACCCCTAGAACTGGGAGGGTGTTCAGGAACCCTGGCAGTTCACCTGAATGGTCCGTGGTTGTGTTTTAACAGCCGGTATGTTGATCAGTCCCGTTTTCACTGAAGGGCTACAGTACAATAGCGTCTGATGATCATCAAGTCATCATTTTGCTGAGCTGTGCTAAGGCGTTGCTGTGGAAATTGGCTAATGATAAAGTTACAGTATACTGAAACTATCTCACGTAAGCATCTTCTGGTTTATTTGAACAAAACGTGATTGCTATGCGCTGGTTCATGCGTACGTCTATTGAGTTGGTAAAGATTGAATGAACTGTTTTTCAGGGCTTTGTTTCTATACGTGATTATCCTCAGCCTGCTGCTGTTGGCTGAGATCTAATTAGCGTAGCTCAAGGCTTCCTCACTGTCTCGAGGTTGTTTTATACGTTGTTTTACCAACAGCTACTGGAATGTAAATACAACAGTTGTTTATTTTTATGTTCATATTCAGCTTGTCCTATCTGAACTTAGCTTAACAAATGACTTCAAAGTAGAAATGCTTTTGTTTCATTCATGCCTCTGTTCAATTGTTCGTATTCAATAAACGTCTGTTTTAACGAATGTAATTGCCCATTTTTGTGTATTATGTAATTCTCAGTATTCAACAAATGAGCTCAAACTGGATGGTTTCAGATGTTTATTTTAAATCTTATTCTCTCAAAATGTATCGGATATTTAACATTTTTGAGTATGTTACATAGCTGGCGAGTAAAAAATGCTGATCAAAAACTACTGAATGGAAGAAGTGGAAAGAATAAACAACGTGGGATGGAGGTGAGTAACTGTACCTATAGTGACCATGAAAGCAAGGCTGAAAATGTGTTGTGTATAAGTTTCACAAACCATTTTGAAGTGCACTTCTAACAGAAAACTACAGTTACTAGAATAGACATGTTCTGCTGGCCTTCACGTGGAGACAACTTAAGATAAAGAGATTCAGTAGTTCCAAACGTAAATCTGAACAGGTCACGATGCCGAACAGTCTCTTTCAACTGACTTCCATCATTTCTGTGAGGTCACTTGAGTTGGATTGTAGTTCAGGGACACGGCCCACAGTACAAGGCAAAGACGGCAGTGGGAGATTGTGTGTGAGCCACCATCCCGGTGACGAATTAACTAATGCAGTTCCATCTGTTGTACATTGTTCAACAAGAGAGGTGTTTCATAAAGTAACTTTTTTTCCTATCTCTGTGATGTTTAATCAAGACAAGTTAAAACATCCTCTCATGCAGGAGATTGTTAAGCTTGTCTGGTCTGTCTTTTCTGTCCTGCTTATGCTCCTAGCGATAGTACAACTGGCTTAAAGTGAACAAAGTGGGAAAAATGTGATTTTATGATGTGACATCCTGGCGAATCAATCGCAGTAAGACTATTTTGGGTTTTGTTGATGGCTTTAAATGTTTAGACCACCTATAGTCTGTTGGTTAGCCATGTAGTCAAGGTCTGTACTTGTCAAACCTGTTTTCAGGCTTATTATTTTAGGATTAGAAAAACTAAATGTTTGCACTTGTCATAAACAGCTCAAATTATAATCATAAGTCTGTAAATTGTCAAGTGTCTTCTGTAACTTCTTGACGTAAACCAGTCTTGACTGGAAATCAGGCAGATTATTCAGTTTGTTAAACTTATTTCAACCAGGCTTTTCTGAGAAACATTTATGAGACACCCCTTAGCTTCTATACCATCAGAATTGAAGACGGGAAAGGCAGATCAAGTTGGTCTTCGGTGAGTTTAAGTTTAAAAATATCACATTAGCACCATGTCAAACTAAAGTAAAACATACATCATGCATCTGCAGATATATATATACTGAGTATGTATATGTGTTAATGATATATATGAAATTTGAGGTTCAGTACACAGGCGTTGAATATGTTTCAGGCTCACAGAAATATCTACTGCTGCAGCTCAGAATATATTAAAAACAGACTAATTGTAGCGGTAGAGCCTTTAGTTACACTCAGCGAGTCTTTACAGTGCATTTACAAAGCGTGCTACGCTCACCCTGATGCTATGAGAGCATTTAGCGCTCTAAATTCAAACTGCACAGTCTTACAGTTCACAACCATTTCATAAGGCAGATTAATACAAGAAATTGTCAGTCTCATAGTCCCCCATTTTCTTTGCAGGAGTCGTAATCATCAAAGCAAAGCCCAACTCAAACAACAATAATAATGATGCAGAAACACTGTAACAAAAGGTTTTACAAATGTCTTTGGTTGAGTGTGAAAAGAGCATTCCTGTGCTTCAATATTATGTTTGAATTTGGTTTGTTAAAAAGAACAAGAAAAATGTGGCTTTTCATTCATATACTAGCTTAAAAACAAGCAAACAAATTCTAGATTTAGCCAAAACTATAATATTTATATAAATTCTCGCTAGCTAATAATAAAAGGAAGAAGGTTAGTGATTAAAAACTAGCTCTGACTGATTCTACACAAGTACTACTACTGTAACTGCTTCTAGGTTACCCTGGCAACCCCCCACGCCCTCCAACTCCTTTCATTTCTTTTTGGCAAAGCGACTAAACTTCTTCTCCTTCTCTTTCTTGGCAGAGCTGGGCTCAGGAAGGGGGGTTGAGGAAGAGGAGGAGGGAGGAGGAGGCAAGCTGTGGGCTTTGGCCCCTGAGGGCCCTGACTCTTCCTCTGATGCCGATGGCTGAACAGCCCTGTCCATGGCCTGGCTCCAACGCTGGAGGTCCTCCTAAAATTAAACAATGGGAAGTTGAACTCAACTGAATAAAATGTGTCTTAGTATAGTATGTGCATCAAAATGTGTCTTAGTATAGTATGTGATAAAAAAATGTGTCTTAGTATAGTATGTGCATCAAAATGTGTCTTAGTATAGTATGTGATAAAAAAATGTGTCTTAGTATAGTATGTGCATAAAAATGTGCCTTAGTATAGTATGTGCATCAAAATGTGTCTTAGTATAGTATGTGATAAAAAAAATGTGTCTTAGTATAGTATGTGATAAAAAAATGTGTCTTAGTATAGTATGTGCATCAAAATGTGTCTTAGTATAGTATGTGATAAAAAAATTTGTCTTAGTATAGTATGTGCATAAAAATGTGCCTTAGTATAGTATGTGCATCAAAATGTGTCTTAGTATAGTATGTGATAAAAAAAATGTGTCTTAGTATAGTATGTGATAAAAAAATGTGTCTTAGTATAGTATGTGCATAAAAATGTGTCTTAGTATAGTATGTGCATAAAAATGTGTCTTAGTATAGTATGTGATAAAAAAATGTGTCTTAGTATAGTATGTGCATCAAAATGTGTCTTAGTATAGTATGTGCATCAAAATGTGTCTTAGTATAGTATGCGCATAAAAATGCGTCTTAGTATAGTATGTGATAAAAAAATGTGTCTTAGTATAGTATGTGATAAAAAAATGTGTCTTAGTATAGTATGTGCATCAAAATGTGCCTTAGTATAGTATGTGATAAAAAAATGTGTCTTAGTATAGTATGTGCATCAAAATGTGCCTTAGTATAGTATGTGATAAAAAAATGTGTCTTAGTATAGTATGTGATAAAAAAATGCGTCTTAGTATAGTATGTGATAAAAAAATGCGTCTTAGTATAGTATGTGCATCAAAATGTGTCTTAGTATAGTATGTGATAAAAAAAATGTGTCTTAGTATAGTATGTGCATCAAAATGTGTCTTAGTATAGTATGTGATAAAAAAATGTGTCTTAGTATAGTATGTGCATAAAAATGTGTCTTAGTATAGTATGTGATAAAAAAATGCGTCTTAGTATAGTATGTGCATAAAAATGTGCCTTAGTATAGTATGTGCATCAAAATGTGTCTTAGTATAGTATGTGCATAAAAATGTGTCTTAGTATAGTATGTGATAAAAAAATGTGCCTTAGTATAGTATGTGATAAAAAAATGTGTCTTAGTATAGTATGTGATAAAAAAATGTGTCTTAGTATAGTATGTGATAAAAAAATGTGTCTTAGTATAGTATGTGCATAAAAATGTGTCTTAGTATAGTATGTGCATAAAAATGTGTCTTAGTATAGTATGTGATAAAAAAATGTGTCTTAGTATAGTATGTGCATCAAAATGTGTCTTAGTATAGTATGTGCATCAAAATGTGTCTTAGTATAGTATGCGCATAAAAATGCGTCTTAGTATAGTATGTGATAAAAAAATGTGTCTTAGTATAGTATGTGATAAAAAAATGTGTCTTAGTATAGTATGTGCATCAAAATGTGCCTTAGTATAGTATGTGATAAAAAAATGTGTCTTAGTATAGTATGTGCATCAAAATGTGCCTTAGTATAGTATGTGATAAAAAAATGTGTCTTAGTATAGTATGTGATAAAAAAATGCGTCTTAGTATAGTATGTGATAAAAAAATGCGTCTTAGTATAGTATGTGCATCAAAATGTGTCTTAGTATAGTATGTGATAAAAAAAATGTGTCTTAGTATAGTATGTGCATCAAAATGTGTCTTAGTATAGTATGTGATAAAAAAATGTGTCTTAGTATAGTATGTGCATAAAAATGTGTCTTAGTATAGTATGTGATAAAAAAATGCGTCTTAGTATAGTATGTGCATAAAAATGTGCCTTAGTATAGTATGTGATAAAAAAATGTGCCTTAGTATAGTATGTGATAAAAAAATGTGTCTTAGTATAGTATGTGATAAAAAAATGTGTCTTAGTATAGTATGTGATAAAAAAATGTGTCTTAGTATAGTATGTGCATCAAAATGTGTCTTAGTATAGTATGTGATAAAAAAATGCGTCTTAGTATAGTATGTGCATCAAAATGTGCCTTAGTATAGTATGTGATAAAAAAATGTGTCTTAGTATAGTATGTGCATCAAAATGTGTCTTAGTATAGTATGCGCATAAAAATGTGTCTTAGTATAGTATGTGATAAAAAAATGCGTCTTAGTATAGTATGTGCATAAAAATGTGCCTTAGTATATTATGTGATAAAAAAAATGTGTCTTAGTATAGTATGTGATAAAAAAATGTGCCTTAGTATAGTATGTGATAAAAAAATGTGTCTTAGTATAGTATGTGATAAAAAAATGTGTCTTAGTATAGTATGTGCATAAAAATGTGTCTTAGTATAGTATGTGATAAAAAAATGCGTCTTAGTATAGTATGTGCATAAAAATGTGTCTTAGTATAGTATGTGATAAAAAAATGTGTCTTAGTATAGTATGTGATAAAAAAATGTGTCTTAGTATAGTATGTGATAAAAAAATGCGTCTTAGTATAGTATGTGATAAAATGTGATTGTGGCTCTTGTCTGTATTAGTCACTGAAAAAGCCAAAGGTTCATTATTAAACAATTCAACGCTGAACAATTCTATCTTAGCTGTGTAACATTTAATTTCATAAACCAATGTGTGTAGATTAATGTGAGAAAATTGGATAAATGATGATGATCATGTAGAAACATCAGTGCAACAACTCACCTCATCTTTACACTGGAACAGATATTCACTGCCATCTTCAAGGCTGTGAGACAAGAAGTCAGCACGTTACTTGCTGCCATAGTAGAGAAAAACCTGATGAGACAACTTTTAGAACTGAACCTAAACTTCAGAGATGACAAATCTCCTGAGTTTTGCTTGTCTTAAGGGGTAAATAGCAGCACTGCTACACATAATGGTGCGACGAGAAGAGCTCAAAGCAAAAGTCTGGCCCTGAAAACACACACGTCATCCTCTCATCTCTTTAGAATATATAAACAGGACAGATTCTCACTGTAGTTTGAAGACGTGCTTCTTTTTCTTGTAGCTGGGGAGGCTCTCCCTGCGGGCGTTGGTGAGCGGCAGGGGGTCCTCCCCATGATACGTCACCCCGTGACCGAAGCTTTTGGCGTCCTTATAGGCGGAGAGCTGCCCTGGCTTCAGCACACAGTACAAGTTGTTCCATGACCTGGAGGCGAGGAGGCCAGAAGACAATAAAAACAGACGTAAATGCTGAAGTTAATTTATGGCCCTGATGCAAAAGCAGGTGAGTTTAACCCCGGTTACATCAGAGTCGCAGCAAGATCCGCACTTGACAAAACGTAGAGAAACGGAGAGCAGCTCCCACTGTGACCCCAGTAATGAGCACACGGCAGAACTGTCACCTCTCTGACGGCTTCAACTAAAACACTTAGAAGTTGTAATAAATCACATGTGTATATATAGAGTTTGGCATTTCTTCTATGTGTAAGACAACCAACTCAAAGTCTGTCCTTCCTTCCTTTTGCTGATGTACCTGTTTGAAGCCTTCTTTCCCGAACCCTCCACGTCGTGTTTGCGGCTCAGCGCGCCTTCCTGCAGCACAGTCTGGGCTCTGGCGGGCTCCACGGGCATCGTGGAGGCCCGCTCCAGTTCTTGTAGCGTTCCTACGGAGACAGAAGGCTCCAGCTCCAGTTCTAAGGAGCCGCTCGCTCTCATCTCAGACACCATGGGCACAGTGGAGTCACCGGCCGCCGCCTCCAGCTGACCCGAACTGGGCTCAACTGCGCCAGAACCAGACTAGGGGACAAAATGGAAATAACATCAACAAAGCACCTGCCTGTTAATTAGAGTGTGCCCTTGATTTATGCATCATTTATGAGCACAAGCGTTCAAAGACAGTTTCAACAAGCAAGTGTGGATTGTTTTAGATTTGAAAAAGTCAAGGAGCCCTTTTAAAAGTTTATTTTTTTATTTTTTGACTGGTTAAATAGAGGTCACAACATCAAAATGTACAGAGGACTGGGCTGAGTGGGCGTAGTTACTAACCAGAGTCTGCTCCTCAATCGTGTAGAGCTGTGAAGATTCCTCTACAAAGCCTGTGTCTTCTCTCCTGGGGGGAAGAAAGCAGCATGGGGTCTACGTGAGAGATTTTTCAGAGCAGTAGGTGTCTGAGAGGCAGAGCCTGCGTGAGCGCTTGAGCTTGAAACACAGGCCTGGTAATATTCAGCGTTTCTGTTATCGTCAAGACATTCGTCGACTGGAAAAGAGCAAAACTGATGAAACAGTTTGTCTGCCTCGCAGTGTTTCTCAACCTTCACCGCGTTTCTGTGGCCCGAAGCATCAAGTCCAATTGTTCAACTGACTAACACATCATTTAGCCTGAGCAGCAGATTCATCCTAACAGTGAGTCGGACGTGTGACTCAGTGATTATGACTGTGTCTGGACCGTTTCAGAAATGTTTAGCAAATTAAGTTAGTGGTACTAATGTTTTTAGACGAGTGAAATTAAAGGGTAATAATCTGAAGCATAAGTATCTGCCTACGTGAGCGTGTACCTGCTGTCCTTATACGAACTGGACTCGCCTCTGATGAACTTCTCTATCTCCTCCTGCTGCCTCCTCAGCTCCAGCAGCTCCAGCTGCAACACACAGTCAACTGAAATGAGACGCTGTTCACGGTTGGCTGCGGTTGAGTCGATGGATAGTGCTTTAATACGCAGCTGTTTTGATAATTGAGTTGTCATTTTTCAATCAAAGCTAAAAAGGTAATTAGTTTGAGGATGTAATATTTTATGATAAAGTATTAATGTTCAGACTATTAGTGTGACAAACAGGTCGTTTAAATTATGCAGAGGACTGTAATGCAACTTTTTATTTTTAAAAAATTGATGATCATCCTCATTAACATTCAGATTTGTGTTCCAAATTCATCAGCAAACATTTTTCATAGCCACAGAGCTTTATTTTAAATTCTATGTGAATTTTCAGCAAATGCATGTTGAGTTGACGTTCCGGTCAAAACTCTTTGACACAGTTGTAATATTTAATTCCGTGTCATCAGGCATCTCAGTCACGCTGGGAGCTGATGAGGAGATTGAACCGTGGGGCTTTCGTACCGTAGTGAGACGCTCCAGGGCACAGAAGCGCTCCTCCCACGTGGCGGTGGACTTCTCGAAGGCTTTGTGCCTCTTGAGGAGTCTGTCCACCTCGTCCACAGTGTGGCCCAGGTCTTTGCTGGTGATGTAGGGCTCCTGAGCGATCAGCCAGGCCTCCGCTACTGAAGCGTCCCGTGCAAACTGGCACACCTCCAGCACTTCGTGTAAAGAGGGGGATTTTGTGAGGACTTTAAAGGCAGCGTGCACATTACAGCATGTGGACGGTTCACCTAAGTGCAGCTTTACTCACAGAGTCCCAGCCAGTCTCTTCTGTCCTCCCACTTCTTCTCCATCTCCTGCCATTTCTCCTTCAGCTGCAACAGCTTCTCTTCGATCTGACACAAGCAGTTACACAGTCGCACTTACATATCAGCATTATTAAACAACCCAGCCGGGCTATTATCCTCTCAGAATTAGTACTGTGAAGTAATTAGCCAAACAGTAAATTTCGGCCGGGGTCAATTGCTCATTTGAATTCTTTTTGGCTTCTCCATTTCTAATTAGTGTTTGCTCTATAGTCTCCCTGATGAGTGGAAGTTTTTTCCAATCCAATTGGTTCCATTGTGCCAGACAAGAACAATCGGTCCCAGAAAAGTAATTAAATCTAATGAAAGCAGCAATTCGAGGCCCAGCTGAGGATGAAAAGAAGCCGTCTTCCCTCACCTCGGCGGAGTCTCTGTGCTTGCGTGTCACCAGGGCTTCGCCGAAGTGAATGCAGTCAGTGAATTTGGCTTTCCTGGTTTCCATTTCTGAGCGGATCCCTTGGTGGTACTTCTTCAGCAGCTCCCCGGATGAGACATCCCTAAAGAAGGGGGTGGGTATGAAATGATATCACTTAATGCATGAAGTTTATCCGCCTCTGTTGGTGGGGCCTGGAACCGATGCCACGCCGATAGCTGCTTATCACTAAGGCATAATTAACCTGCAGCTCAACGCTGTACGAGGTGAATTTGAAGTTTTCTGCATCATATAACTGCCTAAATATTAAGGTGGTTATAACCTTCACGCAGCGAAAAACGTCAGTTAAAAGATTTTACAAGAGCTCTGGGCTTCTGGCTGCTTGTCCACATTCATGGCAGCTGAAAACCCCAACAGTCAAAGGTCAAGGCTACACAGGTTTGTTTTCCCAGCTGTAGGAATTTAAATTCCCATATTTTGCTGAACATGTCGTATGCGATGCGTGTCTGGAGGAGGCTCACTTTGGATTCTCCTGAGTGTCTATCTGCTTGATGACGCTCTCCATCCAGGCCATCAGCTCTCGCACCATGGTGAAGAAGCGGAACTTCTCGTCTGTGTCCTTCAGCTGCGCCCTGCGCCCGGCACTGGCGTCCAGCAGACCCTTCCAGGCCTCCACCACCTCTCTCTCTGTGGCCTGAATGGCGTCGGCCTTGTTTCCTGCGTACTGCGCGTGAAGCCTTGCTGCCGTCTCCTGGAACTGTTGAACCTGGACAAGCGGAGCAGCGGGAGTTAAAGAATGACATCAGTGAAACAGAAAAAGCACTTTTCAATGCAGTGGATCTATTGTTTATATAAAAATGTTGACTACTGCAGCTTTAACTTTCCTTCTTTCTCTTTTTGTTGCTGAAATCGTGGAGCTCTCTCCTTCCCTCTAGATATGAATCATCAGAGTTTGCCTCTTGGCCATCGCCTGCTGTTCTCCTTCAAGGTAACAGAGTTGATCCCCTTTTGTTGTACCTGTTTGCCTAGAGCGGTGATGTCTCTCTCAAAGGCTGCGTGCATTCTGTGGAAGGACTCTGCTTTGCTGAAGTCCTCTCCCACATCTTCAGGCAGCTCTTTCTGCTTCTCGTGGATCTGAGCCACCAGCTCCTTTCCATCCTCAAAGTACCTGAGAAAAAAAATTGTACAAACTCTCAAACCCAGTTGATTTTATATTCGATGTCATCTCATAACTCTTGTCAATTTTACGCTAATGATTCATAGATTTGTGTTGAGATGCGTTATAGGATTAAAACGTGACATTAATCCAGATAAGTGATTTTATGGTTCCTTACTTGAGCAGCTCATAAGACGCCATGAGCAGCTGAGCTCGCGTGTCGATGAGCTCCAGCAGATCAGCCCAGCTCTCATTGATGCCATCTTTCCACTCCGCCATGGTGGCGGCCTCGCTGTGTCCAGCCTCGATGAGCTCGTCTATCGTCTGGTTGACCATGTCCACTCGCTCCTGTCCCACCATTCCTGTCTCCCGTGCAAACTCTCGAAACTTATCCCTGAGAAGCTGTGTGGAGAAGGTAGACATGTTCTTGAGGACAGGTAACGGCAATCGTACGTACGAGTGCAGGCCTGTGTGTACTGTGGTACCGTGACATGGTCCAGGTCCTGGCCCATCTCCTGAGAGGAGGCCACCACATCTCTTTCTGCGATCCAGTGCTCCAGGTCCTCCACCTCTCGGCACAGCAGGAAGTGGTGGTACGAGTGGTCCAGCTTCCTCCGGCGGTCCTCCGCCAGCTCCCTCAGCCCCGCGTACTGCTTGTCCACCTGGCCCTGTCGCCTGATGATCTCCTCACTGCAGACAACAGACCGGGTTTAGGTCCAGACGGGTATCGGGGAGATTCAGTGTGTACGTCAAATGATCAAAGCACTGACCCATCTGGATGGTCCTCTGCAAACATCTTCTGGGCACGGTCAGCCAGCGCCTGGATGGAGTCAGCGTAGTCTTCAACGGCTTGCTTAAGCATCACGTGGCGCTTTAGCATCAACATGGCGCTTTGTTCGTCCTGACGAGACGAGTAGAGTAGACAGAAAGAAAGCGGCTTAAAACCCAACCATTCACTCGTGGCACCGCACGCAGAGCGGCCAGCGGCCTCGTTTCTGCCCCTCACCTTGGCCTTCTCATCAGCAATCATGTAAAGCTCCTGCTCCCCTATCCAGGCCTCAGCCTCGTCCGCGTCGTTGTAGTACTGCTGGGCCAAGTTGGAGCCGTTCAGCCTCTCTCTCCGCTTTGCCATCTCGCCCTGCAGCCGAGCCCACGCCTCCTCCAGCTCCTTCAGCTGGTCTGTGATTCGCTCCGCCTCTGGCTTGCCCTCCATGCTGGCGGCAGCCGCCATCCTCCTTCCTCGCTCGAGCACTTCATCAACGCGAGGCTGGTGACCCTCAATTTCTCTCTGCAAGGTCTAGGGGACAGAAAACAAGGCGGCGAGTGCGTCAGCGTTATCACACAACATGACACCATGGCCTCCAACAGGCTCTAAGCCTCCTCTGCAGAACATTTGTCTCCTGCCAGTAGAACGTACCTGGTTCTTCTTCAGCAGCATTTGCACAGTTTGCAGGTTGTGGCCATGCTCTTGTGACACTGCCAAGGGCATTCTCTCCTCCACCCAGAGCTGACCGACCACAAGACAGAGACGGAGATTGAAAACGATTATGATGAGAAAACTAACCTCTCGACCATCTTTCGTGAATTTCTCCTCATAACAAACTGACTTCAACAACAGTAAAGTAAAGATAATTGTTATAAGGCATCGCTGTGTTCAGGCTGTGAAACCAATAAGGGATTAAAGCATTTATCCAGATTCACCTGGAGAGTCAGAGGGAGCTGCTGCATACTGTAACTGAAAACTTCAATTCGAGATTAATAAGTTATGTTTTGTGGGGTGTGTGTGTGTGTGGGGGGGGGGTTCACCCTTGAAGTTCAGGCTTCAATATTTCTAAAAACGTTCGTCCCAAATAGTGTTATCTTGATGTCAATCAATCCTTAATCCTCTTTTAAATTAAACACTCTTTATACCCTCTATTCTAATTTTGGACTATCAATCATTTGCAATGGCCACGAGTTTTACACTTTATATTTTGCTCCGAAATTGGATCTATGCTTACAAGTTCATCGGCTAAGTCTCTGTAGAACTGATGGACGGCCTTGGCGGCCTCCAGCTTGCCCTTGCGCTGGGCCAGTGGCGTGAGGAGCTGCTGAAATTCACTCTGCAGGGCCTGCTGCTCGGCCTCCAGCTCCGGCTGGTCCTCCCTGCCCTCGCCGTGCTTCCGGGCGGCCTCCTGGAGCTCCTCCAGCTCCCGCGCACGGTCTCGCACTGTGTTCTCTGTCATCTGGCATAGGGAGATTAAAGGAAAGATGAATAGCCTCGCTAGAGACTAATCAGGATGAAGTGGAGGATGAACCCATGGAGAAGTTTGCTCCTGTGCGACTGACTTCAGCTACAGTCTTCAGAGACTTTGTCTTCTATGAAGTTAGGGATCAGCTATTTACTATTACAAAACCAACTGTAACCAAATGCAGTTTAAGTTATGATATTCTGGATATTTCCTGACAAATGTGTTTTTCTGCATTAAGCAGTAATGCACATTCAAAGAGCTAAAGCTAGAACTATAATTTATTTAGTCCTGTGGCGGAACTGAAGTGGATATGATTTAAGAAATGCATCTCACAAGAGGACCTGCAGACACTCTAAGCATACAAATGTGTCTCAAATGCTACAAAGACACAGACCTGCTGCTTCTTGAGCAGAATGTTGGCAATAGTCAGGTCTCTAACATCCTCGTCTCCGCTCTGTAGCTGCTGCTGCAGCTCGCGAAGCCACTTCTTTATGTCGGCCAAGCTCTGGTCAAAGAGCTCAGAGCGGTTGGCGTCGAACAGCAGCCGGTCCTTCTCCTGAGTGGTGGACTCCAGCTTGTCCCACAGCTCGTGGAGCTGGGCCAGACGCTCCTTCACAATGGGTTCAAACTCGGGCTTGGACTCCATGAGCTCCTGACCCTCCTGCATCCACAAGAAACAGAGAAGAGTGTGAAAGCATGTGAGGAGTGAGTACCTTCAGCTGAAGTTTCCCTTTGATTACACATCGCCTTACACACCTGATCTACGTTGTTGAGCCAGTCTTTGTTGGAGGCCAGCTCAGCCATAAAGGCCTGGTGTTTCAGCCACTTGCTGTGGAGGTTCCTGGCTTCATCGTAGGATGTGTCCTGAGCTGTCAGCATCTTCTCATTGATCCACACAGTCAGCTGAACCAAGACAAGACGAAGTACCAGGTATCAGCAAAGTCTCCCCAACAACTCGCTACATGAATAGCTGCTTGGGAAGTCATTGAAACTATTCAAAGCTTTTACAAAGCTGACTTAACAGAAAAGGATGCACTTTATCTTTAGAAAGCAGAACATTAAGCAATTAGCCCGATGGGACCCCAATCCCAAACAGGGAAGATAGAGATTTAGTCTAATAAGGTCTCATCAAGCTTGTGTGCTGTGTTATGACAAACAAAACAAATTGACTGCAACAGTTGAGAGATAAAAAGTTTAAAAAAGTGATATGAAGTCACAGCAGCTAATAATCAATGTACTAATTGATGTTATGGAGCGAGAACATGACAGTGAACTCACATCTTGAGTGTTTTGCAGGAAGTGCTGCAGGTCGCGGTTGTCTCTGAGCTTCTCATGCACCTCCTGGGCTCGTCGTTTATTCTTGTCGCGTCTTAAGATCAAACACAAAACGAAGGAAATGTATTAAAATAAACACGTTGACTGTGCATAGGTTTCTTTTCGAGGCCGCCTCCTCCCGCGATGTGACGCAGATAAACAAGATGCAGAGAGGGAACCCGTACAAGCTTCTCCGCTCAGAAAAATACCCGTGTGCATCCCACAGCAGTCGAAAAGAAAAGCTCTCGCTTAAAGATCAATATCCATTATTGCAGGCGCCGGTCTACAAAGCTGAACAGCGGGAGGTAACGGTAAAAGCTCCTGAGCCCTCTACTGCATCTTGTTGACACTAATGATGCGGCGATAAGAACTGCTTCAGTGGTGAGCAGCCGAAGCTCTGAAGGAACACGATTTTATTTCTGCCGTACGGCTCTATTAAACTCTGAGACGTGAGATTCTGCAGATCAGAGAAATCTAAAAGTAAAAGTCCTTCAGTCCTTTGTCTATGTAGTTGACATTTATTCTTCCCAACCTCAGTAGTTACGCGGAACCAAAGTAAAGTATATAACAGAACGTTAGCAGAGCGTCAGATCTACTGCAGCACCTTTGCTTTTGTAGAATTCTGAATGCAGTCATTTTACTAATGATAATAGTGTTTTGTTCAGTATTTGTAGTTCTGGACACAGCTCTTCACACACATAAGTGGGTTAAGAGTAGATCGGCAGCGGCTGTCGTACGGTTAAGAACACACTTATAAATATTACATTACCTGAGACAGGGTATGTATAATTCAGAGTATGGTGGTTTTGGTCTAGTTTTATACATGTTCATCCTTTTGTATTCAACTTAAACATCCCATGGGGGTTGCTGTTTTTTTCTTCAGAGGTGTTTTAACAATCATTTCTCTGCCTTTTGGTTCTATCCTGCTGTAGTTTAATCACCGTCTCTGATTTTGATGCTGCCACTGAACAACTATTCATCATAACGGATGCCAGAGCTTCGACACGATGAAGGATAGGTCTGATGAACATAGACCGTGTTTCTGCTCAGAAGGCCTAATGACTGACCTGTCTTGAATGGAGTCCATTTTGTCCTGAACTTTCCCAGAGTACAGGTTGTTACCGTCCACCAGCCGCCGTCCTCCGCGAAGAGCCCCGTCGATTTTGTCCTCGTTGGCCTCCATCGTGCTCACAAAGTCCTCGTGTTTCTTTAAAGCTTGTTCTGCTCCGGCCAAAGTGTCGGGTTGGTCGATGTGGGCCAAGGTGTACTCCTGCAGCAAAGCAGGAGAAAGGTCGGACCTTTTCCACCTGAAGACATTTTAATGTTAATTTCACACAGCCATTCTCCGTTTACTAACGCAGTAAGTACCTGATTGTTGAGGATGGCTTCTACAGTCTTGCCATCTCGCATAAACTGCTGGAAGCCCAGTCCTTGGTCCAGGAAGTTCTTGCGATTATCCCACAGCTTCTGAAGTTCATACCAACCACGGTCCAGGCCCTGGAGCGTCTGCGCCAGCTGCTCGTACTGAGGGTCACCTTCCTGACCTTGTGTGACCTGAGCCCCTGTGTCCCTGATGCGGTGATAAGTCTCCTCGTGGTTGTTGATGTCTTCGCGGACGGCGTCGTGTAGGCTGAGCTGGTCCTCGGCCTCCTGCAGCGTGGTAGGCATTTCCTCTGACGCCACAGCCTTCTGGGTCTTGAAAAGCCAGGACTGGAAGTCATCCATGTCTTGGAGGAAGTTCTGTAACTTGCTGATCTCTCCCAGAGAGTCCTCCCGGTCTTTCAGGGCCTGTCTAAGCGCGTCCCAGGCTGCGTCCAGCTCTCCTCTACGCGCCAAGATCTCGGCTGCATTCTCCGGGTGGTCCTTAGCCAGCTGGTCGGCCTCTTTCCTCAGGAAAGCAAGCTTGGTATCGATGGCGGCCAAATCTCTCTCTATGCCAAACAGTTTCCTCTGGATGGTCATGACGGCTGCCAGGTCGTTGCCTAAGTCCTGTGTGGATTCGATCACGCGTGTCTTGTCTTTGATCCAAGCTTCTGTCTCGTCACACTCCAGCCCGTAGTTGTGCAGACTAACGGCCGAATCTACTTTCCTCTTCTTCTCCTCCACCATGGCCTTGAAAGCCTCCCACCTGAAAGAGAATGATTCATCAAAGGCCTCAATCTCTTTGATGATATGTTACGGTGTTTTGTATGATCCTTTACTGTATATTCAAAAGAAATGACATATTTAAAACCCTGCATTTGAATGAAACTGAATATGTTATTACTTATTAAATGTTTCTGTGTGACGTAATACGTTTAAAGCACCTCTTATTGAGTCGAGCCTGACATTCCTTGACCTCTTTGGTGCGAGGGTGTCTGCTGTCCTCCAGCTGTTTCACAGCTTTATTGACGTCGTCGACTCTCGACTGAACATTTGCCATATCTTGAGCCAGAATGCTCAACCTGACCATAAGAAAAGCTCCAATTAAAACAGCATCAGTACAATAAACAGCACTTGCGCGTTGTGTTAGTTCGTGTCTAGCTGACGAATCGAAAGTCAGTTCTAAACACCGACCTGTTTTGTATTAGTTCCAAGTCCTCCAGCTTCTCCGGCACCTCTAAGTCTACCAACCACGTCTCCTTCTGACCCATCCAGAGCTCACAGGCATCTGTCTCGCTGAAGATGGTGTACAAGGCCATAGTGTCATCCAGCTTCTTCTGTCTCAGCTCAGCCAGAGCCATGAGCTCCATGTACAGGTCCTTGATGTCTTTTAGACGTCTCTGGATGTCAGGGGTGTTTTGTAGCTCCTCTGGCAGTGCGTTGGCCTGTTTGGTCAGGGCATCGATGGTCGCTCCGTTCTTTATCGCTTCATTCTTGAGGTCATTGAGCTTTTTCAGTAGCCGCTGCGTGGTGTACTCATCGTGTCCCACGTCGTCGCTGGTTATCTGCCTCTTGGCATCCAGCAGCCAGGCCCTGAGTTCATCAGCATCTCCCTGAAACTGAAAGAACCTCTGGGTGTCCTGGAGGTTCTGCTTCCGAAACGCTGCCAGCTCCTCCAGTTGCTGCCACTGCCTCCTGATGTCATCCATGGATTCTTGAACCTCCGGAGAACGAAAATGCTTGGCCTGGATCATCTTCTCTCCCTCAGCCAAGACCTGCTCGAGGCTGGCGCGGCGCGCTCCGAGCTCGTCCTCGAAGGCGCTGTGTTTGCTCTGGAGCACCAGCACGCTCGTCAGGTCCTTCCCGTAATCCAGGGAGGAGAAAATCTGCTCCTTCTCTCGAATCCAGCTCTCCAGCTCCGTTACCTCCCACAGGAAGTTCCAGAAGCAGCGGGACTGTTCCAAGCGAGCACGGCGCTCGGCCGCCAGAGCACAAAGCTCCTGGTAGCATAGATCCAGGTGCTGCACCCTGTCACGAATCACCTGAGGATCACATGGCTTATAGCCTGAAAATGAGAGGAGACGCAAAATCATAATTAGACACCACGATTACCAAGCACTGGCCAGGATTCAGGGTCTATACATGACTTTGAGTCATCACCGCTACAAAGACTGCAGACAGAAGATGCTACTCAACTTACTATCTCCATTGGCGAATTTGAGAGCGGCTGCACTCGCGCTCTGCACCCTCTCTGCCTGCAGAGCGATGTCGTTCTCTACCAGAGCATGTTTCTGTAGCAAGTCTTCAACCTCCAACAAGTGCTTCCCTAAGTCTTTGGACGACAGACGAGTCTCCACCTTCACTTCATCCATCCAGTTGATGATGTGCAGCATCTCCTGGAAGATCCTCTGCAGCGTGAGGTTCTTATCCAGCCGACTCCTGCGAGCCTTCAGCAGTTCCTGCAAGTAGTCCCACAGACGCAGGATGTTGTCTTTGCGCACGTCAATCCGTTTGGCATCGTGGTACCGTTCAGACTCCAGCTCCTTGGATATGTCCACCAGGGCCTGAACACGCTCCTTGTATGCAACAATGTCCGTCTCGATGGCGTCGTGCTTCTTCTTGGCTGCCTCCACTGCCGGCAGGTCAATACCAAAGTTATCCTGAGGAGAGAACAGCAGAGAGGTGCTAATCTTCAGGTTTTACTTCTACTGTGTACTTGTTTGATAGCTGTACAGTCTCTGTGCTCCTAGGTTTGTTATTGTTGATCTACCTGGGCTACTAGTCTCTGGTTCTCCTGGAGCCAGGTCTCCCTCATGGCAGCCTTCCTGTCGAATCTTCTGGCCATCTGTTCCAGCTTCTCCTGTCTGATCAGCTCGTCTCTCAGGACGCGCTCCCGCTCGTGCTCCGCCCTCTCCAGACGCTCCCAGGCCTGCAGCAACGGTGAGCTGGACCATTAGCATTATTATCACCCTGCTTTTATGTTTTAATATGAACAACAACAGTAAAAGCTTCTCTGAAGGATGTTACAGTTACAATTGCAATGAGCACCTATAACGACTGATGCAATTCATCATGGATCCCAGACGGACGTCTTAAAACATCATTTAAAAGCAACAAATGCCCACTAAGGTGATTAATGTATCGTCAGTCCTACTGTTGAATAACGTGATGCTGTGCAGGCGTCTCACCCTGTTGATATCTGCTACCAGAGCTCCCTCTTTAGGCGTGTAGACCCTCTGGTTATTGGCCCTCATACGACTCTGAATGGTGAACAGCAGAACCTCGAGGTTCCCCTTCTCCTGGAACCTGAAAATCAACAGACACAAGGAACCTTAGAAAAACAAATAAATAAGATGATGTTTTTCCATATGTGTGCATTGTATTCTGTGAAAATAACTGATGCAACTGTTGAAGATCTTCGTCTGCTTTCATCTGCGTTTCCCTTCTTTTGCTCTTGCTGCTGTGACTTATATTTGTTTTGTTTTGTAGATTTTAAAGTCACGCCACTAATCTACTGAGCAGATTCGATCAGAACGAGGGCTGCAGCCGAACGGTTCCCTGGCTTGACTCACTTGGGCGGCTTCTCTACGTTGCGGTAGGTGTTGAAGGCCTGAAGCTGCTGCTGAACTCCGCCGAGAGAGTTGGCGAGTTTCCGGTTGTTCAGCACGATGATGGTCTGCTCGATCCACGTCAGCAGGTCTGATGCCAGGGTCTCGTATTTCTCGATCATCTTCTCCGTCTCGATGGCCTGATCCAGAACCTGAGGAGGCACACGACACGCAGTGAGGTAGGCAGGCACCAACGACGTGGCTTTAGCAGGTATGCGTCATCTTTCCGTCTCACCTTTCCCACTCTCTTCCCCTCCACGGCGAGCTGCTTCATCTTCGAGAAGTAGTGGTAAAATGCCACAACGTACGTGATGATGGACTTCTCATCGGGGTTCTCTGTGTACACATCTGTAAAACAGAACGGAGGCGAGTTGGTCACAGCCACGACAAACACGCATCACTGGTGAAGCCTTTTTTCCATCAGGCTTAAGCCTCATAAACATTTAGTTCTACATGAAGGCGCAGCGTGCGTCAGCCACTTGCCTTCGGGGTCTAGCAGTTTGGTCACGCCAAGCTTCTGCTCTGCGACGTTGAAGGCGCTCTGGAGGTTATGGGTCGGGTTGGACCTCTTCAGAGTGTTGTAGTCCACCAGATCTGGCCTGGAAGACGGATGTGAAGAAAGCAGACAGAAAAAGTGGCGATGGGACGCAGAGCGGAGACACTGAGCAGACGAGCGTGTTTACATTTCCCCGCTGGTGAGAGTGCGTTTGGCCGTTCATCTCCTCTTACCGGTGTTTGTGGATGAGGGCGTTGAAGGCCATGCCGTCTTTCCAGCTGGTCGTGAAGTTGGTGATGTTGACGCTGGGATATCTGCAAGACAACAGCCAGGGGATGTCATTGATTCAGCACCAGGGGCATGAGCTGAGCACGTTCTGGTTTAAGTCAATGTCTACGATCAACATTTGTCATCAACCACTTATTTGTGAAGCTTAAGCCCTGAGGAGCTGAAGTGTTTTTGGAGAACAGTGATCCAAAGGTTTATCAATTGTTATTTATTAGGCAGAAGATGTTTAAGCACAGACATAAGAAACATTCTTTCTACAGGTGATTGATACCTACTTCAGGTGATAAATATGAATTTACAGGACAAAAGAAACTAAAACCAATCCAATGTATGGGTTTTTGTATAGACAACAGAAATCCAAGTATTTGTTATTGAGATTTAAGCATTAATCTGATCTGTTCAAAATTCTAGAAGAAAATAAACATCCACTAATATCAAAATGTTTCCCATGTGAGACTTATTTTTTATATTATCTGCTTCACTGATGATTCCATGACAGCTCAAAGGTCACACGTCCCACTTACCCTGCAGTTTTCATCTGACACCACAGAAGAAGAGCGTCCTTGGCCGAGCGCGTCTCCTTCTGGTCCGCCTGGCCCGTTTCCACAATAATGTCCTGGATCTGAGAACGAAGAGCACAGCTGGATGGTAAATAATGGAGCTTAACTAATGACTGTGAGGTTTGCAATCAAACCTCAACAAGCGACAACAATTCACAACTGTGGACGAACCGACAGCATTGCGTCGCTAATTGGAAGCATGAGTAGAGAACATGTTGGCATAGTAATACAAACGTAGAAGGTTTTCATTACTGGAAAACAAAACAAATAAGTGATAGATATCAATGTTATTACTGCCAACTAAACCGTCGGATTCTCGCTAATCTAAACCTAGGGCGCAATTGATAGAACAAGAGGAGGTAATTATGAAGTTCTTCTTTTCCCACACAGGCCTAGTAATTAGAGCAGTGATGTGATCTGAGAGACAGGCCCTGAGAGAGGCTAAATATAGCTGGCTTTGGTTCTTATTGGTTTACGCAGACTAAAAAGATACAGACAGACCAAGTCAACTCCTTCCTTTCCCGTTTGGGTTCCTTTTGAAGAGGCTGAATAATGCAGAAGGCCATATTGTTTGAACTATCGTGACTAAAAATAACTGCTGCTGTCAAATTAAAAATAAATTTATGGCCCCTCCAAAAAGATAAAAGCGCTGAACAGACATGTTCTGATGTTCTGGATGAGCTTCTAACAGCAGATAATAATGGCTGCAACCTGCAGGCGTCTCATTCGAGGACAAAGACAAAGCCGTAAACATCCCACGGCTGCGAGCTGTAGCTGTTCTGTACTACATGCAAATCCACCCTGGTGAGACGAAACCCTGAACCAGCCTTGTCTTTGAGACACGGGTCGTTGTATAACCAGATCGGATTTCATGCAAAATTAAGACAACGATGCATCCGACCTCACCAACATCAGCTATTACGATAAACGTCTGTGTGGCACTTTGTTACCTCCAGGCTTTAGTGATATCATTCATCACACTGCTCCTGAATTTACCTGGAAGCGTAGGATGATGGTCCAGATGAGGCCAAGGATGAGGCGGTGGTTGCCATCGACGATGTCGTGGGAACCCATGTTCTCCAGGTGAACCCTCTGCTCTTTGAGGAACTGCAGAGCCTTGTCCACATTTTCCAAACAGTGGATGCGCATCCGGCCTTTAGTGGGTCTCGGCTACATACAGGGGGAAGAGAGAAAGATGGGTCATATGTTTAAGGAGAGGTGAGACCACAAGAGAGTCATAACAGAGGAAGAAGAGAGGAGTCATACAAGGAATAAAAAATTAAAAGTAAGGTTTGACAAGACAGCTCCGTACCAGTCTTTCCCCGGACAGCACCTCCAGCAGTTTAATGAGCATGCGTCCATCCCGCAGGTCCAGGTAGAGGTCGGAGATGCGACAGCCGACTCGAGACAAGATCGAGTTGACCCATTTAGTGAAGGTCTTTTTCTGAACTGCCTCACGCTCATCTGACGGGAGCACAAAGCAGAGGACACGCATTTAATGAATACTGCAGAAGCCTCACAGCCACAGAGCAGAGCAGCTGCAGGGATTTACTCGTCTCGCACATGGGCGGTTTAGAAAGGTAAATGTTTAAAGACTGAAGAAAAAGAACCTGGCTGGCGTTACAGGACATCCACCTTTCTGCAGACCTGATTTGTGAGTTAGTTTATCAGCAAAGTTAAGCTGAAAACCACTGGACACCTGTACAGTCCAGTGAAATCCATTAATTCTGCTTGTGTAAGGTTGTTTGCGGTGAGTGAATCAGGTTTAACTGCTGGTGACGTGACGCTGTGGTGTCCCCTGTTCGGGCCTGTGCACAAATAAAACGGCATCGTTAATGCCTTGTGCAATAAATGATTCACATCCCAGAGGTGTGGAGAGCAAGCAAGGAACAGCTCAAGAGGAGGAACAGAAGAGTAGCGGAGGGAAGGCAGGCGTGTTAGAGACAAGGAGGTAAAGATCCCAGAGTAAAGGTTAAATAGGGGACGATAAACAGGGTTAAAGTAGACAGAGATGGAGCAGAGGCGCCGGAGCAAAGGTAATTCAGACGAATAAGAAAAGAAGAAGAGGACAAAAGATGGAGGAGAGTGACTGAGACTCAGGCTTTCAGGTTCAGTCTATAGAGATCCAACCAGAAAACACAGCGAGTTGTGAATTGATTCACGGCAAAGCTACACTGAAACCTGCTCTGTCCTCCAGGGCAGCAAGAGGACAACTGAAGTGCATCCCCAGAAACAAGCGCATGGTTCTCGCGTATCACGTCACAACACGCGCTGATGCACGGCCCTTAGAAAGAATGAGCGAAGGGGAGGAGAAGAGGAGGAGGGCAGGAAGTAGTAGAGCACAAACATCCCGCTGAGCCGTCTCCAGATGAGTATTTAACTAGTTCAGTGTGCCAAGAGCGCTCAGAGCTGGATTCCCACATAAATCTCATTTAAATGTAATTTATTACTTCAATTACGAGGCGTTTAAGGTAACATTACAGCTCGCGCTTCAGAGCTGACGTAACAGTGAAGTATCCTGTTTTCCCAGCTCTAAATACACGATAAAGACAGTTAGTCGTCACTTCTGTGCTGCCTCCATTTCCCCGTCCTTCCTATCAGTCGGAGCTTTACTAAACATTCCTCTGTTTCACATGCTTTTACGTCGTAATCTCTCGTCCACTCTTTGCCTCATCATTTATTCACGCTGATGGATTTTCCCTGTATGCAGCCTCGTCTTTTTCCAAAGTCAGCTCTCACCAGTCCGCAGCGGGCGGTTACTGTACATGCCTGAGTCACGGCGCGACCTGTCCAGAGGCAGAGCTGGTGTTTACTTTGTTTACTGCTGTCGGAACATTTGGGCTCCCGCGCTGTACTGAACTTAAGCAGTGGAGCAGAAAAAGTTACGCGTCACATATATTTACCAACATATTTAGTTAGTCGTTAAAGTTAAGAAGAAGAAGAAAGACAAAGTGTTCAGACATGACACATTGGGAAGGTCAAAGGTCAACGATGTGATAGAACAATCCGTTCTGCACCCAGGACAGGAAGTTTCTAAACCCAATTTTTTTTTCTGTATTTTATTCTTTTGCTATCACTCTGTCAACGTAATATTCATAGGACGTCATTGGCAGATCAATAGACTGGGCTCCAAACACCGCTTCAAACTTCACGCGGCTTCGCGTATCAGTTGCCTCTGCAGTCTCCAGAATCAGTCGATACCTGAAATCCAGCAGGGGGATGGAAAAAAAAGCCTGTTACTGTCTCTGCTCCTGCATCATCTCCTCCATTTTCTGCCTCACTAATGCACGTCTGCCATCAGGGAGTTGGAGAACACAGTCCGAGCCAACACCAGTCCACAGTGATGGCAAACCGCTCTCTGTAACCCTGCACACGAGCAAAGAGCAACTAAACCGTCACATTATCCACATTACGATGTCCTTACACACACACACACATAGGATAAGAGCAAAAGAACAAAACACATGTTTCCAAAAACCGTTTGTGACAGATAGGGGCCATGTGGAGAACAGGCAACAGACTAAAACCTGACTACGTTAATTCATTTAAACAGAACAGACACCCAGGAGAACATCATAAGTCCTGGCCATGAATGGAGGGAAACATAACAACCGTTTTAAGACTTTTACTATGAATTATTCAAGGAAAAGTCGGGGAACAACTAGGGCAGTGCCACAGCTTCCTGAAAATAAATAAATCACTATTGGATATGTTTAATGAAAGCCAGCTGTGAGAGCTGTGACTTTCTGTGGTTCTCATTTTCCTGTTCTCACTACGGGATCACAAAACTGCCCTCGCACTCGCTCGCATCACAGCGCGACCTCCCCGAGATCCCGGCTAAACACAAAACACGAGCTGCGGGAAGGGAGGGGCGTGATTGGAAAAGTGTTATCCGTCATCCGAGAGGCAGGAGAGGATGGACAAACTCACACAGATGCACAAACACACAGCTCCGGCGTCACTACCCCTGTACCTTGCAGCTGCCTGAAGCGTCCTTCCAGGATGGAGTTGAAGCAGATGTTGGAGGTGCTGTAGCTCAGCCAGCGTGCTCGCTTCATGCTCTTGGCTGAGGATAAGGAGGAGGAGGAGGAGAGCGTGGGAGCGGGTGGAGGGTTAGGGTGAGGGGGCCGCTGACGTCTAGAGGTGCAGGAGGAGGACGAGGACAAGGGCAAGTGTCCCACGGGAAGCACGCTGAGCGGGACATGCAGAAGTGTGCCGTTCCTCTCCGGGTGGTGCTCAGGCTCCTGCTGCCTGCTTCCCTTCTCTGTCTTCTTGATTTCGGGTTTCTGGGCCCGGTGACCTGGAGGGGTGCTCCTGCTCCGGCTGCTGCCCACAGCGGCCCGCACGGGGGCCTCTTTCTCCACCGGGGCATGGGGCCGGCCGACGGCCTCCTTGGTACCTCCACCGCTGCTCCGGTGGATGGCTGCGGTGTCCCTGCCGCTCGCCTTCAGGCTGATCTTGACCTCTCTGAGCCGAGGCTGGCTTATCGGGGCAGCTCGCAGCAAGCACGGGCTGCTCATCTTGACCCCAAACAAAAACAACCACAGCACGCAGCCTGGAGCCGGCAGACGAGCTTGGCGCTCCACGTCGCTCTCTCTCGTCTGTCTGTAGGCTCTCTGTCCTCCTTTCCAGATCCCTCTCGTGCTCACTCCTGCTCCCTCCCTCCTTCGTCTTTCTTTTTCTTTCTCACTCTCTCCTCGCTGCTGGCGTGACGATGCTGTGCCTCCACTCCAGCTCCATCCATGCATACAATATGCCTCAACACGTGCACGTGCTCTCTACCTGACAGTAGAGAGGCAGTCGGGGCAGAACCGAACAGGATTGGGGTTTGTTTTGATTTGTTCAGCAAATGTAGAACATTTTGAAGTTCTGTCAGTGGGTGAATTCACACAAGCTCAGCACCGGGTGTCACTTAAAGCCTCTTTCTTGTCCAGCCTCTTTCTTCTTTCTCTCTCTCTCCCACTTACTCGTTCTCTCTCTGACAGGAAACACTGATTGCATTACAGAAACATCAGCGCAGCAGCACTCTAACACAATATCACCAGCAGCCACACACCAACCTCCATCACTTAAAGACACAGAAAGCAGCCTCGCAGCGCAGCAGGTAACCTGGTGCGACTTCTCAACTCACACTGAACGTCTGTGTTGTGGTGGAATGACTTCCAACGCCTCCTGAGATCTAGGAGTGTTGTGAAGTCACAGTGACCTTGACCTTTGAAAACCAAAGTATTCAGTCCAAGTTTAAATTTAAACCAACAGGCTGGACTGAAACTTCGGCACAGAGCAGACGCAAACAAACAGTTTGCACTTTAACGAATGTTTTGGAAATGTGCTCGTTCTCCGGCGAGCAGAACCGCTGTTACACGGCTGTTTTCCGACCCACAACTCCCCTTTTCTGTCGCGTTTCTGCTGCTATTTTAAAAACCCACAGGTGGGTCAGAGCTTACGGGCTCAGCCAGAAATGACAGCGCTGCCTGCTATGCCAGCTGTTTGGAACGGTCAGCCGGTGGAGGCTCTGGGAATGTGCAAGCGATCCCACTTACACGCAGAGGGCGTGGAGCAGTGTCGTGGCTCAGCTGCCGAGGGCGCGTTACAACATGGGAAACAAGCACACGCACGACAACACCTGCGGAGCTCGGGCTGGAGGCTTTGAAACGAAATCAAGGGCTGCCTGCGGTTTGATTTAGTCATTTCTGAATGAAGGTCATTGATTCATTCAAATGTATGCAAACGTAACCCTGCCAAAGTTAAATGGACACTCACCACATTCTATCGGGACACGGGCTGTTTGCTATGCAGACACTCACCTGCGAGCGCTTTGATGCGCGAGCGCTCAAACAGCCTGGCCGTGCTGTTGTCGTTGTCTAGTTCCTCGTCAGAGAGGTCGAAGCGGGTGTTGATGCGGCTGTACTGCTGCGTGATCTCCGCATTGTCAAAGTCTGTGGTGGACGTCATGGCGGTAGCCAGCGTGGGGACGGGGCGGCGTCCTCAGGAGCTCCAGGTGAGGAGGGAGACGAGCGTAGGGGTCGAAAAGGAACAAGCTCCAGAGATGGATGAAGTCTGCAGCGGACAGAGAAGACAATGATTACGACTGAAGTTCAACACGTACAGAGACTTGATTCAAAATGAATACAGACCTTCAAAGAACAGAAGGTCTGTTCAAAATGTACTTAGACATCTGACCTTCACACAGTTTAATGTCACGTAAGGAAAGCAGCCAGATCTCATCTTACACTATAGAAACGACCATTTGTTAAAACAGCTGACAGTTTTTGTCCATTTAAATAATTGGCGCCACATCTTTCCTTGCATGCCTCCTATTCGCCATTTTGTGTGTGCGCTTTGTGTGGAATGGCGGGTGAAGGGTAGCTGCTCTGATAGCTCTATCTGGGTGCAGCATAGCTGTCTTATCATGTGGCACAGGGGGAGGGCAACCCCCCCGTACTTCAGAGCATGACGAAAGCACCTTCCTTTGAATGATGCAGCTCACGTACTTTGAACTGCCAGCGTGTGCGTTTGCATGGTTCTGCTGGTTGCTAAAAACAGCGTTAATATCATCAGAGATTTACATTATGACATTAGATCAGAGACGGAGTCGTGTGATGAGGTGCGTACAGGCCGGATTAATATTTTAGTTAACATTTCTAGGCTGCTAGTGAAGTATTTGCCTTTGAAGTCATGCAGTAGAGGTTTTAAGTACCTCATTTTAATGACTAGACCTTTTCTGCTGCTAATGATTCGCTCAGACTAGGGGCCTTCATTGATGCGCAGTGATGGCATCCTACAGGTCTCCCTCCTCCTGCTCAGTATCAGTCCCCTGCAGACAGCGCTTATCAGCAGCAGGACGCTCCACCCACCACTGGGGATCCCTCTTATCACCTCACACCCAACCTGGACAGGTCTATAAACTGGAAAAAAAGGCTCCTCGCGTGTGGCCTGACACACTGCTCCACGCGCTGCGATGCTGCATTTAGATCTGGCCTCTTGCTGAGAGACACTTCTCTGACGTGAAGGGCACACGTTCGATGCCTCTGTCTGTCGATAAATACTTGTCTTCTTGTGGTGTCCTTGAAAGAGGAGTAGAACTCAAACCAGGTCACCCTGTCAGCGAAGTCCCGGCGACGCAACCGACAAGTCTGAGCAAAAATAAGGTGGACTTGAGCATATTAAGCTCTAGACGAGCGTGTGAATGTACTACAACAGCATCTGAGAAGGATTTTACCTTCAGTGTACTCAGGTGTGGCTGATAACCGACTGATAACTAGCTGGGAACACTGTAACCAAACGTTTTACACAGATGCAGACCTTCAAACTGCCCCTTTATTACTACCTACACCTGTACAGTCTAGCTCAGTGCAACACTAATTACCCAAAGGTTATAATTTGTATTAGCACATGGTCCTAATGTTTTGGCCTCTAGAACTGAAACCACATCCTGTGACCTCACTAGCAAACATACAGCAGAATGATCAGCTTTCTGACAGCTTCACCTTAAAACTGGAAAATTATGACCTTGTAAAAGGTGATGGTGATGACGTTTGACAGTGAGCTACTCAATGAGTGCGTTGGCTCCCATTCGTGTTGGTCACCTGTAGTATATAAACTCCAGCGCAGGCTCCAGTAAGCAGTGTTTTTATAGCTGCACATTGTGGTTTGATGGCTTGTGGGAGCTGATAGTTTCTCAACTGTAGTAAAATGGGAGAAGTGATTACAAAAATGTGAGCTGGAATTCATCCAGATATGCACATGTTGCTTGACAGCAAGTAGGGAAATACGTACGTTTCATTACTTTAAGCAGGAAATTACAACAATGCAGCCCAGACTCTGATACCAGGGGATGCCGCTCTGCATAGAAAATGCTTAAGAAGTGTAAATGAGATTTTTTTTTCTGTTGAGACTTGCTGAGTTTAAAAAGTCAACGGCGGTGCCTTTTTGTAAGGAGTGAAAAAATAAAAGACTGCTTGTGATTTTAATTCCCTGCACCTTGCTGTTCCTGGAAAACTACAGTGTAAACAAAAATATACAGCGTAAATATCATATCAGCACCTGAGATGAATAATAACAGGCTCCCAGCTGTAAGTAAACACGTTGACGCCTGCGCCACAACACTTTAGCTGGCATTATTTTAAGGAGTAAGGAGTCGGATGGCGAGGATGAAATAAGACTTGGGTGCGGCCAAGACGTGTGACCTGAGACATCAACACAGGAAAGAGATCAATAAGGAAGCAGAAGCAGAGGAGGAGGCTGCTCAATGCGCTGAGCGATCACCAAAGTGCACAGCTTTAACTTTCCGCTCACATGGACCAAAATCAATGGGGCGCTAACCATCACTCATGAATTGGAACAACGCATGAGGAAGAACATGGTGGAAACCCTCCGCTTACCACAGTCCATACAGTCCACTGATTATACACACAAGCTGTGGGAAAAGCCTTTGTTGTGGTCAATATTGTTTTGACTGCGGCTAAACCGAGTGTGATCTTGAGAGAGGTTGCAGGGAGTCGATAGTAAACTATTCCTGGAGTGTGTTTACACAAAAGCTGCTGCTCATCCAGAGACAGGGACACGAGTCCTTTTAAGGGGAATAAAGGAGAACATCAGATCTGGCAGAACGTCCCCATTCTGTGATATTTGAAAGGATTGATCCAGGGTGGAACGAGTGTTGTTGAGCACAGTGTGAAACACCAGTGGACTGTTACTAAACAGGCTGCAAGTAGCGTCAGAAAACACGTGGCAGACCTGTGAAATGTGATGCAAAATGATAAAATGTATCAAAACAAATGACTGATGAACTTGTTGTTTTACTCGTTATTTTAAGTAATTTAGAAAACAAGTTCTCCTTCAATGACGTTTTTATTTTCCCATCACATCACCTGAACACTTTAGTATACGAGTGTACTTATTAAAGTGCATCGTGCTGTTACCGCCACCGCTCTTTAAAACCACGTCACCGTGTAACATGGCAGCCAGGCCCAACAGGTGGCTTGAAGGAAACTTGTAACTTAGCTACAAACAGTGACAAACAATAACACGAGTATGAGGTGGAAGGAACAATTTGGACTAAGATCAATAAGTTTAACAATGGCGCATTCACTGCGCCTTCAATTTGCACTTACTTGCTTCTGGATGTTGTCCTGTCTACAAGTGTTTATCTTGAGCCTTCTGCCTGCCAACAAACCAATTATAATCCCATTGAAGCTGCGGGGTCCTGGTCAGAGCGCACGGACGTCTCCACAGCTCGGAGAGGACGCGGTCATCCCTGAAAGCCAGCGACTGACCCACCCAGCCGGGTTAAAAATAAAGTGGGCGCTTCCAGTACATGATCTGTGCGCGCAGCGGACGGACATTCCTGACGGGCTGGTGACTCTAAATGGCAGAGACACTTCTGCTCTCCTGTGCCCCCCGCCCCCACCGCGCTCCACCCCGCCCCAACCGGGCTCTAATCGTGCGCACAACACACACAGGGACCCTTTCAGAAATGTCACCTCAACGTGTTGGACACTTGCAAGAGAGAGGAGAGACCTGGACATCCACAGTCATCAGTCCACCATGCAACAGCGAACGTCTCTGAGGAATTTGAGTATTAACAGCTACAAAAAGCCAAAATAAAGCAGCTCACTCCAGTGGTTTCATGCAAGAGGGAAACGTGTCAGTGTGAGTTAAGGGAAACTGTCATATCTCGAAATGATTAGGAAACAACTGCAGACTGATCTAATGAAGTAATGAACAGGAGTAACACACATTGTCTAGATGTCAAACAGCTGAGGCCAAACAAAAACAATTCACAAAAATATTTACTTTTAGCAACAAGAAGTAGATTGTTTATAAGAAAACATACTTAAAACACACAGTCAAGATATAAATATTGTTTCTTACACACCCGAATAAGCATTTTATATATGTTTCAATCACTTTTTACCCTTTTTGCTGAATCTACTACTAAGATATGGCTTCATGTACAGATTCAGCTGGTTTGGCTTGGACTGTTACGGGTCCTTTAAATTAGCTGCTGCATAGTTTTATCACTAAAAACACTTTTTAATATGTAAAATTAATAAATGCATAAAAGGTTTTGTGCAAGCAGCTGTAAGCAGCACCACACGTCGCCTTTTAAACCAGCCACAGGAACATTGAACAGAATTGTAAACAGAAGGCAGGAAAAACAAATAAATACAACGAACTTCAGAAATAGGCAAAAACAAAAGCCCTCAGAACTCAGCTTATGTAGTCTTGGTACCACGGAAAATAGATTCAGTCAAAGGTCTGGGTCCGCTACAAAGCACACGGCACCAGGCGTCTTTGGTTGAAAATGTCTACGTCTACTTCCACTTTCTGCAGTGGTTAATATTTGCAGTGCATCAAATCCAGTAGTGGATAATATAAACACGTAGCTAAACACAGCTCAGGGACTGAAGTATAGTGAGACAGGCTATTTCACAGGAAACAGTCTGTCCTACTGTACCGTGACTCAAAACAACATGTTTAATCATACAGATCCTCCGACTGCCTAATAAGTTTTACACAGTCCCTTTTAGAAACCACGTTTACCTTTCCCTCACTGAGTGGGTAACATTAGCAGTCACTGGAAACATTTGTGCTGTCAAAAATCCAGAGTAGGTTCAACACATCAGCAAATTTCAGGTATCAAAATGAACCTCACCTGATGCAGATGTGTGTCTCAACCGTTCCACTTTCACTTTCATGTTATCAACATCTGGAAAGTCTGTCTCTACTTCTACCCTGATACATTAAAATCAAGCAAGTCAGTCACTGCGTGATACCAACAGGCCTGTGAAGCTGCTGCATTCATCCACTTCCATACTATCAAGGGAAACACAAAGAGAGAACACACGTGTTCAGTGGATCCACATGCAACTAAATGAGATGACCTGATGAGCTCAATGGCAGGTGCTTAGAACTGAACATTTAGATAGATGTAGGTGATGTAGGTGGTGAAACCTTGCTTCCCTGGATTAACTATCTTAACACAATACATTAAATGTGTCACAACAATTCATTGTCTTAGAACTAAACTAATCTTTGGTAAGTATTATGATTGTAAAAGCATTAACATGGATGTACAAATATAAAAATACAGCTTCAATATTTTATAAAAAAAAAAAAAACCTTCATACAAAAAGCTGGTAGAAAACACATGACTGAAAATGAACAGTGCTCTACAAAAGGTCAAGTACATAAACTTCAGGTGCAAACTGGAAAAGCAGACAAACTCCACGACTGGCAGAGTTTGGTCTAAGTGCTCGCTGCCGATGTGGATTCAAGAGGCGAGGAAAACGCCGAGATCAGCGATGACAGCTGCCTGTCTTCTGGCCACGGTGGTCAAGAGCCGCTGGGGAAACGTTGGAGATCCTAGGTCCACCTTGGGAAAACCAGAACCCTTAGTCTGACATTAACACAACAGCAACGATGATTCGCTAACGGTGGTAAAGAAACCGACACTGGTGTGGTCTCGTACGTGAAATGACCAAAACATGATAACTCGTGTTTTTAGAGAGCATATAAAGGTCACAGTAGCCAAATCTCACCTGCAGCAGGTAAATGACTCTGGTGACTTCTTGCCCGCGGTGTTTCACTGGCTGCAGGACCCAACAACTTGGCATCATTTCCCCCCGAATGGCATCCACACTGGGACGCGGCAAAGACTCCTCGAACACCGACTGCATTGCCAGCACACACAGGCCACCCTGAGGCAGAGAGAGAAAGAAACATCAATAAACCAGGCAGCACAGCCTTTTGATGAGCCAAGAGGCAAGTGTACATAGACACTGATAACCAGCAGCTCACACGGTTGCTTCCACACCCACTGCCTCTGGGTCAGGTCTGTTTATGCTCAGTCTTATGTCTGTGGTCATGAGCAGTATCTAAATAACATGCTTTGCATTCCGTGTATGAAAAACCTAACGTGTAAAACTTAATGTCAAAAGGCAGCTCTGTCCAATTCTCACTTCCCACGTAATACAGAGTTTTCATTTTCAATTGAAAGCATAGTTTTGGGTTTAGCTATGCAGCAAAAACTCCCTGGACCGTAAACAAGCGTGATGAGCAGTAACCACAAAGACGGGTTGTTGTCCTACAGCTGTGGTTACCTGCTTGGACTCGGTGCTGATGCAGCAGAAATCCCGTGGCTGGCTTAGGTGGCAGGTGGACGGATCCGTTAGTATGTAGACTAGAGAGAAATGAAACAATAAAAATGAAAATGAAAGAAAGCCTTTACTGCTTAACAAGGCTGAACAGCAACCTTCTAATTCCAGCACCAGCGAAAATGTTATGTCATGTGCATATTCCACAATAAACTGATGAAATAACAACAAACAAATGGACGAAATAGACTTTGCTAAGAGCCTCCAAGTTTTGAATAGACCAATGGACATGAAGCTCAAGGGGACATAAAGGCTGCAAAGGTGTGAAACACACTGCAGGTGTGAAACTGGAGTTGATCAAGCAATGCAAGAAACTCGTCAGTGACGAATGAGAACGTAAGGTACTGCACCGCAGCTAACGAAAACATTTGCTGCGTCTGTAAATGGCTTGCAAAAAATATAAATAGTTTTGCAACAAAAGACAATTTTTAGCTTACTTCTATTCTTCTAGTCCGATTCTTATTCTTGACCAGATGTACCTGGCTTTGGGCCACCACTGCTACAAGCTGTCGTCATATATGGAACCCAAATATACAAATCCAAGCAGTGATATTCACTCACCAAGCTGAGTGCTGTCATCTAGTGGCCGTGTCCAGACAGAACGGATTGACTGATTATACATGTGGCTCTTAGACAGCTGGCAGATTGTGTTCCACAGGTTCTCTTGAGGTCTGTGCAGCTCGCCAGCTACCAAGAAACTATGGACAGATGGGCTGGAGGAAGGCTTGTAGTACGCCTGGATCCCTCTTTCTTCTCCTTGGTACCTAGAAAAACAGACAGTTCGTTTTGATGAGCTGAAGTAAAGCTTTATCTTTGCAGGTGTGAACTCTTCTAACTATCTATCTGACTGGCCAGATGTCAATAAAGAAGACAAAGCTCACCTCCAGCCTCCTGTCGTGGCCTTGGCCATCACTAGATTGCTCAAATCCCCGGAGGAAGCAAGCTGCACCTGCCAAGAGGAAAACCTTAGTATCAAAAGAGAGAATCACAAAAACGAGGCAATAGCATCTTTAGAGCCAAGCCTTCACGCTGAACTCAGATGTTACCTCGGTCAGAGCTCTACTGAGCAGAGCAGATGTGATCTCCTGATAGGTTGTCGATATAGACGAGGCGGAGCCAAATGAGGCAGCGCGTTGACGTTGGCAGGTGTGAGGTGATGGAGAGGAAGTTACCAGGGGCTCAAACCCAGAGACAGAAGGATCCAGGTGGACATCTAATAAAGGAAATTCAGAAACAGTGAGCATAAAGGGGATTGAACTGATTTGAGCTTTTTTATTGACAGTCACAGTCCCGTCCTTACCCTGGGCGGACAGCCAGGCTCTCTGTGTCTTCACACTTTGAGGCCCACATGTCGGAGGACGTGTCCTGACCTTCAGCCCATCATCCTGGAATCCTAAAGCCTAAACACACACTAACATTTAGATTTATATAACTGTGGCTGTTTCAAAACTTAACTCCTTCACTTTCTTGCATCGACCTGTGAAGTCAGAACAGGTCTGGTGCCATGTTGGAGCTGTGCAGTGTTGCCACTATTATAGCCTGATGTGGGTCCAGAGGACAGACTCAGGCTGGATCCAGTGCACAAGGTGCTGCTGCTAATTCTTGTCCGATGCCTCAGGTCGTCCTGTCAAACCCATGATAGAGATAGAAGCTGTAAATAAACGTTCAAGATCTTCGTCTAAGCTCTAATACATTGTTGACAGATAAAAAAAAAGGCAGTAATTACACACAAACCCACCTTCACTTCCTGAGACATGCTCTGCTGCTGAAGCCTCCTCTTCTCCTGCTCCGTCCTGACTCGCAGTCGTTCTCGTGCCTTCGCAATTTCCGTCCTGGCTTCTTCCCGGGCTCGACTGTAGTCACGCAACAACTGCTCTATGTCAGGCGGATACTGGCCCTCTTCTCTACAAGGATCTGCTGTTCTGCTGTATACATAATAGATCAGCAGTCACAACACATTTGCACATTTATAGACTAAAAATAAAACCATTTTGTATGTTGTAACTCAGTGGTTTACTGTACCTGGTGCCGTCCATCGCCTCCTCTTTACGCCGACTGCTAGGAATCAGACTACAAGGCCTGCTATCAGTCGGAAAACTTTCCTCTCTCTCTTTCCTCAAACCCTCAATACTTCTGCGGTGGCTGAGGGAAAAAAATACAAATAAAGCAAGTTATAACATTTTGCAATGCATCAGAATGTTTTTACACTCAAATAAATGTTCTTACCGATCATACAACTGCTGTTTGTTAGGAGCAGGGCTCTCTGCCTCCACTTCTCTGGACCCTGGTGACAACATCTTCAGCAGCGTGTCCGTCTCTCCCAGCCTGTAATGCAGCTTGGCCTCCGTCAGCTCCACAGTCAGCGGCGTCGGGTTCATGCTGAGGCCGACCTTAGCCATTACCTGCTCTCTCTCCTTTCGCAGCCTCTCTATCTCTCGCGCCCTTCTGTGGCTCTGCACATTGGAGCCGTAACTTTCCATCTCGTCGCGCTGCCCAGCCGTTGTTTTGTCATCGTTAAGAAGTGAGGTCAGTCTGTCACAGGGTTTCGATTGCTGAGGGTTGATCCCAGACCAGTTGGTGAACTTATTGTGCATGGGAAGATCGCCCGGGACAATCCGGTGGTCCTGACACGGGAAAACGCTGGCGACAGGTTTAATGTTCACAAGGACATCTGTGTTGCAGTCACTGGGTGCCAGTGACACCATGTCGTCGTCTTGCATTTGCACAGTGGTGTCTCTAACTGGGGACTGGACATAGGAATCCATACAAAAATCCACAGAATCAACTGCAGGTCGTTTGTAGGCTGATGGTTTGTCCTGTTTGTGCAAATCAGGTGGACTTGACAGGGGAGAGATGCGACTGAGCAAAGTTGAAACATTAGACATGGAGTTCCACATGTGGGGATCTCTGTGCTGGTGACTGTCCTCATCTTTAACAGTTCTCCTTACAGTCTCCACATATCTATCTGGAGATGACCTCAGGCTTGCAGAGCATTTATCTGATCCATTAGGGCTTGAATGACTCATTTGAGTCACAATCTCGAGTGATATGGATTCTGATTTACTAGGGGAAACATGAAAATGCTTCCTTTGTACCGGGCTGATCATTCGATCGTCGTCTGAAATCGGTGTGCACACTGTTTGTTTGCTAGACACCTCAGTAAAGCTGTCTCCACGTGGAGCTCGATTTCTGTTCCCATCTTTATGTTTTGAAGGACATTGTGGTGATTGTTTTCCTTTCTCTTTCAGATGTAATCTCGCTCCCACGGTAAGTATGGGAGAGCATGCGCGGTCTGTGTATGTTGCATGTTTTCTGGCATTATTTGGTTTATAAGAGCTATGTATGTCTCCGCAGCAATGTTCTGACGGCCTTTGATTGATTTCAGACACAGTAACGCTTCTGGGTCGCAGCGCTTCAGCGCTTTGCTTTGAGCCACTAGAAGAAACCGATCTTCCACGTCTTTGATATTCTGCCGCACTCTTCACACAGTGTGCGTTCAAAGAGCAGTTTTCTGCTTTTGAGGTGCTGTTAAGTCTCAAGTCAGGGATGCTCTCGATCTTTCTATCTGTGTTTTCTGTTGCTGTCACCACACAGTGCACATCATTGTCTTGAGACACAGCAACACCTTCAGAACCAATCACTTTAACTATCACATTAACTCCATGGGAGTTTCCATGAGGTGTTTGATGAACCTCCACTGACTGTTCTGTCTGGATTGCAACATCTACTGCGGTTTGAGTTGAGCAGTCTCTCTTGATGCCGTCATTAGACTCGCAACACGAGATACTGAGACTTGACGAGTTGACACTCCTCCTCAAACTGGACTTGTGGACTTCTCCCGTTCTCATTCCTTGGACATCTCCCAGCAGGTCTGAGGTGCTGTGGATCAGTTTAGAGAGTTGAGCCGACATGCTTTCCATGCTGGCCCACGTAGGAGATTCCTTAAAATCCACTTTCTTTTTCTGTGTTTCAGACATATCAGTGTTACTCCTCCTGTGACAATCCCTCCTCTTACTACAGTTACTAGTATTCACCGTCTTGAGCACACGCACAGTTTGAGTGCTGTGCTCACACACCCTCCTCCTTTGTGCGTCTGTTTTGGCCTCCTGGGACTCTTGCTCAGATGAGTAAACAAACACGATTTCATCCACGTGACTCGTGTTGTTTCCAAAACCACAAGAAGCATCATTACTTGAAGACGCAGTGTTTATTGTGAGACTGGCTAAGGAACTGTTAACCTCCATGAAAGCCTGATGCTGAGATGTTCTAGTGACCTGTTCTTTACAGTCCTCTATGCTGCTCAGCGTACTGGACAGGCCTTTGTTGGTGGCGTAAGTGCTTAGATGGGAATGGAAAGGAGAGTTCTGCTCATTCAAACCATCGTCAACACTGCAGCATCTGGTTATACATTTTTCAGTGCTGTTCAGAAGCGGAGACGTGCAGGATATGTCGGCAGCACTACCGAAGGCGGAGTTCCTATAGCTTTGCTGATTTGAGTCATCTTGCCACTGGTGAACAAAGGGGTTGATGTCGCTGGATGCGAAATGCAGAGGGGAGTCCTCAGACCTCAGGGTACGTCCTGCACACAAGAGGATGTTTTCTACATTTGTCCTGTGCGCTGCTGGCTGGGGAGGGAGAGAGTGTCTTTTTTGCAGCCCACCAGTCTTCATTTTAGTTTTGCTTGCTGAGAATGACGTAGAGATGTGTGCATCCTTACTTCCAGACTGCTTGAGATCTTGTTTGTCACTACTCTGGGTGCCAAGCTTTACCCATTTTGAACAGAGCAAATTGTGATGTACTCTGGAAGCTTTGTCACCCTCCTCACCCTCATCCGATGACTTAAGAGAGGACTCAGAGGAATCAGTAGAATGAGTCTGCGTCTTAGACTTCATGGACCTCTTAGTCTTGGCCTTTTTGGGCGTAAGAACAAAATAACTTGCTTTTGATGAATGTTCACTCTGTAGTTCGTGCTGTGGCTGCATCAACGCAGAAACAGGTGCGTCACATTTGGACCCGGCCAAGACTTTTGCAGCCTGTGCTTCAGATTGATGATGCATCTCGTTCTCATTTTTTATTTCACTATTCACACTGCTGTCACTTTCTTTATTTCTATCAAACGTATGTGGGAAATTTGAGAAGGTTTGGCACTTATTGCTGTAATTCATATTGATCACATCTGTCTGAGTGTGTGGAGACCTGAATTCCTTCTGGTCATTGACACGAGGTAAACCTTCTGTTGTAGCGTCCGTTTTACCATTTCCACAATGACTGTAACCAACAGCAGAATCATCAGTGGATGTCTTGTCATTGTGAAAACTGCCAGGTCTAAGTTGTTCAAATCTCCCGTCAGGTAATAGGTTCATGGTGTCAGAAGTATTTTGAAAATGATTAGTTGTCCTTGATGAGTTGTCTCTGCATAGACAACCGTCTTTGTCGCCAGCAGCAGATGCAGCTTCCACACCGACAACCGTAACATGGTTACGTTCAGCATTAGCCACAGTCGATAGGCTTTCAGTCGATGTTTGGTCAAACTGTGGCTTTCGAAGAGCAGAACTGATGTGGTTGTGCACGTTTTCTGAGCATGTGTCACTGGTGGAAAAATGAAGTTGAGAAGCATTTTGTTTACTCACATAATTATTTGGGCATACAGCATCTTTTCCCACAGTGTGTTCATGAGAATCACTAGCTTTCCCTGCTGAAGAGAAGCCAGTCAGTGAGAACGGCTTGCCAGAGTCCTTGAACTCCTCGTGGCTATTCGTCTTGGCAGATCCACGGAGGTCTGTGCCTTCTTTTATCTGATGGTTCTTTTTGTCTGTGTGCCGTTTTTCTGTCTGCGCCTGTTCATCACTAGAACAGGAAAAAATACAAGGAGGTGCTAAGTCATCCAGACTCTGGCTCGTGCTCTTTCTGTCACCATCAGTGCCATTCAGTGATAAATGCACGTGTTTTTTCACAACGTCTGAGATTCGCATGTCAATGGCACTACAAATGGCATCCGACTTGCATGCATGTTTTGTAAGTTCTTCCGTTTTTTTGTAGTCATCAATTTGGGATTCGCTCCGTCTTGTTAGTCCAACTACTTGCTTTTTTGTTGCATTCTCATTATCAAATACCTCTCGATCTCCCACAGAGGTTCCACCCAGAGAACCTTTGTCAGCACAATCAAGTCGTCCATGTTTCCTGCTCTGTGAATCAGAATCTGGCATTGCCACTGAAGCTTCTGGCTCTTGTCTAATGCTCCCATCAGCATGGACTGAATCAAAGCTGTGGTTGTCAGTTTTGTCAGACTGCTTCTCTTTAGAATCACTGGTGTTATTATTGCCAACTAGCCAAAGATCTTCCCGACTGGCAGATATTGTTGAGCATGACATTACTAAATCTCTGCTATAGCTCCTTTTTGGAATTTTCAGGTTGCCCATAAAAGCGTCCTTGTCTTTGTTCCTCTTCCTGGAATTTTTACATTCAGACATAACAATGTCCTGCTGTAGTGCAGTGTGTTGCTCAGTGGTTTTGTTTTCAGCGCTTTTTAGTGAGACATCTTTGGTTTTCCCGGTTTGATACTGTTCCTCTTTAGACTGAGACCTTCCATTGCACTGGTCCTCCTCTCCCGGGGATCGTTTGAAAGCACTCGCAGTGTCAGATATCTCTTGTGCATCTTCAAATGTCGGCTGCATCTGACAGTCCTTTAAAACATTACGCTTCTGTTGCTGCACTGTTATATTTATACCGTCAGAGCTGAAGCACGTTGAGCTATTGCATCCCCTTCTGCTCTCAGAGTCCGACATGTCTGAACTGATGGGGGTGGTATTTTCCACACTTTTAAACATCATTTGTCTTTGGAAAAGTAGGGAATCCCTGGGAATCCTGGGACTGTCTCCTGCATCGGTGGAGGACCAAGCATCTGTTAGCGCCAGCAGACGTTCTGGATCCCTCTCACTGCAGCTACTCAGGGAGCGTGGGCTGCTGGCAGTAGGCTCCTCGAACAATGTGTGCACAGTATCTTTGCTTAGGGATAAATGATTCCATGTTCCACGGGTTTCATCTTTGCGTCTGGATATTGGGGATCCCTGTTGACTCCGATATGGCTCTGGCAGCATTACCTGAGGTTTATGGCACATGCTCCATTCGAAATTAGCCTTTGCTGTCTTATTCTCGCTTATGGGTGAATGAGAGCAATCTGTCACCAGCGAGTAAGTTGGTACCACTGTTCGGCTAAATCTTTCCACTGTAGAGTATTTCCCAGTGCTTTCCAAAGCCAAGGAGTCTTTCGACAGCTGACTGTCTTCACTTTCTGTTTCACTCTGAGCTGCTTCCTCATGTTTCAGCTGTTCTGCTAAAGCTGTCGCATACGCAGAGGAGAGGGAATCCAGAGAAAACAGACTGTCACAGTCTGACATCCTTTCATCCCACTCTTCTTCCTCTTCATCCCACCCGACCAATCCCTGCCGTCTCTCTGTCTGCAATCTGCTTGTCTTGTTCATCAGAGCCTCTGTACTATGCCACTGCCTCTGTCTAACGTCATCAACGGAAGTCCTTCGGTCAAGCGACTCACATGAAAAAGCTGTTTTAATGGCACATTTGCTCTGGCTCGTATTTTTGTCTTTTAGACGCTTGTCTTGTTTGTGTCTCCAGTGAAATTTGCTCGATATCCTCCACAGAGGTTTTGAGTCTCGCCTTCCATTTGCAACTGAGGGTGGCTTTCTGAACACTTTGGACAGAGCCGCCTTTAACCTGGGCCCTGCAGAATGGGCTAAAGTTTTCCTGGATGTTTGCAATGTGCTGTGATCTGCAAGTGATGCGTTTGTCACATTGACACTTGGGACAGTCTGAGAACAGGATTTGTCTGTTGTGGATCCTTGTATGTTTTCTTTGTTGACTGGTGGCACAGTAGGTCCAAGTAGTGACTTTAAAGTTACTACTGACTTCTGATCTGATCTGTCTGTGAACTGTCTTTTGAAAGACAAAACTCGGTTTGGCAGCAGAGGTTTTCTTCCGGGCCGTTCCCAACAGGGCTGAGCTTGTGACTCCTCTCTGCGAGCGTTTTTGATGTTTTCAGAGGAGTTTACTCTACTCTGGCACAACTGCGTTTGTTCTGAAGAGGTACCAGAACAACTCTGAGTCCTTTCACGAGGAAGACACTCATCTGAAAGCCACTTCCTGCTGCCAAAAGAATCCGACGTTTTGGATGGATTCAAGGTCAGTTCTGTGGACCTGTTTCTCTTCAGGAAATGTCTGTTGAGGAGACAGAAAGGAGCAAACTAAGGGTCTAAATTTAGAAAAATATGTAGACTGCATCTGTTAGCATCCTACCCTACATGCTATACTGACCTGAAGATAGGGGTGTGCTGCGGATAGAGCCGGGACAGAAGATCTGCTGAGAACGAGTGTCTACGAGAAACAAACATTCGTCCTCTGTGCTTTGAGGAGGGCCCAAGCTCTGGAGAGTCGAGGCTGTCTGGTCCTGTGGGGAGCTCCTTCTCCAGGCGTTGTAACTCCCGCTTAGCTTCCAACAGATGCTGCTTATGGCCAATTCTTTCCAGCTGGTAGTGCAGCCTTTTTCGACGGAAGCGGCTTTCGGCGCGGCAAAGGGCGTGATACTTTAAAAGCTCTTCTTGCACTGTCTTCTTCCTGGCTCTTAGCACCTGGGTGGGAGACGCCACTGTCAGACCATCCTGAGATGTTGTTGGATGGTCCAGAAAGAACAGAGGAATAATATCTGTTTGAACTCCAGACTCCTGGGTGACTCTCTGCTCTACAGTTGTCAGGTGCTGTTTCTCTTGCAAAATCCACTGCTGGACTGTTGGGTAAAGATTCAAAGAGTATGGTGAGTAGGTGAAAGTCTTGAACACTCATTAATCAAAAGATTTAGTAATTCATTACAGAACTGGACACCAACGTCTTTGGAGCTGTTGATCTCCTGATGGGTAGCTACATAGGCAGCAAAATGAATGTGTGGAAGGTCCTTACTCTCAGCGTGCTGTTGGCGGAGACGAGCCTGCTCCCGCTCCAGTTCGCGCTCAGCCTGTTTTTGAGCAGCCTTGATCTGCTGTCTCAAACCCTCCACGTAGAGCTGCTGCTCCTCTACACGTTGCCTCGCACTAGGCTCCTCGCTAGGAGAGAGACAGGCACCCAGCTGCTCTTCAAGCTTCAGCTCTTTGACACTATATAATAAGCACACAAATCCAGGATTAAACACAGAAAAATAGACAAGAAGACAGAAAAAGTAATGCTATCATGTTACCTCTGTGAAGCTCAATTCAATGTCTAGGTCATTGTAGTTTGGTGACAGAGTGGCTGAGAGGTTTAGAGAAACAGTAGCAGTAGCTAAGCAACACTGGATCCTGTCTTGTAAACAGCTACTGTAACTGGGCTTTTCACAAGGGTGGGGGCTAATGGAAACACATGCTTTATCCTCCAGCTAAGGACACTTGTATGAAATAGTGCCACTTCTTCACAGCATCAAACAGGTACATAATCCGTACTTGTGATCAAATATTGGTGCTATGAGACATTAAGCCATAAGAAAGTCGAGACTGCTGTGGTGTTTCTTTGTGAAAGCAGCTTTTACCTGTTGGGAGTAGTCAGTGGGCAAAGGTCAATATAGGGACAAGCCATGCCACCTTCACTGGCCTGAGAATAGCAGAGAAATGATCAACATTTACAGTAGACTTAGAATAACATTAAAAAATAAGTCGAGAAACACCAGAATTCTTTTAGGACCCAGCAACTCTGAGCTGAGCAGCACCTACCCGCCTGCGCTCCCTGAGGACAGCAGCCTCAGTCGGATGATTGAAACGAAACTTGTGCACTCCTCCCAGAGTTAGGACTGTCCCTAGAGACAGAGACACATCTTCCATCACAACCTATGCCGATGTACAGTAGATGCACTCTGCTTATGTTATTGCCTAGAATCTTGAGCTATCTTAAGTGTCTGAACACAACGCTCACAAATGCATGTATACAAAAGCCACTGCCAGAAAATATTGTTTGAATTTTTCTGAATGTGTAAAGGTAACAAAATGTGATTTTTAGACAAATTAAATTGTCAAAGTAAATTTAGATTTTTAATTTATTCAAGTAAAAAAACAAGGACATTTTATCAATTTAGTAATCCTTCCGTCCTCGTCGCTGAATTGAATTCAGGGGAACCATGTAAGAAGACTTTGCAGAAGACATGAGCTGACCTTGTGCTAGCCTGCAGGGCTCAGTGACCTCTCTGTCGTTGAGCAGGCAGACGCAGCCTGACACTGGTCTTAGTGTTACCACACCTCCATGGTTTTCAATCTCACAGCTGGCACTGCTGGGCAGAACTGGAAACAGAAAGCAAACATTCAGCAGGGATTTTAAAGGCTTCGCTAAAGCAGCTGCTGTAGTGCAGAATATACTTAGTGCTCAACGCAGCATTTAATGAAAAGTGAACAACTCATAATAGGACCTGCACTATTTTTTTTTCTACAACTCTTAATAGTTATGACGTGCCATATGTGGATTTCCACTCTCAAACTGGATAGAACAATACGATTTAAAAGTTTGAAAATGGTCTTTGCAGCTGGATCAAGAAAGACAAATGAGAAGCAAATACCTATTTGAGGTTCTTCAAACTGGTCCTGAGATCCGATGCGGGTAAGCCCTTCCTGTAATGAAACAATGGCGTATATTTCCATGTGAACAAACCATATTCATCACGGTCATTACTGGATGTGCTCAACAAAAAAGCAGTAGCACTTGAAATGACAAGAACTCCACACTGTGCTAGAGAACTGCTGTCCTTTGCTCATTTCTAACCTTCAGCTTAGTTGATAAAAGTACAATTTGTTTACTCTGAAGTCTTGTCTGATGAGATTAAAGGCTTTCTTATGTGGTGTCAGAACCACATGTGCTCCCAGGTGGCCTCAGCTCTTCACATGCAGGAAACAATATAATTGTCAGGCCTAAGGGTATGCTTGTCATTGTCAGAATCAGGACAGCTTAAGCTCCCCCGAGTCCTAGCCTCAGAACTAAGAGCCTCTTATTCGACTGAGCTTCATGCATTGTGGAAGATATTCACACTGCGAAGATGGGAGATCGACAGGACAGTTGGAGGGTAGAGTGAAAAGAAAAGACAAAGGAAACGCACCTTTTCTCAAGGGTTTTTCTAGCAGAACAGAGAGAAATAGGAGGAGGAGGAGGAGAAGAATCTAGTCAAAAAAAGAGATGGTTTTAGTCAAGACAGCTGACAAAAACGGCAACTTGAGAGTTGGGAAAAGTAGAGCAAATGCAGAAAATAGTTTGTGAGGCTTTGCATCAGGTTGCTCATTCAAAACATGTATTTTTAGAGTAACAGTGTGGTGCAAATGAGTGATGTGAGTCTCTGGAGATGTGAGAGTGAATAAAAGTGCACCACCAACTGCCAACATGACTAACACCACAGAAGAAGTCCCAGCACTTATTTTCCTCATACTGAAATGTTTACATTGACAAACACTTTCACTGTTCATACATGGACACAACATATCTACTTGCATTCTTCTCATCATACCCTGAGGTGATAGAAGACAACCCCAGTGCTGAGAACATCTCTATCGAGGGCAACCAAATGTGGTTGGAGGGAACTGATGAGGAAGGCAGCCTGGTCTCCATTGATGTCTACACTGTATTGCTCCAGCAGCTCCTTTCTGTCTCTCCAGCTCTCCGACCAGTCTTTTGTTAGCTGTTCCACCTGAAGAGCAGATGAAGACATGAAAAAGTCACCAAGAGAAAGCAATAAAACAATGGTCAATAAACACAGCAACCACTGTTTGTGTAACTATACGGTAAGAGTGCAATGTCTTAAAGTACACTGTAAGCTCTTCCCGTGTGCACTGCCACTAAATAATAATAATCCCATTGAATAGCAGAGAAAGGGAACATTACATTTTAATGGGAAGACACAGCTAGAGGCAAGTAAGACATTTTTAATTTGTGTGACGGAACATTTCGAAGCATTTATATAAACCTGCGAGTCACATCTATCTATCTAAACTGGAGTTTGACAGGAGTTGTGATTTTAACCCCATTTGGCAGCCATCACGCCATAGTCAATCTGCCTGTCAGTGGTGGATGTGGCTTATTACATGGTGCCACGATTGAATGTCTTTTAAGTCAAACATATGAAAAAGGCTGAGCTGAATTTGAAAGCACGCTGGCTTGTGTGTTACACAGATGTAACTGTGTGTTACCTTAAGTTCGTTCTGTAGCACGATATCAGAGAGATTTCCATCCTTCTCATCACTCAGGGAGGGACTGGGATTTCGCTGCTGTCAATCAAGAGGGCAATAAATGACCACTGAGGAGATTAAAAATGTCAAAAAGCACTGTATTAAGTCTGCAGTTCAAAAACTTGACATGTGGAAATCTCTTTTATCCAAAGCCTTACAGTACTAAGGCAGGTTTTTTTCGGGTAAACCCAGCAGGGTGTATCCCTAGGAGAGTCGGCACTGTGCTATAACGATGAAAGCCACCCATACCATTTCAAAGCTGTGGAGCATACTCTTCAGTCTGTCAATCTCCTCTCTCAGCTCCCTGATCAGCCGAACATTGGCATCCTGCACAGGAATCAAAGCACACACATTAGCCTCCTGAAACGCTTCGATCAAACATTACAGTTTGGCATCAGACTCCAAACAGCCACTGACCTCATTAACCCGAGGCTTATTGACAATATTCCTGGCATGGGCAGCGTAGCGCAGAGTGCTGAGGGTCTCGTTGTAACTGTTGGCGGAAGGTGAGACCGCTGCAACACACACGAGCACAAAAGCGTTATGAGTGAAATCAAACGGATCAGTGAGTTTTCACATTACTGCAAACTATACCCATGATGTTTTTATGTATTTGATTGTTTTATTAATCTTTGCAGTTTACATTTATTTTACAGTTACTGCAGTACTGATACAAAACAGCTCACTTATGTAATGCCATCCAGAAACCAGCTGTGCACAGTTTACAATAATATGTATGCTACACCTAGTTACCCAGAACTCACTAAACCAGCCACAGTCATTTAGACGGTAATAATGGCTACACTTACTTGCAATCATAATGGTCTTAGAGTTGCCCCCCAGGCTGTCTTTCAGCAACCATGTTAGGACCGAGTCTCTGTAGGGGATGAAGCAGTGTCTCCTGCCTCCTCCGCCAGACAGGGAGCTGCTGTGACTCCCCACCATGCTGCCATCACCCTCAGAGGCCATGCTGTTGATGCTCTGGCAGCTGCTGGACATCTGGGAGTTCTGGGCTGCGGAGGCAGTGACAGGAAAAGGCACAACGGTTGAGAAAAACGACTGACTAAGCGTATTAAGGATAGAACACTGTTTATTTACCAAGAGCAGAAATTACGATGCCCAGGGTGACCAGCGACTTGTTGATGTTGGAACCCTCTGTCAGTCTATCTCTGCAGTAGTGGGGGTCTGCTCTCTCACTGCCAGACACAATGTGTATGAAATACGCAGTTCACGTCATTACAAATGAAGATACTGCAGATTACGTACAGAATAAAAGTGCGATTGAGCTCCACTAGGGGGCAGTTATGTCAACGACTCTTTAACCGATGTAGACGAAAAGAAAAAGCAGAAAGTTTCACCTTCCAGCCAAGTCCACCAGGTTAATCTTGCTGACAGTTTCTGAAGGAAGGTTGTTTTCTAAGACGGCCTACGGAGAAAAGACAGGTGTCACCAGGCTGAAATCTGCTATTGATTATGAATGAGTTCAATTCAAACTAATTGCAAGAAACCAACAATCTGTATTTGAGAAAAAACTGAAAGAACAAACTGAAAGAACATCATTAGATAAGTATGATAGTGGGGTATGAATGGAGGCCTGAGAGGGATACGGTACACACCTGCGTGTACTGGATGGTGAAGATGGCGTGGGATCTGCTACTGGCATCGTGGTTGTGGGTGGCTGCTGTGATACGATTTCCAATGCCCTCCTCTAAAAGGTCCATGGCCTGCTTGCAGTCTGAGACCACATGTTGTGACAGGTCTGGTTAAAGAGAAAGAGTCGACAAAGAAAATGCTGAGTAAACCGAGCGAATAAAACCCAACTCGAATGATAAAAACAACATCTAAATGTTTGTTATTCACTTGAAACCCCAAACAGGCGCCATGGTCATCTCCTTTCTCACATTTGATTTGTATTTTCACACAGCATACATTAAGAAAAGATCTGTAACACTGCCATACTTACACACGTAAATCATTTTAACAGGGAGTTAAAACACAGATTAACGCACAGCCTCTTGGTGCCAAAACACGTGATTACATGTTTTTAATTTTTATTTTAGCCAGTTAGGATTTTAAAACATTACTGGTGTGGACAACTGCAGTAGGACAAGAAGTAAACACTGTAAAGTCGTAAATATGCTCCGTGCACATCAAGTGTTCTCCTTGGAACCACAAGGAAATGACTTCACTTCCTCTGGTCAACTGGGATTTCTCCAGCTAAAGACAATGAGTGGATGTGGGGCTTTAAACACAGGAGGATGAGGAGATGGACAGAAAAAGCTAAATAAGAGAAGGTAAGAAAAGCTGAAAAACATTAGAGCCACAGCATCTTAATTTAAGTCTGTAGAGCTTACACATTCAAAGACTAAATGTCTGCGATGTAAAGCTTCTGCAAAACGGTTTAAATGAAATGTAGTGTCCTGTTATCTCACTTTAATCTCAGTGAATTTACAGCATTAGACTAATGAGAATTTGCAGCCTGCAGACCTCTAGTTAAGTATGTAATCAGTAAAAGAGGAGGACAAAGACAGGAAAGTGGGAGTGATGTGTCTATTTAAGACCTCAGGGTTTTGTGTAATTACACCTGGGTTGAGTTTAATTGCTGAATCTAATTTGCTTCATTTGCTTTGTGTCTTTGTGGGTCAGTGTGGAAGTCCTGCGTTGTTCCGCTTTGTTTTTATGTACATGCATACCTTGCACATGATTTTATATTTGTACATTAGGGATATTTGATATCGGCTGGTTTCCACTTGGTTTCCATTCAAGAGTTCAAGAATCAACATTATTTACCAAGTGGCCTAAAGAAATAAAGACTTGGTTCTTACTTTACATCCTGTACTTCAGAGTAGTACAGACTTACCTTGTACATAGGGACCTTTCTCAGGATGCTCTCTGACTCTCAGAGATGCTCTCTTTTTCTGGTCTCCCCCCCTCAGCAGGTCTCTCACACGCTCATTATAGATCTCCAAGAAGCTGCAGGAACAGAAAGATGAGACAACACTTTATTAGCTATTACGACAAGCCCATAACACTACCATCACATTCAGATGTTTCGCTAACGTAAGCTGTGCTGAAGTTCACTTTTATTGAAAAGTATTCCATGACACTGGTTTTATGTCATGGTTACAAACTCTACATGTTTTACTGCTGTTCCAACCAAACAATCTAGGAGCACTGCCTACACTTACTAGGACTGTCAAACAACACCTCGAGGTACCTGATCTCCACTCTGCTTGAATTTTGCCCATTCTGAGAAGTGTCTTCAGACCTAAAAAGACCCTGTTAGGAAAGGAGAAATGCAGTGTACTGCAAATTAAAACTGAACATACTGAAGAAGGGGAATTTTAATCCTGGCCACTTCCTACAGTGTATATTCCCATATGCAGCAATTACTGTGACCTTTCTCACCTGACAGATGCGAGGAGTCAAACCAATAGAGTTCTGACATAATAAAAATAAACAAAATAGGTTAAAGATGCATTAGACGCTTGTATGTGGTGCTGGTTGACAACAAAACAGTGATTCCTTGTAGCATAGTTTTCGCATTGTGTAACATTTCTGCATGTCTCTGCATGAGGCTAGAGATCGAGTGAGTGAAAACCCTTCTTCTCACCGGTGTTCCCATCATGGTGTAGGTCTTTCCAGATCCCGTTTGACCGTACGCAAACAGACACACATTGTAGCCCTCGGAAGCTCCGGACAGCACCGACACACCCAGGTCCTGGAACACCTAAGTAGATCAACACACACTGAAACACATGTTTCTTCCTGATGGGCTGTTTGAGTAAGGAGCAGGGAGTTCAGCTAATACTCGAGGTAAACATCTTTGCAGAATGTGAGAGAAATAAATATGTGGGTAAAAAAAAAATTGCCTCGGTCAGGAAAATAAACCTTGATGAAACCACAGGGGTACGACAGATCTAAGAGTCTCACTGAAAACACTCAGCTTCTTGTTTTTGTTCTTGCTGTAGCTCCCTAGACCATGTGCATATATTTGTATGTACTTATGACATAGGATCAAGAACTTTTGATTCACAGTATTAATTCATCAGCAATTTGATCAATGAACAATTTTGTCTATATAATATGTTAACATAGTAAAAACTGTCCATGGTTACCACTAAATATTATATATTACAAACAAACTATGTTGAGAGCTAGTGCACATATTGAGGCAGAACAAATGGACACGTGATCAACGTTTCGAAATGTTATCTTTGTTCATTACCGATAAAAGAAACCAAACAGCACAAAACCCAGTCCAAAGGCAATACACACCTTGTGGGGCAGCAACCTGATCTAGGACCAGACCTGAGACACAGCACATTCCCGTCTGGAACCATAACATACACAGGGACCAATGGAAGTTCCCCTGTACTGGCCCCTGGGTTTGGGTCTGGACTGTTTATGGGTGCATAAGTACACAGAGAAGACAGGAGGAATGCTCTCAAAGCTACAACGATCTCCTTGGATGAGATGCAGCAATTCCTTCAAGTGTGTTACTGCAATCTACTGTCCGTACCATTGAAGACAGTTAGCAAAGCAACACCCAAGATTACTGTTTGAGGACAACATTCATACGGTCGATACAACACTTTTCCCGCACTACTAGTTAAAGGATTAGTGTTCAGCCTAGCCAAAAATGCGACAACAGCCACGTCCAGCTCGTAAACGTACAGTCACAAGAGCAGCAACAGTTACTGTGACCTTATAAATCACCCAACAGTGCTGGTGCCGAAACATATAACACGTCATTATTCCTAAAGCACAGGAATCTTTTGTAACTACTGAAAACAAACATTTTCTGAGCTTTTAACTATAATGAGATACAGCATATACGTCTACATACAGACAAGCTAATAAAATGCTGGAGAAGGAGGACACCTTCTGTAAGTGTTGTTGCTAAACAGTCTCATGGGAGCAAATAGCAAAGTGTGTAGTCCAGTGGAGCCCAGGCCACCAAGTGAATGGAGGCTTAAAAAAAGACAGAAAGCAGCGCCGCCCCTGTCTTGTCCTTATCCTATTCAAAAAACAGACACAAACACCTTCCCCTCACTCAAGCAGACAGAATCAATACAGCTCTTGTTAAAGCTGACCCTCTTAAATTCACTCCATGGGGGCTTAGCCAGGGCTGAAGGTCCCGCCAGGCTTAACACACACTTCACTGCCTGCTCCTTCTTTGAACCTAACTCTCAGCGTCACTGAACTCTCTTCCAATTGTTTTGTCCTTTGGTTTGTTTCAAGTATTTTAAATGTATTTTAAATGACACCTAATCAAAGCCAGAAGAGCAGATATAGAGTGTGTTTTAACATTCTGAAACAATTGTATGTGTGGGTTTGTCTAGACAGGCTACGGTAAAACACTTGTCACGTCAAATTAAATCCAATGACAGTAAGTTGTGTCGTACTAATCTACCGACTACGTGGACACACTGGGGCCCCATCGTTACAGTTTGTGGCTCCTCGTAGCCGTGGGTATTTTTGGATTAACAAAGCAGGTGAAACATGTTGCATTGGCCTGGAGAAAAAATGCCCAAGCCACAGTAAGTGTAAAAACTGGTTGGTTGCGCCACAAAAACAAAGAGGATGTTGTTCTGTGACTAGTTCAGCGAATAGGAGGAAGCAACATCCACAAGAAAGACAAACGCTTCAGAGCTGGCTTCCTCTCTCAGAGAAAGAAATACCCAAACAATCCAACAATGAAGGAGGAAAATCTGAATACAGACGTCATTCTTGTGCAGGAAATGCAGGTCAGGTTCAAAACAGAAAGTGAGGAAGGAAGAATAAAACAAGACATAAGAGCTTTAGGAAACAGAATGAAAGACTCCATGTCACATGTCCACAAAGAGTACAGACAGATATCACAGTGCCCATTTTAATCCTAGGTGGTAACATACACAGCAGGCTTGCAAAATATTATTTTGACAATGATCTCAAAAGGCAGGTTCACATTGCACATGTGGGCCCAACTAACCTGAATCTAAACTCACTTTTTGACTGCCTCAAAGTGTGAGTCTAGATTGTGGCCTAATATAAAAGTCAAGTAGGCGAGAAAAAGTGACAAATGTCAAGCAAAGATACAAAATGATGAAGATAGGCTGACAAAGGTGAAAGGTAAGGGTGTAATGCCTCTGTAATGAGTTAAGTCTTATAATCACTGATTGCAACAATGCCAGTTGCTGGTCTGGTTTTATGTGGCCTGTTCTACAGCGAAGCCTGCAGAAGCATTCATGCATCGACTGTATGTGTATGTGCATGTGTATGATGCTGTGTAGGGTACTGGCAGGATGCCAGCTGAGCACAGCAAAACACTGGGCTACGCTTAAAAACCTCAGCTTTTGCCAGGCTTGACGCAACTAACAGAACCAACCAATTTGTCTTTCACACACTCTCACTTAGGAGGGTGCAGCTTCATGGAATGCAAACGCACAAAACTGCAAGTGAAAATTGGAGGAATATGCATTGTATTAAGCACAAGACAGACAGACACTGAACTCCCCTCAACAACTGCTTGTCTCTGAGTAGAACTGGACAGCTGCAGAAGAAGCGGGGGTCACTTGGTTCCCATCCTACGCTATCAAACTGGGCTACACAAACACAACAGCTGGTGCTGCACAAAACTAATGTCTTTTGTTTAGACACAGGAAAAAAAATTCACTGGAGCTCCCTGTCTGGATTTCCTGTGAGAAACAAGGGAGGACCGCAGGGAGGATGCGGACATGTAGACATGCTAACATTTATAAAAGCAAGAGGAAGATGTTTGGCCAGAGTTCAACAATGAACTTGTTTGTCACACTTGGACAGAGTTTGTAGGTCAAATTAGAATGGAAGGACAGAAACACTGCGAAAGGGGGAAGGGCAGACAGTGATGTGCAGGCCAAATAATCTGCACTTCATTACTCAGGACTCCCAATACATGGGAGTAAAGGACAGCGGGGAAAAGACAAACAAAGAAATGGGACGTGAAACTGAGGCAGGCAACACAAACCCTAAATAAACAACTATATCTATGCCTTCTCCTAATCTAACCTCTGTACGGTACAAGGCTGGGAATGTACCTATTGTACAGAGGAGAGTGGTGCAGAAATGGGTATTGCCAAGGCTAATAAATGACAGCAATCTGACACTATTGCAGAGATGCCGCGCAATGTGCTGCTTGGCTACCTGTGGAAGTTGGTCTGTTCTGCTTTTGTTTCACCTACATGTACATGAATTACTGTTTAATAGGGCTCCAAGCTCTACTGGACTTGGTGGCTCTTATTGCAACCACGTGTTGAGGAGGAGTAAATGCTCACATGTGCTGAGGAATCTTCACAGACACAACTATTTTTCCTCTCAGTCTGCAGCACCACTGACACACAGACCTAGAAACACTGCGAGCATAATCAACTCACACAGGCACAGAGAGACAGAGGAGGAGAAGGAAGCACGTCTCCATTTGGCCATAAAATCAGCTATGTGCTCTGAGGCTCTCAGAAGAGAAATTTAACAGCAAAAAAATGACTTCGTGAGGGAGCTGTGAGTTTGGCAGGCGTAGCTGGGGGACTGCAGAGCCACAGTGGACCCCCTGCCCATTTCCCCTCCACCTCCTCCAAGCAAGGAATTCACATTTCCACGTTCTCCAATCTGCTTCCCTTCACATTCCCAGTATCCATTTCCAGACTCAAATCCCTTTGCTTCTCTTTCCCATGTTTTTTACTGTCAGAGGCAATAACCAAGTAGTGGGAAAAGCTGTTCATTAGCTTAATATCTAGATGCAAAACAAAGGCAAGCTAAAGTCTGTGTCTTCTCTTCCTCCTGGAAAGAAAGCAGAAACCTTCACTGGTCTCTGGAGTAAACTGTAAGTGATGCATGGACATGCAGTAGAGACTACAGAGCAGGAATGGGCCAGGGAGGTGCAAGGCGCTGGGAGGCCCATCTCCAGGGGGTGCTGGGTGTGGTTACACACTGTCTCAGTCTCATGGGGATGAGAAACTAAAGTGCATACAGAATCATTCGCTCGGTTTTCAATTAAATAAAACATGCTACAATATTTAACACTGAAACCATGAGAAAGTCTCAACTCACTGAGTTGGGGAATGTTTTAAAAATCTATGTGGTGGGATACTTGACACGAGGGAAACAAAATCTGTACCTTGACAAAGAATTACTTTCTAAACATGTCAATATTCTGGAGGCGGAAAACAAATCTGCCCACTCAGACAAGGCTCTTCACTTTTCTAAAAAACTTTTCTTCAGGTGAAGAGTGGGTGGCTTTTAAATTATGGAGTCGACCTGCCACTGCGCTCACAAACACAGCCCTGCTTCTGCTCCTTACGTCATTAATGCAAATGTTTTCAACTGTGATGTGATCAGTAAACGTCTGTTGTGGCCCTCTAACAAGCTTGTTAATAAAGAGGCAATTCTTTGGATTCCCATGCTAGAAAATAGGTCAGATTTAAATCCAGCTCCTCTGCCCTTCATTGGTGTCCTTTCGCCCACCATGAGACAACAGAAGAATGTCTTGTGGCTTCTGGGCCACTGTGACTGGACACAGTTCTGCTGAGGATAGAGGCAGCCAACACCAGAGCCAACGACAAGGGGAGAGAAGGGGAAAAAACTGGAGAGATGAAGAAGTGCTGTGTTGTCTATTTCTCAGTGCAGTGTGTAGGCCGTCATGACAGACCCATCCTTCTTAAACACATACAAAGGAAGCTCTGACAGGGAGAAGAGGGAACGCCATGGACAAAAACAAAGGGACCAAGCTATTGAGCTACTGGGCTGAACAACGCTCTCTAGTAGAACAAGAAATGTTATCTAAGAAAATCTGCTTCAGAGAGATTTCCTGTATCAGGCACCGGTTCCGCTTTTCTTAGAGCCCTTCTCAAGTTCGTCCTCCACCCCTCCAATCAAAGCAACACAAAGTTATCTAATCGCCCAATCACAGGCACTACATGATGAGCGAGCTAACTACCCTAGACTCGAGCAAAGAGAATTCTGGGTAACAGATGGAGTTGATAATATTTTCCCCAAGTGGGCATCTGTGTGTAAAACAAACAAAACAGCGCAGCACACACCCCCGTTGTTGTGGTTTGTCTACAAGGACAGTGCCTCCTCTGGCTTCTTTCTCTGTACACACAGGTTTGGGTTTGCCCAGTGCAAACTTCAAGCCAATGCTTGACTCACCACACACACGAGATGCACCTCTTCAAGCCTTTTTGACAAAATGCCGCATAGCGTTTAATTGTGACATATAGTAAATACAGCGTATGTGTGACAATATTCTAAAGGTTATTACCTCCTCCTGCGATGCATAGTGAGGCTCTGCAGAGTCCACCGACCAGTAGCAGTAGTCAAAACAGAACTCCAGGTGCTTCTCCCGCGAATCCACGGCACCATCTGTACGTCCATCCAGCTTGGAAGAGAAAACAAAGGTGTGAGGCACATTCATCATTTTACGTATTTATTTGGTCTAAACCTTCTTATCATACAAAAGAATTATACATAAATAAACAGAACTAATTTCGATGTGCTTTATTAGCAACCAGTATCGCACTACAGTTAAATACATGTAAATATGAATTCAATACCCTAAAAGGTGCTGTTTATGGAATTGCCAGCAAGCTCTTCCATTCGTTAAGAACACATTCTCTCTCCTTCCTCCTGTCCTTTATTCAGCTCAGTGCATTAACACAAAACACCTTTCTGCTTACTGTGAGCGACTGCTAAACAGCGGAAAGACAGCACAGCAGCACTGTCCCTTGTCCAGACACAGCAGTTGTACTGGAAAATAACATCTAGGCATTTCTTCTAAATCACTGCATTCAACCTTGAGAACAATCTCGGCTCAGCAATGTTCAGTGTTTTCCAGGAACCTCTTTGAAAATATGGATTATAAACGTCTTCAGGTCTGCCCAGGTCACCTAAAGCTTTATCCACACAGGCTGCACACAGAGGAAATAATAAAGGTTTTGTAACTACTGCTGTTTTTGTTTGTGTGTGTATCTAAGCATCTATTCTAAACAATATGGAGGTTATAGAGGTTACTGCAGGGATTAATCAAATATTTGCTAGTCCATTACAGGGCCAGCGCGTGTGGAGGTCAACGTCTTTAGGCAACAGGAGGGAATCCTACTCAGGCATCAGCAGGTAACATGTAACATGTAAACTACACACAGAAAGGATTAAAACCCAAGTCCTTGAAACTGTGAGGCAACAATGCCGACCACTACACCACAGTACTGCCCGAACCAAAAACCTGATGTTTACAGGTCAACAGCTTCAAGAGATAATTCTGAGATGACATCAGGGTATCATGCTCACATCTGGTGAATTCAGGGAGCAGGGAGGAGTTACATGTCTAACTGAAGAACCACTTCAGGGGAAGATTCAAACCATGAGGGAGGCGGGTAAACATCGCTCCAAATATGAAACTATGACATCTTCATCTTTTACTTGTTTTACATTAATTTAGTTGAATAAATCTATGCCCTTTGTACTGTAGCTTTACATTAACTTTCCTTTAAACTATACCCTAACAGTCTTCTTCAGTTGCTCCAAAAATGTCCCACTTTCCAAAAATAATTATTCCCATGAGACCCACACAAGCCTTGGAGTCTTGATCCTTTTCCATTGCAGAGGGAGACCATATGTGGCTTGTTTCTGTCATCCCACTTGTAACTATTCTCTCCTCCCCCACTGAGCTTCTCTCTATATGTCTGCATTCAATATGCAAACAAAACAGACGAACTCACATGAACTCACCCAACCTATGGCATTGAAAACTCATGTGGAAAACAGATCTCTTATTACCGTAATAAGGCCTGGAGCCACATTCCCTGTTAAAGCACTTCATTTGACACCAAAGCCACTGCACATTCTACTTAATGTACTACAGTTTAAGGCGTAGGATTTGATCGTTCAAATCTCCACCCAAGACCGATTTAAAGTAACTCGACAAAGTATCTTAAGTATATTTTAGTTGTGCTGCTATTTAAATCAGTGAGCGGCCTGCGTGGGTGTCGCACACATTGTAAACAACCATGATATCAAGCAGGAAAAATTTGATCCAAAGCCATAAACATCCTGTTGCTGAGATAATGAGCAGAGGAAATCAATCTGAAATTTAAGCGATCCAGCGAAACAAGGCCAGGGGTTTCCACTAACCTTTATGTTTCTGATCCTTACAAACTTGTCCTCCACCTGGACCGCAAGCCTTCCTCCATCGGCATTCTCCCTTGGGACAAAAAGAAAATGACCTCAACATCTACATCCGAAATGTTCAGAATGTTAATGAGAACAGAGAGAGATCAGACAAGACATGTTTGCACTAAAGGACATCATCAGTGTCTGCTACTGTGAATGCAAATTGTACCGTCAGGATTCAAATGCTGCGTTATCTTCTACAGTTTGTTTAAATCCTGCGCTGCTGATATGCTTGAGATTGTCCATGTAAATGTAGGTTCGTTCCACTTGGCTGTATGCCACCACATGACAGTTACAACAATGAATCTTTGTGTGCATGCCTATGCGTCCATGTGATGCATGAAATCCACCCACAAAAAGTTGTACATACAACTGGCCAGTTTCAGATTCAAATGAAAACAGGCCTGCACACTCTCCAGAGACTTCCTCTGATGAGGCAGCTTGGAACATTTCCACAAACTTAAGCGAGTACGTGCGTGTAAAAGCTCAGCTCAGCTGTGTGCACTTCAGCAGCTGGACCAAACACATCTGATGCAACTCACTGAAACTGGAAGCAATCACTACATGGAGCTGAGAGAATTTTGAACTCCAGGAGCGGTAATGACGGTGAACATTGCCTGTATAGCAAACGCTCCGTCTCTGTGGTGGGTTGGGGCAGAACTGGAGGCTGTTAGTCGTCAGCTCTCCCTGCGCTTCACCACGAGGGACTCATTTTGCCAACCCCAGCAGTAGGGACCCAACCCAAAACCGCCAGGCTTCAATCTCAAGTTCGAGCCAGCATGGAGGAGAGGAGGCTGGGGGTGGGAAATAGTAAACCTGAAACTGGGATGACATGTTCCTCGCATATGTGAGAGAGTGACTGAATTCTTACAGCGCCTCACCGAGCCTTTTAGGTCAACAAAAACAAAACACACTTTAATGTCGGGCCGAGCGAGGAATGTAGCTGATCAGGCTTATCTCTGTCACACAGCAGGTTCCTATTCCAGTACAAAAGCAAGAAAATGCATCCTTTACAAGTGCAGAGGACAGTAAGACTGTCAGGACCAGAAATCATGAACAGATTTGCATGTCAGTGAGGATTATGTGTAAGAAATTCCTTTGTCATGCAAAACACCAGGAAGACTGGTTGAAAGAATCATTGTCCAGCCCTTCATAGCCTGGATAATGCTTTGTTATAACGGCCTTCATATTGTATTAAGGATTTCTGCTCAACATCCTGCTGAGTTCAGTGCAAATCAACATACTACTATAAAACCTTTCTTGCAGGTATTAGATCTCTAGACTGCAATTATCCAGCATCTTGTAGCAATTTGCCTGTTAATGTAAAGAGCTGCTCCAGTAAAGCGAAGCAACTTTACAACCTCCCTGTGTTACAAAGCGACTTTTACAACACTGTAAAATAAGAAAGGGCCTCTTAATGAATAGCGATTTCTACAAAACATTATTCATTAACTATTGCAACTGTACAATCAAAGTGCATGAAAGATGTAATCAAGACAAGACTCTTTGCTAATTAGTCACAGAAGACGCTTTTAAGCTAGCTGCTATCAAGCTAGCATAAAAAGTAAAAAATAAACAAACAAACGCGAGACTCTGTCTTGTGTACCAGCATCAAGTGAAAGTCCCACTCCCACAGCTGGGCAGAGGCCGAGGCGTGGGTTGAGCGAAAGTTGGCGGAGCGTTAATAACTGTGTGATTAGCGTGGTGTTAGCGGACGGACGTTTCCACTGACCTGGCGCTGAGCGGACGGACTCTCACGGCGACTTTGACGTTGGCCATGACGCCTTACGAAGCTTTCTACGCGCAACTCCGAGCTGCTGTGGAGAGACGTCCCCCGTATGAGCATAACGAGCCTCCTTCCATGGTTCCGGCATAAAACTTGGACCGGGACGAAACACCCGCTCCCCGCTGACTTCAAGTCATCTCCGGCGGCTGGTCGCGGGTCCGACGCCGTGACAGTGAGGAGACCGAGGCTTCCTGGCGGGCGGAGGGAGGAGAGGAGCCGCTGGTCGCCTCCCACTGGGCCACTTCAAGCCTGAACGACCGCCAGCAGGCAAATCACTCGGTTTCTCGTGTTAAACTTCAGGCTACCGTCATTTTTACGGAAGCCAATTTGACTATTAAAACTTTGAATACCCTCAAATATTATAAGAGGGAAGATTTGATTATCTCCTGGCGTTTATCACAGCACATACAACAAACACCTTAACCACAATACAGCTTTATTATTATTATTATTATTATAAAAGGTTTTAATTTGGGGTCTTATAAAATAATTTCTGTTATAAAAGCAGCAGTGAATTTCAACACTCGTTCAACGTGAACAAAAACAATCACAAATGCCATCGTGCATTCATGGAATAAACATGCAACTCACTAGTCGTGACGGTCAAAGGCAGCGGTGACGGTGCTCTGATGAAATAAAGACAGTTTAAAAAGGGCTTCAACCTACTGCAGCCTCGCTTATTCAGCAACTTGTCTGGTTGCATTTGATCAGTTTAGGAACTTTTTTGGACGTTGCACAGAGCCAGTGCCTCTGTGACAAAGTTCCTCTGTTTGCATCCTGAGCTGTAAAAGCTTTGTGTACATCCTAACGGTTGGGTGTATTCTTTTCTGCACAATCCAATACTTAGAATAAAGGATTCCTTGTAAGCTACTACTAACTACAACTGCATGGCAGAGTCCTCTGGGTTTTACAGGCAAGGCTGTGAGATTCATAAAAAGTTGTTGTCACTTCACAGGTAAAAGAAAAATTACAAGTCCAGAAGTTACAAAGTCTGTGCTGGCCGTGAAATACTGTCGATGGTTGCGCAGAAACAGCAACTGGGAAATGGTGACCACCATGAGATGAGCCAGCTGTCTCTCTCGCACTGTGGCGACCACACAAGAGATGCTGTGGGATACTGGGCGGTATTACTGCCGTCATGTGGCGCCCTCAACTGTCTGGTGCGAAATCTGCAGCCGGTCCATATGACTTGGCAAGTCAGCAAGAGGCAAGGAGGGTGTAACGCTCTGTGACTGAAGCTGAAATTTCTCCATCAGCTCCTGAAATGAAAGAACGAAAAGAGAGCAAGAGAGGTGCTAATAGTAACAACAGCTTGCAGGGAATGCATGATGATAAAAGAGGTTAACACTTACAACTGGCAAAGCCAAGTTTGTTAGCTTCTTCCAATGAGACATGACCTCTTCTTCACCCAGGATTCCTCTTTCAATCAGCTTTCTCACCAGGAACAGGTAGTTGTTCCACTTCAAAATGAAACAAAGAAATTCACTGAAAACTAAGAGCTTATTTCAGGTACTTTTTGCTGCACGACATATTTCTTGACCTGTTTCCTTACAATCACTGACTAAAATGGCTGTAATTAGCTACACAATTAAGCCAAAAAAACTGTTTTAAAAAGTGTCTACAGCAGGAAATTAACCAAAATGAGAAAATAACTATCTCAAATAGATATAGAATTCAGTATGAATGACAGCAGTGTTAGTACCTCAGTGTCACTGGCCTTCAGCACTGCAGTGACGGTGAGAGGGGTGAAGAGCAGGTGGAGAGGGGCAGAGGAACACCAGTCGCCCCCCCACAGCTCAACAAGCTGCTCCAGCAGAGTTCTGACAGCAGGATCTGACCCTGAACCAGGACCCGCAACAACTTCAACGCCTACGCTGAATCCTGATGTAGACAGCACCGGCAGCTCTGCAGACACTGGGCAGACACACACGATATGCACTCAGGTTTGTTACATTGTGGAGTACATCGAGTAGGCTAAGTATGAGTTTGTCATCGAGAGCACGGACGCTCTTACCCAGTCTACAGGCCAGTAAAACAGTGGAGTTCAGTAGCATCTGCTCGGACGCCACAGTTAAAAACTGAATGAGAAGATAAAAATCCATGATCAATACAGGCAAACATAAAGTCAATCCAGCGCTAGTGTCGTTTCATCTACCTTTCTGCAAGTCAGCGTGTCTCCCAACCTCTGGAACAGAGTTTTGACTTGAGAGATAGTCGGCAACTCCTCGTCAGTCCTGGGACCTACTGCAATGCTCAGGAGCTCCTGGAAACATAGACAGTAGTAATTAGGTTGACCTGTCAAGATAACGAGAACACCAACCTCAAAAGTGGATTTTAAGTTAGTTCACCTTCATCTCAATTAAAATGTCTGAGGGCAGTGACGCACTGTGGCTGCACTGTGGAGGGCAGGTTGCTGCTCTCTCACATCCCTGTTTTCTCTTGGGAGTAGCCGACTGTTCCTGGGTGACCAGCTCGACCCCAGCATGTGTCACATCCCCAGAGACTGGAGACACTGGGCTTCCCAGAGCCTTCATGACACGATCATACCTGCTCTTCCACTCTCGCCTTATAAGCGCTTGAGGTTGAGAAAATACAAACAGATCTTTAGATGTATATCCTCGGGGAAGGTTTCTCAAGTGTCACTAAACACAACTTTATTATGAGAATTCAATGTGGTGCCTAAACATGGTACCTGTAATGTTTGCAGAGAGCCAGCTGCAAGCCTTTTCCGTTGCAAGACGCTTGGTGATGTTTTCAGATGTGATCAGGACCTGCAGATACGAGAGCAACACACACAAGTTCCTAAATGTTTTCCTCTCCTGCAGTTACAGCACTATGTTTTGTTTTTTTCAGTTTAGACAGTCAGCCAACTGTATTTTATATGTTTTGGCAGTTCTTTTAACAGGACAAGTATCATTCTAGCACAGTGATTATCTCAGGTCTTACAGCTGGGGAGGTCTCCTCAGGGAGCAAGATTCGAATAGCTTCAGGGCTTTTCTCACAGCAAAATCTGGGAAAAAAAGCCACATACAATCATTTTATGACCAACAACAAATCAAGCACTTGTTTATATATATGTGTGGATTTTCAAAATACAGTTTTGCTGGATGCTCGTAAAAAAGCTGTTGTACCGTGTGGCTCTTGCCAGAGCTTCTAATCCAGCATCACACAGCTGAGCGCAGATTGAGTCATTAAGTTTTGAAGGATTGGAGTTTGACAGCTGCAGTCCATCTCTCAGCATCTTCTCTCCTCTCTCTACCAATTGACTCACTAATGTAGCCCTGTTTAAAATCCACAAATAAAAGATGCAGTTGAGCACAAACATCCACACACACAGGGTTTAGAATAATTTTACGTTTCATGGCATATATCTACAGAAAGTAGCACATTTATACCAATCACCACCCTGATGCTTGTAAATTTGGATTGTTAGAACTGTCACTTGCATCTTGGGTAGGCAGCGAAGCAAGGTTTCCAGCTAATTAGCTCATGTTGTTATTTTCCACTGATTTAACTAAACAACAGTGAGGGATACAGCTGAAATGAATTACTAAATTCAGGAGGCACGGATGCCTGGGTGCAGAATTCTGCTGAGTAAAACTAACTTCATATGCTTGACGGAATTGGATCCAACTCGCTCAGCCACAAACTCCACCGTGCGACGCAAAGAAGGAGGCTGGTTGTGGAAGAAGGCTTGTTCGAGATCCACCTTTTCAAAAGTAAAGGTGTCACATGTAAGTAACGGTGGAGATGATTTAAGTGCTCGTGGACAAGCAATTCAATGATGTCATGTTAAATTTCCATTTACGTCTCCTGTTGATTCACCTGCAGTTTCTGCTGGTGCCTGTTGGCAGCTGGCATATCCCTGAGCTCAGCAGAAGTGGGAGTGATCTTGCGGATAATTCCTCCACTCTTGGCTGTGCTCCCAGACACAAATGCAGCTAAGAGCTTACGAAACTCACCTGGACAGAAAAACCAAGGCAGAACATCAACACATGCTTCAAATCAACTGTCTCTTAGTATCCCATAGTTACAGTAAGTTGTGATAAACAAAAGTGACAGGTGTGACATATTTATAAGTTATCTCAATAACCTTTAACACTACTACAGAAATATATGCGAAACACTACAAAAAATATTAAAATATTAAATATTTTAGAAAACTGTGCAGATCCTTGAAGGAATTAAAAAGATGATATCATTTACTCACCTAGGAATGGACAACATGTATACAGAAGCTGCTGATCCACAAGCAAGATGCAGTCCTGTAAAAAAACAAAACAATATAAAATAAAATACATAATGTTTTGATCCACAAACACCTAATATATTATTATTTTACTTACAAGTCCTACACCACTTGTGTTGCTTTCCTCCAATTCAGTGAACTCACTGGTGAAGAAAATGTCTTCAGGGATAACTGGGATCTACAGCGTTGATCACAACCAGGTGATTTACTCATAATAGTAATATGACTCAGTAACAAAGCCTGGAAGTTAACCAAAGTGTTGTCTCTCACCTGGAAAAGCCATCCTAACACAGACACCATTAGAAGCTTATTTAAGTAACAGATTTCTCCACATCTGCTCAGCAGCAACCTCCTACAAGAAATAACAGCATGTTTACCTGAAAATGAGCCAATGAAGATTGTTAAGAATGTTAAGTATGATACTTAAAAAGTGGTTCCTCGCCTGTACAAGACACGAAGCGTTCCCAGTGCCGTCCTGTAGCACAGCAGCAAGGGACCAACAAAGTCCAGCATAGAGAGGAACTCCACAAGCCAGGGAACAGTCAGGACGGTGCGTCTCCTCTTCATACTTTTACTCAGCACAGTACAAACATCCAGCACAGGGACACTCTGACAGACCAAATTTGGAAGAGATGTTTCATAAAGAAATGCATTTCTGGATGATAAACGTAATATAATTATTACTAATTATTCAGCTGATCTTGAATAATTAGACATTTCAGAAATGTTTAACGAAATAAAACGTATGTGTCTAGAGGAAGACTAGCATTTAGCATGCTTTTATTTGCTCCACTCGAACCAGGCCGAAACCAGGACGGGTGGATCGCTTCTCCTTACCTTGCTGCGCATTATTAGGGCTGTGTCTTGTATCTCTTTGGATGGTCTCTCAGATGTCTGATAAGGCAGAAAGGAAATGAACCCCAGGAACTTGGCCAGTAGACGAGCAAGGAGCAGCACTGAGGCAAACCGCTGCTTCTCATCCTGAAAACAGGTCACAAGATAATTTAACAGCATGTTTGACTGCAATTCTTGTCAGCCCACATATTACTCACTATATGACCTTGTTACTGAATCACCAAAACCAGACGTTCATATTGTATTTCAACCAAATGCCAATAATCTCTCTATATAAATATACCTGCTGCTCCATGTCCCCATCTTCTTCCTCTTCTCCCTCACCAGTGGAAGCAGGGGGGCTCAGGATGGACACCTCATCCAGCTGAAGAAGTTGCTGACACAGGCTGTCCTGCAAGTGCTGGTTCAGCTGGCAACTGGATCACAAAAGATAAGGAATGTGAGAGCATAGAAAGACAAAGAGTTCCTGTTTAATAGAGCTCCAAAGCTTGTTTCCCCTTTGTGATGACCACTATATCAACACATTTGACCTTATAACAGATGAAGAATACAACTTGACTTATGTTTTAAGGTGCATGCATTATCTCACCAACTAGCTGTCTGCAGGAAGTCTCTGAAGAACTCCTGATGGCCGGGGAAGGATGGAGGAGGGCAGGGACCAATGACTCCATGAGGCTGAATGAGACGCTCTTCAAGCCGCTTCAGGCGCCCCAAGCTGTCAGCTCCAAGCATGCCCAGCAGATCAGCATCAGCAGAGTCACCAGGAGAGGTGTTGACACGGGGGTCTTTACACATCTGAAGACAATGGCAGACCTTTACCATGACAAAGAAGGTTTCTTCCTGTTCAGATGAGGAAGTTGGAATCAGGAAGTTGTCACTGCAGAACAAACACCAATTTACCTGAACAAGTTGCTTTAGAAACAGTCGAGCAAAATGAGAATGGTTTCCTGCAGAGGTCAGCTGACTCATCATTCCTCTAAGAGAAGAAGATGAAAAATCCAAAACACAGACAAAAGTGAATGCTGGTATCACATTTACAGTTTTATACATTTACATTGTTTAATTAAACATGAACTAAGGGTAAACATAAAAACAACTGGACTTGCCTTATCCTACTACCAAGAGCAGTGTCAAAGTTCCACCCTGGTTCTTTATGAAAATCCTCCCACTCTCGCAGCAGCTCATAAAAAATATCTCTGATATAAAACAAAACCATCGTTATAAAGATGTTATAGCCTAATTCAACATCATAAGAAGGGAATAAGAAGAAATCGTCGTATACCTTTGTTTTTTAAAAGTGTGGAAGGCCTTGTCACTACCAAAATTGGACCTGTTATCAGTAGCAGGCTGGAACGGGACTGAGTGAATAAAAGTGGACGCTGAAGGAGAGATCTAAAGCACAAAGACAAAAAGCTCATGCTCAAAAACCGTGCAGAAATGACACACATCTATCTGAAATACAGTGACGTCATTTAAATGTATTCAGTATCACCTACACCTGTGAATCAAAGTACATGTGTTTAACCTTGGCTGTGCTTCTGTCCTGGGCTTGAGTCAGACGGTCCCTGAGTTCTGGAGAGAAAGATGCCACCCGTTCATTCTCTGCCAACAGACGCAATGTACACTTGTCCAAATGAGACACCAACCTGACACAGACAACAAAAGGAGACATGTTAGTGAATTCAGAGTGTAAATTAAGGACAATGACATAACTGAAGAAAACGTGAAACAAAAAAGAGCAACTCACTGAAACTGATTCTCTAGAACTTTTACTGCAAAATACACACAGTTGTGTACTTGCCATAGGTAACATCTCTCCAAAACATCTGAAAACATGACAAAATGGGCTCAATTTAAATGTAATCGAAAAATCTAAGTTAAAGGACTGAGTAAATGAAATAATAATTAATAATTACGCACCTAAATTTACTTTACACAGACTTTGTTGGTTATCATCATCATGTTTGTGAGCGGACCGAGACGTTAGCAACTGCATGACAAAAAAAAGCTCCACGAAGATGTTTGGCACTAGGTTTTCTGTAAAACATACATATTGTTTGGTTTGACTTCTTAATTCTTTTTATTATTCCCGATGCACTGTAAATGTCTTTAATTATCTTAAAATAACCAATTAATTAACAGTTTTCTTTTCTGTGCCTTTATGTAGAACAACGAGGACCCCTTGTGGTTATTTACCAGAAATACAGGTACAGTACAGCTCTGCAAGCAGATCCAGTTCCAAACAAAAGGTGACTTTGGATGGCTCAGGATAGGTTGTCTGAAGATCTGGTGTAACTTTAGATACCGTCTTAAGCTCAGACTTTGTTGGAGTGCAAGGCTCCAAAAGTGACGGCAGAGGAGAACAGAGCTGCTGGGCACGCTTTTTCCTGTTAATGGAAAAATGGCAGATAGACTGAAACAAAGAGCTAGTGAGCTGGCATTTTTGGAAAAAGCAGATTTTCAATTAGTTAGTAATATAATCATTAGTGATATATACTAGGCCTGATTTCCGGTGCAACACAGTAAGGCAATGCTAATCTATGACAAATGTCAGGATATTAACAAATGTTTAACCACTACTTCCACAATTCCACTTACTTCTCTCGCTTAAGTAGTTCCCTCTCTTCCTGCAAGCTCAGAGGACTGCCCATGGGCATCAGTCCCTCAAGCGCCTCTATTCCTGGTGGGGGACTAGCTGGTTTACTGAACGGTGTAGAAGTGAAACAGGTCTTTGGTTTGGAGTGTGGCCGCTCTGTAATCACTGGTGTTGGGTTTATGCGTCTAGATGGTTTAGATGCCCTGAAGGTTAAATGAAAGTTAGATTTTAAAATAAATTAAATCAATTCTATTCACACATTTAAGGGAAAGTTGTGTGGACTCACGCTGGTGAAGCTGGTGACGACCCAACAGGAGGGAAGTCATCTAAGTTGTTAATATTAAGATTTTCCACTGTTGGGGGTGATACGTGCTCAATCGTTCTACTGTATATTACTCCTCCTCCCCCTCTACTTGACCTCCTCCCCCCACTCTCCTCATTGTGGTGTCCTCCACGTTTCCCTTGTCCCCCAGCTGGCATGCCACCACCACTCCTTCTACGGCCCTTCTGTGACTGGAGGTTGGGGCTGTGCTGGAGTTCTGGAGGAGAGACTATATAGTCCCCAAGACTGATCCTCTGTCCAGTCCTGCGCTCAGAGCCTTGGTGTCTGGAAGCCGGACTCCATGCTGTAGAAAAAGAGGGACTGCTGAAGGCGCTGACTCCACTCATGTTGGGGTGAGATCCAGACTGGCCAACAGCATCCCACTCAGGTCCAGACGACTCGGATGTGGCAGGTGAAAACAGCTGGACCCGGCTGGCACTCCTAGAACCAGCTCCACCAACAGCAGACCTGCAACTCTTCCTGTCAGTAAAGCTTTGAGTCTGAGCAGCAGGCTTGGGACGACTGGGGGTTTTGGCTGGCGTGGCAGGGCCATGAGTTAGTGCTTGACTGCTCTGCTCCCTCAGGAAGTTCAAAAGAAAAGGGACAAATTCCTGTTTGTGCACGATCACCCCTTCGTCGAATGACAGTTTGTCACCATCCTGTTAAAAAGCACAGATAGTTAAATAAGAACATGTTCACCTACAATCTAGTTAGTGAGTGTAACTAGATTAATGATATTTTACTGTACAGCATCATGGCTTAGACGCAAATGGCCTTAGCTAACAATGCGCTGGCTAACATCTAGCTAAACAGCACATCCTTCATTAGATAGCATTAATAATAACAGTAGAACGTGGCTATGTTGGGTATGGTCTGTTTTAAAGGTGGTTTTCCTTTCACGAGTAACAGAGCGTGAGCGGCCCCTGTGAAGTCCGTTTCATCCATGTCACATTAGCTCGCTAGCGCGCCCGCTAAAAGTTTTGTTTACACCCATTTGCGAGACATGTCATCTCACAAAACACGAGACACGAGCACGAGCGAATCGGGCGGGCTGCTACTGGAAGACACCTGGTTGTTTCCGACCTACCTTGACATTCCTTAGCCAGCCCAAAACCACATTAACGTCCACTTTCTTCAACAGAAGCGATTCCAAAAGAGCCGCCATTCTGCCCCCAGAGCTGCGCGCCGGAAACTGGCGGAAGGGGCGGGGCTACGTAGCACGCATTGCGAGTGACGTAACGCCCACGTGCACACGCTAACGTTGTATATACATGTTTAATCTGTGTCTGAAGACAAAGAACCAAACAACAAACTGTTTAACTTTTGTTTACTAAGCTACGGCGGCGATTTGATCCCTGATTTCGTAATATTTAGGTTAAAACACGCTGTTAAATTACTATTATTATTTCGGTATCCTGAAAAACATGAACATGTCACAAGATTCTGTCTGCATGCGGAATGAGTATTTTATTTATAACCAGTTTATAAAAATAAAATACAAAATAATTTTAAAACAAAGCGGAAAAAACACTGTACAAGGCATTGATATGATACACATGATAGAATAAACATAAATAATTACAGTTATATACAATGCAAAACTCCCACTTGTTACATTCTTTCCATGAAACTGTACAATTACATTTCAAAGTCGTGACAACACTCAAAATAACAACCACTAAAAAATTCCAATAATTGAAGTCAAAACAATGAATGGGCAAATTAGCAAATGTCACAATAAATTATTTTTGTCAAGTATTTATATGTTATTAACAAGTAGTACATATGACATGAGAAGTGTACGAGTGCACACAAATGCTTTTCATTAGCTTCCATCTCAGCTCTAAAATAAATCAACTGGGTTTGTGCTTGTTAGTCTGTGGGTATGTGTAAGCACAAACACCAGCAGCTACCTTAAAATGACAAAAGCAGGCTACTTTAAAAAGTGACAAAGAATAACTCATCTGGGAGGTAACACCAGAACTACAACTACACACCACTTATGTGCAATTAAAAAAAGCTTGATTATCTTTCAAAACCAGCAGCGCTGTTTAGTGTCAGTTCCTTCTTCTCACTGTTAGTATATAATTCATGGTTTTGCAGTAACGATTTAAATAATTGCTTTGAATATTTTACAGGTATGGAATAATTATGAAATAATTCGTATTCACAATCTTGTTCTGAACATCTTGAAATCAGTGAGCCTGAAAGAGGGAGAATTGATTGCTGGCAATATGTAGAAATTGCACACCCCTGTTTCAGAGGATTCATTTATCAAAACAAACACACCTTAAATACTGCAACCTGAAATGTCTTCACTTCACCAGCCGATCAATAAATGGCCCACGCATTCTGGCAGATAAACAGGCAGCTCTCCAGTAAAAGCTTCATAAGCACAAGAGTCTGACAGGACTGATTTCTGTAGTGACAGGTATGGTAGCACATACAGTACCCTTTACAGACAACAGATAAGTGACAGGCTTGGCTTGGGCATATAGTGGAATGATCTCCAACACAGACAAGGCTCAGTCATCCCTCGATAAGCACAGAGGGGCAGAGAAGAGACATTAAGGCGGCTGACTGACTGAACACTGTCTGCCTTCAGGATGAGTCATCATAGCTGCTCTGTAAGGTCTGCATGAGTCAAATGAAACAGCAATGCACAGTTCCCATTCAGTCTCTATACGCTACCATCCTCTCGTCACATATGCGAAACTTGTGAAAACATTGGCCATGTGATGCAAATTGCTTCTTGGTTCATATGTGCATCAGCTGCCATTAATCTTGCAACTCATGCGTGCTTTAAACACAAAGCACAGTCGATTCAGATTTTATTATTCTAGTAATTATTTTGTGCATCATATCAGCAAATGGTGCTGATAAAAAATACAGTATATAATTATCCAGGAACACAATCATACCAAGTCAGTGCAGTTAGTGCAGAAAACTAGAGTCATACACCAGGCTGGAGCTTAAAATTGAATATTAGATATAGATAGTCATAGAAATTAGGTTTGTAGCAGGTAGTGAATCCCTGCTGAGTTAAAAGTTTACAATACAAGATAAATGCAGTGTTATGGGAAGCGGTGCAGCTTTTTTTCCTCAGTAGGTGATTTTCTGTTGAACATGCAAAGTGTAGCACTGGAAAGCAGGAGATATTTTACAGTATGTTACAAGCAGAGCAGCAGGAACAGGTTGGGGTGGAGCACTGTAGTAACAAATCCTAAAACTAAATCAAACACAAACAATATCTACCAAACTTTGTTTTGCCTTGAGCACAAACATGATCTACGTCGTCATACAAAAGATATTCTCTGGCGCAGAAAGAGCAAAGACGACAGTCTTGCACGATGGCAATGAATTTAAATTTGGTGTGAATCTATGTACAGTACACATGGCCACCATTGTCAATAACATTAAACAAAATGTTATTTGAGGTCTGAATTTCACGCATGTTAATATATTTTTCCCAAACACTGACCGGTATACGGATTCCGGACAGCTACCATGAGTTTTATTCAAAATATTTCCTTTTTTGATCATAAATAATAGCTACTTTGACCACAAGCAAACATGTGCTTGCTGCTCAAACAGACTTAGATTTACAGATATTTAAGTTGCTACCTTTTCTACATGTAGGAATACTGGTGAAAAGGGTCGTCTTATAACCACTGGCACAAGTCTGGTTAGAAACACATCACAGAGAATCCTCAAGCTGCCCGAAATGCCAAGGCACACACTGAGTCTTGAACATTACTCATCAGTAACGTTGTGTTTCTTAAGCATAAGCTACTACAACAACTACTACCGGAAACACACGTTCCACTAACGCTCTCACGTCTAGTTCTACATTGTAGTTCCCTCCATCAGTGTGACGTTCAGATCCGCTCTCAGCAACACAGTAGGCACAAAAAGGTGTGTGTCCTCACACACGGTATATGACTGATTGTATAGGATCACGTCAGTGTGACCCCTTCGATTCAATATTTAAAACCAAGGTGAATGACACAAAACCACACGTCCACGATCACACAGAAGAGGGTGGGAGTCATTAGCATTGCTAAACATCATAAAATAAATATTTCAATAAATACAACTGTACACAGCTTCTGGCTTTTTGCATTCACATATAGCACAGCGTAAATATTATTCCCTGCCTACAATCCATAAATGCAGAGGAGAGTGAGCCCCAGACCATAATATAATTAAGCTGGAATCAGCAATACTGATACGGCATCAGTATAATCGAAGTGCATTAATAGTGGGTGGGCGGTGGGGTTATCATATAGTGTGATGCACGAAGGCTTAAAGTTGAATAAACATGAAACAGATTTATTTATGTGCCCACTGGCTCAACTGACTATTGATTGTGTATTGTAATTCTTCCCGCACCTGGAAAGAAATTTGTTAATTTTGCTGCTACACTGTTTAGTCTAACAACATGTTAATGAATATAAACTGTGGCCCCAGACATGTCCATAACATTAGTTTGACAACATGTCATAAAGCGGCACTCCAACGAGTTTACACTCACACTGAGCGATTATTAATTATTATTAATGTGGGCATGGGAATAACAGGGAGTTGGCTGGAGTGGTTTGGAAGAAGTGAGGGTTTGCTGGGTGAAAGATATCTGGGCCTCTGCTGCCCAATGTTTGAAATCACACAGAACTCCCTCAACTCTATGAAAAGAAAAACCTAACCCTAAAATCACAGGACACTGTAATGAAAATGAAGGAGGCCGTGTAGGGCTCAGACCGACAAACAAGGAAGCCAGATGTTTTTATTATAGACTCAGGGTTTTATCCTGACTGATGTATCATATCATCAGGTACCGTTTCATCCCTGTAGTCTTCCCATCCACTGTGGTGCCTGGAAACTCTGGTGGGCAACTATCTGCTCAGTTTGCTTGAGCACTTGCCGTCTCGGCTGCATCCTTTTCCTCTGGACAGGTGGAAGGGAGCCGTGCGGGCCTGTCGGCTGCAGCAAGTCTCTTGATAGTGGGGATAGAAGCGGCGGGGAGGCGGCGACCCAGAAAAGCTGGGAGGCGAGCGGCTACGGCCAAGGCAGCCCACTCCTCCTCCGCCACGGTGCTCGTGGCGAGAGGGTGAGGAGCTGACAGAGCGCTGCAGGGACGAGGAGCTGCGCGGGGAGGCGCTAGAGCTGCGGTGATGGTGCGGCGAGCTCGTCAGGCTGCAGATGCCCATCCTGGAGCCCCCGTGCTGGGCCGAGGATCGGTGGTGAAGGGGGGAACCGCGGGAACCATGCATCAGCTGAGCAAGGCATGACAGGAGGTCTGAGTCACTGGTGCTGCCAGCTCGGATGCGGTAACGCCTAAGCCTAAGTGGGCACACAAGCAGGGCAGGATATGAAGAATAGTCAAGTCAGAACATAGTGATAAATATATCTGTGTAATGTAATAAATATATCTGTGCACAAATTCTTGAATTAAAAATGTGTCAAAAACATCTACAAGCAGCTCTGAAGTTTCTCAATTATCTTATGTTTATAAAGTCTTCATGCCAAGCAGAAGCATGAAAGCGTGGATGCACATCAGCAAATTACCTGCCCTCCACTGTGGGGCGGCATGGTGGCTTTCCAGGGGGTGGTCGTGGCATAAATTGGGCAGCTAGCTGCTCAGCGGAGGAGGCTGAATGAACAGGACGAGGGATCTTGCTCTTGCGGGACAGAGGGCTGGAGGAGGACGACAGAGATGGAGCATCATCTCCCTGACGGTCGGAACGGGAGCCCATGAGAGAGTCCTCATCCTGGGAGCGGTCAGAGGCTGAGGACAGCGGGTCCCTAGCTAGGGAAGCTACCATGTGGCCTCGCCTGTCAGACAGGGATGGCGAGGCAGTGGGAGAGGGGACAGGACCCTGGTGGCTGGCTTTCTTCTGCAAGAGTTTCTCCTTGGCAGACCCAGGAGGCGGGAGCTCCAGGAGACTGGAGGGTTCCAGCACGGGGATACGACTTTGCCTGCGGCTGGGGTCCTTGCGAGGTGCAGCCTGGGAGAAGGGGACCGGGCCACTAGTCTGACCTGGAGCCTGGTTCACGTCTCCATTCACCTCTTCTTTTGGACGAGGCTCTATTGCACAGGGAGTAGGGGCAGAATCATTCACAGGGTCTTTCAGCTTGTTGAAAGTTTCACCAGTTAAATCCCTTTGGCCGTTAACAGGGGGAGAAAAGTGGCCCTTGGCAAAAACAGGACTGCGTGGGGAGCGAGGAGATCGTGGAGAGGAAGGCGAACAAGGAGGTGGCGAGCGCGGCGAACGGGGAGAGCGCGGGGAGGACACGCGGCTTGGCACAGGGCTTGGAGCTTTGGTGTGGTTGTCGCCATTGACCAGCATCTCAGGCAGAGGGTCTGTGGGTGTCCCCGCATGGTTGGGCGCATTGTCTTGAGGCGAGCTGTTGTCCACAATGTGCTCCTGGACCTGCTGAGTCTCAGCATCAGCGTCACCGCGCCTCTCCAGCAGGAGGCACTGTGGAACACTGTCTGATCCTGACTGGGAGGACAGCCCAGAGGGGCGCTGAGCGGTCAGCTGGAAGGGAGGGGAAGGTGAAGACATGGGAGAGAAAAAACACAGGGTGTTATTTAAAAAATAAAACACAGCAAAAGTGGGAAAATATTCTCATTGTCAAAGGCCTGTTGCTGATAGACTACAACATGTTGAGTTGTGCTGTAGTTCTGTAGCAAGAGCCGGATGAAGATGTATGAAAAAAAGAGGAATTTTATAATATGGTGATTAGTTTGTCAACAGCATGCAATACCATAGCTACCATTATCAGACCGAAACACACAAGTGCTATGGCAGTGTCAAGCTGTGAGTACTAAACCCGCAAGTAGGACAGGAAACGTTCACGCAACTTCGCAGGGGGCTTCAGCGAAGAGAGGGTGAGGAACAAATACAGGGAGAGAGAGAGAAAGAGAAAGATAGAGAGGACAAAGACGATCTGAAACAAAAGAGATCATGCAAGCGGTAGTCATGACTCGACATTCCAAACACACATGCCATAGTCAGACAAACACACACCCCTATTCAGATCACAAGAACACATGTCCACACACAAGGACACATTTGACCCATGCTGCCTGGCCTGCACAATGCCCTTCGTGGTTTCTGGAGAGAGCTGCCTGACACAGTACGACACAATAAGCAAGCCAACTGAGAACGGAAGCCAAAACGAGCAACTTAAACTAAAGAAAAAAAAGGAAAAGATGTTCAAAGCCAGTGATTTGCTACAGAAGGAGAAGAATCTGTATGGACTGTGGACTGTGTTTTATGGGACTGTGATGGGCTCATCACCTGCTGAAGCTGGGCACGGGTGATGCGTATAACAGAGGGAAACTTGGTGTTGGCAGCACCCGCTGGGATGGCCGGCAGTTTCCTGCGACAGGGCGAGCGGGTGCCAGGGGCAGGGTTTGGAGGTAGTGGAAGGGAGGCGTGGCAGGAGGAGCAAGAGGAGGGGCGTTCCTGCTGCTGCTGGTCGGCAGACTGGCTGCGCCTGATGCCCGCCGGCCGGCGCTGGTGCAGTGGGTCCGACAGGGTGGTCAGGAGGGTGTGAGGGCTGGGAGAGCGCAGAGGGATGGGGCTGGACGTCCGGGCCACAACTTCCTCAGGCAAGGACGGAGGGGAGGTGGGGAACTAAGAGAGGGGAGGAAGGAGGTGGAAAGAGGAGCGGTGGTGAGATTGGTGAGGGAGGGAGACAATGGAGGAAGGATGGTGGGAGTGCTGTGAGGCAGGACAGGCAGGTTGCACCAATGGGGAGCAGGACGTGGAGCTGTTTTTATTATGTAAAGTGAAGGGAGGAACATGACGTTATTTTGGAGTTGATCTTAGCCTACGGTAGAAAAGGTAGAAAGGAAGGTAGTTCTCTTTATTTCAAGACAGTGGTTTGGGACAGTTCTTTCTCTGGCGGTAAATAAAGCATCCTCCACACTTCGAGTAAAACTGCTTTAAACTGAACTTTGGAACGGGAAGAAGAATTTGGGATTTGGCTCATTGGGCTGGTGAGAGGTTATGAGAAGGAAAGGAGCAAGAACGTAATTTAACTAAGCAAACCAAACCAAAGATTTGGAACGAATAACTAAAACGAAGTAAATCAAACCAACCAACAATATTGTAAATGTCTGCAATTAAGAAAGAAAGCGTAGGCATGGCAGCAAATCAAAGAGCATCATAAAGCCATAAGCTCTCTTCGTCCGCATGCTGCGATGTGAATAATGTTCTGCAGCAGAGTTATGAATAGCTCACACTAACGTATATACAGTACACAAGTGAAGAGGCGAGCAAACATAAAGCAGTAACATTTAGCTTTAATCTAAGCAAGATGCAGTTGGTGAACTCTTGTGTGATTTTAGCATTTAGTTCTAGAGCTAGAACTCTGACTCTGTGCAGCTTTTTAACACCGTAAAAACGCTGACTACAGTCAGTATCATGTATGCCAGGTTGTGAGACAACCTTCAAATGAAGGGACTTACCTGAGTGAGAACTCCCTCAGCCAGAGCTTCAGCAGGGCTGGTTGGAGTGATAGGAGCCAGAGCCCCCACAGGACCCACACTAAGCTCCAGTTTGTCAACTCTTGCACTTCCCTTGGAGGAAGCCATGCTTTCCTGTTTGGTTTTGCCAGAGCTAGGGCTTGGGCTGCCCTTTTCCCATCCAGGCGACTGTTCCTCTAGCTGGAGCACCTCTGGCTCCTCGTCCTCCTCTGAGGGGCTTGTCGTAACTTTGTTCCCTGGTGAACCGCTGGGCCGCTCCACCATTACCCACTCCCTTAAGTCGATGTCCTGCCTCCCGGAGCTCAGATTGAGGGCCACAAAGCCCCCGCTGCTTGCTGCCCCCTCTCCCTGCTCCTGAGAGCCAGGTGACGCAGGTTTAGGAGAGCCACCACCTGAAAGGAACTCTTCATCATAGTGCCAGACCCTGTCGGGACGCTGCCCAGCAGGTATGGCTTGACCCTGAGTAACTGAGATGATCGCTGCTCCGTTCTCCTGATGCTGGATGCCAGATTGTTGCTTCGTTGAGCTAACAAGCACAAGAAAGATTAATCAACACCTTATTCTGTTCTAAGGAATAGTTAGACAGAAAACAGATGGTAGATTGTTAGAAAGATTGGACCACAGTATTTTATAGACCTACCAGGTCTCAAGGAAGCGCTCTGGACTGGGCTTGGATTCAAGGCCAAGCCTCCTCTCCAGCTCGAAGCTGTGGATGTTGCGAAGCTTCCTAAGCAGGGGGCCATCCCGGTCTGAAGCCATCACCTCAGAGTGCAGTTTGACTGGGGAACCCAAACTTGGCCCAGCATATGGGCTCTGGTGTCCTTGGTTACCCTGGTTGTTGCTGTGTTCCTCCTCTGTCCCTGCCTGTGAGAACCAGGTTGTATCACTTACACCTTCAGCTGAGGTGTATGCTCTTTAAACTGATGACACTGCTGAAAGCCTACCTTCCAGACTGCTGTCCTGATGCGGTTCCGGTTGCGATCCAGCTCCTCCCAGACATCAGCCTCCTGATTGCGGTGTAGATGGAGGGGAGAGCCCGGCAGTCGCTCAGGTACGGGGTTGTTCTCCACATCGCTGAGCTGTTCATCCTGCAGAACCTCATCTGTGTTTTCCCTCATCAGGTCTCCAGGGATGAGCGACGCATTCGCCATGCTGGGAGAATAAATGAAACCCACTGAGTCATTTTCAACAACACATCTGATACGGACTCGGCCCCGAGCATGCTGACTGAAGTCAAACCTACCCCATATGTGCTGGGGTGAGGCGAGTGTGATGCTGGGGTGTTGTGACGCTGGCACTGATTGTCAAAGTGCCATCTGTGCCGGTCCGCTCCCAGTCGTAAGGGTCATTCTCCACAACATTATACGTTTTCATGCTGTTGTCAAACACTGACATCAGCAGCTGTAACAACAAGAAGAATGCATGTCACATTTCAAACAGGTACATTTACAGGTTTTAGCAGAAATCGTTTACTCCTGCTGTACACGTCACTTCATGTAGTAAGAAAACTCACAGTATTCACTTAAGCCACATTACCTGGTAGTCAGGCTTGGTGAAATAGTCAAGATTAGAGATGTGTTCCAAAAATACTCCAAACTCTGCCGGCAGATGTTTGAGCATCAGGCGATGGTCATAAGTCTCCTTCAGCTTCCCCACATGTTCCTGGTAATAAACCACCCACAGACACACTTATAGCCAGCTGGAGAATCATTTAGTTTGCAGGAAGGACAACAACTATTGGACGTCCTTACTTTGTCCTTGATCTTCCTCCATGGCAACTGACCGACCAGAAACTCTACCAGCATGTAGAAGAGAGACCAGAGGTCATCGTGACGACCCATCTCCTGTAGAGCAGGAGCCAGGTTTGAGTTAACTTGCATACATGTGTTCGATCTAACCAGCTTTCTTACATGGTAGACAAGTACTACCTTATTCTTGTGTGCATTAACAGATGCATAGCGGACTGTTCCCCTGAACCCTGCCACCGGACGAGGCTGAAACACAACAGCAGATGTATGACTTTAAGCTTTTAGTATTGTTTGAACAGCTTTCTTGTCATCCCATCAAAACAAGGCAAGTTTAAGTCAACTCTAAAACAATTGGCAACGGAAGGCGGAACTTACAGGTCGGACCTCCAGGCAAGAGTTGGTGAACTGCCGAGCTAATCCAAAGTCCAGCATGTAGCAGGTACGACACGTACTAGGGAAGCGACCCATGGCGAAATTGGACTGAAGCAGAGACAATGAGGTGAGAAGACAAATGTAAAAAAATCGTTAGGTTGTAGGTATAATAGCAATAAAAGTTTATTTACACTCATTCAGCCTAGTGGTAATAAATGTGCTCCTATGGCGGAATATGCTAATATGATGCAACGGCTCAGAAGAGAAAACAGATAATATTTACATTGTGCTATATTTCAGCTAATGAGCCACCATACTGACCCAAACAATACCGAGTCAGCATCATTACCAGCAGTTGATAATAAAAAGGGCAAGGACCACACCTACTACCCAGCAATAGTAAGTAATAAAGAAGAAAAGTCCCCTGTTGCATCTGTGACTCACCGGTTTAATGTCACGGTGCAGGAAGCCGACCGAGTGGATGCTCTCTATGGCTTCCAGGATCTGGCGACCGAGACGCAGGGTGGTGCTGATGCTGAAGGTTCCTCTGGTCATACTCCTCCTCAAATCAGCCAGGTTACGACCCTGAGAGACCACATACGAGCTGACTCAGTCCAAAGGTCTAAATCAAACTACTTTAAATATGCTGCGTTTACTCACCCAAACAACTGGGTTATTAACATGTATTTATAGTAGTAGCTAAAGTAAACATAAGCAGCCTTAGCTGTATATATATATATATATATATATATATATATATGTATATATATATATATAGTATAGCTGTGGAGCGTTTAATGCTTAAAATGTCTTCTGGTGACGTTTGTAACCTTCTGCATTTGGACGCACCTGCAGCTCCATTACCACGTAGTTAAAGCGGTCGTTACGGCCACATCCCACAAAGCGACACACATGGTCTTTACCTAGGAAATAGAGGACAACAACAGAGTTTCAGTGGCACAGATGAGGTCACATCACAGCCGCCCGACGTCATCATGATGTATGTGTACATTTCTTTTCGTGACCCTGCTGCTGATTTATAGGCTCTACTGTATAATACTACACATGAAGGCGCTGTGGTCTGGTGTGTTTGTGCACGTGATGTGCGTGTGCGCTGTGTTCTCGAAGGACACTGCTACAATGCCAAGCTGGCTGAGGCCACACCCCAAAGCCCTTCACAATGCAGCGAATCCAAACAGGGTTACATGCACAACAATCAATTCATCCAAATCAAACAGCTCAGATTAGATTTCTTATGCGACTATGGGTCGATGTTTGCTCTTTACAGATGGGCAGGTCAGAGATGTTCGGGGGCTGGGCCCATCTCGCGTTACCTGCTGGTTCCCACAAGACGCAACAGAACCACGATGTCCCTGGCTGCAGCCATTAGACAGCAAACATGATCCCAGTGTCATCAACTCCTGCACCCACCACCACCACCACCCCTCTGAACGACGCTAATGGACAGAGGAGCCCTGCCCACAGCTTTTCCTCTCTAAGAAAAAAAGCCCTAGTGGCTAAAAGGAAGCGTAAAAAAAGAAATAACTCAGTGAAGCTAAAAAAATCCCCCTGAAGGATCCTCCCTCGTGTTCATGTGCTTCTTCTGCTGTGACTGTCCGAGCACAAAAACAAACTTTTACATTAAAACTTCCAGCACTTCGCAAGACAAAATGTGGAATAAAAGCTGATTTGTGTGCTGCTCCTGCTGAATGACTGCTTTGCGCTGCAGACACCTTGGGCTAAACTGTGCTTTCAGATGAGTCAGGCGATCTACAGTATACCTGGTCTCAGAGGAAGCAGTGATGATGCAGGCCGGCTATGTCTGCATTTTCTACTAACGCAACATTTCCCGAACTCACCTGCTTCTTATATTGCTGCTGCATAATATTCTTATCAATCCAAGATGATGTACTGATATAAACATCTTACTTCTCAGCAATCTGTGTTCCTGCCAAGAATGCTAATGACACCGTATCCTCTCATGGGCCAACTCAATAGGTCACAGTGCCAGGGAGGACCAGTCAATTCCAGAAATGTAACCAAATCCACAGAATCCATTCCCCTCACCCTGGAGCTTCTTGAGCACAGCGACCTCCATCTTGAGCACTTGTTTGGGCTGTTGAGCTGATTCCACCTTCAGCGCCACGCTGACTCTTGTCAGCAGGTCCACCGCCTCGTAGATTTCCCCGAACCCACCACCCCCAATCTTTTTCACCTAAGACGATGATAAAACAGACTTAGAATTATTACTTTTACAGATTATAATTGATTTCTTGATTACCTATGTACAAATTAGTGTCGTGACAAGGTCATACAACATGTAAACAATCCTTTACTCCTGCAGAAAATGAAACAAAAAGACAGAATATCCTGCCTCATTAATAAATGTTACACAAAATTCTAATTATGAATTTACATTTTAATCAAATCAGTAGCAAAGCAATAAAATATTTCTTAGATATTTACATTTAGCCATGATGTTCATCTTCGTGTGAATTTGAAATCAGACACACTGAGCTCTTGTCATCTTTTACTGTTTCAAGTTTTTCCCAAAAGTTCCACCTGCTCACTCTCACCGCTCAGCACTGCTGTAGCTTTAATTTCCCCTAAGCTCCCATGTGTCCTTCACTGTCCTCCATGCCCACGCAGCGGCCTGCGTCACACTAGGAGATAAAGTCGTGGGATTAGCTGCAGCATTGTTATGCAATCCAGCTCCTTAAAAGACGGGAAGCGGCACAAGGCTGCCATTTAGGAATAACCACCCAGGCCAGCATGGAGAGGTGCGGGTCCGCTGGGATCACTGATGCTACCGCCACAAATAGAATTACATGCTATTCCAGGATTTGCAGTAGCACCACTTGGTCAGACATGACCCCAAACTGTCCAAGTCGCAGGTGATACAGTTAAAAGCATTGTGTGATGAACAAAGTGTTATTGTCTCTGGGATCGAGGCAGAGACAGCGCTGGACAGACACGCTGGCCATTGTCAGCGAGGTTAACACATCACTCACCACTTTCCATCGTTCCTTGACCAGAGAGAGGACACTTAGGATGTCAGCTTGCTCCACTCCCCCGCTCATCCCGTCTGTGGACCAAGGTCGCTGTCCTCACTGCTTCCCCTCAGACTGCACTGAGCATTTGGGCCTTGACAAGGAGAATGCTGCAGAAGTCTAAGAGAGACACAGCAATGTTAGAAACTGATGAAGAAATGTGCGTAAAATACATTCAGAACATGGCAACCTGTCTGAACTGCATGTGGAAGTTTGAAAGTCTCCCCATCAGTGGGGCCGAGTTAAAGCCCTGGATTAATGGCTGCAACTTTCTGATACTTGACCATCACTGCAGCTGCCACACCTGCTGCCAGCAGCTGTCTCCCGGCAAACCCAGACACCCGGCACGTTAAACGCTCCATCCGAGTATCAGTTTCCACAGTTGTTTATCTTGTGTGTGCGACTGTCATGAAGCCGATGTTGTAAATTAGGTACAAAAACACTCATCAGCCATTCTGGATTTTTAAATTATACATTCTATGTAATAATACACATTGTTATTACTTTTAACATGTGAGTTACACAAGAAGCCATCAAAGGTTTAAATAATTTAAAAGAATTTTTGTTTTTTTCATTATGAGTTAATCTGCTATTTCTCTTCATGCTTAGATTTCATTCCCATGAAGTCACAAGAAGCAAACAAAATACCTGCCATAAAATGAAGAGTGCTGAAATATTTGAATTTAACTAAACTTTTTGAAGACAAAGATATTCTGGTTCCAAGAAGACCTACAAGTGAACAATTTGACAAACTGACTGATCCAAATTATGACTGTCAAATATAAAATTGTTCTGTTTAAAACAATTTCACCTCTACTGCAATCATGCATGTTCATCATTAGTTATGTGCAGAATGGCTTCAAAAGCGAAACTGACAATTCCTGCTGGAGGATAAACACAACCTGGCAACAAAAATGCTGTTATGGATGGTTTGATACTGATTTAGAAAGAATTACAAATTACAACATTAATTTCTATCAGTGTTTAATTGTGTCACATAGCTAAACCCGGAGGTTCCTCTCAAAGAGTTGTTTCTATAATCCTGTGTTACACAAAAACCGAGTCATAAACAAGAATTCCTCAGGAGACGCTGCTAACTTCCTTTAGTGTGGCTTCAAACGCTCAGAGCAAACCCGGCTTCGATTCATCATTCAGACAGGGAGCTACAGTTATATAACCAGCCTTCAAAACGCTATTTGGTTACAGGGCATGATCCCAGCATCAAGGGGGCGAATAAACCCATGATGCACTCAGACGAGATCGAGAGACTGGAGAGAAGAGGCGCATGGTGACACTAGACAACAGTGAAGAGACGAGCATGAAACGTGAGACGGTTCAGACTCGGGGTGAAGTGGCACAGGTGACACAACTGGACGTTTTCTTTGTTCCCGCACTAAAACATATGCTTTCCTCTGTCACATGAAAACGTGAGACAACACAGAAACACTCCGTCGGGTCCGGGAAGAAACACGCTGTACTCAACACTTTTACCCTCTGGAGGGATGTAAACACTGTGGTTAAATAACTTCTGATCTGTCAGGCTCAAGGTCACTGTTGTGTTCTGGTGACGCTTCTCTGCCACATCTGAGCTCGAGACTCTGAGCAGAGCAGGAGGAGAAAGTAATTAGTTCAAAATCCATCAGGGGAGTGATGAGAAAGGCGTTGGAGCTAAAAGTCCAGAGTCTGAGCTGTCGTTAACAGTGGGAAACAAACTGGACTTCTGCACTTTTTCAGCACACGCACATTCGAACTTAAGCTCATAGACACACACACACACAACTCGGTTACACACCTGTGCACAAGCATGGCTGCCTCACATTGCGACTATTCCTCCCTCCTCCTACCTACACACATCAACATCAATGAAGAGCCGAAGAAAAACAGCCCCAACCGGAGCTGAGATGAACCAAAAACATTCAATTAACAAAAGACACCCAGCTCCCGTCTCATCATGAATCACGCTACCTGACCCACATCTCCATGGAGACGATGGTGCAGTGACTGCAGTGCATGGTCGCCTCAGCCCGTTGTTTGGTCTGCCAGAAGCTGCAGGTATACGGCTTTAGACAGCATCCTGCAGGGAGCGACCCCCTGAATACATGGAAAACTGAGCCTAAAAGACCCCGTGCCTGCAAAAAACGCAGGGAACTGAGCAAATGAAACACACAAGACGAATGAGGCCTGGTCCAGCAGCAGGGGAGGGAGACTTCCCCAGCTACTGGATGAAATTCTGTGTCTGCTCTCACATCTGGAGAGCAGCCAGCGTGGGGAGGTTCTCCAGGCAGGAAAATCCATCCATACTGGGATAAATCTAGCAAAGCTCCCACGGCAGAATGGCCCATATGAAGGACGCGTGCGTCGATTTCTATCCTTACCATCAAGTCGTCCATTGTAAGTAATTCGAACGCGACAAGACAAACAAATACCTCGAATGTCAAAACGCCGCACCGGTCAAAGCGCCAGCCCGCCGCCTGCGCTGCCTGCAGGGGACTGGCTCGCTGCGCCGTGGAGCCGTTGCACAGCGAGTCGGTTGCCACAGCAGATTGACTCAGGCGCGTCCACGGGCCACGCAGGCTCATCCCGCTATGCTACGCTGTCACCACGCAGGAGGATGAGCGCAACGAGCCAATGGCAGCGGCGACGCGGCCTCCGGCGTCTGGATCCTTACCTCGGCTCTTTGCAGCCAATCCTTGATCCGAACACGAGCCGGGTGTGGTTACAAGACGTCCTCTGCGTTTGGAGGCGGCGGGGACGACATGGTGCGGAATCCCACAGCGAGCGAGGCGCCCATAGGAAGCGGCAGAAGCGGCTGCTGTTGGCGACGAGAGATAAACAAGCGGGGGGATATGTCTGCGTCCGGTCTTCGCGTTTCTCCTTCTGCCTGTCACCTCAGCATCTCTGTCGGTCGCTGCGGATCCGTGACGTGACGACTTTGTGACGATCGTCAGCCTTCCTGCGCGCGCGGCCCCGATTCAATCGCCCCTCGCAACAGCTCGGGCGCGCGCGGCGGAGTCTTTTAAAGCTCGTTCGCGGCCTCGCCGTGTTGCCAGATTGGACAATTTCCCAAGATTTGGTGAACAACTTTATTTAGTTTGGTCACCGTCTTACACAGGCTGTATTTGCACGTATGTGAATGATTTAAACAAGCTGTAAGCTGCAAATGGTTACGACCCAAAGACCTTTGTGGTCTGGAAAAGCACATTTGGTAAAGACGAAGCCAGTTTCAACAACTTTATGAACTGCCAGGTGCTCAATCTATAATAATCTATTCATTAGTTCATCATAGTTCTATTGACAGTCTGCAAAAGAAGAAGTAGCTAGGCTAAACCTATGAAGTACACAACAAACCTGTCAAGTACACAACAAAAGAAAAGAAAGAAAAACCATGTTGCTGACTCACAAGTTCTAATGCCCTGTAAATTATGGCATGGGGCTGAAACAACATGTACATCATCTCCTTTAATTACAGTAAAGCAATATGAAAATAGAAATAGCAAACTCCAGTGTCGCATTAGAATACTTAATTACTGTTACCACTGATTTGACACATCCACATAGTCTTCCTATATGAATAACACGATGCAGTTATCACATGACTTTGGACTCCTTGTTGACATACAAATCTGGCAACACAAGCAGTCGTTGCGGTACTCAGACAAAACAGAAAACATTTATCATCTATTACAGTGGTTTTACATTTAGTGCAGCGAAGGTATAGAAAGTTCAGCTGTGCAGTTAGTTTTTATAACCTGTTCACCTCTACAGTGCCTGAGAATAGAGTGATTTGAGTGTTTTGTTTGGAATGCGGCCACACACACACACACACACACACACACACACACACACACACACTATACTTGCCAGTACATCCACTGAGGGGCGGCATAAAGTAAAAACCGTGTTTGTTTTACTTTATGTATTATTTAACTTTTAATTGTTTTGTAAGTTTGTTTGGTTATTAACAGAAAAACCTTGGACAATGTCGTAACATGTACTTTCTTTCATTAATAATCGTTATTTTGTTCAGCTGCTGTTGGAAATGTCAATGAGACTAAAATAAACTGCAATATTACTAAAAATTCTGAATCTGAAAAATAACTCAATGAAACCTTTGCAATTCTCGCTTCACGGTTTCGTTATTCTTGAAGTTTCTCGCGATATCGAGCGCAGGAGGCTTGCGGCCCATTGCAACACTCGGAAACAGGGTCAGAGTGGAAGCTCTGTCTGCACGCATCTCATGGTGACGTCTCCCTTCCCGACCGGTAGCACTGTTGGAATCTGCTAGCTAGCCGCTAGCTAGCCGCTAGCTCACCCGCCGAGCCGCCCCCTGCGCCTGTTCTGAGCGGATCCGTGAATGAACCTGACAGTCCGATGCTACTCCCGTGGCCGCGATGGCAGCGACACAAACGGTCTGAGTCTTAGCTCGTAGCCATGTAGCTTAGTAGTCCACCATATCTGTAGTTAATGTCAGTGCGAGTCGTGCCCTTAGCAGTTTCATCAGTAGCTAGCCTTTTTTCTGTCCGGGACAGACGGCGGCAGCTAGCCCCCTCTCTCGCCACCTCAGGAGGATGCTGAAGCTGTTCGGTGCTCTGGTAATCCTCGGACTGGCCCTGGCGTGCATCACCTCCTGGGTGCTGGACAGCTATGACACGGCTTGGCACCCTAAACGGAGCCTTCAGCACCGGACTGGCGGCGAAGGAGATGAACCTCAGAGGGCTTCTCCACCATTTCCCGGCGGGGAACTGGATAACATATTCTGGTTTATACAGGTGAGCTCCGAGGCAGTGTTGGCTAGGTTTGTTTGGACTTGCAAGCCATCTGGATGAGGTGAAAACATGATGTCGGAACCAGTATTTCTACCAGTGTTTTAGGCTGGTTCACCCACTGAACCCTCTGAATTGACTGACTGAAAGGGGTCACTGACCACAGAAGTGTGTTATTGTCAGGTAAAAACGTGGTTCAGCAACATAGTAAGCTGGAGTCAGACTTGGCACCTTTTATGTTTAACAGCTCACTGGTCGCTTATTTTTAAATTGTACACATCCAGATCTAACATCATTTACAGTCTTGTTCTTTATGCCTGGGTCTGCTTTGTTGAACTCATTCCAGGTGTCTGACATTCACATCAGCCGATTCCATGACCCAAGACGCATACCAGATTTTGAGAAATTCTGCACCAACACCATCGATGTGATCAGGCCAGCTCTAGTGCTTGCAACAGGTACACTCATTTTCTTTACACAGGCCAGTGGCCCTCATGTCAGTGTACCAGAAAAAGATGGCAGTTAAATCATGAATAAGAAGTGATTCCTTGAAGTGCTTCATGCAAGCCAGAAGGCTTCTCACGTGTCCTTTTTCCACTGCACAGGGGATCTGACAGATGCGAAAACAGAGAGTAAAGTGGGTTCGCTCCAGCATGAGGTGGAGTGGCAGGCCTACCACAACATCCTGAAGAAGTCACGCGTGATGGAGCGTACACGGTGGATAGACATCCGTGGAAATCACGGTGATTAGCCACAGCACTTTGTTAACTTAATGTCCTCTCATAACTTACCAGCGAAGTGATAAATGATAGAGTAGGGAAAGTGCTTTTCAGAAGAATCCATTAACTGTGGTGCACTTTAGCATCACACAGGAAGTCGTCCTACCTCCTCCATACTGCTTTACTGTCTGTTATTGGATCGCAAGCTCTTAGATGTGAAACAAGATATTCTCTGATAGTAAATGTCCAAATGTTATGTTTATATTTCATCTGCTTCTTGGCTCACAGTCACCTGATTGATTGTGTGATGTGCTTTCTGTCAGTGTTAGACGTTTCGGCCTTGAACGTGAAAGTAATCAATTAGAAAAATCCTCTCACAATTTAAATTCTTTTAACAGATGCCTTCAACATTATGTCGTTGGACAGCGTCAACAATTATTACAGGTCAGTATGAAACCATCAACTCCACTGTAAACTGTTCCTGATACAGCCATTGCGAGCTTAGTCCAGCTTCCAGTGTGAAGGCAATCTGAGTACATTGTGACTTTAATGCCTCTTAAACGTGACTAGTTGCAGACCATTTGATAAGAATCCAAGCTGTCTGATGTTTTTGTGGCCCAAAATAGTAGCAGAATCTACACACACATTATGATTTATGTGACATTGACATTATTCCTCTGCGAGACAGTCTGTCTCCCGCCAACCTGGCTAATTTATTTATTTAAACTGCATTGAATCATCTTGTGTCTCTATTAGGATAGCTGCTGGCTTCATTGCACATTTTGTGGGTGTCTTGTTGCTCATGTTGCTTTTTCTCTGTTGTTTTTAAGGAAATACTCAGCTAATCAGAAAATAGGTTCTTTCCACTACGTCCACAAAACTCCCTTTGGAAACTACTCCTTTGTCTGTGCGGATGCCACCCTGACTCCAGGACCCAAGAGACCGTATAACTTCTTTGGTATTCTCAACCAGGTAACACATATTAAGATACATGTAACATACAACATTACAGCATCTGGTTGTACTCATGCTGGACACTATTAAATGGTAAATGGAATGAAGTAAATTTTTTAAGTCTGTAAAAAAAAAAAAACAACAACCAAAATATCTTGTCCGTTACAGACTCAGATGGACCTTCTGGACACGTTCAGAGCCGAGAGTCTGAAAAGCAACCAGTCCATCTGGTTTGGCCACTATACAACCTCCACTGTTGTTTCCCCTTTTCCAGGACTTCGGGAGCTAATGAGGTAAGAAACACCTGGATGTTTAACCAGTTTCACTAGATGGATGGGGAACATGCACCATTCAGTCACTGTACAGACAGTCAGCTGTCTGCTTCCTTTTACTTGCTAGTAGCATGTGATGGTTCTTCTTCCTCATTTTGCTTTTCTAGGATTTCAGTTATTGCTGACATTAGGACAATTTGTACATATTCTGTTCTGTCTGTTCAGGTCTGCAGTTGCATATCTGTGTGGCCACCTGCACACATTGGGTGGCTTAATGCCTGTCCTTCACAGTCGTCATCCCCAAGGCCCCCTGGAGCTGGAGCTGGGTGACTGGATGGACAATCGCAGGTGTGCAACATAACACAACAAACTAATTCCGTTTTTCTCGTACTCTCTTTCTCCAGCCCCACATATATATGTGCACAGCTGTTCAATGCAGTCCTGTCACGTTGTTCTGCAGGTACAGGGTTCTGGCCTTTGACCATGACCTGCTGAGTTTCTCTGACCTGAAGTTTCAGCAGTGGCCTGCAGTGCTCATAACCAACCCCAAGGACGCACAGTACCAGCAGCCAGGAGTGGAGCCGTTAGGTCGGATACAGAAATCAACGCACATCAGGTTTGAGTTTGCCGAACATAAACCTGTTTGTGGCTCTATTTTCAGCGATAATGCTGTGATGTGTCCAATAAATGTCAGTGCTGTAATTCACTGTTGTAATATGTTCTGGGTAAATCCCAAACACTGCGTACTATACTATATACTATAATATTTCTTGTCTTCCTTCTCAATAGGGTCTTGGCCTTCTCAGAGGCTCCAATCACTGCAGTGCATGTTAGCATTGATGGGGAACCGCTGGGCAAAGCTCACTCTGCTGGAGGTCCTCTGTACGTTCTGCGTTGGGATTCATCTCTCTACCTCACTGGACTGCACACAATCAGAGTTAAAGTGGAGGTCAGTAGTTTGCTTTGTTTGTTTATCTTCCACCTAAAGTGGGGGTATTCTGACACTTTCATATATTTCACAGCTCTTTGTTAGGTTAGCAAGTTTGGCTTTTAAAACTCTGCCCTCTCGCGTTCTTCGTTCAGGACTCGGCAGGCAGGTCGACAGCCTGGGAGCAGCACTTCACTGTGGAGGACAAACTGACTCCCAGCTTTGGCTTTGTGCAGTCATTCATCCTCCTGACTGACCATTACATCCTGGGCCGCGCGGCCTTCATCTTTATCACTCTGCTGAATATTGGTGTGCTGCTGGCCTTCCGGTTCCTGCGTGTTCCTTCTGGCAGAGGTGAGCTGCGGCTCTGAACGTGTCTTCATACTGTCAGACTGAGTGCAAGTATTACATACATTACATTTATCGTCATTTCTGTCACTACTTTGCAATGTAGCTGTAGTTATTTAAACAAGAGTTTTTTCTACAAGGCGATTTAATGGGAGCACTGTTGTCTCATGGCTTGACTTGGGTTGATCATTTTTCCCATATCATCTACAGGATTGCCCTCACAAGCATGTATGTCACTTCATCTCGTCAGTAAAATGGACACCTTCTACTACTCTCTGCTGCTTTTCAACCTGTGCACAGCCTTAGGTGGGTGAAGTGCTTTGCTTTTTAACTGGGTCTAAACATATTATAATTATTACAATGCAGAGTATATTTGATAACTGATCATAATAAGCTGTACTGCCTTCCCTTTTGTCCCTACAGGCCCGTGGTTTATAGGAGAACTGATAGACGGCCATAGTGGAGCCTGCTTCGCCTTTGGCGTGTTCATCGATGGACACTTCCTGGAGGGGAGCCTCACTTATGTTATTGGAGTTCTGCAAGTAAGAATATGTCAATTACATATTCAACTACAGCCCTTAACGTCATGTTTCCTCTCACTTGTTCACTTTTGTCTTTTGTCTTGAACTAATTCTTTACTTTTATTTTTGGCAGATTGTTCATTAAATCGATTAATCATAGTTGAACACTTCTGGCTTTACCTTTTCATTACAGTGGTCAGTACCCTGGGTGTGAGGACCCCACTGGGTCCTAAATTAAATCTGAAGGGGGAGTTGTTTTTATTCCTTGTAAAATCAGGTTCCCCCGATGAGCACAAGTCAAATTGGTGGTGAACCACTGGCTTATAAACACATGAATTAGTTTGTAACATGTAACTGGTCATATTTATCACTTTGCTGTATTTGTTTTTCCACAACTGCACTAATCACATTTAACTGCACTAATTTCCAGCTGCTGTTTTTCAACATGCCCCTCACCTCTTACCTCTGCTGGAGCCTCCACCACCGTTGCCGGGGCAACACCTTCCGATCCCACTTCCTGCGGCCGGGCTGCCGCTGGCGAACTCTGGCTGTTCACGTCTTCATGCTGTTGCTGCTCACTTGGCAGGTCCACTCCTGCTACTTTCTGCTGGAGACCTACGGGCCGATGGCCTTCATCCTGTCTCCTGTCCGCACGTGGGCGTTAGGGCTCGGTCTGCTATTGGTCTACCGCGCCTGGACAGGCCCTGTGCCTCTCATTCGCGACAGCAAAAGCGTGTCTCCCTCTTGACAGTAATTGCACTGTACCACCACTAATTTCCCTGGAGCCTGACTTACAGATATATTTTGCCGTCTTTTTTCCTCCATGGCATTCCTTTCGTTTGTTTCTGTTTTTCTTCCAAAGCCTCCCTTCACAGTACATCACCCACTCTCCCATTTATAGGTAGTATTGTTTACTATATGCATGTTATTGTGAAGCACCTGTGAGAACATTTCAGGCCATATTCATACTAATGTGTACAGTGTAAAGGAACATCTTCACTACATTATGGGTTAAAAAGGCTCTTTGAGCTAACTGACCACTAGTCTGAAGCAAAATATGCTGCAGTTGACAGTACACGGTGTATTCTGCTTTGGTGCAAGGTGGTCTATTTGTTTAAGCTTTAGCACTTTTTTTTGGAAGTGAGGCCTTTGCCAGATGCCACTTGACCACTGCCAAATAATGAGTAAGAAAGATGCCACCTTTTTTTTCCTCCATTTGATAATTATTTTTGGCCAAATGTGCCAAACAAACAACTGATGTGTCTAAACAAGATGCTTAATTTTATATAAGTCCTCTAATATCCTACTTTCCAGTGGCTGACAGGGCGAGGTAGGAACCGGGACACAGGTAATGCAACATAGACTCGTTTTCAAGTTTCAAAGGAAGGAAATGACAAATCAGGTTAAGTAGTTGATCTTTGTACCAGCTGTTAATTATTGTTTTTTAAGTCTGTTTTTGCCATTGCACACAACTGCCACTGAAAACTGACCAATATTTGCTTTGGAATATTCATATCAAAAGCGTCAAGCCCGTTTTCACTAAGAGACGGAAAACTGTCCGTATGCTCTTTGAGACACGATTACAGAAAGCAGCTGTGTGTTTCTCAGGAATGTGAGCACTTGAACAATAGGCTGGTCCCAGAAGTAGTTCAGGACAATGATTTTTGTACGCTGCAGTAGCTCAGTGAAGTGAAAAACATGTGAAACAATCTAGAGGTAAAAACAAAATGAATGTGTTTTAGATGATCATGAGCCAGTACTTTGCTGTTTTTATTCATTTATTCTGATTGTATTGTGTAATTTAGATTTTCTCCTCATGTATTCTATACTGGAAAAGGGCATTTTTACCTGCCTTGTGGTGACCGTGTTTAGAAACGTCCTGCACTGGAGATTACGTTGATGGCGTTGTGTGTCAAAGTTGTTTGTCTGTGTTGTTCAGGATGTTGACTCCTGTTTTGTGAAGTCTGTTTCTCTCTAGTCAAATATTTTTCTAGTCAGTAACAGCAGGTGCCTGGATGAAAACCACATTTATCGAGTCTTTTAATAGAAGCAATGTTCCAGCAGAATTTAAGCCTGATACTATTTCTTCAAGCCCGTCTTAATGTGAGTGCAGTATCACTGCACACTGCTGTAACAACACAGTTTAACACTAAAACACCAGTTAAACGCCACAAAAATTAAATTACATGCACTTTTGTTGGTAATGGTTTAACAACTTTGCTTCCTCTCTGCATAGATGTTTTTCCATTTGTACAGGTGCGAGTGTGTTGTCCTGGCAGAAAAACTGATTTAATGTATGGCCTCCTCTCTGGTCTCTAACCCATGATCTGTACCTCCCACAATCTGTCATGTGTCCACGGGGAGGCAGTGTTGGATGAATTTGATGGATGACTGAGCTTCACTTCCCAACTCACCTTTCTTCACCTACAAACTGTGAATAAGACAGTTTTTATACCTTTGTTTCATAGAAATCACTGAAATCATCTTAGATAATTTACTGACGCATCTTGTTGTGATTGTTCTTTACTGCTCACCATTTTGCCTGTTGACCAGAAAAACAGGCAACACTTCTATCGCCACCACTGGTACACTGCTGTTCACTTGACTTTCTCTGCATCCTCACCCACGTTCACTGAAATATATGAATGAAGACGACAATTTTACACCTGACATATTTTTCTCATTACAACTAAACTTGGAAGCAACCACAATTTTATTTTGTAAATGGTTTATAGTGCTGTGGAATAAAAGTGTTGATTATATTAAACCTTGTTTTGTGTTTGCCTTCACATCACTGTTACTGAAAGTTAAACGGGACTGAAGCCCTGCAGAAAATAAATCAGTGTCCCATTGATTATATTTTTCTCAAGAACACATTGTCATGGAACTTTTTTTTTTCCATTTACATCGTCTAATTAGTGAAATACGTTAGTAGAGTTTATAAACTTAATAGCAGTGAAAGGCAGCTGTTTGGTAATTTCCTCAAGGCGCCTGGTGAGCAAAGTAGGTGATTGTCTTCACTCTGATATTTTTATAATTTGCTTTCCAATGTTGCCTCCTCTCATCATTGAGCAAAATGCCTCTGGAAGAAAATTTAAAAAAATATACATTTTCAGCTTTTGCAATGTAAAACCAAAAACAGGTGGTGATGCTGGAATTAAAAGCGTTATACCTCCCATGTTCTCAATGCCATTCACCACAGTTTCCAGAACCTGTAGAATGGAAGGGGGGGGGGGGGGGGGGGGTCGCCATAAAATTATTCAAGCAGACGAACAAGGAAAGTGTTGCGCATTTTGCAAACAAACATGGGTGCCCACACAGTCAACCACACAATATCACCATTTCCTCTTTACCTTGATTTGACCTGATTTAACACACTGGCTGAGCTCACAGAGGGCAGCATCTGCTTTGCTCATGTAGCTAAGCACTGTAAATCGATCTCGGGTGATGCTTTTCATTTGCAGGGCTTCCTGCGTCTCCTTGCTTAACGGTGGGGGGTATGGCACATCCTTGTTGTACTGAGAGATCTGCCCACACAGGATCACATGGCTGTTGTTGTTCATCTGGAGCAAACAAGGAGACAAAGGTGACTGTGTCCGTTTGAGATGACAGGACACAAACCTTTCAGTGTTAGGGGAGAAAACAACAGATGAAACAAAAACAGGCACAACTCCAGCGGTACCTGTGCTATTACGGTATCACTAATGGCACCGCCGACGTTGTCAAAGTAAACATCGATGCCATCGGGGCAACAATCCTTGAGTCTTCCACAGACGTCCTCTTGCCGATAGTTGATAGCAGCAGAGAAGCCCAGATCTTCAACCAAAGCTTTGCACTTGTCTTCCGAACCACAAATTCCCACAACCCTCACACAACCATCGAGCCTTCCAATCTGTAGAAGAGAGCATGTTGAGACACAATCACATCTAACCCTGTTTTTTCCTGCAGCCTGATCTACTGTACAGTGCATCGATGTTGCGGTCAGTGGTTAGCTAGATTAGATTTGCTGCTCTGACTTTGGCTTCTGCAAAGCAATAGCTCTTTCTTCAAATTAAAACTTGTTTCACAACCAAACACGTCACTCCGGTTATTTAGTTGTGTTGTTGTGAACAGAACACAGTGTTTGAGCGTGTAAATGTGTAGAATCCTTTTGTATTGAACGTTGCTTGAGCGCATTTACCTGTCCAGCTATGCAGCCGCAGGCCCCAGCGGCTCCGCTCACCACCATCGTCTGCTTAGCCCCTCTGATGACGTGGCCTTTCTCTCTCACACCCAGCAGCGCAGTGAGACCCGTAAGACCAATGACACCCAAAAAGTAGGACAGTCGCCCGTCAGCCAACCGTGGATCCACCTGCAAGACAGTGACACCCTTTGCTTTTTTTTAAACTTTTCATTGTAATGCTGATTTCATTTACTAATAACAAGCCAGACCTTTTGTAGGACACCTCCTTCCATTACAGCGCGGGTCTGCCAAGGCCAGTTAAAGGACGTGACCACATCTCCTTCGGTTAAAGTGCTGCAGCGGCTGGACTCCACCACACCAACACCTCCACCATCCACACACTCAGACAGCTGCCATGGAGTCAGGTAGTCGGCACCGGTGTCTTCATTCATTCTGCATCGCTGTGAGAGACAACGAACACTTTCTGGACATGCCAAAGCATCTGCCACACAGATAGTTCAATTCATGATATAGCTTTAGTTGTCCAGCTGCAAATGTAAACTAAAAACTATGTTTGTCTGATTACCATGTAAGGGTCGACTGACAGGTAAAGCGTCCGAACAAGCACGTCCCCATCCTGCAGGTCAGGTGCTAAAGTCGCCTCCTCCACACGGAAATTGTCGGTACCTGGCGCCCCGTTGTTGCCTTCGAGTCAATATAATAAGTTTATTCGTGTAAACGATAGCCACGTGACTTTAACACGCTGCAACACAGGAGCAAGAAACGGGCAATGTTCTAATATAATATACTTTAGTAGCTTCTTCGCCTACCTGGTCGCGACTGGAGAACGACCCTCTGCACCTGCATCGTCGTGAACTACCCTTGAACTTCAAGAGCTTGAGTCGAAGGCCAAACCTGGCAACAACTGTCGGCGTTTAGATACACGGGGCTCCGCGTTTAAAGTCGTCTAATCCTGCAAACGTGACACGTTCCACCGCAAACCGAGCAAAATATTCACAAACCTGCGTCCAAATAACGTTTACGTGAGTGATTTGGCGTTAACGTCCATGCACGCCGTAGACACACTGTAAGAAGCAAGAGGATTCCCTGCTAACAACTTCCGCCTTCGCTTAAATCCCTTCAGCTGGCAGTCATTTTGCATCACAATAGCGCTTCAGTGACATATACATACAACACACATAACATAACACTTGGACGGTGAGGGCTCAGCGTAACGACATCAATATGTGAACCGCTAACCATATGACATACAAGAATACGACATCATTCCAGGAATTTAGCCAGCGTTTACTATCTTGTCAGTCGCTGGTTATTCTTCTTCTACGTGCAGCTACGCCGAAAGCGAAACGGAACGCGCCCTCATTAACCCATTTTATGATTCCAGCTCATCAACACCGCATCTACTGCACAGGTCCAGCTGGGAGTTGAACTACAGTTCCCATCGCCATCGACGGTGCCGATGCAGTCGGTCCGACTGGCATCAAAGACGATAAACGCGCGGAGATCTTCAGCGTCGGCTGTTGCTAGCAAGGCTAAAAGTGTTTTTCTGAGTGGAACTGGGAAGTGACGCGTTGCGGGGAAACGAGGAAAAAATAAGAAAGCGGATAATTTTATCTCTGAATCGACAGCTCGCCGCCAACTTTAGCTGCAGAAGGAACCCGACATGAAAGGGGAAATGAAAGTGTGCGTGTACCATGGAGGGACAGAGATTAATGTAAGTACAGTTGGGATGTCTGCGAATGGGGTCGTTGGCGGTTATTGTGCTGCAATTAGCGTCGTGGGTGTGTTTCAGGCCAGTAGCCGTGGTGTATGTCGTTAGTTTGCTTCAGCTGACCTGATCTGACCAATCTGTAAGATTCACGCTCACGGATGTCAAAATCCCGGAAAGTCCCCGGGGAAGACCCCCAGTGAGCTTCACAGCGCGGAGCCGCACATGTCCTGCAGCTCAGCTCATCGTCAGGTCTATTACATTAGTTGCACTTTTGAAACATTTGCCATAAAGATACTTTATAGAATCCTGATTTACAAAAGACAGGATTTAAGTAAAACTGTCAATACTGCACCTTGAATTGCTGCAAGCGTCCTGTATTGTGATTTTTATCATTTAATTCTCTGCTTTACATCCTCCTCTGCACAGTAATTTCAGATGTAGTAGTGGTCATGTGAATCGTATTTTTGCCTCTGTAGTGCAGTGGTGTATAAATAACAGAGTGTATAACGACCTGTTAATGTGTTGCACACCAGCATCAGTCTGAATGCTGAAACATATTCACTTTACACAGATTTTAATTTTAAAAAGCAGTGAATCCTCACATTTGTCCTTCTATTTGTCAGATTGGTTTTCTGCTTAATAACAAAATGATAGATTGGCCTAGAGTCAGCAAAAGGGATGTGGAACACAGGTCCCAGTGCAGTGACAGCGTTGCCAGATGTAGATGCGTCAGTCTGACTCGGCTTCTTGTCGAGTCTTCATTCATCTGTAAATGTTTTCAGGCTTTACACGGTGCAGCTCCTAACAGTCTGACTGGTGCAGGCTCAGCTATATCAGATGCTACAGCATTGTACATGTCCCCAACATAACAACATAATGGTGTCGGGCCTGGTTTTGTGACAGGCCCAGTGTCGTTGTGTTTGTTTGTCATTACATCGTGGACACAGAGCGCCTTGCAACACTGGGGCTGGTTAAACATTCACCAAGTATGATTTCATCCTGAAACTCACATGAACCATTACAAGTCTGTTCAAGACTACTGCTCGGACCAAATAGGGCACATGGAGATTGTCAGTAGTCTCGTTTGTGCCTCCTCACATGCAGGGGATTTTCGTTGCTATGTAAAAGAAGCATATCTCAGTGAATGCTCTGTTAATGTTTAATAAAGGTGTAGTTTCCTATGATTGTCCTAAGGAATTATTAGGAAAACTCAAATTCGTTCACAATCTCGCCATCAGCAGCCTCAGTATAAACAAACATGTTTTTCCCACACCTCCAGTGGTTTTTCTGCAGCTTCCACGGACAAGACCTTCCTCTGTGTCATGTGCCACCTCCCCCTCACACGGTTCAAACATAATTTCCACCATAATGAAAAAAAAAGTGCTTTTTAAGAAGAGAAAGTGAACGTGCAGCCGGGTGCGCCCTTCCTCTCCTCTCCATCCCCGCGGTCCACCCCTGTGTGTGTTGGAATTTCCCGCATGGACTGAGAGGGATCTTGCTCCGTAAATTACAGCGCGTTGCGTGTCAGAGGAAGGCCTAATATGGGCATGGAAGTAGGTGTGGCCAGTGAGCTGGTGGAGGAGGACGGGGGGGGGGATCACAAGACGAGCAGAGACGTACGGGCAGGACTTGATGTGCAGCGAAAAAGCCGCTTTGCCAACGTGAGTTTTCTGTGTGCAATTCTAGCGCAACAGTGTGCAACAGAGCGTTTCTGCAGCTTAGCGCCGCGCCACCAACCGGGAAGGGCTGTGTTTACGCGGCCCCATCGCCCCCCCCCCCCGCTTTTCCTCTTGACTTTGTGGCGGGGGGTGAAAGAAAGGAGGAGGAAAAAGTGCCCGTGAGTGAGGTCAGCGGTGTAGCGTGAGTCAACCCTGAGGATGTATGCAGTCGTCATCGCGGGTCTGTATCGTGCGGGCCTGCTGGCCGCGCAGAGCTGCGAGTGCGCGATCCTTGCGGGCTGAGCTGCCGCTTGTAGCAGCTTTCCTGACAAACACAGTAAGTATCGGGACAGACCGAGGGGCGCTGGGTGACTGTGGCGTTGTTGGGATCGACAGAACGCGGCATTGTGGCTGCAGCTTTACTGACAAAGTTTTGTTTACGTCGCGGAGACGGGGCGGGCGCGCACTGCCGCCGATCCGACATCCAGATGGGCTCACGGCCGGACGGCGGCGTGTCCACACCGTCTCCTGAGCAGAGTGTACAGGACGCAAGACGTGATCATTTAAGCTTTGCTTGACAAGCTGAATCGACCCATTGTGTTTGTTTGTTAGCTGTGCAGCCACGCTGCATTGTTGGCTCGGATTGTTGCAGCGGGACATGGTATTAATGGCTGGATAATCCTTTTTACGCAACAAAAGGTTTCTCGTAAATAGCGCTGAGCTGGCTGACCACAGAAAGAGCCGTGGAAGGAGGAGGGGGTGTCCAGTGAGAAGGAGTCAGCATGTTTCTCTTGTTCTAGTTATTCTATCTGTCGCGTCTTGCAGCGCGCAGGCCGCAAATGTCCTCTTGTGCGCGTGTGTTGCCACACAGGCTAATTTAAATTAGGAAACTGCGATGGATTAGGGCGGCTAATGTTGCTTGACGTTTATTTTAAGCCAATTTAACGCGTTAGTTTGTTTATTGGGCTAAACCCGGGGCTTGTGTAAGTGCACTTGTGATGCGTCACGATGATCCTTCGCCCCGTGCAGCGTGCGCCCATTTAACGCACGCAGATCGCTCATGCGGTGCGTTTGGCCTGTTGGCGTCTGCGCCGAGAACCGGGTCACTGTGCAAGGAAAGCGCGTGTTTACGTGCAGCTTTGTTTGTAGTGTAGCATCACACGACGCTGCTGATGCGCGCTCGCACACACACACACACACACACGCGTACAGTTCGTGAGCCGCATAGCCTGGTCATTCAGGTTCGTCAGCCAGTGGTGCCCTCCAGCCTGTGCAGGATCTGAACAGCTGCGGCTGGCTATTTTAAGAAGGGCACGCTCTGCTAGGCCACTGGAGGAAAGGATGGTAATTGTCAGACACTTCCTGGCTGTCAGAAATGGCATGTGCCAAGTCCATGCTGGAGAAATAGTTTTTCCTCATTTAAGCAGTGCTGTTGTTGGTATTGTATTGTATTTATGCACAATATTACACTATTATAATAGTATTTTATCAGATGCATTATCAGAAACTGCCAGGATCTTGTTTGTTAAGCATAACAGGCTGCCATAGCATTTGTCACACTCCCCAACAAGCTATGTGAGCCTGCAAGGCCACTGTGACATTTGATTTTCCTTGCTCTCTTTTCCCCTCGTACAGATCGGCCGTCATGACTCATGCGTGCTCACTTTCAGTTGCCCTTCCTTTTTGACTGTTCCGCCACGGTTCAAAGGACACAAGCCTTTTTTTTCTCACCTGTGTGACTGTGAGTCGCGCAGGCGTAAGAAAGAGCGTGTTTACCGCTGCACTCGACCTGCTGTCTGTTGGCGTGGTCTGGCAGTAATGAGAGCTTCGTTTCTGTTACTGTTGGGTTAATCTCCGTGCCAGAGCTTCTCCCCGTGTCATGTGAGCTCAGTGAATAATGACACAGTTTAGACCTGTCCCTCCCCTTCTCTATTCTCACACCGATACCTTTCAGTGGAGGCCTAATGTTGAAAGAGCAAACAGTAGGTTTTTACATGGCTGAGGCGGGGATGATAATGAGGGACCCCTTTGGTCTGATGGCTCAACCTCTCTTCCATTTTCTCTCACAGGGTGTTGCCCACGAATGAGGACAAACTTTCTTACTTCTTCACATCTGCTCACCCCAGGCTGGAGACCTCTGAGGGCGTCTCTAATAACTTCAGAGGGGAAGAGGAGTTTGCCGTGATTGACCTAGTTCCAATGTAGTTTTACAGCTTTATTTTATTGTGTGTACTGTTTGATTTTTGGATTGCAGTTAGTGCAAACATTCACCTGGCTCGGCTTATTCATGCCCGTCATGAGCGTACCAGCCCAGCAGAAACCCAGCTCCAAAAGAACCGGCAAACGCATCACCTTTTTCACCGACCCAAGTGTAACAATGAAGGAGAGTTCTCAGCACCCTGAGGGGTCCTACTACGTCCCAGGCGGCGCCGCCTCAGACCCCGCACAGAGCGAAGCTGCGAGTACGGTGACCTCAAATCCAGAGGGTCCACACATGTTCCTCAACTCTGTCATCTTCAGCCCAGATAAGGGCGACCAAAGCAGGGGTCATTATCAGCAGACTGTGCCGATGAAGTGGGCCCACCAGGAGCCTAGTCAGCAGCAGCCATCGCTGTCCCAGCAGCAGAGAGCTTCCTCCTGGACGGCCGTGACTAACTGGGGACAAAACTTTCCTAATTACATTGGGGGAGTTAATGTAACAGACTTAAGGACCCAGAGTGCATATGGAAAGCCAGTGCATGACACATCTGGCTTACAGCCGTATCAACAGTCGACTAACAGAATCGTAGACAAACAGCCTCTGGCAGCCAACCCTACTGCTGAGGCCTACAGGGATGCTGTTAAGGCTCGGAGCCTGGAGTGGGAGCAACATCAGCAGCAGCAGCAGCAGCAGCCCCAGGTCTTTCAGGACACCTTAAAACCAGGAGCCCTGAACACCCAGCAGCACAGTACATCCCACCTGGGAGGAAGCTCAGTCTTGCAGCCCTTCCAGCTGGCCTTTGGTCAGCCCAGGCAGCATCTGCCAGCCTGCTACCAGACCTTCCAAGGCAACAGGACGACCCTACCTAACCCACCCAACTACACGACGCAGGCCAAACCCCCGCATCAGTTACAGCAGCTGCAGAAGCAAGAGCAAATGCAACAACATCACATAATCCAGCAGCACCAACAACAAATCATTCAGCAACAGCTACAGCAGCAGCAACAAATACAGCATGAGCAGCAGCAACAAAAGATAAAGCAGCAGCAGCAACAGCTCCAAATTCAGCAGCACATGCAACATCAGCAGTTACAACAACAAAACCCTCATGTGCTTGACTATTACCCAGGTGCACAAAATGCACAACCTCACCCACATCCACAGCCTGTGGTGGTACACTCCCAGGAGTCATCTGCTCCAGCTCCCCCTAAGATCCAGGAACCAATCATCCAGGATATCACCCCAGAACCCCAGCAGCCATCAGATCCGCTGCAGCCCGCCCTCCACACGGACCCGCTGTCCCTGTCTCAGCCCCAGCTCCAGTCCCAGACGCAGCTTCGCAGGTCGCGGCGGCTCTCCAAGGAAGGCGGGGCGCCGTCCGACAACCCTTTTCTCTCGGCCTCAAACCAGGCGGCCCCAGGGCCACAGGGCTCGCAGAACGGGGGACGGGACATCCAGGCTGCACCGACAGGCGTCATCCAGAGCACGCGCAGGAAACGCAGGGCTTCCCAAGAAGTCAACCTGGAGACCCTTGCTCAGAAGGCGTCAGAAATGGAGTCTCTGCCGTCACATGTTGTCAAGGTAAATGCTGTTTGTAATTGGAGACCATGAAAATACCTGCTGTTCTGTCTTTGTACTTTTTCTTGTGCCTCTCTCCTTTCTTCGCCCTTTTCCTCACTGATCTGTTTCTCGGCTGTTTCCTCTTAAACAAAACAACCGTTAAAAAGACAGAATAGCACAGAATGTTCTCAAATCTGATGAGTGTGTTGCAGTTTAGATCTTAAACTCATTGCTAAAAGCTGGAAGTGATTGCCAGCATCTCGGCCCGAACCGAGAGTCTATTTTCCTGGTGTTATCCCAGGGTATAATTGCAGCGGGCGCTCCCTGAACGAAGCCTAATGCAACAGCCAGGAGAACTGAGCCAAAACTGGTGTTGTTTGTGATTAACATGTTGCTGGAAGAAATGCTGAGTGTAATCAACGCCCAGCGAAGTGTGCACCACGGAGCTTAGCTGCTCAGCTTCAGAAAATCTCTAGCTAGCAGCTCGACTGCAAACAGTTTATAACAGCATCATGTGAGCGCTCGGAAAATGTCACTTACATTCTCGAACGGTACCACATGACGTCATGTACTTATCTGCGTTTGTTTCTTAATGTCCTGATTGTGCAACAAGTCCTGTTGCCAAACAGCACTGAGTCAGAATGTCTGCAGTTCAGCATGGCTGCGCGTCGTATTTGCCTCACAGCTAGCTGATCATACAGACTGTGTTTGGTTACATGCCTGCACACCTCCCCCATCCCATCAAAGGAGAGAAACTCCAGACTGGCCTGGCCTGCCCTCCCCCTGGCCTGTATAGAGAGCGAGGGGTGCAGGGGGTGCCCTGCCTGCAGTGCTCAGCAGAATCTCTCTCCAACGCTCGGGTGTAGGGGCTGGAGTTTTCCACCAGCAATAATAAGCACAGGAGCAGTGTAGCCGCAGAGCTGCATGCCTCTCAGGCCGTGAAGATGCAGTGTGCAGCAGCAGCAGACTGCAGCTATCGTCAGCTGGCCTGTGATGTGGTGGCTGAAACGCATTTGAAGTCGCTCCACAGTCGATCGCTGCTCTGAAGCGCGGGCTGATCGTGCCCACTCATTATAGTTTCTCAAAGAGAAAATGTGAGCAATGCCTGTGTGGAAGGCTCTTACATGCACAGAAGGTCTGTCACTGAGGCCGCACCAGTAAAAGCAGCAGCAATATATCAATGCAAAACATGTTTATTTGAATTTTGAGAAGCTTTTACAGCTGTTACTTGCCCGTGTTCGGATTCTACAGGAATACATCGGCTCATTTGACGAAGCATAATAGTTACAGTATTGGCTTAATAGTTAAAAGCGTGACATTCTACATTAGCTACAAAAGTCCCTGTTGTGCAAACATATTAAAGAACAGGATAAAGCTCAGACTCTTTGTCAGGATAGTAATGTTGTCGTTTTTGGTGTCCACACATGTGTATTATTAATCAGCCTGTTGCAGATTATTGTGTTTGTGTTTTGTTTTCTATGATGTGCACAATAACCTACTTCAGTGCTCATGTCACACGTTTGCATTTAGCATTAAATGCTCATGTTCTGCATGTACAACCACCGTAACACCTTCTTTGCCATCTTCTGTAGGAGCCCCACCGGCCGTGGAGTCCTTCTGAGTCAGAGGATCTGAATGCCAAGCGCCCTCGCGACGACAGCCTTCTCCCACTTGTCATCCCCGTGTCTGTTCCGGTGCGGAGGCAGGAGCACTCCTCCCCTGAGCGGGATGAAGCGGCCGTGGCGTGCGGCTGGCCACCCAGGCATTCCAACCCCCAGGACGTCGGTCGCGCAGACCACAAGCCTTCGGTCATCGTCACACGCAGACGCTCGCTCAGGAACTCTGTGTCTGAGAGTTCTGATCAGGTTGGCACAGATTCAAGCCTGTTGTTTTGATAAGGCTTGATAAACTTTATTTGCAATAGCAGAGACGGAGGCAACTGGTTCCTAGTCTGGTTGTTTTCTTCCTGTCTACATACCAGCTCTCAAATCCTTACATTTATGCCACATTGCCCTGCCAACGCGCTCCCTTCCCCCAACGCGCTCCACATCTCCCCAACCCCCCATTTCAGCCACACTTTCCCTGTTTCATTTGGGGGGAGACTTTGTGAACTGGCTGTCGTGTCCCAGATCAGGGAGATTATCAGGGTTTAACTTTACTGTACACAATGTACCGTACAGTTGAGGGTTGGGATGCGTTGTTGTTTCTCTGTAGGACTTCTCCCCCCACAAATGTGCAACAAGCCTACAGTGTTTTTCACATCCCAGTTTGCACACAGACACGTAAAAATAAAATGTTTTTCTCCTCAGAATGGTGGTGCCGAGGGCGACAAAGATGACGACGCCAAGAAATCCAAGCGGCGTCCGCGGCCCGAGCCTCTCTTCATCCCTCCACCTAAACCTGGTTTATTCATCGCCCCACCGGTCTACTCCAGCATCACTCCCTACCAGAGTCATCTACGTTCCCCCGTGCGCCTCCCGGACAACCCCCTCGCCATACCCCCGTACACGCCTCCGCCCATCCTCAGCCCTGTCCGCGAAGGCTCGGGCCTGTACTTCTCCACGTTCCTGTCTTCTGCTGCGGCGGCTGCAGCGGCGAACAGTCAGGGACTTCCACCTCCTGCTACTCCGAAGTCTGCCACACGCAGCCTGTTGCGTTCCAGTGAGTGAACAAAACAGCGATAAGAGTGCGGGAATTACAACGTGATGTTCTAGACATGTTCAAGCACAGTATAACTCTGTTGATGTTTGTTTCGCTGCCCCTGCAGACAGCTGCGACATCACACCCCCAGTTCTGTCTGCTATGAGCGAAGCCACTCCAGTCAGCCTCGAGCCGTGAGTATCGCCACGTTTCACAATCATGCTCCACCACGGGGGAGGGGTTGTTTATCATTTTCATAGAAATTATACGAGTATCCAAAGCTTCATAGCTGGAGTAGTAGTAGTTGTGCCATCAGCGATTCAAACCACAACACTGGTCTGAATCACGGCGTGTCTTCAAAGAAGGGCAGACTTCTTGAAATTCCACACCCATGCTCTGAAGCCCTTCCCCCTGGAATCTTTCTCCCTGTCATCCACAGCTAGCGTTACCATGAGCCTTCCCCTCTGATCCGCACTCTGGCATATCTCTCAGTAAAAGTTAATTTAGCTCATGTGAGTATTTTGAAGGCTAATAGCAGATAAAGCATCAGTGGATCTAATAGGTCAGTTCATGTTGTAACACGGCTGGAAGGTGGTCAGAGTGGCCACGTATCTGGAGTTTGATGCTCTACTAAATCGGGCTTTCATTGTTATTAAAAGATTTCTGTCCTGGTTGATGTGAGGACATGTGTGGTTGCCGTGGTAACAGCAAGTGCAGTTTAATACTACAGCAAACGAGAGAGACGGGCCTATCGGTTTACAGTGTGACCAAAACAAGTCATGTTTCAGAAGTCGACTGCACACGTGATCTGACCTAATTCACCTTGCTGAGGATGTGGCTCTGAATGCAGCTTCGTTGGCTTGTTTGCAGAATGATGTGCTGTTAAGCATAAATTACAGTTGCCTTGTTTTGTCGTTAGAGTAATGAATAAAATGTTTGCTGCAGCTGCTTTTAATGTGAACCCACAGTAATAGAAAATCCTTTGTTAGCATAGCTTGATACCACTTGAGGTGTAAAGAAACTGTTCCCACCGACGCCTGGCATTTCCGGTAGAGAAGCAGCAATGAAATGCTGGTCAATCGAATGAAACCTTGAGTGGGAGATGATACTTTCTAAATGTAAACACATCCATTGATGAAGGGGAGACTTAAAGACTCTGGAGTTGATCTGTTTCAATAGCCGACAGCTCTTTGCTTTATTGTTACCTGGGTGTGTGACGGCGGTGAGCAGTTATCGGGGGTGTATAGTGCAAACTGTTGCTGAACTGGTGTCAGCTCCAGAGGAGTTAGTCAGGGTTGAGCCTGCGAGGCTGCTCATAAATCACGCTTTCAGCTGGATGTGGCGTAAACACACAGCCGTCTCAGTTAAGCCGTTAGCAACCCTCCTTCCCTGGGGGCAGGCCGCCAGAAGACACACACTGAAGTGGAAGTGCCAGAGGAAGGAGCACAGCTCTAGCACTGTTATATCTGTATTTGCATGAATCAGGTTTATTATGGGACTTTCTTCCTGCTTGACACAATCTTTGTTCCTCTCCATAATGTGGATCCGTTTAATTTCACTTCAGTCGTTGTAAGAAGTGCATTTGGTTCAAAACTCAAATTCGGAAAGCATTTGCATTTCGCTTGTTATGCTAAGAGCACACAAGAGCCGGATAACAAGCTTGAATTCAGAACAGTACAAGAACAAGTGCCTCAACAATCTCCCTCGGGCTGCTAAAGATTATGACAGAAGCAGCGGCAGCTAGGAAAGCGAAAATGAGCCGTATGGTTTGAAGAAATCTAAAATGGATGGATGATGGCTTGATTAGAAAACTTCAAAGGGTTCCCACAACAGAAGTGTTTTAAGAACTGTGATCCATTTAAATTGACATATGTGATGTCTTGTTTCCAGACGAATAAATATTGGGTCGCGGTACCAGGCTGAAGTGCCAGAGCTAAGGCAACGCTCGGCCGTCGAACTGGAAGAACATCGTGCGGAGCTGGTTTGGGTTCCTCTGAATGAGCTGGAGGAAAAAAGTGACTTCCAGGAAAAAGGTGAAAAAAGGAGTCTAATAAAGTTGTTCCAATTTTTTTTTCTGTCATGTGAAAAGTAGGAGCTGAGTTCATTAATAACGTGACCTGTTTTTTTCATTGAGTCTTGCTGAAGTTCCTTCTTTTCAATATACAGAAGTAACCTTTGGTTATCACAGCTTATGATCAATCTGTTGATCCTGATGGAACCATCACTGTCTGTGTCTTTCAGTGGCAAACCTCATGCACCTGGCCTGCTCCAGTGTTTTGTGTGGAGGGGGCACCAACCAGGAGTTGGCCCACCATTGTCTGTACGAATGCAAAGGCGACATAATGGTGAGTGTGTCAGAACAATCCTTATTCAGCGACTGAGCAGCGATTTCCACGATGAGCACAATCATGACTGGAGCTGTGTCGTGCACCATGTGGATTTTTCTCTCTAACCCACGCATGCACACCAACCAGTTTTTAGGATTACAGTGCATGACGAAGCGAGGACCAACCATGTTGAGCTGTAGCTTCATACCTATTCAGTTTGTACTTGATAAACATGTCCTGGCTCAGAACTGCAACAGGTTGGAGAGGAGAAATCTGACCCGCGGCATGTAAATGCAGCCCTTAAAGTAATCAGGTAGATGCGGCCTGGGCACACGTGTCCCCCAGCTTCCTGCCCCAACGTTCGCTGTCTCAATAACCTGCTTTCTTGTTTGCATATAAATGTAGTGATTGTATCCCTTTGTGTGATCACTCAGTCATTTCTCAACGGAAGTGACTGATCTATACAATTTTTTTATTATTTGCTCTGTACTGAAACTTCGTTGCGGCCTGAGGTGACTGAGATCAAGAAACTGATCTTGGTCGTTAGGCCAGAGGCACCAGAGACATGCTGATAGAGAGAGAGAGCATTGTGCGACGATTGTAGAGCTAAGACAATTAGTAGATTTAGCGATTACTGAGTTGACAGGAAGGGAAATGATTTTACAAAACAACAGTCAAAGAATCTCCAGCTCCATCATGACAATAAAAAGACTTTGCTGCCTTTCCTTATCTCGTGTGATAAGAGGCTGATTATATTCGTGTTGTGGGCTGATTGTGAATCCAGTAAATGTTTGTGTCACTCTTTCAGGGTGAAATACATTTTTGAGCACCGCTCCAAACAAAACTTCAGTTTCACATGAGGAAGTTCAGGCAAAAATCATGTTGACACCTCTGCAGCCACCCATCATCACCCATTGTGTCACCAAGGAATCGGATAGTGACGCGTCTCCACCCATGCTGAGGCAGTGGCACGTCCTGCATCTGTCAGAGCACTAATTACGTCAGAGCTCATCCTCGGGCCTGGTCAGTGCGCAGCGCGTGTGTGCGAACTGAACTGGAATACGTCTTTGTAATCTATTCAGCCACATGCGAAGAAGATCCTATCATAATAAATGCGGGGCTTCTGAACAGACTGGATAAAAAACACAACATTGTACTTTGCTGGTACTTGTAACAAGGCCAAACTGCAGGCGCTGATAAATTCTGGGAGGCAAAATCTGAAGTGGCTCTGTCCAGGTCACGTTGCCCCCATCGAAATACGAGCAACAGGAAGCAGTCATTGTTTGAGAGAGTGGAGCTGGATAACGCCTTCATTTCTAACCGTAAAGGACTGTAACTAACGGCGTGAAGGACTTTACTCTCACGTTACGTCCAGGGTAAAACATCACTTTTCTGCAGCTGTCAGATGTTTCACGTTTTGGTTTAAAAGCAGTTTAACTGATTTAATCCATCGTCAGAACTGTTGCTTCTCATAGGACACGCGTGTCCACGGCGTCGTCACTGTGACGGAGACGCTCTAATCCGTCCTGACTACAGTCTGGAGTTGACTCGCCTGTTGAGCGCTTTGTGGTATTATGCTGGTGCAGATTTCAGGCCCTAGCGACCGGTTCTCGTCCAGTGTTGTCAAGGAAACTACGGGCGAGTGGGTGTGTGGGGGTGTGGGACTGTCAAAGCACTGGCTCAAACTGCTGTGCACAGCCAGACATCTCTTCTCAAAGAGATCACGTATAATCCCTGTTTTGACAATAAGAGCAGGTTTTCCGAGGGGCAGGGTGTTTGATAGCTGAGGGAAACGACAACGATACATGTCTGAGTTTGTGGTTTCTTCTATGAACCTGGCAGGACGGTCTGACTCTGTGAGGGCTCGTAACCGTCACCTGTGGTGTTTTAAGTGTCAAAGCTGTGTCTTTCAGGCCGCGCTGTCGATGCTGATGCTGAAGAATCCCATTTTCTCCAAGTCCCACCACCTTTCCAGCTACCACTACTCAGGTACGTTGTATAAAATGTCCAGCTTTACATGTTCCAGCATCCAGTCTGTTGCGCTGTTTTGTGTTGAACTGTTGGGCCAATAGTAAATAGTTCATTGCAGACTTTGGTTCTAATGCACCTACAGAGTTTGTCTGTGTTTCTGTACGATCGTGGTGCGGTTGTGTAGAACATATTTGTCTTTATTACCCGTAAACCCTAATTGACTCGCTAAGACCCTCCCCTGCCTGTAAGCAACAGCAGCTGTGATAGCCAGAGGGGGTGGGGGGCGGCTGTGGAGGATTGTCAGGGTCAACGTGATGAGGGAAGCAGGGGAATAGGCAGGGAGGGGGTTACAGCATGTGGTTAATCCCAAGGAGAAGACAGGAGAGCCATTGTTTATCAAGTGACTGGAGTGAATGTGTGTGTGGGGGCATCAGGGTGGTGGTGGGTGGGTTTGAGTCTCATCAGTGTCTCCACACACCCTGAACACAGTGTGAAAGCAGATACTTGCGTGTTTTAAATGGGTCTTTAACACACATACACATCATCTTCTCTGCCTGCCTGCCTCCGTCAGGCTCAGACAGCTGGACGGCAGCTGAGAGACGCCAGTTTAACAAAGGCATCACTGCGAACAAGAAGGATTTTTTCATGGTGCAGAAACAGGTATGTGAGTGTGGCTAAAAGCAAATGTCTTTACACCTAGCTGTGGTTAGATAACCCAGCTCCAGTGTCCCATGAGGCTGTCGTCTCCTCCGGCTGGGTGGGAGGGGAGGAGGAAACTCTGTCAAATCTGGAACAGCGTTTCCTTCTTGCTTGATCACTTCCAGTGCTGCATGTCACCAAATCAAAGGCCTTTTGGTTTTTAGGCTGCAGTTAGATACAAATAAAATCTAAAGTGTGAAATTTAGGAGTCTGATGCGACCAAATGTCCACTGTAATGTATGTATGTGTGCTTTCACAGGTGACCACCAAGACGGTGGCACAGTGTGTCGAGTTTTACTACACGTACAAGAAACACGTGAAGGTCGGCCGCAACGGGGTTCTGCTCTACGGCGAGGCAGAGCCTTTGGAGAGCAGGACCACCGAGGAGGAGCTGGACCACAAGGTCAGTTTAATGACAGTCACACTGCTGAAATGGGTTTAATGCATGACGTGAAGGACCAAAGGTTTTTCTCACAAAGTCAGTGTAACGTGACTGTCTGAACCCAGGGAGATACAATCGTACAAGAAGCCACACGGTTTTTATTTAGATGTGAAACTGAAGGGTGTCAATTCAGAAAAAACGTTGCGCGTTCCAGCAGAGTGTGTAAGGTTCCGGTTTCAAGTGACGCAGTTATTCCCCTAGGCTGTGCAAAAGCACAGGCAGCAGCCCCTGTGATTCTAGTGCCGCACGATTCACTGCACCAACCAGCGCAGTATTAGTCGGTGTATGAACACGCTGCTGCTGAGCCTCCTGTGTCTTATTATCTGTACTTCCCTGTGCCAGCAGGGCTCTCACAGGCTGGAGCAGCAGGACGAGGACAGCAGGAAGTGGGAAGGGTCAGCTGACAGGAAACAGGATGTCGGCCCTAACAGGGTGACAGACACGTTACGTTCTGACAACGTGAGTGTAAAGTGATCAAACTGGTGGATGACAGAACACTGCATGTGTCACCTCACTTGATGAAGCAGCCCTCTGGTCAACTCCCAGCGTCGACTGCTGGCATGCGAGGAGACCAGCAAGTATTTCTAGGTTCCTCCTCTGATGGCTGTTTACTGATCTACTGCCCTGACCTGTATATCAGTCGTCCTGCCTGTTTTCCAGTTACTTTTTGAAATGTAATCAATGTTATTGACGAGTCCTGCTGGGACACAGTGAAGAATAAAGGTTATATTCTAACCGCTAGAAAGTTTTCTAAGCCTTGGAAGGAGAAGTGAAAACCCTTAATAAATGCTGTAATGTGCTAGAAGAGAGACTTCAGTTATGCCCTGTGGGAAATTGACTGGAAACCGTCGCGCAGTTGCGTAACCACATTGTTGAAACGAACGCCTGTGCTGAAGAGCTGGCTTACTGAAACCAGCCGTCTCTCCCAAACCCCCAACACACCTTCAGCTACTTGGACTTGGGGGGGATTTGCTGCCCCCTTCTGAAGGCTGAGGACATAGCTGATGCCAGCCAGTCTGGGTTTCGTAACCTCATTATGTCCGTCAGCAAACAATGACTCTGCAGAATACGTTTACTCTCACTATGTGCATTCACAGACGTTGTTGGAAAAGGTGTCGATGTTACTCTTATTTTTAAAAGTTTGTCAGTAGGTTGACTTCATGTTGCCTTTGTATCAATATTCCTCATAAAATGTGCTGATGTAGCAGTTTTCAGTCTGTGTGGAGCTTATTTATGACCAACTCTCTCTTTGTCTGAGCAGCCTGGGACCGTCCTGATCATGAAAAGTCAGGAGGATGTGGGAAGGGACCAGCCGCTGCCCGGGGTCATTCACCCGCCACCTGCTCCTCCCAGCTTCAAGCTGCGCCACGACAACAGCGCACGTCGTGCAAGTCCCTCAGCGGGCAACAAGGGCTCAGCGCCTCCAGAGGGAGAATTCCCCTGCAAGAAATGTGGCAGGTCAGTGATCAGAGACGTCACATCAGTCACTGCTGTGACGGAGACGCTGGCGAAGCTGACAGTTCGACGAGCTCAACGTAAAAATACTAATACTGCCACAGGAAATATTGCCACTGCTATTGCCCACTTGGAATATCTGTTGGTAAATAGAGGCAACAGTCTGGTGGCGTCTGTTGGAGAGAATCAACTCGTCTGTCACGCTTTGTAACATAACAGCTCGTCCTCTGGCAACACCAGGCCTGTTATTGCCAACTGTGTCCTAGCAACTGAAACACAGAGTAGATGTGGCACATGGCACCTCACTTCAATGCAGCTCCACTCAGTGGGATCCGAATTTTAAGAAACAAGCTAATCCAGGCTGATTAGGGTTAGAGGAAACACAGCCTGACTAACCAGTCACCTACAGCTGGAGACCCACAGGGTATGTGTCACATACTAAGCTATTGGTTGATGAAACTGCAGGATCTGCTGAGAATGTGCAGTTCAACCTAGATGTTCCTTAATGACGTCACCCTGTTCAGTGTGTTTGATTGGATGCAGTCCCCTGCACATGATGAATCTGTGCAGGAAGAATCCGCTAATGATGAGAAGCTAACCTCGCCAGCCTAAGACCCCTCTGACCTCCTCTGTCTGTTATCACGCAGGGTTTTCTACAAGGTGAAGAGCCGCAGCGCCCACATGAAGAGCCACGCCGAGCAGGAGAAGAAAGCCGCTGCGCTGCGCCAGAAGGAGGCGGAGGAGCGAGCGGCGGCCAGGGCGGCGGCCGAGGCCGCGGCGATGCTGGCCGCTCGGCAGCAGAACGGCACGCGGCAGGCGGGCGGGGACAGCACCAACGACGACTCGTCAGACGAGGAGGATGAGGACGACGAGGACTGGCAGTAAGAGCCAGTCATTGGAGTCTTGTTCTCTGGAGTCAGAGGAGGAAACATAGACTAAAGGTAGAAGAATCCCTCCTGTGAACTGTACATTTGTGGAGCAAGAAACTTCCGTTGCTTGGCACATCAGGGACAAATTTACTCCCGTGTGTGTGAATGTGTGGGCTGAGTGAGAGTGTGTAACAATCTGTGCGTATGCGCTTGCCAGAACTCACCAACGCCCCCTTTACTCCCACTTGAATCCTTACCTCTCTTAGTCACAGGGCTCGGTCCAATCAAAGCCATGCCGCTCCGCCCAGCACCGTCCTGCTGCGCGTGCCCGGCCGCGGCCTTCCTCAGCACTTTGACTCTCGCCCTGCTTCGTCTGACAGCAGCAGTGTTGACCTCTGGTTCTCTCGCTCATTGAGCCACAGTTGCTACTTGACTGCCCAGCGTCAGGCGGCGTGAACGCCGACGGCTGGGGGAAGCGCGGCGACGCAGACACACTGAAACATATTGAAGCTCGCACTGTTTAGTTGTCCTACTCCTGCACCTGCAGACTGTTTGGGTTTCTTCTGTCTGTGAGCGTTGTTCCTTTGGGCTTCAGTTCTGTGAACCCCCTCCATCCCCTCCACTTCAGCCCTCGTCACTTTTTATAGTCCCCTCTTTGCTCCTCACTGTCGATGCCTTGGATGTTTTGATGCTTTTTATCTTAAATTGACAATCAATTTTACACTGTTGTTGTTTTTTTAATATAAATATATACAGGTGAGCGTTACTTTTTCTGCCTGTGTAGCTATATATGGTTATTGTTGTTTTGTGAATATTCTTGTTGATGATTATTAGTATTATTAATATTATCACATCCTGGTTTTGGCTGCAGTTTTGTTCAGCGCTTTTTTTCTCTCGTACTTGTCCATAGCTGTGTTTTTTTATATATTATTATCATTATTATTATTATTAATATTATTATTTAAGCAAAAAAACGAAGAACTTGCTACTTGCTGCCTGTTTATAACTGTGATATTTTTTGGAAGCCAGAAAAGAAGAAAAAGGCAGAAATGTATGTGCAATAGAACAAGTTGCCTCCCAGTTACTAGAGCGTCAAGCCCCCGCTGCCTCCATCCCCCTGCGTCATGCTCAAGAACAGGCTGCTCTGGATGCCTCCGTGTCGACCCTGGAGATGACTCGTACCGTCTCAGTACAGCAGGTACTCACCACAGAGGGACAGACAACACAGCACAACGACTCCAGGACCCGCTGATACCAGTGTTTATGACACGCCAACTAGCTTGAGTTACGTTTTCCCTCGGCCGTAATAGTAGTGACGTCTCTGAGCAGTTTTTGGACTTGACTATGATCTCAGACCGTTTCTTTGTCCGTTGGACTTGGATGTCAACATCTACCCTGTCGCTTCAGATGGGGTCTCACTAGTTTACACCTCTCTCAGACTGTGATGCTGTCATCAGCAAACAGACGTTCAGTAATGAAGGAGCATAACCCTAACCCGCATTTCTACGTGTGGGTTAAGTTTGGGCCAAGTTTGACATTTTCTTAGCATATTGAGCCTCAAAGTCCTAAGCTCTCCACATGGTTTTAGTTTTTGATGCATTAAACTGAACAACACGTGCTGAACAGAGATTTCTGTCGTCGCCGTAATGAAGGCAGAATGCTTCTTTAGCATAGAGCATACTCAGCTGAAACGCTGCAGACTCCTGCAGGACACTGGCAACGCTGTTATCTAACACATTTACACACATAAACCACTGATGCCTTTAAATTGAGACGATCGGACTGAAAGATTAGTCGCGTTGATTCTATCTTTTCCATAACGTGCAAAATTCTCTGCAGCTGCATTGAGATCACTGCAACACTAAGACAGAAATCTCGGCTGTTTGGGTGGCAGGTTGCTAAAGGACGACATTAAGTTTCTCTAGATTTCACAGGAGTCTGTGCACAGAGTAACTGGAGAAATTACTCAGAACCAGATTAGGAATCAGTTTAGCCCGGCTCCACCTGGTGTGTTTTCTGTTTACCGTATGGCTGATAGCGGCACTGACTTGGACGGTGGAAACAAGCATGTTTTGATCCCTCTATCTCTACATATCTCTATGTTTAGCCCTTCGGCCCAGAGCCAGCTTCTGTTGCTGTAGCAACAAATGGGTTAGAGGGTTATTTTCCTTTAAAGGACAAACGCTGATGGGGAGAAACGGCTCCAATTACCAGTTACTTCACAAGTTAAACCTGGGTCTATGCACGGACTGTTAGTGTGCGAGTGTGGGTGACTGATACACGTGTGTGTGTGTGTGTGTGTGTGTGTGTGTGCAAGTGCTTTCAGGTCAAATGTTTAACTGTACACCAGTCAGAGGAAAAAGGTTTTGCAGACTGTTCACACATTAATTTATGTTAATTTATATTTCCTTTTTATTCGGGCTTGTCTTGAGGTTCCCACAGGGGGAGGCTGTCGTCACAAAGCTTTTCAGAAACTGAATTCATGATGAATTTGAGGCAATGACCCAAACACACAGCTGAAACGTTCCTGGTTTTATCCAGTCAGTAGAGGGAATTTTAAGGGACAAAAGGTTTATTTAGTTAAGATTAGAAGAAATATATGAATGAAATTCTATGTTTGCATACTTTCTATGCTATTTTCTTATGGGGTTCACACTAATGATGAAAAACGGAAAGGAATCTCAAGTGCTTTTTACTACAGTGTAACTTATTTGTTTGGATTTGATTTTTACCACCTGTGTTTTTAGTAATGATTTATGAAGCACTGTATATTAAAGTTTTAAAACATTCAGCCGGTTGTGGTCTGTTCTTTGGTTTTCCTCCCCGTAGATGCTGCCGTGTAAGACATGTTCAGGTTGCACCAGGGGGCAGCAGTGTTGCAGATGTTTGAGCACGTGAACAGTTCAGAGCAGATGAGGGCGTTGTAACATCATCAGAGACGTAGCGTCGGATGACATGGATGGATTTGTTTAATCGCGGATCCAAAATCAAAAGATTGGTCCAGAAAATGAAATTTAAATATTTCATTGAGTTTTTTTTTCATTGTCATATACAGTATCATTTCACCATCTAGTGTTTGTCAGTCTGTTTTATTCTTTTCATAGTCGGTGATGCCTTTACATTAAATACACCATCTCTCTTAATTTAATATAGTGATATAACAGCAGTAATTTGTGATATTTGGTTTAATTGCCTTTGGAGCTGCAAACCCAGAACATGGACGCTTTAAGTGCAGATATGCTGGAAGACATGGGGACTGTGGCTGCAGGACCAGGACTGGACACCCCCATGAAACGAGGTGTATGAGGGAGATGTAGTCCCTCTGTGCCCACTCTGTTTAGTAATTGTAGTTAAATGTAAAAAATGGGGCGTTTGTGACTAAAAGAATGTAGGTCGCTGAAGAGAGAACTGTAGCACATTAGACACTGAGGGGAACAGACAGCTCCCACTAGCACCAGGGCGAGCAGCAGGGCAATCTGGGAAAGGCAAACAAGAACAGCATGCGGCTCAGATGTGTCCTCGTATACTCTTTTTGGCTGTTCCAACCCGTAGGAGGAGGAGGAGGAGGGAGACGAATAGGAGGAATAAGAGTCGAGCAAGAGAAGAAAGTGGATCCTGAGTGCGGCAGCAGAGCTTTATCTGATCGTACAGCTGGAAACTATTAGAAATCAGAGCAACTGAATCACAAAATTGCACCAAAGCTTGTACTGAGGGTCATTTGAGCTTGAGAAATTGCTCTCGTCTTTTACATTTACAACACACACATCTGAGAATTTCCCCCAGCGTTGTGGTGACTGAAGATTGGGCCGGTATTGCGGAGCATCCATCGGACTGTCTCCAGATGCCCTGGAGGCTCAGACGTCTGTGTGGGGACCACGTTACGCTCCTTCTCAAACACACGTCACCTTCATCATCGTGGTCAAACTGAAATGTGAGATGAGAAGACCGGACTCTGCAGAGTCTTGGATGGACCTGCAATAAATAAGTGTGAGTTTCTGAACAACACCTAAAATGTGTCGGGCACTTCCAGACAGCGGCTCAAAGTTTGGGTTCAATGTAAGGCTACGACTAAGAGCTCAGACATGAATTAAATACAGAAACAAAGAGTAGAAATACTGAAGAATTTCAGTCAGTACGTTTCGTTTATGAAATGAGACACAAATATTCATTTAAAACCAAAATAAACAGGGGATAAACCGTTTGTCAGATTCAAGCTCCTCAGAGGATAAATCACGTTAAATGAAGCGAGCAGCCTCTCGTTATGATTTATAGGTGTGTTGTCTGGTTGTAGTTTCACGTTTGGAGACGGAATAACTTCCTGGCGTTCCTCACAAACAGGAGGAGATGAAACTTCACTTTAATTGCGCTTTAATGAGGAGGCTCGTGTTGCTGCTGGACCTCTAATTGGAAGAGAAGCTAGACTCTTAACCTTTGGCTCAAACAGGGGAAAACATGACTGAAGGAGCAGAAGGATCCAGGTCGAGGCTCTGATGCTCTCCCCCACCACTGAGGCCTTCTCTGGAGCCGCTGCTGCTGCTGCTGATGATCCCCCCGTGCTGAGGGCGGCTGGGTACCGTTCAAATGTTCACAGCAGCAGACGGATCCCCATTATTGATGACGTAGCCAGACGGGCTATTTATGCACATCTGCTGAGGAAACAAATGCTTTCAGCAGCACTAATCAACGACACAGTAAAGGCAGAGTAGGAGGTAGGAAAAGTGTGTAGGAGGTAGGAAGTAGGGTAGAAAACCAGGTTCCACTATGCAAAGGAGGCAAGAGGAGGGATTTTAAACAGAGGGAGCATCTGAGATTTCTGCACATAATAAACGATTAGATTAGATTAGATCCCATACACCCAACAGGTGATCCACTGCAAACACATACTATAAATGTCTTTTCATGCTCTGAGTGGACAATAAGGAGCCACAGAGAGATTTTTAACTGCTCCATCATTTTTAAGTAGTTTACTTTGGTTGTATAAGAATAAAACAGATGACAGCGACGAGGGTGTTTTTACTGGTCAATATTAAAACCTGCAGGCTGTAGGATTTCAATGACTTCCACGGTTTCACACACTGTGCTCAAAGAGAAAAAAGGTTCCCGGAATATGATAAGGCATAATAAATAAACATAACAAATAATAATAATTACCATCCTGTGTTGGATCCAAGCTGGAAAGAGCGGCCACGCTGGGCTAATCTGCCACCGCAAGGTTTTTAAATAACACACATCCTTTACAAAATTCTCTCCACTCTGTGAATTTCATACGTCTGATCATTTTAAATAACATTTTTCCTGTGCACCACCTTCAATCAGTCACATTAACGTTATTCATAAAAACTATCGTTCAGGCTCGTTGCTTTTAGGTTTGTAAAGTGCTGCCACTAGGTGTCACTAAAGTCAATTACGTTTGAATTCTACACATGGGAGCTTTAAAGAACAATGACTGTTGTGGACCATTTTACAGCTTGTGATTTGTCTGATGATTAGTTTTATTGTTTTTGGTCTTTAGATGTCTTCTTCACATCCACACCCTTATCATTGTTTCAGAGAATAAATAAATCTAATAACCGGACATGAGAAGCTGTGCAGACCCAAGCTTGTGTTTCATGACAGAAGGCCTGTGATTTACTCTGACACAGCCCATGAGAGACAACATCGTAACTCAAATGAACTGCAGGGAGAATCGAGATGAGGGGCTTCGTGAATAAGCTTGAGTTAATGCATCGTGCTTTAATTATGACCATGTTTGATGCATTCGGCGTCAACATCCTGATTTAAGTCTGTGCTATGAGACAGTCTGCAGTCAGAGATACATTTAATGTTTCTAATGTTTCTAGTCTTTTGTCATTTTGGATGTATTACAACCATCAGACAGCACTGGAGCCTCCTGTCAGAGCCTCCGTCACACGGGGAACTAGACTAATGCTGCAGGTTTCACGCACACATCTGGACTCGTCATTGTGACTAGAGCAGAGCTTCCTGTGCAAAAAGCGGTGAAATGGAGAGATATTTGCCTATCAAAACGAGAACCTTCATTATCAGAGGAAATCAGCAGACCTTAAGCAAAGAGAGACAGTTCTCACAAAGGAAGAGCAGCACAACCACCCAAATCATCTGAATAAATGTGCCTCATAAGCTGCCTCACGCCGTGTTTTCGAGCACATAAATAAGCTGTTATTGCCAGAGAATACGCTTCATTGCTTGACGTCATGTCATCATCCTCCGCCTCGACGTCCGTGACCTCGGTCAAGATTTCCCTGTGACAGCGAGTGTCTTTGTTGCAGAGAAAAGGCGACAGCCGCAGCGAGCGGCATACCGGCGGTGTGTTGGGCCTTGTTTCTGTCTGTTGCCGTGGCAACGGGCCGGCTGTCGGCGGCCGCGCGGAGCTAACGTTTGGCACAGAGGTCAGATGAACCACTGCTTCCCACAATGCACCAGGACGCGCACTGGTCACATTTGAATCCCTTGACTACACTGCTGGAAAATGTATTTGTTGACTTTGAAAGCATAATAATCCGACCACAGCAACACCCATTTAATTCCTTGATTAAAAAATGACTTATGGCCAACTGAAGCCAGAACTATAATTAAAGTTGTTTATTTAGAGACAGTAAAGACAAAACTGACCCAAATCTTAAAACATGTTTAATCTCAGTGTCCACCTTAAGAACAGGAAGAGACCAGAGGACAACCACTTAGTTACTAAGTCATGGGAATGCACAATCATCTTCAGAAATAAAACAATAACCTAAAATAAAAACACAGGTCCACAAAGCGTCGCCTGCAAATCAGAGCACAGTTTGCTTGCTGGTTTTTATTGGAACCTCTGGGTTTGCTGGATTCTTCGAGCCACAGACCTGAACCTGAAGAAGGAGAACGTACGTCAGACGATGCAAAGAGCAGACACGGATTTGGCTACAGTCAAGTTTGACTTGACAAATATGCCGAAAATGTATAATATAAGCAAATGCAAGCAAATGTGGCCAAGAAAGAATTGTGCTTGTGTTATTGCGTGCAGGGCACCTCTCTATTTATACGAGTGGCTCTCGGTTCCACCGCGTCCAAATCCTGACAGAAGAGCAGACAGTTACGTTATCAGCCTTAAAGTCTTTCTGTTCTATCGACAGGATCAGTCTGACCCAGGGTAGATGTGAGGGGAACTCTTACCTTTGGGTCCAAACAGAGCGCCGTAGCAGGGGTTGTTGCAGTACGGCTTGCCCTCGTGCTGTAAGCAGGACATTAACGAAGAGCTTTTATATTACTGAGGGCAGTATTTACTCCTTCTGTCATTTACTCTTATTGACAGCTCAACGTTCAGTTCCACACGCTGCTTACTTGTGCAGCACATGCCTGTCACGTGTGGGAAGTCTTACCTCGGCATGTGAGCCTGATGACAGCGTCTTGTTGCATTTCTCACACTTCAGGCAGGGCCTGTGCCAGTCCTTGCCCAGTGATGTAACCCTCTCAGCTGCCAAACACATCAAATGATAACATTAATGACCTGCCGCCGCAAACACAACTACTGTTGACGGCGGACGTGGCTCAGTACTGTTTTTAGACCAATAACACGCCCAGAAGCTGGACAAGGTGTGGCTGCGGTGCTTGGCGGGGAAAAGGGAACTGGGAGTCCCTGAGGAATGTGTCCTTCTCCTGCCTCCTGAACTCTGACAAAGACTTTATCTGTTGGGCGGATCTGCACAAATACCCAACAGAGCAGTATAATGGTGGGGAGGAACCCATGTTATTACTGGACAGATAAGAGTCTGGAAGCCTTCTGGGACTCGCAATAAGAATTACGTTAGAGAATCTGAAAAACGAGACAAAACACGTGAAATGTTAGGACATGGTGAAAAACCCATCTCCTCATTAACTTAATGTCCAGATCATTGTCTGCAGTAACTTCAGGTGATGGCACCAGGGTCCAGGCCACAGTAGAGAAAGTTTGCGGCAGGAGATTATGCAACAGCTCACGGAAACCGGGAAAGCGTATCGGGGTGGGCCTGGCTTGTTGGACGGCTTCGTGCTCAGCAAAAAGTGGTGGAAGCCAAAGTAATTAACTGCACTTAGCTTTAAATAACAAAGCAAACAGTGAGCGGACACAGGGTGTCAGCTAAGCCCGAGACATAGGCTGACAGACAGAATAATGCAATCTGCTGTCTGCATCAGCTCACACTGTGGAGGCCGTCCAGTATAAACCAACACACACAAAGAACGGCTGCTTGACATTTCCTTTCATTCCGTCCCACAAAAGATTAAGCAACACGCTGCCGTGCTAAAAGAAGTCTGCAGCATGAAGATCCCGCAGTTATGTGAAAGTCTGGTTCAATACGAGAAGTTATTAGAGGAATAACGGACCATTTTAACAATGATTCAATAATTATAATGGCCTGGTAGACGGAAGCACGTTGCCTGTCAGTCGCCCTTCTTCTATTTCAGACAGCACATTGCTCGCACGGCTTCCAGGAGGACGTCTGCTCACATGCTCATACGCAGAACTGGACCCCCTTCACCACTAAGAAAGGCAGTGGTAGCCTGATTGTTTCCATCTGAGCGCTCAGCGACATTAAGACAGATGAGCAGCCGGAGAGAGACGACCACAGGACGCAGGGCGTGGACCAACGAGGTGAGATGGAGACAGAGAACGAGGTGATTTCATTACAATGCAGAGACTGTGCAGCCGCAAACTAACACAGAGCTTTCTTTCAGGAAATGTGTCCCTCACAGCAGTTGTTCTCCTCATGTGTGGAAAAGTAAATGTCTGGTGAAACCAACTGATTTGCTGGGTTTGGCTTTAAATGGTTTATCCGTGAGAAGCATGAACAGGAAGGTCCAAACGCTTGGCTTCACTCTGTAGCACTGAGATGAAGCGGCCCGCGATGTGGACGTATCCTGCCGAGACAGAGCGACCGGATCCCAAAGGTTCATCAGACGAGGAACCGGCCTCCTCTGCTCCATCCAGTCATTAATCTTAAAGCTCATCAGTCAATTCCTGCAGGGATCCTGAAGTTAAAATGACAGTTTACAAAAGACAAGACGGTTTGCAGAGCGCAGAGACCTCATTCATCTGCAAAACGGCAGATACACAAACTAACGGACAGGAAGCAGACAACCAAACGAAACAGTGACAGAAACGGTGCATGGTGCATCATCATGACCAGTACCCAGAAGAAACGCTGAAGCACTGCTAACAAGTTAAGGAAGCTATAATTATCACTGGGAAAATAAAAACAAAAACGTTTATGAGAAAATGTGCTTTTAGAATTTCAAAGTAAAAGCCCTCAGGCCTACTAAGCTGCCTCAACCGCTTTATTCTCAGAATGTTTAACTCGCCGTCATGTGCTCGTCACTGTTCTCTCAGTTCAGTTTCCTGTTTCCTCATGTGGACAGAAAAGCCGCTAATCTGCATTAAGCAGGAAGCGGAGTCGTGCATTAAACCAACGCAGGAACCAACAAAGCAAAGAGTCCTACCGAAGTAAACCTCCTTCTGGCACTTCGGGCACTTCGGCATGTTGACCGCTGTCCTGCGCGCCTGCAGCTGGATGAGCGTCCACCTGTGACTGACCGGGACGCGCCTGGTTCTGCGGCTGATGCGCGTCCGCCTCCGTTTATAGCAGCGCGTGTGTTTTTTCAGACGGAGGGAGCGGCCTGAGCTGGAGGGTGTGTTTCATAGTAGTGTGGATGTGCTTCAGTTATTAACTTACCAGTATTGATTTGCGTTATTTTATACTTCACTGCGGTTTGTGGGCGGAGTCACGCGGTGCTTCACATTTTAGATGCAGAGCTGAACAGCATCAAAGATTAAACAATATAAACACGTGGGCTGGTTTAAAGCCAGTCACACTCACCTTTGGTTTGCTTTGCGGAGTTTAAGGCTGAGCACGTCCACTTCCAGGGCGACCTTTGACCTGAACAGCAGGTATGAGTCCTCATGACAGAGTGTGTATGTACGTAATGGCATGCGGCTTAGCACACCTTCAGCCTGTGTCCCACCACAGCTGAGTGACTGCTCAAAGACAATAAACCCGCTAAAGAGCATTTGAATGACATCTCTGTGGCAACCGAACAACACTGTTGTTGTCAATCTGACTAACACAGACCATGGGCCCTTCGTTTCTCCGCTTTGCTGGGGTGGAGTTTTGAGGCTGAGGTCAAGCTTTTCAATCAGTCTAACGTTCTATTTTTTAGTTTCTGAGGTTTTAGACATAATCCTAAAGGGACTGAAAGGAGAGTAAACCACACAATAAAGACACAATCTAACCTATACACATCAGCAGATGAGTTTAATGACAGAGCCAACATGTCCAAGCAAAGAAAAGAGAATCAAGTCTGACATGTTTTTAGTAGTCAAGCCAAGTCAAGCAAGGAGCATGACTGAAATAAAATTAATGATTTCATAAAAATGTTTAATAATATTTCTGTAATGAGCCGTGCATTTAAATTAGTTTTGGATCCAGTGCAGAGGAACTGATTCACCTGCAGGTTTCCTGAAGGATGCGGCAAAAGAAAAGCAAAGTGCTTTTGCCTTGTAATTTTCCTCAGGGGATAATTTCTCATTAAGTCTGGAATGCACTGCTTCCACAGATTAAGCAGCGAGCTAATCTCGACCGGCCCCTAAACCGGGCCCTCGTCCAGCCCGTGAGGTCCGCGTTCCCTCGATGTCTTCGTTACTGCCTTGTAATTACACCTTGCAGTGCTCAGCCCTCCTCCCTTAAATTAGAGATGATTAACGTGGGGGGGTTGTGGTCTGCATCAGAAGACCCACATGAAGACATGAATAGCTATTCTACAGCGGAGGCCAGTAAACGATCGCGTCTGGCCTGACCTGTGCTCCTCTGATCTTATAATACTCACTAGGAGCGTATTAGTCTCTTTCCAGACCACCACTTTATTTGTATTACAGTATGTCACATTTGTTTACAGCCCTCAGCAGCATCGCTTTTCCGCACAGAACTTGAGGAAGTGTTATTTCTGAGCAGCTTGCATGCAAAGCCCATGTGTTGAGTTTTGCATTTGCTTTGCGTCGCGTTTCAACATCAGCCACAGGAAAACATCCCTGGAAAACCACCTGGAGCCGCGCATCGAAAATCACTTTTGCAAGAGGAAAGAGTTGAACGTAGCCCAGATTACAAAAAACGATGTCACGCTTGTCTCTGCGAGGAGGGTCGAAGCACATTCAGACTCGGTGGAGCCCTCAGAACAGTGGATCCATATGATCCAGATATGCTCGGCTCAAACTGCCTGATTCAGCAGCGATAGTGTGCTCGTGCAGTTGCAGCCCACTAAACCCACATTTGCTGCAGGAAAATCTGCTTTGTGTTGTTAGTTAATCATCTGCTAATCAAGAAAAGGCATTTAAGTTGATGTTTAAATTGCACAGCATTGGGCATTAATCAGGAAATTGAGAGCAAATTAAAGAGGCCTTAGAATTTCCTGGAAGATTAATGGAAGTAAAAAAATGTTTTCGGTAGTTTCAGGACCAGTATGTTGCTGGCTGTAATTATGTGCAGTGGAGAGAGCTACACAAACAAACGTGGTCTGTTTTTGTAAAATCAGGGAGTGAAGTCAAACAAGCCAAAGTGTCCATCCCTCCTGCAGAGCCGGCAGCTGGACGGAGACGAGGCCTGGGAGGACGCGAGCGCAGGAAGCACCGCCGCCTGCTGCAGGAGGACGCGGCGTCCGTGCAGGGAGGCACAGGCTGTCAGGACGCTTGAGTCACGGAGGCTCGGTTTCACACCTTCTCATACACAGACATCTACGCAGTTTTACGTTTCAGTGCAGATATGTTGATGCGAAGACAAATGGAGCAGTCACACTTCTAGCAAAGGAGTTTGGCAAGCACACACACTGCGAAACCGAGGTTCTCACGCTGTGTTTTCTTCTTCTCAACTGTCTCGGACATTCTCCAGGTTTTCCGGGGGTCACTGTCTGGGCTCTTTATCTCTGCTGATGCTCCCATTACCTCACGCTCCATGCGCTCTGATCGGAGGCGAGCAGAGTGAGCCTGAAGCACCTGCCTCTGAACTAACAGTTCCAATCAGAGGATGAAAAACCAAAATACTACAACAACGTGTGTCCAGACCCAGACAACGACTGTCCTTCCTGATCCTCACGGCATAGTGACGTGGAGCTTAACCGCCCAAGCTGCGATTTCCTGCAGCACGTCTTACTTTTTTCCATCCATCTTGAAATGGATCGAAGCTCTTTCTGTTCGCTTCTGTGTTTCATTAAATGCAGCAGGTCTGTCACTTGGCCTTTGAGTTGTAATCCTTAACATTGCAGCCCTGCTTGATTTGGCACAGCCTGTGTTTACTGTGGCTCAGTGCGGCTCGTCAGAACAGAGGCCTCATTGGAAATGATCTTCATTTTATTTCTGCTACTTGGGCAAAAATGACAGATGACCTGCTCTGGAAAAGAAATAAAAATATCTCATACCACAGAGACAGTTTTAGACCTAACCTCAGATGTGGCGTTCCTGATACTACTTCAAAATAAAAGACACGTCTAATCAGGAAGATGATGCTTTTGAATAAAATGTGACTAAACTGGATACTTCAGCTTCCTACTACACTCTGTTGATTGCTCGTGTGTGTGAGTGATGTCTTGAGTGAGCTGTGTTATTGTTGAACCAGATCAGATTCGTCTTTAAAAGGAGGGGAAGGCTTGTCCTGCAACCCTCGAGTCATGAGTTTGGTTTCTTTCCGCTCTCTTCCCATGGCTGTCACATAAATACCCACATTCTCAGTGCAACAAGTCAGAGACGTGTGGGTGATGTTTGTGTTGGATGACTTTCAGCTGCTGCCTCAATCAAAACAATTAAGCTCCTGTACACACACAGATGCATGTGCAGACACTGTCACTTTACCTGGGCATCATCAAGAAAAAGGACATTGCTGCAGATGCTGTGGATTGAACAGATCCCATCAATAACAGCCAGTGGGAGCATGAACTGAAAACTGCAAAACCATTGTCTCATTTAATGCTGGGACCTGGCACATGCTCAAATATTTGGCGGGAAATAAAAGGTCAAGCAAATAAACTCCACAGTGTTGCAATTTCCTTGGCAACTGGTAACTGTTTGTTGAGGAGGTTGTGTCCGCTGCTATGGCAACAGCGAGTTCCTCAACAACAGGAAGTGAAGAGGGTGTCTATTCCTGACGCTGTTGCGTGATTGTTTCCTGTTGATGGCGGCGCATATATGGTAACGCTTTACGTGAAGCAAGCTGCTAAAATGCAGAGCAATAGGTCTACAAGCTGCAGCTGTCAGAGAAGGTGTGTTCGTGTTTGTTTGGCCTTTGTTCTCATAAACTTAATGCAGGTTCAGCACAGATCGAGCTGCTGCTTCTCCATTCTCACATTCATCTACAGGGCCTGTGACAGTCAAGAGGGTCGTGACCTTTATCCAGTCCTCTGGGGGTTTTCCCATCACCGCTGCTTCATAGAAACAGAATCAGATTCAAAAACAGTCGCGTTGAGAATGAAAACAGGACGTGAAAAAGCTTCATTAGCTTAAGTAGCCACACTTTTAAACAGAGGGTCATGGATTTCTATACTCATTTACTATAAAAAGCATGAACCTTATTTAAATCTGTCAGCATTAATTAAATTAACAGCACCTTAATCGTCTGTCCCTAGTGAGAAAGTACAAAGTCAGAAAATGGAAAATTTCAGCTCCTGGTCTGGCTGCTGTGCTTCCAGTTTGCTTCCACATTTCTTCCTCTTACAGCGTCACGTTCAGTACCTCACTCGTAAAGCTTTAGCTTTATCTATGCAGCAGAGTATCTGAATGTGTTACACCCACGTGTTTAGCATATCACCTTGAATTTACAGTCAAGAAGCCGTGCTGGTGGAAATCATTAGCTGAGCGCTAACGCCCGGGGAAATTATGGGAGGTTTTATTGTAAAAAGCATGACTGTTTTCCCATAATCCAGCAAATGCTTTACGTAAAGTCGTGTGGTAGAGATCAGCTGAGGTTGAGTAGAAGCATCTGCTTGAATCTTTTCCTGAAATCTGGATTTTAAAGTGAAGCTTGAGGTTGTTTTTCTAAATGAATTAGAGGTCAAATGTCAGTGTGAGGAGAGTCCAAATGACTCCGCCCACAAAACACGGCAGGTTCCTATCAACCTCATCACGATGTTGTGTTAGTGAAGTCAGACGACAAACATAATGAGTCACATAATGATTATTTTATTTCATTGCTTAAACTCCTGAAAACCTAAACCAGGTCTTGAGATGACTCTGCATAGTGTGATGTCTTTGTTTTCTGCGCGCTTTCTACACAGCCTTTCACTCCTCGGTTCCTGATCCACCTCTGAACTGTCCGACTCCGCAGCTCTGGTTATTTGTGCAGATGATTACAGGCTCAGCTGCCTTCATGTCACTTAGCATTTTAAGAACAACACGGGATGTTGCGCACACAGAAGTAGACAAACTCGGATCGGCTTTCAGGCAGGTTGCAGGCGGGTCACACATGGTTCTACTGGAACCTGGCCCAAAAACCTCTACAATGGTTTTCGAACGAATGTCACGATACTGCTGTTTAAATATTTACTCCTTGTTTGGCTGGGAATGGGTTTCCTCCTCCATCTCAGTTAGCGATCAAAGACACAATTCCCTCTTTGTTACTGGCCTCCACAACCTCTGCTGTCTGGAATAAATAAATCAAGTCTTGCTCTCCTGCAGAGGCGTCTCTCACTCTCTGGCATTAGCAGACCAGCCGCCGTCCATCGTTGCAGCTGTAGATTAAAACTACAAATATCTCTTCCATCATACTACTGCTGTACAATTTAGCACCTGTTGACAGTCTCACACATGTTTATGACTTTCCCTCTGGTGCTCATTAAACCCTGATCTTTAGATCCCACCAACTCCTGCTTTATTTCATCACCACTGAGGCAACTAAAGGTAATAAATGGTAACACGTCAGCGCCAACACGAGATCTGCAGTCTCTACGTGTGGGCAATGTCTAATGGTCTCTTTCATAGATTAGAAAAAAATGCTGCACCTTGTGTCTGCTCATAAACAGGAGGAAAAGATGCTAAAATTAGCATTATGGCTGAAAAAGCTGCAACATCTCCCCTGATGCGTGAAAACTGAGACTTCTAATAAACACCTTCACCTGGTGTGAGCTTCACTTCACAGTCTACTGAATATTCAGTAGTGTTGTTCATAACCAGCTGTAAATACAAGGTTTTGAATGTAATCAATGAGAAAACAGAAGCAATAGGTTTGTATTCACAGCCTAATGAACCAGCTGTGTATGCAACAATATTAAGCATGAAAGCCAGTAATTGTATTCAGAACTGTCATATTTCACCCTGCAGGAATAGTCCAGGCCTCACGTTTCCTGTCTGATGTGTCTAACAGGCTTATTATCCACATTCTGACACTTTTCCACAAACCATTTTTAGAAAATCTGTGAGCCAAAACAACTGAATGCTAGTTTCTGAAAAGAAATAATTTACAATTTGCTCTGTGCAACTGAAGAGTGAGGGAGTAAAAAGTATTTATGTGTCCACGCTGCCTGAAAATGAATCAGCCTTCCGTTGGGACAGGAGCTGCAAACGCTGGTGAGCAATGAACTGCGCTCAGAACGACATCAATCAGCGGCTGCACACGTCTGGGCTTCAATCAACTCTCATAAAGCAAATAGGACACTGGCAGCTGCAGTTGGAGAATCTGCCTGAGTGGAAGGTGACGGGAGAAAAGCATGACTTGAATATTTGTTTTCTGATCCCCTGTGCGCCATTAAACGCATCATGGAGGTCTTTATGTGACATCATCTTAATGAAATACACAGAATTTGTGGAAACTGTGACTCTTTCTGTTGCCTTCAGGGTGGCGGGTGGTGGTCCTCTTGTACTCTACCTATTACAGTTGTCTGTTCTTGCCATCGAATACTGCAGACTGCTACATCATCACCTCTGCTGGACATTTTGTAATTGGCCTGTGCGATGTGGTCCAGCCCTGGCAGCTCTGGGCCAGTCGCAGAGATGTGGACGCTGCATCGAACAGAGCACATGGACAAAGCCTAACATGCAAACGGATCCAATGTGGTGGCTTGTCCCCCTTAAATGAGCCAGGAAAGTTTGACTGTGCGTGATTGATGCCGTAATCACATCATACACAGTTTATCTGGAAGCTTGATGTGTTTGATGCAGTGTTTGGTGTTTTAGCTGCTGCACTGGAAAAACTGGCAACGACCTTGTGTAAGAACATTAGCAGACTGGTACAGCAGCTAAACGATTCGAACGTTTGCCTCTCACCAGTGGCTGGTATCAAGCCCCATTCGCTGGCAGGCACTGAGCTGGGCTGGTGCTTCAAGCATAACAACCTTATGGTTTTTTCTTCTTGAACTAAATCAAATATAAAAGATTATGTGGCCGGGGGATTTTCTGAGCCACATTTCTGGCAATGCTCACACAAGGAATCAAGCACTAATCGCATGTTCGTCCTGAATGAGCAACGCATCTGCGGACTCATTTGGATCTGGAGTGGGATATATTCTTTCCTTTTCATTCTAAATTCCACTATGTTATTTTAGTGAAGAGGTTTTCCAAAAGTGGGAGATGTTGGAAATAACCTGGAATGCAGTTTGTCTGAGAAGCCCAGATCTCCTTGGCAACCGCCTCCACATAACACAAACAGGCCTCGATTCCCTCAGCAGGCACATAAACGGCAAACGCGGAGGAAATGTTTTCCCAAGTGAGGCTACGCAGGGTCCCTGCGGTGGGCTTGCAATACGTGGGAACCCTGAGTGGTCACTGAACACGTCTGTGAGATAGCACCAGAGCAACAGCTGGGGCCTCTGCAGGCAGAGTGTGCAGAAGTGAGTCCCCGTAGGTGCCAGCTTGGTTTGAGATTCACTCTGGGTTGTGTTGCATCTGGTGTTTCACGTGTTTGTGTGCGTGCAATGACATCTAAATTAAAACAGAGGCAAACAGGAAACCAAACACGCTGTAAGTTGAGTTTCTACGTTGCATCACTCGTCCTGCCTGTCACTGTTGTTGTTCACCTGTCATCTCCTCTCGTTGACATTCCTGTCGTCGCTCATCCTCCTCCTCAAACCCTGCCCGCGTGTTTTCCATCTCGGCCTGGCGGCGTGTACACTGGAGCCTTTGTGCACGGAAAGGCTCTGCCCATTTTACTGACAATGACGGACAATGAGGCTGTGGTGACATCAGCAGGTGCGACCTTGGATGTGACGCTTAAAACTCTCACGGAATAAACGAGACACACGTTAGCAGCCTAACATTTGCGTTTTCTGTTCCTCTTCTACAACTGACAACAATTTCCCACACGTGTTTGTGTCCACCGCGGCTCCACGCGGCATTAGATCACTGTTCTTATATCTGAGTGCAGTGAGTCATGACAGCTCACAGCTAGTTCATTCAGGCTCATCCTGAATGGCTTTAGTTTGCATGTAAACGGACCTGCAGATTTCTGGGTTGTCCCAGATGCACAGTCCTTCTCAGTGGCTGTGTCACTTGAAGATGACGCACTGGAGGGCGGGAGGCCACCTACAACTCTGGAAGCGAATCCCTCCAGAGCTTTCCGTTCTGCCTTTCTTCTGCTCCTGCACTGCCTCACTTTTCCAACCGCCTCAAAGAAAGCAGTGAAAGGCTGCTCGGCCTGCCAGCTAACGGTGCCCTTTAAAAACAAAAGCAACACAAACGTTTCCATCGTTCATCTTTGGCCGCCGTCTGTAGCATCCAAGTAATAAATACAATCTGTGGAAGCCTGCAGGATGTGGCAGGAGGACGGGAAGGGTCATAGCTCCAGGATAGCTGTGATGATGAGAGGCTGTGATCGGTTTCCCGGCTGCATCCTGCCTGTCTGAGGGTGTGGCTGCGCGTTACGCAACCAATGTGACATCAGTACGCTGGCAAAGGCAGCTGGCGAGACTCTAGTGCGTCTTTCTGCTGCAGACGGTTAGAAGCTTGTAAGAGGACATGGGCTTCAGGGCCACATGCCTTCCAAAGCATCCTTCTCCGTCTAATGGTGACCGATTTCATTTTAAATGTTATCTGCTTTGTTCCTCTCCATATCTGTTTCAAATGAGCAGCCCAGTGACAGCCCAGAGCTCTGCTGTTGCTCTTGGAGCTGTGACATAAGGAACCGTCTTTTTTCAACCTTGTTAACTAATCTCGGGTATGTTTTGGCTGCCTTAGCCAGCGGTGAGCCAAAACACAGCTTTTCCTTTCTCCGCTCTGCCCCTTTAGCCCCCGACTACCCCGCCGTGCTGTATCACACATACTGTAGGTGTGAGATAACCTCGGAAGCCAGCTGGACTCTTTGTGTTGCTGGTATCTGTGCAATCCCTTCATCGTGGGCTGGGCAGGCCCTGCGGGACCAGTGGGAGAGAAGGATAGAGAGTGTTTCAGACGAGGAGCAGGAAGGGAAGGTTCTTGGCTTGATGCCCGGACAGTGGCCGCTTGCCATGGCTTCATGTCTCTCCACGGCTGCTCCCATCGATGTGAAACAGCACACGGCCCACCTGTGTCGAGGGTTTCTTCACGTGGGGCTGGTAACGGCTAGAGTTTGGGCCGTCAGGGTAGCAAGGCGGTTCTGGGGTTTTCTGCTTTTTTTTGTCTGGAGGCAGAAATGGCAGCGCTTTCCTTGTCGCTGTTTAAGAAAGCGGCTCCATCTGGCTGCGCTCAGTCGGGCCCAAGCTGTCGCGGCAACGGGGAGGATGTGAGCAGAAGGAGGGAGAGGCTGAGTCGCTGCTCTGTGATTAAAGTCTCACATCTGCTGCTCTGCGATAACATCACAGAATCTAGACACGGGTAACTGACATGGAGGAAAGTACAGTGAAAAGGAGCATGTTGGTGTTTTTGGAAAGCGATCAGGGTGGAAGGATGTGAGACAGAGACGAGGAGGATAAGGCTGCACAGGATCTCAAGTCACAGCCGTGACTTCAGAGCAAATTCTCTATATAAAGCAGTTATAGATATTATCTATGTAGTTTTAACTTTAGGAAAGCATTTGGGATTTAAAAATAAAAGAATTAAAATGAATGTATGACTGTGACTTCTTTCAAAAATACAAGTAGATGCGTTTGCAGGTTTGCAGAGGTTTCATTTGCAGATCTGTGGCCACTTGGACCAATATTGAATCTTCCCGTTCTGTTTTTGCTTTTTCCAAAAGTAACAGATCTGCCTCTTTAGCTGACGACGCTTCGCTGAGGCCACATGCTCGTCTCTGAGCGTCTGTCCTCTACGCGAGGCTTTGGAGCCCTTTTGCTGAATAAAGCACACAGTCACAAAACAATCACTCGCAGCTGCCGATTTTCTAACTTTCATACTTTTGAATTCCTTTCACATTGTGATGTTAAGTTTGCTCCTCAGCACTTCCTCTCTCTGAGCAGCGAAGCCAAACCCTGTGACCCCTGGGACGTATCGTTTGTCCAGCTCGTCTAAAAAAGCTGTTTTGGCCACTTTACTGAAACTTTTGGACATCTGTGTAATGAATCCGCAGAACGTTCACAGACCAGTGTGTAAAATCTATTTAGGGAATAACTGTAGATGATGGAAATCATATTTTGATGACAGGCTCCTCAATGGGGGGCAGTGGTCCAGGAGAAAAAAACAGACACAGGGAGGAAGTGATATCTCCTCACTGGAAAAGCTGTTGTGAAAGACATTATATAAAGAGCAGTTCTTTCCCAGGTTAAACCTTTCTGCAACAAATTCTCATGTGGTGTTTCTCAACCTTCTCAGCCTCTAATGAAGAAACGTCTAGTTACGCAGTTTGACTAAATATAGGGCTTTCAACTAATTTTGCTGGTTGCACCCTTAAATGCTGACTAAACACGCTTGAGACTGAAGCATATGGTGCAAGGCCATAGAATATGTATAAACACAGAAGTAAAATCAGCTGACGCACACTGGAGAAACACTCCTTTCCCACAGTCAACTCGCTGCAGAAGCTGAAATCAATGTGGGCCCAGCTGAGCTTGTTGACTCTTTATACCTGTGGCCAACCCGACAGATGGTCAGTCAGTCAGTAAAATCATTGTTATTTGATTTGTCAGTCATTAGTAAAGTAGTAAACTAAATGTTTGGGGTTTGTTTTGCTGCCTTTCTGACAAAGAACATGGAAACTGAAATTGACCTTTTGACCTTTATCCTGATATAAAACTGCCAAACAATCAAAACTCCAGAGCCTATTGGTTTATGTTCAGGACAGAATCCGTAAACTACTTGGACCCGACTAATGCCACTGACTCCTACATAGGTGCTGACGAACACAGTTAAGTCCTGTGTGCCTAATTTCGTCCGCAACAGATGGTTTTATTTGGCAGCCGTTCGGCCACGGCCAGTCCAAGGTGTGTGTGGGTCTGTCGTCACTCATCTGAAAACAAAGGAGAGTTCATGTGTAGGCGGCTCTGTGGCTGCATAGATATTGACATCTGTTTTGTATCCAGGGAAACGTACAGTACAGTTTCCTGGGTGTGGTCCAGCACAATGCCACAGAGCGTTTCCACGGTTTAACTGGAAGCGACCAAATGCTCTGTTCAGATTTACATTTGTGATAGAAATGATGACATAGTGTGCAACAATGTGCGTGAGTGTGTGTGTGCAAAGCCACCAGATGCATATTTCAGTGAAACGTTAACACATATTTCAAAAGTGATGTAAGACTGCCGGCCTGCAGGGTGCGTCGTGAGCCTGATGTCATTGCGTTTGGTTTTGTGTGTGAAGTGAGGAACTGTGATACTGAAACCAACACCTGCGAGTCACAGCAACGAGTTTCTCACTGCTGCACCAGCTTCAACCCCTTTGCAGCACATGATGCGTCTGCAGTCATTTCCAATTTCTTTCTAGAAAACGTCTGCTTTTCATTCTCTTAACAGAGTTGAAGCGAATCCGAGGCGAACGGGAACAAATTGGATTCTTGTTGAAGAGATTTTCTTTAAAACTTGTACCAATTTATATTTCTCATGTGCATATACATAGTAAAACTGTAAGACAGACTCATTCTATTGTGGCTGATATGACATGAAACAGAAACTCAGTGAAGTGTGCTGGTATTTCGTGCCCGCCGAGTCATTTCCAGAGAACGCTTATTTAAATTCTTAAACAGAATCTGTCAAACAATAATCACAGGAACACAGATCAAAAGTTTCTGACATATTTATTGGAGGGATTAAAAAGACGACTGGAGCAGGGCTGAGGTGCGCGTCCACTCCACAGCGAGCCCTGCGGCGTCTCTAAAGCCCTACGCTGCACAACAGGTCATAAACAAACACAGTAACAGTCGTACAGTAACGCCATGATGCACATTCCCACAGAATGCTTTGTCTGTAGCTCGACTCTGCCAAAAGCGGATCTACTTTCTTTCTAACGGCAAAAAATAGAAAACAAATAGCGCATGATTGCGAGGAGAAATAACGGTTATTTGTTTCAAATAATACCAAATGTCATCCTAGAGAATTATACAGCATACATTCCACCTCCTCCGTGATCAGTCACATAAAATGGTAGTAATAAAACGGGCAATGAAATTTAAAGAACTTGGATTAAAGCAATAAATATGTCTCTCCCTCAGCAAACGGCTGCTCTCGCTTTCCAAAGCATCGCCCACATTCTGCCTCACTTTGAACACAGCATTATATAAAACAGCTGGGACAAGATGTCTGCGTTATTTTATGGTCCAGTCAGACTCAAAACTGGTTATTAATAGACAGTACAGTATTCTCACTAGTAAAAAATCTCAAAACAGCCTAATGGATCTGTTGAAAAGCATGTTTGCCATCTTTTTTGATGTTTGGACTTTATTTTTTTTTTAGAAACGCAATCTCACTCTTCTCACATAAGGAAAGTTGCCAAGCAGCCAAACTGTCATTGTGGCATCTGAAGACAGATTTTTACTGGCAACGCGCTCCTGAGCCCCACCTGCCAGGGTGAAACCCTTCCGACCGTCAGCACGTGTCTCACAGTTCTACACCTGACAGTCACTTTCCACGTGGTGGGTTTAGATACGAGTGAAAAACATTATTCACAAAGTGCAACATTAAAATAGAAAGCTCAGTTATTTTGTGTGCTGACATTTAATATGTTCAGAAACATTTATGGGTGTGTAAACAGGGAAATCATGATTTTGTTTTATTATGGTCACAATGTGAAGCCATGTGGGAATGTTGGATGATGTGCTGAAGGCTTCTACTGTAACTAATAAGCACAGAACACATCTCTGGGAAGCGCTTGTAATCAGGGAATCATATGATCCAAGGCTGCTGGGAGCGGGTGAGTGTGAGGGAGAGAAGGATCTGGAGCAGGAGGCTGGTCGTCTCAGGAGCGAAGTCGCAGGTCGGGAAAGGAAAAGTAGCTACAAATAATACTGTGGTTGACGGTGAGTGATGCGTAGAGAAGAGGGGTGAGGCTGAAGGGACAAAAAGGTTCAAGGCTGGGTCACTGCACTGGGCTCCTTGTCATAGATGTAGCTGCCCACGCCACCAGTGTTCACGCCTGGAAAAACAGGGACAGCAGCGGGTGACAGGAGGAAAGAGACAGGACGAGACACGACAAAACATTTTCTGTGCTGTCATCGTCAGGTCCAACGAGCTGAAGACATTTTTATGATGAGACTTATTCTGTGCAACGTGGATCAGTGCTCAGACATAAGACAATCTGTTCAGAGTGGATGATAACTGATGGGTTAACAGCCCCCCCTAGCGGTTACCTTTGGGCCCGAAGAGAACGGCGTAGCACGGTTTGTGGCAGTAGGGCTGGCCATCATGCTGGAATACAGACAGCACAGGAATCACCGTTACAGTATATGGCACCATGGTCGGGACAGTAACCATCAGATTCCTCTGTTGCATTTCAATGTCCCTGCTCTTTTCTAGTCTTTAATTCAGCTTTTCCATTTTCCCTGCACGTTGTTTCCTCCTCGCCTCCTTTGCTCACCCACCTCCGCATGGCCGCCAGCAGACAGAGTCTTGCTGCACCTCTCACAGCGCAGGCAGGGTCGATGCCAGTCCTTTCCCAGTGATGTCACCTTCTCCGCTAATAGGACGCACACACATGCACACCTGTGAGACGCTGCAGCAACGGCTCAGCAGATTCACACCTTTGACTTTCCTGGATGTGTGGAACCGCTTACCAAAATACACCTTCTTGTTGCAGCGGGGACACAGGTTGGCCTCTCCGGAAAAAGTGGTGACGTTGCCAGCTGCTCATGCATTACACACACAAAAACACACGTTACTGCAGGCAAAGCTAGTACATACATGACCACTACTCTTTCCAGTGTAGCAATAAATACTAATCTGCTTTATATGTATCAAGAGGGAAATATTGACTAAATAAGCCAATTTTGCCAGTTAATTAATGTGGATGCCAATTTAAAACACCTCTCTCACTCCATCTAATTGGAGCCAGTCATGGCAGCTGACGGAAGTTCAACATGTAGCGCTGAGCTCAGACCTGCAGGTGGTGCCAAAAGGCAAAGGCGCTGGATGTAACGGCCACCGTTTCTACACATGCACATTATTGTTATTTACCTTTTGACGGCTGCTTGGCTGCGTACACTCGCTTCTCTTCAGCCTTGGCGGCTGAATCCACACCGGTGGGAGACTGGTTGTTGTTGTTGGCTGGAGCATCATACACGTAGGAGCCTGCGCCACCGATGTTCACGCCTGAAGTTTGAAAAATTTGTATTAGGGTATAAAAATATGCCTCCAAGCTTTTAGTATTTGATACTTCTGTAGTCCTTAATAGGGAAGTTGAAGTAGCGTGTGCTGAGTAATTCACCTTTTGGTCCAAAGAGGGCAGCATAGCACGGTTTGTGGCAGTAGGGTCTACCATCGTGCTGTGGGGAGGCAGAAACACATCATGACATACAGGTGAAACTAAATGACTTAACAGGCAAGTGGGCCAGAAGCCCCTCGATGACGCAGAGGAGAGTCCGACCCCATGTTGATACATTTTTCTGACATCATGTGCTTTTGTTTCTGTTGGGAGAAGCAGAGATGGAGAAGGTGTCCAAAAATGGAGCGTAATACTTTTTTCCACTGACGCCGGTGTCACAGGTTCCTTTAACACATAATAATGACACTGAGCGTATCCAAGACACGGGGCTGTGTTGATGAATTCAGCGCCACACTTCAGGGCAAGCTGTCTGCCACCGAGCAGACATAGATGACCAGATGCTGATGCATGCTGGGATGTTGCAGGAGCAGGATCGAGGCTCAGAGATGAGTCTTAATGATCATAGATGCAGAAGAAACAGGCCCTAGGACACATTACCCACAATCCCGCCTGCTTTTAGCTACACAGGCTTGATTTCCTCAGAAGACGGTGCAGTAGGATAAAAAGGATCGTTCTCTCACCTTTAATAATGGATTAACCACAGGATCAGCTGCTGTTAAAGCAGCCACACACTCTGTTCACACTTCCTGTTTGACATTTATGAGATCCGTGAAGGCTGCAGACGCCAAGCTGACTAAGCTGATGGCTTTCTCAGGATCAGACACACAGGGCTTCATTGTCAAGTGCAATGAGTGATCTGCTACTGCTTTCCAGTATCCCCGTGGCTCTGGCTGTGAAGCACCGGGAGTCAGAGGAGCCTATAAAAGGAATCGACATCATTGCTGCGCTGCCCACTCTCTTCCCAGAATTTACTTCCCACATCCTGATGCTGAAATCTGGATCTTTCATCTATTCTTCTTCTTCTTTTCCATCCTCACTTTGCATTCTGTGTACATTCATTTGCTCTCTCCTTAAGGTTAAAGGCCACAACTGGCTGCTCCTCACACACATCCATAATCACAGACTGAACTTTCAGTGGCTGAGTTGCTTAGAAGCATGTTTAACATTTGTGACTACTTCGCCCATTTTACAGCAATGGCTGGTTCTAGAGATGTTGGCACAGAGACAGTGTCCTACTGACTTATTGTATGTGCAGGTTAAATCTAAACTTTTTATGTTTTGTTTTGGAGCTTTCAGTTGTGTCACATATGCCCCATTTGGGGATAAAGTCAGACCAGTCATCTCGGGCTAAGCGCCGGGTCACACTGGGCTTCATCTTGTCCCCCAACTCCTTTTAAAGAAGCAGCCAGTGATGCTCTGAGGGTCAAAACCTTTTGCGTAACAGGCATCATATGACAACACTCCTCTCAGCAGAACCACAGCCATGGTACATGCTTTCATTCTTTATATGTCATGTCTCTGAGCCTCGCTCCGTTTCCATGATGATCGAGCATCGAGTCAACCTGTGGCATAGGACCGTGGCCTGGGGTGGGATTTGGATGGTGTCCGTGGAGAGCAAACATGGTCGACAGAGATAGGGAGAGCAACCACATTACTGTAATCATAGCAATTACAGCATCCTTTGGGGTCTTCAGAGGGATGGTGACTGAGATCACATCCTCCTGACGCACAGAAAAGGTGGGAAACTCAGAAAAGTGTGTGATGCTCACAAATGTACAGAAGGAGGGAACTGAATTGTTGCCTGGGTCACGGAGGGCAAAAGATAACGTGGTACGATAGAAGAATCCCAAGAGTGAAGATGTCAGATAGTGAGCAGCACTTGTTCGAGGGGAGTGCACGTGGAGACGTGACGCTGCAGCTTGATTATGTAACAGAGAGGAAAACGGATCTGAAAACAACTCAGCCTGTAGAACTAAGGGGGCTAAAATTCCCATAAGAACAAAGCGCGCTGACAGATGCAACAAGGGAAAATGCACTCAGCAATTCTCCTTTTAATACACACCCTGAAAATGAAATAATCCTAAAATGCCTAAAAGGCCACTTCCTGATAAACTACTGTATTAAAACATAGCCAGGCAGCACTGACTTCCCCTCATAAGATGTCACAATGAAACCCAATGACCTGTAAAAGAACCATGTAAATACTGAACACGGTTTGTGAAAATGTCGTCAAATCAGGAGCACAACAGAGGCCGCTTGGCATCAGCTACACTGAATACGTAGCATGAATGACCCCAGCAACGCAGAAAACCCACAGCACCCCAGGCAGTGGCGGCGCACAGCCAGACAGCCTAGGACGACATATCAGTGCCCCACTTACAGGGTTAGACACAACATGACGCTCCTTTCCAGTGTTTGCACTGCAAGTGGCAAAACTGTCCTTCAACGTGCTCACTGAACAATTAGGAGATCTTTCATCTTAATCATTAAGTGTAAAAACGCTGTGGATGTAGTAAGTAGGTCACATATTCTTGGACTCCTGACACAGCACAGCTAACTTTCATCCCCCACACATGTGATGCAACTCCCCCGGATGTTTACACTTTGATGTGCACAAAGTTTCCCTTTAATCATCTTGCAACCGTTCCAATTTATCTTGCATCCCCCTCGGTATTCACCCCTGATTTTGAAAGTATTTGTAGTCATTCATCAAGCTGGTTTTGTGTTTCAGTGACATTGTCATTGTTGGTACCAGTGAGCCAGAACGAGCCCATGTGACATCTTCCCCACAGGGAAGGAGTTCGGTACCAGTAGTGTCATACTGACCTCAGCGTGGCCTCCCGCGTTCAGCAGCTTGTTGCAGCGGTCGCACTTGAGACACAGCTTGTGCCAGTCCTTCCCCAGTGACGACACCTTTTCAGCTGCACATGAAAGACACACAGCACACTTGTGGTGAGAGCAAACCTTCACATAAAGCAGCGTTTCTATGCATTTCTCTGGACAACAGCCTTTATTCTCCATCAGTTGTACTGGGCTTTGTGTGTTATAATGTGCTGGTCAATCACTCATCACACCCCCAGCAAGAATGATTAGTTGGTACATGCTGTCGTTCAATGAAAATCCTGACATTGTGCCAAAGGAGCGATTGTTTTCTGGTGGGGTGGACGTACTCGGTGCGTTTCTGTTTGCCACACAGGATGAATGATGTCACTGCTGGATAGACACACAGTGGCGTGAATCCCAGTCCAGCTGGAGCAGCAGGGGTGCCCACATCTAACCCAAATCCTTTGTGTTACCCCAGCAAACATACACAAACGCCCATCCCCCAGTTTACAGTACAGTCTCGTGGTCCAGACAGCCCCTCAACCCCATTTCCGTCCCCCTTTCTCCAGTCTCCCAGACCGACCGCCCCCACAGACAAGCAAAGGAGCCTAATTACACCCTTTCCAATAATAAATCCCTGCTGCGTCTACACAATGGGCACCACGGAGTCGTGCAGGCAGCAAAGGAAACACCTTCTCTTATCAGGCATGGCGCAAATAGCCGGATGCTGGAATTGGTTTCCTACATACCTTCAGCCAGAAACGCACACAAACACGTAACATACACGCAGCTTAACTCCAGACACGCAGACAAATGCTTCCTCCTCTTCTTCCTCTCATGACTTTTTAAAAGTACTGTCACATTCCTGTGTCAGCGTCAAGTCAGGAAGCAAATCAAATCAGACATCAGAGACGAGTCCTTTTCTGATCATCGTGCCATGTGAAGGACTACGGAGACAGGACACTCATCAGCGCAAGACTAAATATAGACGCCAATCTAGCAGCCGCTTTGATACTTTAGAAAATGCCCAGCGTTATGTGAGCAATTTAGTCCATCATGTGGCAAACGTTAGTAAATCTCACTACTACTCTCACTGTTTACCCCCTAATTGGTTCACTCATTCCTCTCTATCAGTTACATCATTAAGACAAATGGCTGAGAACAAGACCCTGGAGAATACAGTAACTATGGATGGGGAGCAGGGGTCAAAGGTGACGTGGGGAAATGCTGACTTGGCCACGGCAGGAAATGTTGAATCTAATTATTTAAAGCAAAGATCCTGTCAATAAACTCTTACTCTTGCATCATGGGATGGCCTCTAGTGTTGAGAGAGACAATACAAACAAAGTTGTGTTTGTGCATCACACACTTCTCTCTGTTGCTGTTTGCTGCAGCTGCTGTCACAGCTGAATGTAAAGTAATTTCCATTAGTGGCAGAGCTCACACACTAACTCTTCAACTGGTTTTATTGAGGTTTCATTGCTCATCAGCTTTCATGTCCACTGTGATTATGGTAAGTATGAATAAAAGCAGCAGCAGGAGCCTGGACTGTCGGCTCTGTGTGTGTTTGTGAACTGAGGATATCCATACACCTCTTGACACCTCTACTGTGCTAAAAATAGGCAGCATAAATGGAGAACAGGAGCTCTTTGTGTGTGTGTGTGCGTAAGTGGTTCGTAGATATTCCTCCAGACAGTTTTAAACAGTCAGCGTATGAATGGAAAGAGACGTCAGAGCCTGACCAGCGTGTGCTCATTCCTGTGTCTGTGTGTACCGTAGTAAAGTCCACAGTTTGAAAGCTCTCTGTTTAACAGGGCAGTTGTTATTGTAAGAGGGGTGAGTTCATCTGCCTGTATTTTGCTCTGTTGGTGTCAGAGTGGGAGAGGAGTAGGGGATCTGCATCTGTCCCAGATGTTTATACCCCCCATGGCTCAGCAAGCCCCAAGTCCTGTTATCCTTCATGTACTGTAGCGCTGGCTGCTGAACGATGAGACAACTGAAATCAAAATTATGTTAGAACTGCATCAACAAACAAATGCCGTTAGTGTTTCCTTTCCCAAAATCCAGAGGTAACCACACTTTCCTCCTTATAGCAACAACGTGAGGGTACGAGCAGCCTCTTGCATAAACAAACAGGCTGCTGTTGACCAGGAAGTCTGTCAGGAAATTCACATTCCCACTGTCAACATTGATGAGGATGCGTTAAATCCTTTCAGCCAGACGGTTTTCCCTGAGCACAACCTGCAATTTGCCCAACTCAACAACATTGGATTCCCTTGTGATAAACAGCCGACCTGCGTAAGAAAATCACTGCTGAGGAGTGACATCCACGTCTGCCTGGATATAAAGGTTTAGCCACTTCAAATAATTCAGGCTTTAAGAAAGCAGGTGGGTGATCTCACTTAAATCAAAGAAGGAAAAGGCGTAAATACTCTGGGGGAGCAGAGGCCACGTGATCAAGCAGTAAACAAAATAGGTGTGTCAGGCACAGACGTCTTTCTCATGAAGTCAAATTCAACGTTTCTAATAAAAAAGCAATACTTACACCAGGACGTACGATTATTTCATGTTTTGATCCAGAACATGGACCATTTTAAATACATTTTAATAGTCCAATATGTTTAAAAGCAGACTTCTGAAAGTGGAAGTTTAGACAAACAGATGGTGATCCAGCAGGTTCACTGGGCTCAGACGAGCGGATGATGGTCACTGAATCACAGAGCTGGCACAATCACAGAGGTCATCACCATACGATACCTGCATCTCTGTAAGCTGCTTAACTTCATTTCAACCAGTCCTGCTCTGTGGCTGGACTCCGTCAATATGCTTTAATTAAACTGCTGCTGATTCATCCTCAGTGTTTTCAGAAGCTCGGTTTTGACTGACGCTACTGCCCATTACATTATAAACAAGGCAACACTGACAAGCAACGTGACTAAAGGTCTGTGTGTGCATGTCAGTGTCCATAAGTCTCCATAAGACCACGGCCTGTGATGACGAGAGATGGTAAACTGAGAGTAGGACATCAGAGAAGCTTGTGCAGGCTGTAATTCAGTTTGCTTTGTTTGTTCCGTTACATGATTCACTTACACGTCAGATCATATTCAGAGAGAAACCAATTAGGCTCAGACAGTAACTGGACGGAGCGTTAAGCAAGAGACATTCAGCGAGTTCAGTGTTCAGGAGGAAAGCGTGAACCCAGTTATAGCTGCAGCTGCACCAGAGGGCTTGGATATGTTTCACCCCGGCCGAGGAGGAAATGTATCCTTTCACATTGTAGATAAACAAGCACTACTAGAAGTACTGAATAACGTTCATACCGCGGAATTCCCAGCAGGCAGTGTGGCAGGAGAGTCCACCAGGCGCAGGGCGGTGAAATCCCATATGGGTGCTCTCTTATTGCTCAATAACTCGATCAGGAAGCAACAAGGGGAAATCTAATGCATTTGACAAAGAGCGAGTGCTGCTCAGCGCGGCTGGAGCTCGTCCCTACAATCAGTAACAAATGTTATTCTGAGCAGTTATACATGTTAATGTTTAATGGCTTTAACAAACCTGGACGCAGATCTAACATGAGAGTAGATTCAATCGCATCATAACACGTCAGGACTCAACCAGCGATATTACAAATGACCCTACAACACGGATGGATGGATTCTGGCCTGTTGCCCCCTCTGGTAAGGTTGGACCCATCTGTTCTGCTATTTCGACAATAAACCTATCCAACACAAACACGCGCGCACACACACACAGTGTTGTTGTTTTGTTACAGCAGTGTTATAGCTTCATGTTCTAATTAACAGCATACACCTGACTGACTCAAGACCCCAAAGGCAAAGCACGAGCCAAACATAGGACGTACAATAAAAAAAATCCTCTGCACACGTGAGGAAAAAACAAGCAGCATGTGTTTCCCCCTCTGCATCCTCTCACTATTCTCCTTTCTCTGGTGCAAACACCCTCAAGGACTCATGACCTTTTGCTAAACCTAAAGACAATGGCCATTCAAGCTCAGCAGGGGGGAAATGACTTTTTCTAAAGACGCTTCGGTTGAGGAATAAGCCGTGATTTAGCCAATCGCACACCCGACCTCCAGCAGGTTTAATGTGTGACTAAAGGCTCAAATTCAGCTAAATCTTCATTTACATACATCTGAGAAACGGGTTTGCATCAATTCAAACTACTAGACTAAAAAGCACCATCACACAAATGACACAAAGATATTTCCTACTGACTCTTTATTTTACGCATCTGTCCATGTTTAGTCTTTAACATGCCATAGAAACTAAAGAGGAATTCCCATTAGGTCCTCAGGCACTAATCCCTCTCTTTACAGCTGATGTGAGTCAGTTGATTATCAGTGACAATGACAAGTGTTTGCTGGCTCCACTTTCTATAAAGGAAGTGTTTGAGACGGTTCTCGTCACACACCCCTGTGATTTAAACTGCTTTTAGTTTTGGTCCGCTGGTCAGATGAAACAAGTCCTTTTGAAGATGTCACCCATAGCTGGCGTTTTTCACATTTTTCTGATACATCATGCAAGTAAAATAATGGGCAGATTGACCAATGAAGGCCAGTTTTAGTTAAAGTACTGTTTTGATGTAAAAGAATATAACAAGAAGAAAGCTGGGAAAAAAGTTTGTCAACTGCATGACTGCTAATCTATTCATGCTGAAAAATTAAGTTTTGGAGTTTGCTGTTGGCTGTGAGAGCGAGTTGACCCAGTCAGTGGCGTGTTGAACATTAGAATCGATTTGTTCAGGGTCACTGTGTGCATGCAGCTCCCTGTGCTGCTCACTGCAACCACGCAGGGTGGAGACCGGTGCTAAGGAGCCTCTATGAAAAGATGCATTTGGATTCGTCTCTCCCTGTGGCTGATGCAACCCTGTGGCAAAACTTAGCTCTGGAGGTCGTCTGTCGCCTCAGCCAAGGCGAGGTTTCCTCCCCAGGCATTCTCGCACGCTCTACCTCCCTCCCTCTGTGAATAAAAGAGGCCGACCTTGTGAATCCCACTGGTTGACGTAAATGGGCCGCAGTTAACTCGCATCCTGTCTGTGCTGGTCAGGAGGACTCCAGGCAAAGTGCTGCTCCACACAATCTGGCTCGGTGACTTGTTCGCCTTGCCTGAACCCCTGAGTCCTATCTATGGACACTTGAAAAAGATCTAGTCTTTATGATTTGCTAACAGAGTGGTGGACCTTCAAAACAGGAAGCATCTGTAATAGGATAATCAGACCTAAAGCGGTCATATGACGGACGCTTGATGGAAATCATCGGATTCTAATAAAAAGGACAGCGTGTCCAGTGGAAATGTCGGCAAACAGAGGATGCTCCATGAACCACAGAACAGCTAGAAGGCGATGCTAAACACATAAGGTGCTACCATGTGTCCATATGTGATCTCTTTTACCTTATCATTTATTCAGGTTCAGAAATCACCTGGATAAACTTTACACAACCATCTTTGTTCTCCTGTTATGCAACAGGTCATTTGATGGGGGCTTAGGTTAGGGGGGTGGGGGGCTGACTTTCAGCACCAAGGTTAATGTCATCTCCATTAGGGGATCATATTTGTGTCTGAAAAAGGCAGAGAAAAAGGAGCCTCATTGAGCAGCGCACAGTAGCTGGCAGGTTATGCAATGGCACCAAACAGGCGGCAGAGACTCAAGAAAGCTTACATAACCGACAAGGCACATTCACACAGCCCACTGGGCATCCAAGTGGAAAACAGGGTACTCTAACAGTGGCAGAAAGAGGCGACGGGGATAAAAGGGTATTGTGTGGATGTTTGGGGTAAGAGGGGATTTAAAAAGAGGTGTGTGGGAAACAGCGCGGTACCATCAGGCTGAGAGAACCAAGGTATTCCGCCTCACTGGAAAGACTAACGTGCCCAGAGACAGAAAGAGCCTTGTGTGAATAGATATGTCGTCTCTCATTATAATGCATGAGAGTCTCCGTTAAAATAAAAGCGAGTCATCTCACCACATTCCCCCCTTTTGTAGTTTAAAAACTGAAATCAGAGGAAGGGGAATTCACAGCCTGAGGCAACACCAAGTGACTGAGAAGAGGGAAGAGGGAAGAGGCCTGAGTGAGAGGAACCGCTGAGGAAAGTGGAACATCATTCGTTCCCATCAAGCGGTCATCCATTCACTGAGCGGCACAAAAATGGATTGCTTTCATTTTTTGGAGCGTTTGAATTTGGGAGTTTTACCGAGCTGCGCTGCATTCTGCATGGACATACCCACTAACAACACATCTCCACTGGGCCTGGTCACATGGCTAATACTCCCGTGTGCGTTGTAGGCATCTATTTACCACAGGGACTGACAGAAGCGAGGCCTCGCTGTGGACGTTGGGAATGTGAATTCAACACTACAATTACAACATTCACATTCCTTTAACACCAGCAGACACAAATGTGACAATAAAGCTGCACTTTTGAAGCTGTCGAACTTCAAAAACAAAGATGTGGCAGCAACAGTCAACATTTGTCTTCGTGGTAATGACAACGACTCGTCAGCCCTGTGAAACATAACGAATGGAAAGCCGTAAAACGCATTTCCCTGAAACCAGGAGAATTTCCAGCCTACACTGTGGCTCACCGCTGCTATTTGAAATTACTTTTTGGGAAGAAGTAAAAAAAAACAAAACAACCCAGTGTTGTCTGCAAAACCCAATACTGGGCAACACCAGCTGCAGGACCAGGTGGGGAACTGCAGGGTGGGCCAGTCACCGCTCTTTACATCACACCACAAACCACCAACACAAGAGGAAAGGAGTCAGGAAACTGACAATTTTTACTATCAGTAACACATGTTGAGCTTCACATCTGAAGCACTGTCTAATAAGCTACTGATGCCTGTTTTATCACTTTAGCTGCTGCACAGACCTGAAAGTCAACCAGCTGAATTCCTGACATCATGCTGATGCCTTGGGCTGTGGGCAGAAGTAGTCCTGGCCTCCCTTCCTCCTTTCCCATCCTCGTCATGTTGTCATTAATGCATCCCTTCACTTTCTCCATCCTACCTGCTGTCACGTATAAGCCCTAATTCCATCCACGCTGTCTTCCAGTAGAGCTTCATCACCATCACCATCAGCCCTGGTTCTCCACCCAGCAAGACACACCCCGGCCAAAAATAACTGCTGTAGGCTGGATGTTAGCATGTTACATAAAAACATTACATACATCACTGAGGAGCTGTGACTCACTCGCTGCAGCAAGCTACAGCTAACGCACAAACAATTAGACATGCACCAAATCTGCACAGGACAAAAATAAGCCTTGTGTATGTATTTATTATTTCATGCCAGTGACCCTCGGGACGCACGTGATGAAACGGCAGCTGTGATGCTCGTCGCCACTCCTGTTACGTAAGAGGACTTCCATCCTCTCACATAATTGAGTCTGACCTGCGCGGCAGCTCTGATGTGTGCTGCGAAGTGTGGAAAAGATCAGCACAGAAGAACTAATTTTTTAGTTCCCAGCATGCAACAAAACATCGACACGGGATTATTCAACGGTTGCTGTTCAATGGGACAGAAGCACATTCCCTAAAAATAACTGAGCAGGATGCTCATGATGTGCAGCTGGCGAATTCAAACGCACAGATATGAATGTTTGTTTACTTTCGCCGCCTAAGCTCCTTTAATCCGCTGCTTTGCACTAGCGTGTGTACATTTTCCATTTTAATTATAAGATTGACGTCCCGTATATTCCATAAAAGATGCAGACTAAACGGTGAGTCAACGTTCTTTGCCTTAGTGGGCGCTTTGCGTTCCCATGTTTGTTTACAAGGATTCAATACGACGCGTGTTTACAGGTCTTCATCCCACTGACGCAGCGTGATGTTGCTGTGCTCATCTGTGAGTGGGCAATCTCAGCATATGGCATTTCTGCACTCTTGGCAACGGCTTCCATCAGCAACCCTCCAAAGCCAACTGCTTGGCTTGGATGTTTACCAAGCACAACAAATTAAAAAAGGCCCAGATCAGAGTCAAAATAAGATGAATTATTCATTCATTGTTGTGATGACAGCGTTTTCAGGCACTTTAATTAAAAGCATGTCAAGTCTTTTGATTTGACCACGAGCCCCTTTCCTTCCCCCGGTTTTGTGATCTGTGAATCATTTACACCTCCAGCAGCAGCTCTTTCCCTAAATATCCCTACATTTCACCTGTGTGTGAAATTCCTCTGGGAAATGTTGAGTAGTAAAGTAGATTTTCTTCTAACAACTGGACAAAAAGTGAATGTTGAGCTTGGTAGAGTCAAGTGTGGTCCACACTACTTCAGATACTGCTGCACTGAGCCGGGACGCTGAACACAGAGGAGGCAGGACTACATCCAGCTTCATTTGCTAACGGAGCGTGTTCGTTACGTAAACACCATCACTCATCGTAGCTTCACTGTGAAACGTGCGTGTTTTTAATGAATGACAATTAGCCCCGAAACCACCGCACACGTCTGTAAATGAATGAAGTACGGCATTAAAGACGGTTAAATAAGCTGCAGTGGGATATTTGCTGGACGAGCCTAAAGTACTTGCAGCAGCTAGGCTCAAACTCAGCGGGCATCACTTACCGAAATACACCGTCTTGTCACACTTGGGACACTTTGAAGCCATTTCTGGACGTTGTGGGTCGAGTGCGAATGGTCACTTGTGCTCGTCGGGATCTGCGTCCTCTCCCTCGGTTCCTCTCTGTCCTCTGGATCCTTCCTCCACAGCAAGTGTCCCGCCGCGCTCACACGAGCGGGGGGGCGGGGTGTCAACGGCTCCTCATTAGCATAGTCCCGCCCCCCGCCACGACGGGAAAGGTTTGGCAGACTAGAGGCTAGAAATGAATGAGCTACCTGGCTTGTTCAGACATAAACACACGTCCTTCTCGTCTGTTATGCTTTTCATTTTCTTTATGTGAACGTTCATATTGATATAGAAATGACGTCTATGAATTCATCTCAGCATCCTTTTGTTCAGCTGGTCTCTATCCTGCAGCATTTCCTCCTCTGTGGGCCTGTGGTCTGTCACGGCCAGGGTAGTCCAGGCGGGAAAGCTTGTCCGCTGCGTCGGTCCCACTTCCCTTCTTGTAATTTCCACCAGAGCGGTGTTTGAGTGAATCACAATGCTCTCATTGAGCGTGAGCGCCTCGTAGGAATTTGTTAGGCGAAGGAAGACTCGGCTGGATCAGCTTTCCGTTGAGAAGGCTTGCTGGCTTCGTGACAAATTAGGCCTCCTGAAAGAGAAACACTGCCACTGGATTTTCTTACAATCCGGGCTCACATTCAGTTGTTGCACTCACTTACGACAACTAATTAAAAGACAGAGTGACGATACATTATCAGTTTCTGCTGCAAAGTGGCTCCCTCTTTCCACTTAACCCCGTTCACATATCAGTGCCGTCTGTCCGCCCAGCGACACTGTGCAGGTCCTGGTCCAGGAACAGATATTGAGATATTTCCCACATCCGTGTCCCGGCTGATTAGCCTGTAACAACTTCCTCCTTATCACAGTTCGCACATTTTAAAATGAACTCAAACCAACGGTCAGAGCTCATGGGCAGGCACACTCACTGCGTACTCTGAGTAAAGTTTGAAATGTAATAATATTCCTTTTTCATAATGCCTGATCGTTCATTTGCATAGAAGCACAAATATTGCAGTGGTTGTTCCACAGAGCTGTATCACTGCTAGGGTAGAGTTCTCCTGCCTCTGCGCTCACAGCGTGTGCTTCACAGAGGACATGGGTTCATTACCGTTCACCTCTAGTTGTTTGCTGTGGTTGCAGGTTTGTTGCCGTTTCAGCTCTGGTGCACAAACAGACTGGATCTTGCTGAGAGGAGAGGAGGTCAAATACACAGACAGAGTGGAGGTAGAAGGTTGAAACCGGGGAGTCAATGTTCTCTAAAGTCCTCGGCTCACTGAACACGCAATAAAGATAATGATGAAGGAAGGCTGTGTTATTCCCTCTATGTTTAGCAGCTTATGAATCATTACTGGGAGGAAAAAGGGAGAATGTCCAATCAGAAAACCTTGGGAAAAAAGATGTTAAACACGCTGGTACAAAAATATGGAGCAACAATGGCACATGAGAGTATAAGGCTGTATGATTGGATGCTTCTGAGAAGTGAGTAATCCCAAGGAAAAAGAAGTGGACGTATCCTTTGCTAGTTTCTGATTAGATGTCTGGTTGACATCCACACTGTTTCTCTAGAGCTCTTCAAGCAACCGTCGCTATGAGGAAGGCCAGGAATACAGAGAGAGAAACATGGTCCTGAGGGTCCTCAAGCATGTTTGTGCTACAGTTTAAAGACTTAAGAGAAAGCAGGAGAGCATAAAAGTCTGACAGATCTAAATCCTCAAATCTTCAATGGGGAATGCCAGTGATTTTACACAGGAACACCAGGCTCGTGAAAACAAACAAGTAGAATATGTTCTGTGGCTCCCGGAGCGCTGAAGTCGAAATGTGTTGGAGACAGTTTGGGATTTCATTAGATGTTTTGAAAAAAACATGGCGTTCCAACATTGTGGCACAGCATAGAACCAGCAAAACGACGACTGTGAGGAGCTTCAGTCATAGGGATAAATCGGAGTAGCTGGAGTTTCTGAAAATATAAGAGCACGGTGTTCGTATGGACGGCACGTGATCAGCTGGCTGAGCGTGTGTACATGTGTGAGTAAGTCAGAGAAGGAAAAATCTTCCCATAGAGAGCATATTCTTTTACAAACAGAAGCCTAAGTTTAGCTGCGCTAGCAGTCGAGGATAAGATAAAACATTCAGCAGATGATAAGATGTGTGTTGTGACAGACTCTAGTGGTCATAGAGTTAAATGGACAGATACTCTGTCTTGTGGAAAAGTCGGACGGTTGGTTTTATCTACCCTCTTTCCCTTTCTCTATAATAATGTCATCTTGCCTTTTTGTGGAGCCATGTTATTATGCACAATCACAAGAAACCAGAAACACTTACAGACGTCTGCAGAAGTGAAGGTCAGAGGTCTCCGGTATGGTTTAATGACCTATTATTGAGAAGAACACAGACAAAGCAAGGCTTGAATAAACCTGTTCAAAGACAACCTGAAGAGAGTTTTTAGTGGCGTCAGATGACCAGCAGAGGAGCCGATCAAATAAAAGCTGCCTTTTAAACTGCGCCCTGTGCAGCTACTGTAATTAGGGCATGATGTGCTTCACGGTGAACTTTTCAGAATAACGTTTTGCATAACAGTTTGTGAGAGAGTGATGGAGAATGGATGAAGAAGGGTTCTTTAAGGTCAGACGAAGAGTGACTGACCCTGTTAGTCCAGACCCTGTGCCCTCACTGGAACGTGGAGACAGAACTGCAGTATGTTTGCAGCATTCCTCTAACGTGGTCTTTAACTGGGGACAGTCACTTTTGAGCTGTTTCACTCCCACTGGGACTGTGAGGGGTTTAGATTCCACTAAATGCCATTTTTAGTGATGTGGGAGTGCTGTTGTGCTTGGCAACAGTCCCCGACCACAGCGTAAACGTATTTCTTTTAGCAAATATGAACCAATGCCACAATATTTACTAAATGTGTCATTTTATTTTAAGCCCTCAGTGTAAAGGTCAAGTATTTAAGGGTTCCTTGTGCTGGAGTAGAGGTGTGATGGTCGTGTTGAAAGCCAGGGTGGGTGTGGTAGAGGCAGCTGGAAGACGTTTTGGGGGGTTCGATGGTTCTGTCTTCATGTGATCCTCCCTCTCACAAGGCCCCTGTTGTCTCTGAGTGACGCACAGTGAGTTTAGTTTGACTTAAATACAAACATTCTTCACATGTCTTGTTCCTTTGAAGATTAAATTATGTTATCATAAGAAGGATAATAAACAAAAAGTATTTGAACCACTATTATAAAGCCTAAGATGAACACACACATTGACGTCTACCTTCTCTTTGTTTAATGACACTAAGCACAACGTAGTTTTGCTTTCTGTCTAATCGAGACTTCAGGTTGTGCGCCAGCGTTTTGTTGAAGTGCAGCTAATTGGTGGTCAATACATTGCTGAGAGTCCATCTTATTCAGCAAATGTTTCTGTGGTGGCTGTGCTTTGTGAGCTTTAAAGGTCAAGCATTAGTAAATGTCAACATGGCCACAGCAATAAACTTCAGTCAGTTTGCACAAAAGCTGATGAGCTGTATGTGTTTTTTTAGAAATGTAAGGTTTTATGGGATATTTCTCTCTTGACATGAGCTCTACTTCATATTTGGGGTTCTTGCTGGAAATCCCCCAGAGAAACGGACTGTTCTCCTGCATGTCTTAAAGCTGACAGGCACTCCCATGTTAAATCCACCCACAAACAACGTCAGTCACTGTGACAGGGTCTCGCCTGCTCGGCCCCTTGAGAGCCCGAACTACAAAATAAAACTGAAGCACTGGATGTTTTTCCTTCACCTCAGCATTAAACAAAGCCAGTTTGTCTTTACATTTAGTCACCCTATGCAGGTTTGACTTTGCTAGTAAAGCATTTTGTTCCAGTTGATGTAAGGAAGCCTGTTCTTTGAGTTGAACGGAATCAGCACAGCCTCTCATCCCACCCTGTCTCAGGTGTTTGTGTTTGGAAAAAGAAAAGGCCTCATGTTTTCCTAGCCCTGTTTAGTAAAGGACAAATGATGGTGGAACTGCTTTTACACCACGTAGCCCTGCAGGCGTGTGGCCATCGAAAACCTAATACTTGCATATAGAAAGAAATAGTATAGAGTTACAGTATATTGTCTTGTCAAGGTTGTTATGATTATGAATTGTAGCTTATTTTTGAGGAAATCTTGAAAATTAAAAAATATTTTGTCAGAACAACCATTCAAAGAAACCAACAACAAATATTTAGATCACAATTGTAGGAGACTAGGGAATCCAACAAACATTCCATTTGGAGAAGGTAAAACCAAACCGTTAAACCATTCTAGTATCAAACATCTAGTTTGCTAGTTTCTTAGTTTTTTTAATATCCTGACATCCTCTGGCACAGCTTAGTCTCAATAAAATAACCAGTATTCTTGCTAGAAAGGCACTGAAATCCAATACACCCCAATCAGATGCCATCGGAAATTCCAGTGATTCCTTTTTCATGCGGGTGCGGTGGGTTTCCCCCACCTGGTGCAGCCACGCACACCCACCAGCTTCAAGTGTTGCCTTCTGAAGATCAAGACATATTTGGTGGTTTCCCAGCTGTTTCATGAGCAATGTGTTGGCCGTAGGGCGGCTCCTGGCATTTTGGCACTTGGTCCTGCGTGGAGGGTGGACACTTAGCCACAGGATTCCCAGGCTGGGAGTGGCTTGGGAGCCGAAACGTTTGCCACAGGTGCCACATATTCCACTGCTTGCATCCACATCCCACACAATTTTATAGTGTCTGTTTTTATTCTGTGAAGGTCATAGTATCAGTAATCCTCCAGCGCAATGTGGCCAGTCCCTGATTTAGGGCCAAGGTTTCTTGTGAACACAGAGCTCTCAACAAACAACAGCTAACAGACAAATACCAATTAAATTCACACACAAAGGATCCCACAAACATAACAAAGCCACTGTAAACCATCGTTCTTTTTATTCTAACAGAGAGACAGTGATGACACAATGACAAACTTTGATTTGTGTTGTTCATAAGGGCTGAAGTCAAATTTTTGCGTGTTATTCTGAATAACTGTTAACGTGTTGATATTAGCTGCATCACTGGCCTTTTTTCTTGCTCTGCACCGCCACTTTGTTTTTGAACTGGGGGAAACAAATGAAAGCTTGGTAAGCGATGACTCCTGCTGGTGGAATGAAGTAGTTGCAACTTGGGACAATGTGCTTCTAATTGGCATTAAGTTAGACGTTTGATCTATGTTTGTTTTGCTTATATGTGTGTTTTACATAGTATAAATATGTATGTTAAAGTGTGACTATGATCCTTCGTTGTACATGTCCCTACAGCAGCGAAACCTTGTTATTGTCAACCCATTTTGCAAAAAGTAAGGCAGCAGCTCCACCTGTGGTCTGACATTTATAAATACAAGCCGCAGATAATCGACAAGCTCCATTGTGAGGAACTGTATCGCTTTGGTCATTATATTTTCACTGTAAAATCTGTTTGACAGATCCCCTGAAGCAGAGATTCCTGATTCAAAGGGTGATTGTTTTAGCAGCGAAAACATGGCTAGTCACCGATAAAGTCTGCAACAGAGAACAGCCCCACTGAGGACGCGTTTTCACCTTGTCTGACAAAACTGTACTTGTGTGACTTTTTAAATTTAACAGCGTAGAAGCGTTTTTCTATAAAACCTCAATGGTGATGCTTCTTTAGGTGTGGCTGCTTTGTTCAACACTGTCAGATGTTAGTTGTTAATAAAGATAATTGGGTAGCCCTCATTATCTTTCAGTGGCAAAAAAAATCTACCCACGCACAGTGTGTCAGTTTGCTGTAGAGGAGAGGCTGCTCTAACAATTGTTCCTTTATTGCTATACCTCCCATAGTGTCTTGGAACAGAGCTCAACCCCTATTGAGAGGAAAAAACGAGGAGGCAAAATCAGAGATATGGGATGGTTTCTGCCAGGAAACGGGCCTAATTGATTTCCTCTGTGTCACAGTCTCTACATGGAGAAGAGGAGAAAACAGAGGATGCAAGGAAGAGAAAGTAAGAGACGGAAAGAGACACCATCACAGGTCGTCCTCCAGGACTGCAACCAAACCAAGAGATGCCTTTTTGTCTCGAGCCAATCCATCTTCACAGACTGAGATTCATCAGGGAGAACACCTGCACCGCGCTCGCCTGCACGCTCGCCTGCCCGTCTTCCCGACTGCAGCAACATCTGGCAGAGCAAGAGAATTCACAAGGAACATCTGCATAGCAGCAAGCAGCCAAGTAAACAAACACTGCCATTGGAGGTAGTCACAGTTCCCAAATACAAGCTATATTGCTGACCAGCAATTTACTTTAATTAACAGCATATGAAGTATTGGCACATTTTATAAATAAATACTCTCTTGTGAACACACACACAAACCACAATTGGCTCAAGTGTAACACAAAATAAACGGAACCACTGGAAAACGCTTTATAAGGCTATTCCCACTATGCACATGATCACTGGGGAAACATTCGCAGATTCAAAGTATTTTAAACCAAATAACATAAATGGTGTCTTATTCTGATTCATAAAAGAGCCCCAAGGCACAAAACAGGAAGCCATCCAGCGCAGCATAGCTCCAGTGTTGAGTCTGCACGCTTGAGCAGCGAGCACACGTGATTGGCTTATCCTGGTCATGTGACTGCACACCATGGTCCCCTGTGTTAGGCCACAGTAATTGAAGCTTCCATATGGTATAGATCAGATGTAGCCTTCACCACAGCATTCTTCCAGCTCTACAGTAGACCTAGGCTTATTTTTACAATGAAAACATGAGCTAATGGCTGTAAGGATGTCCATCCATCCATCCATATAATATTTCTCTCTTCATCCAGTATCAACACCTTTTGGCTGACACTGCTTGTTGAGGAAAACAAATGCTTTACTATTTATAAAACAATTATGTTGTAATTATTTGTGGTAGATGGAAAACAGCTTCAGACAGAGGTATCCAGGTTGTCTTTGTCAGATTATATTAAAATAATAAAAGCACATTATTCTTTAATAATTATGTAGCTACAGTAATAGACGTAGGGATAAACCAATTTAATTCTTACAGCTTATTGTAATTAAATTTAACTAAGCCTGTTCCTCTTTCGCAAATTACCACATGTGGCTCTCGCCTGGTGGCTCATGGACCTCGCTTGACACCACTGAGCTGATGGATTTAGGATCACAGCGCCAGCCTTAGGGCCGGACGGCGAGACTGAGTTTTCTGCTGAGACAAGTATCATCACAAATGATTTGTTTAAAGCGATGTTATGTATGAGGTTCTTGTCGCAAAGTGAGAAAGACAACTACAAAAAAGAGGCACAAAAGAACCATAGACAGTTAAAATTACATAGACATAAAACCATGACACAAAAAGTACAACAAACTCCTAAAGACACAACTGAATAAGAAAAGAGGAAAAACAGCTGCAATCAAAACTAAATTCATGCAGGAACTTAAAAAAGCTAAATGTCCTGAAAGCAAATCATAATGTAACGTAGTGAGGAAATAAAAACGGGGATAGGAAATAAAAACAGAGCATAACACGAGGAAAAAACTAATAAATAAGACAATAAAAGTATTTTATATATTTACTGCGGGCAAGAATCCAATAGTGCTACACAAAGGACTTTGCAATAAGAGAATTAATAGAATAATTCCTGCGTGATACTTCAGTTCTATATTAAATATTTAGAATAATGTATTTAGATTTAGACAAAACTATTTTGGGGGATAAATGAGACGTTTGTTATAATTTATTGGACAACCGTTGGTTTTCAGGCGAGTCGGTGACGTCACGCGGCAGCAAATAATGGCGTACTTAGCAACACTTTGAGAATGCTAGCTAACCGTAGCTAACACAAAAAGACGAATTAAAGTAGTTAGGAGCGGGCAAAGTGCTCGTCTCGACGTTTACAGTCGCCAAACTTTGAGTTTAGTCATGAAGTGCTCTGTCTCTTTAAGGTCTCTGAGCTCGGCTGTTTCGTATTGATCAATCCTCCATTTTCCAACACACAGCGGCGGCAGCGCTAGCACAGCTCCGGCAGCGAGCGAGCAGAGCCACCCCTCTACCTGGAGAGGAAGCCAGGGGCCGGGGGCAGTCATGGCCGCGAACATGTACCGGGTTGGAGGTAAGGCGGCGCGGGGGCAACATTGCGGGACCCTCGCGTCATTTCTTCTTTATGGCGAGTCTTGTGTGTGTGCAGAGACCGCGGTCCGTCTTTTGCTTCCCTGCTTCTGTTTCCCTGAAGCTGAAGAGCCGTGTGCTTCACAGATGATGATGGTGCCCGTGAAGAGGAGGATGGGGATGAAGAGCAGCGGCTCGTTTACTCAGTTCAACGCTCCTAGAACTTAGCGTCTGCCGCAACAACTCCTTCCATTAAACGATGCTCTTGAAGTAACGCGCTTGTTTCCCCCCACACATTGATGAGATTTAAGCCAAATAACGCGGCGAGCACGTCTTAAAAGTTTGGACTTTTATTCAACTTGGCATTTGAGAATAACGCACAGCGTCATTCGTGAGCCCAGAAATCCGTTTAGACTTTAGAGGAGATGCTTTTACAAGAAACACAGCCTGGCTTAAAAAGTTGGAGGCTGAGTTAGGATGGAGAAAAACAAAATGAAGGGTTGAAATAGTCAGAGCTATTTTGTACACACAGCTCCTGTTAATTCCTAATTAAGATGTTTGTGTATTTATCTCCCACTGATTTCGTCCCCTGTTGGTCTGATTTACACCCTGTAGATGCTGTGGAATCGCTGTCTGTAGCTGTAATGTACTTTAATAAGGTAGTGGTTGTTTTACTGGATGTGAGAACACAGAAGACACAATGCAACTACTGTAGAAATCCAAATTATATTATTATGTTATTGCAAATATGTGAGTGTCAGAAATGCCAGATAAAGTCTGCTCTGGTCGCAGGTGTAACTATTAGTCTTTCACGTCTGTGCCTATAACTGTGGTGTTTTTCGTCTCCTCATGACGAGCTGTCGAGTTGTGTATTTTATTATATTTAAAGCTATATGTACATGCAGTGACTGACAGGTGTTCTGTGAGATACAGTGGGGATGCTGTAACACGCCTTCTCAACAACTGGACCAGAAGTAGCTCGTTGTAGTCAAATGAAACGAGGCCTACCTGCCGGGCAGAAAATAAACGCTTCGCCATGTCTCTCAGCTCATTGCTCAAAAAACAGTACAAATGTGTGATTATGCCATTTCCTGGCCTCGTAGCTGAGCGATGGTGTGTTTTGGCTTCGATACTTTAGTGCTCTGCCGCTCAAATTAAATGTAATTAATCAAAATATACAAAACAACTCGCATTACCATAAGGTTGTTCTTTGTGTGCATGATTTCCCATTGCATGTGGAAAATGTAAACATTATACAAAAGCTTAATTGTGTAAAAACCTAAACTAATCAGAAATCACAAAGCATATAAATCATAATACTGAATAAGTATATTATTAAATTGTGTTTCCACAGTTAGGGTAACAACTGAATCAAAAACAAGCACTGTTTAGGCCAAAAATAAGCCTCCTAATTGACTGAAGCTCCTCCTGAGTCCAACTCAAGCCGACATCAGAACAAAGCGGAACCCTTGGAAAGATGGCCGCTACTTTGCAAGACAATGGAGGATCATCTTGGAAAAGCAATGACTTCCCTTGTAAATGAAGCGTGGACAAAAGCTGGCTCCGTAGGCCTTGATGTCTTTGTTTTTACTGTTCCTCAAGCCATTCTTCTGTGCCCGCAGAGCTTCTTCCTTGTGCTTTCCCTCATACACAGGAAAGTGATGGCGGCTCCTGCTTGGTGTGTGTAGAGGCCACACCATAGGTTTTCTTGGCTTAATGGAATGAAGGAAAGAATAGATATGATAACATTTGCGGTTATCAAGAAAATGTGAATCCCTTAAAAGACAGATTTTACAGTTTTGAAGCAGTCGTTTGGTACCAATACGACCATGTCACAGACTATGTTTTCTGTCCTGTTCCACTTGCTGTAAGTGATGCACGGACAAAATCTACATCTATTGTTATGTGTAGAATATATTCCTAAGTGTTAATTATTATAAATTTTGAAATGAATAAGTCTTAAAGTTTCAGCAAGGATCCAGACTGAAATCAGTCCAGTAGGTATATAGTATAAATACAGTGTTTTTTACTGTGTAGTAATTCAGCAGAGAGGTGTGTTTGCTTGAATGTGATTTTGGGAGGAAGCTGTGTTTAGCCAGTTAAGCCTTTTTTGCCCGATAACCCTGATTTTGCATGTGTAATGTGCTGCTAGCCAGCTCCTTTCTGAGAGCCTTAGTTAAAACAATGAGAGCAGCGTCCAACCTTACAAACTTTTCAGGACAGGAAGTCCAGCAGCTGTTTCTGTGTTTGTTTTACCTACTTGACTTGTCTAAGTCTACTTAAACCTGGTGAATTATGATATTTTTGCATATAGAAATGCAGTGATTACACCTCATAAAGGATTTCTCCATAGCCAGCATGAACACAAAAAGGGATTATAAGAAGTAAAACTTCTCTATAACGATACAACTATCGCTTTAAGACTGATTTGAAAATACATTTGAGAACTTACCCTTTAAAAGTGTGAATATTCTTGCACAGAAAGTGATAAATGTGTTGCAGTATTTACTGACTCAAAAAGTGATAAACTTTGGTGTTAGTGTCCACATTCTGGCTGGTGACTGATGAGGGTTTTCTCTGTGCTGCCAGTTATGATTTAGAATCTACTTAAAGGTGTTGTAGTGTTTACTAATCTACAAACTGACTATCTTACAAACTTTGACAGCGCCCACACTTTGTTTGGCTGCTGACTGGTGCTAATTTCCCACGCTGGCAGTTATTGCTCTCGCAGGTCTGATAAGCCGAGTGAAGATCTCAGGCTTGTTTTGCTGCAGGATGGTCAGTTGAACAGACGCACGACAGCTCGGAGATCAAATCAACAGTGTCCCAATGGTCATATTTCTGAAGACTTTGAACTGATTCACAAAAAATAGGCTTAGCATTTTCATACCAGCACAGTTATTTGGAATGAAGGATCTTGTTGTCTATACTGATCTGAAGTAGTAGCTGCTGATTAATGACAAACTGCAGTCATCTCTGTCACTAAACAAAACAGCTTGTATTTATGAAATCATTTATAACAACATATCTGGTCAGAAGAGAGGATTAACTGTTCAATGAGGCTTTACAATAATATCACTTTTTACCCTGACAAAATAATGATTGCTTTGGTTTGCACAGATGTCTGTGTGTGTAGTCAAAAGATATTAAAATGTAAAAAATAAAAGTGAGCTTTATTCAGAGGATTAGATTACCTGGCATTACCATAGAAACCTCCAACCGTAGTATGATAGTCTGAAGCAAAGTCTCTCGTTTGTGGCTCACAATGACACTCGGTGTGTGTGTTAGTAAGCACTGGATGGGGTGTGGGCTGTGGAGGAGGTATCTGCGCATGGACGAGTGTGGGCGGATGTTCACGTTCTCCATTTCCTGCCTCTCAGTCTCCCGTCCGAGCTGTAGCCCAGCCCTTTTTATTCCCCTCACATGGAGTGTACTGTTGAAAGACGCCACCTCTGTGCTTACTACAGCTACGTGTGGAGTTTATGAATCCCAAATGATCATGTCCATTGGTTAGAAATAGTCAAGTACTTAAAATTGAATTAAAATTTGGTTGCCATGGCAGCACATGCAGATGCACTGGGCTCTCGTGGACTAAATACTCTCTAATCAATTTAAAAGTTTTTCAGTGTATAAGAATCAAGAATTCATTTTATGCAGTGAACTCGGTTACCTGGAGTGATGATGGACCTCACAGTATGAAATAAAGACAAGCCTCAAAGCATTCACTTCTGAAACAGAAAAGCAAAAGGGCTAAAGAACTGTTTTACTGTTTCAGTTGTTTCATAGGTTGACATATAACTAGCATGAAATAACACGAATGCACTGCTTTGCAAAATCTTGTGGTGCGCCTCCAAAAAGCCTTTTATCAGAGGTGGCGTCACTTTAATAGAGGAAAAACTCTGAACTGTATTTTTTAATTTGACCAATAACCCCCCAAAACTTTTTTAAAAATAAGCAGCAAATATCACAGTTGTGAAGCTTTAACCAGCACATTCGATCGATTCTTTGTAGCAGCTCCGCGTGCCAGTGACTGTTTATCTTTGCTGTAATTTCCCATTAATTTTTCATGTTAATGTTTTTGATATACTGTATTTTTTTCTTTTATTTGAGATCTTTACTATTCACTCCTACGGACTCATTCGCCCACCACGTCTCTGTTAGGCTGTGGACTTTTCTGTCTCTCAACATGTCACTCAGACTCATCAGTTATCTCTTGTTTTCCCCTCATCGCTTCATCTCCGTCTGTCTGTCTGCCTGCCTTCGCCTGTGTCTGCCTTGGTTTTAATCGTCTTTTGGGGCTCAGTAACCTCCACAATTGGCTTGCACAAAATTTGACTGCACTGTGACATCACAGGCGCGGGAGTCTGCTGATTGGCTGCCGCTATGAGCAGGGGGGTTTGAGAGTCTGGGAGGAGGGCTGTATGTGCGTTGAGGCGGCTGATGGGAGAAAGAGAGACTGAGTGACGCTGCTCAGTGCCTACAGGCCGTCTCTCGTTCTCTCTGTTGCCCTCATTTTGAGCTTCTCTCCAGCTCACTCTCTGCCAGACTTCATCTCCGCACATGGTGGAAACTCCAACAATCAAACACCCCACTCTTGAATGTGTTCTTCACATTTTTCTTGCTACAGGGGACACGGGTTGAGCTTAAAAGTTGATTCCATCCATGGTAGCTTGAGTCCCCCAGCCAAGAAAAAGGAAGTTACACCTTCATGGTGACTGAAAACATCCTGAAAAACTTGTGCCATCATTAACCAAAAATGTCTTAATGTTTGGCGACGAATCACACCCAAACCCACACCAAAACCGAATGTTCGACATGTGTTTCTGCTTGAGTTTAAAATGGTCATGACGCAGTTTGGCTTACGATTAATGGTTCCCCTTGGAGCTGGCGAACGTTGAAGACCACAGTTAAACATCCAAATTTCTCTTTGTGGTTTGTCATGAGAGCTGACCCTGTATTAGAGCATGAAACTACTTTTTGAACAAAACTTTTTATTTACCTTTATATCTCCAGGGAGTGTTTTCCTCCTCTTTTAGCAGGCGTCCTTAAAAACAACATCCCAGTTCAGTACACTCACACTAATGTTGACCTAAAGTTGTAGCTAGTTTCATTTTATCTAATCTAAACTTGCCACTTCTTCTTTTCTTAGTTATGTGTTCGTAGAAGATTTGGATAGTTTATCATCATCATCATAATCATATCTTTAAACACATGATGTCTTTCAATGCAAACATTCATTGGAATTTTTTTGCTGGTCTCAAAAACCTTTGACGATAACTTAGATGAAAGACAAAAAATTATTTTGTTTTAGATTACTGTTACTTGCATCCTTTAACCGTACTGTACATTTTATGGCTGTCCTGTATTATAATTACTTTGATTATTGGTCTTGTCCTAAAATAGGTCAAAGTTGCAAATAATTTTTCTGTCATAAGATTTTGTCCATGAACATACTCAAATCAACGCGATAAAATGAAAGACTCTGACTTACTTCCCTGCTGCACACTTTCACAGTCAAACTGGTGGCTGCAAATAGTCACTAGGCAATTCTCTGACCTCTGACCTCCAGACTGCAGGCTTCTCTGCGTGTAAGCAAATGAGCAAGCCAGATAGCTTGTCTTCATCTTTAGCCGTGGCACCGCTCAATTTCAGCTTGGCCTATTTAATATTCAGCAGCAGGACGAAGATGTCACAGTGGCAGTGAAGTCTAGTAACAAGCTGTTGTAGGGTGAAGAATGGACAAGCGTGATGTGGTGATCTCTCCCTGCCTTGTAGCGATGTTGAGCATGAATACGTGTCTGTGATTGCTATAAAAAGGTGTCACAGAAATTACACTCTGCTTGCTTTCTGAACTGTTGCTGCTGCTTTGGTTAACCCTCAGAGAGGAAGTGGTACATTTCTACACCTTGACACAAATGATCCAGCCACTAGTTCAATGCATGCCACATATTTAGGAATGATCAAGGCTTATAACAGAAGCTGAAAAGCTAATAGGTTGTTAAAGGCAAGTTCAGCTTTAACAAATATTTTAGTAAGTGCATTCATTTCTTATTCACTAATCGTGTTTTTGCAGCTTATTTGTATCCTAACTTATTTATAAATCAGTTTTATATAAATATGACAATGATGTTTTTGGCAGTGAAATCATACATAGTAACCAGTAGAGAGGGAGAATAAACCAGTAGATGGGGAAGTTGAACCAGTTCTGTTCAGGGTTGATTTAAAACAAAAAAAATGTTCAGGGTAGAGAAAAGTGGTTTATCAAAATATTGTCTAGAGAAGTCAAAGCTGTGTTCCTGATTCATCAGTAAACCTTTGTTTGCTTCACATTTTGATTTGCTGAAGGTCACATCAGCGCCTGAGAGAGATTAGTTTGTGTGTGTGCCTGTTCTGTCTGGATGTGTCCAAGTTTGACTGATGAACATAATGTTGATGTCAGAATGTGTAATGTTTACTATTTATAGTTCAGATTTCTGAACAGGGAACAATTACAGCTGCAGTAGTTGGTGTGGATGGGTTTGATATTTCTTTGGCAACCATATTTATGGCCTTTGGACTTTTGTTTGGGAAAAGCAGTGTGTTTGAGGATGGTATCATACTCCAGGACAAAGATTTCACAGTAATACAATCAATTAAACCAACCTGATTATGTGATCATAAAACTGGTGACTAGTTACAACCAGTCTTGGGACTGATGTCATTCTCAGTCTGTCTTAAATTCAAAATTAGAAAACAAAATATCTTTAATAACCAATGAAGCCATAACTGAATACTTTTTGTATACTTGTTCTTAGGCCGTTGAGTGAATCTGTAACAAATGAACAAGGGAAACAACTGCAAAGAGGTTCAAAATACCTGACAGAGAGATGTTTTAGCAGTGATCCAGTTTGTGTAGGTGGATATTTTTGCAGGTTAGGTTTGGATGACAGGGAGTTGGGTGTATGCCTAAACTGGTCAGGACACTGGATGTGCTGGAAATAAAAGCAGGAGTTGGTGTTTACTGCAGCTTTTCTGGTGGAATTTTATGCGATCTCTGGCCTACTCGTCAAGAAGATGGGGGCCTGGGGGGACGTGGGGGGTTGGGAAGGTTCAGGGTGAAGGGAGGATAGCTCCAGCTCCAGGCAGCCTACCAAGTGTGGGGTATAATCTGACAGCACTCAGCCAAGACACATACAGGGCTAAGACCAGGCACCCTACCAAGAGAGGGGCCTATGGGGACGTCCTGGTGAGAGCTAAGCCTCCAATGGGCCTGAAGCGGTGCCAGGAACCACACGCACACACTTGAATGCATAGTAAAGTCACACATGCGTGGTAAAGCTTGTGCAGCCTCAAACGCTCACCCACACAAACAACAACACATCATGCATGCAAACAGCAACACATGGTGGAGGCTGTGAACGGAGAAAGAAGACAAAGAAAGCATGAGGGCTGAGGAAGTGCAGGCTGAATGGAAGGTTGGAGGAGCCAGTTTGGTGGATTGCGGATTTTCTGTGTATGAAATTAGCGTCATCGAGTTTAATGAGCATTTTATGGACATCTGTGTTGCACTTTCCTATCAGCTAATTAAGCTGTCATGGTGTGGCCTTACTGGAAATCACCCTCAATGTTTAGATGACATTGAAATGCTCACTGACACTTTTTTCCTTTTCTTTCTTTCAAGTCCCACTTTCCTTGTTTCACCTTCTGCTTCTCACTGTTTCTTTGCAGATTATGTTTATTTTGAGAACTCGTCCAGTAACCCACTGCTGATCAGGAGGATAGAGGAGCTGAACAAGGTGAGTGAGATTGAACGTGACCCTTGAATGCAGCACACATGCAATCAAAGTGTCATTAACAAAACTTTAAGACAAACTTTTATTTTTCATTTTTAACATTCTGACCATCTTTTGTTGATTTAGATTTATGTTTTCATTCAGGTTTTTGTCATTGGTACAGTTCTATATAACAGGTTTTAATATTATAATTTTTTGACAACAGATTTCAGTTCAGGGGACCTCCCCCCCTCAGCCAATTATTTTGGTTAAACTGAACTGACATACCACCAGGAAAGCATTAGAGCTGCCACATTACATTGATTAATTAATTAGTTAATTGACAGAATCTTAGTTTGCAATGTTAATTGTTAAGTTGTTCTGCTAAAATTTAAAGCAACAAACGGCAAATATATTATAAGCTAATGTAAAAAACTGCTGCAGCTATTTAGCTGATTATGAAGTTTGTGCTTAAAATGAAATATGGCTAGAGTGTGAAAAGTCTTTTGACTACATCCACTTTATTATCATCTTGGTTTTCCCAGCATAGATGACAATGACCGTGTTGGGTGAATCCCAACCTATCATCTCACAGATCTCAGAAAAGAGGCCTGTCTCTGCAGACTAGTTACAGGTAGCTATCCTCTGTGCCAGGCCTGTGCTATTTAATGTGATTGACACAGAGCTCAGAGTGAGCCCTCTATGCTGCCTGTCGCTGTCACTCTCGCTGCTCCTCAGAGATCATTTGGCTTCTCGTCTGTAAGGGTTGAGATACACATCTAGAAGGTATAAAACAATCAGCTGCTCCAAACTGAAATTGCCTGAACCTTAAAGCCAGTAGTAAGAGTAGTAGAGTTGCACTACAGTGTTTTTTTCTTCACATTAGCTATATAACTATATACAAATATAAAATAAATCAGAATTTTTGATTGACTGACAGATACTACGCCTGGTTGCAACCCTTTAGTTCAGCTGCTCACAGTTTAAATGGCTTCAGCCTAAAACAATCTTAAAGAGTTGTGCCCAGTTGAAGATTGTCATAGTCAGATGCGTTTACATGGGAAGAACTTTGCTTGATGGGGGCGGGTGACGTGACTCTGTGGACAGTTCATTACCCTGATGTTGTGGGAGAGCGCCTGGGTAATGACGCTCGGACTGGAGATTTGCATTCTCACGAGCAGCTCAGGTAACGTCTAGAGAAGATCAGGGTTCCAGCACATGTACAACAGCTGTATTGTGATATTGTGATTTGCTTTGCCATGAGATTGTTTTACTGTAAAGGAAACAATCCTTGCGAAAATGTAATTGTGTCAGCTTGCATAGTTTCTGAAGGCCTCAACAAAGACTTTCAGAGAATATAAAATGTCTTTTGTAATGGGCTTTTTTTCTCAAACCTGCCAGACACCATAGTTGTAATGTTAGTAAAAATGGATCCAGTTTCATCAAAAAGTGAAATCTAGCAGAATTCCTTCAATAGTTCAGATATTTGAATGTATTCATCTTTTTTAAATCCATAGACCAATTTTTCAGCTGAAACCCAGGTGCAGGTCACTTTGTTGACTGAATATTCTAGATTGGATTTTCTCCTGCACGCTGCTGTGAAGCACGGATAGTAACGCAAGTAAATGTCAACATATCTCTGCATATTAAATAATTGCAACCTGATTTGCACACATTTTGGCATTTGAATAGAAAAAACACATTTTATAAAGTTCCTAATTTTGAACTGTGACTTTACTTTTATAGCAAGTAAGGTTTACGGTTTTTCATTCGCTTCCTTAATTTAAGAGCTTCACATTATCTCCTGCTGCATGAAAATGACAATATGAGTCACGCAACAAAAGGGAAAACTCTAGTGAACAGCTAGGAACACGGGTAGCTTCTTCCAGTCTGGGATCAGTTAATTTCCCTGTGAGACTGGATTATGAAGGAGTGATGCTTTGGCTTGATGATGAACACTGTGTTGTGACTCAGTGAGCAACCAAATCCGTCCTGGTCACTGTGACACTTTTGGAGAATTGCTGTAGCCTCACACTGTGTTTTCAGCCAAAGTTAAACATCTAGCCTCATTTATGGGTTTTCATCTGTGTGTGCGCGGCACCACTTGTTGCCGTGGTAACGCCGATTGTCTCTCGTTTGCAGACAGCCAATGGGAACGTGGAGGCCAAAGTGGTGTGTTTTTACCGACGCAGGGACATCTCCAGCACACTCATCGCCCTGGCAGACAAACATGCAAGTGAGTGACTGACCATAACCCAGCCAGTAAACATCAGGCATCAAAAATACGCTTAGCGCTGCCCTTTCTGGCAACCCCTGCAGTTTCACTGAAAAGTTGGGTCTTCACATCAAATTGAATAAGATTCCCCTGAACTGGAAAATCCAACTTGATTGGTGAGGTTTGTTTGCACACTAGATTATATCTGGGGGAGATAATACATTTAATTGGGTTTGTGTGCCGTCTCCAAGCTGTGAGAAGCGGTCCAGACAGCAGCCCCTCCTCTGATGGGCCTAGCTGCAGACTGCTTTCGATCTGCTGGGTGTATCAATATGACGACACCTGTGTGTGTCTGTGCATGCATTCTTTTGCCATTAAAGCGTGGGTGTGCACCTGAATACGGTGCTGTTTGCAGCAGCTCGGAGAGAGCGTTGCAATATCTGGAACAGCTGGTAGACTTTGAATGGGCTGTATCTCAAGCAGTGTTTTGTGTTCTTTTAATTTTCTGGCGAGACAAATGGCAGGAAAAAAGCGGGAGAGCGGTTTATTAAATGGACACGGGAACACAAAGAATGCAAGGGAAATGCAAAGCAAAGCCTAAAAGGATGAGTCAGTTTGTCACCTTTGTAGTACAAGAGGGTAAAGACAAAGATTGAAGTGTGTCGAAGACCAGAGACATTCTTGATTGTCTGGGTTGAATCCCCAGTGGTCGGTCGGTAACGATGCTGTGCACTGCTATACTCTGTTTAGTTCCTGAATTGAAAGAGTAAAGCGGCAGGAAGGGACACAGAATTTATTCCCACTGCAGGATATTCGCCTTTTCTTGAACACAGCATAATGTTTTTTGGGAGGCAATTTAGAGGAAGCAACTTCACTTGGTTTAACTGGTGGTTGTCTTCACCCTGTGTCATGATAAACGTCATCTTCATTGGCAAATACCATCACCTATTACCCACACGTTGGCAGATTTTGGCTGTACGTGCAATCAATCATTCTCACCAGTCTTATTAAGGAGGTAACAACTTATAGCAGAAGTGCATTACAGTGTGTTAGTAGATAGGCCAGAATCCACAAACTCTGATTATATAGTTAGAAGCTTGTATTTATACTGCTTTCTATTATTGTACCGTTAAAGCAGTCTCTCCTAAGAGACAGTGATGTGATTGCACTAAGCAAACAAAGTGTCATTAAAGTCAGAGTAAGGGGAGATGTTTATACCCTGCAGTGTTTTCTCACTGCTCCCTTGTTGCAGTCAGAAACCTGGCTTGTCAGTTTGGACAGTTTTGGGGGTTGTGGATTTTAAGTACCTACAACACCAGTTCTGATTAAAAGCAGAGTCCGATTTCACCTGTTGATGTGACCTCAAAGAAAGCTGTGTTATGTGTAATGCTAAGTCACTGTGTGTCTATTCTTTTTACCCTGTGATAGAGTTGCTAAGCTAGAGTTATATGGCGAAGTCTTTCTTGAACGTTTTTATTTGTGTTTACTCTAAACGGCCTTTCCACATCACAAACGTGAAACGGAAAACACAAGAAACCAATTACACTCTTTCTTGTCCCATATGTAGGTATCTTCGTCTTTGCCTTAACCCCCAACATTACAGCTTCAGTTTAGAGTAGGCTCACTGAGACTGCACTGCAACATAAACATGTTAATTCCTGCGACGTTTCGTGTGAGAAAAAAATATAGATAAAGATGCGTAATTAAGAAAAATGAAAATGCTAAGACCCCTGTGTTAGAACATTAATTCCAGTACACAGTGACCGGGCCTAGCAGATTGTGCTCCGTTCCACATCTGGTCTGAGAAGACCTGTTCCACTGTGTGTGATGTGGGGCAGCATGAGTAATATCAACAGCGCTGACAGACGCAGGTCGCGGTTACAGCGTGTAGGCTTAAAAGACAGCAAAACAAACACACGAAAGCAAAGGAAAACTGGTGAGGCTGAATAAAATCTTGTGTGAAAGTGTACATGCATGTGTATGCGGAGGCCTGGGGGTGTATCCATGAGGTTGATGGGGGATTGTTTGCTCTGCTGGACCACACAGCATCAGTGTATGGATCCCTTTAAGAAAGTCCACTCAGAAATAATGTCACTTGTGAATAAGTTTGTGTATTCTGTTGTGTTCTGCTTGATGATGCAATAGAACTTTGGGGCAGATATATTTGTGTTCCTACCTCTTGCATGAGGAGCACGAGGTTAGGTACCAGCTGCAGTTTGGTAAAGGGGCTCGCAGACATTTGCAATATGTAAAAAATGCATGGCAGGAATGGCTGTGCACCACATGGGTGTGGGCTGTATCCTGTCTGCTTTTGTGAAGCTCGCTCTCACTGTGGCGACGTGAGCGTGTGTGTTTTCTCCCATACGTGCATGATGGACCTCAGCTCTGGGCCTTGTCACAGGAATTGCTGGAGGGGCACGTTTTAATTCCGTTTTGCTATGGGTCAGCGGAGAATGGCAGTTGTGCGAACGCATGTGAGTCTGCATGTCTTTATTTGTGTCTGCTGTGAGTCATTGATCAAATATTTTGCTTGCAGAGATTCTGAGCGCTCCCTCAATGGGGCCTCCGACTCGTTATTAGCCCCTCCTCTGTGAGCAGCCTCCTGAGTGGTCCACGTCTGTGGCGAACTTGGCGTTTTACCTCCCGTTCCCTTCCTTCAGACATTCGTATGTGCCATGACTCAAATCCTTTTCTATTTTTGAGATGTGGCTCCTGGCTCCCATAAACCATAGACAACAATGTTACAGTTAGCTCGTGCACAAACGTCAGTGAGCCAAGGTGCAGCTGGTCGTGGTCTGAGTACTTAATATTATTGCCACAGATTTATTTTTGTTTAGGCTCCAGTGTGGCTCATAAACCAATGTCACAACAACTTTTTTTGGCTGATTTAATTCGCAGCACTCCACAGCTCTCCTGTAGTCCCTACGTGGAAACAACCCCTCACCCTGCTCACAGCAGCGCTACGTTAAACCACTTAAGTCATACAACCACACTCCATTTGACAAGAGCCATGATATGTAATAATGTGTCCTTCAGGGAGAGAATAAATTTCTCATTTGCATCCTGGGCTGTGCAGCTTTATGAACTGCGGCCTTATCATTTGTAATGATTTCAAATTGAAGGCAGCATCCTAGCCCCACGTCAATGGACCTGCACATGGAGGTTTTATAAAAGTTAAGCAGCTTTGTAATCTTATTACCGTACTTTAAGCATCATACACATTTAGTTAAGTGTAGTTTTTGTCAGAAAGCAAAGGTTATTACATAAAGTCAGAACCTGCATTTGAGTTTTGCCAAAAGTGTGTCATGTGGTTTTGGGACTGTTTTCAACCATTATTTTGACAAGATGCTTTGGTTTTAATCATCTTACATATGTTTTTACTAGTTTTATGTGCATACACGGAAGGAGGTAACTGAGAGAATCAAGTTTAAGTTAGGAAAATGGAGAACTCGTTCACATGCTCTCCAACAATCTGATAACCGTAAATCTCATGCTTACATGCACTTAGCTGCTAATCAGATTTCTCCCCAACTCCCTACCACATTGTTCAGCCAAGGCTGACTCTTACATATGTTATGTATTAGTGCTGAATAGACTCCTGGCTTTTTTGTTGTAGACTTGCATGTTTGTAAAACCTCAAACGCATGTGCAAATGAATGTTGATAATACCTAAAATCTTTAGCCCGGTTGTGAAATGTCATTTCCTTCATGCATGATGTTGCTTGATGTGGACTATTACAAGAGAATGGTTTGTGTCAGCTTCCCACTAGTTTACAGGAATCCAAACAATTGCACTGTGTTGCATAGCATTGATTTTGCTTACTTGCCAGTAGAACTTTCCATCGTTCCTCTGTGGGAATAATCTGTGTCACCTGCCTTTTCATGTAATTCTACACTGATTCCAACGTGGCTCCATAACATCAGAAGCTTGTCTCTGGAGAACAGAGAGCTTCCAGAAGAAATTGTGTCATTTCAGCATTTAACAGTTCATCTGCATGGAGCAGAGTTCACGTCTTTATTTGAATGACCCATCCTGTGATCACATTAACATGTTTATACTACAACCTTTCACTCATTACTAGAGAGATTTGATTTGTTAATTGACTGTAAAATATAATATATAGAACTACAAATGCAGACATTGCAGTAATGCAGAGATGCTTCATGATTTAGCAGGTTCTGCCTCAGATCATCATCACCGTTCATGGTTGCCTGATCCAAACAATTGCACTGTGTTGCCACACTGGCTGCGCCTGAAACGTTGCCATTGCAGTTCAGTGATTCTTCATTTGCAAGCTTTATATTTAGATGCAACACTGGCGCCTTGTATGATTTAGTGACAACATTCAGGGTGAAGGTGCTGCTCAGACTCCGCCACAGATCTCAGAAGCACCACTTGCAGATGCAGACTAGACATTAAGTTGCATTGCTGCCATATTAGACCAGACATGGAAAGTGATGGGCAGCACAGCAGCACATTGTCCCGTTGCTCTGGTTTTGTTCCCTACTCACTGTGCTGTTCTTGTTCTCGCTCTTGTTTGGAATGTGTGCAGTGTGAGGAAACATGTTCACGATGCACCTTGTAAATTGAAATACTTTTTTGTGTCAAACTCGTCCTTGGCAGAGTAAACACGCTGTCTGGTGTCTTGCCTGCAGATCTAAACACAGAGAGTGTTGAAAGAGCCCATTTAACTCCATAATAATAATTGTAATTCAGACCAAGACAAGACAGAACTGTTGGTGACTTATCATCTTTAAGGCTCAGCTACATGTCTGTACCCTCCTCCACAGAGGTGTATCAGTTTGTTAGGGTAATGCCTCTCTGCTGAGCTCTCCTCACCTCCTGTTCTCACCCCCAGGCCTGCTCTTTCCTCCCCTCTCCCTCCCCTCGCTGTCTCTCAGCTCAGTAAGGCGACCCATTCATCAATAATTGATAATTGGCTGGGACAGGTGAGATGGAGAGGCAATTTGTAGAGAGTGTGGTGTGGGTGCACTGCCAGGAGATTGGATCGGAGGAGCAGAGCAGAAAGCACTGAGGTTGGGGAGTTGAGTTGCTACTCAAGGACGCCCAGCCGGGGGCCGGTTGGAAAGGCCAGGCTGCTGAGGGGCCACTACACAATCCTGCTCGTTTGTGTGAGAACCCGTGGATACATGCATACTGAAGCAGACTGGTGCATACTGAAGTGCATGCTCACCTGCATCCTGAGCTTCGGCTCAGACATCAAGCCGACATTATTAATATAAACATAAATTTGCCACAATGGAAATACAGCCGCAGGAGAGATCGTCTTCCGGGCTGGACAGTAGACAGATGTAACGGAGAGAAGAAAGAGCAGCTGCTGTAGGTCATTTCATATCCACATAGCATCAGCTCACCAAAGCCCCTGCTTGCTGAACTGTGTAAACTGGGTTCATGCCTGCAACTGTTATCCGCCTCCATCTTTGTGATTCTTTGCCATATGGTGCCACGGGAGAAGGCCTCTTGCAACATTTGGGTCTGGGCTTTGTTTTGAGCGCTTGACAGTACTTTTGCGGCTGTCGTCTGTCGTCTAGCTCTGTGCCGTTTGATGAGGATTCTTGTGTCTTGTGGCGCGGCCCGTGTCAGACTTTTCATACACAAACCACGTCTGTTCCTGAGGAGCAGACCCCTGTTTTACGAGCTCCTCATTCTGTCTTGGCTGAGCAGACTCCTTCCCCTGCCTGGAATGACCTCATCCTGCGTCACGGTCAATCAGAGGCTCATATGTGTATATGTTAAGACCTGGTTATGTGTGATGACCAGGTTTCCTTCAGTGCTATATGCACCCTGCACCTCGAAGGGGAATGTGTGCACTATTACATGTAAATGAGCATGAATATTAAGTGTCATTATAGGTTAGTGGACTGGATTAATTCCCTCATTTTACTATTGGTTGTCAACCAAATATCTTAATAGGCTGGTTTCAGGTTCAGGAGGTTGAGAAAAAATGTTCTGGACTAAAGTGTTGACCTCACCTATTATAGGCACGTCTCATTTCATGGTCATTTATGTTGTGATACATTGATTTTGTAGACTAAATGCAGTATTGTTTGAGAACTTAAGCTATTTAAGAAACACAGAATTAGTCATTTTGTTATATATGTGTTCATTCTTTGTCAGTTCATGTAGCCAAGAATAGACAGACTGGAGCATTTCCTACCAGTTAATGAAATAAGTTATATTCAATTATTCATTTTTGTTACATTTTTCAATAATGGGGTAAATAAACCCAAACGAATACACACCTCTTTAGCTCTTTCTTTGCTGAGTACTTGTGTATGACTCATGCCTGCTTTTGCTTCTCAGTAAAAATCATTTGTGCTAATTATTAATGAACTCCTTGAGCAATTTTGTTTTTATATATTTTTGTGCCAATGGCCAGTGCTGGTCTGGAACATGAGTAAATGCACTGTATGGGATTCAGATATGTGCAGGACTGGGCGTCTTCACAACACTTTGCCATCGTGTAGCAGGCGCGTCATGTTCATCTCTTTCCAACTTATCGCCTATTCTCTTAAATGTTGTTTTATTTCTTTTATTATTCATCCCTGCATATATTTTGATGTTTCACATGGCAGAAGATGGAGGCTCCTGCTGTGCACATGTGCGTGTGCGCCTGGCCACCGATGCGTCTGCGGAGTGAGGGAGTGAAGGAGTAGTTATTGATTTTGGCCACACATCTCTTCTCCTGAAAATCCCTTGATTGCTTTTGTTCTGCTCCCTGTCTCCCTCTTTCTGTCTCGCTTCCTCTAATGAAACTCCAAATGAATTGGAGCACGTACTGACTGTTCTCTCTCTCCCCCTTTCACTTCTGGCTCTCTCGCTGTCCTCCCTCCTCTCTCGGCTGGTCATTGTCTCTCTTTCTCTTTCTTCCCCTGCTGATTTCTCTATTGCTCCCTTTCCTCCTCCCTCCTTCTGTCTTCATCTTACGCTCCCTTGCGCTTTATCACTTTTGTCCCTCTGTGCCCATTTTCTCCTTCTCTCTGTTTATCTCCTCTCCTGTCCATCTGATCTCCCTTTTTCTGTTCTCCTCGTGTTTTCCTCATCCACAGATGAGGAGGAGTATGTGCAGTGGATATGTTGCCTACAAGCAGCAGCTAAATCTGTTCATTTTAGAATGACTCAGACACATGACCTACTAAAATGGGCTGTTGGCTCTTCAACTGTTGCTTTGTCCATTCATTTGTGCGCCCATTCTCTCAGACTTTTTCTAGACCAAGGTTGAGTTTTTTGTATTGTACAGAGATGCTCTAACATTTTGGGGAATAACTGAACACAGTCTAAACATTCTCTTTAGTTTCTGAGGTTCAGTGCTTTGCCATAAACCGAGAAAACCGACTGGGAATTACTGAGCTGACTCACAACGAAAGGGAAACTTCTCCAGATTTACACACAAGTGTCAGTTTACTAGTAGAAGAGTGTTAACCAGTCACTGGAAGGACCGTTCTGTAATGTGTAAGGTATCTATGTAGAGGTGACTTTTAAGTGTTTGTGTTTTTCAAATGAAAGCACGTCAATAACTTACAGTGGAACATTACACACTAAAGCGCAGCCTTCCTATTGAACCTCCCAGAAACATCCCATTGTGCCTTTTTTTTGAGTGTAAACTTCAGATTGTCTCTTTTATTGGCCAATTTAGAGCAGTACAATAAACTCCACTCCAGTGAACCTCAGATTTCTTTGTGGACTGATAGATTAGTAAATTTTTTTAGCCTGGAAATGATGAAAAAATTCCTGTGATAGATCCCCAATGTCCTGGTTTTTTTCTTGATTGATCTTGGGGACTAGGTAAGCAACAAAAACAGGTATTCAATTTGGGCTTTTTGAGCAGATAGAACCAGCAAATGTTTGACTTTTAATAATAAATCAATTTTTTCTCTGTGACGCCTTTTATGCTGTAGTTTTTGTCTTTACATGCTGGTTGGGGTATTTGATCAGCTTTCATACACGTGGTCCTGATCCTCCAAATAATTATCTATTGGCCAGTCTTGAAGGGAAGATTGGAGCAAAATGAGAGGAAGCATTAGTCTGATGATGTTGGAGTGATACTGCACAATTCTTTTGGACGTAATCAGTTTGTTATGTAAAATGCATCTGCATGTGTCCCCGAGTCTCTGTCTCTCTGGGGAATCCAAGTTCCAGCTCATCAAGTGTGCATCTGTACGGTTTAGGTTTACGCTTGTTTTACACAGGAGACTGTGTACAGTATGGGACTGCTGCACATCCCATTGTCCCGGTGGACACCATTGTTCCGCCTCATCTGATGTGCATATGTTTGACCTTTGTTCCCTTTCGCTACCCAGGAGAGCTGGAGGAGGAAATGGAGAATTCAGAGATGGCAGACCTTCCCGAGAAACAGAAGCACCAGCTCAGACACAGAGAGCTGTTCTTGTCCCGGCAGCTGGAGTCTCTGCCTGCCACACACATCAGGTATGCTGCCGTCCATCCGGGCACTTCTTTCTTTTGGTGCATCACTTTATTTTTTTCAGAATGTTTAATGCAAAACTTAAAGATATAACCGCTGATGTTTGGTTTGGCCAATTAGCATTTAACAGAATCCAGGGTATGTAACACTTAAAAACCCTGTCTTGCAAGTGTCAACACAAAGCTGTTTTTGCTCATCAGTAAGCTGAGCAAACCCCACCTAGTCATTATCACATTATTACTTTTTTATTTTTGGTAGAGTTGAAGGACACAAAAACAAAACAGCAACTTGAGGTGGATGAAACTGACAGTTAACAGACTTAGCAGGATGCTTACGTTACGTGCTTGAGTCTGTCACCCTGACAAACCGCATATGCTTCAGGCTACTGACTAACTAGCTGCTAAATAATGAGAATTCCAATTGTTTAGGGGATGGAGATGATGCTGTCAGTATCAACACACTGGGCTATGATTTGTCAAGTAACAGGTTGGTTTATGTAAATGGAACAAATTTGTTGTTGAAGGTTTTGAGAAGTATTCGCCATCTTGAAGGTCATTGACACTGAAGATTAAAACTCTCTAAGTGCAGCCTTAGATAGTACTTCTCACTCTAATCTCACACTTATGTAACCAGCTGTTGTTACTCTGTTACGAAGTGGCCAGAGTTAAATATTCTGCGTGTCCTCCCACCCATCTTTCTCTCCCCATCGTTTTATTAATCGTGTGTCCTCAGTGGTTTTTACCCTTTTTTTTATTTTATTTTTTATTTCATCTTGTGTTTTTGCTCCAGGGGCAAGTGCTGTGTGACGCTACTCAACGAGACCGAAGCCCTGAAGTCCTACCTGGACAGAGAGGTACTGTGTGTAGACCAGCATCCAGAAACATGAAGCTGTCTCTTAAACTGTGATTGACTGGGTTCGATTTCAGGAGGAATCTTAAGAGAGTGCGAGAGACTTATGAGTTTAGAGATTCTTGTTGCCAGATGAATAATTCAGCGTGTTGACCCAGAATGTTCTTTTCACATACAGTAATGAGGAGACAAGAGATTAGCAGAGGGGGGAAACACACACACACAAGCATGCAGAGACTCGTGCACTCCTCTATTTCACCTCAGTTTGCCGGTCTTGCTTCCTGCTCCTTTCATCCAATCCTGACGCCTTCCTGCCATCTGTATTTCCCAGGATGCCTTCTTTTACTCGCTGGTGTATGACCCTCAGCAAAAGACTCTGTTGGCTGATAAGGGGGAGATCCGCGTCGGGAATAAGTACCAAGCCGACATAACCGACCTCCTGACAGAAGGTACATTGTGTTTAAATCTTGGGAATTTTAATTGACATAGTTTTCCGGAGAAACTTGTTCTCAAAGTGGAATTTTTTACATTTTCCTGCAGGGCATTGCTCTGCTGTGTACAGTTCTTCTTCCACAGAGGGCAGTGTGGGCCATAATAGACCGTTCAGCTTTTCATATTTTTGTTCATGCTCATGTCTCAGAAACGTCTTATCAACAGACTATATGCCAACTTAAGTTATTGAAAAAAAAAAAACGACCGGTTTCCGTGGCAACCACAGTGTGACAGTGTAATTATACATAATCTAAACATTTAAGGTAACAAATGAATGTCTGTGCTGCAGAACCGATAGTTTCACAGTCACCTGGGGAGTAAAAAAGAACAGGGTGCATGATTTCACAACAAATATTAAAAGAAAAGTGTCTTGTTTCTGAACAGTCATGGATTATAATAACTCCCTATTCAGGATAATTGGAACAACTGAATATATTGTGTCCTGTCGAACAATATGGTCAGCATATGATTGCACTGCATACCACAGTACAGACAAATCAATAAGAGCTGAAAAAGTCAACAAGTAGTAATACAAACATTGCTTGAAGCTGGTTTGATAGGCACAGACGTTTGAAATGACTCTCCCTCTGTTTTCCCAAGTTCTGCTTGGTGGTGGGTGCGGCTGATTTACTGGCTGTAGCAACAACGGCACACACTAACTGGAGTAACAGCAGAAGGCTGCATATAACCCAGAGCACTAAAATATGTGTAACATTAGCTATGGCAGCCTTAACCACGCAAATGTCTGTTGTAACCCTATTTATGAAATGCCTGATCTGTACAGCTACAGCTACGCATATTGTATGTATGCATCGTCAAGTAGACGAAGCAAATCCAATGAAAACAAAAGAGGTTGCTAAAACATATATGTGGTGAAAGCTGTTTCTTACTGTTGATATATGTAACATATGTTACTGTACTGTGTTAATATGGACATAGAAAAGGCTCATTGATGGGGTTTTAACAGTTATTAGACGAACGTCTGTGTGTAGATATTTCACAGTCTACAGGGACTGTTTTGTTATTGTTGGACGGGTTTGTTGAGTAAAGTAAGAAATATCTCCAGACTTGTATTGCAACTCTATTAATGTCAATTAGAATTTCTGACTCTGTCCAAAATATTAAAATCCATTTCCATTCGAGTACTTGGAGACATATTATAACAATTATTTTTGTCACTGTTTTTAATGTGACAATTTTCCTGACATGTTTAGTGATTTGCCAGATATTTATTTTTAGCAGGTGTGAAAACCTCTAAAATTGTAATTAGGGCCCACTAGGTTGCTTCTCCCCCTAATCAAACCCATGTTAAACCCATGTTAATCTGCCTTTGGAAGCTCAGGCAGGTTGGCCTTAATTTGAACTAAAATGACAGTGTCTTCTTGGTCAATGCAGGCGAGGATGATGGCAGAGACTTGGAGAAACTAGAGGAGAAGGTGTGGGACCCCAACAGCTCTCTGACGGAGAAACAAATCGATCAGTTCTTGGTTGTAGCTCGGTAAGTCAACACAGCTGAGTCATACGTATTTAATATAAATGATAAAACAGATGAAAACTGGCCCAAAGTCTTTTGGTCATCACTTATTAAAACAAAGTATGGTTTGACAGGATGAGTCTAGTCCAGTTATCGCTTGTTGCTAGCACTATATTACTGATCACTGTAAGTTGTGCATAAATGGTTCAGTAAGTACTTTATGTGTCCTGTCTGTGTCAAAGGTCAGTAGGTACATTTGCCAGAGCCTTGGATTGCAGTAGTTCAGTCCGGCAGCCCAGCCTTCACATGAGTGCTGCTGCAGCCTCCAGAGACATCACCTTGGTGAGACACAGTATACACTTATGTGCATGCGCTTCAAAGCGGCCTTGAGTTAAGGCCCTGTCACCCTGCAGGAGCGAGGCATTGCTGCGAATCAAAGGAAACGCCCATAGTGCACATGTGCGTGTATGCGTGTTCGTTTATGAGTCTGTCAGTGATAGTTGTCGCTGCGTCTGGATATTCTTAACAAGCACTTGGCCCCAGAAGCTGGTTGTGGTTCTATTCTGCCCCAGATCCTGTAAATAAAAACATAAATGAGAGGCCTTCTAGCTACCCCCACATAAACACAGCCTCAGGCTCACACAAGCAGGGCTGCACATAAACTAAACTTTGTAAATAAACACGACACTCATCCCAAGAAATCAGCATGATGTTGCAGAACGTGATTGCGTCATTGGCACATAGAGCAGTCTGACAAAGACGCTAACGTGTTTGTGTATTGTGTTTAGTTTCATGCCATGGATACCCTCCACGCCACAGGCTATGACATGACCCGAGCCATCGCCGCGCTGGTGCCTCAGGGTGGGCCCGTCCTCTGCAGGGACGAGATGGAGGAGTGGAGCGCGTCGGAGGCCAACCTGTTTGAGGAGGCACTGGAAAAATATGGCAAAGATTTCACAGACATCCAGCAGGACTTTGTGAGTAGTACTGAACACAAAATAAAGTGTTAGTTTGACCTAAAATTAATCATATTGTACAGACTGACATACTGGTCTTGTCATATCTTGTTTCAGCTTCAGATAATAGTCATGCATGTCAGATTTCCAGATCTCATTCAGGAGGTTTTCAGTGCAGCTGTAAGTTGTGCCTGTGGCTGTAGACCCACAGAATTAGTCGAAGTCCTGCTGCACACGTTTGGGTTTGAGTTCAGCTTGTAGAAAATTTAGATTTTATACAACTTCTATACAGCCATGCACTTGGAAGGCAGCACTGCAGCAATCACCTCGTATGAAGAGGAAATGTTAAAGCTGACAGTTATAAAGCATTTCATCTCAGCGTGTGAATGCGATGTGATAGAACCAGGGGAGCGCTGCCTTTGTGCTGCAGCTTCCAGATCTCTGCTCTGTCTGCTTCACATGGGCTCAGCGCTCACTGTGTGCAGCACTCCGCCACCTGCTGGCTGACCTCCGCTAGTGCTGCTTACTTTAGTTTCCACCCGGACCTTCTCTCAAACAGCAGGACTTACACCATCACTATGGGTGTGGCTACGGCTTGACGCCTCATTTTCCATTCAAGCCTGTTAAAGGGAAATTTAGAGCAGCTTCAGTGGGTTCAAACAAACAAAAAATGTAACAATTAACTGGTGCTGGTGTTTAGGACTTTCAAACAAACTTCTTCTTCTTTGACTGTATTCACATTAATCTCGCCTGGTGTTTGTTGTTTAGATGTATTTCTTTTTTTTAGACTGCTGCGATCACGTTACCGACCATTAAACCTGAAACAATGATTGTCCCTTTGGTTTCCTGTAGTTGCCTTGGAAGTCTCTGACGAGTATTATTGAGTATTACTACATGTGGAAGACCACAGACAGATATGTTCAGCAGGTAAAAACATCCATTATGCATATAGTGCACACATGTGAATAAACATGGTTGTTTAAAGAACCCAGGGTTCAGTGAGCTACATTCAACATGAACCTAAGCTCGTAAAAAGGGATCAGATTTCATGTGTATTGATGTCCTGAGGGCCTGGTTTGGCTCCTCTAAACCAGACCAACTACAGTAACCATTGCATTGTTCTTCCTCTTTTTTTCTTTTTCCACCTCAACTTTCGTTTCTGGTTCAGAAACGATTAAAAGCAGCCGAGGCAGAAAGCAAGTTGAAGCAGGTCTACATCCCTAACTAGTGAGTACTGGAAGGCTACGTTCAGTGGAAAACACTGGGTTTAAGGATATTCATTAGAAATCATCATTGCAAACCGTACTTTCAGTACATTAAGAAAAGTTTCTCTGCATGTGCTGCTGCCCTTCCTTCTCTGTATTAGTATTCATGGCAGCTCTCAGTACAGTATCAGTGTCTCTGGCAGCAGGCTGATGAATGTTATCTGCCCTCTTAGTGACTGAACACTGAATAGGCTTTCCTTATCTTCAACTTCTCCGTTTCTCTGCCATAACAGTAATAAGCCAAACCCCAACCAGCTGAGTAACAGTGTAAAGCCAGCTCTGGTGAATGGAGCAGCAGGCGCAGGGGCCCCGGGACCTCCGGGCTCAGGACCGACCCCTGTCCTCGGCAGAGCCTGTGAAAGCTGCTACAGTAAGTCATTCACGTATCACTGCTAACAAGAAACGTTAGAACCTGCTTTTCTTTGCCTCTTGGTGCAAAGATTTATAAACATTGTGCTAATGTAATAAGATTCCAGTGCACCTCATTAAATTGCACAAAATGAATTCGGAGTAATTATTCAGTACAGGTGCTGCTGCAAGTTTAATATGATTTCATCCTAAAAGTAACGCTTTCAAAAGCCTCTTGACGAATATTTTCTTTCACAATTCACAAAACAATCTTCACTTTGAGGTGCAATGTTAGATCTACTGGCAAACACAAGTTAAGACAACCACCAAAGCCCGAACCCTCAGCTGAATTTACTTATGGGCTCAATCAGACATTGCTTGGACCCTTTACTGATCATCTGTAGGTTTATTATCTGTGTGTTTTCTTCTTTGGGCAGTTTCTAGAAAGGTGCATGTCTGAAAACATATCTAGACTATCACGCATGGTCAGATTTGTGACAGAGACAGTAAAGGACATATTCCTCTGCTGGTCGTTAGCAGATTCCAACACAATATTATATTCTCACTTTTGTACACAGCTGAACCTGTATACGTTTTAGACACAGCATTTGGCTGGTATGTGAGGTATGACACACACTCTTTAAAGCTGTAAGAGACTTGGATTCTTAAAAAGATGAGTCATGAGCGTCTCTACCAGACGCGGTTCTTTGTGTTCCCTTCGGTCTCCTTTTCCTCTTCCTCGTCTCTATATGTTACTAACGGAGATTCATAAAGCCTCGAGATGAGCAGGTTTTTTTTTTGATCAGGCTGAAGCTGTTTAAACTTATTCTGAAATATCTTGGCATACATTTATGGCTCCCTGAAGAATCTGCTTGTGTTTGTGCTTGTCTTCTCATTGAATTTTTGCAACCGTGCTGTCTCTGAAATTGGTCTTTTATAACGTCAGAGAGGTCTTTTGATCACACTAGATGTTGGGACATTCACTTGTCTGGGAACCTTTTTAGGTTAGGATTTGGATTCTAAATCCATTGTCTAGTAAAAAAAATGGAGAAGACAAAGAATAGCGTCTCATGCCCTGCAGCAAGGAATCGCGTAAGTTATTTTAGTTTTTTAATTTAATTCAGTGAAGAATGATTAACGGTTGTGTATGTGTTCATGGTTACGCGTGGCCTGAGGGCTGCGTACTGCACATTCTGTATCAGTTCTCTTCCACTGTCCTAAACTCACCCATGTGATTATTTGTGCCTTTAGCCACCACCTCCTACCAGTGGTACTCATGGGGACCTCCCAACATGCAGTGTCGACTGTGCGCTTCATGCTGGACCTACTGGAAGAAGTATGGAGGCCTGAAGATGCCCACAAGACTGGATGGAGAGAGGCCTGGACCCAACCGCAGCATGGTACACACTAACACATGCACGTGGCTGAATCTGCTTAATCTGTGAAAGTCCACCATATATTATACGAATGAAAGCATCATCTCTTCACATTTGAAAAACTGAAAATAACAGCTTTTATTATAGTTAACTTGAGAACGTTAACTAGTTATTAATATTAAATCTTTTTGTTTGACACATGTAACTTTAGAACAGATGAAATAAAATCATTCAAAAATGTGTTTATATCTACATTTAACAATTCATACAAAATCTCTGATTAAACCATTAAACTTACATCATCAGCTCGTAAATGGTCTTGTGGTTGTTTGATTAACTGGGCCAGTGTGTGTTAAGTGGCACATTTTGAGAAGCAATCCAATCAGCCGCCAGCCAGGATCAATAAATCTAAGTAATTGTATTCACTTTAAATACATTTTCACCAGTCACTTGATAATTTGACCTGTTTTTGGTCCATTATTGTTCATTAAATCAAGTGTGAGCTCTTAATGAACTGAACACACAGGCACAGATTAGTGGACTAGTCATTATTACGGTATGTAACTGTTGTCAAACCGTTCCCACCTCCAGAGCGCCCACGGTTTGCCCTTGCGGCACAGCGGCAGCCCCAAGTTTGCAGTGAAGACGCGACAGGCTTTTTACCTGCAGACCACCGGGCTGACACGGATGGCTCGCCGCCTCTGCCAGGACATCATCAGGCCGCGATATCTGGCCAGACACCCCTACCTCCCCGTCAACACGGCAGCCATCAAGGCAGAATGTACGGCGCTGACAGTGTGGTCCATTGTGAATTGGAAGTCACACTTGACTTGACTTGTGTCACTCCCTCACTTTTTCTTTCTGCAGGTGCCATGCGGTTGCCGGATAGGCCGAAAAAGCCGTTGCCATCTAAACCTGTGGAACGTAAACCTCTGGAGTCTGTGGTTCGGTATTTAGGTAAGAAGATGAGATTTGGTAATTTCATGGCTTAAATTGTTCTGTATAAATTTGAATAATGCTCTTCGGTACATCGTCATGAGTCCTGTTCTCGGTTGGGTGTAAGTGTATCTCTTCTGATGTTGTCTTTCCTCCTCATTGTTTTTCTCTACTTCGCCTGTTTCTGCTCCTCCCTTTTTTCACTCCATCTCCATTTCAGAAGCACATCCCCGTCCAGCCAAACCTGACCCCCCAACTCGTGGAGGGTCCATCTCTACAGGTAGCCTGACACCCATCAAATCCTCTCCCATCCTCAACAATGGCTCACCCACTATTCTGGGCAAACGCAGCTACGAACAGCACAACGGACTGGATGGTGAGTGAGAGAGACTACTTAGACTGGAATAACAGCTAACATTGTCCTCTTACTCTGGACAGACTCTTCGAGGGGTGCATCTAGTGAAGCCATCCCTACTTTGGCTTTAAGCTCAAAGTTATGATAGAAACCATAAGAACTGGATGTTCCTTGTTAATATACAAAATTATCATTATCAATGAAATTTTTTTAACGAAATTATGAATAACTGTAAGACCTTCAGCTTCTCTGCTAATCAGTGATTATTTAAGCACTTAAATATAAAAGCCCATTTGAGCTTCATGCCTACAACACACAGTTGAGATCCATTGCCGACGGGTTAAGAGTTTGTGCAGGGCTCTTATTTTTTTGGGTTATGTCCCACTTTCCTACTCCCATGTGCAATGAGAGGAGGGAAGAGACGGACTGAGAGATGAGGAGAGGAAGAGTATGCCAGAGGAAGAGGGAGATATTATGAGAGGATTGGATCGGCCTTGGTGCTTTAGCTGGAGGCTACAGTCTTTGTTGTCATGGTAACGAGAGGGAGGAGGAGGAGGAGGGTTGGTAAGTGTATCCTGAGGGAAAAGCTTCTCCGCTGGTCTATGAGCCCACCTTAGGCTCAGGCTGGGATTACTCACAGCTAGGCTGGAAGATTATGGATTAGTTTTTATTTTAACACCAATTTACCATCTTAGTCATTTTTGTAATTAACGCTGCTGCACATGTTTGTCTGTTTTATACTTCTCATTGGTGTTGTATTAATGAAGCCCTAATTTCAGGAAACAAGAAATAACAGTTCAGATTAATAAAACACTTGTGAAATAGATAAAAGTAAAAACTGTCTTAAAAATAAATCTTTATGTTAATTAACTATTACCTGTCAGGATTTAAATAAGGTGGCTTTGTTGTAAATGGGCTCAGAAAGAAGAGAAATGTTGGAACTTGACAAATAGGGCTGCAGGAAGAGAAGTGATTTACTGAAGCCACTAGAGGGCAGTAGATTTAATCCTTGCATGGTGCTGCTGAGTGAGTCACTGTGTTGATTTTCTAAACCAGCCACACCAACATATCCTGTACTTTTCCTCATCTGTAGGCTCTAAACCCAAAGCCCTGGCTCCCCAGTGGGACATCATGGCCAAACGGGTGAGCGAGGCAGGGAGGCCCTCAGCCTCCCAGCAGGACGAGATTCATGAGCTGGACTGAACGCTCTGTGGGAACGACCTCTACTGCGAAGCCCAGCAAGGTGAGACGCAGCGCGAAGTCTTTCTGAAAGTGACCTTTTAAAGGTGGATTTCTTTGGCTCTGTGGTTGTGTTTCAGAGTTGGCGTCACTTACACTTCAAACTAAGACTGTGTGTCAGGACTGTGCCGAAAAAATGTTCAGTGTTGGATTCATATAAAAAAATGTCCTTTGTCACAATTGATAGTACATTTTATCAGGAAAGGTTTAATTTCCACATTAGTTGTGAAAACACCTGAAGCTTTTTTCTTACGATGTGCTGAGTAGACATCTGCCGCAGACTCTGTTCTGTTTTGTTTTTTTAACAAGTAACCGTTTGAAACCGGTTTCTCTCGTCTTTTTCACAGCAGAGGGGGCCAGGAGAAGAAAATAGCGTTTTCCAATAATCCATAGCTGAGGGCAGCTTAGAGATGCTGACAGGAGACGACCGCATTGGCCAGATACCTTCAGTCAGCACGAGTCCGTCAGACTGCTGAAGACCAGTCGATCGATCCGTTTGGCTGTGGTTGATCAGATGAGCCTGACTGTACAGGACTGTGTTTATTACTTAAATTTCTCGTTATTACTGTCATCGTTATGATATTGTTGTTATAATTTTTTGTACCAACTATAACTCAGCTTATTGTTTGTCGATCAAACGATGGAACTTGTGAAGTTTCATGAGAATTGCTTGGGAATCCCTGTGGAAATGGGGTGGAAGGACTGTAACATAAGCCACTTGCATCATCTTTGTTCGTTTGTTTTTTAACAAGTTAAATTCACCAAGGAGACGCACTTTCATTTCAGCAACACGAGTTAACTCCTTGTCTTTTGTTTCAATGAATTTGAACGCTTTATGGGAAATCTTGTGTTTTTGTGAGCCGGCCCCGCTCTTTGGCCAGAGAGGTTTAACTTATTGAGGAAGACTTGTTTTTTCTACCTTTTTCACAAGTAATGCATCTATGCTTCGATAATGTAATTAAAAAAGATCATTGATTTTCCCTTCTTTTTTCTTTGTTCTTCTGTCTGTTCACGAAAGCCAACAACATTTGCAAAATAACAGAAGGTTTACGTTCCTGACTGATGAATAGGTTTCGTGTGTGAAGGAATGTGAGTGTTGCAGCAGGTCTGATGCATCAATAGACACAAAAGCTGAAACAGACTTTATGTTTATGCTCAATAATTCTGTCAGTGCGTTTATCGATATTTCTCTTTTTTTAATTGCAAGGCTGAATGTCATAGTAGATGCTGCTGATATCCATTTAGATGCTGAACATTACGGTTTTGGTTGTTCTAAAATGCAAGGTTTTAATAGGAAAATTAAAACAAGTTATTACAGTCAACCCAGTGAAACTACAATAAAATACCTAATAAAACCAAGGGGACAAATGAAATGGAAGCTGGTTCAAGTCCTCGTTGGTTGAATTATACTTGAACTTATTAGGCTGATGTGGGTGATATGACTGCCTCCATATTTGGTGGTGAGAGAGACCTGCGGTTCATAAAATACATCTGTAGTTGTTGCCATGTCCTTTGACAGATTGTAATGCTGGGGTTACTGTACTTTGAGGTCTCTCCTAAAAAGGTTGTAAAACAAATGTCCTGTTGGGTGGAAGGTGGTAAACTAAATGAACAGCTGATGTGGAAGTGGATTCCCATCATGGAAGTGAAACGCACTCATACTGGTGAGTACTTTGGGCCGGCTCCTACAGCAAACACAGCGGGTGTCATAGGATATGTCTGAAAGTTCACACCTCTCCCTACTCCTAAAATATTTAGTCCCTGGAAGCTCAGACCAAACTGCACTGATGCAAAGATCTGAACGCTTGGAAAATATTAGCACGGGAGCATCAGGATGCTACGTGACATCTTAAGTATTAACTAGGAATTTAAAACGATATTTAACTTTTGTAGTCAATGCAAATCTACTTTAAACATTTTATAAAATGAAATGTCAAAAATAAATGCTTATAAATCCATTTAACACCGGCTACTTAGCCTAGCATGGGACTGGACATGGGGAGGTTGCAGCAAACCTGTAAAAACCTTTTTGCGTGTGTATAAGGGTGAGGCGTTAATAAATGCTTTTTGTGACAAGGTTAGCAGTTCTGCTCCCAGGCTTTGCTAAAATACCCGGCAGGGTAGCCAGGTATCTTCTGGCCAGCTAACCTGGCTAATCTGACTAACCTAGCTAACCTGGCTAATCTGACTAACCTAGCTAACCTGGCTATCCTAGCTAACCTGGCTAATCTGACTAACCTGGCTATCCTAGCTAACCTGGCTAATCTGACTAACCTAGCTAACCTGGCTATCCTAGCTAACCTGACTAACCTAGCTAACCTGGCTATCCTAGCTAATCTGACTAACCTGGCTAACCTAGCTAACCTGGCTATCCTAGCTAATCTGACTAACCTAGCTAATCTGACTAACCTGGCTAGCTCCGTTAACGGGATTCCTTTTAAACGTCGCCCTGTTTACTCTAATGATGAACTGGCTAGTTTGCATTGATTGTTGTGTGTCCGCTGTGGTTGAATCAGCCCATGCGGGGCTGCGGAGGAGCGCGGAGGTCCTGGCTGAGCCACGGCCACGACATGGTTAACGCGAGTCGGTCTGAGCATGTGCTGCCGCCGCCGCCGCTGCAGTGAAGCGCAATGTGCCAGTTTCCACCGATAGCGGAGACGCCGCGGAGGAGAAGCCGGGGACAGCAGCCCAGCAGCGGACATCCTGGACAGCGTCACCGGGCGATGCGTCTGACCCGTCGGCCTGTGCTGAGGGAGACACCACTCGGGTAATAATAACCTGCAGACGGCTGCGCGACACGAAGCCAACATGTCAGGATGCGGCAAGAACGACGAGTCCGACACGTGCACTGGTTAGAATGAGAGACGAAAGGCGCCGCTTTTTTAACAGGGACATTCGGGTGGTCGCGTCCGCTCGTGCAGAAGACGCGTGTGCGCGGTCGTGGCCACTCGTGTAGATAAAGGCGGCGGAACGTGACCCGGCGCGGTTCGCAGACCGTTGCACCTGCAGACGTGAAGCCTCCGGCGCGGCCGCGGAGCTGCTGTGCTGCGGGTCGGGGCTTCCAGCGCCGTTCGCGTCCCCTGCGCTGTTTGTTGGGCGGCAGTGTTGCCGCACCGCTCGGCGGAAAGGAGGCGTGATGCTGCTGCACCCAGCGTCTTTACAGCCCACTCAGAGCATCGTGTTCGGGGCCAGCACGGGACCTTCCAGCAGAGAAACTATGCTACACGGAGGCAGATGATTTCCAAAAGCCATCATTGATTTTTCCTCATACAAGGCCTGCAGTTCTCTGTCATGTGGGGTGAGGTTCTCCCTGCTGCTGCCTTAGCCTGTATCCCCATCAGCCTCACACTGGCCGCATTGGCGTTTATTCTGACCCCCACAGCAGCTTTGAGGAAGGAATCCCAAACGACAGGAAAGCTGCCTGCAGGGACTCTCAGCCCAGCCGGGCCTGCACATGCTGCCAAGGCTCGTTGTATGGACCAGAACTGGGTCTGCAGCGTTTGATGCACTCATGCAGAACCTTGGTGTTAAAATAATTTTCATGACATTCGTGGATGGCTGCTAAATAGTCTATTCACAGCAAGTAACGGTTAAACTTATTTTATTTCCAAAAGAGCTTTTGCTCTCAAATCTTGGCACAGTAGCCAACATCAATTATGCATAGTCAACGATTGATCATAAAGCTCCTTTTGTCTATCCAAATACGCCTGCATGGGTCCATTAGAGGCCTCGTTCTCCTTGGCGTCATTATGACCATGTCAGTAAATCTGCTATTTCAGTAGCTGAGAAAGTTTCCAGTCTGCAGGGTGCGACTCTCGGGCTGTTTCATTAAACTGCGACAATCCAGGAGCTGTGTCGAGTCAGTGGAGTTGAGAGAAGACGGCAAAGAGAAAGATGTACGAACTGTAAAGGTCATTGGGTTTTTAGAGGTACTTTGGTGATATTTATTGGGTAATTAAGCCGTACAGAGAGACAGAAGGTTATAGAGGCGAACGGCCGATATCCACTAATAATGAATTCATGTCAGCAGGTTGTTCCCACAGCCACCGAGATAAAAGCTCAGAGAGAGGAATGAACAGACTGGCTGCGTGGGGTGGATAAAAATATCCCATCATGCTAAATGTATTTGTATACATCATGCCTTTATTTACTGTCAGAGTTATAGCAGCCTAACACGTTTGATAAGCAATGTTTCATCATGTAGGCAGCATATTATATTCATATTGAAGGGGTGTAATATTGATTTATTTCGCTGCTCTAATAACGTTTTTCTAATTTTTGTCTAGCAGTGTGATTGTCCCGATGCAGACCCAGTATCCTGGATGTTCCTTTGAAAGGTAAAAGCCCTTTCATATCCATCTCTGTACTCTGTTAGACAAAGAGTTGTGAACCTCACGTTCCCTCAGATTTCATTTCTTTGCAATCAATAGCCTTTTGAATGCGAAGCCTTCAGAGTGCAGGTCCTACCATTCTGTTGACAGAGAGCCCCCCCCCCCCCCCCCCCCCCCCCCTGCTGGTTTTGTTCAGGCTTTCACCTTGCAGAAAGGATGCCTACTATAAAGTTATATGAGCCTCTGTCGGCTGTGCTGCGTCTAGGCTTTTAGTCTCTCCCGCTCCATCACAAGCCTTAGTTGTTGTGTGATACTAGTTGTTTGTCTCTGGGGGATCCTTTGATAATAGGAATAAAGTGACGATGGAGAAAGTAAAAATGCGCTAGTTTGAGAATATGGTTAAGTTTGGTTCATGCCATTGAATTTAAATTTTTTCCTTTCTGAATGTGTTCAAGAAGTCTGAAAGCATATTTTTAAATTTGAAACTTGTTTAAGCATTTCACGGTCATCTGTGAAGCTCGTGTTTCTGTTACGTTTAGTGAACGCTTCTCTCTCGACCTGTCGTTATTCTCATTCTGCACATACCACATCGCATTCTATGGAACGCTCAGTACATGGATGCCTTCAGGTTTGCACCAGCGCTTCCCTTAAAACAAACAGCACAACCTTGTTCACATAATTGGAGGATATTTAAATACTTTCTGTGTTTGCACTGAACTACAAGCGTATTATAAACGTCATGGCCCGTTTATTTACAGCCAGAATCACTACATTGTCTGGGTTTTGTAGTGAAGGTCCTGTTCCTCCTGCTGCCGTCTCCATTACTGGCGTGTGCTTGTGTCACCTTGGTCACTAGCACTTACCTGCATTTGATACTGCTGCTTTCTATACGCTACACCACAGCCTGTCAAAGTGACCTTCCAAACGTCTGCGTAGGCCTGGCATCTGTGCTACAGCCACAGAGCTACAGTAAATGAAAGGGGATTATATTGTGATGTGAGGTCAGCAATGTGTTAGGTTTCTGATTAAAGCTCGGTGTCACAGTTCACAGCTGTCAGCATGCTGACGGCACAGTGCAGGCTCCCTTTTCTGTCTTTAGATTCCACTTGTCTGACTGTCATTTTGTGTATTTCTCTTGCGCAGGCACACCTGCCAGGCTTGTTTTCAGCCTGCACCCTGAGTTTAAAGCCTGTTCTTGCACACTCACTCTCTTTCTGTTACTCTTACTCTGTCGTATTTGAACTGATTTTCTCAGTTGGTATCTTCCCTCTATGTCCTCAGATAAACTGCTGGTGCTCTGTGGTTGGACTTCCCTCCCTTTCAGTTCAGCACCCTGCCTGCATTGTCTCCCAGTGGTCATGGTGAGGTTTACAAACCAGGCTGCTTCATCAGATCTGCCACTCTGATCACCATCACACGGTGACGTCCCGTTGCGGGTTCAATACAGTGCACCAAGAGCTGACAGGAATCTTGCAGATCAATACCTGGTCCTGATGAGAGAGCGGGTGGTGTGGTGGGCCGGTGGGAGATATTATACAACAGCTGCAGCAGCAGCAGAATCAAATAGCTCCCAGTGTGTGAGCTGTGTCATACTGAGGCAACAGGCCAATAGAGAAGGTTTAAGCCGGGTCGTCTAGCTCACGGTTTGAGAAGCAGTGAAATGATGGCAGATCTTCCAGAAGGAAGAGAGCCACCAGTAAAAAGATGAGGTGGCATTTATTATGCGAACATGAGCAGCTACTGTTTAGCAATTTGACTGCACTGCTGCTGAATATTAATAGAATAACAAAGTACACTTATCCATTTAAAGCAGTTCAGTGATCAATAAAACATAGTGATATTGGCTTATTAACTACTTCAGTAAATCTTGGTCGTTAGGTTGCTTTGAACATTGAAGTAAATGGAAAACTGGAATTTTAAGGTCTGTCGTCTGTGCTTCTCTCTTATTGTATCTTCCAGTTCTATCTGTTGATTTCTGTCTGAAATGACGTTTCTCTTTCTCACATTCTTATTCGGTTCTCTTTCAATTAGGTTTAGCAAGAATCTTAAAAAACCCGTTTGCCCTGCTGTGGCGCTGTTCTTGTGATGTGACACAAACAAATGTGCTTTTGCTTTGCAATGTTTTCAGTACAGACTGAAGACAAAATGTTTAAAAAGCCCCTGTAGAGGCCGTAGCAATGTTTGAATCCTACCTGAGAGCATTGAGTACATTTAAACAGACCTAATGCTCCTGATGTCAGATGCAGACATTGGCGACATGCTGCTAATTCATGGGTATTGGACATTGGTAAAAACCTCTTTACACACAGACATGCACATGTAGGACAGAAGGAAATCTCCCACACTTTGGCAGAGAGAAGTTAGATCTTACTATTTAACGCTGTTAATCTCTCGCGTTCCAAAGAAAAGTCAGGCACTTAACGTACACACGACACAATAGGAAATATTTGATGAAAGGTATGTTTAAGTACAGCGGCTGCGTCTGCGTATATACGTATATGCTTTATACACACAGCTGGAAGCTTAGTGGGCATGTGAGCGCTGATCAAACAGTGGCTGTGCAGGGGAAACGGGGGATGAAGGCATGTGATTGTCGGGTGAGAGGTGGGAGGAGGCCTGCGAGGTGGGAACAGAGATCCCCGATCTCCAGCATAGCAGCAGTGCTTTGATACAGGACAAACATCCACTTGTCCGTAAAGTATAGTTTGATGTTTCAGGCTGTCGACAGGTGTTCTGACATTAGTGACCACTTTTCATTTGTGTTTCAACTAAGCACCTGTATAGAAGCAGCTCATGCAAAGTCTGCTGGCTGTAATGTGCATGATGATCTCCTCTGTGGGGCTCTGACTCATATGCTGTGCCTTCCCGCCTCCTCCTGCAGATTGTCAAACAGGTTTACATGAACATGTAACATCTGGTTTTATTGACGAGCGAGTCAGTTGTGAGTCTCGTACTTTAAAGTGGCTCAGGCATTATTTTCGCTATGTTTTGGAAACGTGCTTGACCCCAGGATGTGAAGCCAGGGAGATTTTCCCAAGCAGGCAGTGAATAGATGGTATAAGTGGTTTAGCGAGGTCAGTTGGTCCATCGCCGAGGCCCAGTTCCTCACATGAATCACTTGTTCCTTGTTTGGGAGAAATGTGCTAATCCCCATGGGCTCACTCTGGCCGTAAGCCAAGCTTTGAAGACAAAAAGAGCCAAAAGTTAGCTTTTGTTCTTCAAACAAGCTTTTCTTCTCTCAATTTGTCTCTGACTGTTATGATCCTTTGAATAATGGGTGCTGTTATGACACAGTTTCCTCAGGAGGCATTGTATAGTAGAAGACGTCCACTCGGTGCTTTTCTCAGCAATGTGGTCTTTGAACTCCACAGTATGATGCTGTTTGCCTTCAGTGGTTTTTTTTGGACATGGGGTGTGATAAATAGAGGGAAGATCCAACCCTGCGTGGGCCTCCTGACACTTGAAACTGAAGCCGTTGTGTGTGCGTGTGTGTCAAGCTGCAGGATTTGGAAAAGAGCACATGTTGTAGGCAGTCAGATGCTAAAGCTACACCTTACATAAGGATCCCCCTCAGTCAGTCAGTAAATAGCATCAGCTGAGGGAAAGCCAGCAGGTTTAAGTGCTCTGCAGTTCAGTCTGTTGTGTGTTTAATTTCCTGGTCCTTAATTGAATTTGGGCTTGGCACCATTTCCAAGAAAATTGTAATCCTGAAAAGCTCAGTCCTGGTTCATTTGCTTTTCTTTTTCACTGTCTTATGTTCTGACTTTTTTCGGTGCTTTCCATTCAGATCTACATCTCATTAGCGTGTACGGAACGACTGAGTGACTCCCAAAGAAGGAAGGATGGTGACCTCGGAAACCCCAGAGGCTCCAGTGCCCCTGACTCCGTGGTCACGCTGGTACCTCTACGCCATCCATGGCTACTTCTGTGAGGTCATGTTCACCGCTGCCTGGGAGTTTGTGGTGAACTGCAACTGGAAATTCCCCGGCGTGACCAGCGTCTGGGCGCTCTTCATCTACGGCACCTGCATTCTCATCGTGGAGCGGATGTACCTGAAGCTGCGTGGCCGCTGCCCTGTGCTGCTGCGCTGCATCATCTACACTTTATGGACGTACCTGTGGGAGTTCGGCACAGGGCTACTGCTGCGCCAGTTCAACGCCTGCCCCTGGGACTACTCCGAGTTTCGCTACAACTTTATGGGACTGATCACGGCCGAGTATGCCGTGCCCTGGTTCTGCGCGTCCTTCATTGTGGAGCGTTTAGTCATCCGCAAAACGCTGCGTCTGCGCTTCCACGAGGGCCCTGAAGACGGTTGGTCAGACCATCAGCTAGATGCGGCGGGTGGAGGAGGGGCAGCAGGGACTTTGGGGGCTGGGAGGAGGAGAGAGACGAGCAGAGGTGTGGGAAATGATGCTAACGGCTACCTTAAAGGGGAATGAATGAAGGAAGGCATACAAATGTGAATTGGTCTGCTACACCCACCATCCACTGCCTCCTCGACTGTTTGTGATGGAGACGAATAGACCACTATGACTGACTGGTGTACAAAGTATCATAACCGCCAGAAAATGAAAATCTAACAGGGGCTTAAAATGCCCAAATCATTTACTGTGCCCCTCAGCTCCATGCTGCTGTTTCTGCATCTCATAATGCACCCGTCCATTTTCACGTGGGGTTGACCTTAAGAAAATCAGGCTAAATACTGCTAAAAAATACCTTAACAGCAGCAATATTATCACCAAGGGACGAATAAATTATAGAACAAGGACATTTGGGGTTTTTTCGAGGGTGCATCAGTTTATTTGAAAGCATTGCTGCATAGAAAACAGTAGCTGCAGGTTTAATGTCCTTTTAAAAATGTACATATTGTCCCTTAGTATTATTCAAAGTACTGTAGTAATGTAGCTACAACCTGCTGTTTGAGACTCCTCGGTGTCCACCCTGAAGCAGTGTGTTGTCTTTAATCACGAACAATGTTTTCCAGCAGTTAGTGGATGCCCACAATGCCTGGGGGGGAAACATGCGCATGAAAAAATTGTCTTCCAACATACTTTTTTATCAACCTCATGACACTGTCACACTGCACGTCTCCTGGGTGAGTCTGCTGCCTGTGGGTGCGGGGCGACAGGAGACCAGGAGGTAGCGTAAATTAGCCAGTTATGGTCTCTTCCTGCATGTCAAAGTGCCCCTGAGCAAGACACTGCTCCTGGTGAGCAGGTCGTGACCTTGCATGGCAGCTTCTCCCCTCAGTGGGTATGTTTCTACGCTGATGGTATGAGACTAAAGAACTTTCTTTGTTTTTCACAAAGCTTTCCTGACTCCCTGTCTGCATGTCTAGTGTTTTGTTGTGTCTGACATCCATCATGTACCATAACTGTTGTCATTCCTCTTGAATCACAGAACTTTTAAGATACTTTTTACTGCTAATGGAAAATCCTACAATGAAAATGAAATTTCATCATGTACTGTTGCGTTTCCTGTGACGAGTAACTGTGACCGTAAGAGATCAGAGTCAAGCTTAGTCGTTTTACCTACATGTGAATGTCAGGTTGGCACATGTGGGGCTGTTGCCTTGAACATACAATTCACACTTTGTCTGTCAGACCATATGTTCTGAGCACCAAGACTCATTTCTTTCCTACGTGTGTAATATGTGAAGAGATTCCTTGGAGAACAATGGTCTTAGCTGTTCAATAACAGACTTTGACATCTTAGATCTAAAAATAATACAGTAGACAATGCACAGAAACCACACATGGCTCTCTAATGCAATCTGCTTGAAAATAAAGGGTTCAGACAGGATTGGCTTCACTGCATCTGCATTTTGTCTTGACATCACAGCACCCGTGTAATCCATGCTACCAGTCACACTTGGTACCATATGCAGGTCAAAATGCACGTCCTCTGGTGTTGTCGGTCTCCATGTGGGTCCAGCTACTGAGGACAACCGTGGACAGTAAGGTTAAGCCTCAGCAGGTGGTTTTGGTGCTATTAGTTTATGTCTAACACTCCAAGGTACCAGGGGCTTGGCAGGATATATGAGGTAAACTATGACTTCTGACAGGCAGCCCTCAGGAGGAAGCTTTGTTTTTGACTCCGCTGTAACATTTCTATACTGAAAAGAGATCACCTCAGTGCTTTCCATTCACACTGTCAACAGGAGAAGCACCATGAAAAGATCAAAATACACATTTCCATGAGCTTTCATCAGCCCGCCCGCTGTGAAACGCAGCGTTTGTTCCGCTGAGTCCAGAGCCGCAGATCACGTGCTGCCGCCCAGTGGCCGCTGCGACGACGTGCAAGGAATAGCGCGCGCGATCAAAGAATCCTACAGAAGTCTGCCGCCAACGCAGCCGTTTTTATTTTTGGTCTAGTTCTTCACACAGGCTCAAAAGCAAAAGAGGCGTCTGACCCAGCAATGATTGTTCAGCTCAAAGCCGCGAACCTTTCCTCCTACGTCATGGGAACTAGTATGCAGCTAATAAATAATCTTTAACCAACTCTTTGCAGAGACGGTGACTCTGTGCATGTACAATATGTTACACCTGAACTGAAACCCGCATCTTTAAGGCTGCATGTCCACGCGGGTTCAGCGTCTCTGATCCCAGTTTTTAACCCCACGTACTGCAACCCTTGCCTGGTTTTTTTAGATAAAATGTACAGGCTTTATTCGACTGTATTGTAAATCACTCACGTTGGTTATGTTCATGTTTAATTTATCGGACTGTGGGATTAAAGGTATTTATTTCATCACACCGCCATCGTCTGTCTTCTCTGTGTTCGGAATGAGTTGAACACCTGTTAATCGTTTCAAACCAAGATGGCGGCTGCTTACCTGGACGGTTAGATATGTTTTTGGCATTCATTTCTTACAGACTTCAGTTTTTTGACATTTTTAAATGTACAGTACCTTCAGGCCAGCGGTGAGTTTCAGTGTTTTTACCAATAGTTGATGTCATACACACACACACACACACACACACACACACACACACACACACACATATATATATATATATACTTGAAGGCTATGGTCACAAACGCGGGCCAGTCAGTTAGTGCCGGTTAGCTTCCTAGCTTAAGTTACTGAGCTAGAATGCTGGCTTAGTAGCAGAATTTATCTCCTGGTATAGCATAATAGCGATAATGCTAGATTATTAATGATCATTATCGTTCTGGAAATTCTATTACTTTTTTTTAAGTAGTCGTATCTTATGCTGACAACACTACAATGTAAGTTCATTAAGTCATTACTAGCATCAAGCTAGAAGCCTTTAACGTGATGTCCTTGTGGTTAAAGGGCTTAAAGAGCATAAGAAGAATAACACATGGTACATATGTTATAAATACCACAACATAGTTATACCGTCTGAATGTGTATATGATAATCAGCCATTATGCAAATTGTGTCAAACTGAACACATTTAGATGTATCTTTGTAAGCTAAGCTAATTGCTAACGTCAGCTTGCCAAAACACTCACCAACAGGTAATAAAGATTTAGAAACAAAAATTGAAATAGAAGTTTTTAATCGATCATTTTTCAGCCTCTTTTGAAGTAGTACCTGACATATTTAAAGTGTGTAAAATGTGACTAGGAATATTGTTACAAATATCATAAAAGCCCGTCCAAACATTTTTAACCATAACTTGTCAGTGTTCAACTTGTAAAGTTGAATGCAAATCAATAAAAGCTGATGTTACAGAAACATTGTGTATCATTACTGACACTCTTGTGTAACATAGTTTATATTATCTAACTTATTAACTATAACTTATCTTAAAGGCAATAATATCCTTTTATATTTATGGGCTGGTCAAAGGCCTAAAGTGCTGCTCAGCGGCTGAATTTCACTTTGGCCACATGATGGCTCTTCTTCACCAAAAAACACGAGCTGCTGTGTTTAAACATGTTGGAGGCTGAGGACAGTCCTGAGTCGTCAGGCAGCTTTTAAACGTGACACTGTTGAGGGAGCTGCGTCCAAAGCTGTGTGTCAGACGCTGGTTTAAAATACAACCTGGGTTCCATGTTCATTTCATTCAGTATTCAGTGTTTTTGTTTTCACCCACTGTACTTGACAGATTGTCACTTCAGTGTTAGAGAAGCGTCCTTAAAACACAGATTTAATTTAGTAAAATGCTACTGCGACGGACATCTGTGTGTTTGTAATAAAGGCTTACTGTACAGGCAGAGACTTCCTGTTTTGCGTTACACCTGCACCTGCTACCAGGTAGCGACTATCTGTGTCATTAACATGTCTTGACAAATCGTTTAATTGACTATTTTGTCTGTGGGCCCTGTACTAAAAAAGAACCCCTGCCTGTGTGAGGGTGTTTCCACTTTACACATTCTCCTGCGCTAATGGCATGAACCTGTTTGTGGCCCTGCCTCGTGTTCCATTGTCAACGTGTGGCTTCATTGCGTCTCCTCCAATCAGTCACTCGCACTCCAAATATGGAGATCTCTGCAGAGCCGATGACAATTGTCCCCGAGGTAAAAGTTTAGGGCCTGTTTGTCAAGTGTGCCATGGGCTCATGGGTGCGTGTTAAGCTTCCCTGGGCCTTTTTTGTGTGACTACATTGTTCTGCTCTGCATTGTGTGTCAGGGTTCCAGTTTTGTTGTTCTTCATACTTAGCTCTCAGGATACTAGATAATACTTTCCACGTTACTTACGCTACTATGTACCGACATATACTAAAGACCTTTCAAGTAACATGGCTGAAAGGACGCTTAGACCTCTGCAACTAATTACACCCACCACATGAGCAGCCCATTAGTATTTGCTGTCATAAAACACTATTATAGTACAGTGTTTATATGCATGCATAATAAAATCTTTGTTACATATGCTGCTTACTTAAAAATATTGGGACGTGATAGTTTTAGTGTTGACATGACTCCGTGTTTGAATGTAATCTTTTAACATGATCATTCAAGTCATTTTTGCCTTTTGTACTGGAATTTTTTTAAACCAATAAACTACTTTTGTGTTTGCAGTTGTGTTAGGACGTGTTGTCAGATGGGCATTGAAGAGTGATGGACCGAGTGACAGCGTCATGGTGCGTTTGTGGAGCGTCAGTATGGGTGTGTATGAGGGCATGGGTGCAGTGTTTCGGTGGTCATAAAGTGAATAGTTCCATCGAATCAGGTCAAGACCCTAACATTAGCAATTCCACATTTCCACTTATAATGAGCCTGCAAAGAAAGAGCCCTGCATTGAGGGGAAACTTGTTTGACGTGTGAATGAGCGAGTGCGTCAGGCCTTTGCCGTAACACATTCATGCCTTCACAGCTTTGGATAGAGTCTCTGTCTTTTGCTTAGATCCTGCTGGAAAACTAAAAGCTTTTAGTCACTTTTTCCCAGCTTGTAGGCTGCTTGGCAGTCAGGCCCTCCTGCAGTCAGGGTTGGCTCAGCAGCGGAGAGAGAAAGGCACGTTGCTCACCCAGTCTTCTTCTTCCTCTTGACCCTACTGCACTATATGTCTGTCTAGTGTCTGTGCATTTTGTCAAAAGTGTTTTTCATACTTTCCACCGTGCAGATCACTGAGGCTTAGAACTGGCAAACAACTCATCTAAACTTATTTTTGATTTTTGAATGAGACGAGATACTTGAAATAAATGTTTGCCATGCAACTAATCATCTTTGCACAAGAAGCACATTAGACACAAAACAAATCTCATGAATATTTTCAGCAGTTTAGTTAATTATTTGTGAATATTTACACCTTTTTATTGACAGGGACAACTGACCGATGACCCAAATACACACTGCAAGTTCTGCAGCCCTGCAAGGTGGTTTCTACACCTGTTGGTAAGTGCTATAGTGACAAACATGAAGCACCTTTTCTGCTTTGCACAACAGAATGTGATAAATACCTGCACTACCTACGTATTTGGAAACAGTAGAAGTATAATTAGAAGTATAAACTTTTATATTGCTTTTATGATCATTTAAATTACTGCAGAGTTAAATTGATTTGTTAGTTTTTTCTTCTGCAATTACTACTTTGTCCTGTATAAAATGAGACACATTTCACTTTGGAGAGCTATGAGAGGATTACGCATTAAAACCAGCCTCACAGACCCTGTTAGTAAAGTTACATTTCATGTTGGGCAGGTCTCATGTGTAAAGCCACAACAGACAGGCAGCAGGTTTGTGCATATCTGATTTTGACAGTTTGAACTTGTGGCCAGCTGAAGCGCTCTAGAAAACTGCCGTTGCGTTAACGGTCATGGCTTATCTTGTGCAAGTCTTTGCATAACGTAGGGGAACATCGCTTTCACATGCTGCTTTACATGTATTAAATATGTAGAGTAAAATAGAAGAGTGTCGAGGATGAGCTGTCACTGCTGACTGTAATGCAGTAAAAACTGAAGCAACAGCCATGCAGATAAAGTTTTAGTACCAAATTCCTGATTTACGTTTTACTGAGGAGTGTGTTAAACAGTTTGCTGAGATAATGGTCAGATCTACAACATAAACCGCATCAGAGCAACAAAACCTTTTGCTGTACTTATTGCAGGCAGTTCAAATTGTGCAATATAGCATTGGTGAAAAGTGCTTTCATAACCAGACAGCATTTAGGCACAACAGATCCAGGCCTGAGGTCAATGGAGAACCTGCCAAGAAGAAAATTGTTCCATTGCCCTGCCCATTCATCTGCTCCCTGTTTTCCATATTCAAACTCATGTTGTTTAAACTGTAAATAGTCAATTCACAACATCCTGGATCTCAATCATCACACGAGGAGCTGATGTTCCTGATATTTTTCTTCTATGTTATCCCCATTTTAATTTTATAGTCACTTAAGTTTACTTACTTACTTAAGAAGTATGCGAAGTACCAGCTGTTGATGTATTCTTTTATCCATTTATTATGATATAGATTTCAGTGAAAATCTGCTCATAAGCCATTAGCAGTTCCACCGAAGAGACTTTAATTTCAATTTAATTTCAAAACGTTTTTAATTTCAAAACGTTTAATGGCTATAGAAGACAAAAGATCCAGTACTTACTAAATTACAGCTGCTAATGCTACAGTACTTACATATTGATGCTGCAGTAACTAATATTAATCTTATTGTGTGATATACTGTACCATAGGCATAGGTATCTTCTGCTGAATGTGTTTTTTCCTTTTTAGCTAATTCTTTTTTAAGGGGTTGTTTTGTCAAATTTGATTCAATTTAAAGCTCGGCCTACTGCTTACAATGCTGACAATTGCTCCCATCCCTTCTCTTGTGTTGATTCTCTGTCCTGAGGTGTCCAGGACTATTAACAGCAGCTCTGCTTTCGAGGTATGCAACAGAGCTGAATTTACGGTAAGAGCTGCTGGCAGGAGAATAAGAACACTTATTAAAATTAATGTGCTGCTGCTTCTCCTGTGGTCCAGAGGTATGACTGTAGGAGGAGCTTCAACTGCGTCCGGGTGTACTCGGCCCATTCAATATCTCTCTGTCCTCTCCTTCAGAGGGCTTCATTGGGCCTTTTGCATGTGTCATCCTTGTTTATTCTCAAGCCCAACTTCCTTTCCAGTTGGCCTTTTCAGATGAAGGTTTTTAGGCATTGATCAGACTGCTGTATTTGTCCAACACAGCTGATGCCAGCTTCCCTTCAACTTAGGTCCAAGGGCCCCAGTATGCTCTGTTTCTGAACATGGTCCGCTAAGCTTCAAACAGACCCCACACTGTATTGGAGCCCAGGTCCATCCTTGTTCCTTTCTTTGAAGTGGGACTCCTTGCACTTAGCACATACTAACGTCATGGTTTGGCTTTGATGGCATCCAAATGCAGAGGCTGGTTCTTTTATGTAGGCTCCTTCTGAACCACATATTTTATCCCCACTGTTTTTCCCATAAACACGACCTTAGACACTCATGTGACCACTGAAGGCTGCTGTAACTGGTGATGACTCCAGTGTCTCTTTTTGCTGGTAAACATTTACGGAGTAAGCAGTTAACAACATTTAATTCCGTCTCGCCCACAATATAAAGTAAACCTTTAACTGTAGAGTATTTAACTCACACCACAGCTTTTCTGGAGTAGTGGGATTAAATGGGTGAAATGTTGTTTTGCTCTCTTCAAAGCATCCGGGATTACATAATTATTCCTTATGAATGTTGACCTTGTTAACTGGTGAGGAACATAATTCACATCCCGCAGAGCATCTGCTCCAAATTAGAGTAGAATAGTACACACAGAATTCTAGACGTACAGAATATTAGAGAATGAAGAGTGGAAGAGGTGTGCAGCTGACATCATTTTCCCTCTAATTCCTTCTCTGCGTTTAACGTATGCCCTGCAGGAGCCCAGGGAATTAATTAGCTTCAGGTACCTGTACAACTGTCAACCCTGTGTTACAATTTAACTGTACTTTAACGGTATTACTGCCACTTCACCTGTCTGTTTACGCTCATGACAGCTGCGGGTAGGTGGTGTGTGCAGACACGTGTGCATGTGCACACACAATATTTTGTGGCTCAAACAGGCAAAGATAAGAATCTTAACAGTATTACTTACCCCCTGCCTCATTCACGCCAATGTGCAGAGGATTTGAGTTGCATAAGCCGCGCCGATCGCCATCATCATCCACTCGTCATGTTTTCCAACTTCGGGAGAATTACTTGCCTGTAGAGGGAAGTGTTTGTGTTTTCCATGTGGAGTTTCCAAGCTGCCAGCAGTAGTGGCGGTAGTCTGACAGGCCTCTTGAGAAACTCCAGGATCACATTGGCTTGAGTGACTGTGGCTGCATATGTGTCAGCTGCTGTGTTTGAGTCTCTGTTTGCTCTCATAACCTTGCTGCCTACCTGTACCTACCACTCCATAGCCATAGCCTTTTTACTTGGGGGTAAGAGGACTTTTGATCCATAAATAAACTAGACAGCAGTACATTCACTGAGCAGTGGGGAGAGAAGAACTTTCTTATTAATCACCTCATGGTATAAGATCTTTCTTGTGACCTTCTAGAATCTAGCTATAAAATAATGAAAGGCTCCATTGCAGTCGGCTACAACAACACAATGCTTCATGTGTGTTAATACATAATGCTAATACAGGCATACTCCATTTGACCACGGAGTGTTTTTATGTTGAGTTATAATTCTCTTTCAACACTGAGAGGAAACGATAACAGATCGTTATCCTCACCACTCCTTCGGTTTCAGCTAGTAGTCGCAGTTTCCAGCCGGATCATCTGCTTGTTTCAGGTTTTGGTCTGTGTGGAAACCTAAGTTTTATATGACCTAACCTGGTGTAGTCTACATGAAGCACCAAGGGGCATGTTGCCATGTGCTTGGGGGCTGCTCTACAGGAGGCTGCTGTGACTGCTGTTTGTGCAGGTGTGCTGAGCTATGACGTTGGATTATGAAACATGCTGGACTTTAATAGGCTTTTGTTATTTCAACCATTTGCTCTGTTCAAAAAAGCCCTAATTTAAGAGTCAGGAAAAACAGTGTGATTTTGGGCCCGGGTCAGTTCTGTGGATCCCCCAACCCTCTCCCCTTTCACCTTCTCAAACTGGTGAAGGTGAAAGCAGAGAGGCACAGCCAGTGTTTATTTACAGAGCTGGTGTGCAGGGTGGACTGGCTGGTGATATTTCCAAGGTGCCACATAAAGCAGTGGGTAACCTCTGAACTCTGTAGAGAGCCACCTGTGAGCTCTGCTGTCAGGTTATTTCTCTCTCCACAGGACTGGAGGTGTGGAGTTTGTACTGTATCTGGCTACAAGCCAGCATTGAGGCACCAATTTAAATGTTCATTTTACACACATTCTTAAATGCAAGGGTAAGTTATGGCCAGACATTATTATCAACCTACAAACAGTGACAAGAAAAAAGTGTAATATGCATCGGCTCAGTTTGCTCTTGTTGATTTTGGCCCAGAGTTCAGTGTGGTTTGTGTAGTCCGACTGGGGTCCTCAACTTGCCTGCTCCCCTCATGGGACCTTCTCCTTCCTCTTACCCCCTCCTGGCCTCCTGCACTTTATGAAGCAGTTAAGTTATTTTACATCATGTCTGCTCTCTAGAAAAACCCTCCTCCTTCCTACAAATCTCTCTTGTCATTGTGCTGCAGCTTTGCATGCCAGCGTCTGGTCGATAGAATGGCCCCTCTGTGGATGTGGGGTTGGGTACGATGCGTTCAAAAGTGTGTATTTCATGCAACAGGACACGGGAGTTGAGTGATTGCTCACAGGTGACTGCAGCACCAGTTGCTTGATAGGAGCCAGTTTGAGTGTGACAGGAGAAGTTTCCAGCTTTAACTGTAATTATGACAAATGGCTGGGGTCATAACTCAGGTGTGCTTGTGAAAGACCTAAATCGAGGGAGACTGCCTTTCCAAAAAACAACCCCATATGTCATTTGTTGTAATTTATTACGACCCATGGTTGTGTTTTATGGTTAGATGTCCTCTAGTGGCTATAGGAACTACGACGAGAGCAAAAGGGGGCATTGTATAAATGGATGTATGGATGAGGTTTGGAATGGAATGACGTGTTGACAGAACGTTGGGCGACTACTGTTAATTTCCTATTTCTGTTTCAGATGAATCTAGGTTTTGTCCACAACAATGATCTTTCCACTGCGCTGTTTCTGTTTCTGTAGCTGTTAATTCATTAATGAAATAACTGTTGCATTCTACACCAGGACAATACATTACTCACTATGTCAAAACACTGTGTTTTTGGTGCTAACTAAACCAAAATATAAACATACAAAAGGCCAAGGACAGCAAAGACCTCATAACACTTAACAAAAAGATATCTGTTGTTGTCATACTGGGAAAAGTTATTTAGAAATCTCTTCGAAAACAGAAGTAGATGAGACATGACCTGACTGTGTGTGTGTGCGCGCGTCAGTTCCTAATAGTTTTGAATCCTTGTCCATCATCTTGTCAGGCCCTTCCTTCAGTGTAAGTCTCTGATTGGCTAAGAGCCAGTGGCCAGACATCACATAAGGTTCACAGAGACTGTGATGTAATAGTGGGAATTCTAACTGAAACTCTACCTCTACCTTTTGTCTTTTTCAACCTTTGTCAAGTCAGCGTGCTTTGTGTTGATGATTGATATCATCTGTAAACACACAAACGCACACCCTTTAACGTATAATTAATAGCTCCTGTAATATTGGCTCTTGCTTTCTAACATGTCAATCACAAAAGCAAAAAAACCAACAACGCACACAAATATAGACAGAGATGAAAAAGAGGTTGCACAAACTGGAATTGCAGGCTTTTGCAGGCTTTCAGCAGGAGCAGTGTGAATGCTCTGTAAGGGCTGGATGAGTAAGCAGGTCTGTCTCATTGTCTGTGACTTGATCACTGACCTCATTCTTTAATGGAAAACAACTTGGTCAGGCTCACATGGAGCAAAGATTACCAGGTCTAGACAATGACTGTGAAACCAGCAGGGCCAAGTGGGATACTGATTGCAGCCACAAATTTTGATTTTTGGGAAAAGAGAGTCAGTGGAAATTCAGTGGAAAACAAAGATCCTGTGAGGTGTATAGCAGTCAGCTCAACTATTAATGTATCCTTCATATTCATTATATTCAGGTCTTCAGCTCTGAAGAAGTGTTTCCTAATAAGTGTTTTCTTTTTGTGGCGGTACAGCACAGAGCTAAATGACTTGACTCAGCCATTAGTTGTCAGTTGTGTCTATTATTGGAATTATTAAAGTAAAGTCACTTGGTCTCTATCATAACACTGATAACTGGTCACATTTCAGCAGCATGGAAGTATTAAATCCTGACAATCTCAGGTTAAACAGGTTAATGCTTGCTCTTGTAGTTTTTAGTTTAGCTGCATCAGGTTCTGAATCAGCTTTATTACCTGATACTATTCGCACAGAAGATGAATATGACTTCTATTGGTTTTTTAACGTATCTACACACAGTAACAATGATGAAGGGGACACACTTGACAAACTTGAACAAAGCTGGGCAAACATAGACTTAACTAAACGCGCCATACTGCTGTTAGGGACACAAGAGTAGGTGAGGAGGAGAATACTCCTACATTTTGACCTAATTATTTATGTAAATAAAGGTGAACAGCTTCATTACTATATACACGTATAGTAGGGCTTTTGTGAATCACAAAAGGTAAGAATACTGAGTGTGTAGGACCTTTTAATGCAGTTCTATACATTTTTGTAGTCTTTTGACATGGAACAAAGTGGCTGGTACTCTGGAGCAGTTGATGGGCAGGACAAGACTGCTTCTACAAAAGGTCACAGGGTCGGTGGGTTAGGAGCACACACACTCACACACACAGTCACAGTCCTTTCGAGCAGGTGCCACACTGACCTTGCCTGGGAACCTGGGATGCTGGGAATGTGAGTCTTCGAGAGCTGCTCCTCTGGGACGATGAGAAGCAGATCTGTGACAGCGTGGCTGTGATCTTGGCGGTCCAGGGCTGCTGAAGGTGACAGAATGAGCCAGACTGGGCTATGGGTCACTTTCCACTGGCCGTCTGACCCCTTTTGATGTCTGATCACTGCAGCTCGCCAACAGTTGGTGCTCTTTTGCCTGTCCCACATTACACTGGCAGACCACCCATATTTGAAAAAATGTCCCGCCAGGTTTAGGTTTTCTCAAGAATGCAGCCCATCTGAGCATCTCTTAGCCCATCTGTACCCCTCTTAAACTGGGAATTCTTGGCACGGTTGCTGTCACAGTATGCATTTGGTGTGTGGCCACTCAGGATTATCAAGCTCCTCTGTAAGTGAATTCCAAAGTCTCAGTATCATCTATAGAAATTCACATGTGCAGAGCTGCATGAAGTCAATAAATGCTTAAAGGATTAGTTTACAGTTGTATAGTTTTCAAGTAACTCAAGATCTTTCCTACATGTGCTTTTAAGTGATTAAGATGAAGGATTATTTTGCTTGTTTGATACTTGGCACACATTCAGCATACCCTCGTACAACAAAGACTGGGTGAATAGAAGTTGATAACAGTTTAGCTTCAATGGGTTTAAGGTACTTTCCTCTGAATTTTTCTGGTGTTTAGTTTGGAGTACTTTAACCCCAATTCGTCCTTACTCATTCAGGCCAAAGTCTTCTTATGCTGGTGTTTATTCAGACCAACGGCAGGTGATTGGCTTTGATATGGAAAGCATTTGATAGTGTTTATAGGACTTTGTCGGAGCAGATGTGAAATGGTAAGGGCTGTTAAAGACATAGATGAAGGTAAAGGGCTTATTTGAGCAGATAAGGTAGAGAGTTGGGAGGGAGGGAAGACGGTTGTATGACACAACCAAGCTGCACCTGTCTGTGTCAGTGTGCCGTTTGTGAGGTTGATTGGGTGACTGGTAAAGACGGCTTTTAGGTTTTCATGGCTGTGATACAGTCACACAGTCTGTAGGCACCTTTATAGTGCTCCTCAACCGTAATTCTGATAATTATCTGATAAAACAGATCATGTAAGTAGATCATAACCAATCACTATGTAGTAACCAGACAGCCAGTTTTTTTTTGCCTGCAGCTGGTTCAAAATGCAGCACAGAGAAACGTTCCTGTTACCAAGTAGAGAGACTCAATCTCTCCAGTTCACTCCACCGTTCTACGCCCAAACCCGGCTTGAGTAGTATATGAAATTAACAATGTAGACTGAGGACAGTGGAAATGAAAGCAGAATCTGAACCATGATAAAAAAAAGTAGTACAAGCTAACAATGTTCTTACCATCATTTCATCAGGTCTACAGTTTTAAATGCTAAATAGGTAATAAATGGATTGTAAATGATTCACATGATGACACAATAAACCCACAAGCTGTTCTCATTGATACCTTGAAACTGATGTGAACTGCGAACAAAGCAAGGCGTTACATCATACTGTACGTTAAGCTCTCTGTAGCCTATATAAAGGGTGACCTACTTGAAATGGCATTGTTTAAGGTGTGCAAACAGGCTGTTAATTTCTACTGACAGGTGTCTAACACTCACAATGTATTTTTGTCAGCAGTGTTGCAACAGTACATTGCCACACTCACAGTTAAAGTATCTGAAGCATCTGGAAGTTAGGCATATTCTGTGAAGTGCGTTTCCTCAAATTCAATCTGCCTTTCTTACGCCTACGTTTTTTTTCTTGTACATTGTCAGAATACCCTTTAAAATACATGAAGATTTACGTAGAACACATAAAAATGTGCCTGCTACTCAACTTCCAGTTTTGCTTGCCTTTATTCTTAGATTCTTGTCTGCTTAAATTGTGCAAAATGTATTGCCACACAGGAGCAGTAATTCTAGGAAGACCAGTGAAGGAGTATTATCTCAGTCGCAACAACTACTAGACACTCACTGGTTTATGAGCGCGTGATAATGAGTCAGAGGTCATTTACTTAGACTTTGAGCTCTGTCTGTCACAGTTGTTGTGGCTGTGCTTGAGTCATAACCTGTGTGTTGTTTGAGAAGTGTCACATCGTCTCACCTTTCTTTCTCAGAATGTGAAAAACACACACTAGCAGCACGTACACAAATAGTATTAGCAAATATTTAAATATTTTTCTTCTATGCCAAGGCCCTGACACATCAAGAAGACAGTGAGTGTTCAAAGTGAAAACAACCATATTAAAAATCTAGTTGGTGGAGCTGTGTTGGTGGGGAATCCTACCAGTGACCTGAAATATGATCCAGGAAGCACAGTTAAGAATAGGATAAGGACACTGTGATTGGCATGGAATTCATCAAAATGTAAAACAACAAATGACACGTAGAACAAACGTTGCAACAAGATGCGTGGGAGAACCTAAGTACAGTACACAAGTATCGCTGTAAAGCTAAGAATCAAGGTGAACTACCTGATTAATGAGTTGATTACAAACCACTGTCCTGGTTTACATTGTACTTGCGTTGTAAATTTAACAATACTTTCGTTGTGGTCATTGCCAGGTGCCACTGACAATGTGACAGTCACGTAACAAAGTTATCTACCTGAGTGTTTTTTGTGAGGAGTTAGGAGTAGTCGTGTGTATTTTTCAGGCTTACAGTGCGATTGAGCAGACTGACTGGCTGTGAAGCTCAACAAATCAGTGATTTGGTACAGTTTAATTTCTGTTTTCTGCTTGTATAACTTTTTTTAAGTATGCAGCAAATTTTATATGCAAAGTAAGAAAACAGTCGTACATGTTCCGAATGAACATTCATGTCTGTGTGTCGCTGGCTGCCAACTTATTTTTTTGCTGTGAGATCACGTGCAGCTTTTAATAATAAACAAAAGCTTTAAAGCATTTGATCAGACCAGTTTGTTTTTGGCTCTTGGCTCGATGAACCAGGGCTAAAATAGGTGCGGTGCATCCTCATAAAAGCTGAAGCACTAAAATGTTTCATACAGTGAAGCAAGAGCTAGTTGGTTAGCTTCCTTAGTCTACATTATAATTGTCTAAAACCACACCTGTAAAGTGAATGAGTACTACCAAATTATACCAATTATTATAACTACATATACAATGATGCACTGACTGGAGAGCACTTTTTAATTTTCGTTGTACATGTGACAATGACATTAAAGTTCTATCTATCTGTCTATCTGTCTGTCTGTCTGTCTGTCTGTCTGTCTGTCTGTCTGTCTGTCTGTCTGTCTGTCTGTCCGTCCGTCCGTCCGTCCATTCATGTGCCAGGAAGCTTGATTACATCTGCAGCAAAAGTGCAACCAAGCAAGGGAGAGAGGCATGAGCCCATTTCATTATTTATTTTTCCATTACGCTTGTCAGCCCCTTAAAACAAGTGAAGCTCCACTTTATCTGAGGTCATTTGCCATGTTTTTTTTGTTAAAAAAGGTGTGAAAGCAAACAACAACCCTCTTTATTATCCCTCTACCACTTTACACACACACACACACACACACACAACTAATGTGGCTTAATAGTGCTTTTAAAGAGCTTTATACAATAATGCTCACTCTGCAGCTTGTTCGCAAAGCTGGCAGGTCAGAGCTGGTGACTGAGTCAGTGAGACCATTATGTTTCCCCTACTGCTGCCAGATCCCACAACCTGCTCAACCGCGGGCCGGGGAAAGACCCCACAGGAACACACGCTTGTTGAAGCATTTGCGTGTGGGCAGAGAGACACCAATATACTGGTGAGAAGCACCTCACTTTTAACCACAATTTTCAAATTAGCAAAAACACACACTCACCAGATTTCAAGGTCAGACAGACCTAAATAGCTGCATGAGATAAAGCCTGAGTAGGGCAAGCAGTTGTCCAGTCTGGCCTGAGGGTGGTGCCAGATCAAGGGCCATGTGTGGTCACTCTGGAACCCCCACACCATTTCAGCATTGGATTAGAAATGTCTGTCTGTACCGTTCAGACCATCTAAAATACACGTTCACTTCACGCCATGATTGTGAAGGTGAAAAGAAAGCCAGGCATTGTACTCTTCAGCTGTTCTTTTGCTTTGTTGCACAACACTTACAGACAACAACACCATAAATATTTTCCTGGAAACTGCTAGTATCCTCGTTTTTAAACGTAGACACATCTTCTCCTTACACTAGGGCGGCCAACTTTCCCCTCCACCTTCTAGGGTGGTACACTGGATCAGATAAAACACTTCTGACATTGGTCAGAATTCTGACATGGTCATACAGTGCACATCTTATGACCTAGTTCTGAGAGACCATAAACCAGTCATTTATCTGATTCGCAGCCATGTGTTGTTGGTAGAGAGGAACTTGTGTGTGGCCTGATTCCAATACTTTTTTGGCAGGACCTGAATATTGCTCAACATTCTCCTGGATCCTTGTTATTTACGTTTTTACAAACTGTCTTACTCTTGTTAGTGTGTTCAGATTTTCTCTTTAGGGTTGGACTTGCAAAGATCTAAAGGTCAAGTATACTCCATCCCATACAGCTCACCACCATTAGTGGATTGGTATTTGAAATTAATACATTTGAGATCACTCCCTGCCATTGCACATTATTCCTCCCTTGTTACTGGTCTGATATAGTTCAAGGTTGTTAGTGATGAAAAGACTCCATGTCTTACTGTAAAACAATGCTACATACTTCCACAGATGTTAAAGTGTCACGATGAACTTCAGCTTCATGGTCAGTGCAAATAGTGACAGATATTGTAAAAGACAAAATTTTCTAACTGAAATCATTGTAATCTTAAATTTTTACATAAAATCTCTTAAAACACATGTTTACGTCCAACTCCCACTCTCAACTGACTGTACAATACTTACACCCACAGGACAATGGCAGGCCCCTGGGTGGGTGAGGGCTTTCAGGCATATTTGGTGTCGTTTTTCTTCTGCCTTCTCATTCATTCCATGTAATCAGGTCACAGCCCATTTGATGTCTGTAGGAAATAGTTTGCTGCACTACAGCCGACCACATGTGAAGAGTATAGAGTGGCAGGGTGTGGAAACCTCTCATCACGCAGGGACACTACAGCTCCTCCAACGCGAACCTGAGCAGCGGGGCGAGCTTTATGCAAAGTATACACATTAGGGTCTATATAATTACAGAACAAGCTCGGTGTATAATTTGAGTCATCACAGAGAGAGTGAATGAACTGTGCAGGTGGTGGTGTGGGAAGACATTGTGTCTATAATGTATGGGGTCTGTTGTGCACCACCAGGGGGCAATAGAAGAGTTCCCACAGGAACTGGGGGGCTTCACTCTCAGGATGCTGGTCACATACTGTGTTGTTTAATTCCCTTCTTTTTTTCTGTATATTTTGCTTTTATTCATACTCATTTCTCACACACAGTTCATTCACAGGCCTGAATTATTTTCAGTACAACACCTACGAGTCCTCCCATGCTTACCAAATTACTGTACATGCTTCAGGCCCGCTAGTGAGAGGCGTTGAGTTCAATGCGTTCTGAGACAGGATGGAAGAAGTGAGTTGAGTAAGTACAGTAGGTAGGAAGGATGAATCAACCAAGGGGTGGCGTGAAAGATGCACAAGAAAGCATATGTTTGATAGAGGGGGGAGTGAGAGTTGGTTGAAGGTGAAACAAAGTGGTCTTCACGTTGTGTTGACGTTGAAACACTAGATCACATGCTGAGGTGAACAGCCAGAACGAATGTCTGGCCAAAGCTGTCGGTCTTCCATGAGGACTGCTGCGGTTTAAGGAAGCTGAAAAGTGTGATGGGGGAGGAATTTGTCTGTGTTCAGTTGTGGTCGTTTATGAGGAGAAGGGTGTGAGTGTCTGTGGCTTTAATTGTGTATATAGGATGGGAGAGAAGAGAGAGCTGTTGAAGTGAAATGTTGGCCTTTAGTTCTTCAGTCTGCAGTAGTATTCAGTATTCGGGTCCTTATTTATTATTTATTATTATAACAACACTAATCATATTATTGTGCACAACTCATTTATCAATGCATAAGCTGCATTTTATTGTTGCTCCAGATGGACTTATAACCTGTTAGGCACCATTTTTTAAGTTTTAAAGTGATGACAATACTTAGACATCTGAACCATTACAAGGTTGTGTTTTATTTGACCCAGTTTTTTATGTAAAACGTTTGTAATACTCAATTTGTACTATAATAGCTCTATGGTGCATAGTTTCTCTCCACCACTGGATGTCAGGCAGTTTGTGCAGGCACACAGGCCTTAGGAAGTTTAGTCAAAAGCAAGCAGTGGTGTGTTGGTGTCTGAGTGGGTGGGTGCGGGTGTTTGTTTTTTTCTTTTTGGGTGGGGGGGTTGCATCCATTCCCGGGTGGATGGTGAAAAGTGCAGCGCAGCAGAAATGCATTCCAAGGTGGGGGGAGAGCTGCATGGGTTCCACGACTATCAGGTTCTTTGGCTGGGCTGCGGGTTTGGCTCCATCATAGCTTAATGGCAGGAAAAGAGGGGAGAGTGTATAGATGATTAGTAGTGAAGGGGCCAAACCAGAGAGAAATGTTTTAGCCCCAACCTTTTATTGTTTATAGATAAAACACTTTGCCAGAGCCATTAAAAAGCAAGTGAAGGAGAGTAAAATCGCAGCCTTGGACCATTAAGAACAAAAACGGATTCACTTGGGAAAGAAGAAGCTGCTTGTTAATGTGATGCTCAGTGTGTCTTTGCATGCTGATACGTGTGTCATGTGTAGCTTGGAGAAGCCTGCAGCAGGACATGGAGCCAGTGTGACTGCTAATGAACTTGGACTGTCTGTGAGCGCCGGGGCTGAAAGGGCTCTTTCTCTGGCTTGGTCACAGTCACTCAGCTGTCACTCGCTGACCTACAGCTCTCTGATTATGTCACTGTCACTTAGAAGTCCCCACATTTGCATCCAAGCCTGAACACCCCAATCAAACGGTCTATTAAAACCTTCTACTGGTCTCTTTTCAGTTTGGCCGTTGATTGCAGCTGTTGCTCCTCACTAAGAAAACCAGTGTGCCTGAAAAATCCTCTTTCTAATCTCTTTCTATTCTTTTGACTCAAACACAGGTTGTATGTAACCACCAACCTAGTGATTTTTATTGCCATTCTGTGTTCATTTCATCAGGAACCCTCCCTCAGGTCAACAGGTTTTTTGCAAATTGGACCTGAAAACAAAATTTAACTCATCACATGTCCCACATAAAAAGGAGAGGAAAAGTGATTTTATAAAAAAAGAATGCTGAAGTATGATTCAGAGCGAATCACATCAGCTTTAAACAGAAACCACCACAAACGACATCGGCCACATTTTTCCGCCTGAGTGACAGGTGGAAGGTTGGAGACATTATGTTGTCAGGTTAGATGAACTGATTACATTTTGATGATTAAAGATCAAGGTCAGAGTAACCTCACATCCATTGCACTTTATTTATCTCATTCTTGTGATTGCGATATCTCAGGAACGCTTGGATGATTTTTTTTTTCAAAACTGGCACAAGCGTCTACATATGAGCTCAGAATCTCTGGAGGGTTCAATTACATCTGCTCCCTTTGGACCCAAAGGAGAACTCTATGGTAATTCTAGTTATAGTAGCAATCGAAGCAGCCGAAAAGTGTTTAATGGTATGATTAAACATTTTTAAACCACAGGGCTGCAACTGCATTTTTACATACATATACTGTATATGTACCTATACTGTATATGTTCATAGAGCAAGTTCAGGTCCACTGTGTGTTCTGGCACCTGTCAATCATGGCTAACAACTTTTTTCACATCCTGACCCCTGACAAGTGCAACATTAAAAGCACCAGGTGGTGGTAATTGTGGCTGATCAGTGTACATATAAAAAACTTAATTAAATACTTAACATTCCTTGATAGCCAGCCATACTCCTGTATGTTAGTTGCTATATGTGTGGGACAGAACTTAAATTTTTATAAATCATTTTATAAATTGATGACCAAGTTATTGTTGTGATTATTTGTAGGTTAAGTATAACTGGATTACCTAAATTAACAGTGTATAAAATAGTTGCTACTTGCTCTGATATGTCAGAACGTATCACAGGATATCCTTCAAAGCTTTCACATACAGATGCTGTTATATTTAGCTACTAATACTCATAGTACTGTTCGATGTACTTTCACATACTAATAACTCTGAATACTTCTTCCACCAATGGAGTGTGTGTGTGTTCTTTTAGATCTGGAAGAATTCATTAAACACCGGTTGTCAGGAGCAACAAGCCGTCAGGAGGTGGAGGAGGATTGTAAGGGTCTGGTCTACACCTCCCTCTGTCTCTCTGTGCCATCCTCCACCCCCTCCCTTCACATGGGCTTTGCCTTTGGCTGAACGCTTGGATTCTTTCACAGAGGCTGCCAGTTGCCAAGAGAGAGCGAGCCCCAGGAAAGCTGGGCAAATGTATGTGGGTCACTGTGAGTCAGAAGGGGGCTTTTCATGCTCCTTCTCCCTCCTTTTTCGCCTCCTTTTTGTTCCTTTGTTCTTTTTGGCTGTTTGGCTTCTTCTCATGAGTGAAAAGATAACATTGATTTGTGTCAGTCCCGTTTATTATTCCCCTGGACGAGCTGCTAAGACAAGGCCCAATAAGATATGGAGCTGTGTCTTATTGACTTATTAACTTCTCACACTGTGCCCCCATCTCTGAGCGTCTCTTTCTGTGTGTGCGTGAGTGTGTTTGGCTTGTGTTTCTGACCCATGGACAAACAAAATGCTCTGCGAGAAGGGGTCGGACTCCACTAAAAAGGATGTAGAGCAGATGTTTCATTGGCCTCAGTCTCACTTCCTTTCACCAGTTCCCGACTTCTTCTTTCCCTTCCTCTTTTTGTGTGATGGATGCTGAGAGGTTCGAGCTGTTTTTGTGGAAGCCCATTGGTCTGGCCAACTGCACAGACGCGGGAACGCAATCCAGTCTGTTGACACTGCAGAGACAGAGTAGAGGACAGCTTGTGCTGCTGGCTTGGTCTTTACTTTATATGTTTGTCTCTGCCTGCCATATGTGCTTTGTCTCGCTCTCCTATCTTGCCACTGGCTGTTGACTTCTCTATTAGTTATCAACAGAGAGTCAGAACAACAACTTTCAGGCAGAGTGACGTCTTAAGATTCATCTTTAGTCTGTATCTGTGGTCACATCTACATAAGTTGCAGACACAGGGGATTTTTGTTTTGTTTGACATGTGTCATCTCTTTTTAAGGCAGTGAAAGTGAGTGTATGTATGAGAGTTCACCCTTTGTGTTTGTATCCTTCCCAAGGTCGAGAAAGACTTTGACAATGGGGGATAAAGTCTAGATATCCGAGATATCTACATCAGAGTGCTTGCTATTATTTCATTAGATTGATATCAGGTTGTCTGACACTGCCCTCTTTCTCCCTTATTCGCCCTTCTGTGGCAGAGTTTCTCATTTCAGCAAAGACAATGGCCTGTCTATCCTGTGGTACTAAGTAAATGTCAGGTACTGTCTACGCTCCTCCTCATCTATTCACTGAAATGCTCAAGGGGCTGAGGGCTAGATATCCATCTAGTTGCGTTTGTATACATGTGTGCTACATGGTATAACTCCAGTTCAGTCACTGGCTCGAGTTTCCAGCCTGTATATAGTTTACAAGGACTCAAGAACAGATTTCAGGCAACTTTGACTTCACCAGCTTGCGTTAGCTAGGTGTCAGACCTACCAGAGCTTTTCCTCATTAGCAAAATTCCTGATCGAAATCATGAGTTTAAAGCTCTGACCCTAAAACAGCGCTTGGCTGCCACAAGGAAAGTTTTATCAGCACTCCTGTGTCTGGAGGGGGATATTGTTTCAGCCTACACAGGAAAAGTTTCTCTCCTTTTTGTTTCAGTGTAACTCTTTTGCAAACAACTCATGTCAGAGAATCATAGCAGTTTGACATCTACAGCTGTGTTCATTTGTACCTTTTTATTAATATGTCAAATGTGTAACATCTCATAGAAACATTTTTCCTGACTACTGTTCTTTTCGGCTTCAAAAAGGGTTTCAGCCCTTCACTTGGGTTCTATGTCTGTGTGTTAAGTTGTGTTTACTTTGACTTTAGACACATCCATTACTGGGGTTAGGCCAAAAACTGAGTTGGAATAAATGTAAAGGAATGGTCTCTGTTACAACATACAAGGTTTCACACTCAACCTGACCTTCTGGGAATCCACCCACTTTTCCTACTGCCTTAACTCTTTTTAAACTACTATATAACATTTTTCATGCAATTTAAGACTAGTCACAGTTTGTATAGGATGAACCCCCTTACTTCAAAATTATTGCTTATTCCTTGGTTGCTACTATTCCCTATGTACTGTATATACTAGATTTTGTTTACCCTATTTATACTATAGTAATGGGATGTTTTGTATCTTCGTATAAACTAGATGTCAAATCCATATATGTATAAATTAGAAAGAACATTTTGTACTCTCAGGTACGAACGGAAGGTGGATTAGTCCTAGCTGGAAAAGAGAAAATGCTCCATGTCATTTTCTCCTCCTGCCTTTCCAGAAGATCAGCTAAATGAAAGAGACATGCCTCCAATATGGATCGGGGTTATTACTCCTGGAGGGACTGACGGCATGTGTTATGTTATATTGTTAGGATAATAATTCCCCCGATATAAGACACCTCTGGCAGTCGTCAGCCCTTTCATATCCCTCCTCTTTGCTCTGGACATCTGGCAGACATACGCTTCAGGCTCACGGTGAAGGGAGGATGTGGGGGCAGGGATCGATTCCATAACTCTGTGCACTGTACACTGAGGACCTCAGTATTTTCACTGAGAGAAATATGGATCTTTCAGGTGTGAGAGTGAGCATTGTGCTTGGCACTAATGAACATTTTAGCCTGAATCGAATTCTACTGTAACACTATGTGGGGGGAAAAACCAATAAAACTAGTCACCTGATTTCCTGTTTCTAATCTAAGCGTTTTCTTCTCGCTTCCTGCACGGGTGGTTTCCACCAGATATATTTCTAGAAACACTGTCAGAACGGTGATGACAACAACATATGTGCCACAAACTTGTTGAAAACTTAACTGTGTTGGGAACATTAGATTGTATGTCATGTGACTGATTTGTTCTTAAAGTTCTCTGAAGCTTAATTACTCTCAGACATTTGCAAGGGAACAGGGAAAAGGGGTGTTTATGAATAAGATATAGGTTGAGAAATGTCTGTGCGATACACGTTATTAAACCCATTAGTGGAAAATCTGCAGAGCCGCATCGTAATGATCCAGTCATGGCAAATGACGGGGCCAGCACTACATTATCACAGTGTTGCATTAGCTTAACCGCTCTCTCAGCATCCCTCTGTGTCCCTTGCAGGAAGCTCTTCCACCTCCAGTCATGCTCCATCCAGCTCTGTGTTTATTTTCTTTCCACTGTATGTGTCAAATGAGAGCTTTGCAAATGACCTAGTTTTTGTCAGACTCAATAGAGAGTCAATAGAGAGCGTTGTAACAAGCGCTCGTGGTGCCAGACAGGTCTGAGGACAGTTCACACAAGATAATGAAAGAGAAAAATGGCAAGAAAAGTATGGTCAGGAAAACAGCAGTTAAACTGTTAAAAAGTATCTCAGGGCAGAAGTATTGTTATTGAATTATGTCATTATTGCTTACAGCATTTTACTAATGTTATCAATTACAAATGACTATTTATGTTTACTACTCTGTTGATTCGATTATCAAATTTAATTTAATTCCTTTGTTGTCATTAGTGCTGTTTAAATATACGGATAAACTAAGAATTAGAAAGTGTTTTGGAATCCTACAGAAATGATCAGTATGAGCTTCTCCAACATTAGAAAAGCATGAGAGTAGGTTTCCAAAGCTATCCAGCACTTCTGATGCAGAACACTGGCCCCTTAATGGGCAAACCTCAAAACCCAAAAAGACACTTTATTGTAATTTCAGACAACCAAAAGCAAATCCTCAGAACATTTCAGAAGCTTAAACAATGGAACGGTTAGCATTTTACACGATTAATCACATCTACTCTTTGTTTGCTTAACACTGCTGTTGGGTAATTTAATCTTCAACAATGTGCTCATATGTTTTATGTGCCAAATTCTAATTTAGTAAACTTAATGAGTACTTAACACCAGCTGTGAAGTAGAAGACTGGCTGCATAAAGTTGCATGAAATTGAAATACCCATTTCAAGTGCCTCAAATGCACTTATGGACAGTAACTGAGAGAGTGTCCTCCTCCACCGGAGCCTTGTGCTTGTGAAAGAATGAGGGTAACCACTGATCTAGTGAATGTACCTTTAAAGGAAAGAAACTCTGTGTCTGTATTTGTGTCTGTCTGCTATAATCAGCAGCTGTGTTGTAAACCAGCGCTCCAGAGTCTCTGCTCTGCTTCTTGTTCTTTGTTAGTTAAATTAGAAATTTATGGTGCACAGAAATTGAGGGTGGGAAAACAAGATCTGTGGATCATAGCGGGGTCTATTTTGGTCTTCTGGTATTTTAATGTTGCCATTCTCATCAGTACTGTTGGCTGTGTTGGCTGCTTTGAGCTTTAATGCTGGTGGTGCAGAGCTAGCTACCTCATGGAAAATGTGCATCATTACCACACTTGGACTGGCACAGACACAAAAAACACCAATTTGAGCGCATATGCACACCAGTCAAACAGAACATTGTCTGATGCTAACATAGATTTTTTCCAATATCCTATCCATCACTTCCTGTTCCAGTTTGGGTGGAGGTGATGGTTGGAGTGGGTGGAGGAGGTGGGTGTTTTTCTGGGCAGCTCCATCTAATGAGCAACTCTTTTGCTGATCCAGACAGTTTATGGGGTGGCTGCCAGCCTCATTAAGAGCAGCTCTTAATTGCCCTTTCCGAGCCAAAACCCGAAAGCTGAAACATCTGCTGGCCCATGAAGCCAGTTCCTCCTCCAGCTGTACCCTCTTCCGCCCCTGATTCTGCTCTGGCACTTGTTGATCACTGGCTACAGACGTCACCAACTTTCATAACAGAAACAACGGAAAAAAACAAGTCCCTTCTGTCTTCTGACGCTACTCTGTAGAGTAGAGTAGAGTAAAATAATCAACAGGTGACCACTGTTACCGTCAGTTATTAGCCCATTGAGAGAGATTAGCTCCTAATGGACAGCGTGTGTAATATTTCTTAGAGGCTTAATAAAGCTGGTAGCCTTCCCTTTGCTAACACGGCCAAGTATCCTCAATCATGTATGTTTATAACTTTACTGTGCATTAAACAACATTGAGCACTGGATTTTGCTTCTGCCGTTTACACCGCTAAGGCTCCTTGTGCGTTAGCCTTTATAATTATTTCTCTTATACTTATTTTTTATGTGTTCATGTTCACTAAATGTTAAATGCATATTTCAGACTGTGCCAGGGACGTTTTATGAGCTCAGGGACATTCTCTGTCAAGTCGTTCAGATTTGTTTTACAGCAACATAAACAGAGTCAGACTTTCAAAGTAAAATGTATAAGTGGCAGACAATGTCAACTTAAAATAAGATGATTTCATATTGTTTTATTATTAAATATTGTAATTAATATTCTTTTTCTGGAAAAAGCCCAGACAAAATGGTATGCGCTATGCTAAGTGTCCATTCATATCTTAACGTGCACTTCCTGTCAAATAAACAAACTAGAAATCAGTTCTTACAGAGTTAAACCCTGTCATGAACTTCTCTCATGTGTCCTGCACCTCTGTAATGTTTAGATGGAAGGAAAGTACAGAACGTACCCGGCTAAAGCAAAACACCATCTGTATGACAAAACTCATCAATAAATTTTAAAGACTAAGTGAATACAGGTGTAGTTTTACATTACTTTTACTATTGATTACTTATGCGGAGACAGATTCACTGTGCAAAAGTGTTGGAAGGTAAATAATGTTAATACCTAAAGTAGAGCTGATTTGATCTACTGTATAGTGAATTTGTGATCCCAGATCAAAGCTGTGCCATTTGTCTGGCACCGCATTGCTATGGTAACATATCTTTTGTTGTCTCTGCTGAGGAGAGTTGTAGGAGGCTGTGGGAGAGTTTTGCCTGAGAGGACCTGTTGATAAGTGTCCCAGATACAGACTGGCAGCCAGTGGAGACTGATAAGACAAGCAGTTTAGACAACTGCTCATTGTCCGGTGCCCAAGGTTGTACTAATTCCCTGTGTGTGACAGAGCTTCGATAATGAGTCACTGTGCGGTCAGATTGACCTTCCTTTCCACTGTGGTACATACAGAAAACAAAGGAGATTCTGGCCTAATAAACATGAAACCTGCAGTTTCCTATGAGGACATTTTATTTTACACTCTAATGCTAGTTGATTTAAACCAATAGAAAAAGTATGATATGGTAATAGTTTATGCTGGTACTACATCCTTACATATAGTTTCAGGAAAGAGGAGTGCAGTGGAAACTAAATAAGAATCTGTGACAAAGGCTCGTGACAGTGTTTTCTAGCTGTAGAGTGGGAACAAGCTGAGGAACATAAAACAAACAACTGGAAACATGGTCACCCAGCCACGTGAGATTTGTTTCTAGGGCACATCACAACAGCTCATCCTCATCCGTCTCATGTTGTGTTTTTAGGTTTTCATTTCCCATTGATTACCTGGCTGTGGGAGCTGAGACAGGAGGGGAATGGTGGGAGAGTGGGTCTGTGAGAGCGTGTGCGGTGAAGGTTTTCTCAACTCTGGCAGGTTGTGGACAGCTGGACCACCAGTTCGAGTTTCTCTCCACAGCGAGGTTGAAATTTCAGCCCCTGAAAATCGAGGGTAATAAACGATTGGGGCTTTCAAAACAACCTCTCCGTGTGGTTTTTTTCCCCACCCTCTCCTTATTTTTCCTGCCCCAGTTCCTTTGCCCTGGCCGCAGCTCAGCTCTGACAGGGCCTGGTATGATAGCAAATGTGATTATGTCAAAATATTCGACTCTAAAATAGTGAAATGGTAAAAAAAGTCCTTCCACAGCATTAGTATTATGTTGATTCAGCAATGCTCACAGCTGTTCTAGGCACAGCGTGGTTCACGTGGTTAGGATTATTCCTTGACCGCAGCCTCTGTGTTCCTCCTGATCTGAAGTCAGTTATCCACCCATGTTTTTCAGCTAAGGAAGGTTTTGAGGAAGTGAGAAGTGCTGATGAGACAGTTGTGTAGCAGCACTGGTGCAACTGGAGTGACTAACAACAGGATGAAGCAAGACCCTGCTGTGGCCTGGGACATGACTGAGGAAGTGGGAACAGAGTGAAAATGTATATCTGGATGACTCATGGTGACAGCAAAGGGACAGTCACTTGAAGCTGAACATGAACAGAAGAGCAGGGTTCATTTTATTTTGTGACAGAGCCTCCATATGCAGGCGTTGCCAAGGCCTTGCTTGTCCTTGTCCTTGTGCATGTCCTGCTTGTCAGACGAATTTGTTGTTTAATATAGGAGAAAAATGTTTAGGACACAGGGATGCAGTTGTTGAATATTTTGGGACATAAACTATATATATATAACATCTTGCTGGGAGATGTATGTATGTATGATTTTTATCTTGGCGTGAAAACCTGGATTCTTGGAAACATGTGAAACAAACTTTAGCGCTTCCCTCGGCTTCCTTGTATCTGTTTAACCACCTAACCACTTGTCACTTGCCTGTTCTCAAGTACAGTATCTAACTTGTTTAGAGGTTTAATAAGCACACTTCCTAAAATGTTATACTATGTTTTATTGTCATATTGAAGTCAAATTGCTGTTGCCTACATGAAAAGGCTGAATTGCACACAGTAGCTGGAAAAACTGCTCATTGATTTGGAGGGTCTACTAGTGAATTTATTCCATTTCAAGATGACTTGCACTGACAGTCACATGGACAAAACATGAACAGCCAAGCAGTGGAGCCGAGGTTTTGAAGCACAGCTGTCAGAAAGCTGAGCTTTTTACCTCTCTCCTTACTCAGCAGAGCAAAAAAAAAAACAACACACTCTTGTCTCTTCATTTCCTCGTCTTTCTCTACCCTCCGCCTCTTCCACCTCTGTGATGAATGGAAGGTATGAATTCTCCCCGGCCTCCCTGGGTTTCTCTCTGAGGCCCTCAGCAGCTGAACAAACAACATGCTCTCAACTTAAAGGCGCAATCAGGAATTTATTTGAACCATGTACATTTTAGGTATATTTGTGTATGGTTCTGAAGTGCTCCAGAAGGAACATGGAAAACAGATTTCTGTAGAGTTGTCATAACTCAAACCCAGTTTTTTTCCCTCTCCAACTGCAACTGTAAACAAATCTTTTTCAAGCTCACGCTAAGCACACTCATTTATCAAAATTTCAGGTAATGAATTTTAATGGATAGCAAAACTATACACACCCAAATAAATCATTACGTAAACAAAGCCCGTAATGGGAAAACTGTCCTGTCTTTAAAACAAATGGGCACAGGCTCATATGGGGGGGTGATAGTGGTTGTGGTCAGGTCTGGAGGGGTGGTCCTGGTCAGCAGTCAGACCCAGCTGTTGTGGCCCATTTATCCATGCCACAGCTCCAGAGGTTGTGGTGGTGGAAGGTTGGATGAGTTGCTGAGACAGAGCATGAAACAGAGACAGTGAGAGAAGCAGTCTGTGTGACAGGGGTGGGGGGTAAAAGACGAGATGGATGAGGCTGATGAGAAGCAGATGGGAGGCGTGTTTTTTATTTTCTTTCTGTGTGCGTGTATGGGTATGTGTGCAGAGAGACTATCTGCCCATGACGCAGATTAAGCTCTCCAGGTGCATTGTGGGTAGCATGCAGGAGTAAATGCCCACCTTCTTGTAGTTCTTAACTGATCACTGAGCCTTGGCTCTGGCAGAAGTAGTATTCAGGTCATTAAGTCAAAGTATGAAGAGATGGATTATATGCAGTACAGTGTTGCTCAACCTAAGGTTCAGGTCCTACAAAGGGTCACAAGATAAACACAAGTTTTTTTCAAGAGGATTAGCAGAAAAGGAAAGAAGAAAAACTAGCTGATGCTAGCAGATCTGTGAGGCTAAACTGAGTTTAACCGCTAAGCTTGGCATGTTAGCATACACATGCTACGTGTACTATGCGTTACCACTATAGTTTCACATGCTTAGTGCAGCTAAGGTTTATGGTAATGTCATTAACTTTGCAGGAATAGATAGAGGAAAAAGTAAAAAGGCTTCCTCCTCTGTTGGTCAGTTTGAATAGACATTTCATGAGAACAGTTCAGAGATATTTTAATCTAGACCAGAGTGGTTGGAAGCCAACCCTGGACAGATCTTGCTAACATTGCTGGATTGTACAAAATTTTCCTCTTAAATGTAGTAAAATAAGAAGTGGTTTAAAATGGAAATATTTAAGTAGAGCACAAGTACCTCAAACTTGTAAATGTGCTTACTTTCCACCGCTGTCAGGCAGAAAGGTGAGGCTGTTGCTGCTCGTTGGGATGATGTGAAATACACAGTAGAGCTCTGGAGGCTTGACAGCTTTTTAACGATCTGCAGGCTGTGTAATTCAACTGGTCTTCTCCCCCCCACCCTTCCATCCATCCACCCACCTCTGCACACTGCAGCAGCCAGAACATTCCTCAAACATCTGGCCCCCAAGTCTTTCCCAAACGCTCCCTCTCCCACCACTCTGCTGTAATTACCCACAAGCCCTGTGTTCTCCTTTTCTCTTTTCTTTTTATGATCCTCAGCCCCCTCCTCGGCTCAAATCATAAAAGCCTGGCACACACAAACGTCATTTATAGTCATGATTTAGAAGAGGCTTTCTAGTATCCATAGAGATATGCCATCCAGAAATATGTTTTTTCTCAACCAAGCACATGTTGCCAGAACTTATAAAAGCAACACAAACATAATGAATCAGTTTCTTCTCTCAATTTGCACTCTAGAAAACGGTTCGCCCCTAGAGATGTGTGTGTTTTGAAGCGGCTGAGTGAAGAGTGGGAGTGGGAATGAGGAGAGTTTGCAGTGATATAGATGTCTTATGGGACTGTATGTGCGTGTTTTCCAGAGCGAGAAAGTAACCAAATTCTGGACATACATTTCTGAGATATTATATCCATGTTATGCTACTCAGAACCTCTACTTCACTACTTTTCAGTGGAAACCATTATCTGTTTATCATGAAACCAAGTAAAAATATATTCTGTATAAGGAGTAAGTATACACCCTAATTACTTCCCAGCATTTTTCTTTATTTGAGGAACAGTAAAACCGCATAAATAGGGAGGAAAGACTACAACAATTGTACTATGAGTCAGTGGATGAGTGTATGTATGACAGTGAGGCTCAGCACGCCACAGAGATTAGTATTTACTTGCAGTGAAAACTTCTTTTGCTGGTGTATTACAGCTTTTACTTAAGTAAACAATCCTAATACTTCTTCCAGCATTGTTATGTGGGATAGAGCGGCGCTGGGGTTAGAGGTCGATGGCATGTGGGGTCGGTCAGCGCTCATGTGTCTGCGGTGAGCCACAAGTCTGAGCGTCCACAGGAAGTGAGGGCGCATGCAAGGGGACACACATACAGGAAGGCACTTTGTTGTCACTCCCTGCCAGGAAGGAGCTATTGTTTAAGGTTCTCGCCGTGTTTTTATCTGAGGGCACTGTTTACTCCGGCTTTGTCTGTAATCTCAGGCCCCTCACTACTGTACCTCCTACCACTGGCACTCCGCCACACATTTGTCTTGCAGTTCTTTTCTTTTCGTTTTGAGATAGTGACTTACTTTCACACTGTGGGAACAATTGTTGCGAGACTTGAGTGCCTGCTATCTGAATTGGATTAAAGGTTTGTTTGGAGCTGTTTAACACACACTAGAACTGATATGGTGGGAATACGTATGAGTAAGAGCAGCCTGTGACAATACCTGGGAGTTTTATGTGGAAGCAGAGGAGGGAGATAATAAAATAAATAATAGAAAGTAAAAGTTCTTTCAAGCGTGAGCTCTCAGATCCTTAGAGTTGTGTTTAGTAAGTTTAATGACCTTGGCATTGAGTTCTGCTTATGTCTTGTTTTCGCTCTAATTTACCAGGTTGTCCCTTGAGGAAAGAAATCAGACACTTTTCTTTAGTCCTTTTTCTGAGAAACACAACAAACTCCACAGTTAAAACATAAAGGTTTCTTGGTGAACTGCCGCTAAATATATTTATGACCACTAGTTCGACACCTACATGGTTCATTTGTTTTATTTGAGGAACGTTTTGTTGTTTCATGTGGCTCCTGTTAGTTTGATCTTTGGGTTTCAGGACACGTCTCACAGTTAGGTGTGATCCAAGCCAGTCTGTGTACTATAACAGAACATCTCTTTATCTCATCTCTCTCTATGAGTTAAAATACACATGTAAAGGCCATTATAGCTGATAGTAACCCTTGTTTGTAACCGAGTGTATTTGTAAGGTGATGTAGAGTCATGTTAATACTTAATATGCTCATGTTTAAACTGGTTCTTTTCTGTACAGGATTTCTTTCTAGTAACATGTTTATACTACCCTCATAAAACAGCAAATTTGCTGCTTGCAGTTTGGTTCCTTTCAGCTTTCTATGGCTGTCTTGCTCTTTAGCATTAGGCTGTATTCTTCCATCCTGATCTCCCTGCTGAAATCATCCCAGTCTGCCTTCAATAGAAATGGAAATTTGAGGCCCTCCCCTCCTGCGGTTCTCTCTGTCCTCGCACCACTCCCCCAGAATGAGCCAGGATGTTTTGAAAAGTGGGATATTGCTCCTAATGGATTCCAAACACCACAAAAGTTTATAAGGGAGCAGGGCATCGTAAAACTAGGAGGTGGGGATGTGGAAAAGTGGGATGAGGGAGGTGGTTGGAGGTGTGAGTGTTGTGTTTTTTTGTTTTTTTAATTACGAAAATTCATTTAAAGCTTTGGATCTGACAGAAATGAACCTGCTGGGGCTTTGTTTTAGTAGCCAGGTGCTTTTTGTCTTCTTTTAGTTCACTGGTGTGACAATTGCAAATATCATCATTATTTATAAACAGATGATGACAGTGCTGTTCATACATGATGTTCTGCTGCAATGCCTTAGGTAACACACACAGTAATACCGTCAGAAAAGAATGTGTATTATTGCCCCAGTATGTCGCATTGTGATACTTGGTAGTATAAGAGATGTGTGTGTCAGCATGTCTGGAAATAGTTTACATTTCTTTTACTGTTGACACATTTCACAAAAGTTAAGCAATAGTGATGAGACTCACAAGTTTTATTTGTTTAAACAAAGTGCGATCAATGTTCTTCTTTTGTGCAATATAGCTACAATGTTGTCTTAAACTATTTAAAAACAAATGTGTCATGTTCTTTATTATCATGAACATGAGAGAGCTGTTTTTGATTTTGACTCAGTCCCACCTACGCTCTCCTGTTTCTGTAAAATCTGACTACCTCGGGATATGGCCGCAACAAATGCGTCACTTCAAAAGGAGCCCCCATTAAATGTGATACTAATCTATCTGTGACCAGTATTTATGTCCATGTGAGGAACAAATTTGGTCAGATTATAGTCAGGCATTACTGAGAAATGAAAACACTTTATTATTTTCATTAGATTTGTTGGGATAAAGGAAAATGCAAAACATCCTGAAGCATGTTTTCAAAGTCAGGAACACTCCCTGAGAAGATTAATAAGATTAAAGAAATGCTTTTTATTGTTTTAGTGTTTCTCTCTACAGGGCAATGGAAATTATATGAGTCAACCATCTGAGGTGACAACACCACTGTTTACAGTATATACTGTTCATATCATACTGTATACTCATGTGGGTTTGAGAACTGTGTTTTCTTTGCTTTTCAGATTACACTGAAGTCTCCTGACACTACATTTCAGTTTGGTCTCATGATATTGTACTACTCTTGTGTACTGACCAAAAGGGAATCAAATAGAAAACAGATAAAGGTTGTATGCAAGAAAGAAAAGGGAAAGGCAATAAGGAAACGACTGTGTAAAGATTAGATAACACAGTCATGTTTGCCTTTTAACTTTGAAGCAATATCTTAGATGATTTAAACCTTTGAGCAAAGCCAGGCTATCAGTGTCCACCTCTTTTTAGGCTTCATGCTATGCTAAGCTAACTGCCTGCTTCTTTTAACTGAGGAGTCCGTTTCTCTACAGAACTGAACATTATCACTAGCATGGATTAAGATTCCAGGACTGTTGTATTAGACGTGAGCAGTAGCTTGGTTTACCTAATAGGCTTCAAACTGTGTGTGTCACTGCATTGAGACGTCAACTGAGAGCGAATGGAAAATTTGAATTAGATTGAATGTCTTTGCAGTGAGTTGACTTGTATGCGAAAGCAGTCCTGCCTGTGTGTGTGCGTGTGTGTATTCATGGCCTCCTCTTGGCAGGACCCATCCTTGCGTCAGAGGCCCTAATCTGGTCCTCTCCTCACAAAGCCGGTCTTTGATGTGCTTCTGCTGCTTCCTGCCATGTTCAAATAACGCTTCACAATCAAATTGAGTCTGCCTCTAGTGAATGCATTAGTCTTTAATAGCGTTATTGATCAGACTAGAAGTCTCTCTGTCAGTTTTTTCCGCAACTCGTGAATAAGTGCCCCCCACCCCCCACCTCGGCTTACCAAAGCTGCTTCAGAAGTGAATCAGTGAGTTGAGGAGTCCTGGCAGGAACAAATAACCTCCAATGACTTTCCCTCTCAATGGGTGATACGAATCTCTTCACAGAATAGGTGGGATTGCATTTGTGATTTCCTGCCTGATCCTTTAATCCTTTAGTCCCCTTTCTTTCGCAACAAACCATAATTTTACTCCTCAAATCCTTATCTTGGCTGAAAGTTTTAAAAGTTGTTGATTTGCAGAAGGCTTCAGGAACTAGGCAGCTAGAGGAACAGTTTAGTGCTGAGAGTTTGTAGTGTTCAGCCGGAGGGTAGCCAGTGAGCGTAGCATGAATCAGAGGGGAAAACAGGAAGTGTAGGCTTGCTCTATCTAAAATTACAAAACCCGCCGAAGTTAACATTTTGTTTGTTTGGGGAACATAAATACAACACATTATACAAAACAGTAGCTGGAGATATTTGAAGCAGCTGATGCTTGTGGCCAGTATTAGTGTCAGTGTTGTCGTTGGCATCGTTGACATGTGTCTCCTTAACATTTAGGTATAAGAACAACTAACTCGGTCTGTGGTGAGTGAGAGTGGAGTCAAGATGCTAACACCTGCTGTTTGTTTGTGGTGTATATCAGTAGCGCTAGGTTTATTCTAAAAGTTCCACTTTTTTGGCCCAGTTCAGGGAGAAGTGAGATGACGCAGCAGGTGGATTTGTTCTGCCGCTAGTTCTTTGTTGAATTGGTGTGTCTGGGCCCCTAGAGGTCGAGCTTGAACTCGTCTCTGCGGATGTGTTTGTACTCATGTTGCCATTATTAGTATTACAGTAGGCTATCTGTCGCTTTATAGTGAATGAGCAGATATTTGAATCATATAAGTCTTTCAGTCGAACTCTACTCAAGACAGCAAATAACCTTTTTCCCCATAATGTCAAATGATGTTTGGTATTTCTTCTCCATGCAGCCCATTTGCCATGTGTTTACGAGTCTGTGTGTTGAGAGAGTTGCCGTTTCAGTTTCTGTATTAGTGGACTCCTGACAGACGTGCTCACCAGCCTTAGTAATCAACCCACAAAACATGGGAGATGTTTTCTCTCTGCTGCACAGTGGGAACAGAAAAGCACAGTGGGAAAAGGGAAGAGGAGGGGGGGCCAGTCAGCTGAAGACTTGAATTCTCTGAGACGTGCCGGCCCCCACCTCCACGAGCCTTCCCAGGCCAAGTTAGCCGTTAAATCCACCCTTTCTTCTTGATGACCCATGGGTGATGTGGGGGATGGGTCACAAGGTTGGGGTGGGGGGTGAAGCAAGGAGGCGCACTTGTCTTTCCACATGTGTAATCCCTCCAGTTTGAATTATTAAATCTAAAACTGTGTACTGGATTGCTTAAAAATTACTCCCAGGTGTGCCAGGGACATTTCTGTGCATGTAGATGAGCGAATGAATCGAATTATGGATGCAGTCCCACACTGTTGTACAGCTTGAAAACTCTAAAGTGGTTCGTTAAAAATAATGAGTTACACAGTGATGTTGCCGGCTGAAAGTCACGATGCGCCAAATTGATGACTTGTTGTTTTTGATCCCTGGTGGATTGAGAAACATCTGGGCTGGGTTCAGTTTTGTGAAGCTGTTTACTGGAGCTGAAAAAAACAACACAAGCAGTTATATAATCTGGTACATTTGTCAGGCAGCTCATGACAAGCACCTGAAACAGTGATGACATCATTGGTCATACAGGCACTGCTGGTGTACCTTTGGTAATCATAGCGCTGCGGTCGATAGGTGTGAAGGTGTTTTTTAAAAGCGAGAAATGAGAAAAGGACTAAACTAAAGTGAAACATGTGGGAGTAGCAGTGGTTTTCGGTACCTTCGAAACGGTTGTGGCTGGAATATTTGGTCCTTAGCCTTTTAAAACACACTGTATGAATCTTGTTAAATACTTCTTGGCTACTTTGGGACAATGTAGCAATGCATAAACAACATTAACAAAATATTACCATACAGTTTTCATGACAATTTGTTACACATTGCACAGTCAGGCACGTGTCTGATGACTATTAAAGGCTGCTACATGCTTCATTATGTTGACAAGCTAAAGCAGTTGTTAATTGTTTTTACACGCTGTTTGAGTGGCACGCTAACGTGTGGTTAAAGGACAGGCTCGCTAAAATCTGTGGAGCTGTAAATCTGTAAAGATGTTGATATAAAAGTATGAATTACTGCAAGTGATTGGACACTTTCAGTCTTTACTTTTTAATTATTTTGACAAGCTTAATAGTCACAAACACTGCAGCTTGCATTAAATAAATGATTACACGGACAGAAAATGTAATTATGTGTTACGTGTGGTGAATTTGCTGGACAGCATTAGACTTCAAGCTTAGCTTTGTCTTGATCTGAACGCTAAACTTCTACTTCCTGTCCATGTCTAGGCTTGTATGATTTAGGGGAATGGCACACGTCAGCCAATAGCATCTGTGGCAAGGTGAGATGGAGCACACCCAGAATGCCCTCTGGTATTTATTGAGATGTGCAACTATTTTTAGAGTTTGCTTAGCTCCTGAAGAAACTGCCAGGTACTCCGTCTCCTTATAGCTAAAATGTCTTCTTTACTTCTTGGGTCACACAAGGATAGCGGGAAACTACCAGCTTTCTTTTCTCAGCTTTTTTGAATAAACACATATGGCGCTTTTGTCTTTTTAGAAGGGGACAATTTGTGTCTTGGGTTCTAGTTACGAAGAAGAAGTAAACAAGAGCTTTGTGTGTCGTATTACAGAGGCTTTTGGTTTATCTGATTAAACCCACTTTTTGCTCTGTGGTCGAACTTCTGCCACACTCGATTTCTTTTATCATTAACATTGTAATCAGGGTTGTTGTGGTAAATAGACAAAGATGCCAACTGCTGAATCCTTAGCCCAAAACCATGAGGCAGTCAACAACAACAACAATGCAACAGGTTTTAGTTATAACAACAGATCTCAATGTGCTTGTTAGTCACTGTTACCATTGTACATCGTACGGTACACTTCTCTGGTGGAAATATACAAAATATTTGTTTCGAAATTTTCGAAGATCAGCTGAGCACATTTTTCCTGCTAATAACAGCAACTGACAGTAATGCAATTAGTGCCAAATTGAAACTGCACCTAGTTTAATTTGAATAGAGCGTTTTGCCTGAAGCAAAGTCAAAATGATGAGGAGCAACACATTCCAATGTGTCAGGAGTGTGAGTGATGGCTGAGAAGTGAATACACTGCAAGGACAAAAATGAGGTCAAAGAGAGAAAAAGGCAGCAGAATCTTGTAGACTGTGGGGTGTGTAGTGTGCGACTGTGTGATCTCAGTGTCCTGAGTGCTAGCACAGCACTGCCGGGGTTAACACTGTTCTTCTGTGACCGAGGGAGCGTGAAATCTGGACGAGTGCATCCACATATCCCAAATCCTACCATTGTCTGAACAGACTTGTGGGGGGTGTTTGAATGTGCGTGTGCGCTGCGTTTCTACGATTTTCAAAGGAGGGCAAAGGACATGGACGATAAAGTCAATACCAGTAACTGCAAAGATTTCATTCAAAAGCCAATTATTAAATAATCATTTCTATTGCAGTCTATTTAATATTGCAGCTTAGTAAGAAACAATAGTTACTATTGGCTGTTTCATTGACACAGCTGGTAACAAACTGACTCAGCTAATGAAACTGTAAACAAAGAAGCTTTTATTTTATGTCCTGATAGGGAAAAGGTACAAAGGGTTGCAGATAGCATTGGTTTTCTCCACCCTCAGTCTTTGCTGAGCTGGATTTCCACTTAGGGTGACTTCAACTGTAAGCGTTAATGTGTTTATATGAAATCTGCTTCCTGAAAGTTGACGGTCATGTGATTATTTTGAACTTTGTCTTAAATGCTACCTTGGTTTTATCTTGCACACTTTGTTTGCCACTTGTCGTCTCCTGTGCGTCTTTTTTCCGACCACACCACAATAGCCGACCACAGCGTGCTGTACCTAGCGCACATCGGCTACTCGGGTCCTTATTTTAGCTTTCCAAAGGAAATTCTGTCAAGGTCTGGCTCCTCACTGGTGGGTATGGAAACCTACACATTTGACCATGACCACATGACTCTCAGAGACGTTCTCCATTTGTGGTTTGACCTTCTTCAGACGTGTTGACACTTCTTCTTCACCCACATACAATGACATACCAAGTCTTAAAGCCGGTGACACGTGGGAGACCCATTACACAGGTAGACAGATAAAATTAGCAGCAGTTCCTCCACATTAAACGCCTAATAACAAAGTAATGCTGATGAAGAATGCCTAAGTAGAATAATAACACACACTTCTATGCATTATCAGTCCTAAAATAAGTTGGACATTAGTGAGAGGTTCAGAAATTGATCAAAATGGAATTATACAAGTATACAGTATTTGTGCAACAATGTCAAAAGGAGTTTTTCCCTCCAAGCAATATTATTGGACTGGAATCTGTGGCCAAGACATTCTTGTCAGCATATGTTGACACAGAAAGTGGAGTGGATTCTTATCAGAAAACCACTGAGCATGCAACTATACCCAGCAGAAAATGTTGGCATTGAGCAGCAATGGAGCAAAATGTCGACCCACACCCACAAAAACCACTGCATCATCAAAAAGTATACAACAAGTATGCTGCAGTAATCACAACTCATAACATTACTCGTATATGTACTAGTTAACAAGTGCTCATATATTTACATTTTGCAAGTACAGTTGCATATGTATAGTTGCTGCTGTTAACCAATGTCGATCAGGTTTTTCGGGTTGCTCCTGTTTATCTAGCGAAGGCCGTGGTTGACATTTACACTGGATGGCAACGAATCCCATTGCCCGAGCCCAGAATTAAATTATTTGTTAATGAGCTTCACCTTGTGTTATCTTTGCACAGAACCAGGCATGTTCTTTCACATTGTTTCTAATATAAGGTTGTAAAATGTCTGAATATTCCGGACAAGAGAACAGAGTATTAGCATGGAGAAAAGTATGAGTGTGATTCACTGAACTTGTGTTGGCTTCTGTTCTCCTGATCTGCTGTGAATTCTGGACAAATGGACATGGGTAGTGTGTCACATGTGTGAAGATGTGGGGCAAGCAGTTACAGTTTAGGGCCAATGTGAGTGGACGACAATGGTCCTGCTGTGTGAGCAGAGGAGAGCGTTGCGGTTAAATTGGAAGGGTGGTTGGCGGAGGTTTGGGAGGATAAGGGGGGAGGTGGGGGGCAGGGGCAGGAGGAGCCTATGGAGATGCAGATTGCCTCTTTGAATGCTATTACCAGGCTCAGCTTTGATGTAAAGTGAAAAAAGAGGGAGTTCATACAGCCTAACTTTCACCATGCCTCCCTCCCCTGCTCCTCGCCTCCCGCCTTTAGTCCCCTACTGCTTTTGCTTTCTCTCTCTCTCTTTCTGTCTGTCTCTCGCTCTCTTGTCAACTGACAAAACAGACCCTCAGGCAACACTGCGCTGCCTCATCCAAACTTGTCCAGCTCCTTTGCTTCACCTCCTACAACCTCTCTCAGGTTTTATGTTTTTCTTGGGAGCTAAAAAAGATTTATGTAACTGATATATATGATTTTTCTATCCTTACCAGAAAGTCATAAGTAGCCATAGAGGTTTGGTAACTCTGCATCAACAGGGGTGTCATTTAAATACGTGCTTTTTTTGTGAAGGAGTCCTTTAGTGGAGGCAAAGCATTTGATGTTCACATCCCATGTCGTGCTAATATTCTGTGTTTCTTTTAACTATGACCAAAGTCTGATGACATGTCTGTGAGATATCTCCACATTCCTGACTCACAATTACACGTTGGAGGCTGACAAAAAAGGTTTGTAGCTGTTTGTAATTACGGTTTAACAATTACATGGGTTATTTTGTAAAGTAATGGCAGGAATTATTTATTTTCCATGGCCCTTAGTGTTTTCAAGGTCACCCTCCTGGGTTCGCTCAAGCTGCTCAAAAGGTTTTAAAGCAAATCACATGCTTCAGTGTGATGAAAAACAGTAGCTTAGTGTTGATAGAAAAGCAAAAATTAAAAGAAACAGATACATTTTTGATTTCAAGTTTATCTGTAAGCATGGACACAGTCCAAGTACACAAGCTTTAGTCATACATAAACACGTTTATGTGCCTCATAAGTGTGTGCGTAACACATGTGGTTCTTCCAGAACTCAAGACTGATTGGGTGCTTAGTTCCAGCAGTTATTGTTTTATCTACTGTAACACCATCAACAGCCCATTCAACACCCCATTCCAGATCCAAAATGCTTTGCCTGCTCATCTCACCCTTTGGCTCTTCCTTTCTCCACAGACCTGCATTTCTAATTATAAAGAGTTAGGTTTGAAGGAGGTCTGGAAAATGCAGAGTGGGCATATTGAAATACAGATAAAAGAAAAAAGGAGAGTGAATAGTGAGCCATGCACAAACGGTTGGCTAATTAAATCTTTAAACGTCTTTCAGGGGAGAAACTAATCTGGGAGTGGGAGAGTTTTCAAAAACTTCTATTCTTGTTTCGTGCATTCTGTTTCCCAGCCCACCCCTGGTTTTCTTTACCCTTAGTGAGATATTTTTTTCACAGCATTTGATGAAAGATTGAGAGCGAGGTGGACAATACAGAGCCTCATTATTGAAACAAGGTTTGAGCTGATTTGTTGGGAGAGAAAAGGAAAAAGTAAATCACACAGCAAGGAGGAGGATTTACTGCAGAAAGAAATTTGAGATGTTTTATTTAGCATTTAAATGTATGAATACAGTGGGTGGCGATTGCTGGGGAGCTGGGTGAGAGGTTGAATAACAAAAAAGGAGAGGAAGCATGCTGTAAAAGAGGCGGTTAGCAGCCACTCTCATGTAGGGAGGACACACTGAGACTGCATATTTGTCTTCATCCCAATGAGACGGAGGAGGAGGGGAGCTGATGATTTGAGATCAGATGTTTCCCCCTGATAAGAAGCAGCTGTGATGATCACTTCCAGACACAGACTGGGTTTTTTTCAGCACTAAGGCCAAAGGTTAATGTTCCTGTGCCCGAACCTCGGCCTTCAGGTTTGCCCCCTCACTTCTTCCCTTGTCTTTTTCCACCTTTCCTGCACACATTTCAGACTCTCCAAGTCAGGAGACTGTGAGGGCCAAATGTTATTTGCTAAATTGGATAATGGAGCCTGTCCATAATATGTAATGGCTCTCTGGTTGGTAAACAATGCTGTGGTGTTTTTGGGCCAGCAGCAAAAGTTGTTGTTTTCAGTCAGTTGGACATTGATGATCAGCAGAAATTAAGTGTAGTGAGGTAATATGAATAACACACATACATAAATAATAATACATATTTCATTTGCAGTGTTTCACTTTAACTAGGCCACTCCAAAACATTTTATGCATTAATTTGTACATACTCAGATGAGGTGGAAGATTATTGGAGCCGGACTTATATATATGATATGATATAGCGCATAATTCATGCTTCTGTTTCATGGTGGCAAGTTGTCTAGAACCTTTAGCTGCAAAGAAGGCCCCAGACCATCACACCTCCACTGCTGTGTTTGTTTTAGAGGACACATACCTTCCAAAGAGTAAAACATTTGTCTCATCAGTCCACCTAACATTTGCTCAAAAGTCTAATGGAGGTGGCTTTTTGCTACACTGTTAGGCAGTTTCTATTTAAATGGTCTGGCAGTAACCAGGCCTGGGTATGGCAGGTGAAATAAAAAAATGAAGCCGTTCATTCACATCCTTACCACACGGGGCCAGACATGTTTGGACACCTTTCCCCCATTAATTTAAAGCATCTTTTAAACCATAATACTACAACAAAACTTAAAATACCACTAGTGCTGCACAAACGTTTAGATGTAGTGCTTGTCTTGTAGCGTAGGTTAGTGTATAAATCTTTAAATACTGAAAATTGTTGACTAAAATGTAAACTAAAAGTTTATTCTGCTGTAATCGTTTTTTTTTCACTAAAAACCTGCTGTGCCAACTGACTGTATACAGCTGAACTTGTTAAAACATTAAAAGCAGCAGGTGGAGAGGAAAAACAGAGACAGGTAGAGAGCAGGGGAATGTACGGAGAGGAACGGGTTAAGTCCATTTCCTGAGTATAAATTAAAAGCATCTTGTAATCACATTGCAGGAATGCAGTCGGTGTACACTGTTAAACACTCCCTAAGCCCTGGCTCCACTTCACTCTCTCAGCACTGCACACAAAGGAGCCTTTGTTCTCTGTGCTCTTGAAAAGCAATGCTCAGTCACTCCCTCCTCCTCCTCCTCCCCCTCTCTGCTCTCCCGCTCTCGTGCTGTTTCTGTCATTCTCTCTTCTCCCATTCCTCTTCTCTTGCTATCTGTTTCTTTCATTCACAGCCTTGTTTTTTTTTAAATTTCCATTTCTCCTCCCACCCGATCTTCTCCTTTCTGTCTCACACACAGAGGTTGACTTTTGGCTGCTGAGCATAAGACAGAGGTACCATGTGTGTATTAGTTCAACAGAAGTCAGAATTATCATCCTATCAGGGAACAAGTCTTTCTACAGGCCTAAACAAACCCATAACCACCTTTGCATAACCAAAAATAGGTTTTCTCAAAGTGCACTTTTCATTTGTTCTTGAGGGTGACAGCTTTTTCTGGTTAACCACACGTTTGTGGTAAGAAACTGGAATGGGGTGTAAAAGGGGGGTTGTCCTTTGTTTCTCTTCTCAGAGAACACTACCCATCAAGTGGATGCACAACACAACACACAAACGTGGTACAATGGGAGCCCTTGGGCGTGGAAACTGTTATTTTGTTAAGCAATCAGGTCATGAGTGACAACCTTATACAATCTCCAGGTTGAAACACGTTTTCCTGGGAGAAACCCTCACAGGCTCCTCCTCCTCTAAAACCTAGTGGCCATGACCCGTTGATTTATTTTTCTATTATGTCAAAATAAAAGAAGCAGACAAAGGCCTTTGTAATATACTGACCTATCATTCCTATGAAAAGAGCAACACCCTCTTAAAAAATAAAAGTCACCTTCTGTAGCTGTCTTAGGGTTAATAGTTAAAACAAACATTGAACACTGAACATTTGTATGTACGTTTCCTTTTTGAGTGAGTAATTGAACGTGAGGGGTGAGGTTGTCGTGACACTAGATATACTGTAGCAAGTCACTGAAACAGTCCAACATGACTGTAATATCAACAACTAAATGACATATAGATGGTCAGAAAAGTGCCCTCGGGGATGAGTCATACCTTGGTGATGCCTTGGTTTTTATTTGGTTCTAAGTAAATACAGTTGCAAGAAAAAGAATGTGAACCCTTTGGGATCTTCATGTAAGTCACAACAATAAAAACAGTCTGCTTCAACTAATACTGCACAAACATTATATGTTTTTATTGAGCACAACATGTAAACATCTTACTAATGTTTACATGTTGTGTATGTGAACCGTTGGATTTAATAACTGGTCGACCCTCCTTTGGCAGCAATAACCTCAACCAAACGTTTCTTGTAGTTGAAGCCACTCTGTTGCTGATTTACTTCTATGCTTTGGCTCGTTGTCCTGTTGCATCATCCATCCTCTGTGGAGCTTCAGTTGACAGACAGATTTCCTGCAAAATGTCACACATAGTGTTGTGTGTTCTTTCCAAACAACTCAATTTTGGTTTCATCTGTCCACAAAATATTTTGCCAGTACTGCTGTGGAACATCCAGCTGCTCTTTTCAAACTTAAAACGTGCTGCATGTTTTTGGATGGCAGTGATTTTCTCCGTGGTGCCTCCCATATACTCCATTCTTGTTTAGTCTTTTATTTATTGTAGATTTGTCAGCACAAATGTTAGCACTTGCCAGAGATTTCTGTAAGTCTTTAGCTGACACGTGATTCTTCCTCACCCCACCACCACATCAAGGCTTTTAGAGATACTCTTGATTTTAGGTCTTCTGAGAGATCCTTTGTGCGAGACATGGTTCACATCAGGCAATGCTTCCTGAGAAAACTGCAGTTTGGGGTTAAGTGTTTTTTATAGGGCAGGACAGCTTCAACCAACACATCCAATCTCATCACACTGATTGGACTCCAGGTTGGTTGACTCCTGGCTCTAATTAGCTCTTGGAGAAGTAATTAGCCTGGGGGTTCACATATTTTTCCACCTCGCACTGTGAATGTTTACATGTTATGTTGAATAAATACATAAAAACACACACAGTATCAGTTTATGCAGACTGTGTTTTTCTATTGTTGTGACTTGAAGATGTGACTTCCTGAAGATCAGGACACAGTTTATGACCAATTTATGCAGAAATACATGTAATCCCAAAGGGTTCAAATACTTTTTCTTGCAACTGTACCATCAACATTAGCAACATTTCCGTAATGCACCGCAGATGTGTTAATTTCTGATTAGCAAAGGATGTTAACCCACTAAACCAAGATGGTGAGCATGGGAGCTTATCCTTGGACATATTTGATACATAAAAGAAGCAGGAAAGAGACAGTAGAAGATAGAAATGATCAAACAAAGGTTTCTGTTGCTTGCTAATATGTGGACAGTGTAGTGTAGTTTATATGGAGCTAATCATCCAGTCATTAGTTTTATGTGAATTATGCAAATCAAAAGTTTAGTTCTATTTTTAATTGTATACAACCTATAAAGAATATATATGCAGACAAACCGAGGCACTGTGGATCATTTTAAAGGAGAATGGGCTAAATAAATCCTATGTAGTGACATCATGTAGTTTTGTAGCATACATTTGACGTATTGTATGTTCAAGCTGTTCTGTTGTGATGGTTTTGTATGATCGTAGCTTAAACCTCAATTGTTTAATATACAAATGTTATGAATTGGGGGTTAAGAGTTCATCTAAATAAATAATAACAATAAAGAGAGATGGAGAGAAGAGTCATCAGTCGACTACTTATCTGCAGCTACGATCGTTTCCTTATTAACAGTTGTCAGTTTATCTTTGTTTAAACTCATCTCTGTCGTAATCCTTTGGGTGTGCGTACAAACAAGTTTTGAACTACAAAGTTCAAGTCTGTCACAAACACGGCAACAAAAACACATACCTGTAACTGAAAGCTGTTAGTGAAGCAATTATGCAGGGGGTTAACAAATACAAACACACCTGCATATTGTGCTATTTTCAAGGTCATTACAAATAACTAATAATTAAATTGACTGCCTGTGAGATAGCATCTGTGAGTTAATAAGATGATCACTGCCAGCCTCTAAGCATTTAGACACAGCTGCTGCAGCCTAGGTTTCAGTGTTTTAGTCCATCTGGGAAAACAGATTTTATCTTTTTAAATCCTGTTCTGTGTGTGATGACCAATAAAATAATCATCATTGATTGTGTGTTTCAGCTTGTCTGGTCTTGAGAAGACCTGAGGCATAAAGTGCAGTCACGTCCAAGTCGTATCAAACCCTTCAGCAGTGTCTGATGTAAGAGTTACTTGTGCAATGACTTCTTTTACAGATGTGTTCTAGCTGCGATAGGAAATATTAACATCTGTGACTTATTAACTGTCTTTTAATTGTTAAACTCACACAGTTCTTTCTTTTTTACCTATGGTAAACCACTAATCTGACCTCCGATATGTTTATCAACGCTCTTATCTAAAATGTCTAAAATAAAAATACAGACTTGTGACTTGTTTTACCAAATTCACTAATATTTTACTGTATAATTTTAAAATCCACTGTTTTTGGAATTATAGACGTGTAGACTGCAGGTTCTCTCTGTTTTAACTGAATGAGATACGATGGAAAGCTACTACCAGCTTTGCCAGTGCTTTACAGTATTCTGAGAAGAGATCAACCCATGTAACATCAGTGAGTCACTGTGAAAGTTATGAGGAATTCTTTGTTGAGTACTGATAAGATTTATACAGCCTGAGAACACACCAGTGCATCCTCTGAATCTTTTGACCCAGTTTTACCAGAATACATAAAGTGAATCACCTCATTATGATGTTGTAGTTTGAGCTAAATAGGATTCTATTAAGTATAAAATATAAAATTACTATCCCAGGGAAGAATTTTCCGTAATCTAGATGGTATATAAAGATTATTTAACTTAACAACAATCTACACCAGATCCTGGCAACATGCAGCAACCCGCCTGACCTTTCCAGCAAATCAGTTTTTCACTGTGGAAACATAATGACACACACACACACACACACACACACACACACACAAACACGCATACACATAGAGTCTTTCTACCATGATCCCACATGCAAGCCTGTAGCAGCCTGTCCGAAACCAAACCACCTCAACAGGGCGAGAGAAATAGCTCAGGGCCTGCACTGCAGGCAGGGCTGGGCCCATCTCAACCTCAGCCAAACAGCTCTTGTGTCTTTGATGGCAGCTACACAGATCAGAAGAGTGAAAGGAGACACTGATCTGAGGTGTTGTTAAGGAGAACACCCCACAGGCAGGTTTAGCTTCTTGTGCTTCCTTTCATACTGTTTCAGAGACCATTGGATTGTTCGTGTACTGTAGAACATGTGGTGTGAGGTGGTCAGGCCAAAACATGAGGTGTCAAGGACTAAAACACAGATGCACAACACACACACACCCAGATTGCAGCATAACTCATGGCCTGACTAAAAGCTGTGGACACAATGTTCTTCTGAGCAGCTTACGCGCACAATCAAACATACAGATACACACTCCTACATTTTAGAGATGGTGTTCACGCCTCTTTCTAGCTCTCTCTGCAAGTAGATCCTTCTTGACTTGGGGCTTTGTGTTTACACCTCCCACTGCTGAAGGGCTCATTCCAAGCTGACTCGCATTTGTTTATCATTTCTGACATTTTCTTTTGACTTTCCCATCTCCTTGTGTTGCTTATGTTCTACTTAGAGGGTTTGTTTTGAACTGGGGGGGGTTAGTAGCAAAGAAGCAGATTAGAAGAACGTCTGCAGCAGTTGACCAAAGCACATTGTTTTTAAAGCTGTATTCATGATATTATGAACTATACCAGCTCTTATGAGCACTGTGTTCAAATTAGAATTGTAATGAGTCAGTTATTTCCTCAGCTTTAATTTCAAACATATATTAGTTGCATTGCACTGTGGGAAACACAATATGGCTTTGTAAAAACTTTACAGCATAGAGTTATGGTGTGACTAGGATTTACACCTCCTTCAAGCAGGTGTAAGTTATTGTTTTTACTAGGTCAGATTAAAGAAATGCTAGAGAGTAAATGAATGAATAAATAGTCCTTAAGTAGAAGACATATGTTGTAAGAACACCCTTAAATTTATGATGACCGTGACTGTAACATGGTTTATAGTTACTACTAACCAAATTACTCAAGGGCAGGTCAATTGTACACTGCACTTACTTGAGATAGCAACTGCCAATATAGAAAACCTGAGCATGATGTGTAGGTAGGCATAAGTTAGTTTTGTGATGGTCCATATGTACAAGTGTCTTTGAACATAACACTGAAGCACAAACAGATGACACTCTACAGTTACAATCCCCATAAACCAGAGATGGCGCAACTGAGTAGGATACTCAGTGTGTCACATGTGAAACTAAAGGCTAGAGTTCATCTTGTACAACATGTTCATGCGTAACGTGCAGGCAAAAATGTGCAACATATAGTATTGGCTAATCCTAATTGCTCAACATCTAATATCTTTGTTCGACCTATTCCATGCAGGTTCTGTACAGTCCCTGTCACACCTATTCCACACCCTGTGTTTGTGTTATCTGGGCTTATTAAAAAAACATCCTGCGAGTGGAGGATTAAGCTCCTGGAACCATACTGTAGGACAGTGGACTGATTTCTGACTGAATGCAATATAGTGAAGGGTGACAGATCTTCAGCAAGGCCCTGCCCTCGGTGTTATATTGCCTGTATTGTCCAATCATTATGTGACCTCTGACCTAGCAAGCTAGTCTCTTCAAAGTTAAAACACACACCTACCTAACACATGATATATTGATTATTTAGTTTCTGTGTGCTCAGAACGGTGAAAACAACAATTTGTGGACATTCGAGGAGGTACAAACTGGAAGTAATGACCTTCTGGAGTCAGCACAGTGATTGTCCTACAGTAGGTAAGAGAACAGAGGAAGATTAGCATCTGTAATGTGTCACATTCAGAACCAACCATGTATTTTCTCTGCTTCCAGTCTAGATATGTGCTATGGATAAGTTAGATAATTACCTCCCACCTCTGAAGCCATTCATAGCAGGATTGATTATTCTCAAACTCCCAAAATATTGATTTCATAGATAAAATACCATAATCAAGTAGTGACTGCAAATGAGATAGGATGCATAAAACACAGCTGAAAGATTGCTTCATATCTGATGATCAGCTCCAGACCAAAATGTAAGATTATGTCACTGTGGTATTCACATTTATGAATATGTACACGTGTGGACCCATGGATGCTCACTGCATGCTGACCTGCAGAATAGCGAAAACCTCTTGCACCTGTGTGCCTCGCTGGACACCACTGACTCTCAGCATGTCCACTGAACCCTAGGGTTAAGAAGTTACAGGTCATGGGTCACAGGGGATGTGACGAATCCTCGGTCACAACACATCTCTGTTTAAGACTATTTCTAACTCTTTTTGCAAAGAGCTGTGTGTTGCTGCTGTGCAACTTGGATGCGTTTGCTTATGGAGAACGTAGAACTGCCTGTGTGTCCCTAATGACAGATAATAGCAGTTTTGAGTTTGGCAGTGTGTTTGTGAGTGATTACACCTTTGTGTGTTTGTTTGCGTGTGTTTGTGTGTGAGAGAGATGGGGAGAGAGATGGAAAGAAAGAAGTTTGTAGTGTGATAAAGTGACTTTCTAATTGCAGAGAGGCTCGTTGTGTGGCGTATCAGATTGTTCTTCCCCTGTGGCCTGAGGTCTTCGGCAGTGGGAATGTGTGTGGTGGCATATGTGTCTGTCTCTGTGTGTGTGATGAATTTCAACCGCTTGTTTCAAGTCTTGGCAGGCTGCCTGAACACCAGGGACCCAGTCAGCCATATTTCATGCTCACTCAAAGAAAACACCATACATTTTTACCTTAATGTGGTTGGACTAACACCATAGTCCATTAAAGCACTTCAATGTGTACATGTGTGTTCGCGGAATGAGGGCGTTTAAGACAGATGATGGCGAAAACTGCAGAGACTCCACGCTCACTGCACCACAATGGCTCGCATTGTTCTAATGCTATAATCAGAGCGGACATGGAACTTGGCCTGGAGACCAAGAGGTCTCTGCGCCCTGGACGCAGCTGCTGCAGCTCAGATTCACACCAAATCCTGGACTAGTGAACAGAGGAGCTGCAGGAGAAACACAGATGGGGGTTTTCATATATAACGTTTGCTCTAAAAGCTAAATTACATAAAACATATTCCTTTACTTTCATCATGCATCTGTATGGTTATATCTGTTTATTTTGTGGCTTAGGAAGGTGAACAAATTGACATGATGGTGGTAAAAAGAGTAGCAAATACCATTATTGTACCCTTTAGTGCTGTCTGTAACAGGAAATCAGTCTGGATAAGTAACTTTGAAGACTGTTAGCTTAGCATGAATATAATAAAATTAGATAAATGTATGTTGGATTTTAGTTTTTGTTTGAGTATCTATGCCAATTAGTGATTCAAGTTGAGCCATTTGTAGAGCATTATACTGCTGCATTGCCCTCGTGCTGCAAAAACTGTACTACAAGCTGTCAGCAGATGATCTAAAATGTATAATTAGAGGGAAACCAGTCATCCTCCTTCTACCCGTTTTTGCCTTTGTTTACTTCTTGTGTCTCATATCAACACGTTCAGACAGCCAGTTTGCTATTGCTAGAGATCTCGACGTATGTAAGACAAACAAGCAGCTGCTTCTGAGCTGCCTCTTTCACCACAGCTATTGCTGTTGTTGTTTTTCTCTGACTTCCTTTATCACAGCAATTTCCTGTTTCTCTGGATTAGGCAAAAATAGTTTGAGAGAGAATAATTCCTCTTTTTGGGGTTAGAGGTAAAATCACCAGGTTGCAAAAACCCCATAGAGGCTGTTTACCAGTCACGGTGGTAAGCTGGAGATTTTTGACCTAGAAAACGAATAAAAAAACAACCATAGCGTGTCAAACGGTTTTGAGTGAGTGTGAAAAAACACATCACTCTGACAACACCTCGACACCTTTTCACCTTGTGCTTTTGCATCATAATTTAAAAGAGGCTCCATCAAAGAAGCATTTTTTAAGTATAATGAGTCTATTTAAGACTGCACCAAAAACTGAGAGACGTAGCCAAGAGCTGTGGCTTATAACTAGTGGTAGAGCATGCAGGGAGCTGGTGTTCTAAGTTTTAAAGGATTACACCACAAGTTCTCTGAGGAGAGTCGTTTAATAAGAGGCTTATGATGGGCCAGCAGACTCCCCAAGGGCCAACCACTAAAATGATACGGCTTTCTGTTGGTCTCTCTCTCCGTCGTTTCTGTTGTTTGGTGGTTGGCTGCAGTGCAGATTGATTTTTAATGTGAGTTCAATTCTGGGGCTTGTTTGTGCAAGGTGTGAGATTTATTCCTCTGGACTGCGTTATTATGGTTTTCTCACAGATTTGTTTTAGCTCTGTTATGATTCGTGTTGTAACCATAAAGGTGTTTTAGAAATAAAGTTCTTGTCAGCCAGCTGTGCAGTGGTAGGGTTGAGTTAAGGCCCCTGGCTGATGAGTCAGTGTTTCCACAGAGCTGCTGCTGGCCCTTCTGGTTCTGACTAGGCCTGGCTACGAGTCGCTTTCAACACTGGCCAGACCGTACATCGGGTCTTTTTATGTATATTACATAGTTAGATAAGATAACTGATAATATCTTATATGTGTACGCTACAGTATATGTGAAGCAGCAAGTTAGCCTAGTGAAAACGTTGTGGTTTTATATTGCAATTATCTGTTACATAAAAGTGGCAAATTGCTTTTTAAACTGTAGAATCTATAAATAAGAAGTAACCTGGTATATAAGCATCAAAGGAAGTGGCAAATTGTCAGGTTTTGTTGGTTTTGTTGTCAGGCTAGCAGGCGTTATGCTAAGCTAAGCTCTTTGGCTGCTGGTTGTATCTAAATATTTAGCATGCTCATAAGAAAGCAGCATGAGTCTTCTCGCCTAAAGCTTGACAGTTTATTTCACAAACTGGTACTTGAAGTTTTCAAAGTTTAACCTTTGAAACACAAGACAATATACTATAATGACTGTCCATGCACTGGCGATCTGTCCAGAGTGTACCCTGCCTCTCGCCCAAAGCCAGCTGGGATAGGCTCCAGCACGCCCGCGACCCCTGTGGGGAAGAAGCGGTAGAAGATGGATGGATGGATGGACTGTCCATACAGTCTTCCATGGAACAACGAAGGATTACAATGCATGTCATATAAAAACACACGGAGAAGCTGCTGTTTTGTCTCCCGTGTGGCTGATCAGTGAAGTTCAAAACATAGCAGCCTTCATTCTTCTCATACTCGTGAGGGGACTGTCTTATGTGGCTTGTCAGCAGCGTGTTAAGCTGTAGTAGTTGCTCCGTAGCGTCTAAAAATCGATTTGATTCAGGGCTATGTTTGCTTTGGCCGGGCCTTGCCTCTGTGGTTGTGGTCTTAGAGTGGAAAGCAGAGGGCAAGAGGGGAGGTGGAGGAGGAGAGGTTGGAAAGACTGCAGAGGGAGATGGAGGAGAGGGTGGTATTCAGAGCATTATGTAAGACATCTAACAGGTCCAGCCTGGCAAGGAGTGTTGATAGGAGAGTTGTGGGCCCCTTGGGTCAGGTGGCCTCTCACATAGCATCCCATATGGTCTATTTTCCCCTCATTGCCTGCACCCTTGGTCTAATTGGCAGGTAATGCATTGTTGCTTTAGCCTGTCTTACTCTCCGTCACTGTTATTCTTTAGCTTTATTAATGGAACGCACAGTGGTGTGGTGGTGATGGCGGTGGAGGTGCTTGTGGCTCTGGGCTTGGCAGTGTTCCACGTAGAGGCCCAGTGCTGACACTTTATACAGCGGCAGGTTTTACTAAGGTGTTCATTTCACGAGCATCTCCTCTGCTTCGAGGTTTTTTTTCTTCTCCCTTCGGCTGTGAAAGGTAAATCAAAGCTGGAACTGATACTCCAGACGTTCTTCAAACTGATTGTGGTTACATCCTACACCCATCCCACTGTTGTGCAACACAGATGGGACACACGCGCGCGCAATCACACGCACTCATACAGAATGACTGCACGCTTGTTTGCATCCACACACTTACTGTAAATGTGTTCTCCAACATTCATCACTCCACCTCTCACCCGCTAACCCTACAGCGCTGGTCTTTCTTTCCTGCTCCCACTCATAACCAGCCAGGCAGCTTATTTTATAGCCTTTCTGCTGAAGTCGCTGCTAAACATAACAATACACCAGTAGACATATGTTTGTCATAAACCCAAAGGCTCTGAATTACATTTCAGTCGTTTACACTTTGAACAATGTTCAAAAAGAATCATTGTGCACAACATTTAATCATGTGCTGTACTTAATGTTCATAATTCTCTAGTGATTTTCCACTGCTGTTGGACGGTGGAAGTCTAACTACTGCAAAACAACATGGGCCAATCACCATATGTAGGCTTTCTGGTAGCGGTTATTGCCAAACCTTGTTTGTTATGCTTCACGGGCCAAGTCGTTCACTGCAGTGATTCCATGTATGGGCCTGTAGCTCCACTACATCCTGATCCAGGTTAGCAAGCTGTTGCTGACGTGATAGCGACAGACTTAGCCCAAGTGAGCTCGGGCCTCTGAGGTACACGAATGTCCGTAGGATTTTGGTTAACATCCTGTTCTGCCAGTCAAGCCAACATTACTGTCTGGTGCACATGGAAGAGCTCAATTACATAACTTAAGACCTTCATTTGCCTTTCTGCTCCATTGAATTCGCTGGGAAAGGTCCAGATGTGACTTCATGAACGTCCCTCTCTATGCAGAGCCCGTTCCCTCTGTTCCGCTATGCCCCCCTTCTCCATCCCTGCAGCTGTAAGCACTCAGAAGAAACGCAGGGAGAGAAAGGAGGGAGGCTGAGTGCTTTATTTAAAAAATTCAGACACTCTTTAGACCCCCCAATATTGCTTCAAAACAGTTCCAGTCCCACCCAGAGCAGGCCTACAGTCCCCTTCCCTCCCATAGGACTTCTAAAGTAGGCCAATACACTGTAAGTCTTTTAGCATGTGGTCTCCCTGTCAGTCCGAGGTGGCTGACTAGACAGGCTGCTGCTCCAGGCACTGGGGCAGGAAGTGGGAGCCGGCCAGGAGACTCTCTTGGAGAGGTTGCCCAAGTAAACAACCCTCCCCCTTCAGGAAGCAAGCTCATACACATTTATATGTGCTTGTCTGCTCACACACATTCGGATGTGTTTACATATGCGTCAAACTTGCACATACACACATGCTGGATACTGAAGCGTCACTTCCAGAAACACTGGCGACCTTTAACTGGGAAATACTGTAAATCTGGATGGCACTGCCTTACCGTTAATATCATGATGCTTTATGGATAACGTTGATTCATTTCAGACTTTCGGTTTGGCAGACACCACAATGCCCTTTTAAGACCAGGAACTGGAAACTGTTAAGAGGTTTCCAATCAAATTAATGGCTGTGTTGTTTGATCGCGTGTGTAAAGCATGAATGTGAACAGCTGTGTATGCACCACTGCGGAGCATCATACAAAAGTTCTACGCCAAAAAAGTGTTTTGCCTTAAAGGGATAGTTTGTTCTAGGCACTGCTGGCGTTTGAAATTCAAAACTCTGAGCATTGTGGCCATGATGATTTTCCAGAGTGGGGCAGCTGTTTGTGTGAGTGTTTCTGGGAAGACAGTGAACACAGGTGGGAAATCAGTTAGGGCTGTGATTTACTGAGCTCCGCTTTGCCTCGTATTGTGCTGAGGCCTTCCTCTGGGCCTCAGCCTGCCCTCACACATCATGTTCCCCTTTTCGCCTGTTATTCTGTGTCTCCGATAACAATGATGCCTGACTCTCAGAGCGGAAAGCCCAGATGATTTCCCTTCTGAGGACAAATTTATTGTTTCCCCGCATACAGCTATTGTGTAGGGGGCTGAGCTTCTTTCTTGGATAGATGCAGAACCAAAAAGAGATGAAGCCTAAGCCTCCTGGGGATCTTACAGGTCAAGTCTTGTCAACACAAGCCTTGCATGTCTTAAGTTTTGAGTCCTTAAGGGCAAGTATTTCAGGTATAAGATAACTATTAGAATCCAACTGGAAAGTTTTGATGTGTTTTTAGAAATGTTTCAAAGTAGCTTACACAAAATTCTCTAGATGCATAACTACATATTTAAGATGGTCAGGTAAGATGGCATTACCCATGTTAGGTTTGCTAACATTAGCTATAGGCCAGGTCAGATTGAGCAAGGGTTTGTTGTTTGCGTATGTATGCAGTTCCACTTCTGTTTTTCACAGAATATATTCCTGTATGCAAAAGAGTAGGGAATGAGTCATTACACAGAAAAACCCTGTCTGCTGAATTGAGGAAAGATGAACTTACTGTATAAATTTAACTGTAACTGTACAGAGGTGCAATGGGATTATGTACAGTTTAGGTTACTTTTATTATCACGGTTATTGTGTCTATATCTATAAAATGCTAAAATATTCAGTAAAAGAAGGTTAAGGTCAGGTATGACGCAATATCTTTTAAACGTGCTATATAAATTAGCCACTGTGGGGCTGTAGTAAATATGTTTGTGGTTATTTAATGAATTCATAGTGTGTTGTTTTGTCTTTCAGACTGTGAGTCATTTCAGGTTTTGAGTCTCGGTGCAGTCCCGCCTAAAATGCTCTTTTTGTGGTTTTAAACTCATATCGACTCAACTCTCAACCCCACAGGTCTGGGTCCAGTCAAAGACGAGATGTTTTGAAGATAATGTTTTGAATCACCTGTCTCTCGCTCTCTAAGTTTACAAAAGGTCTCAGATAGAAACCTGACTCTGTGGGCATGTTGAGTTGTGATAGCTGATTTAGTAATACGCTGACACCACCATTACTCAAATCCGTCATGTAAAGTTCTCTAAACCTTTTTTCCTGCCTACCTGTGTTACTGCATGCTGCAGCAGGTTAGCGGGAAAGGCTCGAGGGTGACCCAACAACAGGAGCAAGCTTGACAGGTTTCAGGCTGGGCCTTATCTAAGTGGAAAACTTGCCTTGAGAAATCTGAGTCAGTCAGACACTCTCAAACAATCTGTGTTGTGTTTTTACAGCGAAATTCCTCAATCAGGAGGAGCCACACGTACGTCGCAGAGGGAAGCCAATGTCAACTGTTTGTGTGCCATTCTTGAGGACACTGTGTTGTGTGTGTATTCAGACTTACACACGAACTGAAGCGCTGCATGCACGTACGCCTCGTGTGTGCGCACACGTGTGCATACGTGCATGTTCCTGTGTGGTCTTTCAGTGTGTACGCCTGTGTGTTTCTGTATGCTCTTTCCTAGTGAGTGGGTGTGAGATCTGCGGTTTCTCACAGTCAGTTCTTATCTTCGTCTCTGAGCCTCAGCCAGCAGATCATTGTGAAATACGCAGAGACACGGAGAGAGAGAGGGAGGGAGGTAGAGGGAGTTCATTTTTAACGATTCCTTAACCCCTGGAGGCCATACAGTATCAGTTGGGCTTCTTCATAACTTAAACAAATATATGATATAGGCAAGTGAATTTAGTCCAGTCAAGCTGTCTGACTCACTATCTCCTGTATTTGTGTCTTCCTAGCAACTGCTACCCTCATTTTTCAGCTTTTGGTACTTTAAAGTACCTTGAACCTTATCATGTTTTCACCAATTTGAGTTTTTTCCATCAACATCATGTGACTGAGTGAAATGCTAGATCACTGAAACCAATTTATCATTTCTGCGTAGTGCAGACTTGGCCTTGTTACAAAACAGAGCAAGGACTTCCTGTAAACCTATCACTGATGTCATCTTCTGTCTGCTTATACCTCTAAAGGCTTGAGTGACTCAGAGTGGCGGGTTAGTCAACTACACGGTTCAATTGCTGTCTCAGGGCAGCTAAGAGTGTGGGAGTGTGTTTATTTCTATTAGTGTGTGTGTGTGTGTGTGTACGTTTGTGGTTATATGAATCCGTACCGGACTGGTAAGAAACTGAAAACTGTGTTTAAGAAGTGAGAACGGCGAGGTTTTCCAGTGCCACTGTCACCAGAGGAAACAGATGCTCCAAAACAAACCTGACAATCATGTGAGGAAACTGCTGTTTTTAGCTTTAGCACACTTGAGTGGTTCAAAGCTAACCTCATTGATTATGAGCTGAGCTGACAAGCTGTTCTCTAATGCACCAACAACATCAGCCTTATTCTCATAGTTTGATGAGCCCACATCTGCAGGTGAAATCTAGATTAAGACAAAGTTGGTTTGTAGTCTGTTGTATTTCAGTAATGCTATTTTATCATAGTACCCTAGTTTAGCAGGTGTGTCTGCTAATGGAGGCCACATTTCTAGTGTTCTGGCAGGTCTTTTTAGGAAAAGTCATCACTTGTCCATTAGCACAAGGCTCTGAGTTTAGTTACTCTGTGTTTGTTTTTCTGTCATGCTGAGGCGTGGAAGGGTGTGTTTCCACAACCTGTCAGACAGCCATCACCAGCGGCCTCCTGTGAAGCCTCATCACCTCTCTGCTTCTCTGTTCAACACATATGTGTTTTCTCTTCCTTTCTTTTATAGGTCAAGGGTTGATACTTCTTAGCCCTAGAGAAGAAAAGCACATGTGACACTGGATCCTGGCTGGGCTAATGGTCATTGCTCAGCAAACACTGTGTCATAGTCTCAGTCTCCTAGATAATAGGACTGTGGAGTTGCTGGGTTAAACCCACAGGATCAGGGAGTGGTTGTGACTGTTGTCTTTGGTGATCTGCAATCAGTCTCACTGTAACACATATGGCCATAGACCTACAAAGATAAAGCCTGCTGGCACTGTGGGCAGTGTAGAAAAGTGTGTGAAGATTAGAGCACATTACTAAAGTAATCTGTAAAACCTGTCAGTTGCTGCTAAGGCATGATTATGAGATGAGATAGTTTGTGAAATACTGTATGTGAGAAACCTACGTACACAGGGGAAATGGTGAGAATGAAAGTGGAACGATACTGATGGTTTTGATAATGAGAAACCAGTCAGTTTAGTTGGTTTAGTTGGCAAACTTAATTTGTGTTTTGATGCAGATTCATCCAAAAGTAAATCAAAGTGGCCACGTATTTTCATAAATGGGCATTTGGGCATTCTACTTTCCCCTTCATTCAAAGGCAGTTACCTTTACTGTTTTGTATGCAGAAAGTAAACTTCCTAAACAACCAGATATATATGCCACGACTGATAATAGACAGGAAGGGATTATAGATGGCATTAGAAGGCCCCTTGTTAGCACAAATATGAAATGCATCCCCATAATTAAGTTAAGAATTTCAATATTTGTGAAAACAAGGCTGTTAACTCCCCACAATCCTCGCTGCGAAGCCACAGGCAACCACAGAGCAGAGTTAAAAGTAAGTGCAGACAGAGAAGATAAAAGTGCAAAAAGAGACCTTTAGCAGCAGTTGCAGGGTTATGAGGTTGTCCTGTAACAGCAAGGTCAAAGGTTTGATCGCTGCGACAGATACATGTCTGGTTGAGGCAGGTTTTATGCCCTGTCTGCTTATTCACTGGAACACAACAACACAGTATAGCTTCATTAGGTGTGGGAGTGGTATCAAGCTTCACATGAAATACTCGACTACTACTACTTTCCCAAATATTAAATATTCCAAATTGCTTGACCAGCACACAGTTACATTCACTACTTGTCATTGTTTCCTCATCCATCACGTCCAGTGACATCAAAAGTACAGTTTGCATTGGAGTCAGTGCTTTAAAGCAGCTTTCTAAGCTCTGGTATGTGTCTGAAGGAGGTCAGTCGTTTCTCTCTGTTTCCACAGACAGTGCGCTCACCACCCTCTAACCTAACCCCATTACTCAGTGTTGACCTCGACCCTTGTTTGGTGATAAATTAGTCTTTCGACGTCACCTGTCACCCCGTAGAGACACAGACAATTAGACACATGCATGCATGAAGCACTGCTTCTTCACTGCTCTCAGCTGTGATATTAGATAAGGGGAAATGGTACCGCTAGCACTATTTGCTCACTTCTCACTCAAACAAAGAGGTGAACCTGCCTCTGATAACACGGTTACACAGTGTACATTCTCTTGCTCAACCCTGCAGGTTAAAGGTGAATGAGGATTGGTTGCTGACAGAGTAAAACTACACACCTGCTTTGTCCTGTTGTGCAGGAAGCAATGAGTGGTCCACAAGTTTCATGTATGTCACTGCATCGTTTCCATATTGGAAAGTAACCTGCTGTAAAATGTGATGAAGTAATGGAAGTTTTCTTCCTTTTAGCCACATATCAAACAGCAGGCGACCCCCCTCCCTCTGCCACCCTCAGGCCTGCCGCTGAAGGTTCAGAAACCCACTTCCTTGTACTTCATCTCAAGGTGCTTCTATTCACACACCACACAAACAGGAAACAGCTCTCTTTCATGTCCCTCAGACTGCATGCACTTTGACTTCTTTTGAAAAGCTGCTGCAAAAAAGAACAAGGTATGTATGAGTCATACTCACCTGGTTTGAGATATGGAAAAAGTATTGTTTAAATATAACAAGACAGAGGCATCTTGAAGTAGTAATGTTCTAGTCACAATTTAGGTTTGTAGATTTATGGCAAATGGCCTTGTTGTTATTTAGGTTGTGCTTTAACAAATAAACATAGCTTTGTCTGTCAGGCAGATGTTATCTAAGTCCAAACATGTAATGAAACTGAGGGGGCTGAGCTCTGTCAACGCTATAGAGAATATATTAAAAAAAACATTGTAAACAGAAGTGTCCAGTAGAAACATCAGGTCAAAGTCAAATAGCAATTCTCATTCAGTTAGGGAAGTCATCAAGTATAAAGGTGATATGTGCATGTTAAGTTTGTTTATTGATCTGGATAAATAGAGACTTTAGTCTGCAGAGCTCCAAACAGAACATCCATTTATGTGTTATCAACATAAGGCCCTTCTGATTTTGAACTCACCGGCTTTGGTTTGTTATCCATATGTTGTGGCTTTCACTGCTTTGAGAATGTGTTACACAGAATGAAAGAGTATCAGGTAGTGAGTAATCCTCTCAAAACTAGTCATAAACACCTGAGAGTATCAAGTGAAGCAATATTTTTGGCCTAGTCCATTTGCTGGTATGCAGAGATGCGCTTAAACGATCACTAGGCCCTGAAATAGAGTAAGGACTGGGCAGAATAGGACAAGAATCTACAAGACCCAGGGTCTCTGGAATACAGCAACAAGCAGGCCGCCACGGGTCAGCACCCACCATTGTATGGAGGGAAGGGAGTTCCTGTTCCGGCTCCTTTTTGCAATCTGAGAGAATATAAACACGGACAGACGGAAGTGTCCAGACAGCGAGGAAAAGCAGAAGCAGCGTGTATGTTGAGTGGCGTGTATGAGGGGGAAGCTGCAGTTTGTTGCTACTGAAATCAAATACCACTCTGCTTATGTTAATAGCCACATAGAGATTATTATCTGCATGTATTTGTGGTGTAAAAACATCATGTTGCCAACACGGGGAACTTAAAAATACTAATACAAAAATGAAAATCGACTTTCTTGTTTAATTCTCCACATAAAAACTTCATTTTAGGTCTGAACATGAGCGAATCCCTTCATCTCATTCTCAGAAATGTGACAGCCTACCGATCAATATTTCTGCTGAAACCAGGAGTGTCACATCTTTGCGCAATCAAACCTGCTCAATCAGAGTTTGATCACCCCCAGGGTTAATGCTCCGAGCTGCTCACCAATCAGCTGCTACCACAATGAAACTCCCTTTGGTGCATCATGCCCAGATATGCTCAATCAGCAGGTTATTACCCATTTATTTGATCTGACTAATAAGTAGTATATTTGTAGAGAGAAAGATTTATTTCCCCTCATATAAGTCTTTGGGAATTGTGACACTGAAATGCATTATAGCATAAACCTACAAAGTGGCATTGAAAATCTCCAGACAAGCTTCGCTGAAACCTTTTCCCTAAACTGCCAATGTTAAATAAAATCGTGTCTTTGTTGCACAGATTAAAAGGAAGGATGTGGTTTTAGAAGTTTAGTCACCTTGTTTTTATTAGCATTATTTCCAAATGTGAGGACGGATCAATGTATAAGCATGTAAATCTGACCCTTTCCCCCCAGAACCCTTGTACACAACTCACACGGTTTTAACGCTTCAGAAAATATGGGGTTTATTAACTGCAATCAATACTTACAAAAGTGGAGAAACAGGCTTTCATATAAACTCACAAATTACTGTAGTGAAAAAAAAAAACATGGCTGGAAAAAAAAAATACATTCAACACTTACTTTCTTTGTGTCAAAATCTGTTCACCTTTTTTCAAAGCACATGAAGGCAACACAGAGCAAGTGACTTAAAAATGTCATTGTCCTCCATTAATAGCAAATATAAAAGGCAGAGACGCCTTACCTACCTGGAATGTATTCAACAAGGCACTTCCAATGGTCAAGAAGGGGCCAAGCAAGTGCATCAAGCATCCAATCAAATTAAAAGAAAACCAAACTTTCCTCAACCCATTTGGTCACAGCTATTGCTTGTAATAAACAGTCTGGGTGTCAGATCGTTACTTGACTTCGACATTACCGATTTAACTTAAGATTCTCCTGACCTGGAGATGCAAGAAGTCGAATACCCCTTTACTTCTACCATCAACCCAAGTACTGTGAGAATACCTCTGAGACAAAAACAGACTGCTGCTGTTACTGCAAGGTGTGGAGGGGAAACAGCGATGAGAACAAGCAAGCCTAGTTTAGAGGTCCTCCAATAAGAGGGAGTAAATGAAAAAGGTACAATAAATAATCAAAACGCAAAACATCTTTTTTTTTGCATTTTTTTTGCTTTAAATTAGGTCATTTTGACAAAGTGTAGTTGCAGAACAAAAGTCATTGAAGAACAATATATTAAACTGTGAAAAAGGAAAAACTGACAAAACGTCTTCACAATCTTTAGATTAATATGGAAGATCATAATTTAACATAAAAGAAAATATATTCTATTGTTCATTATCCAGATAAATACAAAACAAAATTAACAAAAAAATGCATATGATCACCAATAAATATGTTCTGATAAGTTAAATAAGCAGTGACAAGAAAACCTTCTGTCTGGAAAGTTTTTTTCAAATAATAACTGTAATAATAACATTAATAAAAAATAATTATCAAATAAAGAAAGCAAAGGGATGTAATGAGTACAGAGTGCTCCTCAGAGCAGCTTTTGAAGTGGGGGAGAAGTAAAGTAAAACAGCTTGGAGATCCGATTTTGTCAAGTCGCAGGATGTACAACTGCACCATGGGAATGCTGGAATTCCCCAGATCGGCGATGAAGGGAGGGAGAGTGGAGGCAGCGCTCAGAGGTGGGACAAAGTCTTAAAGGTTTAATGATCAGTTTGAAATCAAGACTTCCTCCCCCCCAAAAAGAAAGGGGGGAAGCCAGTGACCAGCAACAGGAGAGAAAACTCAAAAGGGGAACACAACCGTCTTCCAGTTCAAAGTCCTTCCTGCAGACTCACCAGTCCAATTACATAAGACAAGGCTTGAAAAGACCTGTGACAGGGTAGGGAGGGGAAGGAGAAAGAACCAAAAAACAAACAGTAGTCCATTCACCCTAAACACATGCAGAAACCGCCCCAGGCACTTTTTCTTTTTAAAAACTATTCATATCTTTGCAGGGTCTGTTTTTTTTTCTTTTGTCATAATTCAGTCTGTAAAAAACGGCTGCAGCAGATCTACAGTTACATTAGTGAGCACCCTCTAGCTAGCTCAGGGGAAGTGGTGTCATCAGGGAGGGGGGGGGGGGGGGGTTAGGGCTAGTGCAACGCACTCCCCTTTCCAAGGCCACTTGTGCTGCTACACATTCAAGAACAAAAAGAAGAAAAAACAAGTGGCACATGGCAAAACAGTCAATTCTTGTTTGTGGTTTTCATTGTCCAATTCCATCTCCTTTTTGGCACTATGACACATGGCAGAGTACTTTTTTCTTTTTCCAACTTGTGTGCGGACTAACGGGGATAAAATGGAAATTTGAGTTCCCATAACTGCCCACATCCTCACAATGCTAACAAGGAACTAACACGTCTTGTATAAGGGGAGACAGGGAAGCTTAGGAAAGAGGCAGAGGTAGAGGGGAGTGCCTTGTTCTCTTTGTGTCATCAATTTAAAGTCACCGGTGAATGCGTGCAATCTAGTCATCAGAGATAGAGAGGCGGCTGAAGATGGGAAGGCGGCGGGTGGTGTCTAGCGTGGGGGATTCAGAGCCACTCAGGCTGCCTCCAGAGCTGCTCTGGTAGCCCTCTTGGTCTGACAGAGAGTCAGGAGGGCTGGATGGAGACTCAAACATCTGAGGGGACTCCAGCATGGGTCTGAAATAGTAGGGTGTGCTTGTTGGAGAGGGTGGTGAAGGGTTGTTGGGCTCTGTGCCTGCAGGACCAGCACTGAGGCTGGGCCCAAACAGGTTGGCCAGCTCCTGGCTGGAGTAGGTGAAGGGGTTGCTGCTGGGCCAGTCGGGGACTTCATCTGGGAAGAATATGGGTGGAGGGGTGACCGAGGTGGGGCTGTCTCTCAGCCCAACTGAGCTGGAGAAGCCTGCAAAGCTGAAGCTGTGCTGCAGTCGAGGCCTCTCTATCTTGTTGGACGAGTTAAGAGGGGAAGACTGCTGGGGAGGTCCACGCCGCTCCTCTGCGTTGTGGATGAAATGGCACCGAGGCCCGTACGGGCAGAAGCCGATGGTGTGGAAGGTGCGGCACAGCTCAGTTTTGTATTTAGGATGACGGCTCAGGCTGCGCAGTTCGTGGATTCCATGAGCAAACTGGCATTTGTCGCCGTACTTGCAGGAACCGTTCTCCTCAAAGGGCCTGCAAAGCTCCGTCTTGTAACGGCTGGAGTTCACTTGGCTGCTGCTGGTGGGGCTGGCAGGGCCCAGGCACTTATTTATCAGCCGCTCGCCCGTCTCAGAGAAGGAGCGGTCTCGCAGGCGGTTCTCCTTGTTGCTGCTGGCATTGCCAACCCCTGAGATGAGCGAGGAGTGGTCCGTGGTCCTCATGCTGTTCAGATACTGGTTCTGGCTGAACTTGGTGCTGCTGACAGAGTGCCGCCGCTGGTACACACTTCCCACAGGGGGAGATCCCACCGCCTTCCTGTCCAGCAGGGCTCCGGTGGGGCTGGAGATGGGCACATTGGTGCCAGTGCAAGGGACAGACATGGGATGAGGGGCACCCAGGTTGTTGTTGAAGTTGAGCAGTTTGTTGTTCTGTGGACAAACAAAGACAACGTGTTATCAAACAGCACAACCCCACAGGCAACACGTTTCTGATTTTGAATGAATCTGGAGGGTTACAGAGAAAAAAACATCCACAGCCCCCTCTTGCATGACTATGACTATGTTCTTTTTGGCTCTGGCAACTCGAGCGGATCTAGGCCTATAGAACAGCAGCTGGTTTGGCAAGTTGCCCTGGTTAGTAAATAGAGCAGGAGCACATGAGACCAGTGCGCTGCTAGTGGCTACATCATGAAAGATAATGAAAGTGGCGACGCATTCTGCGAGTACAAAAGAACACTGGTGTGCTTTTCAATACGCATCCAGACTAGAGGAGACGACTGGTTAATCACTGATTCACATGCGCGTAAACGATTTAAAATCCGACCAATGGAAACGAGCGCTGTTTTATAAAACTCCGCAAACTTGTAAATGTATGCAAACGGCAACAGTTAGTGGTGAGCTTGTGCGATTATCACGCGTTAAACAGCTGAGAAGGGAGCAGAGAGTGGGCTAAAGCCGCACAAATCCAGTCAATGATTAGCGAGCATGTGGCCGCTTTGTGAGGAGAATTAAAAGTGGCGCAAAACTGCTCCCATAGCGTAACATGACGGGACTGAACGGACACGGATCCAACTGCACCGCCAGACGCGAGGCTGCAGCTGATGTGGCGCATGTTTCACGACAGGGTGCGAAAGTTTAACGTTACTACTGCAACGTCGCCGCCACAGTTGGGTTTACTCCAAAGGCACATGCTTCACGTAAACAAAGTCTGCGACGCTTCGACACAGGAAACGGGCGAACTAAACAAACAGCGTAGCCACAAAGTGCAGCGAAAAACAACTACAAAATAAAAGCGAAGCAGAAGGCAAACGGCGTCCAACCAGGCGCGTCAGGGCCGCGGGCGTCCAGCTCGTCATTCCTCCACATCGGCTGCTAACAGGCTAATGGGAGTTTGTGGAAAAGTCTAAGTACAAAAAATAAAGTTGTTGTCTACCTTGTTCATCACTTCGTAGTCAAAGAAAGGCGACACCACGGCTGTGGTCATCTTTGCTGCGACCAGAATCACGTCAAAGTAGTAAAACCAAAAAAAAAAAAAAAAAAAAACAACAGTGCTGGTTGGAAAGTTGCGCAGGTCTGCTGAGCTCCTGGTCTGCAGCTCCTGTGAGTTTGTGACCCTGCAGAACTCCCCCTCTGCCCGCACGGACCCGACATTTGCTTTATAGTCCTTCAGCAGGAGGAGCCTCGTGGTGGGAGGCAACTTGCGCTAACTTCGCACCCTCCCCTTCCTCTTCTGTCCGGACAAGCGCTGGATCGTCCGTTTCTTTCACATTACATTACTACACTGCTGCGCACAGGGTGAACTCAAAACAGTTGTGGGTTTTATTTCTGGGCAACACATTTTAAAATAATCCACTTGTAATTTATTGCTTCATCTGGATATTAAGAACACTGGACGCTACAAGCTGTGACTTATTAAAGTGAACATACATGTTGTTGTTCACTTTAGTTCAGTGACTCAGCTTGAATACTTTTATACACATAGGCTTACACCACACATGAGCAGATTCAACTGCTAAAACTTTATTTCCTGTTTTTCTAATGGAGGTCTGCTTCTTGCTCTGCAGTCTGGAGTTGTTTACTGGGAGGCGCTACACATCCTCAGGGTTTCAGCTACCATCCACTGCCCTGTAATTAATTTACTCTCTTAATTGCTGGACTGTAACGTCACTTATGGGACTTTCCGGTGAATTCAGGCACCCAGACCTTTTAACTATTTCCCACCTCAATTATTCCCTCCTCTCCTTTGTTTCAGTTTTTACAGTTTCCTGACACAGCTCACCTTCTCTACCTTTCCAGTTGCTTTTAACGTGCGTATCTGCATGCATGTATGTGTCATTCAGAACCTGATACACAAGTGATCTCACCAGATTCCCAGTCGCTCACAAAGATGCTCACAGCCACTTGTGAAAGAGCTGAGGAGCAGAGAGGGAAACCTATACAAACCTATTGTGGTGCTGCTGCTTCTTCACTCCCTCCCACCCTCTCAATCCATGACGGAGCAGCCATCGGCCATGTGCAGAGTCAATGTCAGGGTTGGGTTGCAATAGAAAAGAAAAGAGGGACAAGAAAGACGGAGTGGGGCCGAGGAAACAAAAAAGGAACAAGAAAAGACTAGAGTTAGTTGGAGGAGGGGGTGATGGTGTGAGGGGGGAGATTTATGGGGGGCGTTTATTACTACACAGTACTCCCCCAGGGATGTGAGGGGAGAGGGGTGGGGAGAGAGAGGCAAAACATTCCCTTTCCCCTTTTACTTCTTTGCCTATACAGGAGCCACACAGGGGGTGGAGAGCTTTGTCTCGCCGCTAGCAGCCGGGGAAGTTGAATTTAGTTGGGCTAGAGAAGTCCAGACACAAGTCCAGACACAAGGCCAGACCGCAGCTCGAAGCCCCAAGTTTCACACAGAGAGCTGTAGGACCTGTACTGTTATCTTCCATGTGCATTACAAAAAGTATGCAAACATAAAGTTAGTCTAGACCGGGTCTGCAAGGAGTAAGGGTGTGTTTTAACATAAAAAGAGTTTTACGAGCCAGAGCTGCGTGGAGTAATCTCTCCCTGGAGTGTTTTCACAGACGACAGGGTGGGATGACAGACTTGCTGGAAATCACGTCTGCAGTTCAAAGGCCCTGTCACTGATTGATTAGGTGGATGACACTGACTGTGTCCCTCCGAGGAATAACTACAGCAGAAAATCGGGAGGCAATCACAGCATCTTTATTCAGCTATATAAAAGCCTCTCGCTGGTGTGAAATGACCTTAAAGACCCAATATGTCACACATAAGACATAGTCATTTTTTAGGAGATTTGAACTCCACAAGGTCATCAAGGCTCAAAACTCAACAACAACTGGCTTCAAGAAGCCTGAAATGCTGCAATTGTTTACTTTAATACCTGCTCGACATTGTGCAACTTGGTTATCCTTCCAGGTTTAGGAGCAGGCACCTGTTTCCTGCCAAAATGGAAATATAAAGAAAAAACCGTCAGTGTGCTCTCAGGGGATAATGTCAGATGTGTTCCTGTTTTAAAGATGCAGACAGTTAACCGCTTGGCAGCCTAATGCAGCTTATGTGCATTCATTGAGTGCTTTACCAAAGGTTTCTAGTCTCATAGTGACAACATTTATTTGAGTTATAGTGTGAAATGCAGCTAGAGTTCAACAACTTCACTTAACATATGAGCCAACACATCTGCAACGTTTCTCACATGTGACATATTTAGGTTACACTTAGCATGTGTGATCTTTGTATTTCCTTTTATGAATGTGTTAAAGTCAGCAGTGGACAGAAAGTTTTGAAATACAAACTATTGAAAGTGGTGTGAATGATCCTGATTCTTTTCTGAATATTAGTAAAAAAGTAAAAAATATTTTTTGAAACCTAAATTGAAACTTAAATCTTGTTTTGTCCAATCCAAAGATATTCCAATCGTATTAAATTAACTGAAATACATGATGGAGGAAAACAGCAAAATGAGAAGAGACTGTCAACAGATGTTTGTGGTTTTTACTTGAAACAGTTTGCCACTTATCAGAACAGAGTAATTAATATTTCTACTAACTTCCATGGGGAAAAGGGAACGCGCTCAATCTCAGCTTGTCAGGCAGGATTTTCCACTGGCTGTTGACAGAGTCGATCTCTGTCTCAGGAGACTTGAGTTCTGAGAACCGGTGCTCCCCTGGGTCAAGGCTGTCCGACTTCGGTCTCATGAGGAGCCGCAGTCGGTCACTCCTCAGCCTCTGCTGGACGGTTAGATTTCTGCCTCCTGGGCTTAGTGTCTCTGGTGACCCCCTTCCCAGAAGGGAGGATGGGGATGAGGTTTGAGGTCACTGATAGTGCTTAAGTGGGATGACAGGATGTTACATTTATATCTTTCTGAACTGCAGATGAAAGAAGTCGTGGTGAAACACAACAAACTGGCTGTGGCGACTGCTTAGAGCAACAGTTTACTGCAGTTCCCTCCCACGACCAACAGAGGGCATGGTCCTGCACTTAGCCTGTTTTCCTTGTGCAGCATTTCAGTTTCTTTGGAAAGTAGTTAAAAGTTTGCCCAAAGGACAAATGCAAAGAGTCTGAATGGCTGCACCTTAAGTGAGGACTTCTAAGATTACACAAGAAAGATTAGACCAGAATGTCTTTTGTGCTGTGTTGGCTTAGGGGTGAATTAAGACTCACCTCAAACCTGTTTGCACTGACGCACTAATTCACTGGCCTTATATCAAGCGAAGAGATTTATCAGCTACAAAATACAAATGCTAATACTATTAGTCTCAAGCTGTGCTGCACCACAGCAACCACAGGCTCATTACACGAAGGCATTAAGTGGAAAATTACATATTTTCCACTTAATGCTACAGAATAATACATATTCTGTAGCAGTTTAAACTGCTACAGAATATGTAGCTTTTATTGAATAATACAAGTATCTGTTTACCACATACTGACATTTATCATATGTATGGCGCAATTTATGAGTTCTTATAAAGTGAATTATCTGGCTGGAGTGTATTTAAAGAACACACCACCCCCCCACTCCCGCTCCCACACACAAACCCAAACACACTTGCATTTTCAATTTCTAAATCCTCGTGATATTCTGAGCAGCAATACGTGAAGTGTGACCTCTTCACCAGAAATCATCTGCTGAGTCTTTTAGGTTGTGCTGGAAATGTGACTGAATGTAACAGGACGTTTTGCATAATCCCCATAAGGCAAATATACCATAAATAAATGACACAAGTAAAGGTCTCATCTGCTTACCTAGTTTATGCACTTATCATTTATATACGGATCCTATTTTATGTTTAACTTGAAATGACCTTCAGCCTTAACCTTCAATCTCAAATCAAATGCAACTGAAATATTAAGCAATATAACACAAGGGAAAATATCGAAATTTTGTTCTTACGTAAAAATGCACTTCATGAGTGCACATGTGACAGAAACCGGCTTCAGCAGTGATGTTTCAGCTCCTATTAAAGGCCACATATTACTTAATAGTCCTATAACTTCTCATTTTCCGAGCAGCATGTGAGCACATCTTTTGAAACTGTGTGGACAGCTAATCAGCACGCTGACTGTTGAGCAATCAGCAGTTAAAGATAGCGAGGCTTGATCTAAACTGGGTTTGATTTCTTGAAGACGTTGTCATGCATCAGTCCATGTTCGCTGCAAACTGCATGTGCTTTGTTTTGACGTCCGCTCTCTTGTCTTGTATAAGCTTTGACAGCCAGGGTACCATGAATGCTTCCTTTCATGTGTCATTGCATATTTGCCAAATCCATATGGGAAGAATGTGGTCATCACGCAGGGTGAAACTAGCTTCAGAGGAAGAGAGTTTAAGGAGAGAGAAGCAGGCAGAAAGGGAGGAAAATAAGGCCTAGCACCAATTAATTGTCCATAAGAGTAGCCACAGCATTGTTAGTGGTGAACCGCCAACTGCTCTTGCTGATGTTGTTCCCATGAATCGCTCCAACATGCCCATCCGCTAACTTCCACTGCCCTTCAGCTCACACTGGGTGGGATCCGTCAATACGAGCGCCGGCCTATTCGGATAGCTTCGACATGTCACAGCATTGCAATCAAGTTCAAAACAAACACCCTCTTGGAAGTGAAATGTCTTTGGCCCCATCAGCACCGATTCGCAGTGAAACAGAATAATGTTTTGGTTAAATGCGTGGTTGCAAAAATAGCAACAAAACAAGAGAGTGACGGGCAATTGGATGGAGATTTACTGTCCGATTCTCTGCTGACACACCAGTCTCTAGAGGAGAGCTGTATTTAGAATGAAAGGCCAGCTTCCTCTTCTAACTTCCTGACCTGCGTTTCCTGAGGAACAATCTGTCTGTCTGTCCAGAGGGCTCATGGGAAGGGAGAGCTTGGTTTTCCACTCACACATTATGGGTCACAGAGGAAGAAGCAGAGGTCAAAGCCATCAAGTTGCAGATAGGAGACGATGACCACAGCTTTATGATACACAATGCTGCCCACTCAGCGATGCCAGATGATGTGATCGTGCACACACTTAGTGCTGAAAAGGTTCTGGATGCAGAGCGGAATCTGGAGTGTGCTGCCCGTTTCCCCGTGGGCCCGCGTGCCTCCGCTGGGGACTGGACACACCTGACCCCGGTCCAGGTGTCGCGACCATGCGGCGGACACTGAAATGAGATCTTCCTCAGCTCCTCACTCAGCACAGGAAAAAAATCAATGGGCTTTGTATAGCTTAGGAAGAGTGGAAAGCATTCTCCCACCAGAAAACACTGCCTCTGCCCCATCTGTCTCCATTCTCCAGCAGCCCAGACCTCACAACCAGCCCTGTGTGGTCACTCCTGGACTAGAATTACACTGTCCATGTGTGCTGCTCTGGACAATACACAAAGCCAATCGTTCGCGTGACCCTTCCCACTTTTCTCACATTTTATCCCTGCAGATTTATTGAATTGAACTAGACCTTTCTGGAGTTATTGATGTTTCTCCAGATGCTGTTGATGATAACACACTTCTAAGATGATCTTAGGTGTGATTTAGATGAACTGATGTTGAGAATAGGATCAGTTGTTTGTGTCGTCCTAGGCCACGTGTGATATTTATCTCCATGTACTGTAATTAATTCTAATGTTGATGAATACATGGCTTTTCTGTTCCATAGGTTAATAGTAGACACCTCTTCCTGCCTCCATGTAAGTCAGATCAGTCCAAAAGATTTGTTTTGGCTCATTTTTCAGCTTTTGAGAAATTGCATTGACCAGAATGGGACAGACGTGATTGAGCTTGACCTTTGACCCTTGACCACCAAAATCCAATGAGTTTGTTTTGGAGTTCAAGTGGACAGTTGTGTCAAACACAACAGAAACACAGTAAGGTTCGTACTGCAGTTTATTGCTTATGAAAGCATTATTCAGATACTACTTTTATTACACTGTATAGACTAAGGATAAGGCTGTGATTTTTCACAGAATAATAATAGCCATTTCACACTCTCACGGTCACTGGGCTTGCTTAAAAAGATAGTTTGTTGTGTAAACATAAAGTTAGTGTGAGATACTTTACATATGTCAGTGGAGAAAGTAACTTCATGGGACATAAATGCCTGAGTGTTTACTGTCTCTTGGTTTTCTGGCTTTCCACTGAAGGTTATAGTTTATGAAATACAAACAACAGTGTGCCTCAGCAGGAGCTTGGTGAAATCTGTGCTTGGATTTATGTTCAGAGCTGCAGGTGTTTCCGAAGAAAATTATTCATCTGTTAACTGCACCTTTGCCTGTTCTCCTTAGAGGAAAAAGCTTTTCTTCTTTCATCACTTGAGCTCATGAAGAATATCTGTCTTAAATGGAAAATGATGAGGAAATGAGCAACATCGAGATACGTGGATCAAGATCAGTGCGCCCATGGTATAGACCGAGGCTCATAAAGTGTTTCATGTTCTCAGAGGAGAGGTTCTCAGAATACATCACTGCCTTACCTCGTTAATTGTAATTTTGTGAAAGCTTTCCCAGTCACTCAAAGAAAACATCTCTGAGGGATTTTGTGTGATTGCCCATAGTTCAAACACAGCACAGCGCGATGTAGAGTTTGATATCCAAGATGAGTCTAAGCTGTTTCATTTTAATGCTTTTTTTGCAAAGAAAACAAGCCTCTGGTTCTTTGAGGCCGGTCCAGTCCAACTGCCCCCTACTCTTCCTCGCTCCGCCTTTCTTTTCTCGCCCTCTTTCAGACTGTCTTCTTCTCTGGCACTGAATGAAGGTGCAGCTGTGTGGAGTCCTTTAGGCTGAATGAGAAGAATCAGCCCATTTGGTTGACTTTTCTGGCCAAAGCTGTAATTTTCTGCTGCCAGGGCCTAACATCTAGTCCAGAGCAGTTCCTGGGCTCCAGCCACTTGTATTCACTAGGACAATGGACATTGCCCTGCAGCCTGTAGACCACAAAGGCACCCAATTGCCTGTGTGCCAAAAAGGACAACCCTTTTAATCCGTCGATTCTGTTGATCCTTAAAAATCTCATCTCATTAAAAAACACAACACTGCTTGTTTCAAGAATGATGAAAAACAAATGTCACAGTTTCTTCATGCTACTGCCAGATTGTGTCTCGTGTCAAGGTAGTGACTCTAGAGCAATGCTTTAAACAAAGTAAACTTAATTGAGAACAAGTGGAATTACTTCACCCCATTGGAACAGATTTTTCCCTGGATCCAAGAACGATGCGATGTGACGGCTGAGTATGTGACTGAATTGCTTGTCAAGACAGATGTTTATTGTAATGTGACCAGCAACATGTGTGTCACAAGTTCCTGTTTGTGATACAGAACTTTAACAAGCGAAAACTGGTATGAATTATACATTGAGTTGGGTTTGAGCCTTTGTGAGTGGCTGAATGTCATTAGCATGCCCTCAGAAACATACACAGCACTGCTTGTGTGTGTTTCCAGTAAGCACTATTAGTGTCACATCAGGCCCAAACGCCAGCCCAGGGGACTGCTCACATTATTGCTGTGTTGTGTGACAGCTGAATATGGAAACACTTTTTGAGCTTGTTAAATACTTTTTGGTTTGCCCCTTTTTTCTTGCCTTGCACTCTTATAGGTTCTACAAAGTCTAGTAAAATTCAATGTCTTTCCCAGAAATGAAAGTTTATTGTCCCCCTCAGCCCAACCCGACTCGTAAATAATGGCACATTTACCAAAAATCCCAAGCCAGCAGCCCCCACCTTCATACCATTACCAGTACCACTGTACGCCAAAGCCGCTGCCAAAGTACACCCAAACAATCCGCCTTTCTACTCATTGAAACCTTCCAACTGTCTGTTAACAGTGTTTACGCCTTTAAAGGCCTCCAGCTCAACACTCAGAGGCCAGAACTGTCCAAATGCTGTTGGTGGGAAATGTACGTGCAGCTCCTACACCATTAAAATCCGATTTTCATTTTTAACCTTTGCTATGTCAGGAGAAGTGCTGTAAGGCATAACACAGACACATGCATCAAAGATTTTCTGCTGGACTGAAAACAGCGTTGCATCAGTTTGTTTGGCTGTTTTATCCAAACTCACTACAGGCTTGAAAGAGTTTCCTTATTAGTGAGCTTTCTTTTCATGCTAATTACATTTTTGTGAGTTAGTGCTGTGCAAACTAGAACAGAACATTTTCATTTTGCTCTGTTTTCATGTTGGCTGACATTCACACGTACACTCAGAAAGGATGCGGTCACTTTCTATGAGACACTCATTCAGGCCTACTGACAACGCCAACGCACAGACGGCACGATCCAATAAAATCAAAGACATTATGAAGATGAGGATGAAATGAGTTCCACATGTGCGCTATCCCTATGGGGGAAACCTATTAATATGTTTAATATGGTGACCTCAATCATTTACCTTATTTTAATAAAACCTCAGAGCCGAGCCTTAGACTTAGCCTGCACAGCTGTTTCCAGACACCTCAGGAGTTAAACACAACTAGCTTTGATCTTTCGCATTGGTTTGAATTATAAACAATCGAGGTTTAAAGTAGTGCATGAAGTCTATGAATGGAGAGAGCGAATGGAAAAGTTAGCAGGTGAGCAGCACATAGAAGTGGAGACAAACTGATGGCATGTAGGTGGGACTTTGGTAGAGTACAGTACAGGAGCTTCCACTGTGGGCAACTTTCTCACTGCATGACTCACTGCATGCACAGTTGAAATACCACAGAAAGGTGTTATAATGTCTGCAAAAACATCCTCACACCTACAAGCTCCAGTATTGCATGGTGACATCAGCTTTGACGTGCAGGTTGCAGCTTTGGTGGGTGGTAATATAAATGTTACATTAGACCAGTATCACCTCCTGACGTGATACTTGAATGAGTTTGTTGTTTGTTGGTGACAGTTCTCATACACTGGATATGGGTCTTTGAATAAAATGTTTCCCTCTCATTACTGCCATGTGAGATTGAAACTGCCTTCTGTTATGTTAGACGCTTCAGAATAAACACAGGCTGAAGACTCTGACACGATTAGAGGATGAAATAATAAATGGGAGTTAATAATTTTGAAACCCTTTCATGTAGAAGAGACGCGTCGAGTGGGTATTTGCACAGCTCTGTATAGACTCATGATTTATCTCCTCTGAGGTAATATCAAGATTGGCGCCCTGAAAATGTCTTTGCTTCAACAAGATGCCTTGAGCCGGATAAGAAGACCTAAAGCTCCCAGTTCAGCAGCATGATGGATGAAAGTGTTCTATCAACAAGGCATTTGCTGGCCTCTGGACCACTCGCTTCATGCTGCAACGATGCTCTCTGTGCGTAACCAGACAGTGAAACAGAGATTATCGGGGTATTTCAGATGCAGGAGACATGCTGGTGGGTGTGGGAACTTCCTGCTTGCTCTGGGACATTAAATGTACTTCGAACACTTAGCCTAAATCTAATAACCTACTTACTGAAAATACCTTTACTCTGTTTAGTCTGAATTGGACAAAGAAGCACAGATAGTCAACAAGATGAAAAAATATAGATATAATTGATTGAAAATTATTGGTACCCAGGATCTTAGAAGATGTTGAGTTAATGTTTGGGCAATTTTTTTGTGTTTTGTTTAACTAATTGATACACTGGCAGATTACTTAATTTGGCCTTGTTTAGAAAGTGTGGGAACCACCTGTAGACCTGATCTGACTCGTATCTCGCTTTAAAACTGACTCATCTGTGCGTAGCCTGCTAAGCTGCTAAATATTACGGCTTTCAGACATCATCGCAGACGAGCAGACTGATGTAAGTGCTCGCGTTGTTGTAGCAAGTAAACCTTCTGCTTCTTATTAGATCGAGTTACAGAGAAGGTCGAGATATTTCAAATGCAGACGACAATGTTTTGAATTTTGGATTTACTACCCGCTGTCATGCCAGATGTTTTACCAAACAAAGGACATGCTAAAAGACATGACATGTTCAGCGATGAAGTTGCAACCACAGAAAAATCCATCATGTAGCCACATCACCATAGCCCGCTGGCAATGCTGTTGTGGATCAGGACTGTGCACATACAGTGTAGTAAAAATGTTCCATTAGACGTTACAGTATACTCTATTATTCAGTTGTGTTTAGGGCTTTTGGATGAGGGTTCTGTTCTGTACTGGCAGCGTTCCTATTTTCCAGCGAGCAGAGAAGAGCGAACATAACTGAGGTGTAAAATTTGGCCAGCGCAGGTGTGGACAGATGTGCTAAAACTGCAGCTTTTTATGGTTTAAATTGCCTCAGTGAAGCCAAATTCTGTAACAAAGCCCAACAAATATACCCTGATTGTGCTCATGCCAATGTTTTTCATGTTCTTTTTTAGATTAGACAAATAAATAAGTATGCATGGAAAAATCTGCCTATATAATGTGTCTGTGACATGCTGTAGCCATTAGATAGTCGTGTAATATACCATAAATGTCATAGAATGAGGCAGTGATGGAGTGTGTTTGCTCTTGGGCGGGCTTGCTGTGTTTTTGTGCGCTGTGCTCCATATGTGAAGAGGCTGTGGGCTTCAACATCTCTTCCATCTGTCTTCGTTGTATGACTAACTTAAACATAATCTCCCATTCAGCTTTTTCCCGTCTTTCACCGTCCACCTTCTCTGTCCAGATCCTTTTTAAAACATCCATTAGTGCAGGACACAAATTCTCTCAAACAATCAGCTGCCTGCATAAACTTTCCGTCCTTCTTTGCACGTATTTAAAAGGGAGAAACAACAAGAAAAGAAAGACAGCTGAAGAAAGACAGAGCGAGGCAGGGGGATGCAGAGGGCGGGAGGCAGAGACGGGCCCAGCACCAGTAGGGAGAAAGTGCGGAGTCATGCTCTAGGAATGCTGGAGGGGGGAGTGCTGGCGTGACTGCCCCATTTTTCACAGCCATAATCAGAGCCAGCTGTCAGTGAGAAGCCCCAGAAGATGAAGAGGAGGGGAGGGGGAGGACGAGGAATAGGGAGGGGAGTGAGTGATTGAGTGGGAGTGCAGTGTTTTTGAAAGAAGTTAGAAAGAGGAGAGCAGAAAGGAGACGCTGGTGGAGTTTGGGTTTTACTGAAGTTAATTTCCTCCCTGTGTATCGCTAGGCTTAAGAGTTATGTAAAGAAAACGCCTTTAAAGCGCCACACGTAGAAGAGGTGGGGTGCATCACGCTGTGGCCTTGACTCGGCCCGGCTGGACTCTGAGCCAGGTTCAAGAAGAATAGAAGGGGGCCAGGGTGGAGCTTTCTGCCTTCCTGCTTCTCCTGGGATCCCGGCAGCAAAAAATGACAAAGCAGAAGCTGGTAGACGCCTCTGTGTGATGTGTGCAATGCACTGTGCAGGTGTAGAGCAGGAGCCCAAAAGCCCACATCAAATATAATAGAGTATGATTATGAACTGTAATGTTTGGATTAGGAACACACAGGCCTTTGTCTCCAGTGCAGAAGTTGTACTTTACATCTGTGTGTGTGATGAAGCTGGTTACCAGCCATGCCATCGCTGTTAAATCCCAGAGCTCTGAATGTAAACTCCCGCTGCGTTTATGTTTAGTCTACAGAACATCTTCCCTTAACTGTATGTGAGCTTCTGCTTGCAGCACGTTCCCCTGTCCTGAAGGTCAAATTCAGTTTGGACTCATCGCTCCCTGATTTGATGGGTCTCGGACAGAGGCGATAAAAAGGACACTTCTGATGGCAGCGTTGCTCATAAAACTCCCCAAGCTTGAAAGAAATAATAAATTTGAGGTGAGTTATTGCACAGCTATTTCCTGAAGTAGGCTCACGTTCTGAAAACAACCTATCTCTTAGCTTTCGCCCCCTTAGACAGCCTGCAATGACAGCGTCACATACTTTATGTGACCCTCTGTACTTTGATGGATAAAGGCTCTAGTGGGAATGACTTGGCATGTTGACTCTCTGGTGATTCATGGCGGTTAAAGAGGTGACCTCCTCGAAGCTGGAGTACCCGAACGCCTGCAAACAGTGCCCCTGAGACACCCTAGAAATAGTGTCACTCGCTAATGAACCTAGCAGCCGCTACACTGACCTCTTTCTTTTGCTAAGTGGGTTGAAATCAATTACCTTTTCTGTTGTGTAAGACTCTACTGTGCAGCCTGCAGGTTTGTTGTACTATAGAACTAGTTTCCCTTTAGTACAGAGGCCTTCTTTCTGATTTTTTTTGTTCCTTTCGTATTATTGCAGTGAGCTGGTGCTGAAGCACAATACAGGATGCACGAAGCAGAAACCTTTAGAAACATGTGACAAGCTATTTTAGGTCTGACAGAAGTCCCCTGTCTGCCCACTTCCTGTGCACAGGTTTTCACTTAATGCGGGGCAGTGCAAACGCAGACAGTCTAATCCACGACTCTAGGGGCAAAACCAATGAAAGTTTCTCAGATCTGCACACACTTGAGTAAAAACCTGTGGTAATGGTTGTATATTCAGGTGTTTTGTTGTTTAGAGTGTTAGCTTCTCATGTTATATATTATATATATGTTTATATAGTTTTCTGCGGTACTTTCACTACCTGGAGCAAACTGGGTCGCTCACAGTAGCATCGTGCTTTCATTCTGCACATTTCTAATAAACCAAATAACAATAAACAAGGTGGCACAACAAATGGACAATCCCAGTAAACCTCCAGAGTTTGCTGTTTCGATGCCATTTCGTTCCTCAATAGCTACAACGAGCAAATTAAGTGGCTCGCGTTTCGGTGCGTTTAACCCTTATTCACCTTTGCTCACTTTGACCACGTGGATGCACATGATCAACCAATTGAAACACTCATGCGCCATGTTTAGAAATAGAGAAGCTATTGCGTGCTATCACACGATGTCGAACATCATCAGACGTTTGTCTGTGGAGCCATGAGGAGCTGGTGTCATTTTGTCTTTATGCACAGTTTTTAATGAATTACTAATTAGCAGTCAGGATACGGCCTGTTTCTCTGCCTGGGAGCCGTTTATCAGACTGCGAGAAAATGGCCTGTAGCCTCTCTGAGTTTCAGCCAATGGCGCTCCAGTGAAGTGGGTTCACGCTTTGGACTTTTGACTTGAACTGTGTCTTCATGTGGCCCAGCCGGTCCATTATCAGAACTAGAAGGGCACATTGACCCTTACCAAACCTGTTTTTGGGATCAGTGTGAGTCATTCCTCCTTGATCTGTGAAACAAAAGGTGGGGCCATGTCTGGAATGAGCAGTTTATAAAACCACTCTCAGTGTTGATTTGGCCATTTGACAAAGTGGAGATTTTTAGTCAAAGTGAAGCTGCAGTTTGAGACTCTTGATGCCTCTCTTGTTTATTTCCGTTTAGTCTTTCTCTCTTTCTCTTTCAATGTTGGTTATTGTCTTGTGACACAGATGGAAACAAACTTACCCTGATTACAACAGTTTTTTCTTAACTTCACAGCTCTAGCTCCTTCCTTAGCATGTCGATATAGATTTTAGCCCGAAAGTGTCCCGTCTTATCAGTTGTGGCTAAAGAAAACTTTCCCCTTTCTGCAGAGCAGCTCTTTTTGGGTACTTTCCAGGGCACGCTCTCCTTTTTGTTGCCTTATTTACTGAGCGGCTAAATCCTGGCGACGCCGCAGGCTGTGGCTCAAGCTGCGAACCCGGCAGTCGCGAGTTCAGGGTTCAGTTTACAAACAGAGTTGCTCAATGTGTCCTTCCTGGCCATGATCATGCTTGGCGTGACGTGCGTTTTGAGATGTGCCTCTAAAGTTCACTTTGTTAAGTCCTGTTTTTTCCTCTCCTGAACTCCTGCCGTACTAAATCTCTTCTCGTATGATGACGAGATCATAATAGAGTGAGTTTCGTTCTATTCACACTTTATATCTCAGCCATTCTGTCAAAATGAAAAATACCCAGAACTGTTCTGTTTAAATCATTGTTGCATTAGGAATATTAACTGATTCGATCAAATAAACTAGTGGCATGTTGTCAGTATTGGTGAGCACTGCAGTCAAAGTTAGCTAAGGTAACACAGGAAACTGTATGGCATTCTCTTATCTGTGATCTGCGATCAGGTTGTGACTAATGGAATGTGGGTTATGATACAGTATGACACGTAATTTGATTGATATTATCAAGCAATTTATAACAAAACCAGCCAATCAGTCAAGAAACAGGAATAAATGTTAAAAGGGTCTTGATGAAAATGACTTGAGGATAATATTTAGGTTTCACATCAGCTAAGTAGCCGTTGTTGTTTTTTTGTTTTTTTATGAGCATAACACATGCAGTGCTTACACTCAGCCTCGTGCCACCGCCACACAGCCTGTTGTAGGAAATTATGTCACTTCCTTTGTTATCTTATTGATGTGGAAAGAGGAAGCCTCCCTTTACTTTCCCCAGACCTAGTTAAGAAAAGACCACAAAAGTGTTTTAGTGTAGTTTCAGAGCTGAAACATCTGCATCTGTCACTTTGTAGCCACGGAGCAGATGTTAAAATTAACTTTATCTCCTGAATTATAACTGTCATGTATATCACATATGTGTTGACCTGTATTTTGGGGTATGCTGTGGTGTGGCAGCACCTGTGTGCAGATGTAACAGACAGGATGCTGGGGTTGTTCTGTGTCTCTTCATCCCACCCACCAGGCTGCTCTGCACCCTGTGTACTGTTTGAGTAGAAGTGTTTGCTGCAGACTGTATGGAACATGCAGAGGAGGTGAGGAGTGCTCCACTCTTTGATGCCTCAGTGCACATATGAACGCATGAAGCACCTCGCTGCTTAGCTGTTTAACCCATTCATGCCCACACAAGAATAAGTCAGAGCAACAACAGCAGCCTCCTCCGTATGGAATATCCTCCCGCTGTTGACTTTCATGTACTTGAGAACTGCAATGCTTCACTGTGATTTCCATTATATCAATTTACCATCATTCAGATAGAAGATATTTGTTTTTTAGGTCAGAGCAATAATACAAGAACCCAGAGCTAACAACCAAACATGGCTAAATCCTCAATTATGACCAATCAGAACAGCCAAGCCACACTTAAAATGCATATTATTGATTAGATTTGTTCAACTGCAGTGTAAGTGTTGTCAGTATAGTCGATACTAGGTACCTAACTAAAGCCTGGAGCTAATAAAGGCTACGAATAGCATCTAATGTTCTGCGGTAATAAGAATCAAAACCTGTTCATCACTGACCATATCAGTGATTAGAAAGCTATGTTGCATCTGAAATAGATGCCTATGTTATTATTAGAGAAAAGGACATGATCTTAGCTGGCTCACAACCATTTTACAGTGCATCTCTCACTTGGGCCTCTTGTTTGTTTAGGGATGTGATTACGTGAAGACAGGGGCAGGGCCAGGCTGGGTAGGTGTAAATAGAGCTATATTACTTCCTCTGGGAACATGCTAATGGCACAAACTGTCTCCCAAACCAGCAGTTGGTCAGCAAAACAAGAAACACAGCTAAAGGTCACTTGACCTCGGTTTTGTGTTGGAAACTATTTGAGGAACTGGAAACATGAATGTGGTTTTTATCAAATAATAAGTCATATCAATGTTACAAAGGACCCATTAATCAGTTTAGGTTGTTTGTATATTTATTTGAATGCTTGTGAAGTCTGAAACAGAAACACTTTATAAAGGTTAGAACATGGCATTGTGTAGCAAGGCCTGAAAAAGTATAGGTCTTGCTAAAATGCAAATAATGTCAACCAAATTATAGCAACAAGCCCAAATAATTTCCTGTAGTGGTACTTAAACTTTGCCTGGTTCTGTTTATTTTGGGGAGGAGGGGGACTGTGGACACATAATCCTCCCAGAAAAGTGATTTATTTATGAATTCCAGTGCAGAACCTCCCCTCCTGAGAGTCATCCAGCCTGCCAGAAGTCATTGGCTGATGTTTACAGGACTGGATTGGCTAATTCCCATGGTGCAGTGTGCCTGCAGTGCTATCTTATTTATACAAGGCCTGATATGGGAGAACAGAGAGGTTTATTTTGGGATATTCCCCATAGATGGATCCGATTTCTTCAACTGGAGCAGTTTCCTCCATACGTGCTGTACTTCAGGTTTGAGTAGTAATCTGCATGGCAGTGGACGCAGGTCCACACTCACTCACATTTAAAAGGCCTCAATTGGCTCAGAAGAGGAAAGAGTCACTGCACACTAAGTCAGACTCAAGACTATACTTTGATTCAGGGGCTAAACGGGATGTTGAACATTATTCTCATAAAAAAAAGTTGTTTAGAGTCCTTTATCAAAATGAGGCAGTGTCTTCACAACGTGGATTTAATGACATAATGGGCTAATACAAACCAAATGTATGGTCCTTTCACCTTAACAAGGAGTTGAATACTAATTACTACTTATTTAATACTAATACTAATCGAACACTTAATTCATGTCTGCCCTTCTCAACACGTCACCTACAGACTCAGATATGAGAACAAGCACAGGATGAGTAATTTTTGGAAGGGATGGCGCTGACTCAGAAGCACAGCTCTCACACTCTGTAAACGTTGTAATTATGAAGCACAAACACATGGAGACATACGGTCATAACAGAGCATTTTTGCGACAACATCTGCCTTTTATTAGACCTCACGTCATTATTTGCATGTTCGACTGGGGTTTGCTGACGTACAACAAGAGCCATGCCGGAAAAAACACCTTGCAGTTCCTTGTTTTCTTCATTATTCCGGCTTGATCTTGCCCTGTCCACCCACCCTGCTGCACAGTCCACCGATGGTTTACTGATTACATAAAAGGATTGAGAATGCTAACATAAGAAGTGCAGGACCCCTCACACAGCTGACACACTGGCCCAGATGTTTTTCTGGCTGCTGATATTTGTTGATCATATTTATCCCTTTGAATGCATAGCCACTGGTGGAACATGTCTCCATGGCCAAGTTAGGAAAAGTCCAAGGGGGAAACACAGAGGAGGCTACTGACTAAACTCGGATTCTGGATATTCTTGATACTCTTAATTTGACAGGAACATAGGTTTTCTTACTGTCCCCTTCTCTCCCACCCTTTGATATCCTTCTACCCTTTGTTTGCTCAACTATTTCTTTAATCCTGAGCAGACCACAGCACCTTTAGTAGACGAGTGTGGAGGACAAATAGTTATGTTATGGAGTTTGAATGTCTGCAATGCATTTCCTTTTGATGGCATTGCTGTTTGGTACTTTCCACTTGCCCTGAATTTCATATCTAGTTTCAGGTGCACATGCAACCACACACATGCACCTACACTTAAGCATGACAAGATGAGATGATGTATATCTGTGTTCTGCAGTTGTGAGCAAACCAACGTTATTAGACAATAATGTGTTTTCCCCGCAAAGAGCATCTATTATGGACAACAGATTTCTCATGAGTTTGAAGAGAGGAAGCCAAATGAGTTTAAATATGACCAGACTCCCACCAAGGTCCGACCACTATCCCAGAAGCATAACTGCAGGAAACTCTTGTTATGGTTTCTATCACTGTGTGATTGTGACATTAGAGGGACTTTCAGTTTCTGGAATTAAATGTATTTGTGAACAATGATGGAGAGAAACAACACACAGCACTCTGTGCAGCTGCAAAATTGCAATAAGTATTAAACTCCCAGCAACTTGTTTAAATATGTCTGGCGAGCTTGCAAAGATAGTTAATGCATCAAGAAGGAGCTACTGCTCTGAGTTAGAGTGTCAGGGACACACCTTGTGTTAAAGACAACAACCCTAGCATGACTGTAAAGCCTGGTCAGTGTCTGACTGCTAGTGGTGCCGAGTGGAGCCAACCACATATGTGGGACTTTCGGGACTTATCATATCTTTCCCTCACAGGTACCAGGTTCTGATGCTACAACTAAACCCTATCTTAGAATAGTGAAGCCACGCTCCTCTGTGTTGCCCGGTGAAAATCGAAACCAGCTGTCCAGGTGGTTGAGGGCCAGGTAAAGCAGCAAAAATAGACTTTCCACATGTGCCTACGAACCAAAGAAGAGAAGACCAAGGATGGAAATGAAATACTTCATGCTTGAACTTAAGATGCTGATTCATATCAAGACTTTCATAAAGGTTGACTTATTGTTTGTCTAGTCCTTCAACACCCAGGTATAAAATAAGGTGGTGGAGGAAAACCTAAATCCTTGTCTGCGTTAACCTTTTGGTGTGTTTTTCATTTCTGTTCTCATACATAATACTTATTCACTCTGAGAAATGAGTGTTTGAATGCCGGGCAGAGTGATACACTGGCTCCTTGTGAGTGATGAATGTCAGACTCGACGATGGCCTGATGTCATGGAGGCAGAAATGTTCCTGTTTTGTTCAGTTTGTAGCGTAAGCAGATGAAGCTGCATGCAGAGGATGTTGTCTTGTGGTGCAGATGGAGAACGTTTGTGTCATGTTTCGTGTCAGACTGTCAACATGCTGGTGGTCGGGTTCTGTCTTTTTTTCCAATTAATTTCTTCCACTTCATCTACAGAGTTCGAGACAAAACACAAGTTGAAGTGGTTCTCGAATCCAACCTTAGAAATGTCAAAGATTAACTCGAAACACCAGGTTCCACCCACGTACGTCTTGCAACCATCAAGAGTTGAGTACTCAGAATGTTTCATAAGCCACTTCCCCATTTGTTTCTTGAAAATGGTAATAATTCAACACAGACTTCATTTGCTGAAATATTGCAACAAGTGCTGAATGACTCAGATCTGAATATCTCCGTCCTACACGTCTGCAGAGGCTGTTTTTCTGCTAAAGTAGTTGAGGCAATGTGCTATAAAGTTTTTTTAGTTGTCCTTGTGACTGGACCTGAAAGTTATGTAGACTAGATTTTTATGAATGACCAGTGCGTCCTATTTGGACAAAATTGTGTTTTTTCTTTTAATCTTTTTTTAGGCCTCTTTCGGAAAGCTAGGCTGATGATTCATGATCTTTTGAACGCTGCTCTGTCTTTTTCTCGCGCTCCCAGCATTAAAATATATGACACAGATATATGACATGTACTTGTTCTTCTCCTGGTGGTTTCTGGTCTTACTATGGTTTCAAAGCGTGGTTTCATCGAGACAGGCAGGCCGTCCTTGTGATCCTCCCTGTCAAAGCCCCTCTCCCCTCTTGCTCACTAACCCCAAACTCCTGTCAATGGTTTCCAGCTGGCTGTGGCGTGGCGGCTCTCCTGGGAGAGGAGGAGCACTCAGCTGGCTCCAGGCTCCGACTCGTACGCCGTCCAAGAGCATGGCTCAACCTCCCCCTGTTATTCCCCGGTTATGCCCTGTCCCAACCCCACACCCTCTTTATTTGTTTAATTTGTGGAAAAAACCCATAAACATTTGCGTTTGTGTTTGTAAAACACAGATGATGAAGTGTTCGAGCAGGAGGGCTGCGTACTGTACGCTCGTTAAGTCTGGTGTCTTTAATGATAAGCTGTAGTTACAACGTGTGTAGGTAGCATAGTTAGTGTGCAGTGCTTTGGCCTCCTACACGTGCTGGGTGATGTGTAAGTGGCTGCGACTGGGAATCTGCTGAGGACTTCAACTTTGTTATAATGTCCTTATACTCATCTTATGCCTTTCACATTGTGCTGATGAGTGCAGCACTTTGGCCTGGAACTAAATATAGGTGAGAGCAGGTCAATAACAGGGCACTGCTTGCGTCACCCTGGGTAAATAGATCTCGTTTTGGCAACGGTTGTATACTTTAAAGCTCACTTTTTCCTGAGCATTCAGCAGAAAAATCAAAGAGTGTTGGCTTTGGTCAAGGCTGCAGGTGGACTGGATTTAGGAATTAGTTATTTAAAGGGCAGAGCACATGGTGGTTTAATAAAAAAAAAGCCGGTTAAAGGACAAACCAAAAACAAACCAAATGTTTAAAGAGGACAGAACACATAAAAGTGAGCATACACTGGCACAAAGATTCACACACAGCTTCAGTCCGCCGCTCTGTGTGCTGCTGGTTTTTGTAGGACGCTGTGTTTACCTTGCAGGAGTGACGGTGATGACAGTCTGTTGTCATCAGAGTCAGAGGTCAAACGGGGGGGGGTTGAGTCCGTGGACTGCTGATGGAAGGAAGTGGAGCTTTGTCATCCTTTACGTCTCAGTGTGTTTGGCTTGAGCAGTGTGAGTGAGTGAGTATCTCCATGCAGGCTTAGTGTGAGTGTGAATGCTCCTGCTCCTGCTTCACTGCAGCAAGACAACACAATGCTGGGAAATGCATGTGTACATTATGACTGTACAGTGTGACATAATGCACACTCACAAGTCTGCAACATCATTGTGTCATTTACAAACACGCTCTTGCTCCGTGTTCCGTGAGCCAATACATGGACACACATATATTCACTTTGTTTGTCTTCAATAATTGTTTTTGTAATTGTTTTCCATTCATATATGCTTTTGTTTCTGTTGTTATTTGTACTTTCAGTCCTGCTTGCTCTTTGTTATTAGAAGCCAGTGTGCATTCATTCATGAAACAATGGTTAAGGCCTAACAACGTGTCAACACATGTAAACAAGCTGGAGTCTGAAGCTCATCAACCTCTAAAGTCCAGCTGAGAAGCTTCTCAGATTGTCTCTGTGTGACACGAGTCCTGTCTTGGACATCAAATAGACGTCCAACTGGTTTTCTTGGGCTGCCTAACCCCGAGCCCCGGGCCTGGCTCTGGTGCTGTAACATTAGAGGTCAGAGGTTAATGGAGCAGAATGGCGCCGGCCAGTCATCCCCCAGGATTCTGGGTGGATTTGGTAAACAGTGAAGCTGTCATTGCAGATTAATACAGAGAGAACATAGAACAGGACCGAGCACACAGGGGGCTAATGGCTCCCAACTCAGCCATGAAAGTGCCTGTCTTCCCCATTCTCCTCTCTCCCTCATCCCCACAGATAAGGCTTAGAAGGGGAGGGGACGAAGGGGAAGGAGGGCAGGAGAATAAGGAAGAAAAAGATTTAACTCAGAAAAGAGGAACTAACAAGAGGCAATAATCACAAGTGTACTTGAGCACTTGAGAGGAAAGAATCTTAAAACTATGGGGCCTTTTAAGCCCTGAAATGTTTTTTTGTCTCTTCCTATTGTGTGGAAGTAGAGCTCTGGCCTGAGGTCATTCACTGGTTACAGCTGTAAAAGCACAGACCCAACTGCCAGCTCTTCTCAGTGGGGGATCTTTGGGGACTTTTCTTATTTTGAGGCATATACAACCTTGACACTATGGTGTATCTGTCTGAATCTTAGATACGAGGGGGCAGCCCCCGTCACCATGTAAGCGGCGGTGTCAAGACAGGATATTGCATGTCGTATAACTGCACTGCTCTAGATTGTGGTTACACTCTGGCCACAACTCATGACACAGAGCAGCAGGAATAGAGATAAATCCATCCAAGGGTCCTATCTGTAATTACAGCATTAATGTCTGTGGGGATTTTCTTTTATTGAATGTGATAAGTCCACAGTTTTAGCTAACGTCACACGAGTTGCTTTTGTAAATTCATAGTGCATCTACTGTAGGAATTATGACATTCCTACATATACCCACTGTACATAGGTAAGTTTGAAGTTTGCTCTTCTGTAACATCCGACTGTGAAAAAGGATTTAGACACACACAGGTTGGCAAAATACCTGCATTAGCTTTTTTCTAAAATACTTCTGCCCCACCTGGACCAGGCGTGTCAAATGGGGGATTTTGAGGGGGTATGGTCCTTTCCACTTCCAACTTCCAGTAGTTTCTCTCCAGCTCAGACACCTCTGAAAAATGGTGTCGGATAATGTTTTTAGTAGTTCCACCTAGTTTCACAAGGGGAATTTTTTAGCTGATAATTTTTGTGTTTCATCCTGTGTGAACATATGAGTGTGTAGTTAAACTGCATGTGGCCTGTCTGAAACAACTGTACTTTAACTGTACACAGTCCGACTCATTCTTCCAATTACCCCTGATGCCCCCCTCCCAGCTCTGTTGTCGGTTAGACTGCACGGGGGTCCCGGGCACTGGGAGGCGGGTTAGTCTGAGCGTATTCAAGGCAGCACTCCATTGTACAGTCCTCACAATGGGACCAAGCCTTTGATCTTAGAGGGGCGCACCTCTTCTCCCTCTCTCACCCTTCTTCGTCCTCCCCTTCTCTTTCTAGCACTTTTTTCCGTATTAGCTTTGGACCACCACGTACCGCCAAGAGGGCTCGGAGAAGAGAAAGGAAATGAAACACTGATTGAAATGAATGAAAATGTTATGAAGTGAGGAGAGGCCTGCAGGACAAAATATAAAGTAAGGAGGGAAAACAAAAATCAGTTGTTACACTCCTCCTGTCCATCCTTATTAAAAGGCCTGGGGATGTACTGAGACGGGCCTGACATATTGTTTGTGGTGTATTGTTCAGCCCACTCATCTCGTCGCTGACACAGAGCAGGTGTTCCTGAGGGGAGACTTGAGCGGGGAATCTGCAGGCTCAGTTTGGTTTTCTATGACGACTGAGACGAAGGGAGTTCATGGGGGAGTTGGGGGAGGACAGTGGAAGCCCAAGCATCCCCCGGTGGAGGCTGTCAGGTTAATATTTTCCATACTTTGAGACTGGGCTGCTAATTCTGCCATACCAATTCAACCACGCTCCCCCACTGGCTTTAGCCACTGCAGTGCCCCTTCATGTCCTCCGTGCTTGGCTTTGGAAAACAGAGCCCAAACCCCCCCTCCTCCCACCCTGCTTTCCAATAGCCCAATGCTCCAGTGAGCGTCTATAGAAGCTCGGATCTGCACAGCGTTGCATTGTCTCCCTTCCCTGGCTTTCAGCCAAGAACCGAGCCAGCTTTGGAAAAGTTGTACTTCACCAGAGCCTAATCTTTTCTTTGCTCCGCTTCTTTTTTCCTCCTCTCCCTCCTCCATTCTTCCCTTTCTTCTCTCTGCTTGGCTATTTTCTTTATGCCAGAGAGCCTGTGAGTATTTACCAATGCGCTGGCATTGAGGGTTATTGTGTTCAGGACTGGATGGAGTGCAAAAGGCGGAGTGGAGAGGTGGTGCTGAGGCTGCTGAATAAACAGGGAACATTGCACATACAGCAGGGATTTGAGGTATGGTGAGCACGGTCAGTTAAAGACGGGCTCACCCAAATAACTAAAAGACTAATGCAGTGGAACCTAATCACGCAGAGAACCAGAATTTGAAATGTTTCTACTGTCACCGGCCCAGTACAGCGGAGAAACCTTCACAACACCAACTTCCCGGATCGTATCCTTACTTTTTTGGGAATTCCCCAGATCCCTTCATATATCTACCCCAATGTTAACAATGCTCTGCTGAAAAAGGCTCCACGTTGCACAATGAGTTTTACGTTACCTGTGTAAAAATATGAGAGCTACACATACAGTACTGTACAACAACCGCGTTTTTCTGATGCTGACCACTGGCCATCACAACATTTAAACCACCAGAATGGTAAAAGAGTTGTTGATTTACAATCTGTACACTTTGCTCTGGCTCATCTCTGTTTGAAGTGGAGTTTGGAAAAGAACACATTGTTGGCCAGAGTCTTGGAGTTTTACAGCAATGGAAAAGTGCAGGGGGAAGAAGTTTAGATAGTGGCTGATCATCATACTCTTATCCCTTGAGTAGGGACAGATATCTTAAAATCTAGGCACATAAAGTCATCCATTATCTCTAGAGCCTGAAACCACAAGGAATTATTTGCTTTCTAATTTGAACTAACTCTTCAAAAGTTAATTTTCACTCCCTGTCTCAGTCCAGTCACTCATTAACTTGCTGGATGTCTTGCTCTTGTCTCTGTGGGACATGGCAAGACTTGTGTTTCCTGAGGGCAGCTCAGCCCATCCCTGCACTCCTCCGCCCTAATGTTGACCCCCTCCTCCCTCAGCTGACTCGCAGTGTCACCTATCCAAGCAGCACCCACACCCTTGGGGGCCGCACAGGGGTGGAGAGAATCTACACCCCAGACGTAAACACGGGTGACAGGTATCAGGTGTCGGCGTGGAAGATTTATAAGGTAACAAGACAATGGGAGGCAGAGACAAAAAGCCACTATCTACCATCAGCGCTGAGAGGGCTGCTCTCCACCACAACAAAACCCACTCTGGTTTCAGCAGCCATGGAGAAAATCATTCCTGCTTTAATCCTGGAGTTTTCTCATCCCTGCTGCACAGATTAGAGTCTCACAACACCGGAATCAGATGTCTGTGGCACGCTGTGGGAGAACGTGTTTTGGCGTTCCGAATGGAGAGAGAGGAATCTGGCACTGAAGGAAGTCACGGCTCAAAGGAAGTTTGGGGTCAGCAAGAGATTGGCCTCAGATGGATGGAGGAGGTGGTTGCCCATGTCATCCTGTTTCACAACCAGTAGCCGGTCAACAGCCTCAGCAGGAGCCTCCTCACATCTCTGCATAGTCAGATTCACAAGATTTCAAAACACACCTTGATTTGTTTTTATTGTTGGAGGTTTATTAATGCACAGTGTGATGGGCTCGTGTAGGAGGAGGCATGTGTTGGAGCAGCAAAACTCACAGAATTCAATTTACCACTCCCAGTTTGGAAGCTGTGAACTGCTGAGATTTACCAACAGTGTGTACGGAGCCAAAATGATAAAATATAGCTGCATCTGGTTCGGTGTCACTCCCTTTACAGTTTGGATTTCAACAAGGCCTCTCTTAGCAAACTATTGTGGCTACAGTGAGATCCAATGTAACTGTATATATTAAATATCAATATTCTTACCAACATTCTTTCTAATAGTTCTTTAAAGTCTAAAGTCTTGTTGAGGTCTCTGGTGAGCAGACGCAGAAATCTTACACACAAGAATCCTCTCACCATCTATCAGGCTTCAAGGTGATGACAAGCGAAAGAGGAGGCTGTGTGTGTGATGAAGAGGAGGGGGCAGGAGATCGACACGGATTCTCTAAATGCTGGTTCTGACACATGAAAATGTTGCATGCGGTGCTCGAGGCGCACACTCCATGCTCGCGAGGCACAATCGACCGCCACCCACCTCCTACGCAGATACGCTCAGAGGACGTGAAACCGGAGAGGCAGTCAGCAGAAGTGAACCTCCGCCCCGTCGTCCCCACTGCCCGTCCTTTGTCTCCTCACACTGAAGCACTACAGTGAGCTCTGACACCAACAGATTCCTCAGGGAAACACCTCAGGAGCTGTGAGTGTGTTTGTAGCTTAGTTGTTGCTTGTCACAGTTTGTTTTTAGCTGCTTTTAACTTCTTTTTGTTCATAACTCACATGCACTGTGACACAAGTTAAGAGCATGAAGACAGTTCATCAAGATGCGAATTGAAACACTCTTCACAATAGTTCACCATCTATTTAAATCTATTATAATCTTTTTAACTCTAAAGAGCATTTTAGTGTCTTTTAGCAGATTGTTTTGGTCTAACGACCTGCAGCTTGATTGTTCTCGTTCACTCTCATAAATCTCATTGTTGTGGCGTAGAGATCTGGTCGTACCGGCACAACCAGATCAACTGCGTGGTGGAAGCTGAGTGAATTAAGTCAAATGCCATTTTTGTATGTTCATATAGTAGCACAAGTAGATGTTCTGTTCCAAGACATCTGAGTATTGGGCAAATAAAACCAAAAGTATCCTGATGGCTCAATTCCACAGGGAGTAACTGAAAAAATGTGGTTTTCTGCCATTTACTTGAACTGAGGAAAGTTATTTTAAGTCATATAAAATAAATTATAGTACAACCCTACAATTAGCTCTCTGACTGGATCTGTTTATATTACATTATTTATTACTAAGGATCATCAGTCTTATCGTTGCATTTCAGTAACAGCCACAGAACAACATTTTTCCACTGTGGTCTAAACATGGCTTCACACCAAATTCTTAAGTTCTTTTAGCGGGTGGAGTTTTCCCAGAGGGCTGCTGGCGCTCGGCTCTGATTGGTTGATAGGGACAGTTCAGCTGAGTGACGGGCTGTCAGAGGAGATCCATCGGGGGACAATGTGCCCACTGAGGGGCGCAGAGGTCATCCTGCTAACAACGGTTCCACTGGTGAAGTTTGTTTTCTCGTGAGGAGCCGCTCTTTCATGTGCGCCAGTCATTATCAGCGCTTCTGCCCCCCACTGCCCCAAACAAGGCTGCTTCTGTACACAGTGTGAGTGAGTGTCTGTTTTACCAAAATCCTATTTTCCAGTGACCCTATTTTGCCAGAACTGGAGCGCATAGAATTGGGAATCCGACTCAGGTTGACCTGATCTGATTATGACTCGCCTGTGTTTTGTTTGGCATCAAAGAGGGACAGGAGGAATGGCAAAGTGAACGTCCTCATCTGTTTTATCTGGACAGTGTCTATCACCCGTTGTAGTTGGACTTAAGCTTTCCCAAACCAATAATAACCACAGCCAGCATCCTTTAGCTAATTCCATCTGTCTGCGCTCCAGGTTTTTACATAATCAGTTTTGCAAAATGACATGCATCTTGAAAACACTGTGCAGATATGGAATATTTCCTGGAATGTATCTGCCCTTGGGGTGATGTCAGAAGGGCCACATTTCTTGGAGAACAGTTAAAATAAGTGGAAACAGTGGACGTGCTGTGGAGAAACAGAGAAGGAAAAATCAATAGCTTGGAGTGTTATTTTGAGCAGGAAGTAGACACAGGCCTTCTGTGTTGAATGCGAGAGTGACTGACGTCGGGTGAATTCACAGTTACTGTGTATGTATGTGCGTGTCTGCCTATGCACTTGCAAGAATCCATGCATGCCAACGCTGCAAAGACGATGTGTGCATGGGACAATGCAAGCATGCAGATCTGTGCATGTGTGTGTGTCCATTTTGGTATGTGTGCTGATCAGCCGTGACCTTTTTCCCCAGAGAAGAAAGCAGCTCACTGTCCTCACACTGTCCTGGGTCTTGGCGGGTCTGGTCTGAAATCAGGCCTGCATGGCTGGAACACGGTGTCTCTGCACACTGAAACCCAGCCTTGTTCGCTGCTGTTTGTTCAGCTGGCCCACCAGCAGGGACACCAGGGACTCAGATTCCCCCTCTTAGGCCCAGTTGGACACCTCCACCGCCGCACCCACCCAGGTCACCAACCTACTGACCTCCCTCGCCCAGGGGTTATTTGCTCCGAGGTCATTGTTTTAAGAAGAGTGCTTTGTTCGGCCCTCATTTGGTCCACACTTGGGCTCTTATCATCAGTGCCATTGATCTGGTCCAAATGAGATGATTAGGGGCCCTGCAGTTTGCCCTGTTGAGAGGGCCGGCCTAAGCTGGGCTGAGCCGGACTGAGCTTGGGATGAAGAGGAGATTACTTGGATAAGGGACAGGGGTCAGAGTGCACACAGACCAAACACAGTTGGGCATTCATGCTTGAAGATACAACGTGAAATTAGTGATTGTTTGAAGACGACTGGATCGAGCCCCTTTGCTTGTGTTTATGTACGTTCCAGCTCCGGTGCCTAGGCATTGCTACTTCAGTCACAGCTCACCTCCAGAAATTACACAAGCCACTGTGGTGCCATGTGTCAGCTGTGCTGGTAAACCTGTTTTTCCCCTCTCTTGGTTTTGTTTGTTGTCACATAACAACATTAACCAGAATGCCTCCCTGAAAACCACGTGAGAATGTTCACTCCACTCTTTGGTTAGACGTGTGAAGTAAACACAAAGGAAAACATCTTGTCAGACTGAATTTCAAGACAGCAACATGGTCCAAACCCCTCAGCTATCTGCCACAGACTCACATGCATCACAGTGTGCCCCTGGCTTCTAATGCTGCCTAGTTCTTGTTGGATTACATTACTGCCACAAATTAACCTGGCCTTGAAAACAGCCCGAGAAGAGAAGACTGAGCTTGAGAATCTCCGTGGATCTAAGTCTCCCAACCTGCACACAGCGCTGTCTGTGCATTCACAGGCCTGCACGAGCGTGTACATGAAAGCTTTAATGTGTATTAGCATTTGCAGCTATTTATCAATCAAGGGGCCTTATAATTATAGTCTGGATGTAATCTAAACTCCCACCACTCCCTGCATGAACTGAAAGTCCTCCCTCTTCTAGCTCAGGGATTAAGAACAAGACTCTGTTGAATGAGCTGCACATTATTCGGAGACATCCTTAACACTTGTCAAAGGAGGCATCAATAATATTAGAGGATTGGGGTTTGTCTAAGACCTCGAGATAAGGCGTAGTTAATGACAGACAAAGAGGGGTTACATACAGTTACTCACACAATTTGTCCAGGAAGCATAAACAGCGGAGCAGTGATTTGAAATGATGAGGAGGAATGTGTATCCGTGTAATGTGGACACACTGTGGACATGTGTGGTTACAGACTCTTTTTCATATACAGTATCTGATCTGAAGCGGGCCTGGGCCCTACAATGACGCCTTTGTTTTCTAGCTTGTTTACTGCAAGCTGATATTTTCCACAGTTTATGGTTTATAGTGTGAAACCATTTCTTCCACTGGCAAAGTAAAACTGTGTGTGTTGGGAGCATGTCGTTAGGTTTCCCAGTGCCTTTTCTTTTAAAGCTCAGCCTCTGCTCTGCTGTGGCACAGGTCAAAGTTTACAGGGTGAAGGCACACGCTGTGTCCTCATTAGAGGTCTGGAAGTACTCAGTGACCAGACCTCCTCCCCTTCTCTTTTCAAAACTATCTGTCCATTTCTGATAAACGGCTTCATCGAGAGAGGTCTTAGCAGTGTCATCGCAGGCCTGCCTGACACCATCCACCGGTGAGATCCTCTCTGCAGTAAACAGCTCTCATTCACTCAGAGATTTCACTTGTGATTTGCTTGTTTTCCCTTGAAAAATATTTAGATGAGGCATTGCTTACATTATGGAGAGAGATGGCGATGACAGCATATCTTAGCCTTGTTTAAGGTCTGAAATAGCCAACCATTCATCAGCACACTGAAACCCTGTCTACTCACTCGTTAGAAGCTGTTTTGAGTAAAATAGTCTGTTTAACACCAACTTTATGAAGGTAAAAACATACACAAACACCCATAAGACACACAAACTGCAAATCTTGTGCTTTAGTTTACATAAAAGAGTTTTACCCAACGAACGAGTTTAATACTGACCTAAATTGGATTTACAGATGTGTGAAATGTGTTCACCTTTTAGAGCAGAAATATTTGCTTTTCCTTCACTGGTTCGTTTTTCTTGCAGTGTTGCAACCGTTAAACTGTCAGTCTGCAGAAGGAACAGAAGATAATTACTGCAAACGTAATAATCCTTCAGCTCATGATGTGACTTTAACTAAGGGTAAACATCTGCTCCTGCAAAAGCTGACGACTTTTGTCTATTAAGCAATGCTAAGAGCATTCTTTAGTAATTCCACACCTCAATTAATCTTCAGTTTGGGGACTTGTATGTTTGCTCAGCAGATGCATTTTCATCTTTAAAGCATTTAGTCGGGATTTCACAACTTTTCGATGCTTTCACATAATATCAGCAAACCTGTTATGCTGAGTTGTTGACACATTTTCTTTTCATCAGCTGGGAGATATTGTTGCTGTCAGAAATTTATGATTGCTCTGAGTTGGAATTACAAATCGGAGGTTTAGCGTGAATATTTTTATTTCAGCTTGGCTGCTCGTGATTATGGGATTTAAATCATACGACGTGAATGCACCACAAGTGGAAAAAGATTCCCTTGGCAAGGAATTAAAAAATCTACACACTAGCTCACACATAAATTATCCTTATTATTCACACATTTCTCTAATCTGTTCTTTTTAATGCAACATGCTGGATACCTTTCACACCCAGGGCCACAAAAAGGCTTAAATAAAACAGTTTGGAAAGGATGGAATCACTTCAGTCAAAGCAGTCACACCCCAAGAGGCCTTGCTTAATAATAAAGGCCAATATCAACTCATACATTGTGCTCTGATGAACATGCACGCTTTTCTGTTCCTGCTGCAATTGGCGGATGCACATGTGGGCACATTCTTCACAAAGAGGCTCCAAACTTGATGGCAACTCTGGCATGAACATGAAGAAGGCCTCCTTTGTTTGTTGTATTTGTGCGAATAGTGAAAAAAATAAAACAGCATGAGTAATAAATCAGAACAGATGTTGAACTAAACAGCACAGTCTTGAGATGTATGGTGTCTTTCACATGCACTGGACTTGTAGATTGGACACTTGAGGTGACCCTGGTGCAGCCTGAGATTGTGGAAAGTATTAACTGGCCATAAGAGGTTACAAGCAAATTAGGTTGGGAAGCAACGCATTAAGACGTCAATAGCACAATTAACATCAGCACCTATTTTTATAAAAGGGGACATTTTGGAAGGACTTGTAACTTTCTTAGCTGTTGTTGAGTAGAGATGTCCTTTTTCCATTAAACAGCCACATGTCGTCCCGCTACTTCAGCAGTGCACTAGCTGTTGTTGCAGTACCTTTGACACTAGCAGATCATGGGTCTCTACCTTCCAGTCTGCGTGATGTACTGATACGTTTATAATTAGTTGCATCTTGTAGCATTTAACTAAAACACTAGTTATTTATGAAAGCTGGAACCATTTGTTCCATTGCTTCTCTGGCTTTGTGGAGTTGCAAACAGACAGCTGGAAACAGCTGCTGTGGAAGTAAGATCACATACAGATGATACAATATTTTCTAAAATGTCAGAACGGACCAAAGCCATTAAGTACAAACTTTATCTCTTGGCTGTTTCAGAGCAACTCAAAACAATCAAAAGTTCAGAGGCCTATAGAGGCACATCGCAAGTCTGAACTAGACTAAACAAGCTGCACGTAGATTGGATCGGACACTCAGCCAAAGCAGACCAGATGCAACACATGTGAGAGGACTGTCCTTCTTCCTCCCCAAGATCATTATCCGAACAATGACATCACTGTCGTACGGTCTGACTGTGACATTACCAAATGTGCGGTGAGGGTTGTGGACAGAGAGCAGAGGAGTGATGAAGGGAACAGAGAGCGAGAAAAAGAGGACGAGTGTAACATGGAGGTAGAAAAGGGTGAATTGACAGAGACAGCAGCAGTGTCAGAGAGAGAGAGAAGGAATAAGAGAGCCTCGAGTTGCGGCTTGGCTGAACTCACCGTGAACCTTGGCAGATTTATTTTCTCCGGAGCCTGTTGCTCGCTCAAAGGGGCCAGACGTACATGCCTCACCCTGGGCCGCTGCAGAGCTCAGCTAGGGGGAGCTGAAGGGACAGTGGAGGCATTTCAGGGGTTACAGAGGTGACACATAGCAGCAGAGGAAGGAGGCTTTTACATGGAGTCAACTCTCTAATCCATTATTTGCCGTTTAATAGGCCAGCCTTTGGTTTCATGTGCCCTGGTGTAGCATTCCAGTCTGTCATCCTAATTAGAAACACTCCCTCCATTAACTGGGGTGTTTCATATTAAACCTTGTCATTCTGATTGACAGAGCTGGTGTGAGCTGATGGATCCCTGCTCCCCACAGTTCGCTCTTTGCATCCCCTGTGGTGACTTGTGTGTTTTTGTGTTCTTACCATGAACGTTATGTAATCTTTTGACACATCTGGTTTATGTAAGCAGTAACGTAACGTTCTGTATGAAGCAAAGAGACGTGCTGACGAATGGAGGTGCTCATCCCAGAGTCAGGAAGAGTTTCATGCTTTCTGTGATGAACTTTTGCATTTTTATTGCCTTTCAACCTTGTTTGACCAATAGACCAAGAAAGGCTCCATCACCGTGTGAAGCAGCCAGAAAACATCCAGTTTCAAGCACAATCAGATTTGTTGTAGGGAGCAGTGGATCAGTGGATGGTTATGTTGGAATGTGCTGTGTTGTTTTAAATGATTGAAGTGCTATTTGTTTTAATGGAGGGTTAAAGACAGTTGGGATGGAAGGCAATGGTAAAATGTCCATCACTGTTACGTCACAGATGCAAGTTAAGTCCAGCATTCAAAGGATACTTTTTCTAGGCACGGTGCACTGGCGCCATGATGCTAATCTGCAATAAGCCACAAAAGATGGAAGAAGACCACACTGAGGAAAAGCATTTTTGGCATAAATGTTTTATGAGTAATGTTCAGAAGAATGATTAGGTGCCATCCTGGAATGTGGTATCAAGTTCTACTAATCTATTCATGGATTTACCAACCACACATTTTGTTGAGAGCCAGAAAATCTCATTTCGGACAAAGCGAGGGGTGCTGGATAGAGCTGCTGTGTGTTGTGACGAACAAAGGCAACCGCACAACCAAACAATTTCAAGATTGCCACCAAAACACACATTAGAGGACGTGAAATTAACAATTCAAAGCCTGGAATTTGTTGTGAAGATAAATCTTTTAGCTTTTTTTAACTTTATAGTTTTCCATCAGCATCACGCTCTTTTAGAGCTAGTTTTCAGTGGCCATTAACGGAACTGAGGCCTAAAGTACTTTGACAACAGCTGCAGCAATTTCTACTTCTATTCCCATTGTAGAAGGCAGACTGTCATTAAAGAAGACAATACTGCATGTGAGCTCACACTGGAGCCCATGGAGGACGAGAGGAATTAACAAGCTGTCCTCCATCTCAGTCAACTCTCTGTGAACTGCTGGTGGAACCTGGGGTCAGTGACTCTGGGTTTCATATCGTTTTCCCTTCCACTTCTCGGCTGTTTTTACTGGGGGTGATTTGCAGAGGCTTGGGGAGGCCGGAAGGCTCACGGCTCCTGATCCCTGCACTCGCTCTGTCTGACGTGTAGCGTTCAACACACCTGCAGCAGCAGCCCAGCTGTGACCCAGAGAGTGAAGAGGTGTGAGGGCAAAAGGCCAGACATAAGATAAGTGTCAAGCTTTAGACGTCAGCGCTGTTCACAGTGCCAACCTAGCGAGCTTACTTCCCCAAATGCACACTTTCTGTCTTCTTTCCTCATCAGGTGACTGAGTAGTAGAGCAGAGGAACCTTCGATTGCATTTATGACTTGCTAAATCCATAGTTTTACTTCTGCAAATGAAAACTACCCAACTTTGCTGATGTGCTGAATTAGCTGAATTAGTGATGAGATGTAATGTTTTGTTGTTTAGTACATGGTGTGAAATTACAAAACAGAGAAGTTGACTCTTTGACCTGTTAATCAGCTGCTGCAATACCATAAAAGAACTACCCTAAGTAGTGCACACAACATATATTAGATTTCCATTTTATAGAACCATCCAGCCACCTCCTTTATTTGTTGCATCCATTAAAGTTAAAGGAACAGTGCGAAGAGATAAAAACGTGGACATGGCCGACCATCACCCCCATCACCAAGCTACTGTTTTTATCCCTGAAGACAGAAATTATTTTTGTAATATTTTCAAATAATTTATACATGTTATATTACATCACTGGTCAAAATGTGGTGTAGTTAAACATCTACATGTAGCAGAGACTCAGGAATTCTTTTAGTTTTTTTCTAACCACCTGTTGAATAAAATATTAACTCTACGTTTACTCAGTTTGGCTCCGACTTTCTCTGTTGTTAGTTGTTGAACAGGTAGTTTTAGACACACGTCAAGGTCGTGATCCTTTATAGTAAGGGCCATAAAGTTACATAACAGCAGTGTTAGTGGGAATGAAGGTGCAGAATGTATAGCTAAACACCACTTATATATATCCAGACAGGCCACCCCGCAATGATGATTATTTTATAACCCACATCAGTTGACTCTCAATTACTCATTAAACTGGAGACGTTGTTTGCTGTGTGTTAACACTGCAGTCTTGCGTATAGACAGTGTTTTCTCTGACAATAATTTACTTACGAAGCTGACTCACTGAAACTGCGCCTCATTACCAAAGACGCCTGCCTGCTGTGGCTGGAAACAAGGTAGATGAGAGCGGTGAGAAGCAAAGCAGCAAGGTTGCATGCTCCAAAACCAGAACAGCATCCTGAACGAAGCAGCCCTCTTCACAATAAACACTGTTCTGCAGTTAAACTGAAGATGTAACAACAACAAGAAAAGTATGTATTAACTTTAGAACAGCTTCTAATAGTAACCTATACATGATCAAGGCTTTCCCATTAGCGTTCACATAAGACAAATGCTCAAAAACTGTTTTAGTTCTGCAACTACGCACGACTGACAGTTGTTTCTTGCCCAGGTGTGTCCTGTAAGATTTATTGCTCTTACATGAACAGCACTAATGACTGCTCTTGGTTTTCATTTCGGGTGGAGACTGCACTTGCTTCTAAAAAGGATAAATAAACCAGAGTAAGACCAACACAGTGTGTATTGCTAAGAAAAGAAAGCAATCGCTGGTGTAGTGAGCAACATACCGTGAAGAATGGCTCAGGGCTGGCGATTCCTCGTCCACTAGTCAAAGGTGGTTTAAGTAGAAATAGAAATACAGGAGCCACGGTAGAACCAGCAAACGTCTCATCGTTAGCTGGGTTGACATAAGCAGAGAAGACGTGGATGGGCCACTGAAGTTACTTTTTATTTATTAACAACATCCCAACAACAAGCAGGGAAAAAGTGGAAGCTTTATAGAGGACAAGTCAAGATTGAGGCAACAACAACCAAGGAAGGCAGTAAAAGCCTGGGAAACTGTATCAAAGTGAAAAACCCAAATACTTTGCTCAGTGTTGACCAATATTTGGCTTCACTGACTTTAGTCTGCGTGAAAACAAACTGTTGCAAAAGTTTTGCCAACTCACAAATTGGGTTGAACTTCTGATCATTTATTTTTAACCCAAGTGGCTTCAGTGTGCAGGGAATACAAACAATGATAAAAATGATTCCGGTGCTGATTTTTCAAGTGACTTTTCAATTATAAAGTTGTTCAACAACACATAATTACACTCCTGCAAACTCCCAGAGTAACCAAAACCACTCACTCACATACTGCTGTTACATTACAAGCGGAAAACATGTGCACAGACACACAAAAACCACAGTTGTGCAAATTTAAAGACAGTGCAATGTTTCATCTTTTAGACTGATGCTCTTATCGGGACTACATCCACGCTGCACGTACTCGCGTAGGAGTACTGGATCAAAGTTAACGTGGTTAGAAAAGAACACCCAGGGACACCCACCGCCACATAAACAAGGGATCTCCTTACTAAAAACAAAGAGGCCTGAGCAGCCTGCCCACATCCAGCGGAACAGGGAGGGTGAAAGGGGCTTCAAAAAAAAGAGGGAGGGGGATCAGAGAACATGTTACATGGGCGGAAAGGTAAAGCGAAATCATTCATTACTGTAATTACAACCTAAGCCCACTTACTCTTTCATTCAGTAGGAGGAGAGGAGAAAAGAAAGAGGGAGAGGAGAGATTAAAATCTGCCCACAGAGGTGTTTAACACATTAACGGAAAGGAACACGCACAGCACACACTCCAGGGATCCTTAATCAGTTCGCGTAATGCGGTTTCTGCCAGTAAATAAAATGAGCTATGAAGCGTCTTCGTCTCAGTATTTGTTTTCCCTCCACGCCCTGACTCATGCTGTCGCTTCCCACTTTGCTCCGATATGTTCTGTACCTCCAGAGCAAAGCGGCGTTTCGATGTTTAATGTGTTTGACTGTCAGATAAACATTTCTTCCTTTCGATGGTTTAGCTCCTCACGTTTCAAGTGCACTTTTAGAAAATAAATCATCTTTTGCTTTCTCGCAGAAACATAACAAGAATATTGCTCTCAGACTTTTTCACATCAGGTAGCGCCAGGCCAGGGAACATTCAGTCGTTAGTGGTGTCAGTCTTTTTAGATTTCTCGCCTTTATCACTTGTACACAGCTGTCTGCTGGAGCACTTTCTACTCTAAGCTGGTTCCAGTCTTGTTTTTTACAGCCTCCCCTCATTGTGTTTACCTTGCTCTCATCTTTGCGTTCCTCAGCGCCTCTTAAGCACTGCCCTGGGTGTCCCTCTGGGGAAATAGACGTGCTGTAGGGAGGAAGGGAAACAGTAGCCTAATGTGATTTGAGGACAATAACAACTACAATGCCTGGAAAGTTCCGCTACTGGGCCACATGCTGCCGTGGTTTCTGCTGTAGCTGTTTCCAGTCATTCAGGAGAACTACAGGTGTTTGCATCCCTGCCAGGAAATAGTCATTTCCTGTAGAATTAATTCAGGTGTTACACTGTAAAAAAAGATGCATGTGATACTATTTTACACAGTATTTACATGTTACACACATGCAAATGAATGAGCTTTTTTCTGCAGTGTGTTTTTTCCCTAAAACTATAACATGTGCGTTTCAATTATTCAGTCTGACAACACTTGGTCGGGTGTTAGTGAAGGTCTGAAACTGGAAATCACAGAGCTTTCCCAGAGCACAGGGTTTAGAAACTCAGTGAGTGAATCGGTGCAGAGACAGGCCACAAGTGGCACCTAGTGGAGAGAAGCAGTAGTGGAGCGTGTGCATCCAGGAGCAGAGAGGCTGATGGAGGCCTCAGCTGCTGAGTCACTGAAAGAAAAAAGTCCTACGTCCTATAATATTTGAATCCTTTTGTACTTCACGTGCAGCTGCAGGGAAATGATACCTGTAAGGGACAAAGGACAGCAGTATAACGATGGCTTTATGTGGACAGAGATGACCGAGCCCTAACCAGCAATAATGAACCTGACCTCGGAGCACGGGATGAGTTATTATATATCTCTCTTTGTTCAAACAACACTGCAGCGAAGGAACATGTCCTCCGTGGCCTCCTTATTCACCACATTTCCACAAATGGAGGTTTTTCTTCATGGGGATCAGTCCAGTATTACATCATACACACTCGAGGGCTTGATGTTATGATGTTTATTAGGAATGTAAATATATTTATAGGCTCTCTGTTCTGTTCTTTTTCTTTTTCTCCTTTGTTTATACTGAAAGTGTATGTAGTGGTCAGAACATCTGTGGCCCTCTGTGTGTTTATCTTCCACTGACCTGAACCAACTCCTATTCCTTTATAAATGTCCAGCCTCCACGCCTTTCTAAACAGACTCTGAATGGCTGATTGTATCTACTCCTACACAGTTACAGCTCTGATCTTCTCTCCTTCCACCCACAAAAATGCTGCTTCTGCTACAGCCCATTTGGCAACATACATAGACGCACATGTGCACGGCCACTATATGAGAAACAAATGTGCGCCCTGTGTAAATATGGATACACACAAGCATCCGTGTACGCATGCAGAACCGTGCAGCAGTCTGTGGCCTCTCCTCTGCCGATGGTACATATGCAGCCCAGATGTGCTCTGCGCTGTGAGGTGCTGCTGTGCGCAGGATGTTTTGCATTCCCTCTGTGGAACATGTGAGGCGTTCCTGTGGGCCGTCCGTCTGGCTGCATTAGTCTGTGTGTCATGGGGATCTGTTTGCCTCGGCCCCTCGTTGGCTGGCTCCAGGGGTTTGGGCACGTCCGTTAGCATGCTAATTTGCGGCAGATGTGGGGTGCTGAATCAGGTGGCGAGAGGAAACTCCAGCCCTAGAGGAAGACAGTGGCCGCACTGTGTGGCAGCCCGGCCCCACACAACATCTTCCTCGTCTCACATCGACTGCTGATGTGACGAATCACGAAAGAAAACAAAAACGCGGCGCAAAAATGGTGAAGCTTCATGTTCCAAGCTGAGAAGACGTTGGCCTGATGAGGGTGTGTCCTAAACTCCACACAAAGAACACACAGCTTTCGTTGCACTTTTCTAGTCACAGGGAGACTATTTCAGCTGAGAAAACAGTTAGTGATATTTGCTGTGGCCCGTCTGTCGGGTATGTGCTGCTAACTGGGTTATCTTGGCCGCAGATTTGAAACAGAGCTACTGTAACTGGGCTGTGAAGTTTTACATACACTGCATATTTATGGACAAAAATGTGATTTATGTGACAATGAATTACTGGATATAGCAGAAAAAAAACAAAAACTGTGATGAGTTGAACTTGGTGAGTGTTTTTTCTGCCTGGTTCTGAAATGCTTCATTTAGTTTTATTGGTAGAATATTGTAAGTTACGCTGTTTCTCCATCACTTTTCTTCTCTTAGTCCTTTCCGTTGGACCGCGTCGCCACAGCTGGCCCAGAACACGTTCCAGCCGGACCCCAGCAATTGTGAGCCTCATGCCACCTGCTATAGGGTCGTGGTCGTGGAGTGATCTGTCTCTGGGTGTGTACTGTGTGTGCGTTAATGCACATGAGTGCGTTTCTGCATATAGGGCAGTAGAGGATGCTTTAACACAAACACACATAACTGACACAGCGTGAGCTTCCATTGTGTCCCAATCAGTACACCAGGACCCCAGTAACCAGTATGTCCTCCTTCCTTCGCTCCAGTTGACTGAGTACGACGAGATACGGCAGCGAGAGACGGAGAGCAGGAATTCCCCTTTGATCACAGCGTCCGTTATTCAATGGGATGTGGCGTTGCTGGGGGGAAGCTGCTGGGGTTGGGTGCTGGAGAGAGTTCTCAATTGTCTTGTCCCTTTCTTTTTCGGGAAGCTCGCCCCCACCAAGAAGCCGATAGCGAGGTTGTGACCTTTGGCCCCCCTTCCCTCCTACGTGAAGGACGCTTTCTGTCACGTGTAGCTGCTGAACAACCCGTAACCACTCGTCATTGCCACTGTGCTTCATTAAGATGTGTGGCGTTAGCTGCTGGGTTTAGAAGCTTTTATCTGACGAAGATTAAAGAGCTGACAAGAACCAGACAAAGGCCAAATTGAGTGTGTCAGCGCTGTTATGGGAGCATCTGTCGATGGGAGTGTGCGTTCTTCAAGCGTTTTCTGAGAAGTGGAGCAGGAGAGTCTGGTGTTAGACAATGTTCTTGGACCTGTGTACAGCTAAGTCTTAGCAGGACTGTTCCGTTGAGCAGCTGACTTACTTCCTTTGCATTTGGAAGTGCTGCAGTTTGTAATAACTCTGCACAACACACATCTGTACTCCTTACAATGACACTGAGATACGTCAGAGCCCTAATATATTTGAATTTGATCACATAAAGTGAGCTAAAACACTATGAAATGTACAAATAGAGAAATAGGTGTGTAGTGTTAACCTCACTCACCACGGTCACATCCTTCACTGGGCTGTGTCTCTGCTCTTTCGTTTCATATGATATGAATAGGTTTTATATTCTGTCATGTTTCAGCTTTAAATCAGGGTTTCATTTGTTTGTGATTCTTCCTTAGATTTGATTTTCTTTTTTGCTATTAAATGCTGCTTCAGTGCCTTTAATTCTCCTGCTTGTGACGTTTATTGTGACTTTTTAAAGCTCAAATATGAAACTGACTCAACATGAACTGAATGTGAACTTAAGACATGAAAACTACTTCCAGATGTCTTTCAATGTGACAAACACATCTTTTTAGCCATTTCTCTTTCTACGACTCACAGAAACACTTGATGTTGGTTTTATTTGCTTTTGATTTGTGTAACCTGCTCATATTGTTTGCTTGAACTAAGTAATGATCAGCTTTGAAGCATCCTGCACTTCTGGATGTCCCTAGTGATGACGCTGAAAGGAAAAATACTTTAATTGTCCAGCAGAGGTCAGCATGTGTCTGAAATTCAACAACTGAAAAGAAACAGCAAAGGCTTTCCCACCTTCCCTCCCTCCTTTATTCCTTTTCTTCAGTCACGGATTGTGTCCTATCTTCCACACTTGCTTCTTTAGTTCCTTCACTTTCTCCAAAGCTGCTGACATATAATACCACACGCTGGCAGCCGCTGACTTGTTTAGCAGAGAGCTTTTTTTCCTCTCTCTCTGTGCTGTCTGCTCTGCCTCAGTCTGCTAAAACCATCACTCTGCCCCCCTCTAACTTACAGTACACCCTGTGTTTCTCTCTCTCTGTGGAAATGGTTATTCCCCTTCTCGTCTTCTCTGTCCTTCTCCATCTCCGCCACCTCTTTACCGGTCTGTTCTCTTTACGCAGTTGTCATCTCCCTCATCTTCTCCCACTCCTCTGCTGTCTTCCGTCATCCCCTCTTTTACCTGCAGATCTTATTCTGCTTTCCGGACCTGCTGGAATTGTTGACTGCATGGTTATGACATCAGTGTCCCACTCACTGAGATCAAATAAGCCGGCGTCAATCTGGTGAAGTTCACAGTTGAAAAGGAAAATGTGTGTTTGTGTTGTTCTGGACTTGTTTGCCAACTTATATATATTATATTTCTCCAATTTCTGTAAAAGTAGATCCAAGACTGCAATGCGAGGATACTGACCTCATGGTTTCTACATTAGCTGCACTGAGCCAGAAGCTCAGCTCAGAGTCTTCAGCTTCATGCATGTGGTCTGCCCACTAATCACAACTTCAGGTTTTCTATTGATTCATACAGTTGATTTTGCTTCATTGCAGTTTTTAACTTTTACAGAGCCCTCAACATGATCCCTGTCACAACTAATCTCCAATCTTGTTTCTATCACGACCTATTCAGTTTAGCTTTAATTAGATTTTGATCCTGTTGGGAGATTTCTGAATGAGTGTGTGTGTGTGTGTGTGTGTGTGCATGTGTGTGTTTGTGTGTGTGCACGCCTAGGTTTACACCACTGACTGTTCTCTCTAGTCCTGTGTGATCCTCTGTTGGCTGTCTGTAACAAGAAAACCAGCTTGCTGTGTGTTTACGCAGTGTTGCCTTCACTGTCTTCTCTCCTGCTTGTTGGCAGATAATAAACAGGTTTTAACCCAGGCTGACAACTAAATGTATGGCTTCATAAAGAGCTGATTGGGGGAATGGTCAACAGTTTCCTGACAATGCGAATGACAATGACCAGTGTGGTCAGTAAGATCTGCTGACATTAAGTAAGCATCCACGTGTTTTCTTCACATGTGTGTGTTGTGTTTGGTCCCTGTTGTAAAACCACTCATGTGTTGGTGCTAATCCCTTTGTGGGGCATTCACACTCTTCTATCGGTTCTTCAGGGGGCTTAAATAACCTCACACCTCACAGCAGTGAGGAAGTGAGTTCAGAGATTGTTTGAAAGGTCTGTGTGGGCCTTACACTTCCTCAGTGATCTCACCTCTCACACTGCACTGCATCAACATCAACATCAACATCAACGGCAGATGTACTTGCACTGAGATCCCCAGTGGACCAGCAGGAGAAGGAGGAGATGGGAGTAAACAAAACTTTTCAAGTGAATTTTTAACTGGTGGCACTGGGTCACTGAAGTGTAACCAAGGTACTTATAATACGTGTAATATATATATATATAGGTGGAGTTTGAGACACTCTGCAGAGCTCATGATGCTATTATACAGAATTTACCTATTATATAAAAACTATGGTCAATTACTTATTAGCTTAGCTTAGTATAAAGAGTAGAGACAAGGACTGGTTCAACATGATTCTGTTCAAAAACATTTATATGATCAGTGTTATTATTATTATCAGTGTTAGCTACTGGACCACTGCTCTGTGGCTGTATATACACACACACTGAGTCAGGGGATTATAGGCAGAGCAAAGCAGAAACATGTCAGGTAAACACTGAATGAACTGCGAGAATAAAAGCCCATGTGTAATAGTAAATAGCAATTTGTGTGTTTTGTATGTAATAATTATTGAGCTATAACAACTAACTCTGACCATCAAAGGTGCTGGCTGCTGGATTTGTTAGGCTGAGGCTCTCTCTGCTGCTGCCGACACAGCATTAATGAAACCAATTGAGCCAATTGCCCGAACTGTCAAACCAGCCAAACCAGATAAAATATCCAGTATGTGTTTGAGAGTTTTTCTGACGGCTCTTATCTAAATTAATGAATTTATGAGTAAAGCTTGCCATTTCAATTGTGTCTCTGCTTTTCTTCCTTCCTGCCATAGTGGACTATGACGATGTCAGATGAGACCTTATCAAAGCTGGATCTGGAGCTGCTGGCCTGTCGCAGGGCAGGACTGCAGCCAAAATCTCCCAGAGGAGCTGCTGGAGTCCCAGTTCACAATGCTGGGTTTTCTCCATTTCATGCTCTCATACTCTCCATTGTCCTCAAGCTTTCACAGCTCCCCATCTGTACGGTTTCAACAAGATCATGTGACATTGCCTCATCCCCTGTTTGTGAAACACCCTGCTTTTTGTACCTCCACCCCGTTTTACTGTTCTTTCCAAATGTCTAAAGATTTGTTAGGCTGAGTGAGTGAACTTGACTTGTCTCCTTTCGCTCTTTCTCACTTGATTCAGAATGTCCCCATGTAAACAGTGGGCGCATTGTGTCCTTGGTGTTGATTGTTATGTCTGTGGGAAACACCATGATGGCTTGAGATCCCTTCACGTGTACGAGCAGGCGCTTCAGCTCACGCCTCCTCACTCTGTGGTGTTTGGTTTGCTCCTCCGTCCCAGCTCTTCTTCCCCCTCGACTTTAGAGAGTAAATGTAGTGACGAACAATAGAATTTACTCTATTCTCCGAAACGAGTGCTGACGTCAATTTGTCCCGATGAGTCCAAGGTCTACTTGCAAAGTGAGCATCCCACAGTTAAGGCAGATGAAGATTAAAATTCTTTATTTAGCACATACACTTGCTATTGGGTGGAAAGTAACAGCTATCAGTATCATTTAGCTTCACAGAAGGGTGATGGGCCAACACAGCTGGGCTAGCGTTTTTTTGCTAAGCTAGTCTTAACTGCATAAACTGTAATAGCATCAATCTTCTCATCATCCTCCCAAAATCTCTTAGCATTATTGGTGAAGCTATTCATTAACAGCTGTGCCTTAACCTCTTTGCAAATGAGACCAGCTGTAGTAGTTATAGATTACAGGCTGAATCAGTTCTACTGTGTTTTTCTGCTAGACCTCCTCCCTCTGTGCCGTATGTTTTGACTGACTTAAGCTAAAGACTCAGTTGCATAATCCAATAAAGGGATAGACCTTTTAAAGTATCCGATATGACACCAGGGGCTTGTGAAGAGTGAAATCTTTTTTGACTTTAGCTGTGAATTTGCGACCGCAGGACGTGAATGTGGCCCATTTTACTCCTTCAGCCAGGCTGGAAAACTATATTCAACAATTGTGGTTAGGTGGTTTGTGGATTGGCTGCGATTTGCACTCAAACCCATTGTAAACACTTTGGCTGGATCACCTATGGTTGATCGCTGCAAAGCATGACCACGGCATCCTGCATTGTAATTTAGATCTTTACAGCGCGTCATCCATCACACAGACAAGCACACGCCCACGTACAAACACACGCGCTTCTTGTATACACAATGCGTATGCTGTTCAGACACGCACGTACACACACGTATGCAGAACCACGCGCAGCGATTTGAAATGAGTGTTATTGTGAAGTGGCTAAACAGTCATCACTCGTGGACCTGTGATTTAAGGATCACGGTCTGACCACACTCACACTGTCTGCTTCCAAAGCCACTGTCACTAGGCACACGGCTTTACGTCTCACTCACCAGACTGATTTTCCAGTTGCTGAGGATGTTGACAGTATGTACAATGCCAGCCCAGACCCCAGCTAATGTCTATTACACATACCCAGTGTTACAGTGCAACAAATTAGTGGACTAGAAACGGATCCAATGTGGGTCAATGTAGCCTAGACACAACACTGGGTTTGCTCCTGAGCTACCATCTGAATCATCTCTCCCTGTTAGAGTTTTTTCTTCTGTTCTCAGTGTTGTTTTGCAACTGGTGGGTGAGCAGAGTGGAGCATTTAGCAGCTAATGACCCAGATATTTCCTTCAAGTGTTGGGGAAAAAAGCTTTCATATGGCCAAATTCAGTTGTTGTGCAAAGGTAAAAGTCTGCTGTGCAAACAAATGAGCCATGAGGAGACTAACCTTAAAAAAACAAGAGTTACATATTATTCATTTGTCTCTTTGACTGGAGCTCATGTTTGACTTGATTGTTGCTTTTTCTCCAGCTGCAAAGTTACCACCAACTTTTTGTTATCATTGTATTTGACAGTAGTGCTTCACAACTATCTTATTATTCATTTTCTTTTGTCTATTTGTTCCATCCATCCATCCGTTCAGTCCTGTTGAGACTATTTTTGACATTATATCCAATTCATGCTATTTTGACACAGTGACTTGAAAGTGTTGGTCCAGAGTGTAAATGTACATTTCCTTTACCAGCAGTGGGCAGCAGACAGATGACTTCTACCTGCAACATTAGCCCTTTGCTGACTTGAAGTCACACTGCAGCTCATCAAGAAGACCACACACAGAGTAAGAGGAAGCATGCTGGTGGAAAGCAAGGGGAGAAGTTAATAGTCTTGTTATCACACAATGGGAAAAATCAAATGAGTAAGTAGTTTTCCTCACAGTAAAACTTATAATGTATGTTCACCCCCACCCCACAGTGTCAGACATATTATCCTTAGCATCTTTCATACGCAGTGCTGTCCTCTCATGTCGTTAAAGTCAGTTTGGTGTATTTTCTTTTTATATACAGTTTCCATCATGTTCCACTCCCTCTGTGGTTCCAGCACGGCTGGCCAAACGGCAATAAAAAGCTCAAAGGACATCAGAGAGGAAAAGGGAGACCTATTTGTTAGCCTAACTAAATCTCTAGTAGCCAGTCAACATGTAAAAAGAAGGAAAAGCTCTGCTTCGGTGCAGGGTGAAGGACCAGACAAGTGGCCCTTCAGCAGTGTAGAGGTGGGTCAGTAGTCAGTCACCTTTAACATGTACACTTTGTCAATTATGGCTCAGTTACAGCCAAAAATACAAGAAATAAAGTAAACACATTAAAAACAAAGCACATAACTCGAACTAGCTCTGGCCAAATAAAAAAAAGTCAAGCAAAATCATCCTAAAAAAAACTACGTTCAACTGCTGTGCTTGCTAAAATGATGCCTTTAAATGCGAGTGGATTGACTGAGTCTATGTTATGTTTTTCCTTTGGATCTAAAGTCAGTGAAAATCGAAAGCAGATTCCACCATGTTTTATTGTGGCTTTTACTGAACTTTAAAAACTGACTATTCCTGACAAACATGTGTCACAGCTGCCTGTGACTGTCTCCTTGCCTTCAGCTAGAGAGCAGGCTTTAATCAGCCACTGCTTTAGGTATGATGGCCTCATGCCCACGGGTCATCACACAGTTATGGAGGTTAAATAACTGTAACAACTGCAACACTTTGCAAAACTGGTCTTAAGTTCTCTCGCTACTGTCCTGATTTCCCCTCTCTGCACTGGCAGACGTGCCCAGGGGAGCAGGCATGTAAACCATGTAGGCCTGACACCAGTTGTTTTGACTGAGAGCACTGAGGCACTGACTTATTGTGCAACACAAGGCGCAGCCTCCAGCCTGGCCCACTATAGCACAGAAATCCCTCTTGCAAACGGACGCCCAGTTACAGATTAACCTCATCCAGGGTGAAATTTACAAACATTTCCCTGAAAAATATATTAGACATACCAGAAAAAATGAGGCACAGAGCAGAGGGCATTTCTCTGTGTTGGTAACAGTGCTGCTGTGACATTCACATCCATCACAGTGATTTAGTGCCTCTGATCTGAGTCCTCTCTGAATCAGTGCCACTGAAAAGTCAACAGTGAAATGAAGCCACTGAATAGTTTTCTAAACAACGTGGCATCCACTGACAGGGCATTAATCCTGAGTTATCAGCCATGTGTGACAGTCAAACCCCCATATTAGCATTAACACTGATCAGTTCAGGAGCAGTACACGTTCTTATGCTACCTACGCAGCACATTACAACAAAATTAGACAGAGTAACCTTTTCATCCAGTGTGAATGCACAGGACAGAGCATTAGCACTGAGCTAACATTAGAAATAGCCTTTGTACTGTTTATAGAGACACAGATATAGACAAGATGGTTACGACTGTTGTGTCTGTGTGTGATCCTTTACACGCCACAGCGTCTTGTCCAGAGTTTGTGCCTACTAGCAGCTGTCCGTCTGTGTTTGGTCGTGTCTTCATGCATGCACTCTGTATTTGTGTACTGAGACGACTTCGGGGTGTGTCACCACTGCATGCTTCTTACATTAACACACAAACGTAACAATATGATGCCGTGGGTCCATTTCAGGACGTATTATAATTAGATTGTAAATGTCGTCTTCACTTTATTATACTCAGACACGTTTGTACTGCCTGTATGGCTCACTACCGCATGCTATGTAAAAGAAACCTCTAAAATAATGTGAAACCTTTATTTGGGTGTAACATGCAACAATCCAATAGCTCAGACATTATGAAATGTTCCAGATGGAGATACATAAAGACTACGGAGGGGAAACCGATCTTCCCAGCAGGACCACAAGTCTGCTTCTCTGATTAGGCTCCATTTGTTTCCCAAATCCATTGCTGATTAAATCTGCACAACTCTGGACTCTTTCTGACATCTGAGGGAATCCTTGTAGGAAAAGGAGACCAGCTCTGAAGACCTTGGTGCGCTTGAGTTTTGTTGGTGTGGTCTCAAGCGTTGCCACATTATCCTCTCACAATTCTTTTACTATCCAGATAATGATTCATTACAGTTGCAAAGCTCCACATGGCGATTTAACAACGTTTGATTCCAGTAAAGCTCAGCCTACAAACTTTGCCCACAAACAAACATACTGTAATTAGGCTACTTAAAACCCAAACGTTGGACTTCAGTTTTCCCTCATGGTGGTCTTTAAATTCAGCAGTAATAGGTATGAAGACGGCTGAACACTTGAACACAAGGGTTTTTCTTTCTTCGCTCGGTGATCTGCTGTGCAGAACGAAAGCTTCACATTCATCTGCTGAAGGTTGGGTGGAAGCCTCCTCTAACAGGTTAACCTGCCTGGGCAGCTCAACTACTTTTTAACCTAATTAAACCTAATTTAACGGACGAGGCAGGCAAAGCTGTGTCCAGATAGACTGCATAGAATATAACTTCAGAAAATATCGATTCAAATACATTTGGTGACATAAACATCTGACAGATAAATGACTATTAAAAACGTAAACTGTGGCTTGATGCTCTGTGGTCTTATCCATCACATTAGTCCAGAATGAGACATCACTGGATGCAGATATTTCATATTTATACCACAAGACCAACTTTATATATATGGTATCACATGCTAGTGTGTTAACAGAAAAACATGGTACTGAACCCAAATCATTCTTCAGGGTGTTTTATATGTCTAATCTTACAACCTGGACCTGAAAAACAAACTTCAGAATCAAATGGACGCGACAGACTTTTTTCTTCAGCACTAAGAAATATTCACACGACTGTGTTTACATGATACAGGGAAAAGCCGAGCCTGCCCTAATGTAATATCCTGCACATGAGGGGGCCTGACTCCTGGAGAAATCTGATCCTGCACTGGGATCTTTAAAGGAATATGGGATGAGTCTGCTGAATGGAGCTGGAGGGACTCCCACTGGAGTCTCCACAGAAAGCGACGGGCAGCAGCGGCACGGACGCGACACGGACGCGACACATGGACCCTTCGACGAGAAATGAATGAGAAACGACGGCGAGGGGAAAGTCGACGGAGCGAGGAAGACGTTATGAGCCGGATTCCGACGAACAGTCAGTGAGCAGAGGAAGCTGAAGACGGAGAGACAACAAAGTCACAAGGTAACAGCCGCGCAGCGCTGCGCCGTAGGCACCGACTGACTCCGGTTTTAGATGCGAGTGATGAAATCAACCAAGACGCACGAGTAGCTGCGTGTCTGCAAAAGGCTGCAGCTTTGTGCTGTGAGAGTTGCCTGATGCCTGTTCAAGTCCATTTTTGCTGACGGACTGTTTCACGGCTGCTGCTATTAAACCGGGCTCTGAAGTGTCTGCACCTGTTTCTTGTGGCCTTTTTTGGACAAAAGCTTGTTGCGCTTGAAACACTTCACGTTTGTATTAACACCACTTCAATACTGTATGTAAATCTGTTTTCATGACTCCTATAGATATGGGATGGTTTGCAGTGACTCTTACTTAAGCGTGTAATTTGTCCATGCCCCAGTAGTGCTGCACAACAATCAAGACCTAAAATGATGTTTGCTGGACAGCAGAGATGCAGAGTAGGTGTACAGAGGAATGTCAAGGCCTGTATTTAAAGCTGAGACTGATAATGAGTGTGGTCAGTGGGCTGAGGCCTGTCATTAACCTGCTCTGGGAGGGAGCTGCTGATTTGCTCGCTGGCAATGGAAGGAGGAGAACATGTAGAGCAAAGAAGGAGGGAGGGAGAGAAAAGGGTGGGAAAGGTGCTAGAGGGCAAAGGGAGTCACACAGGAGGATGGAAAGTGAGAGGTGTTGGGGGAGAGGTGAGCTGCAGAAAGAGACGCAGGACAAGGTAGTTAAGAAGATGAATGAGTGAGGATTAAAATGATTCGTGATTTACAGTATGAACTTGAAGACTTGCGTTGGCTTGCGTGGTGTTTTAAATGTCACATCTGACTTATAGTTGCCTTTTGAGTCTGAAATATGGCAAGATAACAAAAAAACTTGGGCTAACGCTGTTATTTATAAAGTTTAAAGACATTTCTTTTCTTCTCAAGGAGCAGGGTCAAAGGTTAAGAAAGAGGCTTGTTGAACGTGTTCCCCTTTATTTCTAGGAACATGTCCCAGCTGTAAATTTGAATTGGGACCTAAATGGTGAAGCTGGGACTAATTTAAACAAAAGTGTGAGGCCTACTTGACCAGATGGGAGTCGACAGAGGTCCCACTTTGTTAACTTTATGGGGCTGCTGAGTAGATGATAAGACCATATTTAACACACTCATACTTGACTCTTCATGCTCTCAGATGATTTGTCCTTGTCTCCGTTCGTTCACGTACAGTAGTGATCTGCCGTGCAGACACCAAGGGGCCGACCCAGATTTACACACTTGCTCCTGTACAGTCTGATGGGAGTCTTTTTTATTCAACGGTATGTGTGTGTGTGAGGGGAAGCCAAGTTGGACTTCAGCAGAGACAACAGCAGCAGAGATTTGAAATGTCTGGTGGGGATGATATCACTGAACCACCTAATCACTTACATCACCACAGCTGCATGTTCAGCAGTGTGTCAGTGTAAATGTGTCTGTTTCCAATCTGTTCCTGTGTGTATCTCCATCTGTGTCTGTCGGTGCTCTGTTAAGCAAGCGCCGAAGAGTTACAACTGGCCGGGGAGTGTGTGTTTGAATATGTGGTGATTAAGGGGGTCCTGTCAATGGAAGAACTGACTTAAGACTTGTGCATGTGCTGCCTACCTCCTCCAAAGATCCTCTGAAGAGCAGCACACACCCTTGATTCTAAACCGAGAAAGAAATGGCAACAGAGCAGGCGCACAGCTTGAAAGAAACACCACAACACTGTAGCAAACAATTTTATTGCAATCCGTGACACCTTCCAAAGCAGCGAATAAAAACTCTCATTGCTGGATATCAAATCTCACTGGGGCTGAGGAGCACAGCAGTATAACTGTCAGTGCAGTCAATGGAAAGCAGTTGTTGGCGATGGCAGCCGTAGAAACTATCCTGCTGGGACCTTTGTGGTGGCGTTTCCATTCACTCGTCTTCCCCCACTATTTGCTCTGGCTGCAGCGGCATGCGAGCTTTCGCAGCTAGATGGAAGTAGAGAAGCACTCGGGGTATCTGTCTGCAGCCAGGAGTGGATTCACCATCCTGGCCTCAGGCTCTGTCATGCACCTCCCCATCTGGCCGCTCTGGGTGGCCCAGTTGTGACCAAACATGGATCTAAAGTGGCCTGGAGATTATGGAACACTTGCTTTTTGTTTTTCTCTACCCCCTAAATGCTTCCAACATTGGCATATGCCTGGTGGAGGGATGCTGCAGAGGAGAATAGTATTTATCTGATCATATATAACACTAGTCTGGGTTTAGTGGAAAACTGTCCTATAAACCATCCTACAATGGAGGGTTATGCTCATGCAAAAGGGGAAAATGACTCCACTTTAAATGTAAGCTGAAACAAAAGCTAAATGTTGGGCTACGTTACTCCCACACAGTAAAATGACCTCATTCTTGAGAGGCTGGTTTAGTGCAGTTTTTATCCTTTTGCAGCCTGGTGCAGTGAACTGAGAGGACCTGTGCTTCTCTGTAACCTCTGCTTACTCGGTAGAAGGTCTGACTTTAAACCTCTCGGCTTCACGGCACCGGTTGACATGAACAGTAACAAAGCCTCAGAACCAGTCTATGGCATGTTTACACCCAGCTGCATTAGCTCCTGGAGGAAGGCCTGCCCTCATCTGTCCTCGTGGCCCAGAGTGGCAAAGCAGGGCTTATTCAAGCTGACTGACTTCCCCAGTTCCCCACATCAGTGTCCTGCTTTACTTGACCTTCATGCCCTCCAGTCTGCCTCCGAGGCAGAGTTAGAGACACATTGGTAGCTGGACCTTGACTGCCTGGCCAGGGTGCAGCGGTTGGCTGGCAAAACCTCACATGCCTGACTTCTGTAATTTGTTTGCTAGGCCTGTATTTATGAGCATGCTAATTGCAGGGAGCACTGTGGTGCAGTTATATTTGCTGGACTTTGAACGTCTGCTGTTCTGTTGATGGTGTCTGGCTTCACTCTGTGTCTGTCTGAAATCAGACTTCCTTGAATATTTTTCATTGAGTTTTAGTTTTGCTTTACGATATTTTAAATTTCACTCAAAATGTCAAAGCAACGACTCTCGTGAGTTGCAACCCAGAAGCTGGTTGTTACCTCTACTTTAATCTCAAGATAAGCAGGTTTTTATTGAGTTCACACAGCAGGGCTTCACCCTCCATGAGTGAGTATTCTCTCAGGGAAAAATAGCCACTAGTCGGTCCTCCTCAGGTAAAAATAACCTCAGCACCCCACTTTCCCACATCCAGAGCCGGGCCCATTCATTCTCATACATTCTTTCCTCCTTTCTTTATGGCCCCCTCTCCAGCCGTGATGGGACTGTCACACAGAAAGACACTATTGTGCTGCACAAGATCTCATTTCACTCCTGTCTTGTAATTAAGAAGGGATTGCATGGCTAGGGAGCGGTGGGGGTGTGTGCCAGGGGATTGGGTTAGTAGGTAATTTGGCTAAAAAGCAGAGTGCTGACCTGCTTTGTAGTTGGCAGGCCTAGGAGCGTGAACCCAACTCTCCCGCTGACACAGAGCTTCCCTGCAGAGATTTTGTTCCGTGTGTGTGGGCATGTGGAGAAACTGAGGGCGAAAAGCAAAAGATAGATTCGGGCCGTGGGGATCTCCTCAAGCTGTGTGTTTGTTTCTGTGCAGAAAGCATGTGTATATGTGATTACCATGGTCAAGTGTCTCAGAGCAACATGGAAAGCCATTCAGCTGTTAAAGGAAATACCATCACGTTTGACAACGCAGCATCCTCTTAACTACTCTAGCACAAAGGTGAGCCGAGACTTGTGTCTTCTCTTTCAGTCTGGTCTGAGTCGAGAGGCAGAGCTCTAAACCTCCACCATGGCCGACGTGCTGGAGAGGGGCGGGTCAGGCACCGTTGGAGAGCCCACCGTGGATTGGCAGAAACGCTGTGTCGCTCTGGAGATGCAGCTGCTGAGGTTCCGGCTCCAGGCTGGGAAAATCCGAGAGCTGCTGGCAGAAAAGGTAAAGGAAGAAAAAGCAACACGGGTAGTGTGGCGAGCACGAGCTAAAGAGAGAAGCTAAAACCACCCTCTGTTCAACTGACTTCCTACGTGAAACACAAGACTGAGGCAGGTCCAAGCAGACTACAGTCAGTTCCCAGATCACATCACCACAGCATTCCCACCACGTTGTACAGGAATTGGGTGAAGTGAATGTGCTGAGTCACATCACTGCTGTGCAAATTACATTTTAGCTTGTCATGCTACATTCACATAGTTAAAAACGCTGTTTCACACCAGGGAACAATTAAAGCATCTGAATCAGTTGAGAACACGGGTGTGGACGACTGTATGTTAATGCATGTGCGTAAAGACTCGTGAAGTTACTCAGTTTATTTGGTCCACTCACTCTGTGTCATCAGATGTTGGCTAATGTTCCAGCCAAAATGAATATTTAACATATAACTCATCACTTTTGCTGCTTTCCCTCAAGTTGGGAAAATAAGCGTCAGCAGTTGCACCAAATGCTTGTAAAGTTGTGGCTGAAAGTAATCAGCTGTCACCAGGAGACTCAGTTCAGAAGAATTGTCCGTAGAAGAGTGGAAATGTTCGGATTAGTGAACGGAGCAATGAGTTGAGAAGCAGGAGAAACCGGCCTCCTGTGTTTTCTACTGTCTCGTCTTGTTTTCAGTCGGTTTGCTCTCACTCCTTATGGACTCAAACATCTTGCAGTGTCACGGCAGTTTGCTTTCTGTATCATCTCTGGTTCTGGAGCAGCCCAGAGGTTTATTCAGTCAGTCAGCAGGATGTTTACAGTCCAAACATGACCCAGCGGCTGATAAGAGCAGGACGACTCCCTGCTGTGTCCCCTGTCAGGTTTTGTCAGGCCTCCAAGTTCAATGTGAGATCCCATGCAGCACACACACTGATTTTATTATTTATTGGTACAAACTGTGAAAAGTGAGGGCACCTCATTTATAAATGATATTAACATTTTGCAGACAGGATTAGGGACTGAAGGCATCATCCTACATAACTAAAAATAATGTTCGACTGGATTTGTCACTCACTATTGATTGACACGCTGGAAAATATTAAGGTGAGTACACATGTGCTACCGCTCTCCCATAAAAACGTACTGTTTTGCCAAAGAAAGGAAACTCAGATCTCCCCTTTTAAGAAATAAGGCTAATTAACCCATGGCCTTTTCTTACACTTCATCTGTCTTAAACAAACACATGCACACACACAGAGCTGAGCAGGGTTTACGTAGAGGCCTGTGCTGCTGAGTTTTAGGTTTTTTTATTCCATCATGTTATTGCTGTTTGGAATAAGAGCTTCACGCTCTTCATCTCCTCTCTTGCCAAGTTAGGAGTGTTTTACGCATTGACCCACTTTGGTATGAAAAAGCATGAAAAAGCAAAGTTGACGTGGTTGCATGTGACATGGCATTTATCTCCAGGGGCTGACTGCGAGTGAGGGACTGGGGAGACGGAGGGAGAGAGCCAGAAGGATGATTAACTCTCATTTGACTTTTTCCTGTGGGTTCAAAAGTGTAATTAATGGCTGTTAGCATTTATATATATATATATATATATATATAAAGAAAACTTGGAAAAGTGACTGAGGAGAATATTTATTTGATTTCAGATTTCACAGTTTTATAAAAACAAATTTTGTAATAAAACGTCAAACAAATAAACATTTTTCTGCTGCAGACTTTTGCACATTAAAGTCACATTAAAACAAGGATTGTGAGATATTTTTATGTCAAGGTTTCTAATAAATATTTGGCAAATACTCAACATTTACATTCTCATCTACAAGCCTCAAGTGGCTTCAAGAAGCAATGCTATTTGAGTCAAAGCAGTGATATGAGTCACCAAGTAAGGCTACAGAAAGTTCTGTGGACACGTTTCATGTGTATGAACATTCATTTTCATGAGCGGGTCTGTTTGTGTTTTTGTGACCTACTAGATTATCACAGAGGAGCTACTTCAGTACTTCAGGTTGTGTGACGAGGTTACTTGAACTCCATTCGTGTTTCATTTCTCTTCCTTTTTTTCTGTTTATTCTAAAAAAACAACAACATTTGACCAGTGGATTTAACTTTTAATGATTTAACCGGAGAGTAACCAGCGGACGTGAAAGGGTTAATGATTACAGCTGCGGAATGAGGAAATTAACTCTGAGTCACTGCTGCTTTACTTTTTCTGCTCTTTACTCCTTTTTGTTCAAAGTGACCAATGTGTGTAGAGAAAGTAGAAAAAAAATCACATTAATGTAAAACAGGATATTTACTCAGTAGGATCAGATGTTAGATCTCGGTCAGCCTGTTGCTGGCATAAGGAATAAACTGTGACACATCACTTAGAGCAGTGACACATCACCAACCAAGCAGACCGTCGCTGAGGGCCTGTTGACCTAGTTTTTGTGGTGCATCCCACACCTTTGGCTCTAGTTGGGCTTTCTGACACATTCAAAACCTTAAACAGAAGTAGTATAACCTGTCTGTCTGTCCAGATCGCCCGGGCAGTGAAGCAGTTCTCAGCATACTGACCATCAGCGCAGTTTCCATGGCGGTAACTTGATGCACGTTGGTCCAAAGAGGAAGATAACTGGAAAACAATACATTAAATATGCGCTGCTAGCTCTTCTTCTGCTTCCCCTGTGTGAATAGTATATACAAACTACTGCCACCTGCTGGTAGAGAGACTTTCCTCCTGATTCTGTTTGCTGGCCCCGGCAGGACATCAGGAGATGGAACTGCTCTTAGTTGCCTGCGGCTCTTTGTCCACCTGGTGTGTCACAGCCCTTAGGTGTCCGGTGAGTCTGCTGTCATCTTATCTCCACGTCTCTGGATACTATCAGCCCCTCTGAATTCCACACTAAAGACGAGAAGAGCACCCTGTGTCCCAGCGAGAGTCCTCTGCAAAGGTTTATGCAAAAATACATGTAGATAAGATAATGATACATTGCTAATCATTCCCTAAAACAGCAGGGCAGCATAGCTTTCTGTGATGACTCATACAGGTAACATAGTGCTTTCTGAAGCACGACCGCCATCTCATTCATTCTCAGCAGAGTAGTTGGTCGCTGTGTTGAACTGTAAATCGACAGACACTGGATAGTAGACATAGTTGTCTCTGATCAGCGATTCAGACCTCAGCAGTCGGATTCTACAACAGCTAAAAGGACAGAGATAAACTGACAGCTCGAGCTTACACAGTCGGTTTCCCTGCCTGAGAGACTAAAGGGTACAAGCACTGGATTGCAGAGTGATAGAAACCCAAGGTGATGATGATATATAACAGGCACTTCTGCATTTCCACATATAAAAGCAGTGCAAACAGGCTAAATTGTGAATAAGCAGATGTTTCTGTCAAAGGACTGTGGTTAGGAGCAGACCCTGTCATTTTAGAGCATCAATGCTGCAGATCGCAGTGACCTGTGAGGTACTTTATGGCCTGTGCTTGCCTGCCTCTTGTATTTGTGGTGCTTGAATGATATGGTGGACTTTTCCCTTTTAACTGGCCGGAGCTTGGTGAAACCTTTGACTCACGACAGAAGCTTTTGACCTTGAGGTGAGGAGTCATCCAACCGCTATCAACCGTCACCCACGCACCCCCCTGTAGATATGCTCTGGCTTTAGCGAGCGTTAATCTGACGGCGAGGAAGTCTTTAAATGTTGGGTTGGAGTGTTGGATTCTGGGAATGAGGGGGCCTTTACCGAGGTGACGAGAAGGTAGAAGTTAATACAAAGGAAGGGAAACAAAGATGACAGGAGGAATTCAAATGCATCTTTCAAGCAGAGTGAATCCATTAGTATGTTTGCTCTCTTTTCAACTGGGTCAGTGAACTCAGAATAAAGGGAGACCTATGTCGAACCGGTGTGTGTGTGCAAGCCTTTGGAGGTATTTCTGTGCACGTGTGCGTGATTGTGAGAGAGCGCGTACTTGCACATGTGTGCATACTTGCAGGATGGTCTTTGAAAGCATGAGTATGCATGCTTGCACAAAAGGTGACGCAAGCTTGTGCACATACTGGCATTCCTTCATCACACCGTTGTTTGGAGTCCACTGAGGGCTTCTCTGCACCTCCTGCTGTACGTGTCTGGCTCTAAATGCTACTTGTAAACTTCTTTTCATAACCAGTCGCTCTTTCTAACATCAACATTTAATACAGGATGTTTAAAACTGCGTAAAAATGCTTTGTCTCTGTTACAGATGCAAGAGCTGGAGCAGAGGGTGATTGAAGCCGACCGACGAGCTGAAAGTGCTGAAAAACAGGTAGCTGGACATGACTCATGACCAAAGCTTAAAGGCTTTGTTGCATTAGGAATCATTTGCATCGTCAGTCCTCAGAGTTTAATGGAGCAATGATGGTTTTGTTTCCCTCTAGAACTGCAAACACTCACCAGTTACTTCATTAGGTACAGAACGAAGTACTTCAGATGTACTTTAATGGATCCATGGTTTCATGTTGTTTTATGCCAGATTTGGACTCTACTTCCAAAGTGTCGCAACATCTGAATTCATACTTATTCTCAAAGTACTTTTTCCAAGATCAAAAATAGACTTTCATGCTCAATACTAAGTGACACAACAAATCCTAAATTTGAGATCCATAAAGTCAAATGCTTAGTTGGAATTTGTGTTTTTCTGGACTCGTAGCCACTAATTAGGAGCCAACCTTTGATGGAACTTAAAAGCAGAGTGTGGTTGGAGGACAGGAAACCTCATGCATATCACACATACTCTGTCCCTTTTGCTGTTGGATTTAATCGTAGTCGTCATTACTGGCTCTTCCAGGTGTTTTCTGTAGGTGGTAATTTAATGGTGCCATTTCTTTAAAAACAAGAAATACCTAAGGGCTTACAAAACTTTTTTGTCTATTCAGAGTTGGCAGACGTATCCCCTGTGTTTCCTTCTTCTTTCCTTCCTTCTTTGTCTGGTGCCCTACAAAACTAAACGAACCATGCATATCCAAGCTGTCTTTTGGCTGTGCTTGTGCGTTCACTCCTCTAATTATGCATTTCAGATCCATGTCATGGAAGAAAAGCTTAAGTCTGCAAACATACAAACCAGTGAGTCAGAGAGCTCACTGTACAGAAAGTATCAAGACCTTACCAATCAGGTTCAAGATAAAGATGCTGTGATAAAGAGATTAGAGGTGCAGCTGGAAAAACAGGTACGGATTGTGCCACTGCTTTAAGAACCGTCCAAAAATGTCCATTTATGTTCATGAAATGTAAGTTGAAAGCATCCACAGAGTCTGTTTTCTGTCTCCAGATCTTAGTCAGAGCCCAGGAGGCAAAAATTATTGAGGAGAAGGCTGCAAAGATTAAAGACTGGGTCACCCTTAAGCTTAGAGAGGTAAGCTGAGACATGTATAGGTAAACCCCTAACTGAAGCCAGAGCCTCTGGGAAAGCCAGCATTGTTTTCTTGTAAGACATCAAGAGACGCTTGTAATTGAAAGCGTATAATCAGCAGCTGTTTAAACAAATTAGTTTCCTTAAAGTGTAAAAGAATTTATAAATGCTTTGTGCAGTAAATGGCATTGTCTGTCCACCAGACATTTATCTTTAAGACGACATTGAAATATATGATTCCTATGCAGTGTAATATGTAATGACTACGTGCTTTGTTGCAGATGGAGAAAGAGAACCAGCAGCTGAAAATGGCCAACGTGAAGCAGACAGAGCAAATAATGCTGCTGCAGGACAAATTACAGTGTGGGTACTGCTGTGGGTGAGAGGAGAGCAGAAGCTCAGAGCTTTGAAAACAAAAATCCCTGTTATGTACAATAGCTGTGCTGCCTTTGCTTTGTTCTGTTTGAGGAGAAATATTTAATCTAGATCTTATTACAATATTTTATCTTGGAATTAATTGTTTTTACTCCATGTGGGCCTTAAAATAATTATTGCCAGGTACTTATAGTGTAGAGGAAAGCAATTTTGTGTAATCATAAAGTAATTTGTGTGTTTTGTTAGCAGTGGAGCAGTTAAAAGTCATGTTGACAAGAAGGGATGAATGAGAAGTCCACCGGGAAGGACACTGAGCTGGTGGTGTTGTCTTTCTCCTCCAGCTCTTTTAGAGAAACCTGCTTCCTCAGGATCTCCTGCCACCTCTCCTGTAATGGATACCCACCTGGTGCCCAGCAGCCCGCTGTTTCCTCCCAGCTGCCCCAGCACACCCCCTGCAGACGACAGCTGGAGACAGACCAGCCCTCGAGGGGCCGCTTCTAATATCATGATCTTGCCAACAGGTGTGCTGCCTACAGGATGAGTGTCAGGAAGCTTTTGGTGAACAGAGTCTCTGCCGCACTAATAAACAAAAGCGTCTCCGTACCCATGAATCCACACAGATGCTTGTTGTCTAATTCCTCTAGCACCAGTTCATCTATGGTGTATTTCTGAAATGTTGTTAATCTGCCCACTCCTAGATGGGAAAAGGCCTCCTGAAACGATCAGATGCCATGACGCTACCTCCCAGAGTAGGAGCAGGGAGGGACCAGATCCCCCAGGGCTTCCAGAGGGTCCGGCCCGGTTCTCAGATGAGCTCAATAGCAAGTTCCGCTCACAGTGTCTTCACTCATCATCTTCCTCTTCATCGTCATCTTCTGCTTATGAGATGGCCCACGGACCAAGCTCCCCAGATTCACCCATCAGACTAACGCCCAAAAGTCCGCTCCTGTCGCGCTCCCCCTCCACCAACAACCCCTTCCCCAATCCTTCTCAGCCTCTGGGTCAGCAGTCAGGAACCAGCATGACGTTACCCAAAGTACGGACTCCACTCACCCCGAGAGACAGCATCCAGCTGGTTAAGAAGCATTACAGTCAGCCACAGCCCAGTCTGGACAGGCTTCACCACCTCAATGTTAACATAGACATCATGTCCCCATCCTCCACCTCCTCCACCCTCAAGAGCATCGGCACTAGCACTTCACCCTTCCCTCAAGTGGTTGAAGAAACAGACATTGACGATGGGCTTCCTGACAGCATGGACGGGGTGGTGGAGGGACCAGACACAGAGGACCTGTCCCAGGATGGCGTCTCCTTTGTGGGGCTTGCAGAGGAGCTGGAGCGGCTGGATCCAGAAGCTCTGAAGCCACCAACCCCTCCGTTACACCGCTTTCCTTCATGGGTATGTGAAGACAGAAAATTACCATAGCAACCACAAACCAGTTGGTTTACTTACTGAATCTGAAAACAGCCTTTTGTAGCACATTCCAGTTTATCCTGATTATGTATGGACAACAACTGGCACAGTATTAAATCCAGCAGAGTCAGGGTTAAAAAGCCAGTATGTGAGTTTTAAAATTTATTGCACTCTTCCTTTTAAAGATTTATTTATCATCATGTTGATCAAATATGTTGAGGCCAAAATGTCTTTCACAATGAAAGTTTAAGTGATGGGGAAAATTCCTGGCTATGTGGATTTCTGCAGGAGAGTCGGATCTATGCTGTGGCTAAGTCAGGAATGAGAGTATCCGAGGCCAGTCCTGGAGCCAGAGGCCCCGGACGAGGTGAGTCTCCTGGAAGTGACCCACTTACTGTGCAGTGATAAATGCGAAAAAGCTGTTCTTCGTGTGTGTGTGTGTGTGTGTCATAAACTTGGTGTTGCTTGTGGTGTAGAAGATGAGTCAGACTGTGAAGGGACATGTCAGTCAGCTGATACCTAAGCTGCTGTGGTGGGTGAGTGTGGTTGCTTTGGATCTGTCATTGCTGCCTTTAATGTCACTTCCTCCAGCCTGAGGCTCTGCACACCTGTGCAGGTGTGGGCTCCTCTTCAGGGGCTGTTAAATCTCCTGTTCCCACCACTTTTTCAAGGCTCGAGGACGAGCAGAGGGGGGTTAGAGGAGCAGAGAGACGCTGCTTTTTAATCAGATGTGATGAAAGGACACGGTCTGCGTGTAATTACTGCTGTGTTTCTGTCCCAGCATCATCCATTTTGTCAGGATACAGACAGTGACGTTTGACAGCTTTCTGGCTTGTGAATTTCTGTGGCAAAGTAGCTGTTTGGGATTAAGTGGTAGCTCAGCCTGTCCTGTATGTACCTGGAGGGGCGTCTGTTGATGGAGCATTTTATCCCAGATAGGTTTTACTGTATTTTAAGTAGAAAGGTGTTTTTTTCACCAGTTGTGTGAAAATGTCTCATGCTCTGCATTATTCAGTGTCAGTCTTTGAACTAAATGATTATTAATGTGTTGTAGGGTCCATCTTACCCCAGTATCCAGTGGCAGGTCCGTTCACACAACTGATCTATAAGAATATTAATGTACCAGTCTATACAACACTGAAAGGGGTGAGTGCCTATTTGTTAGCAGCTTGTCATTGGCTGCAGTTAGGGATTTACAGTAACGGATGTCTTGGTTTTAGAAAGCCACTCAAATCAGCAGTGTCCCTCTACCTGACGAGGACTCTGGCTCAGAGGACGACACCAGCTCTCTGGCCAGTTTACGGACCTCCATCCTGAGTCCAGACAGGAAGAGCAGTGTGCCTGGGAGTCCCCGCGCTGTCAAGAGAGGTAAGAGTGGCAGATTTACGTGCAGACAAGGATTTAGCTACCTGATGTACGGATCCAGTTATGTTCCATCTTCTTTCCCAGGTGTGTCCATGTCCTCTGTCAGCTCAGAGAGTGACTATGCCATTCCTCCTGATGCTTATTCCCTGGATAGCGATTACTCTGAACCAGAACATAAAGTCCAGCGGACGTCCTCCTACTCCTGTGAAAGCACTGGGCCTGTGAGTAAATCTCTTGCAATCAGGGACATATGAAAATTCACGTTTGGCTCTAATATTGTTTTAATATAAACCTACCGGTAGATATAGTTTTAAATGTATATAATTTCATACAGAGTATCTCCCTGTGCTGTTTTTGTAGGAGACGTTGGAAAAGTCCGGGTACCTGCTGAAGATGGGCAGTCAAGTGAAAGCCTGGAAGCGACGCTGGTTCATTCTGAGGAATGGAGAGATCCTGTACTACAAATCTCCGGTAGGTGTGAGCCTCTCTGTGTGCTTCCTTCTAGGGTTTTAATATCTGCACAGAAAACATTGCAGGAATATTTCTAAAATGTGCGTTATGTCGGTGTGGCTGTAGCTGGAGGCTCACATGCCATATTTACACCTCGTCAGTCTTAGAATTGAACATTTTAGTTAGGATGTCTGTACAAACTTACTTACTAGTAAGTAACCAAGAATATTTGTGTGTGTAAATGTATGTTTCCAGAGCGATGTGATCAGGAAACCTCAGGGTCAGATTGAGCTCAACTCATCCTGTTGCATAGTACGAGGAGAAGGTGCACAGACATTTCAAGTAAGTGGAAACTGTGTGAGATTAAGAAAACATTTAAACAGACTGTATAGCTTAGTTATTCTGCATCTGAATTGAAAGAATTATGAATAGTCAAGTAGAAATGGAGAAACTAAGACGGTGTAGTACGGAGAAGAACCACACATATGCTATTTTTAATATAGCCTGTATCGCAGCTAAGCTTTACTGCTGCATTCCAGAGGAGCAGCTTAAGATGACATCAGGTATAACGCTGGGCTGGAATGTCTCCCTGGCTCTTCAGAGGCTGATTCTCATCTTCACTAACATCATGATACTATCTCTGTCTCTGCATTTTCCCCATATTTCGGCCTCTCGTCTTATCAGCTGATTACGGAGAAGAAGACCTTCTATCTGACTGCTGATTCACCCAACATCCTGGAGGAGTGGATCAGGGTTCTACAGAACATACTTAAAGTCCAGGCCAGCAGCCAGGTTACCATGGAGACCACTGCTAAACCCACAGTGAGAGGCTGGCTTACAAAGGTCAGAAGTTGTACTATTTAATCTTATCTGGGAATCTTAAAAGTTTTGATGGGGAGATGAAGCTGGAATCCTTTGTTGACATTAATGAAGCTGATCTGTGTGTATATTTGTATATGTATATTAGATTTTGAATTGATGAACAAATGACTTTCAGGCCTAACATCCTCTTCAAACAGGAATAGCGTCTCTGGGGCAGGAAGCGTTTGACAGAGAACCTCTTAATGCAGACTGTTGAAAAGCTTCACGTTGGGACACGGTTTTAAGGCCGGAGCAGCTGGAATGCTACAGAGCTCCTTCCCCTTTCCTTAGTGTGTGTGGGTAATGCTAAGACACTTGAACATCTGACGGGTGTGCGTGATGAGTCTCTGACAGATGACTGGCAGCCCCCAGCAACTTCAGCACCCTCCCCCCAGTCGTCTTCTTGCGAGTAGCCTTTGATCTACTGGTTATGATGTGATCACAGTTCAGACGGGGCTGTCCTGCCTCTCAGCACAGTTAACCCCATGACCCCATGTGGAGCACGCACAGCTGGCTTCGTCTTGAAGCCATCCTCCAGTGACATCATCGCTCCCCTCATATCTGTAAAAGTCTGGAAAAGGTTCTCTTCAGAAAGTGACCTGTAATTATTTACAACTGCGTTCTTTGTTAAACTCAAAAGCAGACTGCTTTTATTTGGAGGAATTTTCTGTTATCTGACTTCAGAGTCAAAATAAATGCAGTTTGAATTTAGTTAACTATTGAAGTCAATTATTTGCACATCCAAACTCCCTGCACACATCTGCAGCATATGTTCATCAGATGTAGAAAATCCCTAACATCTGTCAAGCTATTTAAAAATTCTTTCTAAGAACACAAAAATATATCCTCTCGTATTACTACTGTTTGATTAACAGCCACATTGTGTTGGAAATCGTCCTCTCATGGTTTTTCTGCTGTGTCTCTCTGTCTCAGGTCAAACATGGACACTCAAAGCTGGTGTGGTGTTCGTTGGTTGGAAAGGTCTTCTACTACTATCGGAACCAAGAAGACAAGGTTCGCCAAACAAACCACGCTAACCTTTACCTGCCTGCGCTTTGTTCTCAGTTAAATGCTTTGTCCCTTTCTGTGTCAGCTGCCCCTGGGTCAGCTTCAGATGCGCGAGGCATTAGTGCAGGAGGTGGATCGCTCCTGTGACTCAGATGAGGACTACGAAGCAGGAAATCGAGGTTTTCTCTCCTCCCACTGCACGTTGGTGGTGCAGCCCAGAGACCAGAGTCCCACGTACCTGCTCATTGGCACCAAGCAGGAGAAGGTAGTGGAGCAGGGGGCGGCCTTATCGCAGCAATGGAGTGGTTGCCATTTGGTTTGTGTATGAATTATCAGTCTCTGTTGTACACAGGACACATGGTTGTATCACTTGAGTGTGGCAGCAGGCAGCAGCGCCACCTTCAAAGTGGGGACAGAGTATGAGCAGCTCATTGGTAAACTGCTTGATGCAGAGGGAGACCCAGGTGAGTCATACGAATCTGGTGAAGCAAGCAGGGATTTACTTTGGTGGGTTCAGCATTTGTCGAATGGAGAGTGACCTGGAGACTTGTATACTGGCTTGTGTCTGTAAGTGGATGCCAGCTTTGTAACTCAATATGTATGTTTGTCTACACGTGTGTGTGTGTTTGTGTGGGTCTATCTGATTCCCAGAATCTGCCTTATGGAGGAGCGAGGCCTTGAGCTTCTGTAAAGAGGGTCTGCGCTCGCCCCTCACCACTCTGCCCTCTGAAGCTCTGCAGACTGAAGCTCTCAAGCTTTTCAAGGTCAGTCTCTCGACCTCTTATCCTCTTTTTTCCAGCTGTCTGGGTGCCTTTTGTTTTGTTTCATTTCCTTTTGATTTCCTCTTGCTTTCATCCTTTCCTCTAAATCTCTTTTCCGATCTGCCTTCCTTACTGCGAGAACCTGTTTAAAGCATCCTACTCCTTCCACTTTATCCCCTCCTGTGTGCTCCTATATGAGGACAATGACTCCCTCAACCTCCTTCCTCTCTTCCATCCTGCCCGAACTGGATCAAAGGTTTGAGGACAAAGCTTCAGCTCATTAAAAATGTGGACTAGAGTAAGTGGACTTGGTTATGTGCTCTGATTAGGGCTGACCATTCCTCTAGTTTAGTGTGAAAGGAGCCTCCTTTTAAGAGGAGACATGAGAGGTGAGGGCCCCAAGAGAACGGCAGCGATGGGCATGGAAGCCAGAGGACAGGGGAGGAGAATTAGGAAAATGGCAGAGCCGTTTTCTTTCTTTTCAGCCCAGTAACACTCACTACGCCCACCCAGAACCCCCCCCGCATCCTGCCTCACAGCCCCGCGCACTAGTGCAGGGCTGTGTGATTGAAGGTTGAATGGATGTGCTCCCTCTTTGACTAGCCGGCCTTAAAAACACTCCCAAACACACACAAAGAAGCAGGATGAATGGATGTGACACGCTTTCCAGGCGGATGCTCTATTTCTATGTCTTTGAAGCTTTAATGAAACTGACAAGACTGATGAAATTGGTTAAATTACTACTTTGTCTTGAACCATGGCAGTGCATGAGAACTAAATGAAGTCCTCATCCTGGGACTCTTCCCAACATTATGACATAATATTTTATAATCAGTCTTCTAATTACGTCTCTGTTGATGGAGGCTGTGTCCCGTCCCATCTGCTGTTGGTTTGCCTCCACCTGCTGGTCGTCATGGAATTCAACACCAAACTAATGTCTCTCTGCAGTCGTGTCAGCTCTTCATCAACGTGCTGGTTGAGTCGCCGTCTGTCGATTACCACACGTCACTGGCCCAGAATGCCCTGCAGGTGTGCCTTACTCACCCAGAGCTCCAGAATGAAATGTACTGTCAGCTTATAAGACAGACCAACCGTCGAACTACACACAACTACTCCCTCACACAGGTCAGCTTGGCGCACACGGAACACACAACGCATTCTGTTTAGAGTTGAGGTTACGTTGATATTCATGATAAAAGACACGAACTCATACGAGCTTCTCCTCCCCCAGTGCTGGCAGCTCTTGTCTCTGTGTGTGGCTCTCTTCCTTCCTCAACAGCACATCCTATGGTACCTGCGCCAGTACCTCCAGCGCAACGCTGACCCAAGGTGAGCTTCCTCACACACGTTGCTCATTTCATTAAAACATCGCAGAATCACTAAGAAGTATCGTCTGCTCTAAAACCAAGTTTATGCTGGATTTTCAAACACAGTAGCGAGGTGGGGAAGTATGCGGTGTATTGTCAGAGGTCTGCGGAGCGAACGCTACAAAACGGAGAGAGGGAGGCCAGACCTTCCCGTATGGAGATCATCTCCATCCTGCTGAGGAACCCCTACCACCACTCACTGCCCTTCAGCATCCCAGTCCATTTCATGAACAACACTTACCAGGTAAGTAAGGAGTTTGGACGCGGCTCGCATTCAAGCACCTTTGGCATCTTTCTCTCACTCGTTGCCTTGTGACACTGAACTGCAACATCTTTAAATGTACATGAGCAGCCTGTCCACAACAACCAGGTGAAGATTAATGAAACCTCCAAATCACAACAGAACATTCACATTACACCAGGACTGTATTTCTAGATTTAGTGGGATGGCTGGAAAACACATGTAGGTCAACTTACTGGACTTACCTTTCTTAAAGCTTCTTTACTGGACTTACCTTTCTTAAAGCTTCTGGATCATGCTTCTGTATAAATAATCATCATGTCTGTGTTATTTTGTGCATTGGAGGTTGTGGGTTTCGACGGCTCCACCACAGTGGAGGAGTTCCTCAACACACTGAACCAGAGGATTGGTATGAGGAAGCCTCAGCTGTCCGGGTTTGCCCTCTTCACTGATGATCCATCTGGCAAGGACCTGGAGCACTGCCTGCAACCGTCTGCCAAGGTAGGACCGCGGGTCAGTGAGCACAAGTGGTTTGAAGAAACAATCCACGCACGACTGAGGTTTTTGGCTTGCTGCAGCGTATTGTGCCAAATCATTAGTCTCACGTTACCTAATAATTTAGAGGATCAGTAGTGAGTGTTCAGAACCATTTTGACAAATTAAAGCTGTCCAAACATTTGTAAGATGTTGATTTTCAGTCGTAGGCATATTCCAGCATACCATAGCCGTCCTCTGTAATTTAATTCCATTCAGTTCGTAATGAAAAGTGGTGCTTACACTTAATTTTTATTATGCTTGCTGCAACCGCTCCATAGCCTACACGTACGCTTCTGTCTGGCTCACACGCTTCACAGTACCGCTAACATTTTTCAACAAATCTTCTTGCTGTAACTATTGCCACCTGCTGACTAAACCAGACATAAGGTAAAAGCTTCCATGTGTGTACAGAAACTTGAGGCTGACTTCTATCCCTTTTTGCCAGATCTGTGACGTCATTTCCAAATGGGAGCAGGCCTTAAAGGAGCTGCACCCCGGGAAAAACGAGGGGACGCGGATTGTTCGGTTAACATACAAGAGCAGGTGGTAATAAAATGAAATGTGCAAATGTTCAAGCTTGAGCAGGAAAACGAGTTTAACCTTGGAATGTTTCGGTTTGTGCACGCACAGAATGTGCTTTAGGGCTCAGGTGAAGGGGGAGACGGAGCGAGAGCGCCTCCTGCTGGCCTACCAGGTGAACGACGAAGTCCAGCAAGGCCACTTCCCTGTGAACAAAGAGCTGGCTCTTGAAGTGGCTGCCCTCATGGCACAGGTCTGTACCGATTAGGTCAGAGCCTAGAAGGTCGTTTTTACTGTAGTATATTCTCCTCCCAACCCTGACTCATCTGTTGTGTGTTGAGTAGGTTGAACACGGGGACTTAGAGCGACCAGCTGCCTCCTCTCCTACCGGCTCTCAGCCTAAATCTCAGCTGCTTCTCCTGCAGGCTTTAGAGCGTTTCTACCCTAAACGCTACAAACAAGACTGTAGCTCAGAGCAGCTCAGGTAAAACAAACTGCTCTTGTCCAAATGAATGTACTCAGGTCCATTTGTTTGTTTTAGTTTAGAACCGGACATATTCTTGAATCTATACGAACCAGAATTGAGTGTTTTTGTTGTGAGCTGTATTTTTATTCCAGAGATCTAACCGAGCGCCTGGCTAGTAAGTGGTCGATGCTTCGTGGGTGCTGTGCATCAGAGTGTGTGAGAATATATCTAACAGTGGCTCGGAAATGGCCCCTCTTTGGAGCCAAACTCTTCAGTGCTCGGGTAAGAGCTACGTTTATACAGCTCGCTCTTGTTTTCCGTGTTTCAATCCTCTCCACGACTCCTAAATAACAAGCTTTTGCTCCTGATTAAAAGTGACTCACATATCCTTCCACCACGGTTGTAAATACTGGTCCGCACGCTTCGAGACCGTGAAGACCCAGAGAGGAAGCTCTAAGGTTTACTGGTGTGAACTGCACCCATAACGCGACCTTGTTACCCCGTCCACAGCCCGTCCCCCCCTGTCCTGTGGAGCAGAGCCAGGTGTGGCTGGCAGTCAGTGAGGATGGACTGTGTGTGCTGGACTTAACAATGGTGAGTCTCCCCATGAACGGCGCAAAATCGTTACATAAAACATGGAAAACTTTGATGACATAACGTTTAACTCTGATTTTCATTATCTGTTGTTTTTGACCTTTCCATTCGGAACTTGAGATTAATTTCTACTGTGGAGAGGCCACAGCTTTGGTTGAGCCACTGGTCTGGAATGATTTTATGTTGTGGTGTTTGAAACCGGAAAATAAAATTGCCAGCCTCCGATTCCTGGATCCTGACAGACAGCAGTGCCACCATGTAAAAGATGTTAGAGTGAGCTCTGTAATTTTCAACAGCCCATGTTGATCCATTTCATTCTTGGTCTGGCAGGCAGCTTTGCTCCTGGAGTCCAGGAAGGCAGAAGAGAAAAACAAAGTGAAAATCATAATAAGTCACTGGAAATTATGTTATGCTTCTTCACACTCAATTTCGCCCTCAAAAAAGCTGAAACCAAAATGATTTCCCAAACGAGTTCCAAGGTCTATTCTGGGATCAGCAATAAAATGTGAACGTGCTCCCTGTTTATATCTGTTTCACTCCACATTTCACACTGGCAGCACTTTTACTTTTCAGCACACGCTGGTCACGTACGCTTACCAGGCTGTGATTACCTTTGGTGGTTACTGTGATGATTTCATGGTGGTCACAAGCCAACAGAGGGAGTCTGGAGTCGGGAAGAAGAGTGTGGAGAAGCTGGTCTTTGCCATGGCTAAACCAAAGGTAGGCCTCCTGTGTGGGACTGGCTGAATCCAGTTTTCCGTTTGCCTCCACATATGAGGTTGTCGCTCGTCATTTTTGATTGTCTCAGGCGGTGTTTCCCACTGAAAATGGTAGCGTAGCAGATCTAAAGAGGAAATTACCTTTTTAATATGTTGTACAAAAACGGCATAATGTACAGTTTTTATATAATGAAATCCTCTTCAATCCAAACCAATAATCCGTCCAAGCCTGAGACCAGAGTAACAGATCATAGAATCAGAGAATTACAGTCACACGTCTCGTTGATGGAGAAAACAGCCCACTTCTCTGACATCACTTGCAGAATCACTATAGAGCCTCAATGCAGTTACTGTATGTTACTGAAACAGGTGAAGCTAATGTGAGTAACTTTACTTTTCTCCAGCTCTCTGAATTCTAATAAAACACAATATTGTCCTGACCTGCCTGGTGTTCGTTCCTTCCCAGATACTGGAGCTGACTCTGCTCATGGCCAGCTACATTAACCACTGGAACCCCAGCCTCCCTCCGGCTTCACAGCAGCCTCTCGGCCACTGGGACGTGGACAGCAAACACTTCCCCTCCATGAACTACACCACCAAGGGACCCACTCTACTGTGAACTGTGCCAGCGATACAAGACACCGGGAGGCTAGACGGCCACATTCATCTGGAGTGCACTGGGTTGCGTGTCTGGATGTTTATGTTGTTGGATTTCACAGCTGGTACTTGGATTATTTTAGGATTTAGGTTTACATTTGGTAGGTTTTGGCTTGTTTAGACTATTTGTACAACAAGTGAGTGTTGGCGCTCGGCTTAGATTAGGTGTAGGGTCACATTTTCATTCTCTGTTGGACATGGACTTTGTTACTTTCCCTCTGGTCACACTTCTCCTCGCAGTGATATCATCTCTCCTGACCTTTATGTTTTACAGCCTTCTTGTTGCCTTCTGAGAGCCTGGCTGGAGCAAACACTAAAATACAGTGTGTGCCACTGAAATCATTCACCAGAATGACCACACATACTTGACAGCGATAGCGATTCAATTATAATTCATATTATAATACTAATTGTTGTATTGAGCATTAATTTATTTAGGGCTCAGATGAACAATTATTTTCATCAGTTAACCAGGTGTTTTCTATTTTCGTTTATTGTATGAACACCTAGCTCACCTTAGCTCATGTATGTAGTATGAAGCCCAAGAATACTAAGAGACTGGTTTAACCCAGATCTAATACTGGTTAAAGTACTATACTGTATGTGTAGCATATCTGTGAAACGTCAGTTGTGCAATTTGTTCATGTTCTAGTGATTCTGGAAACTGAAAGAAAACATTTAATCAATTAGTCATAAACATTAGTTGTTTTGTTAATCACACGAAAAAGAGCTACCAAACCGTTTTAATGACTTGAACTGTTTTGGATCAAACCACTGTTGTTTCTGTTCATGTTAGTTATTTATTTTTTTTCCTTTTCGCTTCAAAGTTGATGTTTTCCACAACTGCTACTCTACTGTATGTATCTGTAGCAGAGTAACGTCAGAGCAGAGCATCTTTGGGTTTTGTACCTGTACTAGAATGTGTTGGATATGTGGTGTCCTAATGGTTCCAGTATGTTTGTGTGTGTGCTTGTGTGTGCGTAGAAATAAAATATGGCACAATCCTGTTTTTTTTTTTTTCCTATCGTCCGATCTTTCATTCGCTGCTTTTTCCTTACAAAACACATTTTGTAGGAAAGCTGACATTAATCCATTCAGAGAACAGGGTCGTGCACTAGTAAGAAAATGTATATTTTAGTCGCGCGCTAAGAAAGAAAACGAGAACACTGCTTCTACACACAGCGTCACTAAAGAAATGTCTTCTCTCATTCAACACACCCATAAACTAAGCGCTTAGCCTCTGTGCTGCTTGTGCGCAGCCTGCTCAGACCTCGTGTTTAGCTGGAGTTGAGGTTGTAGGGGTGGAAGCTGTTACGCCTTCCTTATCCAAGGGGGTCAGAGTGGTAATGGCATTTTCCTGCCAAATATATGCTGTAAATCCCACATTTTTATGGCTTGTCTGAAGCTTTTCTTGTTCCATAGCTGCTCTTATAGAAAACAAAACGCTCATTACAGGGCTCACTGCTGAATTTCTGTGCACCTCCACTGCTCATCAAAAAGGAAAATCACTCCTGTGATTTTTCCATTGCAGTACGGCTTGGGTCACATGCTTTATGTGAGCGAAAATCAAAATGGATTAAAAGTTAAATATTCCAGAGTTTACTGGCTTTTTTATTGTGTATGTGAACAAAGTAAGAGGCTGATTTGTGCATATAGTGGATCAGTGTGTAGAGAGGGATGTCTGGCATTATTTATTTACCGTGGGGTTTTCTTCTACATAATTTGTTTGACAGACATTTGAATTATTCAGAGAAGTTTCCTTTAAAGGGATTCTCCACTTAAAACCAGTTTTCCTTCGTGTCTGTGTGTAGGACCTGTGGCTATGAAGCGGAAATTGTTTAGCAACGTAAAGATGGAAAGACTTTTGATGTTTTTTTTATATTTACCTGTTAAAAAAAAGGTCAAATGACTTATTTGCTAGTTTGAAGATAAAGTTACTTAAATTACGAACTTATTGTTGTAACCTTTTAGACTTTTTGATGGTTGATTCTCAAAGATGGATCTGACATCTGAGATGATTATTTTACAGCGGAAATTAATAAATTCCTTCTGAATAAACATAAGTGCAGCTTCATGACCAAACTGTTCACAGTAATAAAAGTAGGTCTTACTGATTCACAGTACGCACACACGCGCCTACGCACAAAGCTGAAGACGTTTATGTAGAAAAGCGACCTTTGACCTCAGAGTGTGTCTGTTGCCTCGGACTGATCAGTAGCCCGGGGTCAGAGTTCCCCGCTGTTTATTTACAATGATCTGACACTTCGACTGCTGGTAATTGTTAACGCGCTAGCCTAGCCTAGCTTCGCCTGGGGCCAGCCGGAGATATATCTGTGCTGCGCCCTGCGCAGCGCGGTTTCCAGCAGCAGACGCACAGCTGAGCGTTGACGCAGCGCAGGAGATCCACAGGTCGGTTCGCACGCGCAACAGTCAGTGACATGACGCGAGCGGCCGATTTGTACAACTTTACATTTATGCCTTTGTTTTAGGAGTTTTAGCGACTGACTGGCTGACTGGCTGACAGACTGACGGACACCTCGCGCCGTAAAGATGGCAGCCCCCAAACCGCAGAGCGCGCTCCGGGAAGCGTCTCATCAGATCATCGCCGGCGGATCCGCAGGTACGTTCATCTGTAGTTCACACATCTGCAGTGTGGTGAGCGCGCGCTCAGCAGTGTGGCGAGCGCGCGCGTCGCCGGACAGTTTCCAACGAGTGCACGAAGCTAAAATCAGAACCAGCCTCGACGTTGCTCGTAGTTGCACGTGCACGACCAAATCCACGACCGAACAGAACCCGTATACTGAAAAGCACCTAGTCAGAGATTATACACGTGTTCACAAGATGACTCCCACCCGTTCCGCGTGCTTGTCGCTTGTGTGCTGCACTGAACATTTACCGGATGGCCAGGAAGTCGCATGTGTGGGATGGTGCCGATCGTCTCCTGAGTAAAGTTCAGCTGTTGTGGCCCCGCTGACCTTCCACCTACTGCCCTCAGTATGGAAAACATGTGGCGTAGCCTGTTTGCTGTAACTTTACCAAACAATGGTTAAATTATTTGACTCCTGCACCTAATAATCCTGACGTCACTCTAGCAGATCATTTAATTTAGTGCTTTAGTTGTACTGATAACTTATCAAACTACAGTTGATTTAATGGGTTAATTAAACGAATTGAATTGTAAGCATGTGGTTTGGTGATTTAATCTTGAGCTGTGGAAGCAGCAGATGTATTGTCACAACTATTGTGGACTATAGTTTTACTACAGATTTGCAGAATGGTGATGGTTCAGTTTAAAATTTACATTAATTCTGTATTACACTGTAAATTAATCACAAGACCTTAGTTCTCAGAAAAGACAGAACAGAACCTTACGAACACAGTGCGTGTGCCTATGAACATTCTGAACGGTAGCAGTATTTCTGAGACTCAGAACAAAACACAATCTTGCTCAAACACAATCTTCTTATTGACGTATCAGCTGCAAACACAAATACATCAGAATGGACCTAAACTCAGGATGATCCTCATCAATAACTAGAGGTGCCTTTGTGCAATCAGTGTTTGTTTCAAGCTCTCTGGCTTTGGGATATATTCAGATGTCATAATAACATTATGCTAACTTTTTCACAAGGAGTTTTTTTTTATATATCACATGTTGCACAAAAATGACCAATACCAGTTACTCTGCCAGCTTGGTTTGTGCTAGACAACTCTAAGAGTTCCAATTTGTACCGTATTAATATATATATTTGTATTGTTCATTATAATGCAATTATTGAATATTTTAAATATCCTTAGAAATAACCTTTTTACTAGTATCATTGCAATGCACCTGTCGGCCGCAGGCGGCAGCACTGGCGCAGCGCCGCTCATCTTCCGTCTGCCAGTGAGTGAGTGAGGAAGAAACGTCCGCCATATTTAACGGGCTTGCTCATTTAAATAAAGGTTTAATTGCCGCTGAAGCCTGCAACGTCTGGAAAGTTTGCTGTGCGTCGTTTTCATACCGTCTTCGTAAGACTTGAAATGGACGCGTCTCTTCTGGTGAGTTTCTAGTTTTAATGTTCCTCTAGTTTTATGACTATTGGGTGTTTTATGCCAGCGGCAAGCGACACAACAGGGTCCGTTAAAGCCAAACACAAGCTGATTGAACTTTCAGGTTCGTCTAACTTTAAATATATGTTTACTATGAACTGACTCAACTCTGCTGACAAGAGAATTGAAAATGCAAAGCTGGGCCTTAAGCGTTTAAGACTTTTGTCGGTGTAGAGGAATTCAGTTGTCTTATTCAGAATGAAGCTACTGTGTTGATGTAATTGGTGGCTTCGTCTTATTGGACCATACATCAGGCCTCGACACAAGCCCACAGGTGCTAGTTGTGGCTAACGACCAACAGCTGCGCGTAATCCACAAACGTGTTAGTTAATTACGGGAAAGCTACTCGGGTCCTCTTTCCATGTGAAGTAAATCCAGTTAAAAACCAGCATTAACATTTTAAGCGAGTGTGTTCAGGTTGTGCCGCTTTTCATCGGCCTGGCAGTACGTGGGTGGCTGAACTAAACAGGAAGTCAGCGGGGGTCGATGCTCTTGTCTTTTTGTCCGCTTTTCGGCGTTAACCTTCAGGAAAACACGTTTAGTTTGTAGTGAGTTACTGTTGCGCAACGTTTTCTGGACGTCGTGGACGCTACTGGAGCCTAAAGGGTCCACTTTATTAGCTGCTAGCTAAAACTGAAGCTCTAATAAAAGCTTCCTTTTGGAAGTGGGTGACGGTTGGCTTTTGTTGTTGCTGGTCAACTATATGTTTGACAGTTTTGCGTTGATCCAATACTGAATGTAGGACTGACTGCATCGGTTTTGGCTTGATGAGGTTGTAAATACACCTGAGCTGCTCTAGATGAAACCGTGTCACAGGCCTCAGCCTCTGTCTTTATGCATTTGTATCTGAATGTCCATATTAGACGTGATCTAATGTGACTTTCGGCTGAATTAATTTGATTTTACCATTTGTGTGAAACCTCTACCAGTCGTCCTTTAGTTTTGCTAAATGGCTATTTCTACTCTAATGCCTCGTTCATTTTTCATTCTAGGAGGATTGTGGTATAGCTTTATATTCAGACGAGTAACAACCATTCAAACAGATGATTCTTTGTCTTCAGTTTTCTCTCATGCACATTCCCAAAAACATCCACAATGTCAGTGCTTTAATAAACAGCTTGTGCAGTGGAGTCGAGGTGTTTTACAGCCACATGTTTTCTGCCCTGTAGTCCAATAAACTATGTGTCAGATGTGCTGCTTGTCAACCCTTCTGCATGTACTGCACGTCTATACAAGGCCCCTGGGTCTGACAACCGGCTGCACCGAATCCTCGTTCAGAGGCCGAGACGCTCATCTGTCCTCACCAAGCACGAGGGGAGTGTGCAGGGGACAGATGCTTGAGCCGACTCACCCCAGCATTTTTTTTCGTCCACAACTTGTTTCTGCCTTGAATATTTACTTTTGCTGACAGAGTGGGATGCCAGAATGCATATATGTGCAACCTCCTCAGTGTTACAGGTGAATGTGTCTATGGACAATCCGGCTGGTACACACAGCTGTTGGTTCCCCGTAAGGTGGTGTGTGTTTAATTAAGACGTGTCAGGTGTTTGCACTCCAAGGTAGTGTCCACCAAATTAAATGCACCAAAGCACTTGTTCTTATTCTCCAGTGCAGGTTAGTTTTAATGTCATTCAGTGTTTTTGAACACAAGGGGGCAGTAGTTACACATGCACAGCTTCATGGTAAAGGGGAATTGCAAAGTTTAAGGTGTCCAGGTAAACACCAGCGACGTATAGGTTGACTATATTTTGCACGGTGCGAGATTTTTGCTGATTTGGAAAAATGTTTGGTGTCCATAACGAAAATGACGTAATGGTTAAATCACCTAAACTTGGACCAATTTCAAAAACGGAAATCTATCTGGTTACTCGCTGCTTGTAATGTTTTCTCTAAGCCCTTTGTTATTTTCGAGGCAGATGCATTTTTTTTAAAACTCCGTGAGTAAATCGATCCGTCTCCAGCAAATGGACCGTGACGACATGAGACAGACGCCCGGCGTGTGATTGCTGCGGCTCCCACCGGACTGTCAGCCGCGCTGCCCGGCTTTAATTGGTTTTAAACGGCCAACCTGAAATCAGTCGGGAAAGAACAAATAAAGCCGCTTGGCCTAAATGAAGGGGAGGAAGAAAGGAGGACAGGGGAATCAAATAAATAAAGCCAAACGCGGTGGGTGCATGTGTTGGGCATTGACAGACACCGCAGTTAGCGCAGGGCCTTTCTCCTCTGATTCCCGACTGGCCGCACCAATCACGGCCGAATTAGGCCTAATATTTATTTCCAGAAACAATTGTACGTGTTTCACTCGGGCTTTGATTGAACTCCCGGCGGACATGTTGTAGACAGATGTTTAGATGACCTCATGTTTGAAGTAATGTTGATTCTGGATGGGCTGCTTCTTGGCCCGTTCCTCTAAATCAGCTCCCTCTGCCCCCACGTTTTGTCACAGCCCAGGTCTGCGCCCATTTCTCATATTTAATGTGCTCTGCTGCGCAACAAGCGCCGTTTACATCCTCGTTCCACTTGGTCAAAATGAGCCATGATGGCGCTGAAGGATGTCTGCTGAGCCGGACACCTGCGTTTGATTCTCAGTGCATCTCTGAGTTATAAGGTCAGAACCCACCACCCGGGCTATTAATAACTATTACCTAACAGACAACCAGTTTCTCGATTGAGGTGATCTCGGACATGACTGAGTGATTTTTCTGTGTTGTTTTTGAAGGCACTGTTCGCTGCAGGGTGTATAATTAAAGCAAACCCCTCATTTAATGTGAAAAAGCTACAACGCACCAAGCGTTGCTTAAATAAACACACGAGATTTATTATCTCCGTCAAGTAATTACCGCCCTCCTTAAAAGTGAGTGATCGCGGTGTCATAAGAAATCAGCTGAATGCGAGCAGGCATTAGGTCTAATGTTGATCCCATTAATACCATATACATGTTTCGCATCTCAAATGGATTAACCAGCACTAAGATGATGATGATGATGATGATAAAACAATGCTCGATTTCTGTGGCACTGTTTTAGGAGAATTAGTGACACGGTTAAATAAGGCTTAAATCATTCGTTATATTCGTGATTGAATTATATTGTTATACACGTAGCTTAGTTGGGGTTTCACAGAAAAATGTGGCTGTAATTATTATAAGCAGTATTATGTCCGAGTAGAAAGCCATACATTTAATGGTGAAGTGCAGAATAAACAAATTAGCAACCACATGGAAATATTACTGTGATATTTAGTTACAGCAATGATGTGAGTTACTTCAGCTGAAAAATTCTTCCTGTTTCAATTAGCGTATGCCATGACTGACTTATGACGGCAGCATTCCTACCTGTGAAGATTCTCAGTGATCCAGGGCAGATAAAGGAGCCGCTACTGGCTGCCTCTTGAATTAGATCAGCCTTGTCCTTGCAGCTGCTGTGTGAATTGTAAAATATTTCAGAACTGCATAAGCAATGTAAAGATATTTTAGTTCATTAAAAAAATACAAAATAGCTAAACTGACTGAAGTCATTAAATCCGATGGTTGTAGAAAAACACAAACACGCACTGCTTGACTGCAGTTCCAGCTGTGAGTACAGGTGAGGCCCCACACAGGCTTTAGGCTGCACGTGAATCATCTCTACGAGACAAGTGTCATCAATTTTCGGGTAAATAACCTCTCACTGAGATCTGGCTCCAAGTTGAGATGTAACAAATCAAAGTGGGAGGCAGCTGAACGTGTTGCAGCTTAAATTGTCTCCTAGTGGATAAGTTGCCTGACTTTACTTACACTAAACCTAAACAGGAAAAACTGTCTGAAAACTAACATTTATTTTTCAGTATAGCAAGAAATCCTGTTTTACAAGAAAAGGTTCTGAATGTTAACTAAAAATAAGCTTATGCACATGGATGTAATTGGTCATTACTTGTGTTTATCACTTTGATGTTGCACGAGTTTTGCTTTAATGACTTCTATGAAATTATTACATCCAATGTATATAGTTTTTTTTTTTTTTTTTTTTTTTTGGGAGTTCATATTGGGGATCGGTAAAGTCTTATGATTATACTATATTTTATATTAACTTATTTCTGAAAAGATACTGGTTACTGTATTCATCAAATTTTGTGCAGCGAGTCTATATTTAGAGCACAGTACATCTGAGAAGCAAATATCAAAGTAGGAGAAAATGCAGAGAACTCATGTGTTCTAGCTCAGAGATGGCCTGTGAGGTGATCTATGAGGCCCACCCGGGCTCCTGACGTTATCTTAATGACATGATTTATAAAAACGCTTCACCGGCCGAGTTCTGGGCAGCCCAGGGGAGCGTTGAGGGAGGAGGACTTGGACAGTGGGGGTGGCCTGTGTGAAATGAGCTCTGCCAAGACGCAGCACGTTACCTGATCGTACTTCTCTCAGCTCAAAGATGGAGCTAAAAGACCACAAACGCATAATTGTAATTTATTAGTTTACAGTCGCAAGAAAAAGTATGTGAACCCTTTGGGGTTACATGGATTTCTGTGTAAATTGGTCATAAAATGTGATCTGATCGCCACCGAAGTCACGACAATAGGAAAACACAGTCTGCTTAAACTAATACTGCACAAACATTATATGGTTTTTATTGAACATAACATGTAAACAACCACAGGGTGGAAAAAGTCTGAACCTGTGGATTTAATAACTGGTCGACCCTCCTTTGGCAGCAATAACCTCAACCAAACGTTTCTTGTAGTTGCAGATCAGACCTGCACAACGGTTTGGAGGAATTTTGGATTATTCCTCTTTACAGAACGGTTTCAGTGCAGCAATATTCTTGGATGTCTGGTGTGACTCGCTCTCTTGAGGTCATGTCACAGCATCTCAATCGGGTTGAGGTCCAGACTCCTCTTCTGTTGAAGCCACTCTGTTGCTGATTTACTTCTGTGCTTTGGGTCGTTGTCTTGTTGCATCATCCATCCTCTGGAGTTTCAGTTGACGGACAGATGGTCTTACGTTTTCATGCAAAATGTCTTGATAAACGTTGAAAATCATTTTTCCATCAATGACAGCAACCCATCCAGGCCCTGGGGCAGCAAAGCCCCAAACCATGATGCCGCCTCCACCATGCTTTACAGTGGGATTGAGATCACTGGGACATGTCATGGCAGTCAGAAGGGAAAGGCAGATTACAGTACATGGCAACAAAGCAGGGAGTCTGCTAAACAAGCTATGTTGAACTCATACTAAGTGGTCAAGGGGCAAACAGTGGCCTTAGAAGAAAATTAAAGTGTACAGTTGTGAGATTGCGTTGTGTGTGTGCGTGCATGCGTCTGTATTTATATAAAGGAAATGGTTGCCTGTGCGTGCGTTGACCATATTTTCATGCCACAAAATTGTGAAGTGTTTGTTTGTTTGTTTTTAAGAAATGTATGCTGGGAAATCTTCTATAATTGCCCGTGTTTGTTTAAATTAAGACATGCGTGCACATGCTTTCAGAAAACAGATAATAGTGTATGTCTGGATTTTTTTTTTTTTGTATTTTTTTTCAGCTGCGTGTATATTTTTATATTTTTGAGCCCAGCACTGTTTTCAAACCCCAAATTAAGTCATAGTAGGAACAGCCTCTTCCTCTGGGGAGCTACTGTCTGACATCCCTGCAGGTTTATCATTTCACTGTTTAGATGGAACCCTGAACACAGCTTTGATCTATTAACACACATATATATATATATATATATATATATATATATATATATATATATATTGCATAGTCAAAATGTCTACGTAGCCTCTTAAGAGTCACAACAGTCCCTCTGTTAATCCTCCACCACCTTGTTCCTCATGAACAGTGACATGCGTGTTGAAAAGTCTTGAATTGGACGTTTAACCTCCTGCCCTGTAGTTCGTAGTCGCAGTTGGTAGCAGGTCGGACATATGGGTCTGCTATACTGTGGCTGATGGAACCCCTGGATGGATTCCTAGTGCTGATTTGTCAGGCTCGGTGGTTTTTGATCTCTTGTTTAATAGTTTTTGTTTTGTTTGAAGCAAATTTTGAGGAAAAAAGTCAAGGCTGAGTCAAACCTCATGTTATTTCAACTGTATTTGATACACAATTCAAGAGTTCAGATACAGTAATTACAAACCCTCCATAGTCCTGCTGTAAGCGCTGAAATATAAATAAACATAATAAGTACTGTCAAAAAAACAAAAACAAAACCGGACAAACTAAAAACCCTGAATTACATGGCTGTGTGTGTGTGTGTGTGTGGCATGAGTCTGCCCTGTGATTCTCTGGATGAGCTGGAAATTTACAACACAGGTTTTTACAGTAAGCCTCAGCCAAAAACTGTAATTCTTTCTCCCCTTTTAGCTCCATCGTTGGGAGACAGGCCTGCCCACTGCGGGTTAACTCTATCAAGATGAACAGCGTTTGGGCCAGTGCAGTAGTCATAATGTAATTTGTTGCGCTCATGGGCCAATTTGTGTCGTTTCAGAAGATGTATTCCGTGCCTGGTGGCCATGCGAGAGCATGTCCCAGGGCAAGGCTTTAATTAGAAAAGCTCAAATTTATAGACACTTTGTATTATTTCTGATCTTGAGTGGTTGGAGGATGACATGCATACGAGGCCTCTGGAAGAGGACGAGGAAAAATTTGATAATGAGAAACAAAGCTGAATGGAAGGTCATGTCAGGAATTTGTTTACCATTTCATTATCATTTTGAAATCAAAGAGTCGTGCAGTGAAATCAAAGCAGGCATAAATGTCACAGCATGGAAAGGGCTCATAATAAGAGGTGGGGAGCGGTTCTCCTCAGCAGAAAGATGTAAATGCGCTCACAGGTTGACGAGAAGTTCAGCGGCTTGGTGTGTTAATGTTCATCTGTAGGAGAAACTGCAGCCTCAAGGTCAAATATGCTCCTCCTGCTCCACGTTTTACATTTATCTGGATTTGATGTTTGATAAAAAGAGAGCAGACATAAAACTTCCAGGCTTTTTAAACTTTGACATTAATTTTCTGCACAGCTATTTAATGAGGATTAAAATGTTTTGCCTTTTGGGCAAAATCAGATCCGAATGTATCTTGAATATGATGACTCAGGCAGAGTTACTAGAGGGCAGAAGTGAGCCGTACTGGTTCTTCTTAATCTAGCTTGGTAATGTATTGAGGTCAGACTTTGTACTGCTCCCAGCGGCACTTTTAGCAGGAAAGCATGCTGAAGTCTATGGATTTGAAGCTAATGTGAAGGCGGATAACTTTGCGGAGCTCTTCACATGCTCATGCAAACAATATAACTTAGGTGAAACCTACAGCTGTGTTGAGTTTGCCCGAGGTATCATTGGAAATGTTAATATTGCAAATGAGTTGGACAACAGACGTCTCAGTTTATTCTGAGACGCCTCCAAGCTTTCATGGAGCACAGCGCTGCTTGAAATCGTTTCAAACCACACTGAGATTCAAATCGTGACTCAGATATGACACAGGTGATATTTCCCTTTTTTTTTTTTTTTTTTTTTTTTTTGTAATGGTCTGTGCGTTTTTAAAACAAGTTCACACTGAGATGCGTTTAGTAGAACGGGGACCACACAGGGCGCTCACCCAGCAGCTCTGCAGCATTTGAAACGGGTCCAGAGGGAGGGCAGTGACCGAGAAATGGGACTAAGGAGGGTTAAGTTATCAGCGGTCTGACAGTATGAGTCCTCAGTTGTGGAGCTCTCTAATCAGAGGGTCTGACAGATGCTTTCTCGATAAGAATCCCCCAGATGCTTTGGCGGAACACACAAGCGGCCAGCTGTTTGTATAATGAGGCACTGATGTCCTCAAAAGTTGAATCCAACAATAACGTAGCAGAGCATGTGTCTCTCCAAGAGATGGCAAATCTCCCTCAATTCATGTGCCATGTGGCGCACGTGTATCAGGTGAGCTTTTATTTAATGGCTTTGCCTTTATATGCATCTAAACTATAGTTTCTTTTCCTCGCCAAATTATTTTATTTTTCAGATTTGCAGTAGTTTGTGAGAGTTCGAATCATTGGTTCAAAATATTTAGTCTTTGCCTGTACCGCACAAGGAGAAGCCTTTTGAGCGCTCCATTGGTGTTCTGGTTTTTCCTGAATTGCGGTGCTCTCGGGTGTGTTTCATAATGGTACTTGGGCCGTTTCTGCCTGATGTATCGCACCCAGGGGACAATCTGCACTCTGCACCAATCTATCAGTTCCCAGCCAGAGGAAGGCAGCATGACACGCTCAGGCCTCTGCGATTATGGCCCCACATCATATTCAGAATTTGCTTTACATTGATGGTATGGCCTTTTTTTCCGTAAAGGAAACGTCTTGAGTGATCATGCACAGGCCACTGTGGTTTTGCAGATGTTGTTTTTATTGTGATTACTTGAGGAAATGTTTTGTTAGTAAAATCTTTTCTGAGAGATTGTTTAATTGTAGTTCCTCAGTCATTTTGTAAGCTGCTGGGAAACCAGAAGAATGTAAGTTGATCAGTCATTAGGCGCTTTGTTTTGATACTACATTGATATTAGCATCTCTTTCAGCTTTTGGTAGAACACATTTATTATTTTAACTGTACGTAATTATTGTAAAAATATTACTTGAACTAATTTTAGAAAGCTTTACTTTCTACTTGATGCAGTAACATGACGGCTTTTGGTTTTTCTTAAGTGGAGAGGAGACGAGGTAATTACCCTTGGGGCAATTAGAGAAAGCAGCTGAGGGAGTAGTAAAGTCATTTTCTAACCCAAACATCCTGGTCCGAGGGGCCGGAGCGGCTGGACAGCCTCCTGGAGGCCGCTGGCTGGCTCGCGGGGAGCCGTTCTTGGGGAAGCAGATCAGGGTTTGTTTTCTTTCTCCGGAGGCAGGCCTCTGAAACTTCTGCCAGATGAACAGCACCTGAAACGCAACAACTCTCCCAGCACCGTCAGTAGAGGGAGTGATTTACAGTACTCAGCCAGGCGTGCATGAAATGCTCGAGTCGGCCTCATCACACTGTAAGCAGTGCAGAGGAGGAGGGAACTATTTGGTGATTGAAGCTCCAAATGTTGTTTTTCTGCTGTCTCTTTAAGGCAGCTTGAAAAATGTTTGGAAACCGATAAACACACAGAGCCCATGTAATATTTTCGTGTTATGACGCCAAGTAATAAGCCTGCAGCATACTAAATAATTAGAACGAAGAGTCAGTGGTTTTAGTGGTGTCTGTCAAGGTAAAAATTAGTTTTAATTGCAAGTTGCTTTTTCAGGAGACGTATGAGCTGAAGCTGATCTGATGCAGAAATTAGCCAACGTAACTAACAGCTCAAAATGTACTTGTTGTGGTCCGTCATGCAACAAAGCACTTTCTTGGGGGTGTAACCTAAAGTTATGTGAATGTTTTTAATTAATATATTAATTCTAGATGAAGCAAACCTATTGCATGATTAAAATCAAATGTACAATCCTGGTCCACCCATGTTAAGATGCGGCTCTGTGCACAAAAGTGCATGTAGGCTGGAGTTAAAGGTTGTAAATACAGGCTGTAGTTTTGTTTAACCACTGCTGCTGTGCTTGACATGCTAGAAAGTGTGCAGGCGAACTGATGTGGTCACAGAGAAGATTACATACGAAAGACAAGCTGAGGAAAGAGGATGAAAAATGAGAGCTCCAAGATTTTGGAGCGGCAACAGAAGACAGCGCTGGCCTTTGTTAGCCTCCCCTCCTGATCGAGTTGTGCAGTCCATGTGAGAATCACTCTGCAAGCTGAGTCTCAATTCTGACAGTGCGGGCCAGAGAGCAGTTCAGAAGCCTAACGACTTGTGAGTGATACCCATCAGGAGAGAAACGGTGCGGAAAGCTCTGCTTAAAAACCCAATGTGAAAAATTGAGCCCTGTGAGAATGCGAGGGGGGAAATGGGTGTTTCTGCATAGGTGAATCAAATGTAATTAATTTATTACTCATTCTCGTGAACCTGATCCACTTGTTTCCACAATTTTACACAGCGTAGGTTTTTAAACTTGAAATGAAAGGGAGAAAGAGTTGGTATTTGCATTCATGACTGAATTAGAATTAGTCTTGGCCTCCTGACAAGAATTGCTAATGAGCAACCAGTAGATGACATCATTGTGGGGTTTGGAGGGAATTAGCTTGATTAGAATAACTCTCCACTCTCACCTTGGCTCAGGCATCAGACTCCTCTCCAAGCTGCCTGTCAAGGCTTCTCTCAGCTCCTATGGTTTTGGTTTGAGTCTCTCCCCCACACTGTGGTGTGTTTAATGTGGAATAAGCACACTGAAGGAGGAAAGAAAAATGAACACTGGTGCTGACATTTCGTTTAGCTCAATTTTGTTGAACATTTTTAGCCGTTAACAGAGATGTTTTGTGAGGGGGGGGGTCCTGGTTTATTCGTCATTGGGAGTTTGCACAGTTCAGTCCTTGCTGGGATGAGTGAGGCTTGCCATGAGCTCTTTAAAAACGAGGCTCGCCTGCCAAACTTCCTAGATAATTAGTAAAGCATTTCACACTCTGCAGAACATCAAAAAGGAATCGAAAAATGGACAAATTAAATATGGTCTGCATAGTGCTGGAGGGGATTTTTTTTTTTTTTTTTTTTTTTTTTTTTTTTTTTTTTTTTGTGGCGTGGAGACTTGGTGGAGCTCCAGTACAGCACATGGTCACTCTAAAACAAGCACACTGTGTAACTTAGTCCAATTCACACCAATCAGCAGTGCTGTGGCTTGTTAGGGTTTCTTTTTCAAGACTTATTTTTAAAAATTCTGAATTCATTACAGCTAATTTATTCACGGTTGTTTATCAGAGGCCTCGTAACTGATGAAGCTCCAAGATAAGCGTGAGAAGAACATCTTCAATTATGTTTTAATGCAACCACAGCTCCGCTTAAATGGGATTTGTTATGTGTGCAGAAGCTGTTTCTAAACTTTCATACAGCATTTTCTGGGTGGGACAGACAGACTCTTAAAACACAATCACACCCAAACTCTGCCGTGATCAAGTGTTTGGTTTTACTGTCTGTTGGCTGTTTAAACTATTTGTTTGTCTAGTGTGTATCTGCACTGACTGCCAGGCAATTAACATTCTCATTATTACCTCTTTTATAAGGCTTGTTGTGGCTGAACTGTCTGAGAAGTTGTTGTGTATATTTAAACGTACTGATTTTGGAAAAACATATGTACATTTAAAATTCACTCACGAATATTATTGTAGTGAGGTTAATGTATTCATTGCTTGCGTCATAACTTGCATATGAAAAATTTTGACATAGCAGAGCTGTAGAATTACCCTTTAAACTCCGTTGTATACAAGTGCACACAGTTACTGTATATACTTCAGGCTGATCGATAAAGACACGCACACTGATCTCAGTAACCACACCCCGTTTGTTCAGTCCCGCAGCCAACAGACCAAACTGTCACTGTGTCCACCGTGGCACTCTGGAGAGTTGAATTTGACTGAAACATATGTTTTCAATTTTAATAGCTCTCTATTCCCCCAGATGGCCTGAAGGGGGGGAAACGTGCCTGAGAAGCTGCGTTTCATGTAAGAATAATTTGTGCTAAGTAGCTGGGCGATCTGTTTGTTACGCTAGAGCTGACAGTTTGTTTATGTTTCTTGAGGAGTATGATGGATGGGGCGGGAGTTGATGCTAATTAGACTAAATTGTTGCGAAGAATGCTGAGGGTCTGCACTGTGCTGCTGAGGCCAGTTTCCATTGTTTCTGTGTCTTCGCACTTTAGGCGTAATTGAATGGAGCTTGGGCCCATTCATCAAGGTAGTGGGCGTCTAGAGCAGGAAACAAATGACTGGACCTGGATGGAGAGGTCTGGCTAGACGAGGTCTGTAGGTGGCAGAAGGACATGTGACGGAAGATGATTCCTTGAGGCAAAATGGAACAGACAGAACCTGAATCCAACTGGCCATGAAATTAATGTTTACCCAATTACCAGGAAAGATTAGCAGGTCTTTAACTCCTCCCACTGACTTAGTCAGCGGCAAAGATGGCCAATAGTGAAAGTGCCACCACACAGGCTCTAATGATGGAGCTTTCTGAAACTATACTGTAAATTAAGGGACATGATCTGTTTCTGCAACAGTGTATAATTATTTATTCATATTTAAATTTGCTGTTTTGTAAGTTTTTTTTTTGTTTGTTTTTTGCATGTTGCAGCACAAGCCACTTTAATTTGGAAAATGCTCACGATTAAATGATATGTGCAGACGCTGCAACCAACCACCAGACCTAAAAATCCTTTCTCCCTTTTGTTTACGCCCACCAGTTTTTGGTTATTTTTTTTTTTTAACTTGAACAATATGGCAACTAAAATTCAAAGGATCAGTATTGCTGTGAAAGTTTTTGTCAGGTAGACGACGACTGGGTTCACGTGCACAATAATAACGTGCACCAGTAAACCATGAAATCCTGGTACAAGTTTAAATGGACTTAAGAAACCTGGTTACTGGACATCCACCAGGGTAAATGACACCTTCTAACCTGTAACCCACATCTGCCTGCATGTTGTGGCTCCCAGGGACAGCTCTCCTAGGTGTGTTAATCTGTTTTTGGCTCTTGCTTCCTCATGTTTGCTTTTTTTTTTTTTTTTCTCATTTACAATTTTTCCTGCAGCAGGAACCTTTTTCAAACAAGTGAACAGTGAGGAAATTGCTTTAAAAAGCAGTAAGGCCTGCCAGCTATGCGTCGACTCGTTCTGTCATCACTACAGTACATATACGCTTTCTTTCACATAAATGGATAAGTGAGATTTTTTTGTTTAGGAAAGATGTTTTGTGCATTAGAGAGAAGTGAGCTCAAATCCATCTCTCATGGATCTCATAGCACCTTGGGTTGGTTAAGACTTGCCCAGTGCCTGGCATGTTGCACCAGGTCCAGCAATACAACATACTTGACCCTCTCAACATGTGTAGTGTTTAACACCCTCGCCCTGTTTGTCCCTTTTGCTAGAAACAAACCTGACATTGCATCTGCAAGTCATTAAGCCTTAAACATGTGCAGCGCAACAATGCTGTAAACAAAGTGGCATTGTCACAGTTTTGACAAGTAAATGTGTGAAGACCTAGCTAACAGAGAACAGAGCAGGGTGGACCTAGCACATGTTTAGCCTCACACAAGCTTGACAGGGATTTGGTCTCCCTCACTTGTGGCCTAGTTCAGCTTGAGTTAACCTCCGAGTACCAAAAGCGTTCTGCTCTGAAAGCAAAAAAGTCAAAGCTGGCTTCACATCTTCAACCCTTTGAAACGGTCTCTCCGAAGCAGATTATGCTACTTTATCCTGTGTCATTTTGGACAAAGGGTTTACGTCTTTGGACAAATGCATCATGTATAACCAGATTCGTGTTATTGGCTAAAATACATGCAGAACTCTGGTTCATTTCAGTTGGTAACTTAGCTGCACCTCAAAGTTTGTTTTTACAACAACTCATAGGAACCATACTGTACCAAAACATGTTGCAAAATGCAACATGTTTTGGTACAGTAAGATTTGAGTTAAAATCTGTTTTCTAACAGCTTTTTCCGCTTGAGTAAGATTTATGAGAAGTGCAGTATCTAAATGCAAAACAATCAAAAGCTTGGTCAACATGAGCTGGCAGTGAACAAGCCAACAACCTGATAAGTGTTACTCACTTTGAGGAAAGCTTCTGACTGCAAGGATGCCAAAACTGTCAGGTCAGGGAGTCTCTGTTTTCTTGGCTAAGAAGACAAGAACACTGTTTATTGTGGCAGCAGTGCATTGTGGTTTATTGAGGCTGCTGTCACTGGAGAAGTTATCTCCTCCTTCTCCATGATGGATTTCTCCCAGTTAGATTGTTAAATGTCAGGGCACCGTGAGGCCTGTAGAAAGCCTGTGAAGAAAAACGCAAACATTTAACCTAACATTTTCAAACGCTCAAACACTGGCCTGCAAATCTGGCAAATGCTTTTGTCGCTGCACTGGAAAATGCTTAATGTTTTGGAGCTTTCAGTGGAATATGAAAAAAAGAACCATAAAATAGAGACTTCTTTGCCCATGATTGTTTTATTTCTCCAGCAATGTCTTAATGATTTAGGATTTTTCCTCTTAAGTCTTCATTAAAGATCGAACGCTAAGGGCCGATGTCTCTGAAGATGCGCATGTCTTGTTTGCTTTCAGTTGAAGATGCTCCTCCCTCAACTTTTTAGAAATATCTAAAATATGAATCACTAAATCTCTGTGTGCTATTTGAAGTTATTATACAGCAGTAATGTAGGTAGTGTAGCACTGATTAGAAATGTTAAGAAGCTCGGTATAAGCCTTTCATTTTCCTCGTCTATATTGGAACCAATACTGTATGTGTGGGATATGGGATAAGGATTTCAAGGGGGGGGGGGGGGGGGGGGGGGGTGTAGTGTGTGGGGATAGAGAGAGGAAGCGAGTTAGCCTCGGATGGGCGAGAGTGAAACTTGAGCATGATTGAGTTAGGGGAAAGGAGACAGGAGCCCTGAGGCTGCCAGTCGGACGCTGTGTGTGTGTGTGTGTGTGTGTGTGTGTGTGTGTGTGTGTGTGTGTACGCTCTCTTGTCATGTTGCTCTGTTAGCATGGAGAGATCGTGATGGAGTTATCTGGCCTGGCCCTAAAAACGGCTTGTCATGTTGTGTATACACAAGGAGGTAGCGTTAGTCTGTGTGTATGCTTATGCGGTGCCAGCAACATTACTCACAGGCCTTTTGGGACACTAGCAAAGCCTCGCCTGGTTCCTTTTCCTCTCAGTGGAAATGCACTCACTGCATCCTCTGAATTCTCAGAAGATGAAGGTTATACAAACAGAGATGGAAATTAGGTCTTAGAGGGTTAAACTATTGCCTTTCTTTTCCTCACCTGCTTTTCAAATGGTCTGTGACGTGGCTGAAAAAGGGAGTTTGAAGTTTGAAATTAAAGTCAGTCTTGCTTTTAATAAAGCTTCAATAATGTCATTTTTGTTACAATTAAGCATATACTCCTTAGGCCTCAGCCTTTTTTTTTTTTTTTTAAAGCCTTCTCATCTTGCGCAGTGGGTGAGATGCCATTTAAACTGTGGGAAAAAATGTCCCGAGCGGAACACCGTATGGAGCCCCTGCTTTGCACTGCACCAACGCTAAGCAAAAGCAGATGCTATAAAGTTTACAGAAATCAGAACATTATTTTCCTGTTTCCATTGCATTCTTCTAAACACTTAGTGAACAAGCTTTGAAGTCACCCAAGAAATCTAGTCTGCGGGAGAAATGATAGGATCTCCTGGAGCAATGGAGCCTGGGAGGGTAGGGCAAGGGGGGATCTGAACTAGGGAAGTGGGATGAGGAGGAGCCTTAAAGAGGGGAGGGTTTGATGAATCATTAGAGATGCTTGTCAGGTCTAGATTGTGCTTTCTCATAAGATTTCAGATGGACTGATCTGGTCGCACATCTTGAGCTTTCTCCTAAACCTTTTCTCTAGGCTGGATGCGATCTGGGATCCAGCAGGAGATAAGTTGTGTTTAGGCAGGTCTGCTGTGGGTCTGATCGCAACAGCAGATAAATTGCAGCGACTGTGTAAGATAGCCTCACCGCAGGCAGTGTGCAAGACTGCCAGGAGCCCGCATTAGCCTTCTGTAATGCGTAGCGAATGTTATAATAGGCCTTCCAACTACATGAGTAATGTGGCTGCCTGGCAGGCGCATCAATTGGAAGCCTTCAGAGACGTCCCCCATCAGGCACTGATCTTGCACCTATCCTGCATTTGAGCTGTGTCGGTGGCGGTTGCAACCTGTTCATTCTTAAATGCTCTCAAATCACTAAACAGCCGTGCTGCTGTAATGCAAAACGTCTGTGTCTTGATCAAAGTGGTTCCAACATCATTCCTTATGCCCCAAGATAAATCAATACAGTTCTCCTTCTCTAAACATTTCCTTTAAGGGCTCGGGGTGCACCCAGCTTTTCTATAAAACGTGTGACTTCTAAGATGGTTACATCTGCGGTGCATTAGGGTTCATGCGCGCTCTCACAGGTTAACTAACTCTTCATGTTACCTCAAGTGACTGAGTCTTCTGAGTAGCAAATGGATTTCAGTGGGCTTCAGTGCAAAAGCCGGTGTAGGGCTTCATCATCTTAAGCTGCGCTGGACGTCGGTGTCACCATCGCTTGGTTTTGATTTAGTTGTGCAAATCACCCTTGTTACCATGTATTACGAACACTGGAGAACACGAATGCCTTGTCTCTCCCCCCGTGCGTTCCGAGCAAATCTGCCTCGTCTCAGCCCTTGTTGTGCACTAATCTAATGTGGCGTATGAATCATATACACAATGCATGTCTTCGTCTGACCTCTACAGACAGGACCTCACAGGACAACCACTTTGGTGTTTCCTGCTCTCTCATCTTTGAGGCTTAGTAGAGACATTCATTCCTCTCTTTTCCCATAATTCAATAGAGAGTATGACAATCACAATTAGGGCTAAGGCAGAGTAGCTTGGCAGCTTTCCTTTCGTAATATGGAATTACAGAAGTATGCCAAGTTACCCACCCACATGCGGTGGGTCCTTGCATTGATGCATCTTTCTTGGGCCTGGCCTCAAAGCCCCCCTTCTGCAAAACAAAGTGCCTGCAGAGCACTATGGAAGATTGCCAGGTTGGATTGCCACTGAAAACCCATGAGAACTTCTCTGGGGCTGTGAGTCTTACAGATTTCTGCATGTGTGAGTAGGTAGGGTCTCCCTCCAGAGCCTGATGGGAAGGGATGATGTATATGTATAAAGTAGACATGCAGGTAATTCTGTCCAAGAGGGTTTTTTCTCTCTCTGTTTGCTTTGTTTCTTCTCCACACGCTCCATTGTTTTCATTGGCTGCACAGCCAGTGATGCTGCTGCAACCCTGGAACACGGTTGGTGTGATTTTTACAGGAGGACAGGGAACATGGGTCATAAAACTCTCCTCCATTTTCCACAGCCAGAAAAAAAAACTCGACCCCTCCTTCACCTCCCCTGTCAAAGCACAAGACCTCTGTGGGGAGTCTGTGTGTGTGTGTGTCTGAGAAGAAAGATGTGCACCAGCCGTCATCCACGCACAGACAAGGAGGTCTTGCTTTCAGACATGGGCGAGAAAACATGCACCACAAGAAAACACATGTGATGTCATTATCTGACGCTCCCATGGGAGCAGGGGAGACTGACAGAACTCCTCCTCTCCAAGTACTTAGCGGCCTCACCCACGCAGGCAAGGAGGCCACCAATCATTGTTTCAGAAGCTCACGTCTAGACGAACATCTTAAGGCCGAATGCTGTCGCTTAATCGCAAAAATATAATTTTCTTTATTGTTGCATGTGGATCGTTTATCTTTAAGTCATAGGATGCTAATTTCTGCCTCCTCTTCGATGCATTAAAAGTGAACAGACTTCCATAAATACATTTTTTCATCTTGCTATAGTTACCATAAATCTACTGTTAGAACTGTAAACAATCTTTATTTTGAATGTCACTGGTCCGTTCTGAATCAGGTGTGAGCTGATGTTGACCAAATAGACATTGTTTAAATCATTATAAAATCCAGATATTTTAGGAAGCCGTTAAATTATGCTTCAAACTACCGATAAATCTCCAGTATATGTAGTAATAGTATAAGGAGCCTTGAAAAATGTAAATCAAAATCTTAAAAAACAAAAAAGCAAACCTGCTGTAAGTGCAAGCATGTGCTAGCCAGTTTAGGATGGATGAGCTGCTACAGGAAACCTCTTCTGCTGTTTGTAGGTGTGAAGGAGGGGAAAACATGGGGTGAAAAATGGCCCTGTAGGACCCCAGCCAAACCATGAAAGTTTAAGTAAATATGAATGGGGGGATAGCCCTGGTGGTCTGGGGTCCCCCCTTCTCAGCTGATGTTTTCTCTCTCCTCTGCTCTTGTTTGGACAACAATGTGCAGTGTTGTGCGGTGACCAAGTGTTTCAGTTGGCGTTGCTAAGCTAAAATACACACTACTGTATATTTGACGAATCCAGCTCTACAGCAGCTTACTTCAGGATGCAAGGGACGAAGGTAAACCAATATGCATGTAGCAATGTAAATCTAAACATCTTTATAAACCTATGGGGTTTGTCATTAGTTTGACCTTGGTCACAGTCTAACAACTCTAGGTTCCTCTCTAACAACTAGTGATGCTCAGTGTTTGCCACGTTGGTGCATGGCTTTCAACTTTTTATGCAACATCTGAAACTGGTTGCTGCTGAAGAATTTATTCACACCCTGCATTCCGATCTTAAATGCCCGACTGCCTTTCTACGTAATTAACAGCAGACCAATTTGCTTAAAAGAACAAACTTCACACTGTTTTTGGTGTGTGTGTGTGTGTGTGTAATTGAGCCTTAGGATCTCTGCACATTACTCTGCAAAACTTGAATGATCTTATCTAGTTACTTTGGAGAAAACCTATTTTAAGACAAAGACCTAACAAATTGGAATCATAAAAAAATATTTATAAAAACAGCTAAATAATCAATCAGCTGAATATTGGATCCAGAAAATTGTATTCAATTATGTGTACATATTTGTTTATATATACATTTCAGTCAGTTCAGATATAAATATTATTTTTAGTACTTTACTTTTGTAATGCTTAGATGTTTCATACTGTAGATGGTTTTACGTATTGTGCCCAATAAACAAAGATTTTTCATATTGACAGTTGCTTTGCATTCAATCCACTGCAGCAACGTGATTAAATTTCATTGTTGGACTTGTAGAATGTTGTAAAATTTGTCTCCCGTGTGGAAACGCTCAGTTGAGCAGGTGTGCATGCCTTGTTGAATCTTTCCCACTATGATTAAATTGGTATGTTTTCGATTATGGTGTGTTTTTTGGCTCCTCGCCGTGCAGAGGTTCGGTGTGTATTCGTTTTGAACTCGACGCTGTTCCTCTTCAAGTGTTGCTGGGCCCACTGTGTTAGCTGGGAACTGTGCAGGCTGAAATAGGTTGCAGCCAAGGAGCCAAAGCTGGACTGCAGCTGTTGAACTCAGGACACCTTGAATTCATAAGGCAAAGAACATCTGATACAATGTTTAAATTAACAGGAAATATTCTGCTTTTAATTTGAAGAAGATGGGGAAATGTTTTGGGATTCTGCATGTGGCACAGCATACTGTAATATGCCAAGACAACCACAGATAAGCTTCTTAGTACCGACTCAAACTGTTAATCACCTTTCAGTGCAAATTGACATTGTTAGTGTTTGGGTTCGTTTCGGGCTTGGAAAAATTATGAGAAATGTCAGAAACCATTCAGGTAAAGTTCTTTAACATTAGCTTATTAAAGATGGGTTTGTCTTTTGGAGATGCTTTAAACGAAGGCTGTTATTCATTCCTTATTATTACTATTAAGACCGACGAGATTTGACCCAATCTTTCAAAATTAAAACAGACAGAAATTTGCCATAGACATTGTACGCTCTCCTATAATAGCACATCAAAAATGAATTCAACCCAATTTTCAGGGTGTTTCTAATGTAGCAAAGGCCTCGAGACTCTGCAGCCTAGGCCCTGAAACCTCAGCCCTAAATCTGATGGGTGGATGTAAGATGAGACAGACGGTAGAATAACAGAGCGTGCACTTTGTTCACCCCCAGCCTGCAGTAAAAAGGTCTGAGAATTACAGAGTGAGAGACAGTTTAACTCCTGGTCGTAAATATGTGTTTGGAACATTTTTCGCTTTTTCCTTCCTTCCACGCGTCTTCTTTGACGTCTATGTTATAGGAAGACTTTAGTGTGTGTGTGTGTGTGTGTGTGTGTGTGTGTGTGTGTGTGTGTGTGTGTGTGTGTGTGTGTGTGTGTGTGTGTGTGTGTGTGTGTGTGTGTGTGTGTGTGTGTGTGTGTGTGTGTGTGTCTACCTACAGTGGTGAATCTGCCTGTCTTGCTAAGTGTATTTCCATCCACCTGCTGTTATGGGAATTTCGTTTTACACAAACATACACTAAAGAGATTGCAGCACACAAAAATAACAGTCATATTCGCAACACAGTTTTAACATGTATTCCCGTTTTGTGAGTTTCACTGCATCTGGATTACGTCATGTCTTTACGTTGGTGTTCTCTGCAGTGCTTTGACACAAACGTACCTAGTTTTATACATATTTTGCACAGCGGCAGTAGAAAATGTAAATTAATGTTTTAGGTTGTAGGTCCTAGTCACGAACTTGCATCCACACATAATTCTGATGTGTGTGTGTGTGTGTGTGTGTGTGTTTACTCCTGTCTCGGTTATACATGACTAAAAAGTGTGTATGAGTGCATGCAGTCTGTGTTTATGAAGGAGAGGTCCCCCTCCTTTCTTGTTTCCAGCCTGTGGGAGAGTCCCTACTCTAACCGCAGTAGGGTAATACTCACTTAACCCAAATCAGGCGCAATCAAGACGAGCTGGGCTGCAGCTGGGAGGCACCCAACCTATGGGGGTAAAGGGGGGTGGCAGTGGGTGGTTGGTCAGGATGAAGATGTGGACACTGATGACCAGGAGGAAGATCAAGAGCGCCAACATTTGTTGTGCCATCCTCGTCCTCATCTGGCTCCAGCAGGGAGTGAATCAACGGGGGGAAATCAGAGATGAGGTTCTGCCTACAGAGTGAAGGTTAAATACTGTTCTGTGTGTGCGCAAGCGATTTGTCTACATGTGATTGTTTCATTTGTGCGCCCCAGGCCCCTGCTGAGTCACTGAATCTGATCTTGTGTGCTCCAGTGATTGTGTCCTGAACTGTTTTCCTGATGTTTGTGTTGTGATGTAGGTCCTACCATAGCTGCAGGCCGCACAGGAAGAGACACACATGAGTGTAAGAAACCTCAGGGCATGCACACATATAACGTACTCTTGCGGGGATGTGTCGGTCCTCTCAGAGCTGTAAGTCTGTTGGGGAGATGGTTGCAAATAGGCCTAGACATGTGCGTGCACACACGCATGCATAAATGCAGAGTTGGGTGGAACCATAACGGTCTGAAATCCAGGCGATTTATTGGGCTCTGCTACAGCTAAGACCTACATCATGTCAAAGCTGTCTCCATTTCCTCGTCCTTCCGCCCCTCAGAGCTTATCTCCTTTCAAGCTTGCTCCTCAGCAGCTTGGGCCTGTTCCTAATCAAACGGGAATTACAGCAACACTGTATCACAGAGATAAATCTGAACTGTGTATGGACTGGAGAGTGTGTGCTCCTGCATGTGCGTGTGCTATTTGTTGTAGGAGTCTTGCTGTTGTTAAAAGGCCACCTTGTAGCATCTGCCATTCATTTGCAGTGGAAGACAAACACACTGATGAAAATGACTCAGACCGCAGGACCATTTATGTCTGGATTTGCCTTTTTTCCTTTCACTTCCTGACTCGATTTCAGATTCTGCTTTCTTGCTGTTTGTCTTTCTTACTTTTCAAACCCCCCAGAAAGAAACGAACAGGCACTTTCACCTCTATTGTATATGACATATCCGCTGCATATCACATGTTTGCACAGCACATGGACCAAATTTCAAACTAAAGTTGCATATCCACAATTGAATTTCAGTTTCTTTAAACATACTCTGCGACGTCGCCAGTGTGCAGCCCCTGGCATCTGTGGTTGATTTCTCCTTTTTTAAGGTTTAACGTGGAAACCTAATCCCTGAAGATCATAATGAAGTTTGCAGCATTAAATAACGACGTTGGAAACCAATTGTCCTGTGTGGCTGTTAAAATACCCTAAGGGTGCTGATTAAGTCCTGCCAATGGAAAAAAGATGAGATGAATTTATTTCGCATATTTTTGATTAATTGGAATCTCTCAACCGCATGTTGAAGATGACTGGACAGCAAGCCCTAAAACAATGGGAGGCCTCTTTGTGACCTGTAAATAGTATTATATAATTCTTATTATAACCTGGGAGATGACTTTAGATTGACTGAGAAGAGACAGATTTCCTACCTGGATTCTTTCCTGACATGAAGGAGTTGAGCGTGGGCGGAGGGTTAGGGGGTGGGTTGAGGCGGGGGCTCCATGACAAGGTGTTGAAGTGGAACAGCCCCACAGATCAGCAGGGTGGACACCTGCCCCCTGAAGCAAGTGACCCAGAACCCACCAAATCCTTCCTCACACAGCAGAGAGTTATAAACACATAAGTAGGGGAACATACACACAAACACAATGTTTTTCTCTGCAGCTCACCCAACTTCCCCCAAAGCCTCCAACTTTGCTGGATGCACAAACAAATAAATGTGCTTGCAATATGCACACAAACATGATTTCCCTAATCTGTAGGGTGCCGGCACCAGATGGCTCATCACGACTGTGGGTCCAGTAGAGTGACGCAAGCTGACAACAGTTCCTACATGCAGCACATTCCCACTAACCTGAAATTATAACTTAAATGCTTAATATTATTAGTTTCAGTTTCTCCTGTAAGACTTGCGTAAGTATTAAGACGTTTCCATTAGTAGTTTAGTGTGCGGATTTCACGGTAAATACAGAATTGGAGGAATTTTAAATTAAGCCATGCATTTGCTCATCAATATTTATTCTGCATTGATTTATCAAGCACTCAAAATGCAAACCACTTTACTCGGTCACGAGTGTCACCGTTTTCAAATGAAGTGAGGATTTTTGCCATTTCCTTAGTCTTCAGCTGTTGCTTTGATAAGATAATGGGAGGGTTTGCTCAGTAAGTGTGTTCTGAAACACCTGACCCCTAAATAGGTGCTGAGTGGAGGGCCCCGGCTAGGCTGCTGAGACGTGCTCATACTCTGTTGACTTAAGCTTTCAGACTGAGCCATCAATCATCTGAGTGTGACAGGTCTGCCCCTGAACCTCAGCCTACTTCATCTGCCAGTAAAGCCTCCCCGCTCAGCGAGTGCATGTAAAAACCAGTCTTGATTTGAAGAAGTAAATCGCATTTTCATCTCTGTCTTGCTGTGTTGCAAATTTAAGTGGTTCTCCCAAGAACACTCTCCTCCTCTTGCTCTCATTTCCCTGCAAAGTCCCAGAACTAGTTTTTAAATCCTTCCTTCCTACTTTGTGAAAACCGCTGGGCCATTTGGAAAAGGTTCTTTGCAATTCTATTTAATCATATGCGGCCGTCCCAATCAAGCCCAGCTCTGGTGATCACGTTTGCATGGGTTTCAGGTTCTGCCTTTCATGTCAGTGTAGTACCCATGTAAGCTCCGGGGGTAAGGACCACCTGGACGATCCGCAGTCTTTCTTCCTCAGCCTTTATTTTCTTCCTTTTGCCTTGTCCCAGCTTCCAAAGCTGTGTATTTAACCTTACATTGTCAGATTTTTTTTTTCTTCCTTCTCATGCTACCTTGAGCACTTGGAGGAAGTGGACTGACTGACACCGCGTTTGTATGAAATTGTGAAAATACTGAAGTTAATGTGTATGCAAAGCGTTTTAACAGAATTCCCAGATGCACCGCTCCGTTGCGTCCAGCTGACCTGCCCACCCAGTCTGTGAGAGAATGGCCTTCCAAAGAGGTCATCATGGATGTATGGGCACGTCACGCTGTCGTGTTTGTCTGCCTATTTTTGTGTTTGTGTGTACACATGGTCACATGTGTCACAGCAAAGCAACTTCTGTCTGTGATCCCCTCTGTTTCCCTGGTGAAAGGCTGCATTATAACGATTTCCATGACCTCAAGCCAGGGCCTTCAATCCGTGTGCGCGCGTGCGCATGTACGTGTACGCGTTTGTGTACACGCATTGAAACTGCTTTCCATGACCTCCAGCCAGGACCCTCCTCTGCGGCCTGCCTTGCAGCGCTTGTTTAGACAACAGTGGTGCACATGTTGGCTGAAATATGGCTGCTGTGCTCGTTTGCTCGGGTGAATTAAGCTACGGCATGTGTGCTTAAACCCAGACGGCTCGCTTTTTTATCCATATATTTAAATGATTGATTTAAGGGTAATCTAGCCAACACTTGTTGATGCTGCAAGTAAGGGCATAAGAGATGAGGGGGAAGGAGGACAGAATTCAAATCTGAGCGTACATGGCTCGCACAGATAGTGATATTTACGCCATTTATCGCACGGCTGCAGGGACATTTTTCACAGAGCTGAAATAAATTATTCACTAGTAAAGCTTTGCTTTGCACAAGATGGATACTTTTAACGATGTACTGATTGCTTTTTAACATACTCCATTTTCAAATGAGCTATAAAATTTTGTTTATTATGGTTCAGAACATGACATAGGCAATCTGTTTTAATGTCAGGAAAGCTGGGAAGAAAACGTATGAAAACACGTCCTCCCATTTGCCATAATGTGTGTGTGTGTGTATATATGAGGGTGTGCGTGTGCCAGTGTGTTTTATTACCTGTCTCATTATTAAATGTGTTGGAGCCCGGCTGAGCTGGGACAAAACATTCCAGCTCCTTTAATGTCTCCCTCTTGTCTACCCCGTTCCCCTCGCTCTTCTCTTTGATAATACTTTTCCTTATGAGCCCATAAAACGGGCGCTTTCTCACTGGGCCACCTTTTTATTTGGGTTTTAGCTTAGTACTGTATTCTGTCTGAAATCAGATATTTTTGCTTTCATAATGCAAGTTAGCTTTGCTGTAAGAACGAGCTACTATAAAATTTTCAGTGGATTTTATGGGCTTTTCTATTAAGCATATTAGTATTTTATGCTTGTGTATCTGTGTTTACTTATGTATTTGTGTTGCTACGCCGAAAAAGGTTTTTAAAAAAAGCAGCAAATTTAGTCTTAACTTGAACTGATTAGTTTAACTCTTTTTCATCATTACTGTTGATTCCACAAATTATATAGATTTCTGAACGATTCAGTCTGAATTCGTATTGCTTCATGCTTATTGTCGGCAGTATTTGGCTCCAGGTATTAGTCCGCTCACTGGAGCTACTTCAAATGGTCAAAATATAGGTGGAGATTGTTTGCATACATTGGCAGCAATAGCATTTTGTGTGAGGACTTAAAGACTGAACATGTTCATGAGTTTAATATTGCATCTGGCAATTGTGGTAATTTAACAGCTTACATGTTTGGATGTTTATGTACTTCAGGGTAACTTGCAGTATAGTCTTGTAATTGGTAACTATAGTTATCAAATAAAAGTAGTTGATGGGTTAATTAGTTGAAAAATGGCCAGTAGTGGTGATCCTACATTTGCAATAGCTGGCGTAGCTCAGGAATCAGTTTCATTATAGTGCAAGAAAATGCTCCTGCTAATTTGTTTCCTTATTTCCTGTTTTTTTTTTTTTTCTCAGCCTTTATCACGAAATTCCTTCATTCTACCTCCACCTTCTGTCTCCCTCTCTCCATCCCTCTCCCCACTCTCCAGTTCTCAGTCTCTCTCTTACAGGGTCGAGTTAGGCATAAGCGAATAATTAGGTAATTGCCCCCTTGATTGAGCTCAATAGGAAACATTTCAATTAGGCTAAAACTGTGCGAGGAGGAAGTAAGCTCTTACAAAGGGAAACATTCCTTGTCATGCAACTGTCAGCCCCCGAACCCACACCACGAGCCAGGATTAACTGGATACGAGAGAAGGAAATGCTGGGGAAGAGGGAGGGTGTTGTGCGAAGCCAGTGGGGGAAAAACATTGGGGAAGAGCGGGTGGGGGGGTTGGAGAACGGGTGGAGAAAGTTGAGGAAGCAGAGGGTGGGGCCTTGTAAGCAGAAGGAGGTGGGGGGGTTGGAGAGACGGCAAGAAATGATTGCTGCAATTACGGCTATATTTAAACACGCCTTGCCTCTGATATGATTTTCTTGGTGATCCCTTGTCCAGATAAGGAGGAGACTTTTCTGCCTGCCCAGCCGCCTGTAACAAATTACAACCTCCCAGCCATGGAAGAGACATGGTTCCTAAGTGCAAGGGTTGAGGGAAGAAAAGGGGAGAGAGCAGAAGGACTTGTATGAAATGATGACGTGAAACCGAGGAGATTCACACTCAGTATAGCCAATAAAACACAATCACGTTTTGCCTTTGTTCTAAATTTTGCACACGTTCTTATAAATGCGCTCCATCACGTATTGTTTAACCGTCGCCTACTTTACATTGGTAAACTCCCAACTGTTTATCTGTGTGTTACACTAAAACCTGGCGTGCACACAGGTTTCCGTGGCAGAGGTGTGTGTGAACAGGCCATGTCGCTGCCGGCATGCGTGTATTAACGAGTGGTTATCTGCAGCAGTGCAGCTCATCACATTCATCCTTATACTGTGCTGACCTCTAGTAGGATATGGGAGCCTGTGGGTGTTAACGGATCAACGTCTACGTGGAGTAAAACCGTTTGTCTAGATGCGTGTGTGTGTGTGTGTGCGCATACATTCACCTGAAAGTATTTGCATGTTTAAATATTTAAGCTTATGTCTGACTCAATTTATGTGTTTGTATTTTAACGCATTTCAGTATTTTGCTTCTTCTGTGCAACTGTCTGCATATCGTCAGCGTGTGTGGCTCTGGCTTGTGCTTTTATCCGTGTCCCTGTGGGATGGCGTGTGGTTAGGAGAGTAAACGGTGGTCCATGTTAATATGTTTCCTGCGTCTGGGCCACTGTACCTGTGTGGTTCACCTCAACACACACTCAAGCCAGGCACGTGCCAGTACTCTACTGTTCTGTGAACGACTAATAGATGATGGTAATTCTCTCAATCAGTAGAAATTCTCAATTGTGTTCGTATTAATTTACTGATGTCGTGTCTGTATAAAATATTAGCACACACCTTCATTTATATTTTATATACATGTATACCTAAGGATTTGTCAATTAATTTCATTTCAGCTTAATTAAATCCTCTTATTTCTGTCCTCACTCTTTTGTGTCATGTAGTCAACCTTCACTGAAGTGAGACAAAGGCTCCTGCTAGTTTCCAGAATTGGTTTACAGCTGTTACTCCTGGTTAGATGGTGTTAGTTTATGCATTTAATTTAGCTTTTTATAACTTCGTTTATCTACGCTCTTATTTCTCTGCCATCTATTATTTCCTCTGCTTCCATGTCAGTCAATATCCTTCATTCATTTTGTGTTTACACAAATAATTGGCGAGAACAGCGGTCACCAAAACTTGGGCCACCTCTCTCACCCGCATGGTGGCCCAGACACCAGTGCTGTGTTATGACAACTCCCAGCGCTGTCTCGATTTAACCAAGGCAAGGCGCACACATCCGCAGTTATAATTCAGTAATTTGTGTTTGTGCATTTTGTGACAATTGTGACAAATGACTGGCCTGGAGTGAAATGCCAACCTGCCCTCTCCCCCCTTGTTTCCTGCCTGGGCCGACGCATGCTTACACTCCTCAGGTGTATGCTGAGAGGGCCTGCGTGCTGAGCATGAATAGGCCAGCTGACAAGTGAAATGATTACACGGACGTGTTTGTTTTAAATGTGATTTTTATTGATGAATTATATCAACTCCAGAGGCCTGTGCGATCACGTTTAGCAAGTGGGTGGTATGTCGGCTGTGCTTTTTTTTTTTTTTTTTTTCTTTCATTTTTTTTTTTTTCTCTTGAGGTAGTTTGCGTCCTTGCTGGGCAACATGGACGTCGGAACACACGTGTACTCAGACAGTAATCATGTCATCTATGCAGTCCCCTTATTTATGCAGCGTTTCCTGGGGCATTTCTCATTATAAGCTCATTCTGTCATCAATATTTGCAGAGAAATTGAGGGTTTGTATCACAGTGGGCCTCAGCAGAACACGGAACCTATTATAAAAGCCAGGCAGCAACAGGAGGAATCCTGGTAATGTTTTACCCACGAAATGAGTTCCATTCCCTTGGAAGTCCTGTACAGAATTAGGGATGTAATACTCATATGGAGCAGTTTATGAGGATTAAGAGATTTTATTTAGTCTGTGGAGCCAGCGGGCCTCCATCACAGCCTAGCTCTCCTGGTTGTTGGGTGGATGACCCAGCAGCACATGGAGGGGGCTGAAATGAGAGCTCTGCGTCTGTGGAGCGTTTTCCTGACCTGACAGTCCTATGTGCCAGCCGCCCTGTATTCCACCAGCTCAAGCGTCGGCACATCTGAGTGCTAACACCTGTGACAGGTGAACTTTTGTGTCCGTGTTTTGTTTTTCACTTTTTTTTTTTTCCCCTTAACTCATTTCAGTTTTGATTTTTTGTTTTTGCTTTTACGCTGACACATAAATATGCAGCCCTTTTCTTTTAGTTCTTGTGTGTTGTTTTTTTTAATGTGTTTTAAATGCATTTGTATTCATGTGTTCTTTAGTCTGTGTACGTGTGTGGCTTCCCTCCATCTTTTCCCAGAAGGAAAAGTCTCATATTCGCGCTCTAACTCGTCCTGGTAGAAGGTCAATTGCAACCAGTTGGCTGCCAGTCTGGTCCAAAGTAAACATTTGGAGAGAGGCGACTGTACAGGCAGGTACCTGGGGGCTCTAAGTTGCTCTGCTTTGCTTTTCCCCTTCCTCCCTCTTTACCTCCATCTCTATTCCTCCTCCATTCATGGCAGTGAGCCACACTCCCTGAAGGCCTACAGATTGTCAGGGTTGCTGCTTTTGGATTGGGCTGTGTGAGATGCCCTGTCTCTGGGGACCCGCTCTCTAAAGAGTGCTTCATTGGCCTGGTTGGGCTCTGCTTGCTTGCTGTGGTCTGGCTAGTTTACAGATACGGGCCAGCCCAGAACTACTTAGAAGGTTGATACATGAACACAAAGCAAAACATCAACAAGTACCATGTTCCTCGTTCTATAAGCGATCAGGAATGTGGCTTTCATTTAGAGCTCCTGGTGCCAGCTAGATTAATTCAAGTCCAGGCAGAGGCCAGGCCGTTTTTCGTGTCGGTAGAGGGAGGGTCTGCTGCAGATTTGCTGTGAAGTGTCGATGAGCGGTTTGGGCCAGAGAGCTCTCTGCAGCTTGGAGCCTTTTGAGTCTGATGGCAGGCGACTCCTTTAACTGGGGCTGGGGAGCAGTCTGCACAGCTCAATTTTGCCTACATTAATCAAACTCACATTTCCTCACATCAGCCCTTGTGCCTATCAGCGGGGCGGCCTCGTTAGCATAATGAATTCATGTGATTTTACACACAGAGCCACAGTCTTCTAAAAGTGAATTTAATGCGTTTGAAGATGAATAAAACAACTTGAGTTTCTTCCTGCTAAACGCTACTTTCAAGGTTGTTTTCTTAAAATCATGTTTTTTTACAGATGTTTACCCGGCGTCGTCTATATTCTTAATATAAAAACATTTAAGCGCTGCATATTTTCTTTGTGCCTATATTTCCTTTCAGTTCCTGTCTTTTGCTCTCCATAGAACATCGAAGCCGTCATTTCATGGAAAACTTCGTTCCACATGACCTTTTGTGTCCAACGTGAATTATTTCTTTTCAGGAAGGCTTTCTCTGGGTTCAAGTAAATGTGGGGGGAGAGGGTCAGTGGGAAGAGAAGGGGCCAGGGGTTGTGGAGGCGGTGGGAAGGCTGCCTGAGAGTGAAAGCATGCAGTCAGACAGTGAGAGGGCTTTGCTTTGCTCATACAGGTGCTTATAATTTGCAGTATGTGATTAATCATTGTTGTGTTTGGGGGTGACATCTTGTTTAATGGACCTGTCCATCTCCCTTCTGTCACTGTTGTGTGGAGTCAGCCAGTAAGTAGCGTTCTGTGCTAATATGTGCACGCGCACAAAGAATTTGACATCAAAATTGACAACGTTGTGATTTTTAAGTTGGTCTTTCTGCTCCCCGCTTACTCCCGCAATGATGTAAAAGGCAAAGACTGACCGATGTGCGACGTAGCCAAATGCAACATGTGTGCGAGCCCGCCAGCTGCCACCACACAGAGGCAGCGGTGTTTTCCGTGTGTGTTTGCTTTGGGTGGAGGGCAGGCTGGCTGGTCAGCATGGCTGTAAATCAGAGTCTTCCTGATGGAACCCTGATGGACAGGAACCTAATCTGTCCCCAGTGTGTCATTACGCTCAACCTCCCAGATAGCTACAGATCCTGCTGCTCCTCTCATCTCTTCCTGGCCTTCACACACACACACACACACACACACACACACACACACACACAGACCCACACATACCTGCGTCCACAGTAAACCAGCCTTCTGGAAACCAGAGACACTAACGTAGACACACATGTTGAACATAAACCCGTTGAGCCAGTGTCAAGAGTTCATCGTCCGCATCTGTCATAGCAAAGCCGGTGCCCAAAAAGAATTTGCTAAACTCACACCTCACTTTTGCTTCAGATGCACACAGGCCGTGCAACTGCTGTCGCCAGACCGACCTCAGTGATAGTTTAATGTAAGCAAACTGACAGATCCTTTTAGGACATGAGGGCTCTGTACCGAGACACAACTGGCTGCTGCACAGAAGCCCCCACACATTCAAGGGAGTTTAGCCAAGGTGTCTTAAGGTTTTATGAACCTTCACATGTCCAAATCCTAAAGAAAAGCCCATTTTCCTTTTTATTCTAAAAGAATAATGATCCATGAAATATATAAATCTAGATTTCAGAAACGTTCTTTGAAGTTTTTTACTGTTTTGTGATTATATGAAATGCTTTAAACCCCTGACATACACTAAATTGTTTTAGTTTAATATGAATTATAATATATAGTACATTTTTGGAACATCTCCTTCTAATGGTGTTGGTCTGGTTACTGGTTCGCTTTCTTAACTCTCTGCTGTCAGTTTGGAGTTATTTCAGCTATTTCAGGATAAAAGCGACCACCACATTCATTCGTAGTTCACTTGGAGTTTGTCCAACGAGCAGATCTTGACCCCTCAATTACAGGATGATGGAGCTATTTCTTTTGCGTGTTGCTGAATTTCATTAACATTTTTGCATCCACACATGTGAAGGGAAAAGGACATTTCTAACAGGCTAAGACTGGAGGAACAAGGCTACATTCGCTGTGGTTTGTTGGCTTTCTTTAGCTTTACGTCTCTCCTTTCTGCCACTCTCCCCATCTGTTCGCTTGTTGGTGCTGTCGACGTATAGGCTGTTTGTGTATGATTTAGAAAAAGCATTCAGGCTGAGTAATGCCTGTATTGTGATTAAACCCAAGAATGGTTTTTCCCTTGTGCTGCTTGAGCGACATGGCACAGGTCCATCTGCCAAAACAAAAGCTGTCAGGGATGCCCTGTCACACAGTGAGCCATTAAGCCCGCCTGTCTGCAATAATTAATTACCCCAATTCAAATAATGTTGATGAATCATAGACATAACACACAGTTGTGCTGTTGATTGCATAATTATTGCATCAAACCGCCGCTGTATGTAACATAATCAAGGTCTCTCATCAGACCCAAACCACCAGCGTGCATCTGTGTTATGCAATGTTTGGAGAAGGACACAGTGAGCTTGCTAACAAAATGTGTGAAGCTGCTAGACTCGTATAGGGCCTTCATTTGCCCTAGAGAATGGGACAAAAGAGCCCTGCTGTGTTGGAACAGGATTGGACCCCCTCCCTCCTTTTTCAAGTGCTGGAACATATTTTGACTGTTTAAGCAGTGATGGCTGAGTGCATTTACACTTCAGTAATAGCTTCCTTCCTTTAAGTCTCTCGGCTTAAGACTAGAGTGAACCATGCAGGGTTTTAACTGTAGCAACAGCTTCAGGTCTTAGCACTGCTGCTACTGCTGTAGCCACACAGCTCTTCTCCTCTCCCCATCACGCCTGTCAGCTAAACCGGGGCAGAGAAGATGGACCACCCTGTCAGCTTATTCACTCTCCGCTCTACTGTATCACCTCTACCATGGATAGTTTGTGGACTTCAAGATTGTATCACTGGTCAGGAATGTCCGCTGGTTTTCCAGTCTCTGCATCATTTGCATTTATCTACCTTGCAGTTCTTTTCTTTAGCCACAAAGATTGTATGTTTGGAGAATGTCCCTACCGTGATGTATCCCAAGATGTCCGCCAGAAAGGGTTTTGTTCCAGGTGGCGAGCTTTCAGGGCCCACAGAAGACCTCTACCATGGCTGCATTTGCAGTTTTAAACTGGATCTCAAGTCAACTTGAACGTGACCGGGTTTTGAAGCGTAAACGACTCTCAGACGTTTATGACAAGCAGGTGCTCAAATGTCTGTTAATGGTGAAGGTGCTGGTCTTCTGTCTTTTAAAAGATGTGCTACTGGCTCAGAAGGTCTATTTACCCTGCTCTAGACAGCGGGCAAGCAATGGCCAGCTTCAGCCTATCCATAAGACAGAGGGTGTTAACAACTAATTAAAGAATTTACTGCCTCACTAAAACACTGTTATTGCTGTTGCCTCCCAATTATTAGCTCTATTATCAGCTTTTATGGACCCAGGTGAGCTTGTGGCTTGTTTTGGCCAAGTGGTCAGCTCTGTCCCTGTGTAAAATAACAAGATTGCATGTTACAGAAATGAAGCGGTTAGGATTTGTTTTAAAGGGGTTTTTTGATGAAGCAATTGATCCTGTTTCAAAAGAGATGAGTGATTGATATTTGCCTTTCTATTTTTCTTATTACATGAAACAGTTGCTTTTGCAGCTGCTTACCGTCTCTTTCAGGAAGAGAGCCGACCTTTGTGTGGGTTTCACATGTGCTTTCCATCTCTCGCTCTGTCTCACCTCTATGTATTTATCAATCGGTCTCCCCTCCGTCCACTAGGTGACAGTAACGACACAGCTCTCCCCTCTGGGGGTTAGGGATGAGATCTTTGTTTACACAAGGTAAATTTTGCTGGAGACGAGAAGTTACAGGCTGGGTGGGTGTGTCGGCAGTTGCGGTGATGTGGGGAAGTTAATGACGGTGGTGTCTACAGTGGCAAGTCCACTTACATTTACTATTCTGCTTCACATCACTCAAAAGCATCATGTAATAGCTTACTATAATAGACCAGTCCTCGTGTTCTGCATAAGCTCAAAATATGAATAGGGCATAGACATTGGACGTGGTTTAGAACCTGTCTTGAACTTCCGGTAGTGTCTCCTTTATTTAAAACGTATTAGTTTCAAACTTAACATTTCTAAGTAAAGTCTGTGGTTGTAGTTTCAGTAACTGATGGGTTTTCAGTTTTTGTCAATCATCCCTGAATTAGTTACTACATAATTCCAAAGACGAGCCTCAATCCAACTTTCTTGTTTTCTTCCCGAACACCTGAAACAAGTGTTTGGTGCATGTAATCCTGACATCTTGCCCAATAATTCTTAGTAGCACACATTTTCTGTTCCAGCGTCAACCATTTGATATGACTGTAATATCAGAATTATTCAGCATGTTCATACTAGAGTAGTGAGGGCTTGATGATCAGTAGTGTGTGCGTGTGTGTGTGTGTGAGCGCTTCTGATGTTTAAACAGGCCTGGTTAAACGTACACACTGTACACGACACGCACGCATTGGCTCACGCGTTAATAGACTGACTTGTTGTTCTAACGAATCGATGACATTTTCCAACTGTAGTCAAATATTGTGACACATACGATCATTTCAGTGGCATCTGTTCCGTCAGTTGAAATTCTGTGGAACATCAACTTAACTGTGATGCAGGAAAATAAACAACATTTCTCCATTGCTGTCAGGCTGTTGGATATCTCTGTTTGCAAAATATACAGTTGCAAGAAAGAATATGTGAACCCTTTGGGATTTCTGCATAAAGTGTCCATAATTTGTTCTGATTTAAAAACAAAAAACACAATCTGCATAATCTAATACTGCACAAACCTTGTATGTTTTTGCAGTTTTATTGAACTTAACATGCAGGGTAGAAAAGTCTCTGAACCCCCAGGCTAATGACTTCTCCAAGAGCTAATTGGAGCATGAGTCAGCCAACCTGGAGTCCAATCAATGTGAGGAGATTGAATATGTTGGTTAAAGCTGTCCTGCCCTATTAAAAAAAAAAAAAAAACTCACTAGTTTTGAGTTTACTGTTCTCAAGAAGCAGAAGAAGAATGTGAACCATGCCTCACACAAAAGAGCTCTCAGAACATCTACGGTCAAGAGTTGTTTACTTGCATGAAGCTGGAAAGGGTTACAGGGTTAAATTATCTCTAAAAGCCTTGATGTTCATGTGTCCACGGTGAGACGGACTGTCTACAAATGGAAAAGGGAGCCACTGCTGTCCAAAAACATTGCAGCACGTTTTAAGTTTGAAAAGAGCACCTGGATGTTCTCTCAGTTTTCCTTGCAGCTGCATAATAGGGCTGGTTTGGGGACAAGCTTTTTTTGTTTTCATTTGTTGGTTTGCTACAGCAAAAACTTTTGTATAGTTACATTCCAGGACTCAAGGCAGTGGTGCCAAGAGCCACTAACTAATGTGCTTTGTGTTTTTAGGCTTAAATTGACCTGTAGGCATTGGGCTAAGTTTGATGAAGGTGAGTTTTAGAGGCTGTGCCAAACAAGTAAAATAATTTAGCTTTAATAAGTTGTCTGCAGTAATTTTCATGTTTTTATTTGAATTAACTATGCAGGTTCCAGCTGCTGATGTACAAAATGTCATGATGCGGCTGCAGAGGCAATTAGATAATGACTAAAATGTGTGTCTGCAAAACATCATGAAAACCAACATGTCAAACCTTTCAGTTACTTAAACAAGGACTTGGATGCAAAGGGGTTTTATAGGCTTGGTCTGTGAAAAATCCTAGTTTAGTCACTGCAATACTTAATGTTGGGTTGGAGCATTTTCATACTTTACATTTATCCTCCATATTGATTTGACCTCTCTAGTGATCTGGACAATACAAACTGTGCGAGTAGATTAGCCACAAGCTTCTAATGGTCCCACCCATCCTACCCCTTTAAGATGGCTCGTACGACGTGTCTTGCAGTACTTGGTGACCATCAGTTTACCAGTGAATATTTCCTGATGATGCTCAGGCTAAACAAATATATTTAAAATGTATTTATTAACCTTATGTAGACAGTGACAGATGTCCTGCAGGGGTTGGAGACTATTTGTTTAAAAGCCAGCCTCATGAAAGGAACCAGGCCAAGATGACACGGAGCACTTCCTGTTAAACATCAGTTGCACCAGGTTTTGCATCCATTCGGTCCTTTTCTTCTTCTCTTGGCACAGGCTTCCGCTGTGCTGGTGCAGCTATTTGCATCAGATGGCTGTGAAAAGGGAAAAAAATAAACACTGGTGACCACAGGGGTCAAGAAAACAGCAACAGTAATTGAGGAGACGGCCACGATACAACATTGCTCTGTTTGTGCCTTCTACCTGTCAGTTTAACGCCAACCTGTCATTAACAGTAGGTACAGTAGCCCAGGTCTAATCCAGTTAATACCACTCACGCCTTCATCTTCCTCTTAATAACATGGTTCATCTGAGGATTGACAGACGGGGACATACCCCATCTGTCTGTGTGTAGCCACTGGGGGGGAAAATGTGCCAGGATTCATGGCTGCGGATGATAAATCTAAGACGATGAGTTTAAAATTAAATTGATCTTGAGTCAGTTTGTGTCCTTGAGGGCCTGCAGCACACGGCCAGTTTAAGGTGGGGTAATAATGTTTTGATGTTTGCATGTCATGTCCATATTTTTAATGCTTCCAGGTAGGTCTAAGGGGACTTGAAGGCTTGGTAGGAGAATTAAGAGGCCTCAGCTTTTCTTTTCATTTTTTTAAGCATCCTTTTTTTTTTTTTTTTTTTTTTTTTTAGAATACAAGAATTTAAGTACAAGACTGTTGCAGGGGATTTTACAGGGATGTTTGTTTTCATCTTAAACAGGAAGCCTTATTGAGGATGTCTGTGATTAATTACTTTCTAAAAAGTACATTTCTTCTCATTGACCAAACGTTCTCTTCCCTTTTGTGGGCTGTTTTTAGTTTTTTACCCCCACTAATTTGCCACGACTTAATTCATCCAGCATTGACCACAGAGCTAGATGAAGAGCATAAGTCAGTTTTAGTGATGGTTGCCTCCTTCCACATTAATTACGTTACTTTTGTTTAATTTAACTGCCTTTGGTTAGCATTACTTTTGCCATAACTTCCCTCTCCATGGAGAGATTATTTGCTCTCGTGACGGATTCCATCTGTCATTATTGAATAAAAATGCTTTATACTTCATTTCAGTTTTAATGTGATCAGTTTGGAATCACTACACTGGGTGCTGCCTTTAAAAACAGCTTTGACTCCTAGGTAGTATTTCAGTACTGTAGTGCGTCTTACAGGGCAGTAACTTTAGTTTATTGGCCTGACCAAAGCTGGCAGGCCTTGTGTTATTTGTGTACTGCTGCTCTGTTACATTTGTTTCCCACAAATACTATGTAAATATATTATCACCTGTCGTTCTTTATTAATATATATATAAAAGTCCCACAGATGGTATTTATGTCTAGTAAAAAGGTTAAATCTGCAAGACAAGTGCAAATATGCTCTATGTATTCAAATGACATGAATTATTATTGGTTGATGGTCAGGTTTTCAAATACAAAGATTAGAGTGAATAAAAGTAATAACTTCATACCGCAGAAAAAAGCCACAGCATTCTTTCACCTTTACTTCGGTACGAGCAGTAAAAGACCCTGAAATGAATCAGCTTCTAAATCGAAGTGCCCGTCACAGTTGCTGATGGATATCGAGTTGGCTTTGTTACTGCACATGACAAATTGCAGGGGAGCAGCAGCTCATAGGGCTTGTTTAGCATTCCAGAGCCGATGTGTTTTGAAACGTATTAATGGAGGACATGGAGGCATGAGATATCACCTGCAGGTTCAGTCAGGAGCACTTGTCAAAACCAGAGCAGGCCTGTGAGGTGAAGCTCTGTTATTATGACATTCATCTCACACCTCAAAACCACAGGACGAGCTATGATTTTCTGCTTTGGCACTCAATGAACCAAAACACAAATAGCGTACTATAGTTTTTATAAAACTATTACCAATATGTAGACTTTTTTTTTTTTTTTTTTTCTTTTTTCTGAAGCCCAGTGCTTAAAAACCTGCTTCTCTGTGAACCCACTGACATTTTGATTTAGTAAATCTGGTTTGTAATTATGTTAGTCACTTCTTTCAAATAATAAATATTGCCTTTTTATAAATGAACATTTCAATATTTAGTGAGACTAATTAATAAGATATTTAAGAAATTGGGTGGTAAGAATTTATCAGGTCAAGTAAGCATGTGAACTAAGCAGCCACCATGTCTCTTGTGTTTTAGTCAATTTAAGCGCTTCCTGCAGCAATGACCTTCTGTCTGTGCTTACTGGGAATTACAGTCATTCAGTGTGTCTTGGCGTGATGGATGACACCTGCACCCGTTGAGCAATCACTCCCTAACGCACCATTGTTTTCTTTTTTTGCTTTTGCGTGGGAGCAAACTGCATACATTCCTGAGCCAAAACCAACTCAGATAATTATCTCACCTACTTGATGTATGAACTCGGATGATAAGTAATCAGATGAGCTGGCATGTCTCACCACTATGGTGGCAGCAGTACCACTTGTTGGTACAGAGATGACAAACTTTTTTTTTTTTTTTTTTTTTACCCCAGCTAACTATGTAAATGATGCATCTGTTTTTAAAACTCATTTTATTCTGTAACAAACAATTTGTGTCTGTAAAATGTTACATATGACCAACTGTAAGAACAACAGGAAATCGATGCATCAGAAATGTTGCTGCAATATAAAATCCCTGTAATACCTTTGTGGCAAATAGCCCTTGTAATGTACTGTAGAAGTAAGACTCTGTGTTAATGGCGGTCTTCCAAGGGCTGCTTTGCCATTAGCACTTGTCTGTGTCTGTGTGCAGACGTGCATGCAAGGCAATGGATGACAAGCCCTGTCAGTACCATTGTGGTTCAGAAACAAAAGGACCTTCAAATAATGGAATCTCCCAATATGTCACTCACTGACGTGTGGCTCAGCCCTAAATGTCAGCCAGATGGCACATCACTCTATTAACCCGGTCCTCCACACAGCTGGAGGAGGACATGGTCTGCAGAAGCAGGCTAAGGCTGAACTCAGCCGCTCAGTAGCATCATTCCCACATTTCACCCGCGCTGTTCATCAGGGGTTATCTGGGGGTGTGAAGTGCTCCCACGAGTTTGTTAGGTTCCGTGCTGCTGTGCTCTATTATTATACAGTAGTATGTGCTGACAGCTAGAGTAGAAGAGCACGATGCACTGGGGCACAGTGGAGTGAGAAGCTGCTTGTTATGCATTTGGAAGAATGTATTTGCCATCCGTGGGCCTTAGTCCGAAATAAATGTGGTTTAAATCAAATGACAATACTTTAATTTTTATATAGCAGCAAATTGTCACAACTGGAGCAAAACACAAGCTTCCTAAAATATCAGGAGCGACACTAAATGCTCCACTAAGATTCATTAAATCTGTCCGTCGTGCAGTATCGGGCTGCGTCTTTTGTGAACCTGTCACGTTGTATGAATACTTACATCTGCAGGGTTTTTTGTGTTTGTAATTTGAATGACAAGGCACAGAAAAGCATTGTTCTCATATGACTCATGTTTTCTTGCCTGTTGCCTTGTTCACAGTCCTGTTCTTGCATTCTTGAGGTAAATTGTAGTAACTGTTGTCATTTGTTTTTAAACATTTCTGGAATAGTCCGTTCTGTGTAGTAAACCCCCAACATAGCAACATAAAATATAGATTTCCAGCACAGAGCGTCCCATGCAGGTCGTTACAGATCGACCTGACCTTTCTTCTTTTTAGCACTTTGTAGATTCCTTACAGCCTCGTTTTCCCATCAGCTGTTTTTAAGGTGTTGCATCTGGTCGAGCATTACACAAGCGCTAAAATAAACACAACCTAGTTTTGCATTCATGCTTGTCATCACTTCATCCATCAGCAACTGTCGTCTTGCAGGTACAAAGCAACATCGCATTGCTAAATCGCATTAACCCCATATTTAAAGACCTGAGCACAAACGCCTGATCACATTGAAAACATTTACCAAGCGAAGAATCTGAATTTGCTTTATGACTGTAAGCTTAATGGCTTTTGAATAAATAATTTTGCCTGGAAGTATAATCGCAACAGAACAGGTCACATTACAGTTGAAAGTGGTAAATAAATGTTAACTTGTGCAAATCCGAGTGTGCTTTAATGGGTGTCTCGAACCACTTTGCAGAGGAATTTGAACGGTTTGGAGTGTTTGGATCGTGTAATCGTTGTTTTGTTTGCTACAACTGTGCTGTCTAGAATGTCTGTCTGCTTTTTCCCAGGCTGTGTTCTTCCACCACTAGGTCACCTGTTGGAGCATGTTCGGTCACTTCCCAGCGTCTTTGTGTTTGCACAGGCTGATGGGGCAGGTTTTGTTTCCTCACGTAATCTGATTACCTGCTGAAAGATTTGATGCCACTCATATTGACTTGGCCTATTAGTAGCAAGGCCTGACTGCTTGCCAAATTAGGAATGCAATAAAGCCTAGTATTTATCTTTTCAGTGCAGTATCATCAATAATCAGTCAGGTTAGCTGAGCTGTGACAGATGCAATTTGGTTCGACTCCTGCCGCTGGTAGCTTGGTTCAGCAGGTCTTAGTTCTTTCAGCCATACATTAAGATGCAACTGTAGACAAAGTAATTTTTTTTTTTCTATGGTATTTCTCGTGATAATTACTTCCCTGGAAAAACCCCAGAAGACACACACTTTTATAGACAATATGTTTAATTGAGCTAATTAGAAAGGGACCGTATTGCACAGCAGCTGTGTACACAGAGTGGAATCTGCAAGGAAAACTCTGAAAGCTCTAGTAAAGGGATGCAGTGAGAATCATTAGTTAAAGGGAGAGAAAAAACCTGAGTCAAAAGGCCTCCGTGCCAAACCAGTGGCTTCTCAGCCCAGATGCTCATAGTTAGCTTGCATGTGAAACCTCAGTCTCGTACTGATCACACGGTTGCATAGATTCTCCAGCTGCTGGCATGTTACTTATGTACTAGGTTTGCATGTCGCCCATTTAAAAGGTTTTCAATTAAGAGAAACATCCCAAATTCTTTAATTGTTGACTCAAATATTTACATACATTTATTCTGCAGAATAACTACAAATCAATGTTTGAGACTTTTTAAATGTATTAATGCAGTACAAACACAGCGAGAACTCCATTACTATGTGGACAATTCATATACAGTATGAGCAAAGTAAAGTAATTTCATTAGGTCACTCATCCAGACAAAAACAGTAATTAAGTTATTTGGCAGTGTGATGAGAATTTCTGGAGAAACTTGTTTTGTAGCAACAAGTGTATTCGCAAAGTACTATTGAAACAAAAAGGAAAAATATGTCCAGGACAAACATTGTGCCCTGGCTACAGTCCGGCAACATTTGTCAATGAGTCATGGGATCACTCATATGAAGAACATGTTATCTACCTGAAAGACTGACAGCATCACATGCCAAAGTAATGTGCAACACACTCAAATGCAATGAGAAATTAAACGTGTTGTTTGAACTCTAGGCAACAATTTATTGCTGTCCTTAATCCAGCACTGACTCCAGTAGTCTGTTGTATCATATGTTACAAGACGGTGCAGTGTGACAAAAAGTAAAGGGACAAATATTGCTCCGTTTGGCTTTTACTTCAGGCCTGAAAGGCATCATGAGTTACTGAAGGCTGTAAGCCAAACGATTAAATCTATCCAGGGAGTTTAAAATTTTACGGTCTGTCAATAAAAGACTGTTGCAACAGCAAGTTTCTTGCTTGATGTGGATAATCTGTAAGAAAACATACAGTAGTGTTTAGGACAGAGATCAGGATCCTAAGGAAAATTAGCATCATGTCGAGCCACATTATTGCAAGGTTGACGTCGAGTTCTTGTACTTGCAGCTGTGTTTTATTATAAGGGGAACGTACAGATACTGTGACACTGACACAACTGGACATTTCAGGACAATGAGCCTATGTCTACAAGTGTGTTTATTATCCATTCTCATGTTTCATTGACCTATATCAGTGGTTTTTAAATTGTTTTTTTGTTGATTTAAGTTGGTATATGCTTGGTACAAAGGGTAACACAGTGACATGTTAGTTTTGTGCCTAGTTGCCACAGCAACAGATGTTCTGCAATACTTTTTTTTCATTATGGCAATAAAGGTGCTGTGCCTAAGCTACACCCCTAAAGAGCTGGAGACTCATGGAGACGCCTTCTGTATGTCCTAGAATTGCCCTGATTCTTGGGAATATGTCTGTTGCAGTCACTTAAAGGTTTGTGTTACAGGAACTTATTCTGACTATTTTTACCTTCCAGGTCTGGTCGAGATCTGTCTGATGCATCCCCTTGATGTAGTGAAGACGAGGTAAGCCACACACCAGGACAGACATTGTGTGGAAAATGAAATGCATTAAAGAAGTATGGAGTTTAAATAGGAACCTGCATAATACGTCAGGCTCATCTTGATGCCCTCGTAGTGTTTCATAGCTATTTTTTCGTTACTCTGTCCTGTTTGTGTGTTGAGCAAGAGCAGCGGCTGTGTTGAGCTGTAGAGTGATCAGGAGCCTCACACCAGTGTCCCAGTCAGCCATAAACAGGTCGTGGGCTACTACTAAAGCTTTATAGTCCTTCACAGGCCCAGCCAGGACCTCTGGCTTTGTTCTGAGCCCCCATGCCCCATTCACTACTTGTCAGTAAATTGTACTGCTTTTTCTGTCATTTATGGCAGCAGTTTCTTGGTAAATAAATTGCCTGGAGGAAAAAAAAGTGAGATGGTTGCACTTTGAAGGCAGTGCCACCACAAGAACACAGAGAAGGAAGCATGACGATAAAAGCCAAGGGTGTGCAGTGTTGTATTAGTCGATATTCGATACTTTGAAGGCACGAGGTGTGATTTATGGTCACGTGTAGAAGCTATGGGGTTTATTACAGGTAAGATTTGAGCTCTGCCGTGTCCGTCCTCACAAGGGGTCAGGGTTAAAAGTGCACTCACTGTTTTCTTTGAAATGCTTTTCCTTAAAAAGCAGTAAAACCGGCTCTTAAAGCAGACAGGTTTATCTGTTTGTTTTCTGTTTGCTTCGGCATGTGTTTATGTTGATAGGTGTTGTGTGGCTGAGGCCGCTTCCGTGTAAATGTGTTCCTCTTGGCCTTGGATTATAACATACTTGCATACTAACAAAGACGAGAAGGAATAGTGTTTAACTGGGGAGCTTCAGATTGTGTTAAGCGTATAAACGACGCACACATACAGTGTAAACCTACAGTATGCTGCATGTACACACCTAACATCCACACATGATTTCATAAACCGTGCATACCTACCAGCTAATTGGGACATTGAGGGAGCTGAAATCTATTAGCAGGAACCTTGGAGCCAACAGTCAGACACAGACACACCTCTGCTAGGTCTCTCTCATGCATGGCTCTTATTAGGTACCGACTCCTGCTTTAATGTCCACCAGGCCAAATTGAATGGCAACTGGAGTAAATTTACTTTTTTTTTCCACCAACTTGGAATCAAAGGCTTTTTTTTTTCTCTCTTGCTTTTCTTTTTTCTTGTGAAGGTAAACTCGACAGTGTATCTGCCTGGCAGCTCGTGTTTATTTTTTCCAAATCATCGGTTTACTGCCCTCTTCATTTTTTGATGAGGATGGGACAGCGATATGTCAATTTAGGCTTAGTTTCAGTCAGCACTCCACCGGTAGCCAAATACTGCAGTTATTAATCAAAAACATCACATGGCAGCTTTTTGCATTAAACAAATACTGATTTATCTGCCAGGATAACGGCTTTGACAGTTAAAGCAATGTGTTTTCCAGAAAGAGACAAAAAGTCTTTTGGGAGCAGATTAGGACTGAAAGTCTGTTTAAAACAAAATGATTAGTCCAGGTTGAAAACCTACAGTAACTGAAGTACATTTAATTATGAATAATATAAAGTGAGTGCATGGAACATTGTCATGCTTATGGAAACTCAGTGAAAGTTTGCCAGATGATTCACTCGTCTCTCTTTTGCCTTTGTTGTTGCTCTCTAACCCCCTCAGTGTGCACGCTGACCAGTCGAGGCATGACCCCTGTTGCCCACCTTTGCTAACAAGTACATTTATCTTGAAGGCATCTGAGGGACTTGTGCCGAGCCCACATTTTGAATGGTGAAATGAAGTTGTATTGCTCTCTACCCTTGTAGACCTGAACATGCTCTACGTGAGTAGAGGTTATTTTCCCTTAACCCTTCAGCATCTGGAAATAGCAAATGAGTTTTTCTTACTTCAGTAGAGCTGCTACACTCAGTTCAGTAAATGACCAGTTAATTCATCAGTTAATTAACATCATTGATGTTTCTGTATTTAAAGGGAAAATGCCACTAATTCTAACTTTTCACAGCAACTTATCACTTTTGATTGTGCCTATAACATTTCATTATATTATGAAATATCACCAAATTCTTTCATTTTAGGATGCAGACACAAGTAATTGAGCAGCTAGTTTGGGGAGTAAAGCATGGCCACGTCAGACGTATTAAACATCCAACATTGAATCTGATGCTTTGACAGTTCTGTTCTTTAGTCAAACGTTTACCACACACAATATAATTATGAATCTAAAAATGTAAACATTTTTCTTCTTGTGATTAACCCAAGATAATGGTCAGCCCAAAATGTAAATGTACCATGTTTCACACAAAGTAAACAGTTAATTGCCCCTGACCCCCCCCTCACACTGGGGAGGTGCAGGAATGTGGGGTTGAATATGGAAGTGTGGGGAGGGGGGGGCAGTCGTCAGTTTAGCAGAGTGAGACAGTGGGACCGGAGTTACAGCTTTTCATTAACCTGGAAACCACCTAGTTACATGGCTCATGGGCTGGTCTCAGCTCACTTGGAGGTAACAAAGGGTGTCGGGCGGCTCTTTCTGCAGGGGGCTTTGCGCTCGCGGCACCCATCTGACTCTGATCAGGTTCTCGCTCTCATTAGAGAGTTGCACTGAGCCCGCATTTCCCTTCATGTTAAGATCTTGTTACATGGAGCTCCACCCTTGTCCGCATACATGTGCAAACAAACTCGTGCTCATCTGAAAGAAAACTTCCCGTCACCCCATTTACTTCCGCGCATAGATTGAAACCCCGCCTTCCTCATATCTGCGTCTACCCAAACGCCCCCTGCCAGTGTGAACTTCCTGCAGTTGGCGCTGAATGGACTTACTAATGTCTTCACAATGCTAAGCTCTAAATTATGTATTTCGCGCAGCAACTGCTCCGACGCCTGTCTTATCCTACTGCACCCACAGTCTCTCGAGCTCCCATTGTCATCTGCTTGTCATGTTTTTGCTCTCACGTAATCATGTTTTCTTGTAGCAGTTTAACTCTTCCCTCTACATGAACGGTTTCTTTGTTTTTACATCCTGCCCTCTGTGGTTTTTGTTTTTCAGCAACCTTCTCAATTAGCCTGTTGTGGAATCGGCCACTACTTCTTGTTTAATGCAAACCTAATTGTATATCCACATCATGTGGAATGCGTTGTTTAAACTTCCATCATTCCTTGTGAATTTGTTTGTTGAGCCATTATGTAATGTTTTGCTTTAAGTCCCTGTTGTACATGTTTTCGTAGATGTGTATTGAGTTATGCAATTGTAGATTGTGTTGTATGACACGGCTGTAAGAGTAATTGCAGACCACTAAGGCTGCCAGTAGCCTCTTTCAAGCCTGATTACAAAAACCTGGTTACTGGCCCGTGCTCGCGACAGCCTTCGTGGCAACACTACTTCCATTTGGGCACAGCACGCAAGAAAGTGTGCCTCACTTGGGGGGCTTGAAAGTGATCTTTGATGAGGGCTTTGACAGATTTGCGTCGTCTGTTAGGGGCAGTGTGTGACAGTGCTGAGTATTGCTCAAAGGCTTTACTCCCCCTCTCTCCCACCACCACCTCTCCTTGCCCCCGACTGCTTGGTGAACCCCAGCGTGCCTTTAGAGGAATAGTTGACACAGCCCTGAAACAGCAGGGCACAAAGCAGCAGCACCCTGATAGCTGATCTTTCCTTGTAAAGGAGCAGGCAGGTCAGCGGTTGTGAAGCCGCTTCCTAATCCCACCAGCTCTGTGAGCCAGGAAGAGACTTTACTTGCAGCATAAACTCACTAAGTACATGCTGCTCAGAGCATTGGTTCAGTGCATGAGCATGACCGAATTGTGAGTCCAGTTCAAAAGGTAGTGAGCAAGTCTTTCATGAGCGGAGCGGAGTAGCATATTTGGCAGGATTAACTGTTTCCTTAGCATTCCAGTCATTGTCCCGTGGGTGATGTCTCACACTTCTTTGTGGACATAATTGTTTACGTAGTCAGATTGAACATTTTACAATTTAGCCATAACAGACCTCTCTACCTACCAGCCCAGAGCCAGAAAGCATCCATGCTATAACGTAAGATTGTCCACTTCACAACATATATTCAGTCCCAGCACAGTGCAGGAGGAAAGACAGACAGTAAGGGTGTGACGGTTTGACAAGGAGGATGGGCCTGTACTGTACATGCAGTGTTCATGCTGATGAAAGTTCACAACTCCGCTTAGACCATCAGTTCACGTCTGTTTTTAGCTGCAACCATAACCTACACTTAACGTTAATCAAATGTTTAGTTGTCCAACCCATATTTGCCATAACAAGTTACACATAAAACATTATATACATTTGTTTAAAGCTTTGACAATGTTTTTATAACTGGGAGCTGCATTATAGCTTCAGCGTAATGAGGGAGGGGGGGCTCCCTACTTCACCTACTTACGGAAACACAGAAGGTGCTGCACTGTAATAAACAAACACAATTATTAATTAAATTGTTGTGAAATCATATCTGTTGATGGCTTGTCTGCACCTTGTGAGAGAGTGAGGAAAAATGCAATGAAAATTTTGTGGATGCTGCATTTTCTCTATTGCATCTGTCCAACTAACGCTGTATGGGTTGTAGATGAAGATGCATAGACTAAAGGAATGTGCAGTAAAACGTGTAGTAAAGATAGACTTGGTAAATTAATTATGATGCACATCGATCTTTGAGCCATAACATTTAATGCTGCAATAGAGGTTCGGAACGTGAGGATTTGGTCATGAGTAGAGGTGCGCATACCCTAAAGAGCGGATCTGTGCGTTTTGCTGTACGAGAGCACCTGTAATCATCAGTGAAGGGGTTCACATTCCATTACGCTAATTACGGGGTGGAAACATTGTGCTTTGATTTCACTTGAGCCTGGCTGGGCTGTGTGAACATGGGAAGAATAACTAGGTAACATTTTGTGGCCAATGGAGATGTTCATTGCTCAGAACTCTTAGGGCAAATGTTTGCTCCTCAAGGGTGTTGTATGTAAAGTATGGTTGTTACAGTGACACACAGTTGTTACTGACTGCATCATAATGCATGTCACTCATGAAAGCATGTTGTACTTAATAATAATTGGATCTAAGGGACTGGGTCTGGTTGGCGCCCAGCAAAAGTAGCTAAAATGCCGGCCTTAATTCCTACGTTCTTAGTCACTAATACCAGTTAAGGACGGAGGAGTGACGTTTGAAAGAGATGTACACGTGAGATAAATGATGAAAGGAAAGTTAAATGGACAATAAAGGCAGCAGTAGCAGCAGCTTTGTCTCAAATCCCTCTTTATCCAGACTTGCGCCTGCTGAGGATCTTCAGCGTCCCACTGATGACTTTCCTTGTATTGTAATTTAGCACAAATACATGCTTCTCTTCAATTTAAAGCTACAGTAAAGGCCTCTGTACGATCAGTTTGCGGATTTATTTTATTTTTCCTTTTCTTTTTTTAGAGAGAGAGAGAGGGCAGTGTAGGGTTTCTCTTTGGAAGCAAGCAGGGCAGTTGACTTCTGTCTGGACGGTGCTGTGTAATGACCAGTGGTTATCCCCTGTCAAGGAAGCCTCCAAAGTTCTGCAGCATTTCTCTGCATCAAAGTGGTTGTGACTATCAGTGGCCCTGGACCAAGTTATCCTGAAGTAGCTCGCCTGGCCTGCCAGCATCTGACAGACTCTGATTCACAATACAAATGGAGGATAAACACACAATCCATGGTTGTATGAGAGAATTTATTTCCATTTTTAAATTAAGAAATGTTTCTTAAAGCATTAGTTTGCTTTGTTGAGAGATGCACAGAATCGCTGAAAAAGGTTCTACGGTTTTTTAATGCTGTGATTAAAATTATTGCTCTAACATTAGCACTATAATTTCACTTAACAGCATTTGGCAGAGGTTAAGAGACCCCAGTTTAAACACCCAAGAAATTCTTTCTATTATGCAACTACTTGCTGGTAATGTCTGTAAGAAGTCTCATTTTTTCCACCTAGCTGCTCCACTTGAGCGTTTGTGGCTTTCTAAATTTGCCAAGTCCACTCTGACATATAGAGTGGTCTGTCAGTCAACGGGAAGTTTGTAATGCTCATAACATCTGCGTCTCCGTGTGGACTGGGCCCAGCCTACGCCGTCCTCGTGCTGTTTTATGCAGCTCTTTTCCTGCCTGATCTCGGGTCACAAAGGTCACAGTATATGAGCTGACATCTGGATCAGCAGACGGGACCCAGCATCGCCATAGGGAATCGGAGGAGTCCGCTTTATCGGTGTGAGAGAGAATTCAGCTTGAAGGGGGGTGTCCTAGTCCTTTTAACATCCAGAGTAGCCTTTTTCCCGCTTGTCTCCATCAAAACCTTGTTCTCATCTCATCTGGGTTCTTCCAGGCTTAGTACGTTTGTGGTGCTGGTGAAACCCCGTCTAGCCTCTTCCTGACTGGTGCTTGTGAAGAGGCAGGCTGTCGAAGCTTAAAGGTTTTTATCACTTCCCCTCTGCTTGCATCTTCTTCCCCTGGACTGTATTTTCTTATACTGCTCCCTAAAGATCTGACCTCCTCCTGCCAACCTCAAGCACAGTTTTGTAATCATTTTGTTATAGAGGCAGTTTGTTTTCCTCACTATTGTTGACATGAGGGCAGATTTCCAACATTTTTTTTTTTTTCTCCATCCAGCTAGAGTCACAGTTGGCGCTGTTGTCAACAACAGTAAGTTGTCAAAACAAGGAGCTTTGGATCCATAGGGGATCCCTTTCATTTTTGCTTACACAGTTTTACCTCGAACCATGATTGAATGGATGTAGTCACGATGGGCCGCGTTTGCCATAATGGACCATTTAGATTGGAAAAGGACTCTTAACCTCATGTACCAATGCAATGGACTTTTAGCATCTTTATGATCCTGCTCATTAACATTAAGTGTCTGGCTGTAAAAAATGGATTCCGCCTTTATGCTGGCTAGTCGTATGCACTTCACATCTAACATGAGACATTGCTCGACCTTCATCTTTGCCCTTCTGTGATTCACTGCTTCTCTTTCTTCAATCATATATTTTGTCTTTTTTTGGTGAAAGCACTTGGCTTTCAAAGAGGAAATTCATAAGTAGATCAAGGCCATCACTGTAGCAACCAGTCTAAATACACAGCAACACACATTAGTCATAATGTTCATACTAAAAGATAATTGCACATTTTCAAATATTACAGTAATAAGGATGGCCAGTGACTATTTGTTGTAGAGTAGGTCATTACTTCTCTGTATTGGGTGTTAATTTATGTCTTTCTGTCTGAATAGCTATTAATATGATTTCATATCAGCCCTGTTGGACTTTAAATTGAAGTGAGCGAAAGTGCCACTGAGGGAATACCTCTCATTTATATTTTTAAGAGGTCCCCTAAAACGTTTGGCCTGCTCCTTTTAAAAGTTAGCCATCAAGTGTCCTCCTTTTGATCACCCCAAAATCCCCCCCATACCCCTTCCCATGGGCATTTTAAACACCGTCATTAATGAGCCTCACGTCAAGATCTTTAATTCTCTGAAGTGACAGCCCATCTTCGTGCCCATTACTCCTGGGGTCTAGAAGCGGACATGGCCTTGTAAGGCCTCTAACGTCACGCTCTTGTCCATAAAAGACGGGGACTCAAGCCAGCTTCTCCACATTCATTTACCCTTTTTTTTTTTTTTTTTTTTGGTCTGCCTTGATTTTGTACTTCTATAGGCAGTAGAGGTCAGGTGGATGAGGTCTTCAGGGTTATTTGCCTTGTGCTTGTCTTGCCTGCCTCTTGCCTCATGTTCACCTGTGCAGCTCCAGTCTTGTAAAGCAACCTGGGACATGGGCACAGAGGGAAAAAGCAGTAATGGTTTCAATGAACTCTATGTAATTTATCTCCAGTAGTGTTTGAATTGGTTGAAAGGTATATTCTGACGGTGAGTTTTAAAGAAGCACTAGGTTTCTCCCTAGGTCTTCGGCTGTGTTTTATGATGCGCTTGGCTGACTCCAAGGTTAAGTGAATCTGCCAGATGTAGGGGCTTGATTGCTCTCAGCAGTATGGCCTTGTTTGTATGATGCTCCATAGCGAGACGTATAATTTGGGTTTTTGACGCTTACTTTTGGTTGTTGGATGCTATGAAAAGTGGCGTCAGTCGCTTTCTAGCCAGCGGCCTGACAGTTCCCCTGCTGCCTGTTCTTCTGGTCTTTCCTATTATCTCCAACTCCCAGGGCCTTGCTGTTTGGTCCTTGGCTTTTATAGTAGGGTAAGAGAGGGCCATAAGGAAATGAAGTGACCCCAGGGTCATGAGTAGAGTCAGGGGGCTGGAACCGGACCATTGTTAGGCCAACCCCACAATTTGAGAGCCGGTTCGGCTCTGGACAGGCAGAGTAAAGAAGGTAGGTTGAGACTGGGGACAAGGTCTCTTCCATGCTTGACCCTAGCATCATATGCGTTCAATTAAGCCATATTTGAATTTGTTTACAAGCCCCAGCAGTCTTAAATCTTCCAGGCCTTTGCTTCCCCTCTGCTGCCCGTATCCCACCTCCCCTTCATACCTCAAGTGCTTCTTTTCTTCATCTCTTTTAATATGGTGTCAGACATCTATTTATTATGCTGTTTTAACGGCTTTTTAGGAACGGGTTACAAGCTATCTGGGAATCGACCAAATAGGATTTGGGGAACACCCCTCTAAGATGTTAATCTGTTAGCGATATGAAAGGCCTCTCACCCCACAAAATTCCCCCTCCACTGAAACCTAGAATCTCTTTATGGCCCCATCAGGCACCCGCAAGGACGACTTACTGCTGACCTTGTGACCTGGCAGTTGAAGCAGGAGTGAAGGGCAAAGGAACTAAAGGGACAAGAGAAAGATTCTCTTCTCATATTGCCTCTCCTTTGGTTTTTTTTTTTTTTTTTTTATCCTAATCCCTGATCCTTTCTGTTTATAAAATTCGTATGCACTCTCTTTCATGGGTGGTGGCATATGTGTATATATAAGTGTGTTCTCAGTTTTGAAATACTAAACTATAGCATATGTTTAACAGACACGATTTCTATCCCTCTTTCCACCCCCAACTCATTTGTAGTGTGTGTAAATCTTTTACATGATAAAGCTTTATTAGGGAGGCACCAGTGTTTTGGCTGGACAAAAAAAGTTCTTTGACTGGTTCCATCGTATTTAAAGATTTACATGTAACTCTTGCTCTTACTGTTTGCTTATTAGCATGTTAGCAGCTGAAAAACCTGCTGGTCCTGAGGAGTTGAGACTAATTGGTAAGGTTAAATAAATGTTGACTTCTCCTCTGCACTGGGGGGACCTGGCTCTTGGAGCCTCTCATCGTGGCAGAGAATGGAGGGAAAAGGAAGGAGACAAAGGAAAGAAATGAACCCAGTAAATGTTAAAGGAGAAATACTACTAATAAAAAAACAACCCAGTACTGCACTAAAGTGGCAGCTTGAACAGTTGTTTCTAATCTTTATGTGGATTTTGTCATTACAGGTTTCAGATCCAGAGAGGAACCAACGACCCCACCAGCTACAAAAGCCTGAGTGACTGCTTCCGGACCATCTACCGTAATGAAGGGTAGGTTCTACTACACTACGATGTTTACCTAAAGGTCACAAAGTGGGCAGCTTGGGTCCCAGCATCAAATGAAATCTGTTCCTTTCTGGACTAAGATGGCAGCTGGCTTAATGTTGATGTCTCAGAATTTAAAAAAACCTAATACACTATTATGCACTACAGTATAACTTAATGTGCCCATGTTGTAGATATAGTAATAATATACTTTTTTATATTCTCACACATACTTTTCTGAAGTAATATCCTTACATCGAATGAAGGTGTTACTGTTATTGCCTCAGAACCTGCATCCGTGTGAATGGACTGTCCCTCTGCCGTGCTCCCTCCTCCTCTGCCTGCCCTGTGACAGGTCTGTGAGACAGTGCAGGCGTAAGAGAAAGTGGTTGCCACTCGCTCTGTTTACGGCGAGTCGACAGCTTTACAGCGGATATAAAGTTGATCTGCAGCGAGGTGTAAGCAAGCGCACCGTGAGAGACCGACTATGGTGACAGTTGGAAGTCCTCGACTGGCCGCAGTTCAGCAGACACGGCTATCCTGCAACAGTAGCTGTGCCCTGTTCACCTCTTACAAATTCAAACACTTACAGTATGAAATTTAACACCTCTGTGGCGGTGTGGTTTTCGGGTGTGACTTTTAAGAGTACACAAGAATTTAAAGGGAACTCTTCAACACAATAAAACGGTTGCCAAATTAAACCTCTGCACAGTCAACCGTGGCAGCTGTTTGGCTATGAGCTAATGCAACAAAGTTGTGGAATATGTCACAGGGAACACGGCAGAAGATCCAAAGGTGTTTTTCTAAGGCTTTAATCATTTCCCAGTAACACACTGAGGATTACTTCCAGGCAAAACTACTTGGTTATAATTTATACAGATAATGTTTGGCTCTATTGTTATAGAATTATTATTACAAATAAACATCTCCCGTCAGTCCGTGGCAGGACGGAGCGAACATGAGGCTTCACTCTCTCTGAGGCGATGACGGAGGAAACCTGAGCCTTTCTCTCGCTTGGTGATTAAACTGGTGGTGATGTGCTTTTTGTGACTGCGTCTTTCAGTCCATTAAAGCCTGGACACAATAACCCCAACCCCGCACATCTTTCATTTATCTGTAGCAGCAGGATTCATTTTGTAAGAAATTACATTAGGGTAATATTCTGGGTTAGGAAATCTTGTAGTAGTGCTCTTAAGTCTGTGACAGTGTCAACTGGGCTCACCAACATTTGGTTGTGTATTGCTCCTTTTTCTGTTGCATGTGGGCGCAGCAGCGTGAGCGTGTGTTAAGTGTTTCCTTCTGGAGCCAAACAAAAAGACTCTATTCTCGCATTCTTTACCAGAGACTGGGTCGGCACCCGTAGCGTGGCCACAGAATTATTAAGACGGTCCACAGATTACAGGGTGCACTGGTCTGTGCATAGAGCTGGACTGACCCCAGCTGAGACCACCCATGGAAAACAACATATGTTTATGAACGTGTGAGGACATGCAGATAAGTGTCGCCTAGAATGTTTGGCTACAGTGAACCAGACATTTGTATAAAGGAATAGAAATATGTAGTTTTTGCTTCTTCGCAAATAGTTTTGTTTTTTTTTCCAAGTAGTATGAACCTTGCTTTACTTTAGTTCACTCTGTATTTTTACATTTTGAAAAATAATTTTTTACTACTTTAATTCACAAATTACACTTGTACCTAAACATAACACTAACGGTATAATTTGATCAACCATACAACTGTCGTTAACTCTGTAGTGTAATAAACACAACAAATGTAACTCGACCCCAATTATCAAGGTCATAAATTACTGCCTTCACACACAAATGGGTGAATGAATAATATTTTGCCCCAAACTAAGGCACACATGACGCACCAGGGTGCGTTTAAACATTCTTTGTGATACCTAAACTAGAGAAACGTGTAATTTGTGCGTTTTTCCACTAGCAATTCTTTCTTGTTACTGTTGGTGACAATAGCAAGGTTACAGTAGACACAAGTGAAAATATTTGCAGTTGAAGCACGTCTGTTGTTTACATATTAAAAAGTTCCCTGGGGCAGCTCATTTCTCAAGGATTTCCTCATTGCAGTGTTGTGAAAATTTGCACAAAGTCTGCTGCAGTTGATAACTTTGTACTGAGTGACCTGTTGTTCTGTGCACTTCTGTAAGTCTACTGGTAGGTGAGATGAGCGTTCTGACTTCCTTTCTCCACGTGGCTGGAAGCTGTTAAAAAGAAAAAAAAACAGAGGTTTATGAAAATTAAAGACAAATCAAACACACACATCCACCCCTTCGTGCCCTGCGCTGCATCAGGAGCCATTTGTTTAGGAAAGCTAAAAAGGGACTTAGTGTGTACTTTACATTGGAAATCAAATTAGGATTCAAATGAATGCCACTCACTAGAGGCCATATTTGTTCTGTAACAAATTTCACTCCACCTTCATCACCTGGTGGCTCCCCATCCTGACCACACCCGGGAAATCTGTGGCCACCATTTGCATGTACAAAGAGAGCAGAGGGAAGGGCCTTCCGTCTGACTGAAATAACTTGTTTACACAAACGATACGAGGAATTCATTTTTGGTTTCTAGGAGTTTCTAGGGGTTTTCCTCATCCATAATCCCTTATACCACCTTTATTATGATTACTCGATTACCCACAGTATGCACCAGTTGTGCAACCCGAGGCGCTGATGAAATAGGTTGGCTCTGTCACCTGATGACAAGTGTTTGGATAATTGGTTTTGGTTCACTAGTGTTTGTGGAAAGTGCCCTTGCTACTGTTGGTTCCCTTTTAAGTGTAAAAGCCTGTTCTTGTCAGGTTATATTCACTGGAAATGTGTCACCAGCAAAAATATTTACCCTTGAGACGCAATCTACTAAGATGATCTTTGTTGACATGTAGAGATTGTTGCCACAACAGAGCTTGCGCCTCATTTCACAGCATACAGCCGACCACAGCACGTTGTCCTCTTTGTCCACAGGCATGTGTTCAATATCAATAGGCACTTGCATACACTTTATTTATTACTTGCTAGCAACTTGGCTGAAGGGTCTTTCTGTTTTGGTGTAGATATGCCACGAAGTTTCTAAAGCTGCTTTGCATGTTCATGGATAAGTTAAGCATTTTTGCTTTTTAGTTTAAGGAATAATGCTGGTAATCTTTTTTTATAAACACACCTCTAGTCAAGTGACAGCTGTCAGTTATAGCTGAAACGAATAATTTTTTTCTAATTTAATTGGTAACCCTGGACTGAACTGTTTTCGTTTCAGCTGCTGATGAACACGCGTGTAAGTCTCTGCGTATTTACAGCAGCAGAACAGTGCATTGATGGTTAAGTCAACATGAACTGCCCAGGTTCATTCTAATCGAGCAGGAGGTCACCCTGTTCAAAGGTGTGGCCTACTAATGTGTTTTTAATAAGGCTTGGACAACGAAGGCATTCTGGCACAAAGCGATACTGCAGTTTGGCAAGCACACAAAGACACGCGTGCTCTATGAAATATGATCACAAGTTGGCACAATAGGCCCGAACAGAAAGAAAAGCATCTTTTTTTTGTATTTGGGTGAATAACGTTTAAAATAAAATGTTTTGTGCTGCTGTTGCACTAGAACCACATCAAAGGTGACAACATAAGGATTCCCTCTGTGTATGAAATTAGCATTAGTTAATTTTTCTATCACATGCAGACAAGAACTTTGTGCAGCACACAGGTATTGGGAGTTTGTAAAACATCTGTGACAGGTAACCAAACCAGACGCGCACACATGGTTAGCCTTAATACTATGTAGGCTGCATGTACCTGTAACTGCAGTTCATGGTTGAGTCGCATTGTGGGTAGTAGGTGTCTTGTGTTTTGACAAAGAATAATAGGTTTAAAATGGCACTGTCTGTATTTGTTGCATTGTCTTTTCATCTACTCTGACTAGTCGAGTGTTGTTAAGGTGCTGTGTCTAATGAGCCGGGACTAATCTGAGAAGAAAGCATTAGGAAGCTGATGACTTATCACTCAGTAGCAATAAAAGGTTGTGCGTAACGGAGTTATGCAAGTTGAACATGACTCTTAACTGAGCTGAAGTGTTTTTTTTTTTTTTTTTGTTTTGTTTTTTTTTTTTTTTTTTGTTGTTGTTGTTTTTTGTGATGATGTGCAGTCCCTGATGTTTTTTTTTCACATGGGGAAAATGTGTTGCTTAAAAACCAGGAAGTTTGTGAACATGTATATTTTGCATTTTCCATGAATAGAACCTTTGCTCATAGAGAAATGACCCATTGTAGACAAACAAGGAAGTGTGGGAGCCAGAAAAGCCTTTGGCAGCTGGTGACAGCCAAAAATTCTGACAGAGCAACAGGTTTGTTAACTGTTAAAACGTTGATTTAGATTTGCCTGGTCTGTCAGCGTCCTACAGTTTGTGTGGAGTCATTGTCACGCACACTTCAAAATGACAGCATCACAGTTTGCTGTGTGTTAAGTGTATTCACCATATTAAACCACCTGGTCCCAGCAGAATGTGTCGACGTCCTGACGGATTTTGTGCAGCTCGTGGATGAAGGGGGGTTGAAGTTTTCTTTCTTTTTTTTTTTTTTTTTTTTTTTTTGTCCTTGTGTTTCCCGGAACATCTGTATTGGTCCCAGAATCCCAGAAGATGTTGTTTGTGGTTCTCTTGTTTAAAGATTGAGACCTGTTATACCCGTTTCATTTCGACAATCCCCTTAAAACAACATATAGGAATAAGAGAGCGGCGGAAAAATTGCTTGCTGTTGCCAGTGGCAGTTTGTTATCAACACAACAGCTAATGACTTGGTAACATCTGATGCTACAGGTGTGCAGGCTCTTAGATTTAGTACAGTATTGCCATAAACCACACATCCTGATGGATTTGTTGCTCCCTAACGTGTAGGTACATTTCAACAAAGACTAGTTTATAGTATAGACTATAGTTTGTACACAAAATATTTAATTCAATCAAGAGCCTGTATTATTTTCTTTTGTTGGCAACTTGTCTAACATCACCTGCCCGGACCTGTTAGTGTAAACTACACAGGTTCAAACAAATGAACTGTTCTACCCATGTTTTCACTAAATTGAGGAGGGAGGGAATTGCATGTGTGTGCACTTCTGAATGTATACACAACAATCTTTGTGCCCTCTTTGCAAAACAGAAAACATAGTTCTATTTTTTTCATGTGCACATCAAAGAGTTGTTGGAATCCATTATCCTTACTGTTACATGCTTCTGATTGACACAAATGTTAATTGAGGTATTCTGTACAATACCCGAAACTTTGTTAGTTTTATGCAAATTCCGCTTCAACACTTACAAACTCAATCTAACCACACTGTCCATTTACTGTACATATACGCTATTAAATGTGTTTAATGCTTAATACAGCTTGTGTGAGATGTAGGCATACATTTCTAAATGCATAACTCACTGTATCATTTTATTATTTTTCTTGCACCAGAGTAGGCTTTAAATCACAGCTGGACGTATGATTGAGCAAAGGCAAACTACCAAATTGACTGAAATTATACAGCTACCGTGTTTTGAAACATCCAGTATATCAAATACTGGAATAAACTCTTAAATCATTTCCTCCGCAAATGCCTGCAGAGCATGTTTACGGTTTGTGGCTTGAAAATATATCCTGGTGATCATACTGCCAAACGGCAGCAGTACAGCCTTCTTTCTGTTTCCATTTTGTGAGCTTGGCATTAGTCATGCAGTCTATATTGAGTATTGTCAAGATTTGATTGTGTAACTGTAACTTTATATCTTTGAGAAAGTGCCATGTTGAAGCACTGTGCCCAGGGTGTTGAGAGTTTTACTTAGAAAAAAGCCTGGCTTATGTTTATAAGGACATCATGAAGGTTATCTCAGCTTGGGCTTAAGGACAACAAATTTACAACGGAAAGCCTGCATTACCAACTGAAGGTGTGGCAGACATGAAAGACGAGTGTTTGGGACATAAAAAGATTGTCTGCATTAGGGGAGATGTTGGATCCAGCTTTCTGGAGCTAATGGTTCAGGGTCTTGGCTGCTGCTGCATAGAGTTCAAATTGCCAGCAACTATAGAATTAATATAAATAAACCAAGTACAAGATATGAGGAACTGATGGAGTTGTGTAATCCACTGTGTTGATTAATTCCATTTGTGATGCAGACTTTAATATCGAGTGATACTCGAGTATCGAGTTTCAAGTGTATTTAATTGTACTTGAATCTTTTGACTCAAACTGCTTTACAGAAAGGAGTCTTCATTATTTAGCCGCCAACCACCAATGCCCACTAATAATAATGATAACAATAACAATAATAAATTTAAAAAATGACAAAGCATTGACACATGCGTGGTATATTAAGAACTTTCAGAATCACATTCAGTTAAATGTTTCTCCTCTCGACTATATCCTTGTGAAAATGTCCAGTGGGTCTTGACAAGTCCTAAGATTAAATTAACTTTTAGTGTTTGTAATATTTTATTTCGTCTCTCCACAGCATCTTTGGCTTCTACAAGGGAATCCTGCCTCCGATTCTAGCAGAGACACCGAAAAGAGCGGTCAAGGTGAGAAAGCGGCAAAGCCTCGCGGGCTGACGCTCTGGCTCTGGTTTCACTGAGCTGAGCTGCTGCCATATGAAAACAGTCCGACCGCAGTGACTCTAGCATGGTACACACATGTTGATTAAACACATGATGCCATCCGTCATGTCTGTCTCATGAACCACTCCTATTTGTTCTGCTGGCCTACCAAATATTGACTTACAACCATTTACAGCAAGCCTATGTCGGAGTGTGATCTTTTGATATTTGTTCGTAGGGAGGCTTAGCATCTCTCCCTTCACACGTACAGCATGTAATGGGGTGTAGGGGAAGAGGGGCTGGGTGGCCTAATGCCTGGCATTGAGCTGCTCTGTAATGAGATGCTGCAGACGAGGATGTGTGAACTTTAAAAATAAGCGCTCACACTGAGAAGCTGGGGGTAATCGCTCACACAGCGAACAAAGCAGGCTGATGATGAGAAATGTCTGGAGAGAAGAATTAAAGCAAATTAACGCTCGGATTAAAACTCCTCTTTTGGCATTTTGCCCTTTGCTCAGGTAAACAAATCGCTTAACGCGTCTCCTTTTAAGAACTTGAGACTTTTCGCTTTCCTCAGAGGCTGATGTACAACTTGATCTCAAAAAGCAGCTTACGTGTCACATGCCTTCTAAGGCAACACAATGCTCACGCAAGTGCTTTTAAAGTTGTGTGTGTGTTTCACCTTGTGACAGCTCATTTATCACGATCTTCCTTTGCAGTTTTTCACCTTTGAACAATACAAGAAGTTGCTGAATCTCACCCCTTTGTCTCCTGGCGTGGTGAGTGTTAAAGCGCAGACACCTGAACACACTCACCTGTAAAATAAACAGACGTACACAGTACCAGGAAGAACGTTACACCCAGTGTTGAAAAATCAACGTTTCAGCTCCCCTGCCAAAACCATTGGCTGATAAAACAAAGACAAATGCCAAGACTGAGTTTACCAGCATAATGAATCCATGTAAATTTAACTCTCCAGTCAACGTACACCTCTCACTGGTGTTTCATGTACAAATACAGGTAATGCAGGAGCACATCCAGTGAATTTATCACTTGGTGTACATCTTTGTCTTAGTCAGCCGTTTTTAAGTGTTTACTGTTGTGAAAAATACAAAACTGGCTTAATGGCAGCTTCCAGTGGACAGGATACAAAGAAAAAGCACATCTGAAGCGGGGATTAAATGACAGTAGCCTGGAGTAACACTTTTTTGTTAGTGAGCCTGTATGAAATGAACCACAGTTAAATAAATAGCAAATGAGTAAGCATTCAGTTAAAATTGTCTGAACGGTCACATCAAACCTTAGGAATTTGCCTGATTTAAAGGCATTAAAGCTGATTACTCTATTAGGTGACTAGTAGCAAGTAGCAGTGAACTTAACTTCAGCCAATCGGTCAATGTCTACTGAGCACATTTTGTCCAAACGAGACAAAGGCAGCGTTAAGTTGTGTAATTACGCTGTGAATATAACGTAGGAAGAAATGACAACAGAAGAAGTGGAGCTGGTCAAACTGCCAATGAAAACTCAAAGGAAACAGTCAGTAGGTGGAAATTTGATCTGTCCTTCTCTAACTGGACTATAAACTTGTTGGTGTTTCTAAAATTAGTCAGAAGTGATCAGTTCCAGGTCAAGGCTCTACCTGTACGGTGTCTGCTCTGTATTTACATCTACAACACCAACCAAACTAAAGAAAGCTCTTTTCACAACATGACCACGGTTCGTTGTATTCTTTCGTCATCAAGCATGTTGGCCTTACCTGCAGTGATAAAAATAAAATTTCCATGGGCTTTTTTCCAAGGACACATTGTTTAATTTGAAATTCAGCACTTTGGAGTAAAACCAAACTAACGTCATGCATAGCACAGGCCTAATGAAAAGACTACACTGTATATTTGCTCGGCGGTTATTATGTCTACAAAGGCCATGAATATATAAGTGCTTTCGTCCCTAATCTGGTTTATGTTATATTGAGTCAGACAGATTCGCCTTTCTGGGGCGCGGTCAGCACACACCACCTATTCAGGTGGCAGCCAAGTGTCAGGCATGATGGATGGCTTACCTGTAACTGTGCGCTGGGGCTGCCCCAGCACAGCACACATCCACACAGCTTGTTTTTACAGCCATTGGTGAAGAAGTGTTTACCCGTCTCATCCATCATGCTCTCTGCACGGTCTTCCTCTGCCCCCACCCCCCACTATCATCCTCGTCCTCCAAGTGCCTGCATCCCTACGTACTTTAATCACATCAGGTCATTAGAGTGAATTACAGATTCTGAATAGCTTTTCTCCTGTTCAGTGGTACAGCTGAATGCCTTCATTCTGATTAATGAGGACACACACAGTAATAATACAAACAGAGTTAAATTTTGTCTGGCTGGCTGTGTAAACATCGTGGGGCATGTCTGAGAGGATGGGTCCCCGGGCTCTGACAGCAGGATAAAGACTCAGGAAGAGTAATGAGCTATCGATACATTCTTGACATATTGGTATTACACTTCTCTCTGAACACGTATTCACACGCTTGCAAGAGATGCCGCAGAATAATTTAAAGCATATTAGCATTTAAAGCGATAATTACAGTATTTCTGTTATTTGACTTCCTTTATTTCTGCCTTTAGTAAAGACTCCTAAACTACTTGCTACTCAGCCCCACATTCCTGTTTCCCCATTCACCTTCCCCTCCCTCCCATCTGTCATCTCACATTTTGTTAAATGATAACGAACACAGGTGTCTTGTGAGTCTTCAAACATTTGTCAAACAACAACAATGACAGACATGATCGAAACGAATGTCCATTTTCAGACGAAACAAAGGGACTTGGGGAACAAGTTCCTGAAAACGAAAGTACAAAACAGTGTTGAGCTCTTTAGCAACTTTAATCTAGAGGAAGATAATCTTCCTGCTGTGTCCTGCACAGTCTCTGCATATATTCACATTCTCGGTCCTAAATCATGTCCGTCTCCCTCCAGGCTCTGTCTGTAGCAGGACTCGGCTCAGGCTTGACTGAGGCTGTTGTCGTCAATCCGTTCGAAGTGGTGAAAGTCAGTCTCCAGGCCAACAGAGATTCCTTCAAAGAGGTTCATAGAAATAATATACTGTTTTAACTGCTGCTAATGTGCACTTTTCTGTAGAGCCCCAGTGGTTTTGTGTCAGTTTGACATGTCCTCTTTCTGACACAGCAACCCTCGTCGTTCGCTCAAGCCAGACGCATCATTAAGGCTGATGGTTTTGGGCTGAAGGGCCTGAATAAAGGATTAACATCAACCCTGGGACGCCATGGCGTTTTCAACATGATCTACTTTGGTTTTTATTTCAATGTCAAGGATGCCATTCCTGCCAGCCCGGTAATGTGCCAGTCATAATTTAGGATCATACTGTGACCTCTACTGTACTTCTGTTTACATTTTGTCCTGCCCCAAACAAAGCGACAGACATAGCACTTTAACTTTCTTTTGGTGTTTGCGACCTTGACTGCAGTGAAGTTCTGCTAACCTCGGGCTATGTGATGCATGCATTCTCGTCGTCTCACCACTGGGAATAGCAAGTGTTTGACAGTATAATTAGTTAGCCTGCCTGCCATGACAAGGAGGAAGCAAAAATCAGAGAGGAGCTTGTAAGATCAGCCTCGCTAATACCTCGTGTGTTTGCTCTTCATAACATCCTCAAAGTCTCCGATTACACATCCGGCAGGGCTTGATGGCCCAAACAAAAGTTAATTTTGTTTAATGGAAACGTTACCATACGCCAGTTCCACATGTACAAACTGGAGCATTAGATTAACTCCGATGAACTAATTGGAAGCAGACAATGGTACTGTTTTCAAGCAGAGGTTACAGTGGGAGTCAGGCTCTACTATATTTTCAACATGTTTTCCAGTGACGCATGATGTACAGAGAACCAAGTGGTCATCCTCTGTGAATGATAATTATGTGGCTGGATGACTCAAATAGCTCTCTTCTTAGATTGTGGCCATCCCTTCTGGGAGTGATCTGTCGGTATGTGCTGGAGTGATCCTGTTTGTGAGGAGCTAACGACAGCTATTGTTAAGGCAGCAATGGATAAATATTTTGACCCACTCCTGCAGCTTTCAGGCAGAGCTGATGATGGCATTTGTCCAAAGTCCTTTTGTCTTGCAACATGAGCAATGAGCTTGCAACTCAAACATGTCCATAGTCAAATTCAGTTGGTCGAGCTCCGGCTTCTCTCACATCACCATTTGAATAGAACAGAGGACGAAGATAGCACACTGCCATCATTCAAGAGTGAATGTGTGAGGATATGTTTGCTTAGGGCTGTTAGGAAGTGGGTTGATGAGTGTACTTAGGCCATGGGTATGTTTCCCCACATCCCGCTCGGAAAAAAAAAAAGTAGAAGTGGGATTAGCTGTTGATTTACTTCAGCTCTCGGGGTGTCCAGCCACTTGAGAAAGGCCTGGACCAGAGAGGCTGCTGTCATTTGTAAAAATATCCCGGCCAATTAGCTGTCAGAGCTCTCTGAGTCTGGGCTTCTTTGGTACAGTAATACCCCTGTGCCGAGTCACAGCCCAATTACCCAAATTGTCCCCATATGCCTCCCCAGTCTGCCTGCATGAACCCTGTTTATAAATCCTCTGTCTTGGCTCCCCAAAGAACATGTGCTACTGCTCAGCCAATCAAAAAGCTGCAACACAGTCAGGAAGCACTAATCTGCCCCCCGCTACCATAAAATGATCAGGGCTTTCATGCCGGCTTTGCAATCATATGGATGAGCCCCCCTCCTGCTTCCTCCGTTTCCTTTACATACTGTCTATTTTCTTGTCAAATTTGTGATGCTACTTTTTTATTTTTAGATATTCATAGATTATGCCTAACTATGTGTTTTAGCTTAACAGATAAAACCACGACTCTCTTCTTTACCAGGACCCAACCTTAGAGTTTCTGCGGAAGTTTATGATTGGTTTGGCGTCTGGGACCATCTCCTCCTGTGTGAACATTCCCTTCGACGTAGCCAAGAGTCGCATCCAAGGCCCTCAGCCAGTGCCAGGAGAAATCAAGTATCGCACCTGCTTCCAGTCCATGGCCCTGGTGTACCGGGAGGAGGGGTATGAACGATAAGGGCAATACTCGAAACCAAAACTGGAATGCTGCCACTGACGCGTCCCAGAATTAATGACTCACTTTGTCTGTTACAAATGATAGTATCTATCTGGAGCATTTATGCTTCAAGGTGGCTGTCAGAAAAGACAAATGTCCCATCTACAAGTTAGCAGCACTTGATTATGTGGTGTTTCCTACACTGACAGCTGGGGAAGTGCATGAATAGCTTGATGCAAAGCTGTGATGTGATGAATGGTAACAAAATACTGATTCTGGGCTGTGTTCCCCACGTGTGCGTGCTCATACATTTCTGCAGTTTGTCAGTTGTACAGTAAATGTTAACATATTTTCGAGCCTTGGAGAGTGACAACTCTAAATAGAAGCTTCAAGGAAAGATGTATGTTATGTTAGCAATCGCCCCGGGGTTGTTTCCCCCCATGCAGCTCTGCTAGACAAGGGCCAGCGAGATGTTTGTAGTTAGTGGACACGGTGGCCTGAGGGGCTGCTGGAGGAAGGGCACTGAAACCCCGTCGTCGCAGGGGTGCGCAGAGGGTGCCCCCTCCGCCACGTCCAGTCCCCGGCTCTAACACAACACAGTCCCAGCTAATTAGTGGTCCCTATGGGAGACGTCGTTAAGCAGACCCTAACGAGCCGCGCGGCGCTCCACGGGTCAATCTAATCAGACAGAAGGCCAGGGAGGAAGTGGGTTGAGCCTTATTAACGCCATCAGTGATGGGGGGCAGGGAGCAGGACAGGGAGCACGAGGCGAAGGCAGGCAGCCGCTGATCACCTTGAATGCATTAAGAGGCAGGTACTCGCCAGCAGTGGCAGTTAGACTTCCACTGTGTACCTGACTGAGGTGAGAGGCAGACAGGCAAGACAGGCAAGTACTCGCTCGCTCCACCCTACACACAAACACAAGTACACAAGCGCGCGCACATGTGCTATAGGAGTGTACTTTATGTAAATGTAGCAGTGCCACAGCATGAGATGACCAAAATAGTTAAAGTACATGGTGTGAATTCTTGTTAACGCACTGACATGATGAAACGCTCAATTTTTGTAAAGATGGATCTTATTTAAATTACTATACAGCTTCATAACATATAAAACGTGTGTTTTTCCCCTAGATAGAATGAGGAAGTACGTGTTAGAAGGAAGTTATCAAATAAATGCAGTGGAATTAATGATCTAATGTTTGCTTTTGAATTACTGAGCTGTATAGACAGGCAGACTACTGTGTAAACACCTTTCCTATATTCAAACTGAAATCTAATACATTATTTGCAACTTTTGAAGTGCAACTAAATGTTGTCAATTTGTGTTTTTTGTAGGTATTTCGCACTATACAAAGGACTAGTGCCCAAGATTATGAGGCTTGGACCAGGTAACAAAACCTTATGTCATGAAATTTGTTTTTGAACGTAACCTCAGATAGATTTTAAAATGATTCCATCATAAGAAAAAAAACTATACTTCTAATCTGCTATTTCCAGGGGTACGTTTTTAATTATATATATATATTTTTTTAATGGATGTTGTGAGATAAAGACATGGTTTGTCTCGTTTACAGACGCCTGAGTTGCAGCAATTTACATCACGAGTCTGTCATTCAGCATCTGCTGTGTGGTTACATTGCGCTGCTTCTTTGCTGTGATGTGAAACATGGTTTTGTTCACTGTGGCACTTCTCTTTTTCTTTCACAGGTGGAGCAGTGATGCTGCTGGTCTATGAATATGTGACTGGGTGGCTGCAGAGGAACTGGTAACAAAAAAGGGAAAAAACCCATGAGTGCCTGAAAATGTCACATGACTCCAGTGACCAGACCAAATTACTTAGTTTATCTTGAATAATTTTCAGCAAAAATACGAAATCAATATTGGAAAATAATTTAGAAATAAACCTCTCAGCTCAGGAAATAAAACTAAATTTAGTATAGAAAAATTCAAAAGGTAACAGAAATGACTCCTATGCATTGTGGTCCTGCTTTAACACAACTTCCGTGACCGACGCAGGTGTTTTACATGCTCACCTCTGGATTAAAGTGGGTGGTGCTCCGTTTTTTTTTTTATTAAAATCTTTATATGCCTGTAAACAGATCAGACTTTAGAAATATAAGTGTGCAAAACCCATAAACCATATTTCCATTGTTGTTTCCATGAACTTTAACTGGCTCTTTAACCCAAACCGAAAATTTATTTTAAAAAATAAACGTTAATACTTGAAGTTTTCAGGGGCTTTAATGTTCTATTGAAATAAAACAAGAATAGAAATGAGAACAGAGTTGGAACACGTCCGTGTGACAGTCAGAAAAAGGACTTGAAAGGAAAGTTGGAAAAAAAAAAAACTCTGTTTTAGATCCACTAGGAGTTAAGTTAACTTTATATCATCATCAATTAACTTGATGAGTTTAGGCAACACTTGTACGGAGCCTTAAGTCTGTTAAGCTACTCATCCTCTACTTGCATATATTGTCTATATGTGCTGTATGTAAATGACGTTGCACATACAGTACATCACAGCCAATATATACCATTAAACTGATGCAGCAAAGCCTGTTCCTTTATAAGAATGTCTTTTCTTTTTCTTTTTGGTATTTATGAACCAATGCTGCTGTGAATCTTTTTTTTTTTTTTTTTTTTTTTGCATAATTTATGCAATTTAATGGAATTGGACTGACTTTTTTTATTGGTAATAAACTAAACTGATAAAAGCATAATTTCCTTCACTTGGTTCCTCACTGTGTGTGTGGGTGAAGCAAACGTTTCTGTTGACGCATGTTTGCCTTCACTGTAAGAGTGTCAGCTTGGCATAGATGCAGGCGTGTATCACCTTCCTTCAGTTTGCTGCTTGTTCCCCCTCCTCCTCCTCGTCTTTGTTATTTGAGAAGCTGTTGCATTAGCCAACCTAGCATCAATCTTTTCTCTCTCTCTCTCTCGCTGAGGCAGGGAGTCGGTGCCTTTACCGTCAGCTAAAATAACAAGCTCAAGAAATTCAAATGTGGCTGCAGGACTGGTGAGGCTACAGCACCGATTGTGTGCAGTGGCTCCATCTCCTACACAAATCTGCACACATGCAAACACACAAGCACGCGCACACACCTGTCGCACAGCCTTAGGGCCGGTGGCTGGTCTCTTGAGGCTCGTCCTAAACTCAGCTGGTAGTAGCTGATACAGAGCCACGTTGGCATGTCGACTCATCATTAATGTGGTAGATTCTCTGCCAAAATTAAACGGCTCCTAGATTTTTTTGCCTGAGGGCCTGTGGTGACAGACTGGCAACTGCGCCTTGCAGACTGAAATTGTAAGCGATTAACATGTCCTTTCTGTAACGGAGTGCTGAATGCTATGTTTGTTTCAGACTTGACAGCTTGTAACATTTGCAGCATGTATTTCTGGTAGCTAGGCAACAGAACCACCCTTCACCTGGATTCCCTGCACCCCACGCTCATCATAAATCTTTAATAGCAAAGTCCCTTCTCATTTTCTTTACACAATTTCCATGTACTGTATAGTTTTCATCTTCACCTGTAACATTTCAGTCTAGAGGCTCCACTCTGACAGGCCTGTGCACATGTAATTAATGATTCATGTGTATTAAAATCTCTGTGTAATAAAGCAGTGATTCATTCAGTCAGCGTGATTTAACATAGTAGCGTTCATACCAAAGACACGGACCCAGACATGTTGTGATTTTCCAGCCGCAGTTATTTTTGTCTTCACAAGAGCTTTTGCTCACCTGCCTGCTCAGTGTTGCTGTTGTAAGGTATTAAGAAAACATTCTGGCTGTTGTCAGCTTCTTTTAGAAATGTTCACTGAGCAGAAACGTGCATGGAGTCCTGCGCAGCGTACCCTGCTCTGTGTTACTCTGCATAGGGCTGTCTTGTTTCTGATTGCATGTGGAGAAGTAAAGATAACCATATGACACTGAAGTCAGACTCAACATCATTAATTATAAACACGTGTCTGCCCCTATTTTTAAAACTACGCCTTTTAGACCTCGCTTCCATAAAGCTGACCAACATCAGACTACAAGAGCAGGGATTATTAGACTTTTGAGAAACTATTTTCCTCTCTACAACACACTGTTTCTATTTTTTACAAAATACTGGTGTCAATTAAAACAACCGCATTTTAATTTTGTTGTATGAGTCAGAACAGGCTAACAAGACTCTGTTCAGTTCATGTTACTTAGTTGAAAGGAAAAGTTGTTTGGCTGAGGTAAAAAACAGAGCATGTAATGACTTTTTCATGCCACTCAAAGTTAACTATCATTTGCTGTTCGTGATGGATGGTGTATGGTGAAGGGTTGAGGCCTGGATGGTACCGAGAGTGTGTGTGATCATCATGTTTCTGTGATGTGGTTCACATACGGTCAGGGAAACACTACGATCCCTGAGCAACGGTCCGTGACCACTGGATGCCGGGAAGAGTGCTTTCCAAGTCAAATCAGCTCCTGCGTGGGGAGGACTGTTGACACTGTGACATGGATGGACTGTTTATGCTGTAGCACAGGAGGAATGGAAACATGGGCCTATAACTAAAGCAAACACCTCCTGAACCCTCAGCAGGTAATGCTATGTAAAATAGCAGTTGAGCAATTTGATCAAATGATCAATCTGCAACTTTGTGTCCACGCAGGAACCCAGTTTGTTTAAACCTCTGGTTTCCGCTGCAGGGCTAGACGGGGCTTGCCAGCCTCACTCGTAATTTATTACACCACACTTTCCCCCTCTAGACCTTCAGAGTATTTTTGCATCACTTTGCAAGCATGTCATTTGTGAACTGGCTTGTGCACTTTCCTTTTGTAATGAATGCATCGAGTTGGCCCCGACAAGCCCAAATTGGTCCTGTCGGGGCCGCTGAAGGTTCGTGTTTGGGTCACATGTCTGATGACCTCGAGACCACAGGCCACCAGGCCTATTTGTGGCTCTTTGAATGCACACAGACTGAAATGTAGGGAGGGAGTCTACCTCTTATCAGCACTCGTATCTCAAATTTAAATGTAGAAGATTACAAAAAATGTTCTTATTTACTGTGAATCTAACGCAATATGAAAGATTTACTACTATGCGTCCAAAAGAATTTTGTTGTTTTTTTATTTTTAAAATAAATATTTCAAATTTCAAACGTATTGTGCTAAATAATCTTTTTTAATAAAATAAGAAATTTTATTTATAAATTTCAGGTTATACGGTTTTTTTAAATTAAATGCCCCTTTTTTTTTTTGAGTGCTGTGGTTAGGTGTCATAATTTGTCATTTAGGATATCTGAATGATTTTTCAGAACTGCTTTAAATTGAGATGGACTGCAGTTCTGATGAACTTTCCTAGTCAGCTGTGACGTGTGGTAATAGAAAATACAGACCTTGTGTGAGCGTGTACATAATTTTTTATGAAAAGCAGGTTCCTGCTCATGTAAATCCTTGAATTTAGCATTGACACGGGGGGCAGGATATAAAGTTTTCCAACACCCTATACATACACACACACCCACACACACACACCAAACCGAAAACTGAGGAACAATAACAGCCAAACAATTTAATAAGATACATTCAATTTCATTGTGCAACATCTGTCAAATTGTTAATTCACTAGACTCCAACGTAAGACCAAGGCCAATTTTGTCTAAATGTGCGTGGAGATTCCCATGCTGTCTGTGAGGCTAATTGCACTTCATTCAACGTACCTTTAGTCTAATAAATAATCTTCTCTGGAGCTCTTGCACAGGCTACATGTTTTTAGAGAAGTGGGAAAACAATGCACCTTAAGACAGTTATTTTCATCAAAACATAACAAAAAGCATACAAACAAAAATAAAAACAAGCAATTAATAAGCACCCTGAAACACTAATGCAACGTTTTTCCCCTCTTCTTTGATTGCTTATTCATAAAGTTATACATTACCCAAGTTTGCCCAAAGACATTTGCAGAAGTGTGCAGTAAAGAATCTGAGCGGGATCATGTTGATGAATCAGTCCTTCAGTACACCTGTCCTGCAAGTTCTTTCAGACAAGTTTGTAGTAAAAGTGGACACACATGCTTATTCCGTGTGGGTCTTTGGTCTGACTGTGTGTTGATGGAAGGAGGAGGGTGCGTCATGCAGAACGACACAAACATGGGTCCGGGGCCGAGTCCTTCATGGAAACGAGACCGGGACAGACTTGCTGTGGTCCGTCCTTGCCATTTCTTCTCGCTGCCCCTCTTTCTTCCCTGCTTCTTGGTTGTTGTTTTTTTTCCTTTCCCCTCTCATCAGTCTGTGGAGGTGACTTCACAGCACCGAGGCAGTGACTGCGTGGATGGCGTCACGGTTGGCTGTCATGCTTCTAAAGGCCAGAGGGGTTGCGATGTCACAGTTGTGGGGAGATAGAACACTGCCACTGGCCGGCTGCCATGTGGGTCCGGTCACATAGGCCGACGTGGTGGCGCTGTACCCCATGTAGGGTGACACTTGGGTGGGAGGGTGGTAGGGAGGGATGCTGGGTGCTGTGACATAGCTGTTCACTGTGGGCAAACCATTCGGCGTCTAGAGAAGAGAAGAGAAAAAGAAATTAAGACCTGTACTTAGAGACTGATGGTTTCACAGCTGCTGGCTTGGTTTCAGGCCCAGACTCAGTGAAGACATCTTTTAGTTATTTTGCCTTGAAAACTGGAAGTAATCCTCTATAGAAATGTTGTTGAGTGCAGCCACACGAGAGGATTTACTTCCATTTTTAGCTGTTGTGTAGCGATGCCCTCCCTCCCCCAAACCCAGGTAGACGAACACTAGCAGCTGAGAGCTGTAATAGAAAAAAGCTGAGGCGAGCTGCAGAAGAAAGTGGAAGGAAAAGTGATGTTTGAGTTATGAACAGCAGAGACTTCACAGCCACCACATAAAAAAGCTATTTTCCCAATTTTGATGAAAGTATGAATGATCAATTATGCGCTCTCACGCCCCTGGAACATATTAAACGTGTATAGAAACCATGCTTGCATGATTGCCTGTCTGTCTGTATGCGAGGCTTGTTTTCTACCCAAAAGTGGACGACGGTGATCTCCCACGGCAGACGATGGGAGACGGGTGGTTGAGGGCGCCGCAAAACAGATGTCACAAGAGATTGAGAGCGAAGGGCCGGGAAGAGGTGAAATATGATCGAGAGCGAAACGAGCATTGGGATCGAAGCATGAATGGGCCTTGCTTCTCTGGCACAGTGACGGGGCTAAACCTGAGGAATTCACCAAAGCATTTGAGCAGGGGGCATATTCTGTTTCTGGGTGGTCTGGGACTACTGACAATTATTTCTACAATTCAGACTTTTCGGTTTTCTCTGACTTGCTGTGCTTTCATTGTCTTGCTCTGCCGGCAGAATCTGACTGGTCCTCTGAAACAGACTGTAGTGAACTAAAACCTCTGTGGGTGTGTGTTGGTTGACTGTGGGTGTCTGGGTAGGTGTCTGTGGGTCCCTGCTGGCATTTGTGGGTGGCTGTGCGTCGTCACTTGACCCAGTGACACCACAGCCCATTGCAAAGTGCTTTAAGCAGTGTTTAAAATAATGTTTTTCATGCAAGTCTGCACAATTAAACATTTCCCCACACATCCTGCAAATGCACAGGCTTACACAACACAGGCAGCAGTGCAGGAATGTATACAAAATAACAGCAAGACTTTTCAGTGTATTGTAATTGTCCACCAACTGAACCCACACCTGTCTGACACAATGTCAACAAAGTCTATTTTGTGGCGGCGGCCCTGTATCAGATTGCATCTTTTATTTATGTGTACCGGTTATTTTGTCCACCCATTGCCTACGTTAATAACTAATATAGACTATTTTACATATGCGAACCTTAGAATTTGGGATGCGGTTTATTTCATATTTAACACAAATATTTAAAGGCTACAGACGTTGTGCTTGTAGCAGCACGTGCTGTACACACGACTAGATTAGATTAATAATATTTGCTTCGTCTTGGTGCTTTTTATTAAGTAAACGAAAGCAAAGCAGAAGTGAATAGTAAAACTGCGCCATCAAGCAAATAAAGACAACTCACGCGAATTCTCCTTGCCACGCGCTGATGCCGCTGTTTTGCATTTCTAATAAATCATTATATTGTCAGAATATTCCAAAACACATTCGTCTCGCGAGCGCTAATGTGAAATAATAGGTTGCGGTAGTTTTTCCTCATTTCTTCCTACCTCGTTTTCGGCCCGTGCGCACCGCGCTCGTGACTTCACCTTAAGCCTAATGATGATCTTTTTCTTCTTCCGGCGTAAATCCTACAGTCCCATGTGTGCGTCTCGCCCTTGAACAGCGAAGCCCACAACTCCGCAGCCTTTGGCCTCATGGAGAACCGGTCAAAACGTAATATACAACTTAAATAAAAGGAGCATTGGATGTTTCCAGTGTCTCTATTAAATTAAGTTTGCATCTAGAGTCAAATCTGGCCGGTAGCCTATAAAGAAAACACAGGTTTGAAAATGAAATCTGGAATCAAATGAGCTGCAGTTTAAAATATTTCAGTCTCTAATTTTTTATATATGCGGACATCTCTTATTTTTAACGTGTCTATTTGTCTCAAATTTACAAACTGCGCATCTATCAGCGTCAGATCTGAAGAGGCTGCAGTAGCTGCCAGGGGCAAATCAGAGCGAGGCAGCACCGTTAATCCTCCAGTCTTTTGGTGAAATACTTTCTGTACCGTGCTTTGTTTTTCATGCCATAAACTCTGTAATTTATAGAGTTGTTATTTTCTGCGTTTAATGGCTCACTTCTGTTTTTGTCTAGCTGGCTGGATAACCGCTCAGTCATTGTGTCCACGCTGCTGAGCTCACAGAAAAAAACATTCACTGTTGTCTGTGTGAGGGGACACGAAACCTCCGCCTCGATAAAGTGACAAAATAAATAAGGCATAAAAACTGTCTTTTATCTCTAACGAGAATCGGACTCGCTTATTGAAAAGAGACGAACACGCACGCTGTCATCACAGCCCACCTTAAAGTCGTTTAGACAAACTATACTGAAAATATCATTCTCCTATTTATAGAAGAGGAAAAAATACACAAAGAATTAATCCGAGTTAGCCGCTGAAACTTTTATCTAACGGAATGTGTAGCGCAGGAATTGGGCCCCTATGAGTTTATGGCTACAACACTAGTTAATAATAATGTTTAAAGTTTAGTCCTACACAGCGGTACTACTTTTCTCATGATAACCAGCTTTAAGGTTTGTCCTTGAGTTTCAGTGTGTTGCCTTTCTGCCTGGACTATAAATGAGACGTATAGAATATTGTATGGTACATTAATTTACAAGAACACCTATATATTTCTTTTTTCTGAAACGCACCACAAATAACAATAAAACAAAAAGCTTGACTTTGAATGAAAAGTGAAATCAAGATAAGATCTTGGCTACTTAACCTGTTTGAAAGTAAAGTAATGTGCACTGTAATGGTTGGTCAGTACTCGTATTAACTACCATTACAATAAGTATATCTATATTTTGTAATCCATCCAGCTGGCCAACAGGAGGGCTTCAATGCTGGGAAAGAGGGGGATTCCAGGCCCCATGAATTTAAGTGAAATATTCATCTGATTTCTGAAACGCTGACTAGACTGTTAACGTTTTCTGTTTTTTTTTTTTTTTTTTTTTTGGTTTACACAAAATTAGGTATGTCCATTCTTAATTTTTTACCTGTGTGTATTTTGCTTCAGGTTCTAAATGCGGTTTATCCACGCCATTGACTAGTGGAGAGCTTGCTGGTGGGAAATTAGTCCTGTTTAGAGCGCTCCATTCTTCTAGTTTGGCGCTGGGAAAGGATGGACTGTCACTAACTGGGGGGCAAAAGAGAGAAGAGAGGAAAGTCAGATGTGTTTTGGGAGATTAAAGGAAAAAGACCCGCATAGGCCGATGCTTCTCATGCAAACACCAGGCCCAGAGTATCGCCAGGTTGCACGAGACATAATAAACCCTTTGCCATTACGTACTAAAGCACGGTCATGTGTCATTTTACGCACAAATAGCTCAGGTGTCAGTGGGCATCCATGTGCGCAAAGTTTATAGGAAACGTTTCAATTCTAGTTCTAGCAAAACTTCAGTTTTGATATCGATGTCACTGTTTACATCAAACAATCTGATACTGAGACGTGACTGTTTTCACTAGTGAGGTTACATCACCATAAAACGGACATCTAACATAATTAATAGTGTTTCACTGCCACTCGGTGAACTTACCCGACCTCATGTCTTTTTTGTCGAGTTCCTTTTTCATAATAAATATTCGTAAACGCTTATCTGCATGTAGCCTGGAGGAGACGAAATAGATTTGAGGCCCAGTTGAATCTCAGCGGAAGGTGGATTAAGCGCATCTTATTAAATTTGGGAACCCAGGCCCACAAAGGTTTGAACTTGGTACCAGTCGGTTTTTTTATTGGGGTTTTTTTTGATTTGCGTTTACACACGTTGTGTATTTTGATGCGCGTGATTGGATTCAGATGTACCATCTAATTCTATGTAAGCTACGCTGTGCGTGCGTCAAATAAAACAAGCAGAATCACTAATAGTTTATATTAGATTTTCACGTGCCTTAATTTCTCAACGTTCATCTGTCATTTTCCATAAATTCCAAGTGCGTTTTGTAAATGATCTGCCTGCTGAAATCATTTTGGTGCAAATGAGCTCCCACGTCACTAGTTGTACTCAAACAACCCAGCGCTCAGAAACCTGCGCGTACACACAGCTGCTAATAATTTGGAAATGCATAAATTGTTTATAAAAGCAGCCTTTTAAAAACACATTCCTCCCCTGGTGATTTGTCCCTCATATCTGTCTCACACGTGTTTAGATCGCCCGCGTTACGTTGTTGCATGAAGGTGGAAGCAGAGAGGAGCCGGGGCGTGTTTAAGTGTAGCAGCCCTGAATCCTGAGAGCGAGGCTCTCGACAAACGACTGACAGCGCTTCCCTTCCTGCCACTGGAAAACAAGCTCTGTGAAAATCCCTTTCACAACACCGAGCCGGCCATTAACACTGATTTATACCGGATCCTGTTACACTGTTTCCAAAACAGTTGTGGTCTTGTTGAGAGCAAGCCCAAAGTTATCTGGGCCTACCTGCATGTGACGCGAGATAAACACAACACTGCTGCGAATAATGCGTCTGAATGCACAGCCCTGCACAAAATGTCTGTCCGAGCTATGGCGCACACGCAGCACCACCTCATGTTGATGCACTTCAACCCGCCGTCTTTCTCTCCACTATCCTAATATTCCACATCCGCCTCTCAATTATTACTGCAAGCCGGGCCATCTGTTTCTGAACTAACCTGCCTCCCTTTCAAATCAGTATCAGCAGGCAGGTCAAATGGCATTTAAGCTCCCTCCGCAGAGGCCCCAGAGTTCATAATGTTCCAATAGTTACTTTTGGAGGCCCATAAAACGATTAGAGCGACTGAAATGGAAAATGAATGCCCTCTCTCTCCAAAACACACACATTCGCACTCTTGCGCGCAAAACGCCATCAAACGTTCTGTAAATGTAGTGCAATAAACAAACGCAACCGCGCTCCGTACAGCCGTGCTTACTTTGTTGCTCTGTAATAGACCGTATCCCCAGAATATCTGTCACAGAGTGCGAAGAAGGCCATATCCTGTGCATGGCCATGTGTCCGGGAAGGGTGGGCATGCCAGGGGGAGTGGGCACTTTGGAGGTCGGGTATGAGTATAAGTGGTTGTAGGGTATCGTTGGTTGTGGCGGTGGATGAGGCGCCTGCTTGCCCGTCTCGTATTGGCTCTGCTGGGACAGATTTCCGATCTTGTTGCGGAGGATCCTACTGATGGAGCTGACAGAGGGGAGGTTGAACTTATCGCAAACCCCGTCTGCTAGTAGCCTGTCCCGGATCTCCCAGGCAAAAATCCCCGGGTCTCTCTGCTTGTATGTCCGTATGTGCTTGACCACGGTGGGTGTAGTGACCCGTGGCTTGCTACCTCCGATGGCCCCTGGGAGAATGGAACCAGTCTCGTTGTAGCGGGCCAGGATCTTACTGACACAGCCGTGGGAGACGCGCAACTGCCGGCTAATGTCACACGGTCGAATCCCGAGCTGGGCCAGCTCCACTATCCTGAGCCTGATGGCGTTTGGGAGCGGCCTGCCGTTCACAAAAACCCCACCGAGCTGGTTCACCTCACCGAAGGCTGGCTCTGGTGTCAAAAACAAACACACAAAAGAGCAGAACTATGAGACAGCGGTAACCGACCCAAGGCCCACTGCAGCTTTCTAATAACCCGCGTGAAAACAGAAATGTGTATGACTTATTGTAAATATAATCCTTTTAAAATGGGAAATAATTGCACGCAATTAAATATAGCAGTGGTGTTACGCGTCCATTTGCTTTGTAATTTCGTTATTTCTTGTTTTGTAATTATTGATTGTACTGTGTAAACAAACTTTTTAAAGCATCTCCATATTTGGCTTTTAAATCCATCTTTGCATAATGTTACAAAGTTACCTTTTAAGGCTTAAAGAGAATTCGCAAAACGCCTGTTGACTTCAGAATAAAACTTCTCTACTTTCAGTTTTGAGTGTTCTAGGTGAGACGAGCTGCTAATCGCTGACTGATAGTTGTCGCCCACACAGACTAAACTTTGACGCAGCGGTTGAGTGGTAGGTGTCATAATTCATGCGTAAATTACACGTAGTAATGCAGTCTGCTGGTTTCTTCCCATTTGATTAACCTGTCAAAACATCACAGACGGTATTTCTCTAGATTTCCCCACCTTGCTGTTGGACGTTGAACCACTCGCTGCATCCCTGACAAGCAAAAACCGATCCAACCCTGAACTCACCCATCGTGTTAAAGCCGCAAATGAAGAACACGGTGTCCGGTTTGTGCCTCCTGCGTGGATCCTGCTCCGCGTCCAGCGTGTCCACTGTCCAAAACCGCGTCCAAGAAAATGTTTCTTGTGCGATAAGGAACGAGAGGGACAAAATTCTCGATCTGTTTCCTGGCGGCGCCGGAGACAGGCTTACATTTCAATCTGTTGAAATCGGGAGGCCGGACTTCCAGCACTTCTCTCCCGCTGATTGGCTTCCCTCGCCAGCAAAATTTGCAGATTCCGCAAAGCGACGCAGTCATTGGTCCAAAAGTTTGACATGACAAGTCCGCACAGATCACCCCCAACCGTCTTCCTTGTCTTACAGAGTTTGTGATACACCACCACCAGAGTGTTTGTTGTTGAGGTAGATAGTGAGCATAGTGCAATATCAAGAGTTTGGATTAGATGCGTCTTCAACACGCACACGATAGTGAGTTGGAACCACAAAAACAGATGCGTAAATGCTGTTGGTTGGGAAATATTCACCTGAAAACACTGATATTGCTATATTAATATTTTTACTATATGCACGTGTTTATTTTATCCTCATGTAGTCTATAGTCTAAACCCCTTTCAAAATTAAATGACTCCTAATAAGTTTTACTGTGAAAAGATAAAGATGGAACAACCTGACACTGGGTGACTTATTTACACCAACCTCCCAAACGGGACAATTAAGGAAATGAGACGAGATTAATGGTTGGTTTTCAGTAATAGTTGACTGCGTGATGATGGTACATTTCATCTCGTTGTGCACACTAGGGGATTATCGTCGTTTCTCTCATTTATCGCCCATGTTTCTGCGCTTCTTTACGCACCAGGCATCGTCTAGACGTAACCCCAAAAACGAATCCTTCACGGGAGGTAGCGTTGCTACGCGTGAAGTAATGGAAAAGTTTAACCTTTAGAAAGAATTTGTCTAATCCTGTCGTTTGAAGATAAATGTCAAATTTTAACCCTCTTCCAGATTGTTTAAATTTTAAAGTAAATATTGTTTGACTGATTTATATCTACCTGAAACGAAAACTACACTTGAATATGTAATTTGAACGCCACAATTTTCGCTTTTTCGTTTTAAACTCTCCTTCAGGTTGCATTAGGCCTTTGCGCCGGACAGGCCAAACGTAACCTTCACCTGCTAATTACGCACAGCAAGCTCTGAGGATATGCGGTTTTTAGAGCTCTTGTATGATAACGAAATTACGTTTTATGCCTTAACCTTTACATAATTACCCAAAAGACTTAAAAGGGGATTATTTCTGACGTTACTACCGCTGCATGCATGGGCCGGCTTTACAGAAATCCCCTCTTGCAAGTAATAATAAAGATTTGTTGCTTCCCGACACGAGAAACAAACACGCCATAACTTTTCGCCTTCACTCGCTCCCCAGTTTTTGACACATGCTTTGGGTTTTCTCGTGTCACGTTTTAAAAAGGCCACGGTGCATGACTGACCTTCATCTCCAAACAACATGAAGGGATTAGCGTGCATGTAAACATCAAACGGCGCTGCCGTACAGCCGTGCAATTTAGAAATATTGTTGAAAGCCTTTTGCATCGGAGGGGCCAAAAAGTACGCAAAGTATACCTCGGCGTTTGTTTCAGCACGTTCAGTTCTGTCGCCTGAGCACTGAAGCCTAACCCCTGAGTCCTCCATTTGATTTAGCTCCTCGCTTTCGCGGGATGGCACATCTCTCCCATTAGGCCTTCACAGAGAGCAGTGTGCGCCCCAACGCCAATAAGAATTAGACCGTTAGACAGGCGCAAATTAACTATTCGCTTTAGCCGCTTTAGTTAGTTACTTGTCTTAAAACGACCAACTGCGAGTTTTGACCAATATTTACAAATGTATCCCTGCAAAATGGCTTGTGCGGTGCAAACGCCCACCCTGCTCGGCTCCCAGGCTCCTAATGTGTCGAGGGTAATGTTTACCGTGGGGAGACGTGCTCGACTTGTTGCCATTGAGGTGCCACTGATGGCTAAAATAACAAAAGGTCAGTGGTAAAGGATCAAAGGTCTCGGCAAACTGCTACATCTTCTTCATCTGCGCTGAACACACATTCGCTTTTCTTTTCTCTGTCTTAAAATAGGAATCCAAGCTGAGGACGCATGACGCTGCGCTCACAGCGGTGAGCCATCACAGGTTGTATGAGTTTATCTGATCAATTACACACGACTGAAAATTATTATTATTAAATCACTGGTTGAAATTATTATTATTAATAATAGGGACCGTTAACGTAGATTAAAGACGTGTCATGTGGTTGCCATTAGCCAGTTTGTTGCCCTTTTAGGGGACTGGAGTGAAATAAGCGGTGTATTTAATGTGCAGCGTGCGCACACGCAGTCCTCAATAAACGCCGACTTATTTTTAGTCCTGGGGTCCGTTTTTGTTATTTTCCGTCTGTCCGTGAACGCCACTCCAGCGCTAACAGGCCTCCACGCATGATTTCCAGACTCTACATGGTTGTCACATGCTTGTACTATTCACAAGCCCCAAAATCGTCCATGTCGAATTGAGCTGTTCATGCGCATGTGAAGGCAATGCATCACTTGTCAGACAAATTGTGTAACGGCAAAGTGGAAGCTTCGACGCAGTTTGTCTGCGACCGGTTCCCTCACGTTGCTCACTTTGTGGCTTCTGACTCGGGAGGTACAGGGTTAAATCCTCCTGCACAGAAGGCTGCGCCGTGTGACAGTAGACCTTTACATAATACAAGTCTTACGGGTTAGACTTTGAAGATGAAGGTTCATCACAAAGGGAATTACACAACACTGTAATAAGTGAGCTTTGGTTCCATCCAGTTGAGTCTTATGGATTTTTCTTACGCAGTAGGCAGATGACTGAGACTATTCCCACCCTGTGTGCGTGCGTGTGAGTGAGTAAGTGTGTGTGTGTGTGTGTGAAGAAGCTTTCAGAGGCGCGCAGCACCGCGTCCTGCCGATAATCTACCATTTAATGCTTGAGAGACATTTCGTAAATAACCAAAATTATTGTTACATGCAGTGTCTAAGGATGACAAATGAACGACAATAACGAACTGATCATTTGCATCCATCTAAAAACTAGTTCGATATAATTTTATTCTCCCTGTTTTTACAGATTTTCTCTTGTGAACTGTGGAACAAACCAGCAGGTGGTGAATCTACTCAGGTTGCCTGTCTTGGACATTTGCTCTTTCTTGTTTGTATCACGGCTTTCTTTCGTTTTAAGTTGACTGTTATATTCATAATTATGTTATGAATACAGCTAAATATGTTTTGTGTTGCTTTTTTCTTCTAGGAAAAATCCTCAGTGTTTGCGAGGCCATGTCCAGGTTAAACAAAGGTTGGTGGAGAACGCGTCACGAGTTCCTTTCAGTTTGTTTTCATAACTTTAATAGTTGCAGCTTTGAAGGAGGTAAAACGGTTTTGCCCAATATTAAAAATAAACAAAGGCAACAACAATATAAAACACATCCACCTGATTTTGTTTACTTCTAAAAGCTGCAACCTCCTGGCAAAACAGCTATGAAGTGAGATAACAGACACTCCCACCTCAGCTATCCTCTTCATGTATGAGCGAATACTTAACCACCTCCTTGTTGTTTTGTTTTTTTATTATTATCCTATTTTCAGCATGTGAAGACACGATGAGTTGTTTTTCTCAGCAGTTGCTACCACAGTGAAACACACAAATTAAAAGTCTTGGCTTCTCAGGCTGAGGTTGTTTGGTATCAACTAAAATATAAAACGGGACAACACAAACGTTGCAGGTTGAAGCCGCATTTCAGTTAAATATGATCGAAGTACATCAGCCTGCAGCATAATGTGTCGAAAGACGCGTCTCCAATGAAGGCTCGAGCCTTTAAAATATTTTTAAATATCTTTGTTGAAATATTCACATAAGCAACAAAATATATGAAACGAAACAATATCGACACAGAAGATGTGATGCTTGAAATGTCGAACAAAAGCAAAAAATAACAGAAAACCTATAATGACCAAGCAGTAATTTTCAAGACTGTCACAAGCGCTGAGCTCGTCTCTGTATGTGGTGATGTTATGATGGGGGGTCTCCTTCTTAATGTTTCACCAAACAGCCTAACGCGCCTTTGATCCCGTTTAGTAGAAGCAGGTCGCCGATGGTTTTCTTTCAGTGGGTTTATTTGATATAATCTGAACCACCGAACGTTTTTTTTTCCGCTTAAATTTTCTGCCCATGAGATTATAATCACATCATTTTCATCTAACGGCGCAACAGGAAGAAAGCTGAAGACATTAACTCCCTGAAGAGCCACTGGCCTTAATCACGAGTCGAAGAAATCAAATTAAGGCGATTAAATAACAATTTAAATAACGGTTTAATAAAGTCGTACTGAATTATTATTGTTGTTGTTGTCAATAGTAATTTTTGATATTTAATTTGTGGATAATTACCGGTGAATTGCTCTTTGATCAGCTATCCATAATAACTGAATGAAATTACTTTAGCATTTTTATTCAAAACACATCTGAGACATGAGACTAAAATTAGATTGACGGGCTCTGGCTGTATTGCGCCTCCTGGTTCGTCTCTGTGGCCTAAAATCAGTATATCTGTAGCATCTTTGACGCAGAGTCTGCGCAGCTCGGATTATCTGCGCAGAAAGCAGCAGAGCGGTGAGAACAACGTCCCTCACTTCCCAGTTTACTGCTCCCACTGAGGTCCTGAGGGAAATCCAAGTTACCACTAACTGAGGGTTGGAGGTCTGTCATCTCCGCTGTCCTCCAACTGACTGACATACAAGGACGCGTGCGTGCTTGTGTGTTGCTGTGAGAAGTCAGCAGTTTTTCCCCAGAGCTACCACTAATCCGTTTCATGAAGACCGTGAGGGAACCAGTGTCGCCTCCAGCTGTTTGATACAAACAAGATAAGACTGCGGAGCTTTCATGTGTGCAGGCTGCTGGCATCACTTTAAGATGACTCGAAGCTTCGCAGGCCAAACTTTGGTGACATTATTAAAGTGTTTCTGCAGGTTAGCACTGCGCGGCCTTAATGAGGACGAACGCGGGTTAACGGCCTGTGTAGACGCGTTTCAAAAGGCCAGCCCCGGGTTTTCAGCACAGAGGGTCAAACAGAAACAATATTTACGACTCTTTTACGCATATATCACTTTGACATCTGTGCGTCTGGCACATGGCATCCATTAGTATCAAATATTTCATTCCGGCCTCATTTGGAGCCGCTTTTTGTCCAGAACCAATGACACTAGGGGGTGAAAACGGGGCAGTCTACCTTTTTCTGGGCTTTGACGCGGCTTTACCTTTGCGCAGAGAAGTGCAAATTGGGTGCCGATACAGACCACACCACCGTGTTATGCGTTATAAGCAAGGAATCTTTGAGTCATACCTGGATTGAAGCTATATTAAATTTCCTCTTCCATTAAGACCCTTGCATGAGCGCACAAACATTCCTGCAATTAGTCAGGTTTGGGCACACGAGCTTTAGGTTTTTATGCAGTGTTATTGGATTACTGTGCGCACACAGTGTTCAGTGTCCTTCTCTACAAACAGAGGTCAATGTGAGTCAGATGTAAAATGTCAGTGATTGTAAAAACACCCAGACCTCTGGTGCTTTTATTCTGAAGGGAATAAAACGTGTAAAATTCGCTTTTGGGGTTTTCTGAAACTGAATGATGCGTGATGTAACGTTTTCTGCCCAGTGAAAACACAACACAGCACCGAGGCCTGTGTACGCGAGGCGACACACCTCACACGGGAATAAGGCGGCGCAGCATCATTGGATTGGAAAATGCTGCATGTTGGTGGAATGTGAAAGCATATTTTGGGATCACGGTGATGTGAGCTTTACGCTTTCTTGTTGCGCACCAGTCAGTTGTTCCTCCATGGCACGAATAACGCATCTGCTGTGATCACCTGAGGCCACGTTGTCTGCAGATCGTCTCAGATGCGGCAGATTCAGCGTCTGCACGCGAGAAGACCAGACGGGCTGTTTATTCCTAAAGGCAAGGGCGACACCTTGTGGACACGCACGAGACACTTGGTGGCGACATTTGAACTACAAAATGAATTTCTACAAACATTCATTGAAATATAAGACAGTGAACAATGTGAGTAATGCTAAATGTTGATACAATTCACTGAAATGTTAAATACTAACGGTGTTAATTTCTCTGCTTTTATTTGACGTTCTTGTATGAATGACTGATTAATCTGCCTTCTCTTCAGGTCTGTGTTCTGGGTAAAAGCCATGGAATCATCTCGCACGCTGTCTCTCAATGGAGTCCAAATACAGCACAACAACCTCAGCGGCGTCTTCCATCCTTTGTTTACTGTTCTGGAAGGATGGAGTACGAGGAACCGCAGGTACACACACACTCCTTCCTCTAACGTGATTTAATTACCAGCTATTTCTGAGGAAGTAACAGATCTCAGTGAAGGTGGGTTTTTTGAGGGGTCTGTGTTTTGATGTGTGTCCTGCAGAGGGCAACCAAGTATCACACATTCCAGATGTAGCAACAGTTGTAGGATGGAATCTAGACTCCTGGTCTGTGTTTAGTACGACTGTTCTAAGGTTTCCACGCTGCTGTACTTTATTTTCTACTTATTGCCGGACATGTGTCATTTCTTTCTCTCCATTGGAGGAAAATGATTTCTTGAACTTATTTATGACTATTTAATCTTTGCCTGATTTCCTACACAACAAACGTTATTTTGGAAAATACTTTCTTTTTGCGTGTTTCGTTTGCATGTAGAAAAGTCAGTAACAATAAGAAAATTAATTTAATTTTAACGACTGAATTTGACGTTTTTGGTGTGAAGTATGACATGTAAGAGTAAAAGCAAGGAATGACCTGGTTTCCTTTAGGTTTGATGCGCACAGTGTGATATATGTTCTCATTTCCAAATAATACGATTTTGTCAATTGGTGTCAGCCAACGTGTTGTTAATTTGCATGTTCTGGGATCTGTCTCCTTTACTGGTTTGTATGTCCTTTTGTAAAAATCCCTTTGGCACACAGAGGTTTTGTGTCTTAAAGCACCGTACAAACAAACCTGACTTTCTGACACACTTTCACTGAGCCGCAAACACACAGCTGCTGCATGGTCAAGCAGCCTCACAAGACCCCCGTTTACTGCAGAGAGAGTTATGTGTCTGCCAAGTAATTATCCCCCGCAGCCCCTCTCCAAAATGCTAATGGTATTTACAGGACAGAGGGAAGGGAGAGGACACCAGCAGCAGGTGCAGCTGTTGTAGCACGATGTTGCACTGAGCCTCCACGGCTCTGAGGAGGAACAGAGGGGTCATTGTGGCTCTCTAGGTGACGGCTAATCAGCCAGATTGAGTTCAGATGAACATTACGGGTCCGTCTCTTTCATCTGTTTACTGCGACGTCAGTTTGAGCTGCATAGATGTCAGAATTAGTTCTTAATATCACCGTAACAGTAGCAGTCCACCCACTTCACACATGTTCAGTCTACAGGGATAAAAGAAAAACAAACCTCTTGGCTTCACATTCTAAAGGCAAAATATTAAAATGAGGTTTAGGGTCTTTCTCCGCTGCTGCTTTGACTCGGACCATCCTTCCTCTAGTTCACTTCAGCAAACCCTGATACAAATGAGACGGAACATCACATGTGAATCTAAACCACAACAGGTGCATGTAGTGTTTTTGAAAAAGTCTTGCAGTGACTCTTTTAAATTATTTAACAACCAGTTCTGTTCTACACCCTTAGACTTTTAATGCCACGTTTCCTGGCTGCATTGCGTGACTAGTAGTAATTCGCTCCACATTTTCAGACGTTACATACGAGTAACGCGATTGATTTGTATTGTACCATGACAAAATAAATTACCAGACAGCGCATCCTGTCATAATAAACCTATAGAATGATCCCGTACAAAGTTCTGATGGCAAGTTACTGTAGTTCTTTATACGCGTATGTATTTGTATTTTAGACAGATTTTAAATGCACCACTTTTAACTTTGTTTTGCATTGTGTTGTAATTAAGTCCAGTCCTATCACAGCTGTAGCAGAGGTGCTTCAACTCTTATTTATAAAGCTTTCTATATGTTCCTTACTGTAACAATAGTAAATTCTTCTATGGTTCTTGAGACCCTCCTGCACGCTCATAGGCCTAAACTGGTAAGAATGGTCATTTGTCCAGATTTCAGCCAGCGAGTCCAGAACCGTGTGAGAAAACTCTCGATTTGGCTGAGGACGGATTGGGAATGAAGAGCTGAACAGAGTAAATATTTGGCAGTGGAGAGCTCTTGGAAGCTGCAGAGGACCCTCTCTGGCTGACGCCTGCGGGTGTTAAATAGATTAAGAGGCTGATGGGTCATTGTGGACAGAGAAAATTCCCGCTCTTTGGACATGACTTTTCTATGCCTTCGCGTGTTTTTGCTCTCCAATCGAGTGGCCTCTGTAAACCAACCACTCCAGCAAAACCTACTGTAATCCGCTGCTGTTTGTCAACCACCGGGAGGCTGCAGTGTACACAGAGATGATGGTCGAGTGTAGTTCTCCCCTAGATGTTGGCCCACAGAAGATGTTTAATCTTAGAAATAGTTTAAAATGTGTTTCTGTTACAAAAAGACCTGTGCGTAAAGGTTTAGACGCCTGCTCTGAAATCCAATAAGACAGGTCACCGGCTTTGCTGAACTCTAAAAATCTAAGAGGAATTTAATACGTTCTTCATCACATACGTAATATTGCGCTAAACTATAGACTGGGCGGCAGCAGACGCAGAGCAGTAGATAGTGTCCCAGATCCTATTCAGCTCCATTCAAAACCATGACAACACGGAACAAGCTCGGATTTATCCTGCAAACTTAAAGGACATTGTGCTGGGGCGTCAATCAGGCGTTATTGCGGGACTGAACAAATGCAAAATCTTGACTGGAACAAATGCTTCCAACGGGTCTCGGACGCGGGGCTACATTTTCCCCTTTTGTTCCCTTCCTCTGGTTGGCATGTATTTGTGTTCCCTCGCGCCCGACCACCCAGGACGACAGGGGAGGCACGTCCACCAGCACTCTCCTCCCGGCCTCAGGCACCTCGCTGAAGTGGATGGAGGCAGATATCGATATCAAATGCGACAGGAGAAAACGGGCCGCATAAGGCTGGAGTCATGCTTTGCATTTAATGTGTTTTATATGCGTGGACGCACAAAAAGGGGCCAACAAATCCGCCTGTCTGCGTCAAGCTGGACAGAGACTGGTCGGAGAGCGGCAGAATCTGGGCTGTTGCTCAGCTGGTTAAAGCTCGTTAGGTTTTGGTTATACGCAAAGACGTACATTGAGCCGGGAATAAAAAAAAAAATCCAAGCAAATGAAAAATGAAGGTTACACCGTTGATCCTGCGTCAGACGTGTCTTTGGGAATCCTCCACCCTGTAAACTACTAAACTAAGCGACGCCTCTAATGGACGTATTAGTTAAACCAACTCACAGGCATCACGCTAATTGCTCACTTTGTATGTAAATGTTGGTACACTTTGTTTGGGCGAGAGGATGGCGGAGGGGCGGTTTGATGATGGGACGGGCTCTGTTGTCAGTTGCCACCCAAGACGTGATTCAGCTCCAACAATTACCATTATCTGTTCCCCAGTTTGACGATACGGGACGAATCTGTAATGATGACGAGTGTTTCCTTCGCTCATTGTTGACGCTTTGCAGTTTTTTATCCAGTGTTTCCACACCTACCATCATTGGGTGACAGCACTCCAGCCATTCAGGTACTCTGCGGAGGGGGGTGCTTTATAAGCCAGCAGCCTTGTGTTTGCAGCCACTGGAGTGCTGTTTGTGTAAACACTGAGCCCAGTGGACACAGCGTCGGTGTTTGGACAGTGCGTAAAGTGGATCCGCGCCTTGGATAGAAGCTTTACTATAAGTGCCGGCTACTTTTTGCGTAAAACAAACCCGGATAGCTACAAGGACGCGATGGCTGCTGCGACCAAATTCAGCTTTTCTGTCAGGAGCATCCTCGATTTGCCTGAGAAGGATGCGGAGGCAGCGCCGCGGTCCTCCACGGTTTACTCCTCCTGCTCGTCCAGCTCGCCCTACATCTCCTGGATGGACTGTGACCGGAGCCCATGCATATGTAAGTGCATGTTTAAAGTCTTGGCAGGTGGATAAATCGGGATGTCTAGAGTGCAGTTAGTTAGTTAGTATAATTATAGTTATTATAGTTAAATTATAGTTCCGTATAAATATAGTTTTTGTCTTGTGGCTTTATTTTGAAATAATGGCTATTTATAGAAAATGAGCTTTTAGATACGAGAAAATGTTGACGCCTTCTCGTGTGAACTAAGCAGATCGTCTGAACTAACCTGTGAATTATTTCTGCAGCTTCGGATGAAGGCAGCCTCGAGGCCTCTCCCGATTCAACCAAACCGGACGACTCGTCCCTGGACTCGGAGCCCGACAAGAGCAAAAAGAGCAAGAAGCGCCGGGTTTTGTTCTCCAAGGCCCAAACCCTGGAGCTGGAGAGGCGCTTCCGCCAGCAGCGCTACCTGTCCGGGCCGGAGAGGGAGCAGCTGGCCCGGCTGCTCAGCCTGACTCCGACCCAGGTGAAGATCTGGTTCCAGAACCACCGCTACAAGATGAAGAGAGGGCGAGCAGACGGAGCGCTGCAGGACGTGGAGATAGCGCATCCGCCTCTGCTGCGCAGGGTCGTTGTGCCGATCCTAGTCCGTGATGGGAAACCTTTCCACCCCTGCTTGCTGGACACGGAGAAATCCAGCTGTTTGCCCGCTTCGTCCCCGGCGGCTCCCTTCTCCTTGGCCTATCCGTCTCATCCAGTCGCGCTTCATCACCAGTACCAGCACTTTCCCACCGCCGCCGCTTCCAGATTCGCCTGGAGAGACTTTTGGAGCGACTCGGTCCACTTTAATGCTTTCAAGTGAAGACCTCATTTCGATGCACGAACTCACTTAGACCTGCATCAAATGTTTCTGAATGTGAACTTTAAACATGTAGATTTTCCACAGAACAAACGATATTTTGCACATTTTATTTTGATATTGTCGCGTGTGAGATCTGAAACCTTAATATTTTTAAAACATGGGCTTCCTGATGTAGCCCTAGACTTTAATTATCCTGTGAGATTATATAAACCCACGTGTGAGTTTTAAATATAATATTTGTAAATAGACGTTTCTGAAGACCAGTAATGTACATTAGGCCGCAGTAGGTGGTAATAGAACAGCAACTACGTTTCAATGGAAAACTTTATTTGCTGTCTTTTAATGAGACTTTTTGTTGTTTGAACTGCTTTTGCAAACAAAATTGATAATAAACCTCTCCCATATTTTGTATGAACATTTTTGTAGTTGTATTGTGCTTTGTTGCATTTACGCTGGAAAACCGTAAATAGCAAACAGTTGGATGTACAAATAGTCCAGATTCAACTTAATTTAAGCTTGGGACACATTTATGATGTTGGTCATTCCTGTGCGTTTTATTCAGTCGTTTTAAAATCCTACCATGGACAGTTTGTAAAGCCTAAAATATGTAGCAGGTCTTGACGGCGTCCACGCTGGCTTTTCTAATGTTAAAAACTAATTATGCACCTAAAAGCTGAGCAAACATCGCTGCTAAAAAGGCTGGATGTGTTTAAGCATAAGAATAGCCAGTAAACATTGCAGCCTCCCTCACTATGGCACCCTGTGGTCGTCTGGGCCCATGGGCTGCTTTTCACTTTTACACAATTAACTTTTGGGATTTTTGAAGCAAGTGGGAGTAATACGCTGATAGTGTTAATGGAAATGTGAGGCCTGGGAAAAAAAATTCATGTGCAACGGCCTCATGGTGAAATTCCTCCTTAAACGTGTGACTCCATAACTGAACAGATGCTGAGCTCGATGGCTTTCATCATCAGGAAAGTAAATGTTTCATTAATGCTGGTGACAGGACACAGATTTGCTGTTGGCTGTTATTAAACATTTGCTTATAGGTGAAATTGCTGGAGAGGCTTCCTTCGTATTCTCACCTGTCTGAGGAGTCGCGTTAAGGTGCTACAGCACGAGAAATGTGCTGCTGTTTAAAATCATGTCCGTATTTCATCGGTGACGAGGGGGGTCTTCTGTTTCACGCCCACTATAATGTTGTTTGCGCGTCCTGTGACCCTGCACACCATCGTCCCTGTCACCTGGTCCTTTGTCTCCCTCGCTGGGGCCACCTTGTATCACATATGGAGGGGACTGGCTGAACCCCTCAGCTCGCTGCATCTCCCCTTAAACACTCTTTTTGTCTGTGTGTCTCCCAGTGAATGGACCATTGTCCTTCATCCAAAAGGGACTGAGACAAAATCTTTAGTGTTTCAATTCCCGTGATGTTTAATCAGTCCCTGCGACAAATTTATGAGGTTTAACTGCACAATGGTGTTTTAAAGCATCTTGGGGTTTAAGGGTGACAAAGACAGGCTTTTAGAGGTTGCCATTGGTTTTTTAAGTTGGTCAGAGGAATTGTCTGAAAAGGATGGGCTGGTATTAGCCTGCCCGTCCTATAGTTTTACCCACTGGCCTGTCATTGGGCTGAGAAACGCTGTAAGGTCCATGTAAGCTCGGCCACAGCAGGGGCTTTAAGCTGTTGCAGTAAAATTCCATGAATTTCATGGGTCAATCAATTAACTTGTAATTATAATCAGTCTGCTTCTCCTGTTGAATGTTGGCTCATGTCCTGCATTAAGGTCACGTCAGTGTCAGTTTTTAGTGATTTGATGGATGAAACCTCAATTGTTCAGGATTTGCCTGAAAAGTTAACATGCAACACCAATATTAATGACACAGCTGCTGAAATCTTTTCTTCAGTCTCACCACAGACTGCACATCATCAGATACATCAATGTACCAGACTCGTTCGACATAAAACCTGTTAAAGGCGTTGTAACAAAAGTCAAAGGTCAACCCATCAAAATGGGAACGTGTTCCCGTCCACATATCAAAAGCATGTCCTGTCTTACAGCTGCAGTTCCTCTCTGACATATTCCTACATATAACACAAATGCCCAAATGTGTTTATTATTTCTCATACTTCATATCAGTAGCACCACGTCCTTGCCGGTGTAGATGTGGAGGGTTCACTCAATACTTCAGTTATTTATATTGATATATACAGACGTACATAGACTTTGAATGAAAAACACACAATGATTATTGTTCTGCTCTACTGCTGTGTTCGAACGGTCAAACTAGTTTCACACGTCTTAATAGACACCTATTTGAATATTTTGAATATTGTTTATTTCCTTCCTGGTTTATTAACATCACCAAACAAGAGAATTTAATTTGACACCTTCTCCGCATGGGTGATGATGTTCAGCTGTTCGCTAGATGGCAGAATAACACCGCATGGCTGCTGGAAGCCTCTTCTTCCCGCTGGAGGTGACTGTGACCACACGGTGTTTTAGCGCTTCAACCACTAGGGGGCGCGCTACGCTGAAAAGACACCACGTTTTTTGCGTTTGAATCTCCCCACTACTGTGTGGCTTAATTGGGTGCAGAGAGCTGCCCGTAGTGACGTGTCTGTGTGTCGCCTGACGTCACGCGTCAGTGTTTGCACAGTTGGGTTCCAGGTCCTGACTTGTCCCGCTTTCTAGCACACTGTGTCCTGCTCTGAGCATCCAGATGAGGAGTCATGAGCATCTCCAGAGAAAAGAGCTGTTGTTGTGAGAGGTAGAGAAAGTGAATTAGCGATACTTTATTACTAATGAAGGAGTAGGATTCAAAACACAACAGGACTCGATACAAATTATTAATATGCTCTTGGTCCACTTTAATTTCAATTTTATATTTGCCTAATTAACCAGACTTCTAATTAGAGAGAAGTTTGACATTTTATTGCTTCAGTGCAGGTGATGGTGATGACATTGTCCTGTGTATTTAGTCTAATAATAATTTCCTCAGCCATTCGTATTATTAATCTGAATTACTTTAAATAATATTCTGAAAGTAATCAAATAGAGGTGGTGGAGAGAGAAGATCATTTGTCTGGACTGTGTGGAAGTAGTGTTACCTATATTATACTTTGCTCTACATCAGCGAGGTACTTTCCAACAGTGATTGTTAATTAGTTAACCTCCGTAGTTCACTTGAAAGCTGAACATTAAGTAATAGAAAATTACTTAAAAGGTCGCGAGGCGTCTTTAATTTCCCTTTGCCTTTTGTCACCTCTGCCTCAGCTTTTCTCAGCTCATTTCCTGCTCGATCAAGACTTTTACGAGTTGTGGTAAAAAAATGTAAAGGTCAGGTTTTAATTTTAATGTGGTTGGTAAAGTTGTTTTATTTATTCGGTCCAATACAAGATTAGTATGTACGAATAATGCCTATTGGTGTCTGACTTTATTGTGAGGTATAAATAGATTTTTCTTCAGGGAAGTGTTTGGAGACAGGTCTCATTTAATATTTCTTTTGTACTTCAGACATAAATATTTGAGAGCAAATTGTTGCTAAAAACAAGTCATTATTTGAAATTAACAGCAGCTTGTAACACCGTAACTTTTTATGACACTACATATATTCATTTCTGAAGTTACTCTGAATTATATCATGCACTAATCAGTTCATACACAACAGCCTAAAGACTCGACAACAAAGGCTCAGTAGCCTCCTACCCGCCACTTCAAAGTGTCCTCATTATTCTGAGGAATTAGCCGGAACATTTGGACTAATTACCGCTAATTGAAGATAATAGCCGCGTGTAAGATCAGGGGAAAGGTACTGATTTAGATCATTAGGAATGTCTTAAGGAAAAAAATCACAATTAAGCCAGGAATACGCAGGATTTACCTTGGATGTAGAAACATGCTGTAATTTTAATTGCCTACGATTTTATGTCCTGTGAATTACGCGCATCCAAACAATTTACTTTAACTGTAATATTTTGCCTTCGACTATGGGATAATATTGCTTCATTAAAGATAATTGTTAGTCTATGGGAGGATATGCGTTTCTATGATGTTTACGTTGCTCAATGCGCTTTAAATTGGTCCAGCGCGCAGCCTGCATAGATTAGCCTGCTATAGGGTGCAGCCGTGAAATGTGCAGCCAGAAGCCAGCAGAGAACAGAAGTGGCTGCTGATAAGCGCAACTGTCAGTGATGTGCATGTCACTGCAGTAATGGGGTTGCGCTCGACACGCTGCTGATGGCTCTGACTCCTGTGTGACAGCTCGTAGCTGAAAGTGCGTCATCTCTACTATGACTTAAAAATAAACAGTCAAACTAGTCACAGTTTCACTGCAGACCTGAAGCAAAAAAACACCGAGTTTATGGTTGGCAAAGGATAAAACACACAGTTTTACAGCCGAGTGTATCTGCCACAAGAAGACGCTGTGTTTCTTTAGTCCCATATCGGCTCAACCTGCAGCCACAGACTCCGTTAGGAGCTGGTGGCACCTGATGCGTGACTGATGTTAGACATCCAGACAAGACTATTGCCGAGACCAACATTTTACTATTGTAATACTGGTTATATAAATAGTTATGTAGTTACAAGTTGCTGCACGTGTTTAGATGTTCACAGTTTAAATGAAAACATGAACTGAATGTTTCATGTGTATTAATATGAAATGCACAATGACGACGACAATAATAATAATGATCAATTATTATTACATTTTAAAAAAGAATCATTTTGATGTGAGAAGAGAAAGAAGTCACCAAGCTTTGCGTAAAAGTAAACCAAGGCAGCAGAAGCACAATTTTTTGGCTGGAGAGCTTGTTGGAGAAAACGCGAATCTTGTGCGTAAAATGTTGGAAATGAGAAACTGTTCGGGCTCCTTGAGCTTTAAGGCAGGATGCTACAGGGGCTGCCTGGCGTTGTGCTGCAGGAGAGTCCTTCAACGCCGTTAAGTTAACTCCACCTGAGAGCCTCCTCCAGGCTCTGTTTAGATTTTTTATTTTTCTCTAAGACAAAGTGTGCAGCCTACATCTGAATTTAGGCAACACGCTGCTTGCGCCCAGTGATATCAATTGGAAAAAATAGGGAGGTTAATCATTTACGCAGCCACTTAACACGCGGATGTGTATTTATTTACTTATCAGTATCAGTCAATTCCCTCCCCGCAAGTGCACTTTTGCATGTCTGAGTATGATAAGGCATAACACAAACAATCCTGCAATCACTGGAGGCCTCTCGTGGCCATTAAAAGTCAGTAGTTCAACTGAGGAGTGGTTCTCCAACTCTCAAGTCCATATAGGCCTTCTTTCATCAAGAGGCCCTCGTAAACATCACTACAGTTAATAAAGTGTATTGTGGCCACTGCAATCCCCGCGTTGTAGCCGCGTGTTTATCAGCGACGGCACCAAGCCACAAGCTCCGAACGCAGCCGCTGCAGCGAGTCCAGACGCCGCCTGCAGTCGCCGGGATGAACGTTTATGATCATGTACAGCGCTTAAGTTATTGTTAGTGGGAGGAGAGCACATGTCTTGTAAATGAATTTACGCTCGGCGAAGGGAGGCTAGGGCTGTTTTTGTATTGTTGTCGATGCCCCGCCTCTGATGGTAGCCTTAAACCTGGCACCCAGCTAAAACAAACCAAAGCCAGGACCGAGCTCCCACTCAATCCAATTAAGGCGGACTTGAGGCGCTCTCCTACGTGTTCATCTACCAGGATCGACGTTGAGACAACAGGAACCAGAGGGGCTTTGGCCAAAAAAAAAGAGAGAGGAGAGATTGCCTTGCCTTCTAATTTCTCCCTCTCCAGCCCCAGAACAATGTCGATGAGCCCTAAGCATACGACTCCTTTTTCTGTTTCCGATATCTTGAGTCCCCTTGAGGAGAGCTATAAGAAAGTAAGTATGGAGAATAACAACTTGGGGGCACCTCTCACTTCTTACCGGCAGCCGCAGGTCTCTCAGGCGGCGATGCAGCAGCACCACATGGGTCATAATGGGACTGTGTCTGCGGCTTACCACATGACTGCGGCAGGTGTTTCTCAGCTGTCACACACGGCCATGGGGGGCTACTGTAACGGCAACCTGGGCAACATGGGCGACCTGCCTCCCTACCAGGACGGCATGAGAGGCAGCGCCACGGCCACCGGCTGGTACGGAGCCAACCCAGACCCGCGCTTCTCCACCAGTGAGTATCCCACACCTGTACCTTGACTCCAGCTTTGGCTGCAGGATTATCTGTATCTGTTTAATCGCTGTGCTCCAGGTGTAATTTGTATCGATGAGCGGACAACAATTATTAAATAAACTAATTTACGGCTTCCGGAAAATATCTGAGCAGAGGAGCATTAATGACTATTAATTTTAGACTTTGTCCGTTTATTGAAGGTTTTGTGGTAGATCGACTCCTTCTCGTGTCTGTAATGTGCTGCCAGTTATGAGCTAAAGTTGTACTTTGTTCGCTTGATTACTGACTTTATACGAAGCAATATGCAGATATTCATACACCATTAAACTGGCTGCATCCCCAAATGACGAACTTCACGTATTTTGCAACTGCAAGTAAAATCTCGTCTCATTGTGTACATGTTCTTTTTTTTTAGTTTCTCGCTTCATGGGTTCG